>CM032120.1:33084128-34366628 GCA_018894105.1 Jacaranda mimosifolia | reverse complement strand
AATGGAGGCAGTCAATCAATATAGATTGATCCGAAATTTGATTCAAATCCAATATAGTACCTATGGGTACATAAGAAATGTATTGAATTGAATCTTTTTAATGAATAGATCCGATCGCAACTTCGAATATGGAATTCAAAGGGATCAAATAGGAAAGGATACTCTGAATCATAGAACTCTAATGAAATATACGATCAACCAACATTTATCGAATTTGAAAAAGGAGTCAGAAGAAATAGTTCGATCCTCTTATCTTGATTTCTCGAACCGAGAGATCCATGAATCGGGATCCTGATGCATATAGATACAAATGGTCCAATGGGAGCAAGAATTTCCAAGAACATTTGGAACATTTCGTTTCTGAGCAGAAGAGCCGTTTTCAAATAGTGTTCGATCGATTACGTATTAATCAATATTCGATTGATTGGTCTGAGGTTATCGACAAAAAAGATTTGTCTAAGCCACTTCGTTTCTTTTTGTCCAAGTTACTTCTTTTTTTGTCCAAGTTGCTTTTCTTTTTGTCTAACTCACTTCCTTTTTTCTGTGTGAGTTCGGGAATATCCCCATTCATAGGTCCGAGATCTATATCTATGAATTGAAAGGTCCGAATGATCAACTTTGCAATCAGTTGTTAGAATCAATAGGTCTTCAAATTGTTCATTTGAAAAAATGGAAACCCTTCTTATTGGATGATCATGATACTTCCCGAAAATCGAAATTCTTGATCAATGGAGGAACACCCTTTTTGTTCAATAAGATACCAAAGTGGATGATTGACTCATTCCATACTAGAAATAATCGCAGGAAATCCTTTGATAATGCGGATTCCTATTTCTCAATGATATTCCACAATCAAGACAATTGGTTGAATCCCGTGAAACCATTTCATAGAAGTTCATTGATATCCTCTTTTTATAAAGCAAATCGACTTCGATTCTTGAATAATCTACATCACTTCTACTTCTATTGTAACACAAGATTCCCCTTTTCTGTGGAAAAGGCCCGTATCAATAATTATGATTTTACGTATGGACAATTCCTCAATATCTTGTTCATTCGCAACAAAATATTTTCTTTGTGCGTCGGTAAAAAAAAACATGCTTTTGGGGGGAGAGATACTATTTCACCAATCGAGTCACAGGTATCTAACATATTCATACCTAACGATTTTCCACAAAGTGGTGACGAAACTTATAACTTGTACAAATCTTTCCATTTTCCAAGTCGATACGATCCATTCGTTCGTAGAACTATTTACTCGAACGCAGACATTTTTGGAACACCTCTAACAGAGGGACAAAGAGCCAATTTTGAAAGAACTTATTGTCAACCTCTTTCAGATATAAATCTATCTGATTCAGAAGGGAAGAACTTGCATCAGTATCTCAATTCAAACATGGGTTTGATTCACACTCCATGTTCTGAGAAATATTTACCATCCGAAAAAAGGAAAAAACGGAGTCTTTGTCTAAAGAAATGTGTTGAGAAAGGGCAGATGTATAGAACCTTTCAACGAGATAGTACTTTTTCAACTCTCTCAAAATGGAATCTATTCCAAACATATATGCCATGGTTCCTTACTTCGACAGGGTACAAATATCTAAATTTGATATTTTTAGATACTTTTTCAGACCTATTGCCGATACTAAGTAGTAGTCAAAGATTTGTATCCATTTTTCATGATATTATGCATGGATTAGGTATATCATGGCGAATTCTTCAGAAAAAATGGTGTCTTTCACAATGGAATCTGATAAGTGAGATTTCGAGTAAGTGTTTACATAATCTTCTTCTGTCCGAAGAAATGATTCATCGAAATAATAAGTCACCATTGATATCGACACATATGAGATCGCCAAATGTTCGGGAGTTCCTCTATTCAATCCTTTTCCTTCTTCTTGTTGCTGGATTTCTCGTTTGTACACATCTTTTTTTTGTTTCCCGGGCCTCTAGTGAGTTACAGACAGAGTTCGAAAAGGTCAAATCAAAGTTTATTCAAAAAAAATGTCAGTTGCTACAAAGATATGACCGATTTATCATATCTTGACTGGTTCTTTAGATCCAGATAATATGAAGTGATGAGTTGGTTTTCATACTACCGGGCCGGTCTTTTTTTAATCCTAACCCTTAGTATGAATAAGAATACAAATGGTTGGATGTGAATATTTGTGTACCAACCATTTGCATATGTATTATCATAACCATTACTTGAAGAAAACATGATTTTCTTGTATTATAGGGTCTTTTTATATTGTTTCACCCGTCAAATTGAGGTAAATTTGACCAAATGAAAAGCAAGTGTAAAAACACAACAAATAAGTACGGAACAATGAGAATTCAGTACAAAAGTTGAAAAATCAAATATATGAAACTAAAAAAAGGTTATATTTTTCTTGATTTACAGTATCATTCTTAGAACATAAAAGATTAAGTTGAATTTATCTTAATCTAACCATTGCATGATTATTAAATATTATAATAAACACTAAAATCTCAGTATCTAATACTAAAATCTACTATCTAGAAAAACGTTAGACCTAAAATTATTTTTGCCTTCTTGTGGAAATTAGGCTTGGTCTGGCCATTATAACCTGACTACTTGCGATCATAACGATGCTTTCCCTAAGTAGCTAAGGTGTGTTTTCCCTTCTTGTACTGGGAAGCCATCCTCATATTGTATCAGAATGTAGTAAGTCCACAAAGTACCAAGAACATAGCTCAGAGTCTCTATTACCTTCATTTGTTTGGTAAGCAAGTTCGTGATTTCTAGCCACTATTTCTACAAACAAGAGAGAAATACGTAATTACATAAATACTGAATTAGAGGCTTTGGTACTATAGCTCACAATTTAAATATTGAAAGTTTGAATTTTGGTACCAAAAAACTTGCATAAAATACTAAATTGGAGGTTTTGTGTACTACAACTCACAATTTAAATACTAAAAGTTTGAATTTTGTCCCAAAAAACTTGCACACTGTACTGAATTGGAGATTTTCTATATTGCAACTCACAATTTAAATATTGAAAGTTTGAGTTTTGCTACTATTACTTGAAAATAATTCTAATCATATTAGTAATGCATTTTCATGAATAAATTCCCCCACAAATGCTTAAACATGATTTATATCTTTTGTGCACACAATAAATTAGATAATATCCCTAAAATTCAATTGCAAATAACTAATATTGTATGAATTATATAATTACTAAATTCAATTTAGTAATTACTAAATTCAGATAATTGATAATTGAAACGCATGAAATGAAGTATAAATTGGCAATATTCAAGTATTAGGGGCTTTTTTAATAAAACAAGAGACTAATTGTATGTGAATCAAGTATATCAAAATTGGGTCTAAAATAATTAAAACTAAGATAAAATAAGGAGAAAACAAAAGAAATATATGAAAACTCTTTCTTTATTTTAGTACAAAAATAATATAAATTATAGAACTTACTTTGGAGGCTTTGGACTTGAGGGCAAAAATGCAAACCCTTCTAACTTGGGTAAAATAATGAATAGAGAGATATCTACCCACTAGAAGGGGAAGAGAGAAGAAGGCGAGTCGTTGAAATAGAAGAAGTCGAAGATACATTGTCAATTACACTGTTCAAAAAATCGGACCGGACCGGCCGGTCGGACCATCAACCAACCAGTGAACCGATCCGGTTTTCTCAAAAAATTGAAAAAATGAAAAAAATGCCATATTTTGTAAAAATCGTTAAGACTAACCAGTCGGACCGGTGAACTGTTCACGGTTCAATTGAACTGGACCGGTTTTTCATTTATTTTTTAATAAAATTAATTTTTTTATTTTTATTTTTTTGGTCTTAGTACAAAGTTTAAAGGTTAAGATACACTTCACAAACTATCTAAAAGTCAAAAAAAGCCTTAGTTTAGAGTTTAGAATTAACTTACACACTCTCAACTTTAAAGTTTAAACTTGATATATTTAAATTGTTGTGATCATTTATAATATGAATTGTGAAATTTAGATTGTAATGTTAGACAATATCATTTAAGTTTTTTATGTTTTATATTTTGGCATTTTATTAATTTTTAAGTAATATATATAATATAAATATATATTTTGTA
Organism: Jacaranda mimosifolia; assembly: GCA_018894105.1. NCBI lineage: Eukaryota > Viridiplantae > Streptophyta > Magnoliopsida > Lamiales > Bignoniaceae > Jacaranda > Jacaranda mimosifolia. The sequence goes on along the minus strand of CM032120.1, from coordinate 34,362,530 downwards.
ATTATGACGTTACGGTTCAATTGCGGTTCAATTACGGTCCGACCAACGGTTAAACCAGTGAACCATGAACCGGTAAGTTTTTCAGTTCAATGAATGGTCCGATTGTTCAAACACTGGTCAATTACATATGTAAGTTTTTGATTTCTGAAAATAGAGAAAAGAGGAAGAAAAACAGAGGTTGTTCTTTGGTTGAAGAAGTCAAGAAAAAAACGTGGGTATGAAAGCTGAAATGTTTGAGTGGGTGAGCAAAGTTTTCTTGTTATTTTAAGTTTAAGTGAGGGGCTTTTATTGTTTGTTTCCACTCAAGTAGAGAATAAACACAAAAGGAAAGTTTTTGATGGGGAGTGCACACATAAAAAAATTAAATGGGAACTGAACACAAAAGAGAAGTTGGGTTTGGGGATTTTAAGCCAATTAACCCATAAAATATTTAGTGGCACTGAATTCTTAGATGACATATAAAATAATGAAGTTTGATTAAAAATACCAACAAAAATATAATTTGAAGACATTTAACTAGTGCCACTAATTTTTCTTAAAAAAATGTCACTCATATTTATTTATGGTGTCATCTAGAAAAAATGCCACAAAATATTTAGTGGCACTAGCTTAGTAACATTCGTTAGTGTAATGACACACAAGAGTAATATTAAGAAAAGTGTTGAAAAATGCCACTATAGTACAATATTTAGTGGCATTTGATTAATAAGTAACAAAAAAAAAACAATGACATTTGATTGAAAATGCCAACAAAAATATATTTGCAAGGCATTTTAGTAGTGCCACTAATTTTTTTCTTAAAAAATGCCACTTATATTTATTTATGATGTCATTCATAAAGATACCACACATTATTTAATAGCACTGACTTAATGTCGCTTTACAGTATAGTGTTACTTAGTAGCAATTGATTAATAAATGTTATAAAAATGTAATTTTATTGAAATTACTAACATAACTATATGTTAAAAGCATTTAACTAGCAATATTACTTTTTTTTTTTTGAAAAAGAAAATATAACTCATAATTTAGTTATAGTATGACATGAAATAAATATCACACAAAAATAGACAAAGTATATATAGTTATTAATAATTGTAAAATATATAATTTTATATCTTATGATAATGCATTGATTAAATTAACTACTTAATATAATTTTAATGTATCGACTAAATTAATCACATTTTTCAAGAAGTATAAATTTTTTTAAGTTTTTGCCCATTTTCCTCCACATCTATACATTTTTTTTTTTTGAATATTTTCTATCTCTAAATTTAATATCTCAAACTTTTTCAAATGTATTATTTAATATAATAATTTTAAGCATATATCTAGATAATTGAGAAAATATACTTTTAAAGTATAAAAATATAATAATATTTTTGAATATTTGTAATGAACATTTGCTGGGTAGCTTGATATTAAACTCATATCTTTTCAAGTAAAATGTTGCATATTCAGGCTTGAATAGAGTAATTGGAGCATGTTGGAGTCTCATATATGAGGTGTTCGAGGCAAATATAGCGATAACTCAAAAGAATCTTTTTTGCCATTTAATTTAGCATATTATTTAATTATTTTTTATGGCATGTTAGTATGTCGTCTAAAGTAATCTTGTGGCATTTTAACATCACAATATGTATTTTTGTGGTACATTAACATGTCATTCAAAAATATTTTGTGACATTTTAACATGCCATTCATTGTATTTTTTATGGTGTATTACCTTGTCATTTAAATGAACTTTTGTAGCGTTTTAACCGATCACTACATGCAATTTTCAGTGGTATATTATCATGTCATTTAAAACAATTTTTTTGGGCACTTTAATATGTTATTTAATGTATTTTTCGTGATATTTTAACGTGTCATTTGATTTAATTTTTGTTGCATTTTATTAATGTCAAAACAAGGTAATTTATTGACATTTATGCATTTAGCTACACTACTATAAGTGTCGCTTTTAAAAAATGACATTAAATATAAAATTTCCATTATAATATTAATTAATTGGCATTTTTTAGTGTCTTTAATGCTTAATTTTGTTGTAGTGAAGGTAGATCTTTTAAGATAAAAGGAATATTTTCAACATAGTATATTGATTAAGTAATTATAGATAGGATGTCCACTGATTCTAATTGGCAGAAGTAATTGGCTTTATTTTGGTCCCTTCGGGGACATCCGATAAAATTGGAACAATACAGAGAAGATTAGCATGGCCCTTGCGCAAGGATGACACACATAGATCGAGAAATGGCTTTATTTCGTTAAAAGAAGCATGTTGCGGGTACCTCTTGAGTTAATTGAGGGAAAAAAACAAAAAAAAAACAAAAAACAAAAAACAAAACAAAACGTACTCTTGTGTTAATTAGAAGAAAATTCATAATCTCTTCGTGTTTTAAGAAAATAGAACACTTCTTTCATATGTTTCCAAATATCGACTTTGCTTTCAAATAATAAATTTGTCTATTCTTTTCCTATCTAATTTACTTAGGTAATGTTTGTTTACAAATTATGTGTTTTGGATTATATGTTTTGGGAGAACGAGTTTTGGAAGTGGGGTTGGGGAATGTGATGTATGTTTATGATTTGAGAATAGTAAGAAAATTGTTTTGGAAAAATTTGGTATGTTTGTTTATATTTCGGGAGGAGACAAAATCTACTGTAGCAGTCAAATCAATGTCTTTTTGTTGGGTTTTGAGGGTGTGAATGGATTATAGTAGTATTTTTTTATGATAATAGTAATAAAATATTGTGATATGTAAATGTATGTATACGTGATGATTGGTAATGATTGAAGTGTAATTTTGAAATTATTGGTTGAATGATGATGGAGTTTGATATATATATGAATATATAATATATTATATATAATATATGTAATATTTATATTATATATATAATATGTAATTGTAAAATATAATCGATTGATTTCTTTTGGATAATATTTGGTATATGGTGGGATTTTGGTAGGTTCTAGGTACAAAATAAAATGTGAAAAACTCGTCTATAAGGTTGTTTTCATGACAACACATAATACACTACAATCACACATTTAACATAGTTAACATTTGATGCAGTACAAACATAGTGGGCTATAAATGGTAATTAATAGTAGTACACAAAAAATGGGATAGAAGAGGTAAGTAACAATATTATAAGGTATTCAGGGTGATGCCGGTGGTGGTTGTGTTGTCCGAGCAGTACTAGCCTAGCTCGTGCGGGACGATCCAAGTCATTTGGATATTCTCCTGCTAATGCGACGTACCATTAAGCTCCATGATGAAATAGGCCCAAAGCCTAAACCCCTGTTGTTCGGGTCCTGAAATGCAGCCGACATACTTGCCATAACTCGTGTGGATTGAGAATGTGGAATCTCAGGCCTTGAGGATCCCTGATAGCATAGAGAACTGCATGCCGCGCTGGAGCTTGAATCAGATAGTAAAATTGGGTTACGCGGCCCACCATACAATCAATCATCACATCTGGATGGAGGGTCCTCTGGATTAAACATATACGTTGGTGGTTCTTCTGGTGGCTCTTTAAAGATCTCAGACAAGAGATCATACCTAGCCTCCCCCACGGCAAAGTACTGCTCAGCAAGTGGGTATGCCTACATATGTAATGAATGGTATTATTATGTAGTAAGGTGAACATACACACTGCATGAAAAATGAAATTCATCATCACACCCTAAACTTACCGCAGTTAACTCCGCTTGTATATGTATAGGGACGTTGATATCACTAGTAGATGGATCGTAGGAGACATTTAGATTGGTCACGATTGCCTTCATAGTATCATGGCGCACCTTTAACTCATGAAACTTTTGAGTAACAAAGTCCTCAGTGAATGAACGACGAAACTAGCGCTCTAGTTTTGCCGCTATCTTAGGCATGGTTAGGTCTAAATACATGTCATTTGCAAGTGACATAATAGAGGTTGCATCGAGAAGCATATGAATGAAATGCTCTTCGACATCGAGGCCCCATTGATTTGCAAAGGGCTGCCCTGCATCGTCAACTGGTATAGAACGACTCATCTCTGCATAATATATACAGATCTAGGATAAAGTACTAATTCTATTTACATAATTGCATTCATGAATAATTAACTTGACATTAGCGTGAGCAACCAAGCGACGAAATGCAAACTACATCTACTGTGGTTCATTAGCATATTATTTAGGATGAGACTCTACGTACATCAGACGAATAATATCTTTAGTAAAACAATGACTAATACCATCACAATAAATAGTAGAATACAAATACGACATCCACATAAGGGCAACAACAGCATGAGATCGGCACAATGTGGTGCATGCGGTAGTGTGCCCTGACCAGTAGGGGAAGAGCTATGCTCATCGCTACAGCCACCAACCATGGAGGCAACTCCTGAAGAAGCACCTGTGGATGTATAGGTGCTATATGCACCATGTGATGTGGCAACACCGACACCGCGATGCTGCCTGGACGTACCTATATGCTGTCATCCAACCGTGTTTGCCCATATAAAGCATCGAGGGTGCTCAGCTCCAAGAGGACACCTATAAAAATAACGGTTGTAGTTCACCTCTGTCCTGGCCATCAACATGTGCATGGGCCCGGCATCACATGTGCATATAGGTGCGTTGTACATAGCCATACCTTACCAAAGATACGAATCACATTATTAGTGAATACATCATGTATTCAAAATCATATTATATGAGTGTAAGAGTAATAAAACAACATTCGAAAGCCCGACATGTGGAAAGATTTAAGTAGTGTTTAGCAAATCCTAAAACAAAAAAATGTGTCCTAACATAAACAGCAAACATATATACAGATAATACATTTGGGTGAACAACGTTATAATGCATCATGTCCTCTAAAACTTAGTTTGTGGTTTGAATACATGTAGCTACACTCAATGCGCACATTCAATTGTCTCTTTGTGCCCACATCCAATATGCTAGAGCATCACGAAATTCTGACTATGCCTGGATGTCCCGCTGACTCGGGTGACCCCGACGATAAAAGGTTTCTCTGTCAGGCTCAAGTTCAGGATCCGGTGTCGCAAATATATCGTCATCTCAACGAAACTTACGTATGAAATTGTGCACGGCACAACATGCAATGACAATATCTGTCTGTTCGGTGACGACGTAGCTCGGCATGTCCCATGAAAGAATCGGGAATCATTTCTTCAAAATCCCAAACATGTATTCAATAGTATTCCTCAATCGTGAGTGCCGATGGTTGAACATCTCCCTCGGTCCACTGTACATAGTGGCACCCTCAAACTGTTGGAGGTGGTAACATAACTGCCTATAAGGGGATAAGAAGCACATATAATTTGTAAAGCCAGCGTCTACGAGGTAATACTCGCCTACACAATATACATGTATTAGCATCATGGCCGTATAATTTATTTTCAATACAAGATGAAGGCCATTTATAAGGTTATATGAGTTATGCAAGCTAAAAAATAATTTGACACCTGGTGGGGGGAAGGGAAATGCAGGGTCACTCTGTATGGCATTAAGCAATACTCTTGCATCATTGGTACTACCTTCCCATCCAGCATATACATAGGTGAACATTTGGTCGAAGTCTGCTATGGCTAGGACATTTTAAGACACATTCCCTTTTCATGATCAATATGCATTCTGCCTATGAGTAGGTACCAGGCATGGACCAATGTACCGTCCATCACTCCGACCGCACCCTATTTGACAAACACGGTATCTTGTTATTACTTAAAAAATTAACAACAATATCGTAAGCAATCAGTGTAATTGTCAAGTACACCGGACCTGAAAATAAGGAAAGAAGTTATGGTTTGACTGAATTTGATGTGGCAACTCATTAAAATTGGGGGGAATAATTAACTCCGGAGCAAGAATATTGAGTGCTCTAATTACAAGACGAATGTGATGATTCACCGTCTCGAGAGAGTGTTGGAAACGTTCCATAGTATACCTTTGCCTCTGATGCACTCGAACTGTTTGCATAAACATGGCAAGTTCCTCAGTGGGTGAAACCCGACACTGACGCGTTTGTCGTAAGAGCCTACGACTTGTTAATTTGTAGACCAAGCACATAAATGTCGGCTTCGTCATACGCAAATTGTCGTAGAATCCCTCAGGGTGACCATCCATTACCTCTCCAACCCAATCCACCGCTCACAGCATAGATGTGTTACGAGGCATTTTGTCGATGTATAAACTTGGCAACGCTACATTTGTAACAAAAAATACATCATCGGCTCCGTCGGATATGTTACTACTAGGCGTGCCAGGGGATCTATCACTGTACTCCAACTCATCGTCGTTTGGCGGTTGTGAGCTCGAAGCACTGGCCATCTATGTGACAAATACTTCATCATACAGGGGTGATAATGCAATAATATCATAAAGTAATCTGATTAAGACAAAATATACAAAATGCCAAATAACAGGACCTGACACACATGCTATCAACATCATCCATACCAAAGCGTTACTTAAAATAGCAACACAAGTACAACAAAAACACATATGAGGCAAAGACATAGGACAACTGACGATTGACGACATACTAATGAAAGATAAGGATGGCCTAATTGCCTAGTGACTCGACCCAGATTCTTTTCTCTCTATCATCCAACTGTAGGAAGAATGTCTTCATCGTCGTGCTTTGAAGAGCATTTATAGCCCTTCCAAATAGATGATCTGGCAGGCCGTCCATGTGATGAAGTGCATCTATGCATGCAGCAATTGATTCTTTAGTTTTCAACCCAATCCTCGAGGACTTTGCATCAATCATGCCATCCCACTTATCTATAGCTTCCTCCAATCGAGATTGTTTTCCCAAAGCATAGTACTTTCTCTGTTTCCCCTTACTCCTTCTTAAGGGTCCCTCTCCATGAGTATCGGCTGTGTCCATAAAGTCATCACGTGAAAAAGCCGATCATTTGGAGCCCCCACTACTGCCGCTTGTCACGTTATCACTCAATGTAGGATTATTGTCAGCGGCTAGATAGGGTTGGGTAGATGACCTTGCGTGTAACCCCGTGGCAACGTTCTTTGAGAACATCTCGGTACAATAGTCATAGCAAGGTAGCCCCTGCTCAAGCAAATGTGCATGATCTGGGTTTTCCTAATAAATGATCACCCAAACTATTTAGTAAGTAAGCATTAAAATTATGAAAGAAAATTCCAAAATACTATACCGAGATCCACTGGGCGATTCGATCAGCACTACTTGCCACTATGTGTCGATCGTAATCCGATCCGTAGCCAGTACCATACGTTATTAATGTATGAAACATACGCCACGCCTATCGCAACCTATTCCATTTCGTCTTCAGATACCTCACGCTGTATATATATGTTGGTTGCACCTCTGTGTTAAGCTTAACAAATCTTATTCCAAGTGTACTGTGAGAAAGTGGTGGAAAGCAGTTGCCCTGCTTGGAATTTCTCATACGCAATCTCAAGCAGTAGGTTCTCATTCGCGAATGGCCAGCTAGCGTTGGGTGCCCTGCCTTGGCTTCCTTGTGAAGTCTCATACTCATGTGGATCCATCTAAGTCATTTTCATAGGTTACAAATGGAATATTTTACATTATTACTATAATAACATGATGTCTATGATAGTGTCAAATGACGTACTCAATTGAACCAACTAATCCTACAGAATAATTTATTAAATGATAAATGCCATTTTATTTAAATCAAAATAATTTATTTTCATTACAAAACCATATCAACAAATGATTGAGCTAAATAATCCATGTTTAATTAGTAGTACATATTATTATCTCCTAATGTGTGGATTATCTCATAAATACATTGACTAGAATTAAAAAAAATATTAATTGATAATTAATGTGTAATATCACTAGTTGAGTTAATCTATATAAAGATTTGATTTTTAATCACATTGTTAACCTTATTACATCATCACGTGACCTAAATCCGAAGTGAAGTAATTACATTCAACATTCTTTTCTTAACCACTAGTTAAACGTCATGACCAATAATGTGTGTCTTATATAACAACCTCGTATCAATTTCTAATTAATACCTAAATGTAATAACAAAATAACGATGGGTTACATCACTAGCTAACTTAATTAAATATAAATTATGTATATTTAATTTCTACTTCACCTTTAGTAACTCTTAATGTATGTCTTAAATCACAAATTAATTAAGTAGGGGAAAAATTATTTACTACTTAAATAGTAACGACATTTAATATTATTTACTTGAATAGTAACGAAATTTAATCTATAATATACTGCAATAGTAACGACATTTAATATTACCTTTTAAATTACTACGTAAACTTAAAAACCTAATACGTGTGTCACATTTTAATATACAAGATTTATGATACATTTTCCAATTACTAGTTTAGCTTAATAACAAAAACTTTGTGTCTTAGATTACCCTTTAAGTAATTTTTTTTTAAATAATCCATTTTTTAATTAAATGTTACCTTATTAACTCATAAGGTGTGGATTAAATCTATACTTAATTAATTAAAATTAAAAAACCTATTTTTAATACTTAGTTCACTAGTTAAAGTAACTCCAGATAATATTCTATTTCTAATACTTAGTTCAAGTTAATAGCCCATAGAATGTGTTTTAACTCACTAGTGAGATAGTTAGATTTAATATCCTAATCCTGGATTAAAACTTTTTACATATATGTCGTACATCCCTGCCTAATTTACAAGAATTAACATTGTAATTGTACATACTAGATAAACTAAATGAAAAATGCATGAATTTGAAAATTTTTTGTTAACGTAATTCCATTAAATATTATATTAGTAAATAACATGTCAACTTTTATTTTCATCTTATTGTGAGAATCAAAACCCACAACCTACTTAAATTAACCATAAGTTGACAAGAAAGAGATTGAATGGACATTCTTCTTTGCTATTGAGAAGGGGGAAAAAGAGATGGGAATGCAGAAGAATCCGAAGAAGATGATAAAGGTAACCCCTTGCCTGAGGCCCGTGAACATACATATATCTATATTGTCAAAATCTCCCATAATCACATCAAATGATTATTAATATTCGGTGCATGAATTTCGGCCATAATTTGGCAAAGTTATATCAAGTAAAATTCTGGAAATTGACCCCTTAGTTTGTGGCTTAGAAAGTTAGCCTAAAGTAATCTAGTGGACAAGACAATTGAACATCACAACTATTAAGCAGTGGCTCTTTCAGGAGCATAGAAGGAACAGTAAAATAAGATGGGGTTGGGCAAGAATTAATAAAGGAAGAAAAAGATTTATTATGAAACAAAAAATATCAACAACAAATCATTCTACATGAAGCAGAAAAATCATTATGAAGCAAAAAAATCATTCTACATCCAATCCAATGTCATTAGGAAACACCACATAAAACTAGTTTAAAGGATAGCTATGAAAGATACATAAATCTATTTAATAAGGAAAACAATTCATAGCCATGTTCATTACAAGTTGAATAATACAGTCAACATTAATGAAGATCAGAAGAATACTATACATCCTCATACGGGATCTTCAAGTAACACCACCAAAGATTACATAAGCAAAATGTTTGATGGACATTTACAAGGGTGACACAACGAATAAGTATGCCCCCCTACAATTCATGCCATCACAATGGTTTTTCTTTTGTTATCACTCCAAACCACTATGACTCCTAAGATGATCCTTTGGGGAAAATGGACTGTAATTGTGTAATAGACATAAATGAAGAAACCAGTTGCTTTCAAGTTGGCAAAAAAAACTGGAAACAGATTGCCATCAACACTTTAATCTCAAAACTGCTAGAACCGAAAATGTGGACAACACCATAAGTTTAGAAGTGGACACACACCTAAAGTAACACATTGCACATACATTTATGGACAAATAACAGGACCTACAATGGAGTGATAACAGGACCAAAATGACAAAAAATAAAAAAAAAATAAAAAAATTGGAGAGGTAAAAGACGATAGATTACAGAGTGATAACATGAACCTCAACTAACTGTAAAGACAGCATGACCCAACCAAGAACCCAAGATGAGGATTAAAGCAATAGAACAATCAAAAGGGCCATTATATAGAACCTTTCATGTCCAAAGGTAATAGTGGATATTGTTCTAAACTCCACAACCATTCAGTGAAGTAAAACACACGCACAAAACATGTAAACAACCTAAGTAGCCATCACGGGGGAATGACTTACTTCTCCAATTCATGGATGGAGAAACCCCAAGTGTAATGCTACATTCTATTATCATGCACAACTAAGCATAAGATTAATATATAATGTGAAAGTAGGAAAACAGGACAGCATCAAGTAAGCCATACGTACACAGAATTGGAGAAAAAAGAAAAAAAATAGGACAGAAAATTGTAACAGACACAGTGCCATAAAACTATACTTAACATGCAAATATAAGTCTTACTGATGAACTAAGGCACGTAGATGAGGTGGAATGTGTTGGATGTGCAGCTAAAACTTGGTTTGGAAGCTCAAGATTGGTCCAGTTAGCAAATGAGGATGATGTAGTGGAGGCCTTTTTGAAGTGTATGATATGGAGTTGGGCACTTTGGGTGTAAGAAAAATGTGAGAGCAAGAGATGATGTGAATGTAAGAAGAGGAAACTAGTTGAGGGTGTTGTGGTCTTAGTTTTATAAAATGGCAATACATATAAAACTCAATGAAGGAAGGACCATTTATAGGTAGCTGAAATAGTGCAGTGGATTGGTCAAGCGCAGTACTGAACCTATTGAGTAAAGATGCTGGAAAAGAAGCTCTTAAAATAAGGCATGAATCATAATGGAGACTCAGACAACAATTACCAGGACAAAAAATGAACTATCAGGTCAGAAGATTCACCACATATTAGCATGTTGTACATATATATATATATCCACTAAAGGATGCAAACAATTTAGGTAGCCTACGCGTGTGTTCACATAGAGTATGACTCCAATTAATCATACTAAGAACTAAGCATGAAGAGTGCAATAATATTAACAGTGCATCTTACTAGTTTACTTGACATGACAATGCAAGCCATTAGATGAGAAGACACCTTTCTGCCAAAAAGAAGCATGCTTTATATAGCTATATAGCATGTTTAAATTCTGAAATTTAGTATCACATAAGTAATAGTGTAGAGAAATCAGATGTTTTTCCATACTCAGCATTTAGTATTAATACAGTCCAAATGCATAGGAGTCATGTATCTAGCAGACCTAATGTAGGATGAATCAGAAAAAGGGACACAATGTTACAGGCATGCACACTACCAACACACAGGTCCTATTCAATTTCTGTACAATCAAGCCCACATACAAGTTGATGTACATGTATTGGACCTTCCTCTAGAAGGATGAAAAAAATGGAGACACAATAAACCAAACAGAATGCCATCTTTTTGGTATATAATCACACAATACAATTTGTTATGGGAGAATGTAACCAAATATAGCCAAAGATACACACAATAGAAGTAAAAAATTTGGGAAAAAGATAATGAAAATGATCAAATTACTCACAATTGAGCAAGTGCCAACATTAATATTGCATACAGAATACTCATGGGGGCACCATCAATATTTACAGAAATCTGATGCTTTTTCCATACTAATCATTCAATTTGAAGACTTACCAAGTAAAGTTAACCAAGAATCTTCAGAACGTATCCACTGAATAAGGAAAAAAGGGTCCCAATTTTTTAGATATGCATACAACCAACATCTGAAATAATAGTCAGTCTATATACAATCAACTTTACATGCATATGCTGTATAGGTAGGGACAAAGCACTATACAAATGATAAAAATAGCCACATACTATGGCCCATGAGATACCCATATTTTGATGGGTAAAAATTCAACGCCATAAAACTAAGCCTTCACCAAATGAGAAGGAAAAATGGAAAAAACCCCAATTTACACCAAATAGATTGAATCATGAAAAGCAGAGGCAAGGATTTTTAAGAAACCGAATGATAATCACAAGAATAATTGAAAATATATCACATTAAAGCTTTTTAAAAGACTCGATTCATAAACAAAATAGAAATAGATAATATTCCACAAAACTAAGACCCCCATTTACCTCAGATTTGTCAAAAACCATAACATATAAAAGCAAAAAATCCCAAAAAATAACACATGGAAAACCTAACACATAACTAAAAACCCTAGATTCGCCATTTACACCGAACCGAAGCAAATACACCCAATAACATGCAAATATACATGATTGTGGAAATAGGGCAACATAAATCTGGACCATGCCTTAAGATATGTTGTAAAATCGAAGCCCTAAACATCAGAAATTAATGTCTTAACCTCAAATCAAAACACATGTTTGCGGACCGAGCCATAAACCCATATAGTATTTACCTCATCTTCAAGAAACTGGAGCGAAACCCCAAACATATACGATCACAACCCTCCCGAACACACGACGATATGGATGTCGATCGATAGAGAAATTCGGAACAAATTATTTAATCTCCTCACCGCCTAAAAAAAATAACAACTGAAATAGTTAGAATCTCATCAATGGAAGAGGGGGAGGGGAGGAAAAGAAAACAGGGGGAGAACGAAGAGAAGACAGAGAGAAAGAGTCAGATTGAAAGACAATTTCTGCCAAAGGCAGAATGAGTACAAACGGGGCAAGGGTTTGGGTTTTGGGGCATTCGCCAATTAAATTGCAAGGGCAATCTGGACCTTTTGTTTGCTCGTTTTGGGAAAAAAAGACTAGTGCATGTTTGGTTACATTCTCCCAGAACAAAATTGTTCTGGGAGAATGTAACCAAACATAGCCTTAATTTTCGGGGTTTGCTGATGTACTATTATGACTTGAAAAGAATGAAAATTTTTGTTTTAATGTAAGCATTTCCTCGTTGTGTTGAAACTATAGCATTGAGTCTTTCATTTAACAATAAATTATGAAATGCAACTTTCCTAGTAAAATATTTGGCCACTTCAATAAACCGGCAAAAAAAAAAAAAAAAAAAAAAAAAAAAAAACGGGAGTGAAAAAATTTAGTTATAAAACAGTTCCTTGAAAATAGAATTTTAAATATATTTATATTTCTTATGAAAAGTATAAATCAAAGGAAAATTCTGTCTACTTGTTAATGCTAGTTGCAATAGCAAACTTTTAATCACTATAAAAAAAAAAAAAAAAAAGCATGATAAAATAAGGTAATGTAAAAATATGATCATGCAAGTTTAATAATGACAAGAACTGTATTTAAATAATTTTCACTATTAACAATTATCAATAATATGCAATCTAATGAAAATATTAAAAAAAATTCCACATACTATAGTGAACTGATAGGTCTTACTGTCACTTATTTATTAGTACACATATGTCAATATATATATATATATATATTTAACGTAAGAACTTAAAATACTATTTTCTATCACTTAATTATTAGTATACATATGTCAATATTAGCGGTTGTTGCATGTGATTCCGTGTGCATGAATATTTTAAGTATTTGAATGATATGATTCTTCTAATACTTGAATGGAGAATGGCATTGTAGGAAGTTGGGAGGTGCAATTCTTGTAGGTGTTGTGGAAGTTGTGGGAATAATGATACAAATTCTTATAAGTGTTTAGTGGGTTAATAGATTTCATGACAAGTGTCATTTTAACCTTATTCTTAGAATACTTTTGAAGGATAATTCAAAGGCTAAATTTGAAATATTAACAAAATTGGTATCCAAACTATTTTTAGGTGTCAAATTCTCCATTTTACCCCTCAAGTTCAATTGTCTATTTTTAATTGTTTAAATAAGTTAAGGGTATTTTAGGGAAAAAATAAAAAATTACTTCTAATTTACACACAAAAATGACTTTCCTTTTATAGTAATATATATATATATATATTTAAAGTGAGAACTAAAAATATTATTTTCTGTCACTATCAAGTTGTACTTTGATAGAATAAAATTATTATCACTTAACAAGTATCATTAGTGTCATAACAAAGTTATTAGTTTAATATATATAATTAATTATAATTTTTATATTATCACTTAATTTTTTCACTATTATTATGTTATTTCACAGTGAATGTAAAGAAATTATTTTTGATATTTTTTTTATGTATTTTTTTGTGAGATATAAATTAACGTAATAGAATAGGAAAAGGATTTATATTTTTGTTTTATGCTTTGCTGGTTTAACTGTCTTGGCTCAAACTCTAGAATTTTAGGCCTTTATATCATATTAATTAAGAATTTGTGATGAGGAAAATGTGTTGAGAAGCCATCTGGTCACGCAAACTAGCTAAAAGATTCATTAGTAAATAATATGTGTCCTTATGTACGGCTTATAAAATGTTAGGAAAGTTACGATCTATATAATCAATGTTTGCCTAACCATCCATATATATTGGACCATTACTTGAATTGCAGCCAATCCCCTTAATTTTAAAACCGTTTTTTCAATTTTTTTCCCCATAGGTTGATTTGTTTCCACTTTTAGTTTCCTGCCAAATTTCAATTTCTTTTTTTTTTTTTTTATATACATGATAATTTTTGTTGTTTAAATTTTAGTGTATAAAAATACATGAAACAAAATTTTAATACTCTAATTAGAGGTATATGTAGCTGGTTTAGCCTTTCAAAGACATCTATTACTATTATATATAGCACAACATTGTGGGGGACTCATAATTGTGCAATTTTAATTCCAATTGTGTAATTTTGGCCAAGTATCAAATTCTTAGAATTTTGAGTTTTTTAATTCAGTTGAAAATTTTACATTGGTTGTTTATTTACTTTTCTATTTCATTTTAATACGATCAACTTATTCATCATAACTAAAATATCATGTTGTGTTTATCTAAAATTGCAATATAGATTTCTGTCTCATAAGGTAATTCAAAAAATATCTATAATCATATTTTTATCTCACTAAATAAGTTTATAATTTAAAAAATATTTTATAAGCATAAATTCTATCTTATAAATTTAATTTATCACAAGATTAAGAGATAAAGAATTTATTTTATATATAAATTTTATGCTCTACAATTATTCTTTTTACATTTTATTTCTACATTATTCGTAGTACAATTTTATATTTTTAATTGTAGGACTTCTTTACCCAATTAGCATAATATAATGATGTTTCTTTTTTATTTTTAATTAATTTAAAATTCATTTAGTAGAAAAATTTTAATATTTTTTTGAAACACATCTTTATATTATTTTTATTTTAAATTAATTAGATACTTTTCTAATATATTTAAATATTTTATCAATGTTATTACTTTATTGTTTCCTCAATATTTATTTAAAATTAAAGTTTTTATAACCACCTTAGGATTGTAATTTTTACATTACTTAGAAGTATCAGCAAATGGTACCTTTTTATTTCAATTAATTATATTTTATCTATTTATTTTCAATATTATTTCAAATATGTTTGCATGTTCATAAAAGAATTTATCTTTGATATTAATTTTTTCACTTTACTATTATTTTAGTTGCAGTTCTCTCGATTTATCTAGATAAAAAAGTTTATATATACTTCATATTTGAATAATGTACTGCGAACAATTTAATGTTATGAAATATTTAAAAATATTATAATTTTATTAAGTTGTTCAAATTATTTCAATTTTCTTATCAAATGAATGAAGAAATACTATATAGTCTTCTATAAAAAATATTTATAAAATTTATTAGCACTTGATTTACCCATTTCTAATTATGTGCATATAAGAAAGATTTTTTTTTTATTTTTTCTATATAATATCGTGTGCTTTGATAAGTTTGTTTGAATATATGGGACATATGTATAGTTGACATAATTGAAAATTTTCAAAAGGTTGATAAATGACCACTTAAATAGCAAATGATATCAATTTTTATATTTTTCAATATATTTAATTACACTATTTTATAATTATATCGCGTATATTTATTTTAATTTTTTTTATGTATAAACTTAGAGTGAGCAATTTTTGATATTTTTCAACTTATTTAAGTATAAATTATCTTCAAATATAATATTTTTAATTGAAATATTCATATTATTTTATTTAATTAGTAACAATTTTTTTTATTAAATGCTAAAATTAATTATAATTCATGTTTTAATAACATGAAGTAAAATAAATATTATTATAAGATAAATTATTCAATCATATAATTATTTTCGGTGCATCGCACCAGACATATGCTAGTACATAATATAGCATAAAAATTTAATTAACGCCTTCATTGCTGTCTTTGTTGACTGTTGAATTTTCTACGAGCTATCAAATGTTGGTTTGAAGTAAAGAATTTTCAGTGTATAATTTTTGAAAAGATGGTCGTCGTCTTCTTAATATTGATTAGTGGTAGCAAAGCAATAAGATGATGAGGTCAAGTGAAGCAGGTGTGCATGGTCAGTTTGCACATTGTTGACGTCAAAGTCAAGCTACAGTCTAATCACTAATGAGATGAGTAATTCTTGATCAACGTTTCACTGTATGCAGTCAAATTGGGCTGCACTGCACGCGGATAAAATACAGGTCACAGTCACACCTTGAAAGACCAAAACTTTCTACGGAGACGCCGGTATACAAAATTGTTGATTTATTTGTGACAACAATACATCAAATGGTTAATGAAGATTCTAAGTAATTAATGCAACTATAAAATTTCAATTCCACGAGTTAGTAACTAAAACATTATTTGTTCCTTTGATGCTTAATTTCTCTAAATACTTAAGATTGAAACGGCTCTATAAATATAAGGTTTTAAATTTAAATTTTACCTGATATCTAAATATTTGTCCTACGCTCTCTTTTCTTAAAATTAAAAATATATATATATATTCATTAATTTAATTTCATAAAGTAATAGTAGCTCACAAAAATCACTGTATTAAAACAAATATTGTAGTCCTTTCGTTGGCCTTCGAGTGAAACAACCATGCATTTTTAATAAAGAAAAATAATCCTCAGCCAATAAAATCTGTTTAGAGAGTGTTTGAGTAAGTTTATAAACTTCTCAAAATATCTTATAAGATATTAAAAAGTATTTGGTGAACTTTTTTTAAGAAAGAGCTTATAAGGGATCTTATAAAAATAGTAAAAAGAAATCCCAACTTGTTTTTAAGATTTTATCAAGCTTTTTTAATTTTAATAAATTTAATTACAAAATTGTCATCACTAACATTTTATAAGTTTCAAAATCTTATTTTATTCAAACATATAAATAACTTATTTTAAAAATAAAATCTAACATCTTATAAACTTTAAAAATATTTTATAAGCTCTTTTAAATAAGATTAGCCAACCCCCACCCCCACCCCCACCCCCCAAGTCATAAAAGAGTTGCTCAAATTTGATGAACGTGAGTGAGCTAGGAAAATCGATCACTATAGCTTTTGTTCCTTAAATTAGCATATCAACATAGTTTCAATCCAAGTTCTAGAGTACCAATATTATAATTTACTCTATGCACTTGCATTACATGTGAGTAGCAACGTCAATAGGTAACCGATTATAAAGTGTAACAGAGAAAATATGACTATATGAGGGACGGACCTGAATGCTAAGGAGGCCAAAGAAAAAGTTAAAAAAATGATTTTGTGACAAATTTGAGGCACAAGAGTATTTCCGAAAGCATTTTATTTAGAGAGACAAAAAAGAAATCAAGTTCTTCAATATCATATTTTAAAATTTTATTTTGGTTTGATTTATTAAAAAAATACCAATCAAGTTTGAATCCTTTGTTTCGTTATGTTATACCTGGAACTTGATTTAATAAATTAAAGAATGATAAAATATTTTTAAAAGTGTTATGTAACGCCCCCACTCGGAATAGCACCTAAACTGAGGCGCCACTCAGTTCAATCTTAAAATTAAACCCAAAATACAAATTAATAGGCCCATAATCAAATATTTTAAGCGCATCAGAAATAGTAGCGGATTCAAACTTAATTAAACGTGTAACATACAACACAAAACTATGGTACCTACCACAAAATCTCAAATTCAATCTTAACATAAGCAGCAGAATTCAAACTTAACTAACTCGATAAACTATTAAGTACATGCCATAATTCACTTTATATCCAACAAAATATTTACATGCCTTAAATCAGCATAATCAACATAACATGTCACGACATCTCATATCCATACTTAGCATTCAAGTGATTCCATATATAAATTCAACACCTGATCTATTACAAAATATACTCATGTCCAACCTGGAGTCTAAATTCTTCACTTAATTCCTATATGAGAGAATCAAAATAAATAGGGGGTAAGTCCAAAAGACTTAGTGAGGGATAACTGTAAGCATAAGTAGAAGGGATCTGTTGAGGATGAATCAAGTCAACAAACCGTAAATCAACAGTCAGATAGGACATATCAAGATACGGTTAGGCAGTTAGGAACAATCGAACAATCAGAAAAATAATCGAACGATCAGATATTAATCAATCAAACAGATCATATCAATCGATGCAATCCAACAGATCATATCAAAACAATCATATCAGTCCCTTAATTCTGTCATTCTGAACATAACGGCACGTCTTGCTTTACAGCCAAGAACAACATATTGGATCGCCCCGAGCTTAACAACTAGGATCAACATATTGGATCGTCCCGAACTTAACAGTTGGGATCAACATAACGGATCGTCCCGAGCTTAACAACTGGGATCAACATATTGGATCATCCCGAACTTAACGGATCATACAGATAATAGACGGACGAATAACAAATCAAATAAATAACAATACGGACAGATACCAGGTAACAAACAAGAATTTTGGGCACCAGAACGGACAAGAACAAATTCATCAGAGTACAAACAATCATAACCCTCATAGGGGTATACAAGTCAATAAACAGATAACAAACAAGAACTCAATCAAATACATATTTCAATAAACACGAGCAAGTATTGTACAAGCACATTTAACCCTCACAGGGGTTTTTCTACAAAAACAAATAGGTATATTTAATGCCAAATTGTCAGACCCTCACCTCCGTATTCTTAGAAAAGTTGTTGCCGCCTACTGATCTGCGGGACCCACTTCATTGTTACCTAACCAAAAAGAATATTTATAATCAGAATCCATACTTAATCCTATTAATCACAATTACCATTAATAATACAAAATCACTAATTTACCAATTAATACGATATTTTAAAGTTTAAACGGTACTATCAGCCGAAAATGGCTAATAAAGTCGTTATGACCAAAATAATCCCATTTCCTAATTACATATCAAATCTCATAACGTCATCCCTAATCAATAATAATAGTCCAATTATCTTAATTAACCCATTTCTTGCCACTTAAATCCCAAATCCATAAAGTTAGGGTTTTCTCTTCCAATTAACTCGATAATTTCCAACATTTCATAAAATAGTATAATCCAGGTTGACTAAACTCATACTGGCACATGTATTTACAAAGTCTTAGTTCCATAACATCTCAAATTACCTAATTATCATTTCTCAATTTCTAATTTAATAAAATCATAGATTAATCACTTAATCAGCTCCATTAATCCTAACATTACATAAAACAATACACATCCGGCCCCACTAGCTATACTATAGTCCATGCATGGGGAAAAATATTCCATAGCATATCTCAACTCTTCAGTCTTGGCATATTACAACATCCAATGGAAATAACGGTACATTGCATGTATATATATACATATATATATAAACATATATAATCTAACTCCCTTTTAACCCACGAATTTGCTTAATCAGACTTCGAAACCACAAACCAAGACCACCGTCACGATCCTCGCAATGAGTTGAAATTTTTGCCTGGAAGTCGCCGGAGCACTGCCATGCACAGTCACCGAAAAAGGTCAGAATTACCACCAAAAGTTGCCTTCATCCTCCTAAGTCCAAAGCACCTATTGTTCTAAAATTTTGTTGCCGGAATAGTCCTTAACCACGGCCTAAAGCTTCAACACCACCCTTGCACCTCCGTATCTGTAACTTCAGTTCCCGTCGCTATCGTCGCATCAAACTGCTATGCGAGGTTGCCAACGTGATCTTCAAGCTGAGGGCTGTCCAAAACTTCACCCAGAAATGAGTCTACGTCGCTGCTCGCTGCACACTACCGTGATTGGGTTTCCAATTACAATTAAAATGGTGTCCCGCCGGTGTGATGTAGGTGCATGTGGTGGCAATGAAGAGTTGAGGGTGAGGAGATGAGGATGGTTGGGTTGTTGACGGAAAAAGCTGGCTGTCGGAGAGGTCCGCTTGAGGAGAGAAGATAAGGTAACGCGGTGACGAAAGATGATGAAATGGGGGGAAAATGCAATTTCCATATATATATATATAAATCAACTTCTCCTAAATTACCAATTGACCCCAAAAGTTTCCTTCAGTCAGCAATTGTGGTCCTCCAAAATTCCTACAACTTCAACTCAGCCCCAAGAAATAGTTAGTGCATAACTTTGACCTCTTTGACCAGAAGTTATAGCCATGCAACCCCAAAACTTTCAAGATATGGTCCAATCAAGTTTCTAAAAATTGCAAATTGACCCCAAAGATTTAAAAATTCTTGCAATTAAGTCCTTTTTATTTATTTTCCGAGCCCTAAAATCCGACCAATCAAAATCTTGATTTCTAAATTCTTACTTTCTGAAATACCGAATTTCAGGAGTGTTACATGTTAGTTCGTGTTTTATTTGATTAAAACTTGTTCAAGCTCCATTAGTGTATCAATGAAACTAAACTCACGCATAATTTCAAACTTAATACAAATTTTAAACTAATCTTAATTGAACATCTTATTCAATGCCATTAAATTCCTGTCCACCCTTTGTAGCACCCCTCCTCAGGATGACACCTCAGTCAAGGCACCACACAGATTCAATCTTAAATATCAGAGTCGCAACCTAACAAAAGGCCCATAAGTTTATTTCACACATATTCTAAAATGACATTCAATCTCATCAATCAGTTCTAAACCAAAATTTTCAAAATAAACACTTACTAAACTTCATAATATTAATATCTTACTACATAACACATTAAAGCCTTATAATTACAATCATACATATCACAACATTTCTAAGGTTTCATCTGAATACAATACATCATAACTTATATTTTGTACAATCTTCAAAAGGAAACCGAATACATTTCTTCCCAGCTCAATCTCGAACCATCTCTTCCCTGTTTGAGATCATAAAATACAGGGAGGTAAGTCCAAAGACTTAGTGAGGAATACAAAAGGGATTTATCAAGGATGATTCGACTCAACAAATCATAATATAAACGAACAGATCAAACAAATACAGAAACAGATAGTACCGGTAAGCAAATAGGAAACTCTCCTACCTTATTACTCCAAGATCAGATGTCAGACAAACAAAAACAATCAGATAGATTAAACCCAAATCATATGCACTCAAAGGATAGTCTAACACATACGTTGCCGATTCATCTTACACCAGACAAACATATCACCTAAGCGTAACAGCTTGGTATATGGCATATGCCCATACGATCTATATAGCGCACCGCCGATGCCTAGGGGAAAGTCCCTAGCACACCATCGACACCCAGGGGAAGTCCCTAGCGTACCGCCGACACCCAGGGGAAAGTCCCTAGCATATCGTTGACACCAAGGGGAAAGTCCCTTGCATGCCTCACATAACCAAACAGATCGCCCGGATCAGCCCTTGGCCTCATAATCACCGTACAAATAACAGAACTAACCGCTTATGCAAATGCCTAGGGGAAAGTCCCTAGCACATTGCCGGTTTCAGACATAATAGATCAAAGAAGACAAAAACAATGCCGATCAGGCAACAGATAACAGTAACAGATACAGATATGCCCGTATGGCCAAAATACAGATCAGATAATAGAAATACCGACAAGGCAACAGATACAAAGCAGAGCAGAGCAGAACAGATAACAGATAAAATTTTGGGCGCCAGAACAGACAGAAACAGATACAGAACAGATATAACCCTTACAAGGGTATTTAGAACAGAATCAACTAATAAATAGAAACCAAACACAGTTCTAAGTACCGTACAGAAATAGTAAACCCACACAGGGGTTAATTTCAATAACAGATAGCTCAATAGGGTGCCAAATTGGCAGAACCTCATAGGCATAACAAGTACCAAGAGGGATATCTCTTCACCTTGGTGTAATATACCCAGTCAGTCAGATATACAGCTACATCTCGTCACCAGCCAAATCTCCGTCACCTAATTCATAAAATAATTCATAATTAAAGTTCGATCGATTCTACTAACCTTATTCGTTATCGAAGCTTAATATTTCCCAAAATTACCAAATAAATCTTATTTAAGTCCAAATTCATATAAATCAATCAAACTAACTTAATCTTATCAACTATTAACAATTTAAGATTTAAAATCTTAAATTCCTATACATATATATAATACATAATAATATAATAACACAACCTAAAATCCATAATTAAATCACTTATCATCCTAACTCATACATATACCTTGCATGAATATATATATATATATATATTGCATGAATATATATAATACATAAAAAATATAATTATCAAAACCTAGCAAAATTCATAACTCACTAACTAAGGCCCGGATTCAAAAATGGACTATACCGTCACGACCGTTGGAACGAGCAGACAAAACTGTCCAGTCGCCGCCGTCCGCTGCCGCCCGTATAAGGTCACTTTATACCGTTCTCTTCCTTACACCCTCCTGAACAATAATCTCCGGTTAGTTTTTAGTTATACTGCTCCTATTAACCGGAAAAAGCCAAAAACCGCACCAAAATCACCTTACTCCGCTGCCACTGTACGGCTCCGTTCACCGCCGCTACTGTCGGAAACTGCCACGAAACCCTATATTCTGCTTCTCCTCCTCCCTAGCTACACAACCCTACCCTTCATCGCAGGTTTCGGGGCTTGGAGATGATCACCGAAAGTTAACCAAAGAAACGGGTTTCTTCACGGTGCTTCTCCGTCCACTTTTAACCACCGTGCATGGCTGCTATCTTGTGGCCTGAAAATGGTGAGGGAAGTGGTGGTAAGGTTTCATGAAGAAATGGAGGTTGAAAGGAGAGAAGAAAGCTAGCGAAGGAAGAAAGAAAATGGAAAGAAAAATGAAGAAAAGATGAAGAAAAAGGAAGAAAGGAAATTGAAGTCAACTAGCATTAATTGTTGACTTGATACAAGTATGGAGCAAGCATGGCTCGGCTGACTTCATCATCATTTCATATATATATATATATATATATTTTTTTTTAATATTTTAGAATCTCTCAATTTAGTTCCCGAAATAAATAAAATGCATTTTCAATCTCAAAAATCTTGTAAAAATATCAATTGAATCTTATATAATTTTTATCACGATTAAATAATTCAAAATTCTAATCGAATAACTAAAATTAACTGATAAAATAAATAATAATAATTTAACAAATATATAAAATTTCGGGATCGTTACACCCTTACTTTTTGTCACAAAAATGTTGTGTTTGCTTAATCAAAAATTACAAGACAAGAAAAATTATATAAATAAAAATTTTATTGATATTATGAATTGTAAATACAATCCATAATTTGGATATTTAGTTATTTTCTTCAAAAATGATAATTTTGAGTTCTACTACTTTGGAGGCAAAGTTTGAAAGGTAAAGTTTGACACTTCCACCTCCTCAAAAGCCGACTTTATTCTTTTACAATGTTAATTTGAACGTTTTGCACTATAATCTCATATCAAACACTTTAATTTGATAAGTTCAGCTATGAATGCATTGTTCTACGCCTTAAACACTATGAATCTTCTTAAATTTAGTTGAAAGAGTGACGTCAATCTGAATGCTTTGTTCTAGAATCTCAAACTAAATATTATAAATTTGATGAATTCCGTGATGAATTAACGTCTTGTTATATGTTTTGAATTGTAAATATCTTTAGGTTAACATGAGAGAATTGTAGAACTTTGAAAGTCTTTCTTACTTGAATGTAGACTTTTTTGTTACTTGTTTTGTCTTTGACTTTCTGATATTACCTATTTATACTTGTGGAGCATGAGCTCTTGCCATAATTATTTAATAAAGTTGTACGATTTAATTGGTCCTCTATGATTTGATAGGTATTTATCTCCTTAATCACATAATGTGATTTAAATTACCAAAAATCTTTCTTCGCTTCCTTATTTTGCAATATATAATTTGATTGTCTCGCATACTTTAATGTTGTATATGACAATACTAATAGTTAATTTGTCCATTAATTCAATTATCTTATTTAATCTTAGAATTTAATTCTGATTCGAAAAAAATGCATATAAAACCTATGAATTAGCCAAACAAAAATTTACCAATTCTTGGGCATCTATATGTTTTCCTATATGTTGTAACTAAGATAAACCCGAACTACGCAAGGTATATTCACTGGATTAAAATAAGTAAAATAAATTTATAAATATAAAATTAATTTAGTGTGCCTTTACAAATAAAATATTATTTTTTATATTCAATTAACAAAATACTATTATTTTTTAAAAGATATTGCTTCCAACAATTAATTAATAATGCCTAATAGTATCAATTAGAACAATAATAATACGATCTACTAAAATTAAGTAAAACTTAAAAATACTTATATATATATATATTATAATTTCATGTTAAAACACAAGATGTAAATTTTTTTTATAAAATATAAGTAATCATAGAACGATATTATAATTAAAAAAGTAAGAAAATTAAAGTCTCAAATTATGAATCCATGTCAAGGTACGGATACAAACACTTTAATGTATAAAAATGATAATGAGCTACTAAATTTTGAAAAAAAGGAATTAAAGGATTTGAACAATATATCTTTCTTCCAAAATTTTCAATAGAAATTCATCATACAGAAGAAAATATTAACTTGAAATATAAAATATCAATGGAATATCCTACCGAAAATCTACTGTAAAGGTTTCCAATAAAAGGCCATCAAAATTTGGCTAGAAATCGCTTGAAAAAGTTCATTTCACGATGAAAATTTTGACATGCATTTTCTTATAATATTTATATTAAATCTCATGTTCCCTTTATATAGGTATACGAAGTAGAAGAAAACTTTAACTACATGAAAATCTTTTCTATTATCCCATTAATATACATAATCTTAAAAAAATAATATCAAATCTTTATATGATAAGATTCTAGATCACTTTCACGTCTTGATTGGTTGCTATCTTATTAGACTGCAAGATGCAAGTTTATTGGTTTGAATATCTCCATAACAAATTAACAAATTGTATCAATTGTTAATAATTTATCTAGTAGTTGATAAAAAAAATAGATTATATGTGAATATAAGTTAAGTTGTTACTTATCTAAATAAATTTTAAATTTTCTTAGATAAAGATGAGTAATTAACAATCAATAGGAATTTTTATAATTTAATTAAATAACTTAAAACTTTGAGAATTCAGAATTAGGGGTTCCACACCGTTTTTCTATATATACCAGTATAGATTAGTTACCAGTTCTTGAGTGGGCTAAAATATTTTTACCCCTTTATGAAATGTGAAATAGCGGTTTACCTCCCTATGATAAAAAAAATAGGTTGAACACCTCCTTATATTTTTTAAAATGTGGCTCACTACCTCCTTCCATGTACTTGAGATGAATTTTATATTGTACAGATAAAAATACCCTAGTATATATATAATATTATTTTATATTCTCATTTTTTTTCTTTTATTTAATCTAGACTAAATAATTTCATAGTAACAAAATATATTACATATTTATATAAATTAAATGTTATTTATTATTTATAAAATTATATATACATACATACATATAAAATTATATATATGTATATAAAATTATCTAAAACATATTTATTTACACGCATATATAATATATTTCTTTTTTTTTGTAAAATATTTATATATACATATATACATATTACATATATAAAATTTGTATTACATACCTATATATGTATATACATATTTTTATACATATACATATATACATATGCATAGTGTTTATACACCCCCACCCCCAACCTATTCCCACCTCCCTCCCCCATGGCACCCAACCCCAAAATGATTCGCGGCTACCATGGTTGGAAGCCATGGCAATAGCTGCCATGGTAGCCCGCAAATTGGTCGAACCTGGCCAAGTTTGGCTAGGTCCCGCCATCAGCCATCATGGTCAATTGCATGTAGCATGGTGGTCGATGGTATTTTTTTTTAAATAAATTATATTTATATATATATATATTTTTTTTCTACATACATATATATATATATATATTCTTTTGGCAGCGGCCATGACAACTATTTTTTCTTTTTTTTCCTGCAACGGCCATGGTCACTTTTCCTTTCTTTTTTTTTTTTTTTTTGCAGCGGTTATGACCAGCCATTTTTTGCAACAGCCATAGCCGCCAATTTTTAAGGCTAGTTACGGCCAGCAGTTTTGCCATGATCATGGCAGCCCATGGCCAAGCCATGGCGACCCAAGGCGGTGGGGGTCGAGGGTTAGAGTTTTAGTAATATATTAAATATATATTTATTTATAAGTATGTATATATGTAAATATACATATAAACATATATAATAAAATATATTTATAAATAAATATATTTTATGTTTTTTTATAAATATTGTTTAATTTGGACCATTGATTTTTTTAAAAACATCCAACACCTAATATTAGGAGTAGAATAGTCTTTATATATATATATATATATAAACCCTTAAAAACTCATGTATATCCACGCATGAGCTTCCCCCATGCTCATAAGAGGGTCTGTTGTATAATTTTAAAAATAAAAAATAGCCTTTTCAACCCCTTTTTCAGAGGTGGTAAACCACCATAATTATATTTGACAAGGGAGTGAAATTAAATTTTCCTGTTCTTGAGTATATAGCTTCATGCATTTTGATCTTTGTTTAACTTTTTTCAACTTAAGAATATTATCATAGTTCTACGTTTGTTTTAAAAAGCTAAAAATTAAAATTTGGTGAGTGCTTAGTCGTGCTAGTATGTAGATATGCATACACAATAGTAATGGAAAAATTAAATGCTCTAGTGTTCTTGAACTCAAACTTCTTCAAATGACTAGCTGAAATATAATATACTAACACTATAATCAAACACTATTAACTTCAACTGTGTGGAAGGAAAACGAATAGAAACCAGACGAATGAAAGCATACTTTAAATACTTGAAGAAAAAGAATAATAAGACATAATGGTTGTCAAAATCAAGGTGCACAAAGTGCAATGAAAAGTATCGCCAATTGTTAAGAAAAGTGTCAAATGGAAATAGAAAAAGAGTAAGGAATGACATCGGTGTTTTCTGTCCTTAAGATTTCTATTGCCCCCATTACTATGAGTTTGCTAAGGGTTGTAGGCAATACACCTCCAGAATGTATGTCTAGCCCCAAAGAAAAGTTTCAAAAGATGGCAATTCAATGGAAAATATATAGAGATTTTCTGTGGAATGATGATTTCAACTAAAGGAGAAGGGGACTATTTATAAGTGAGGTTGTTTAGCAGTTACAGAAATATTTCGTAACTACTTGTTGGTTATAAAAACATCTCATAACCACCCATCGATTACAAAAACATTTAGTAACCTCCAAAAACGTGTTATAACTATATTAAAAAAAAAAATCTTGTAACAGCAAAACACTTATGTGTACAAAATTAGTTTTGCAAACAATTATGCACCTTTCTATATATCCACTTTGGATATAATCTAAACACTTAAAATAATTCCTACTTGAATTATATAAGGTGTATATCAACAATCCCCCACTTGTTTGGAAAACAACTTTTGACCAAACAACTCTCTGTTAATCATCTATATGGATTATGTGCATAAAGCAAAGGTATAACTAACATTGAACCTTCCTTTAGTGTAAATAACTCAAAGTCAGGTCGAAGTTGATGTTGTCCGCAGATTGAACCTATGCTCTTTTTATAACATGACCAGAGTTATAACACACACACGCTTCTTCCTTCACGATGAATAATCTCATTGCTTTACACTTTTATGGTCATGTGCAGCATCCTGTTTTGTGAACCTCTAAGAAAGTAAACCACATCTCTCTATAAGGAGCAGCTCCACTCCTAGTTCATATAGGCAAAATGTTTCTCTTGCACTTCTGTTGCTAAAGTGTAGCATTTTGTTAAGAATCTAGCTCAACCTCAATCGTACAATAGGCATTAAACTACATATGAGACCAAAAGATAGTAACATAGCCAGCAACTGTGACTTCTTTTTCCCTTTGAACCTATAAACTAGGTTAACCTAGATATAGGTTGGGTTCCCATCACTTTTAGCTCCGAGTGGTTTAAGTCTCATATCTTGTGTAGTCGAACTTATTAAGCCTCTCATCAGAAGCTTAGTAAGTGCATCTGCTAAGTTTTTACTTGACTTCACATAGACAATTGTAATAATACCACCATGTATTAATTGTCTCACAAACTCATGTCTTAGACCAATATGTCTAGATTTACCATTATAAGTACCACCATAAGCTTTTGTTATAGTAGCTTCACTATCACAATATAGTGAAATTAGAGGCATTGGACTTGGCCAAAGA
Source organism: Jacaranda mimosifolia (assembly GCA_018894105.1). Lineage (NCBI taxonomy): Eukaryota > Viridiplantae > Streptophyta > Magnoliopsida > Lamiales > Bignoniaceae > Jacaranda > Jacaranda mimosifolia. The sequence goes on along the minus strand of CM032120.1, from coordinate 34,333,929 downwards.
TCTATGTCTAATAACATATTTTTTATCCACTCAGTCTCCTATCCTGTCTAAGCCAAAGCTATAAACTCAGATCCATAGTAGAATGGGAAATACACATCTGTTCCTCACTTGCCCAAGAAACAACTACACCGATAAGGGTGGAAATCCATCCACTTGTGAATATATTATCTCCCACACTGGTAACTCAACTTGTATCAGAGTATCCTTCTAAGATACTTGGAAATTTATCGTAGAATAGACCAGAACTACTAGTTCTCTTAAGGTAACCAAGTACCCTACTAATAGCTTTCCAATTATCAGCATTAGGACTATTCGTGTATCTACTAGGTTTAGAAACTGCAAATGAAATATCTGACCTAGTGCAATGCATAGCATACATAAGACTACCAATGGTGCTTGTGTACTCCAGCTATGCAATAGCTCTATCAGAATTTTCATTCAGTTTGACTCCATTATCAAAAGGAGTATTCACCTCCTTAATCTCAAGATGACTAAACTTAGTTAATATCTTTCCAATGTTATGTGACTGATTTAGCACAAAACCCTCACTATGCCTTTTAACTTTGATGCCTAAAATAGTATCCACTTCACCTAAGTCTTTCATCTTAAAGACAAAGGATAGATACTTTTTAGTCTCATTTACTCTAATCATATTTGTACTAATGATCAACATACCATCCACGCACACAAAAAAATATCACCATATATTTTGGAACAGTTTTAGAGTAGAAGCACATATCTGTACTATTATATTTAAATCCAAAATTTAAAATACCAGTATCAAATCTCTCATGTCATTATTTTGAAGCTTGTTTTAGACCATGAAGAGATTTAACTGTAAACGTATTAATTTTGCCCCATTGGAGAGCAACACTTGTAAGCATAAATTTCTTTGTTTGCAATAAATAAAATTACAAAACAAGAAAATTTTATACAAATAAAATGAAATTCAAACTTATCAATTGTGGATTCAATTTCTAATCTAATCTTCTGATTCTTCTCTAATATAATCCTGAAATGTTATGAACTTTGTGATGAATGCCTTGAACACCGTGGATCTCCTTGAATTTGAATTGACGAAAGTAACGTCAATTTGAGCGCTTCACACCTTAGTCTCGAATCAAACACCAAAATTTAATGAGTTTCATGAAGAAAACCATGAACGCTGTGAATCTCCTTTAAACTTGATTTAAAATAACGCCAAATAGAGGGCTTCACCTCTTAATCTTGAATCAAATGCCAAAATCTAATGAGCTCCACGAAAAACACCTTGAACACTGAGGATCTCCTAGAATTTGCTTGAGAGAATTGCTGAACTCCTTCAAAGTTTCTCTCACTTGCTAGAAATTGTGTTGTGTGTAGAATTAGCTTTGATTATCTTCTTGATAAGATAATATTAAATATCAAAAGATAATATCATATTATCAAGATCAGATATCAAGAGATAATATCAAATATTAAGGAATAATATTAGATATCAATAGATAATATCAAATATCTTGAGATAATATCAAATATTTTTGATTTGATTGGTCAAAAGACATAGACACTTCATATTTGACACTTGTCAATATTTTAGTTGAACATAAAATAAGTACTAGAGTGTTAATTAAAATTAACTATTTATCTTTTGGAATTAAATTTAGTAAATTCCAAAATATAAATAGAAAATTTTAAATTAATAACTAGCATATTATTTTACACGTATCACTTCTAAATTGGCCAAAAATCGATATGCCTACAAATGCCCCCACTTCAAGGCTTGGCGAAAGATGTTCCAATCATCTCGAAAAAGGCAAGACTTGAATGTTTGAGAAGTTTTCTTTTTCTCCCAATTTTTTCACAAATGTTTGCGACAAGAACATCCTCCAAGCATTCCTCGAGCTATGGTGTCCAATAAAAGGGACAGTCATAACATAATTGAAAGTAAATATCCTTTTAAGGGGTGTTGTACACAGTTTATACTCATGTGGGCCAGGAGTAACATGCAGTTTAAGCTCGTGCATCAAGGAGCATATTTAACTTGAACAGACATTTTACTCGTGTCAAGAAATTCACTTAAGTTTGACTTAATAGACAGTTTACACTCTTATCAAGGAGTAGATAGGGAGACTTTAATTTAAAGATTTTAGATAGTTTATGCTCATATTTAGGAGTATTATTATCAATGAGTACATAGGGAGACTTTGAATATTTAGATAGTTTATGCTCGTATCTAGGAGTCTTATTGATAGTTTAAACTCTTATCAAGAAGCACATGGAAAAACTTTAATTTAAAATTTTCAGATAGTTTATGCTTATATCTAGGAGCATTTGAAATTTGAAGACTTGAGCTTTGGACTTGAAGACTTGAAGATTTGAGTCTTTGATTTGGAAACTCGAAGACTTGAGTCTTAAATTTGGACATCTAGAGACTTTAGTATTGAATTTGAAAACTCGAAGACTTGAGTCGTGGATTTAGAGATTTGGAGACTTGAGTTTTGAATTTGAAGACTTTGAAACTTCAACCTTGACTTGAATACTAGGAGACTTGAGGCATGATTTTAAATTTGAAGACTTTGAGACTTGAGTCTTTGATTTGGAGATTTAAAAATTTGAGTCTTGAAATTGAAGACTAAGAGACTTGAGCCTTAACTTGAAGTTTTGGAGACTTGAGTCATGGATTTTAGAGACTTGAAAACTTGAGCTTGTACGTCATGACTTGAGTTTGAATTTGGAGACTCCAAGACTTGTGCCTTGAGTTTGAAGACTTGGGACTTGAGTCATGGATTTGGAGATATGGAGACTTGAGAATTTTGGATAGTTTATGCCCTTATCTAGGAGCAATATTAACAGTTTAGGCTCTTATTAAGGAGCACTTAGAATTTGGAGATGAAAGTTCACTGCCCCCAACATTTTCCTCAGCATCGGTATCACTCGAGTCTTCTTGTTTGTCAAAATTCATGCTCATTTCAATGTCATGTGAACGAGTTGCCAAATCTTCAAAAGTTTTTGGTTTGATTCCTTGAAGTATATAGCAAGACTCCAATGCATTCCTTGGATACATATCTCAATAGTTGAAGCCTCCAATAATTGATCTTCGCAGTTAAGGCTCAAATTTCTCCAGTGATTTATGTAGTCAATCACGGGTTCTTGTTTCCACTGACAAGAGTTGGTGAGTTCAATCATGCTAATTGTTCTTCGAGTATTGTAGAAATGGTTGAGGAACTCTTATTCTAGTTACCCCCAACTATTGATGTAACCAGCCTCAAAGTCAGTATACAAATCAAAATCATTGCCTTTTTAATGATTAAACAAACTGCTTGAACAAATGATCTCCATATGTCCCAGCATTAATGCAAGTCTCAATTAAATAAGCCACATGCTACTTTGGGTTGCCTTTGCCATCAAATTGCTAAAACTTTGAGGGTTGGTATCTAATTAGCATTGTCAAATCACCAATCCTTTGAGTATATGGCTTGGAGTAAATCATAGATGACTTAGAACTTATGATAAACTCCTTTAGTGGGTCGATGGGAATTAGTCCAGCGGAAACTTGTACTTCTTTTGTTGCAATTTCTTCATTTTTGGCTGATTGTCTCTTTATGGATGTTTCGCCTTCATCCTAAGCCTCAATTTGTTTCTCCACCATGCAGTTGGCATCAACATTGTCTGTTTTGTTCATCAATTTGGAGACTTGAAAGTCTCGCTCTTGGAAATGCTTTGTGAGTTCTTCAATAGCCGTCGCCAAATTTGCAATTTGTTCATCGTATTCTTCCAAGGTTGTAGCACTTGTCACCATCACCATCACCATGCTCGAGGAATTTGATGTTAAGTGGGAATGAATAATGCAGATTCTTCCTTTAAGTCTTCGCCATCTTTATTCATATCAGTAAAATGCAGCAACACTTTTCCACGGCGAACGAAGGAGCCACCTCCGAAGATGATTGCAACTTCTTAGACATACTTCTTGTGATGACCCCAACACTTCTTACTCCAGCACTTGAAGTATTTAAGGCAGTACTTTTCGATGTTGCAATCTTGTTTGTTGCCATGATACTTCAATTTTGATGAAGGAAAGAGATGAGAGATAGAGATTGTCCCACCAGGCGTGCCAAAATTTGTAAGCCCAAATTCCTTATCCTATAATAAATAAATTACAAGACAAGAAAAATATGTACGAATAAAATGAAATCCAAACTTATCAATTGTGAATTTAATCTCTAATCTACTCCTCTGATTGTTCTGTTCCAAAGATGATCTTGAAATTTGATAAGCTCCATGATGAACTGTTTGAACACCGTGGATCTTCTTGAATTTGATTTAAAGAGAATAACGCCAATTCAAGGGCTTATTAGTTTAATCTTGAATCAAATGCCAAAATATGATGAGCTTCATGAAAAACATCTTGAATGTCGTGGATCTCCTTTAATTTTGATTTAAAATAATGCTGATTCGAGAGCTTTGCACCTTAATCTCAAATTAAATGCCAAGATATATAAGCTTTGTGAAGAACACTTTGAATGCCATGGATCTCCTTGAATTTGATTTGAAAAAAATAACGCCAATTCAAGGGTTTTGCACCTTAGTCTCAAATCAAATGCTAAAATATGATGAGCTTCGTGAATAATACTTTGAACACCGTGGATCTCCTTAAATTTGCTAGAGAGAATTGATGGACTCTTTCAAAGTTTCTCTCACTTGCTAGGATCGGTGTTGTGTGTAGAATGAGCTTTGGGCACCCCTTTATATAGATACTTGATAGGAGACTTCTAGATTGACTTGAACTTCTTTAATAGTTATCTTTTTGATATGATAATATCAAATATCATGAAATAATATTAGATATCAATAGATAGTATCAAATATCTTTGATTTGATTGGTCCATAGAAATAAACACTTCATCTTTGACACTTAGCAATATTTGATTTGAGCATAAAATAAATACTAGAGTATTAATCAAAATTAACTATTTATCTTTTGAAATTAAATTTATTTAATTTCAAGATAAATAAAAAATTTTGAATCAATAACTAGCATATTATTTTATACGTGTCACTCTCCAATTAGGCAAAACATACATTTACATTAACTAATTTGCACACATTTGCCTCATTACCCGGAGCAATGAACCCTTCGAGTTGTTCCATGTATACTTTCTCATTCAAATTGCCATTTAAAAATGTTGTCTTTACATCTATTTGATGAATAAATAAATCATAAAGAGGGGATGAGGTAAAAAGAATTCTAATGAAAACATCTCGTGCTACCGGCGCATAAGTGTCAAAGTAGTCAACTCCCTATATTTGTTTGAATCCCTTGGGTACTAACCTCGCTTTAAAAGCAAAAATAGTACCATCAATGTTATATTTTCTTCTAAACACCCATTTGCAACCTATGGGCTTAGAACTACTTGGCAAATCCGTCAATACTCAAGTATTATTCCCTGAGATTGAATCCATCTCATCATTCACAACTTCTTTTTAGAAAGCAACATCTCTAGAAGCTATAGCTTCATTGAATGATTTAGAATCAGTCTAAAGACTATATACATAGGGTATTTCATTCACCACCTCATTATTCTAGTTCAACTCCACCAAGAATAATAGGGATTGAGAAGAAATGATATCCTTGTCCAAATTCTTCTCTTTTCAAGCTCTAGTACTCCTTCTAGGTCTGCTTGTTTATTCTAGAACACCAAGTTCCTCAGTTTCAACAATAGACCTTTTAGAACCTCTAGGCTCGTCTAGTGTAAGTGTAGTAATATTTTCAACATCTTTTGAAAACTTACCTTCAGAGAACTCCGTATCTCTTGACTCAATTATTATATTAGACTCCATATCAAGAAGCTTATAGGCTTTGCTATTAGTAGCATATTCAACGAATACACTTCTAATGGCTCTAGGCCCCAACTTAGTCCTCTTAGGATCAGGAACACAATAATGAGCAAGACACCCCCACACTTTAAAATAATTTGTGTTAAGTTTTTTGCCTTTCCATATTTTGAAAGGACTAGTTTTTATAACTATACTAGGTACCCTATTCAAAATATGACAAGCAGTCAAAAGTGCCTCACCCCATAAATTATTAGGCAAATTAGTATTATTCAACATACAATTAACCATGTCAAGAAAAGTGCAATTTTTTCTCTCAGCTACACCATTTTGTTGTGGTGTATATCCAACACTTGTTTGATTTATGATGCCATTTTCTTCATAAAATTTATCGAACTCATTAGAACAATATTTTATCCCTCTATCAAAATGTAGAATTTTAATCTTCTTCTCAAGTTGATTTTCTACTTTTGATTTATATTTTTTAAATGAGCTACGGGGCTTTGTCTTTCGTTCTTAACAAATATCCATAGTAAAACTGACTATCATCATCTATAAACATAATGAAATATCATTTTCCTTCCCTAGTCAACACTCCATTCATTTTAAATACATAAGTGTGTATCAAATCTGGTAATTGTGATTCTCTTTGTACACTTGGAAAAGGTTTTCTCGCAATTTTTGATTTAACACTTACTTCAAATTTGTCTAGTTCACTTTTGCCAATATCTATTAATCCCCTTGCATGTATATTTTTCAAGTTCTTTACACTAATATGTCTTAATTGATTGTGCCACAAAGAAATTGAACAACTCATATAAATAGAAATAGAATTTATATTATTCGTGACAGACATCTTGTATATTCCATTTTGAGTGTATCCCTTTTCCAACAAAGGTACCATTCTTTGTAAGCAAAGTTAATTTCTTTCCAAAGTTAAAGTTGATTTCTATTGTTCCTTTGCCTCCAACACTAACACGAGAACTAGTTTCCATTTGAACTTCCTATCCTGTTGTTTCTTCAAAAGTTTTGAACATAGTACGATCATTGCAGGCATGAACAATAGCTCCATAATCCCATCCCCAACCCATGGGTTCGCTTGCCATATCAATTTCAGAAATCATAGTCACATCAAGACTGAGACCTGAAACCATGGCAACAAGGTTCTCCTCAATCATGTTTGTCGAGTCTGTAACACTCTTACATTGTGTACATTCTCAAGCATAGTGTCTTGTTTCTCTATAAACATGACACTTACCTTCTCTTTTGTTAGGATAAGGCTTGTTTTTTCTATCCGAATTTCTTAAATTGCCCATTACTCTTTTTAACACCTGGACCTTTTTTCTTAGAAGATCATGCCTCCAAATAGTTAACACTAGATTGTCCATGAGTCAAATTCTTAGCATTGCGTTTTTGAGCCTCATCTTGAATATGTAAATGTTTCTGAATTTGATCCAAGGAAAAGTCCTCAGATTTATGCATTAACATTTTGGCAAAAATCCTTCCAACTTAGAGGCAATTTAGCAATTATAGCTCCAACTTGAAAAGTTTTAGTCAAGATAATTTTAACAATTCTCAATTTGTTGACAATAATCTGGAGCCCATGCACTTGCTCTGGAATAGGCTTACTATCAACCATCTTAAATTGTACTAAATATTTATGTATACCTTCTTCCTTAGCTTTGTACTTGAATTCCAAGGCTTTCCACAACTCCCTAGGTGACTTCACATTAGTGTAGAGATCATACAGTCAATCAGAGAGAGTGTTGCGGATCTATCCACGAGCGAGCTCCTCTTCGTCTGCCCTCTTTCTTCTCTGCTCTTGCACTATGTTGATCAAAGTCTAATTTGGTTGTTGGCTTTCAACTGGTTGGGGATCCTCTGGAATTGGTTGAAGTTTGGGTTCCAACACATAAGCAATTTTCAACACAGTTAACAAGAATTTCATCTTATCTTGCCAACGGCTAAAATTGTTCCCATCAAAGCGGTCCAATTTGACAAAATCTTGGTTCATGATTTTGAACGATTCTGAATCTGTCGCATAATAGAAACCTTAAGATTGTTAAGAAAAGTGTCTAATGAAAACAAAAAAAAGAGTAAGGAATGACACGGGTGTTCCCTATCATTAAGGTTTCTATTGCCCTCACTACTATGATTTTGCTAAGAGTTGCAGGCAATACTCCAGGATGTATGTGAAGCCTCAAGGAAAGGTTTCAAATGATAGCAATTCACTTAAAAGTATAGAGATTTTCTACGGAATGACGATTTCAATTGAAGGATGAGGGGACTATTTATAAGTGAGGTTATTCAGCGGTGAAAGAAATATTTCATAATCGCTTGTTGATTACAGAAATATCTAGTAATCGCCCGTCAACTACAGAAATATTTAGTAACCACCAAAAATGTTTTATAACTATAAAAAATGTCTTGTAATAACCAAACACTTATGTGTTAGTTTTGCAAACAATTATGCACCTTTTGATACACCCACTTTGGATATAATCTGAACATTTGAAATAATTCCTACTTGAATTATATAAGGTGCATATCAACACCAATTGACTAGAAATTTATTGATTGAATTATTGAGGTGTTGTGTATTGATTTGTTATGCAAGACTCATATTGTACTTTAAATAGAATTACAAAGATTGAGTCATTCACCTAATGGTCTCTTAACTAGGGGTAATTTTTCTTCATCCCATATATCTTTCACAATTAATTAGGATCACTTCCTCGATTATCTTTATCAACTCAGATTATGTAAGATATTTGAAAAACTGTTGCGATATGGACTCTTGCTTCTTCAGTTAGAACTTTGGCACTTAAATCAATTAATTTGTCTCATTGAGGAGATGTTGTTAGTGTAGCTGACTGCCAAAATTAGTGAGTATTGAATGAGCAAATTAAGTTAAAAGGTGAGCTATGAGCTAAAGATATATAAGATATAGAAGTAGGTGGATAGTGTATAATAATAATTTAAAAATAATTATTATTATTATTTTATATAATTATTATTATGATTATTTTAAATTTTTAGTTTTAAGACCAAAATTACTTCTTCCAATAGTCATGTCTAAATCACTTAAAGAGTTGCAACCAATACCTTTTGAAATTCAAGATAAAGGACACAACCTTTATTTAGTTTGATAGAATCAGGGACATGTCTTTTAGGAATAGGCACTTGAGTCCTATAAATATAGGTGTTGTCTAGAGTCATTTCATCAGAAAATTCCAAACATATTAGCATACTAGCGCTCTAGGTATTCATACTCGCATATATACTTATAAATTTTCATTAAGCACAGAGGTTCAAGCTAGTTTTGATCGGGAGAAAGAAAGAATCTTAGTTGGAGTTATCTTCTAAAAGATATCCACATATGATAAATATTTCATTCTTATTAATTAGATAATAAGTTTATTCTTTTAGATTATTTTCCTTTAGATAAATATTAGATTTTAAATTTTATTATCTTGTAGGAGTTAGATATTATTTTATATTATCTTTTAGAGAGTTAGATATAATTTTACATTATTTTTAGGATGTTAGGAGTCTTAGAGATAAGTATAAATTTTTCATATCCCTATCCTTCAAAGGAGTAGGATTCTTTGAGAAGCCTATAAATAAGCCCACATATGTAGTTTGTTAGACACAACATGAGCAATAGATTTCTTTGATTTTCTCTCTACAAGAAAGTTATTTTACTTTATTTTGAGGCTTGTCGTGTACATGCTTTCTTTTATTCAATTTATTTGTGTAATAACTTATTTTTCTTTTCTTTTTCTTTCCTCCTAGATTTTACCCGCTACAGTAGTTTGGCATCGAAGCAAGTTTGGCCTTCCTGATGGCTAATGCAAGAGTAACTAGTGGCTCACAAAATAACCAAATGATTGGTGGAGATCAAGCCTCCATAACTCTCAAGGAGGAGATTCGTGCATTGAGAGAATTCTTTGATCATAAATTGACGAAGATGAATTTGCATTTGGATGCTCTCAGCACAAACATGAGGCCAAGGTGTGAAACTGGGGAGTTTTCCAAGTACCACAACTAGTTAGATGTGATCATTAGTAGCGTACAAGTTAAAGGGAGTTGCCTTTGCTTGGTGGAAATGTCCCTAAGACGCAAGGAAGAATGAAGGAAAGGACGAGTCCAAACGTGGAATCGGATGAAGCAATTATTGAAAGCTCAATTTCTACCTCCAGATTATGAGAAGTACCTATTCTTGTAATATCAACGATGCCACCAAGGAGATAGATTGGTGCATGAATACACTAAAGAGTTCTTGCGACTTGCTGAGCGAAACAACTTAATGGAGTCGGATAGTCAACAAGTGGCGAAATACCTTAATAGTTTGAAGCCCGCAATTCAAGATAAGACTGGCATTCATATGTTAGCAAATATCTCTGAAGCTCGAAATATGGCATTATAAGCTGAGATAATAATGTAAGATAAGAAGATGGAATATTCTAGGAAGAATAGATTTCAATCCGCACCGGCAAGCACAGAACAAAGGACATCAACTTATAACTTGCAAAGGAAACTAGAGGATACGGTGTATGACAAAGCGGTAGGTAAGAATTTGGAGGTGATCAGGACTTAAATGCAGATACATATACAGAAGAACCCATACACAAAGATGATTCCTGAAAAGTGCTACCGCTATAATCAACTTGGGCACCACTCTAATGATGGTCCAAGAATAAAAGATATCAACATTATAGAGCATGGTAATCCTGGAGAAGAACTTGAAGAGGGAAGGGAAGTGACATGCAAATTTGATAGTAACAACAATAGAGAAGATTTAGAGGATGGCCAAACTTTTGTGATTCGAAAAATGATGCTAGCATCGAAGAAAAAAGATATGACTTAATGCTACCAATTTTTTCGAGCCAGGTACACCATTAATGGTAGCATTTGTGACTTAGTAAATGATTGTGGCAGTCAAGAAAACTTTACTGAGAATAATACTATTGAAACACTATAATTTCCAATGGAGAAGCATTCAAGTCCTTACAGTAATGGGTGGATCAAGGCTGTGGAAAACATCCAAGTGATAGAATGCTGCAAAGTTTCTTTCTCAGATGAGAAGTATAAAGATGAAGAGTTTTGAGACGTGATAGATATAGACGCTTATCGTTTATTGTTTGGTAAGCCTTGGCAGTTTAACAAGAATGCATATCCTTTTAAACAGGTGAAAATATACAAATTGGAGACAAATAGAGTGAAGATGAACTTGTTGCAGTTGAATAAGACGTCTGAGCCCCAAACTTCTAAAGTGGAGGGTAAATCTTTCCTAACAGTAACTCATTCAAAGAAGGAATTCGAGGCTGCTTGTAGACAAACTCAGCTAGTTCATTGCTTAGCAACAAAGGAAGTCTTGACTACTATGTAGGATTCACCGGAGAAACAACTTCTTGAAGACATATATTTATTATTTGAAGAGAATGACATTATACATCAGGACCTACCAGCAAAATTGCCACCAATGCCAAATTTTCAATCAAAGATCAAGGAGAAACTTGAAGAAGCTAGTACCAAGTATAAAGCAGCTGCCAATAAATATGGACGCTTCCTAGCTTTTGAAGAATGCAACGAAACTATGATTTTCTTGAGGAAAAAAGATTCCCAATTGGTACTTACAACAAGTTGCAACGAAAGAAGTGTGCGCCTTGTCACATCTTGACGAAAATCAATGAGCATAGTTGTGGTGGAATGCCAAAGAATATGTTAAAGCCGTTGATCGTTATCCTTGTCATCCATCCAATAAGCTTTTCTATCTGAAAGACATTGATAACTCAAGGACGACTTATTTTCTTAAGAAGGGGAGAATAATGCAGGAGAAAGAAATAATCTTTGTTAGAATTATCTTCTGGAAGATATTCCACATATGGGAAATATTTCATTCTTATCAATTAGATAATAAATTTATTCTTTTAGATTATTTTCCTTTTAGATAAATATTAGATTTTAAATTTTATTATCTTATAGGAGTTAGATTTTATTTTACATTATCTTTTAGAGAGTTAGGTGTTATATTACATTATTTTTAGGATGTTAGGAGTCTTAGAGATAAGCATAAATTTTTCATATCCCTACCCTTCAAAGGACTAGGATTCTTTGAGAAGCCTATAAATAGGCTCACATATATAATTTGTCAGACACAACTTAAGCAATAGATTTCTTTAGTTTTCTCTCTACGAGAAAGTTCTTTTACTTTGTTTTAAGGCTTGTCGTGTACAAACTTTCTTTTATTCAAGCTATACGTGCAATAGCTTGTTTTTCTTTTCTTTTTTTTCTTTCCTCCCAGATTTTACCCACTGCATCAAGTTCGGTTTGGAGGCTCAGTCTTTTGGAGTACCACCTTAGACTATTCATGAGTCGTTGTATCTTGGGGGGTCGTTCGTCAGTAGTCCTCGGGCACCAGTGGGAGGCGGATAAGACCTTAAAGAAGCTGTGTCCATTTAGGTCTCAACTTACTTCTTTCTTTCAATTTGTACATACTACTTCGATTTGTTTTCTTTAATGTGTATTTTATTTCTTTAAAATTTATTTGCTTTAATAATACATGATTGCTTTCTATTATATGTTGCTGAATTATATATAAGATATTGGTACACACACAATATTTTAACAAAATTGAAGGTCTTATTTTCTTCTCTCTATATATAGTTCTACAGTACGACAATTTGTGATCTTTTTTTATGTGCTTTCTTTGGCTAGAATTTATACACATTGTGAAATTGCATGCTTTCATAAATCTCCACTAATTACGTGTCATGTACTTTAAATTTCTCATCAAAAATTGGTGCACAAATCGTTATGGTTGTTTAGGAAAGTTATACATTGTTAGATTCTGTTGTCTATATAGTTTAGTGGCACTATAGTAATTATTTTTTGAGTTTCTAACTAATCTCTCAATTCATGACAAAATTACTCCATTATCCTAAGGTTGTGACGTTGTGTGTTTATACTTGTTAAATTTCTGTCCTAGTTTACAATCCTTCTAGAAATTGTAAACTTCCATTTCTATACATATAAATTAAGTATCATAATCAGTTTGTGCCTTGAAATCTCTACACAATTTAGAATCAGTAAAAACTTACAAAATTCAAAATTTCAAGCATCAACCTCATTTCTTCTTGACTAGAACCACGTGTTGTGTTTATATTCTGTTTAAGGTTGTATTTATTATACGTAGGTAAAATTATCTCTCCTTAATAGCATCTTCTCTTTCCTATTAAATTAGCTACTACCAAGATCTTTGATCTTTAAGATACAACTTGTAAACTTAATTACCTTATGGGCTAAAAATTTGTAGGAAACTATGTATTTGCCTTGTGCAAATTCTGCACTCTCCAAATTTATTCTAGTCTCAAATCGGGTTAAAAAAAATTTAATTTAGTATTTAAATTTCAGTAGATAAACTGTGGAGATAAACTCTAATTTGCTTTACCCATTATATAATTCTTCCTTTATATTGAATTGTAGAAATAAACTATGGCTTCAAATAATAATGTGCCAAATGTTCCTAATGAGCCCAACGTGACTGGCATTAGAAGTGGAATGTTGGGTGCTCTTGTTGCGCCATCTCCGATTGCCATTCCTCATATCCTTATCGCAGTTGGACAGCAAAAAAATTAGAAAAATTCAATGGAAAAGATTTCAAAAGATAGCAACAAATAATGCTATTTTATCTCAACACACTGAACCTTGCGAGGTTCTTAAGAACGTCCTGCAACAAAGGAAAATTCAGATATGTAGACTATCGTGGTCGTTGATGCATGAAATCATGGAGATTTCTTATGTAAAAACTATATACTCAATGTGTTGGACAATGCATTGTGCAATGTTTATTGCTATGGCCAAAGAACTCTGGGAATCACTTGAGAGAAAATACAAGACGGAAGATGTCGACGTAAAGAAATTCGTTGTTGGTAAGTTCCTTGAATTTTTAATGGTTGATTCCAAGTCTGTGATGTCGCAAGTGAATAAGCATTAGATGATACTATATAAGTTGGCTACTGAAGGAATGGCACTTGTAGAGGCATTCCAAGTGGTAGCCCTGATTGAGAAGTTGCTCTTGGGATAGAAGAACGTTAAAGACTACCTAAAGCACAAATGCAAGGAAATGAATCTTGAGGACTTGATTTTGAGGTTGAGAATAAAGGAAGATAATCGACTTCCTAAAAAGAGAGGTCATGACAATGCTTATGAGAGCAAAGAAAATGTGGTGGAGCAAGGGCCATCAAACAAGCAAAAGAGAGACTCGTCTGCCCAACAAAGTGAGAAAAAGAAAAAGAAATTTGAGGGTAACTGCTATGTTTGTGGCAAATTAAGACATAAGACTAAAGATTGCTGAAATTGTCAACAATGAAGGACTCTTTAGAAGGGTTGGTCTTCAAAAAAGAGAAAGACTGCCCATGCAAATGTTACAGAGGTAGATAATCTCTCAGATGGTGTTAATGAGTTGAACTTATCAGCTACGATTTCTGAGGTAAATCTAATAGAAAATCCTAAGCAGTGTTGGGTAGACACTGGGCCACTTGACACATGTTCAAATAGAAGCCTCTTTTCAACATTTGAGAATGCTAAATATGAAAACTTGTTCATGGGGAACTCTTCAACTTCCAAAGTGCATGGAGTTGGAAAAGTGGTGCTTAAAATGACTTTCGGAAATGAGCTAACTCTCAACAATGTGCTTTATGTGCCAAACATAAGGAAAAATTTAGTGTCAGGTCCTATGCTTAGTATTTAAGCTAGTTTTTTAATCTGAAAATTTTGATTTACTAAAAATTGTGTGTACGTCGGAAAAGGCTATTTGTGTGATGGGCTTTTTAAAATTAATGTAATGACCATCACACCTAAGAACATGCCAAAAGATATTATTAAAAAAAATAAAGCAAATTCAATTTACTTGTTGGAGTCTCTAGATCTATGTCATCATGGACTAGGGCATGTAAATTTTGGTACTTTAAGTAAACTTGCAAAAAGTGGCATTTTACATAAGTCGGATCTTGATACAAACAAAGTGTGAAGTTTGAGTTGAGGCAAAAATGACAAAACCTCCTTTTAAGGTAATTGAGAGAAGCACTAAACCATTAAATTTAATTCACATCGATAGATGTGATTTAAAAATAGTGCAATCAAGAGGAGGAAAAAAGTATGTTTATCACCTTTATAGATGACTGCACAAGATATAGTCACATTTATTTACTTTCAAGCAAGAATCAAGCAATTGAAGTATTTTAACGTTACAAAAATGAAGTTGAGAGTCAACTCGGAAAGAAAATAAAATACTTAGAAGTGATAGAGGTGGTGAATATGTTCACCCCTTTGAAGAATTTTGTGCTGAACATAGAATAATCTATGAAGTAATAGCATTTTTGAACCACAATCAAATGGCATTGCTGAGCGCAAAAATTGAACTTTAAAAGAAATGACGAATGCATTATTAATTAATGCAGAAGCATCTTAAAATATATGGGGAGAGGCAGTGTTGTCTTCAAATCATTTACTTAATAAGATACCTCACAAGAAATTACAAAAAACACCATATGAGGCATGAAAAGGACGCCCACCATCCTATTAATATCTTCAAGTGTGAAGGTGTCTAGCTAAAGTAGGAGTATCACCCCCTAAAATAGTCAAGATAGGACCTAAGATAGTTGGCGAAATTTTTATTGGTTACGCACAACATAGTGTTGCCTATCGGTTCCTTGTAAATAAATCTAATATTGAAGACATCTAAGTCAATACGACAATCGAGTTAAGGAACACAAACTTCTTTGAAGAAGTATTTCATTGGAAAAGGGAAAAAGGACGAGTAACGTATAAAAGACCTCGAGAAGCTCAAGAATTGGACAAAGAAGACATTGAGCCTAGACGTAACAAAAGAGCTAGAACAGCTAGATCCTTTAGGCCCGATTTCTTAACTTACATATTAGAAAGTGAACCTCAAATGTTTACTAAAGCTTTGACAACTCCTAAAGCTCCTTTGTGGAAGGAAGTAGTAAATAGTAAAATAGAGTCCATCATGCAAAATAAAACTTGGGAATTAGTAGATTTACCTCCTAGAAATAAACCTTTAGGATGTAAATGGATTTTCAAGGGAAAAATGAAAGCTGGTGGCACAATACACAATTACAAAATGAGACTAATAGTCAAAGGATATCGACAGAAGAAAGGTCTTGACTACTTTGACATATTCTCGTCGATGACTCGAATAACTTCAATTCGATTATTAATTGCCTTTGCCGCTATTAATAATCTTGAGATCCATCAAATGGATGTAAAAACGGCATTTCTAAATGGTGACCTCAATAAGGAAATTTACATAGAAAAACCAGAGGGATTTGTGGTTCCGGGCCAAGAAAAAAAAGTGTGTAAGTTAATTAAATTATTGTATGGTTTAGAAACATACCTAAACAATGGCACCTTAGATTTGATCGAGTAATGATAGCCAATGGCTTCCAGACTAATGAGTGTGACATGTGTGCGTATATTAGAGGTACACAAACTAAGTTTGACATTGTATGTCTATATATAGATAATATGTTAATCATGGCAAGAAACAATGACATAATCAAAGAGATAAGGAAAGTACTTAGACGCAATTTGATATGAAAGATATAGGTCTCGTTAATGTCATACTCGGAATTAATATTGTAAGAACACCTAATGGGATAGCATTAACACAACCTCACTATATTGAAAAAGTGTTACAAAAGTTTATAGATCCCACTAGTAGCCCTGTGAAAACACTAATAGATGTAAACCAATAGCTTACCAAGAATAAAGGTAAAGGAAAGGCTCAAGTGAAGTACGGGCATATAATTAGAAGCCTCATGTACATTATGAACTGCACGAGGCCAGGGATTGCATATGCAGTTGGTAAGCTAAGTAGATATACAAGCAACCCTGGACAAGAGCATTGGAATGCCATTGTTACAAAACTGAAGTGCTTAAAGCACACCATGAAGTATGGGTTGTATTATTCTAGATATCCAGTTGTAATTGAGGACACGGCAATTTCAATTGGATATCTAGGTCCAATGAGTCCGAGTCCACAAATGGATAAGGTGGGGCTGCCATATCATGGAAATCCTCGAAGTAAACCTACATAGCTAGATCAATGATGGAATCGGAGTTCATCGCATTGGAGAAAGCAGGCGATGAAGCAGAATGGCTACGCCAATTTTTGGAAGACATTCCAAAATTACCAAAACCTATGCCAACAATTTGCATCCATTGTGATAGCTAATCTGCCATTGGAAGAGCACAGATTAGTATCTTCAATGGTAAATCTCGACACATATGGAGGAGACATAACACCATTAGACAACTTCTCTCTAGTGGAGTTATCTCAATTAACTACATGAAGTCTAAAGATAACATTGCAGATATGCTAACCAAAGGTGTAGATGGAGAGTAAATAAATCATCGGAGGGAATGGGACTGAAGCCTTTAAATAACTGAGTCACCATAACAGGAACCCTACATATGTGATTGGAGATCCCATGAAGAAGGTTCAAAGGGAAAAACAATTATGCAACTGTGACTCGACATAGAAGTACTGTGGGGGGCCACAATCTTCTAACCTACTCTACTGATGAGCAGACAGTGTATCCTACAAAAATTCTAGGTTAAGCGTTACTTCTAATGGCTCTCATATCTCGATATTTCGAGTTGGGGTGCAGCAAGAACCTCTTAATGAGATATCACCTATGTGAGTAGGTATTGGGCCGATCTTATGAGAATTTTTAAGGCTGAATTCTCATAGTAGTTCTCATGAATATCAAGAATTGTTCATGGTCGAAATGAACACAACAGTTAAACCATAAAACTGACTATTGAGTGGTATTATGTGCATTACTATTATCTCGGTGTACACAAAAGCCAAATAGTTCAAGACATCATGTTCATTGGTTGGCAAGTGCATTCGATAGTACTCACTAAAGAAAGTTCAAAGCCAAAAGCTACATCTCCCGACGCAACATCATTTGAGCTGAACCTCTATCATGCGTCTGCATTCATGAGCATATATGTCAAACTATTTTCTCATTCATGTGGAGGATTGTTAGATTTTTGGCACTTAAAACAATTAATTTGTCTCGTTGAGGAGATGTTGTTAGTATATAGCTAAGTGCCAAAATTAACGAGTATTGAATGAACAAATTGAGTTAAAAAGTGAGTTATGAGCTAGAGATTATATAAGACATAGGGGTAGGTGTATAGTGTATAATAATAATTCAAAAACAATAATAATAATTTTATTATGATTATTTTAAATTTTGGATTTTGAGACCGAAATTAATTCTTCCAACAGTCATGTCTAAATCCTTTAAAGAGTTGCAACCCATGTCTTTTGAAATTCAAAATAAAGTTCACAATATTTATTTAGTCTGACAGAGTTAAGGACATGTCTTATAGAAATAGGCATTTAAGTCCTATAAATATAAATGCTGTCTAGAGTCATTTCATCAAAAAATTCGACAAACATATTAGCATACTAGCGCTCTAGGCATTCATACTCCCATACATACATACTTACACATTTCCATTAAGCATAGAGGTTCAAGTTAGTTCGGTTTGGAGGTTCAGTCTTTTGGAGTGTTGCCTTATACTATTCGTGAATCATTGTATCTTGGGGGGGTTGTCCCCATCAGCAATCCTCGGGCACTAGCAGGGGGCGAATAAGACCTTAAAGAAGTTGTGTCCGTCTAGGCCTCAACTTGTTTCTTTCTTCTAATCAATACATATTACTTCTGGTTAGTTTTCTTTAGTGTGTATTTTATTTCTTTAAAATTTATTTACTTTAATATTGCATGATTACTTTCTATTATATACTGCCAAATTATATATAAGATATTGGTACACACAATATTCTAACATCTTCATATAGGCCTTATCTCTTTTCATTGGGCCACGGATTCATGGGCGTTGGAGATGACTTTGTTCTTTGGTTTTGCCAGGCTTGGGCCGTTATTAATTTGGCCTATGTTTATTTATTTTTGGTTACATAGTGTCCCTCATGATAAATGTTGATTCAAAGTCTAATTCGATCTATATATAGTTTGTCTGTTGCTATCATATCAAAGATAAATATGTAAGACATAATTAAACCCAAGATTTATCTATATCTATGGAATCAAAACATTATACAAATAATTAATTTTGGATACCTATTTGAGCTATGAGATTGAAGATCAATGATCCCTCCAATTTCACGATTGATTGCTAAGCCTTCCTCTCCTTCTCACATAAACCATTTGACAGCTTTAATAGGATAGCAATATCAAAACATGGAGTGGAGAGAGGACCTAGCCATAATATATATAAGATAAAACCCTGAAAAGCCCTCCCATCACTGGCTTCTAAGATTGGGCCTTCACCAGCTGTCATACCAAGTTTGTTTAGAAAAGACCTTAACAATATTGGGTCAAAATTGTAGGCCCTATGAGTCATATCTCATTAACTGTATTAATTTAGCCCATTTTTATTTTATTAGAAAACAAATCCAATTAATATAAGTTCACATATTGGAATAAAATTCCAACATCTCCTACTTGGACAAATATTAATTGTAACTTTAAAACAAAATAAAAGGTAAAGTTTGAGAAATGACTCTCGTGCTAAATTACAAAAAGATTTTGATTGTGACCACAATTTAAAGAAAAGAAATATGGCAATGAGACAAGATTATCAACACAATCCGCTCCAGTAAAAATTACTAATATTGGATCATGGTGGTAACTGCATCTTTCATCAGCACAAAACCTTCCATGGTCACATATATCAGTAATTCCACCGACATGGATTCAGACATGGTGGTGTAGCAAGAAATAGCAACTAAAATATGACCCAAATATGTATGTTGTTTCTTTGTTCATCCTCCAATTTTCTTGAAAGATATAGATTTCTATAATTATATAACATCCCAAGAAAATTTGATTTTTCTTATAAGATATGGGTCTCTTGAGCAATAGGAAACCATAAGAAAATCCATAATTTTCTTGTAGACATGAATTTCTAAAATAATATGAAATTTCAAGAAAATTTGACTTCAAAGGAAGTCATGTATGCCTTGTTCAGTACTAAAAATACAATATGGTGTCATTTATGAGACATACCCAACTCTCAAGATCAACACCTAATATCAAGATACATATCAGGCGAGATATAACCACAATATATATATATGCATATAATTATAATAAATATATCAACATTTGAAAAAAAAATCTCGCATTAATAAAAGTCAATAAGACAAAAGGCTTCAATATTGTAACAAATTCAATAAAGAAAAATATCTCACTTAACCAAATACATCAAAAGACTCAATCATAGCCATGTGTTCTACATGTATTTTGAAAATAATAGGTCTTAATTCCTTGGTCAAAGGATCCGCAAGCATAGAGTCGGTATCAACATGCTCTATCATTATGGTACCATTTTTAACCAAATCTCTCACAGCGAGATATTTAAGCTCTACATGTTTAGATGCACTGGAGGACTTATTATCCCTTGAAAAGAACACAGCAATAGCATTATCACAATAAATCCTCGATGGCCTAGAAATTGAATCAACAACCAAAAGTCCTTAAATAAGTTCTTCAGTCATACAAAATGCATAGCTGTTCCATAACAAGCAACAAACTCAGCCTGCATAGTTGATGAAGCAGTAAGCGTCAGCTTGACACTTTTCCATGAAATAGCTCCACCTGCCATCATAAAAATATAACCTAAAGTGGATCCCAAGTCATCAGGACAACCAGCAAAACTGAATCTGAGTATCCAATAACCTTAAGACAGTCAACTTTTCTATATACGAGCATGAAGTCTCTAGTTTTCTTCAAATATCTAAAGCCTTTCTTAACAGCCACCCATTGTTCTTGTCCTGGATTAGAGAGATAATGCCCAAGAACACTAATAACGAAGGCTATTTCAGGCCTAATACAAACTTGTGCATACATGAGACTACCAACAGTGCTAGGGTAAATAATATTTTCCATGGACTCTTGCTCAAGTTTGTTCTTAAGGAACTGTGCAATGCTAAATCTAGCCAAAACCGATCAATTTATCTCGCTTGAGAAAGTCCGAACAAGCCTCGAGTTCTATCATGATGGATCTCAATTCCAAGGACAAAAGATGCTTTACCAAGATCCTTTATATCAAAATTATGACATAACATCTACTTAGTCTCATGGAGCAAACCCAAATCACTACTAGCAAGCAAAATATCACCAACATAAAGTACCAAATATATGAATTTTCTCCCACTAGTCTTGAGATAAATACAATAGTCCACTTTATTTTTCTCAAAGCCCAATGAAGTCACTACCTTATCAAACTTCAAGTACTACTGTCAAGAAGCCAATTTAAGGCTATAAATTGACTTATTTAGCTTACACACTAGGTGTTCCTTCCCTTCTTAAATAAAACCTTCTAGTTGAGTCATACAAACTTCTTCATCAAGATCACCGTTAAGGAAAGCTGTCCTAACATCTATTTGGTGTAGTTCCAAATCAAAATGTGCTACTAAACTCATAATGATCCTGAAGGAATCTTTGGTGGAAATAGGAGATAAGGTGTCGCCATAATCAATTCCAGCTTTTTGAGTAAAGCCTATGGCTACAAGTCTAGCCTTAAATCTTTCAATCCTCCCTTTTGAGTTTTTTTAGTTTTAAACACTCATTTGCAACCTATAGTCTTTCAACCTTGCGGCAGGTCAACTAACTCCCACACATTATTCCCTTTCATTGATGAATTTCATCCTCCATAGCTAAAACCACAAGTTTGATTAAGGACTAAACATGGCATCGGATAGCTGATAGGACCAACTACAGGACTAACATCATAATCACTTTCTAAGAGATACACATAGTAGTCATCAGGAATTGCTGGACGTTTCTCTCTTGTAGAATGTCTAGGGGCATTTGATGGATACGATTTTGAGGTGGATCAATATTCAAATCGGCCTCCATATTAGCAGAATATGTAGCTACTTATTCATGAGGATTCTCAATTTCATGCGCAGCAGGTAAAGAAAGTGTAACAGACTCAATTGGATCATTAGCTACTATAGAATGAGTACATTCACTCCTGTTAGATACATCATGCTCTAAGAACTTAGCTATTTGAGACTCAACCATTCAAATTCCACGCGAAGGATAAAAGAATCAATATCCTTTAGAATGATCTGGATATCCAATGAAGTAACCACGAGTAGATCTGGGGTCAGTCTTCTTCTCAAAAAGGTTATAGAGTCTAACCTTAACAGGACATCCCTACACACGAAAATGGTTTAAGCTAGGCTTCCTACCAACCCACAACTCAAAAGGTGTTTTAGGAACTGATTTTGTAGAAACACGATTAAGTATATACATGGCAATTTTTGTGACTTCACCCAAAAGAAATTTAGGTAACTCACATCAGCTCATCATGCTCATCATCATCTTAGTTGGGGTGCGATTACGCCTTTCAACTACACCATTTTGCTCAAGTCTGAAATCAAGTCTTTTTCCTTTTTTCTCTTTTCTTTTTTTTTTCCCAGATCTGGCCGGATCTGAACGGTCGGATCTGCTTGGCCCTTCCTCCCCCCCCCTCTTCCCATGGAAACCTACTGCCACGGCCACTAAAGCTAAGTTTTCACTTTTTTTTTAACACTAAGGCCGGCGGGGACTGCGGCTGCTGGCCGGCCAGATTTTCCATGGCAGCCTACCTCTATATATATATATATATATGTGTGTGTTTTGTATATATATATAAATGTATAAATAATTTTTTATATATTTTTTTATAAATATTAAGTACTATTAAATCTAAACCGTTCATTTAAACAAAAAGATCTAACGGTTGATATACTAAGGGCATAATAGTCATTTTATCTATAAAAAATCACAACCACTCACATTGTTGGGTGCGTGCACTCCACTTATGGTCTCAGGGGGTTTTTTCACTCGTTTTTGAAAATATAAAGCGGTATTTCAACCTTTTTTTTTCTTAGGTAGCAAAACCACCAAAATTATTTTTCCGATGGGGGGCTAAAAATATATTTTTCCCTTTTGTTTATGAATCCCTGCAATAAAATTGCAACATGGACATTTGCCCCACTGTCAAGCCACTAAGAAGTAATGGGAATATTAACTAAATTTGACTCAAAACAAACTAGGGCTAATGAATTACCTTCTTACTTCTTCTTCTCTAACCAAGCTTGGAAATTAGGACACTCAAACCTCTTATGGTCCGGCTTCTTACAAAAGCAACATTTTACCTCCTTTTTAGGACCATCTTTCTTGACTCCTAGGTTTTGGGTCTGACAATTACCATGCCTGTTAGTATTCTAAGCCTTTTTATGAGAGCAACAATGAGGTTTCTTAAGGTTGGATATATTTTGACTCTTTCTAGATTTAGGACCAGGATGAGAAACAAGTAAGGCTGTCTGTCCACTCTCCGTTTTAATTTTCTCTTCCTCGGAGACATTTGGAAATAAGATCAAGAATTCTCCACGACTCATTTTGGGTGTTATACGATGTTTTGATTTGACCAAATTCCATAGGCAAGGAATTGAGAGCAATGCGAATAATATAGTTATTAGGGAGGATAATATCAAGATCCTTGAGTCTGGATTGGAGGTGAACCATTTTCAAAATATATTCCCTAACCCCACCAAAGTTATTGTACTTCATACCCGCTAAATCACTAATTAGATTCTCAGTCTCAAACTTATCAGACACTTGATACCTTTGTCCTACCACGTGGAAAAACTCCCTAGCATTATTGGTCTCAGGAAGTGCACTAACTAAATGCTCTTCAATAGACTTTTTCATAGCTAGAAGACTTAGGCGATTGGACCTCTCCCACTGAGCATAAGCTTTTTTCATAGCTTCGAAAGCATTATCAGTAGGTAGGGGAGGTTGATCCTCCCAGAGAGCTATATCAATATCAGCTAATCCCTGGGCAAACTCAATATCACACTTCCATCTTTTATAATTTCCACCATTCAATACTTCATAGTAGCACTACCATTATTTAAATTCACAGTAACTATCCAAAACAATAAGAATGCAACAAACCACATTAATAATAGGCAATTAACAAGAATAAGCTTAGAACAATAGAGCTTAATTC
This sequence comes from Jacaranda mimosifolia, assembly GCA_018894105.1. Taxonomy (NCBI): domain Eukaryota; kingdom Viridiplantae; phylum Streptophyta; class Magnoliopsida; order Lamiales; family Bignoniaceae; genus Jacaranda; species Jacaranda mimosifolia. The sequence goes on along the minus strand of CM032120.1, from coordinate 34,309,986 downwards.
CTCATAGAGTTCTCGTGAGTCATGACAAACTCCCTTTTGGGCAGAGCATGCCACACACACAAGGCCTCTCATGCAAGAATGGTACAGAAATATACTGATTGTTGAAGAGTTGCCTCCTTTGGGAAACAAAGCTTCTAAATTAATATATCTCCATCAATATGTTCTACACCAATAAAACCAATTATCACACATATCTAACCCCCTTTGGATAGGTAAGAACGCATAATAATACCAACTCGAGATATGCATACCATAAATTTTATAAGTCTCAATAAATAAAACACGTTGGTGTAACTATTTATTTCAACCTATAAAATAAGCACATGACCGAGTTCAATCATTAATTGCCCAACTTGCACACGTGTAATATGTATACAAGGTTCCCATAAAATTAAGCACTAGAACAATATGTACTTTGGAAGTTGTAATTTGCGGCATTCAAATTGTTTCTAATTCATTTAGATATCATGTATCCCCACAAATATACATATAGTAATATATGTACGCGTACAATCAACAAAGACAATCAACTAAATAGGAAAGGTAAATCATATCTAATAAATAAATAAATACTCAGGGAACATATATATATACAAATCATAGATAATCATTATCATGCAATTCGAGCTCCACATAAACCAAACATTGAAACTCCATTGCTAATTAAAATAAAAGGCTACCCTTAATATGCAATTTGGGTTCCACATAAACCAAACATTGAAACACGAAAAATATAAGCCAAGTAATAAACACGTCAGTATATGTTTACAAGGTCAACTATTTCAGTATCGACTACCTTGGATTCCACGAAAATTAAACATGACTGAATCTCTTGCATTGAAACACTATTGCATGATTAACTTACAAATCTAAATACACCCTAATTCTCCATCATCTGAAAATACACCCTTATTAATTTTCCAAATGTGGTTAGTTTTGTCAAACTCATAAAATAACACAGTATATTAGTTATCAAAGCTTTCATAATTTATGTAAAATATAGATATGTCAAAGTAATTAATTATGTATATTACAAAGTAATGAAGACTATAGAGAATCATTTTTATTTTTCAATGATAATTAAAGAATTTTACTCGTTTTCAAAAATATTAGTCATGCACCGTTCAATTTCACTCTACTAAATTATTATATGAGAGAAGCTAGTTATCATTATTTACCATTTCCGTGAAGTTATGTAAACTTATTTCCAACATCATCAATTTTAGATTGCAGTTAATCTTATTCATATTTAATGTTGTTTAATATATTTGATTTTGTTCCTAGACGCTAATCTTTTTCAAGTTATATCAGGTGGTTTGGCATTAAATAATTTCACTGCTAAAAATGCATAATATCTCACATTTATAAATTCATAAACTCGTGAAGCATTCATTGTAGTCATCTATACTATGTATAGAGGGTAAACCTTGAATTCTCATCTAGCATGCGAAAAGAGGAATAATGATTTTTTTTTCTCTACAATTTGAAAAGATTTAAGATCCATAAAATTAGATTTTGATCCATAGATATATGGCTCCGATACCAATTGTAAGACATAATTAAACCCAAGATTTATCTATATCTATGGAATTAAAACACTGTACAAATAATTAATTTTGGATATCTGTTTGAGCCATGAGATTGAAGATCAATAATTCCTGCAATTATACGATTGATTGTTAAGTGTTCCTCTCCTTATCACACAAACACTTGACGGCTTTAATAGGATGACAATATCAAAACGTGGAGTGGAGATGGAACATAACCATAAATATATATAAGACAACCATATAGAGCCCTCCCATCACAGGCTTCTAAAATTGGACTTACACCAACTGTCATATCAAGTCTTTAGAAAAAGACCTTAACAATATTGGGTCAAAATAATATATCCTATAAGTCATATCTCATTATCCATATTAATTTAGCCCGTTTTTATTTTATTAGAAAATAAATTCAATTAATATAAGTCCATATATTGGAATAAAATTCCAACAATATATATATATATGTATACATTATTTTACTTTTTTCTAAAATTGAAATTTGGTGGAAAAAGTTTTAATTGAGACAATCACGCTAGGAAGTATTTTTTTCGCATGCCTGCCTTGGCAGCTAGTTGAATTCGTGGCACACTTCTGGTGAGGTGTCGTTTTCATCATTCTTCCCCACTTGTCTGCTCCGCTTCCTCCCACGTCAGGTGGGCCTTATTGACAAGGAGGAGTATGTCTGTTGTTTGTTACTATGCTTGTCCTGATATGTCTATTGTATTGGACTCTTAGTGCCCGCTTGGTATTATTTTCAAACAACTTTTCATTAAAAAAAAAAAAAAATTTATCAATTTCTCCTCTATTTTCATAAATATTTTTATTTTTAAAATATTCTACAAAACACATTATTACACTCTCTTTTTATTTTCACTTTTCATCACTTTTTATTTTCTCGTACTCATATTTACACAATTTTTAATATAAAAATATTATATTTTTCAAATACAATTCATTTTTAACACTACATAATTATTATATTTTAAAAAAGACCTCCAAACAATATTTTATTTTCAAATTCAAATTTATAACTAATTTTTTATTTTTTATTTTTATTATAAAATAAAAATACCTCCATAAAATAAATTCAAACATCCCTTAGTGTTTGCTACCTTATTGTCAACTAATAGCCTGCTTGTAGGGAAATTTTCATCGAGACAACGGCTTCACGCGTCCGGCTAATAACAGTCACTTGATTTTGTTTATGGTATGGCTTTTCTCAAGTAGCCCTTCCAACACGCGAGTCTTTCCATTGCTTCTTCACTGAGGAAGGTGGCTGGCTAGTTAGTCAATTCAACCCAAACAACGGTCTCTTTGCCTTTAATACATACAGATTAGGTGACAGGGGCTTTGAAAAAGTGGGGAATAAATCATTTCACGTCACTTTCATCTTATACGATCACCGATCACGTCGACGAGACTCCGTCCCGTCTACGTAGTCTTCATCTAAATGCTCCACAATCTTCTAGTTGACCCTACTAATTTTCTTGTCCAAGTCTGGCATCGGCGCATCCAGAGCATCTAATTGGCTTACCTCGCGCGACCTTACTTGATTTATTGTGACCTAGACAGGTTGTTACCCCTGTTGGGGTGCCTTGGCAGCTATTGTTTCTTTCTTTAAATATTTCAATGCTTCACATTAAGGAATTTTTTTTTAATTTTTAGAGATTTTTAGCATAGATTTAAATTTTTTCTTAATTATGATTTAACTGAATATACATGTTAAATTATGAAATAAGCGATAACTCACAGAATAACATAATATAATACTTTAAAATTAAACTATAATATATTCTATACTACTGTAGTACTCCATATATGAAAAGTTTATATACACATAATATATATGGATCAAGACACATCAATTAAATAGCATTGGCAAATGCACCTATATGCATATATGCATAGCAATATATATATATGTGTGTGTGTGTGTGTGTGCACGCGCGCGCGCACATGTGTGAATGTCTTCTTCCATAATTATATTAGAAAATATAACTATTGCACATAGAATAATGAGTTATAAAAATTATATATTGATAAAGAGGGTTACAAAAATTATTATAAATATATATATATAATGAGTATTTACTAAAATTAAACATGTAGTTTTAAGAATGAATTAATATAATTTTTGTATTAATATCAAAACAAATGTCAATAGGATATCGAATATGAAAATATGTTGACATGGCAAAAATGGATAAAAGTAACTTATCCATATCACTGCTTAAATCAGGACTCAACTTTTTCCTAAATTATCTTGGTTTGCAAATATAAAAATTAAAAATATTTGAAAAACAATGGGGAAAATTGCACTTTTGGATAATTACACTTTTGATCCCATTAGATAGGAGGGTTTGCATTTTTTGGTACCAAGATTGACACTTATAGGACCAAAATTCATTTTTTTAGCACTTTTGGGACATTGCCTAAAGTCTGTAAGTTTTTTGACAAAAACCGTCAAGTTAAAAAAACATAATTACCCTACAACCCCAAAATTTTAATCTATTTATATAAAACCCCACAAAATGAAAAATATCATAATAACCCTCACCCTCACTAAAAAAATTAAAAAATTAATAATAAAAAATTCTAAAATAATATCACAAAACCCTCTATAAAAAAACACTTCAAAATATTATGTATATATAAATATATGTAAATAAGTATCATATAAATATAAATATACACATGCATGCAACCCCCCAACCCTTGTCCCCAACAAACCCCCCGTCGCCGACCATGGTCAGCGGCGACCTGACCATGGCCGGTCGTTGGCAGCGGCCAAATATGGCCAGGTCAGCCATCTAGCCACGGCCGACCAACTGCTAGATTTGGCTGGCTACAACCGTGGCCAAATCTGGCTGGACCTCACCATGGCTGGCTGTTGGCCGCAACCAGTGGCTGCTTAGAGTAGGTGTGGGGTAGGGGTTATGGGGGAGAAGAAAAGGATAGGTAAATTTTGACTTTTTTTATTTTTTATTAATTAATAAATTTAATAAAATTAGTTTAAATTAGGGCTTGTTTATCTATGAATTGGAGCATTTTGGCAAAATAATATTTGGGAAATGGTATTGGAGATTGTGATGGTTGTTTGTTTATGTTTTAGGTAGTAGGTGAAAAATGAATTAGGAAAAAATTATTTGTTTGCTTGTGTTTTAGGAAGGAACGAAATGTTACATCAATAACTTTTTTATTGGGTTGATAGGGTGAAATTGATATTTTAAAATTATTTATGTATGTGTATATATAGATTGGGTAGGGAGGATAAAAAATGAGAGGGTTTGATATTAGTGATGAGTAGAAAATGAATTTGGATGATATTTTGGGCACTTAATCTAATTAAATTATTTTAGATATGATTATTTTTTAATATTATTGAGATATAATTTAAAAACAAAATCATATTAATTAAGAGATGGATTTTATTTTTATTTTTATTTCATAATTAATAAATATGTTTAATTAAATTTGATTAAATTACTTTAGATATGTTGATGAATTTTTATTTTTTTAATTCAATTTGAATTAAAAGATTATTTAATATTTAAAAAATTATTAATAAAATTATTTGAATTTATTATGAGTAATTTAAATAATATTAAAGTTACACCCCCATGTTAAAGTTATAAATAAGTCCAAGAGCATTTTTGTCTCAAAAATAATCGAAACAGCTTTATAATGATCATATTTTTTAATTTTAATATAAATTTTCACAAATTTGTTAATGGATGCTAATAGTTCTTCAAAAATATTATGAAGGGCAAACATTAAGGGTTCATTATAATTTTTTTGGGTTTATTTATAGATAAGTTAAATTTTAGGGGCTTCTATGCAATTTATTCAAATAAAAATGCCCCGCGCGTGATTGTCACGCGCCACTTTCTATTAAAAAATTAACGGATGTTGGGGCTATGTCATAAATGTGCTAAAAAAAAAAGCAAAGTTTTGGTCCTATAAATGTCGACCCCGAAAACTTAGGTACCAAAAGAGCAAATTCCCTTATCTAATGGGACCAAAAGTGCAATTTTTCCTAAAGATTATGACATACATGAATGTTTAGGAAAAATAAATTTTAACTCACAAAGAAAATAATTTTATAGAGGTGGAGAAAAAAATAAACATTATTCTTTTTCTAAATAGTAAATTATATATTTAAATTACTTTTAATATAAACTATTGTAGGAATTTTTAGCTTATGCAAGGTATCTCAATTAAATTGCATTAACAAGTAGATATATATATATATATGCCTAGTTATACACATACACATGTATATATATACATGTATATATATGTGTGTGTGGGTTTGTCCATAATTATTCAAAAAGTCAAATTTAAAAATGTAAAAAACAAATATTAATTAGAAAAAACTATCAGACAATACAGTGAAGAGTACAAAAGTTATATTTTAAAATGAGGAGTTACAAAACTTAATATAAAATCATATATATTAATATATATATATACACACACATATTGAATATTTTTCAAAATTAGATATGGATAGTTACAAAAAATGAACTAATATATTCTTTTTAAGTTAATTTTAAAATAAAAATTGATAAAATATTATATATGTAGATATACATATTGACATAGGTAAAATGAATAAAACTAACAATACAATAAGGAGTTAAAAAAATTATATATTAATTATATAAGGAATTGCAAAAATTAGTATAGAAACTTACATATATAGCATATATAGAAATATGTCTGACATATCACATATGGACGAATACATACTAAAAATGGACAAAACTAATCGATCGACATCATTATCACATATAAAACACATTTAAAATAGAATTGAACAATATTTTACTTTATATATATTAGATTCTTATTTTGCAGAATTGGGCCAAGTATGTGGAAGCCTACACTAACCGGCCCATCCTCTTGGATCAAATTCACAATCGAAAAGGCTCACTACTATATACATATATTTAGATTTTCATGTAGCTAGGGTTGTTAATAGATCGAATTTGAATTTGAATTTGAATTTGATTTGAATTTGATTCGAATTTTTAAATTTTTATTCAATTAAAATATCTAATTGATCAAATTTGATTATAAATATCCATAATTCGATATAAGTGAATTGAATATGGAATTAAGCAATATGATCCATTAAAGATTCGAATTCAAATTTTAATAATTTTTTATTAAATTAATACTCTTATATATAATATTAATAAAGATTTTAAAATAAAAATTATATATTATATTGACATAATATCTACATTAATGTCTATATTATGTTATTAATATTGAGTCTTAAGCTTTAAAAATAAGAGAAATACTGATAAAATTTCAAATATAATAATGTAAAATAGTTCATTTATGCATTAATATAATGTGAAATGGGAGTTTAGTATTCAAATATTTAACTTTTGGACTAATATATAATAAAAAGTTGTTAAAACTCAAATATGATGTAAATTGACTTTATAAATATAATATTTTTATACAATTCAAAAGGGAAAAAAATATTAACTTGGGTCAAAAAATATTATCGGATTCGAATATAATACTAACCAACAAAGATCCTATAGGATATCAAGTTGGATTTAGATATAAATTTTGATAATTGAATTCGAATTCAAATAAAGGTGATTTAATCCAAATTCGACCTGTTGGCAGCCCTATAGTTAACGTTGTTAGACATCATCCGTAAATGATTGGCTTTTAAAATTAAAGTGTTACTTATGAGAGGATAAATTAATTAGTTTAGTTAATCAAAAGAATTTTATTTGTATAGATTAAGTCAAAAGAATTGAAAGTCCACTACTAACTTATGGGTGAATTTAAATGGACACACTAACCTAAAAAAATGTATTTCTCGCTAAGAGAAATAATCCATTTGTTGCGTTAAAATAAATAAATCTTTTAGATTAATTAATTTATTTGCTACAATTGTTCCAAAATGTTTTTCATATCCAGTTGACTCACTCGAATAATATCCTAATTATTTTAGGTTCGAATTGAGTTACCTTTTCACCTTTGGTAGATAACAATATTCATTATTTTTAAAATGGCTTGAACACAATCAGTGATTAACAGAATAAGATGTTGGGAAATTTAACCGTGATTGCTTGTATGAAAAAATAAATTATAGTAATTTAATTAAACACTATATTGCACAAATTAAAAAGCATAAAATTCAGTACCTCATAGGCATGCTTATACATATGTTAAAATAGTACAAATGAATATAAAAAGCCTACTTGGAATGTTGAAAAAGAGTATGCAAGAGTAGATCAAGGCCTGTACCACAGTGTCCTTAAAACTTTATTCGTCCCTCCTAGAGGTGTCAAATGAGCCGGGCCAAGCTAGCCTGGCTCATTTAACAAATGGTTAATGGCGGTCCCGGGTCGAGCTGGGCCAGCTCGCAGGCCGTTCACGGTCCGTACCGTGACGGGTTGAAAATTGAAAAGTCCGGCTCGACTCAAAACCAACCGCCTATATAGGTGAGTCGGTTTATATATGAGCCGAGCTAGGCGGTCCGGCTCGCAGGTTGGCCCACGAATTTCTTTTTTTTTTTTTTTTTTGAAAATAAATTTAAAATTTTGAAGTTTTTATTTTTATGTGATTATTAATATTTTTTTCAACATTTATATTTTTTTAAAAGACTTAATAATTTATACTTATGTGATTTTTAATATTTTACAACACTTAAATTTTTATAAAAACTTAGAAATTTATACTTATATTAATTTTTTTTTATCAATTATATTTTTCCAAAAACACCACCAAATAAGGTGGTGAGGGGTTTGGCATGGACCCCTCTACCCGTCATTAATTTAGAAAAAATAATTACTTAGATGTGGATTTGACCAAACCTCTAAATGAAAGTACATAATAATAACAAAAAAAGAAAATAAACAACTTTGTAATATCTAAACATCTAAACATGTCCAATGATAAACCGGTCGTTCACTCAAGTGATCTAAATCACTCTCGGATTGAGATGCAATGGTGGATGCGGTTTCAAGCCATTCTTCATCGTCTTCTTCAAATTGAGGCAATATGGTCTTCACCTTTCTCAAATTTTTTTTTTATAATTTATAATTTTTATAAATTTATAATTTATAATTTAAAAATTAAAATTTCTTAATTATTGATTTATACATTTATAAGGTAATAAATTATAAATTATACATTTTTAATTATAAATTATAAATTTATAATTTTTTAAAATTAATAATTTGTAATTTGTAATTTAAAAATTATAAATTCTTAAATTTTTAAAATTTATAATTTATAATTTAAATTAAAAAAATATTGCGGGCTAAACGGGCTAGCCCGCGAGCTGGGCTAGCCCACGGTCCTTCACGATCCGCTGGCCGAGCCGATCCCGGATTGCAAAATTTCAGCTCGAAACGGGTTTTCAAGCGAGCCAGTCCAGCCCAGCCCATATTAAAAAATTAAACGAGCCGAGTTGGGCCGATTTTTTTTGCAAGCCGGGCCGGGCTGGGCCGATCAGCCCGACCCATTTTGACACCTCTAGTCCCTCCTACGGTGCTTCAAAGTCACTGACGAACAGTCTCCCAAGATACAAAGATCCTTACAAACAAAGTAAGCACTACAATTGTTTGGACTCCGTAATCTATTGATTTAGAAACTCTTTTAATATAAGTGCAAAGTGCGTACTGAGTGCAAATGTAGTGATCATACAAGTGCTTTTAATGTTCTTTTTCTCTCTTCTATATTTGGTGGGTTCTATACACTCCTGTTTATAGTTGTGTTAGGCAACTTACTGACGAGACATAACTCTTTCTTAGGGATCATGATCCTTTCTTTTTAGGACACAATTAAATAATAAAATCATGTAAATCACTTTTTTTAATTATTAAGAGTCACATCTCCACTAAAGAGTGGGAAGTTCAAATCATAGCTCTATCTCATGAGCTAACTTTTCTATAGGGGTGTGTCTATAAACTTTATTTATTTTATTTTCACACCTGCACTCGTTTCCATCGCGTTCTTAATTATTTCTCACTTTAATTTTAATTTTCTTATTCACTTTTTAATTTTGGCATATAAATAAATATGCCGAAATTCTCACAATCCCTCACATGAATTAGAAAATTGTCTCGCCAGACATGCATTTGAATGCAAACACACACGAAAGAGCTTCTGCTTAAACGATATTACATCAGGAGAGGTAGCTTTTGGCTTTGAACCTTCTCTAGTGAGAACTATCGAATATACTCGACAACCAATGAACCTGATGTCTTGAACTGTTCAATTTTTATGTATACCAAGACAATAGAACTACACACAGTATCACTTAATAGTCAATATGTGATTCTAATGTTGTGTTCATTTCGGCCCTGAACAGTTCTTTGTATTTCATGAGTACTCTCTGAGAATTCAGCCAAAAAAATCTCATAGGACTGGCCCAGTCCATACCCATATAGGTGGCCTCTCATTAAGGGATTCCTACTGCACCCCCACTCGATGTATCGAGATATAAAAGCCATTAAAAGCATAGCTTAACCTAAACTTTTGTAGGTTGCATTATCTGCTCATTATAAGAATGGGAAGGAGAGGTTTTGCCCCCCACAGTGCTTATAAGTCGAGCCACAATTTCATAATTTGTTTTTCCCTTTGAACCTATTTCTTGGGATCTCCAGTCATGTAGATAAGGTTCCCGCTATGGTGACTCAGTTATTGCATTGGCTTAAGTCCCATTCCCTTCAATGATTTATCAACTTACTCTCTAGTTAAGCCTTTAGTTAGTGGATTCGCAATGTTATCTTTGGACTTCACATAGTTTATTGAAATAACTCTACTAAAGAGCAATTATCTAACGGTATTAAATTTATGACATATATGTTAAGACTTACCATTATATATACTAATTTGTGCCTTCCAATTGCATATTGCAAATTACTAGCACAAATTTATATTACTTTGAATGTCATCTAAGGATTAATGTAGCCATTCTACTACCTCACTTGCCTTATAAACACACGTGCACTTATGGAATTAGTTTCAGTAGAGTTTGATATCTAATAGTTGTATTCCTCTGGATCAACTTACCAGCAACACATGCTAGATCTAGCCTTCTGTAATTGATAATATATATATATATATATATATATATAAGGCTCCCAATTTTGCGCACATATTCTAATTGATCCTTTGCTTCACCCTTGTTCTTGGTAAGTCATGGATGTACGTCCATAGGAGGCTTCACATGGCTACTCTAATGTTCATATAGAAGTTGTTGTTTAGCAACTTCTTCGTCTCTTTGGTTGCATCATTGTTGCTTCCAAACTTAGCATAACGTCCTTGTATAGACATATGATGACAGTACTTAGACGTACCCATTTGTCCTAAAGCCATTGTTTAGGTGCTTGTTTTAAACCATACAATGACTTAACTGGCTTACATACTTTTTCCTCTTGGCTAGAAGCCACAAACCCTTTAGGTTGTTCTATATAAATTTCCTCCTTGAGGTCCCCATTTTAAATGTTGTTTTTACGTCCATTTATGAATTTCAAGATTATTAATGGCTGCAAAAGCTATTAATAACCTTATAAATGTTATTCTTGTTACAGGCGAATACGTGTCAAAGTAATCAAAACCTTCCCTTTGTCTATATCCCTTGACCACCAATCTCTGATCCATCAGCTTTCATCTTCCTCTTGAAAATCCATTTGCAACCTAGAGGATTATTTCCAGGAGGAAGATCCACCAATTTCCAAGTATGATTTTGCATGATGGATTCGATTTCGCTATTTATAGCTTCTTTCCGTAATAGAGCTTCTAGCATTTTCATACCTCAGTGAAAGTTAGTGGTTCACTTTCTAGCACATAAGTGAAGAAATCGAGTCCAAATGACTTAGGTATTCTAGCCCTCTTGCTATGTCTAAATTCATTTTCCTCTTTGTCCAATTCTTGAACTTCTCGAGGTCTTTTAATTGAGATTTGTTCTTCTTCCCTTTTCCAAGGAAACACATCCTCAAGGAAAATTGCATTCCTTGACTCCATAATAGTGTTAACATGAATATCATCTATATCAGATTTATATATATGGAATCTATACACTGCACTATATTGTGCATACCCAATAAAGATTCCGTCAATTGTTTTAGGTCCTATCTTGACCATTTTAGGAGGTGGAACTCCTACCTTAGTTAGACACCTCCACACTCGAAGATATTGGTAGGAAGGTGGACGACCTTTCCAAGCTTCATAAGGTGTCTTTTCTAGTTTCTTATGAGGTAACTTATTAAGTATGTGGTTTGCAGTTAACACTTCCTCTCCCCACATGTTTTGAGGTGCTCCTGCATTTATTAACAAAGCGTTCATCATTTCTTTCAACGTTCTATTTTTACACTCTGCAATGCCATTTGATTCTGGTGCCTGTAGGGCTGTTACTTCATGGATTATTCCATGTTATGCACAAAACTCTTCAAATGGGTAAATATATTCCCCTCCTCTATCACTTCAAAGAGTTTTTTTTTTTCCTTTTTCCTCCCAAGTTGATTCTCAACCTCACTTTTATATTGTTTAAATAATTTCAAAGCCTCATCTTTACTTGAAAGTAAATAAACATAGCAATGCCTAGTGTAATTATCAATAAAGGTTATAAAATATTTCTTTCCACATCTAGATTGCACCTATTTTTAAATCACAAATATCAGTATGTATCAAACCTAGTGGTTCAGTGCTTCTCTCAATTGACTCAAAAGGAATCTCTGCCATTTTGCCTCTATGCAAACCTCACATTTTGATTTTGCATCAAAATTTAATTTTGGTAGCATCCCATTTTCAGTAAGTTTAGTTATTGTACCAAAATTCACGTGTCATAATCTATGATGCCATAAATTAAAGGACTCAAGAAGATAAGTAGAACTTATTTTATTATTCATTTCAACATTTGGTAAAACCATTGGCATGATGGTCATACATTCAATTTAAAAAGACCACCGCACAAGGAGTCAACATGCCATTCTTACTTAATACAAATCTGTCATATTCAAAAACAAACTTAAAGCCATTTTTGCTCAACATAGGTCCTGACATTAGATTTCTTCTAATCTCTGGCACATTGTTCAAAGTTAGCTCTTTCTCGAAGGTCATCTTCAGTATGACTTTACCAACTCCATGTACTTTTGAGCTCGATTATTGTCCATGCAGAGTATTTCATATTCTACATTTTGATAAGTTGTAAACATCCTTCATTTGGAGCAGGCGTGTCAAGTGGCCCCTGTGTTCTCCCACCACTCCATAGGATTTTCTATCAAGTTAACCATAGCTGACAAGTTCAGCATCTCATCAGAGACTTGACTAACTTCAGTCACATGTACCTGGACAACCTTATTCTTCTTCTTTAACTCACTTGATGCCTCCAAGCATTGATAGCATCCACAGTTTGCACATTTGGGTTCTCACCAAGTGTTGATGGGTCATCATGCAAACATCTATCCATGTTCAGTGTTGTGGGGTAAAAACTCTCTTTTGCTGCGCCTTTTTGAAATCCTTGTTATTGAATTTTTTTTTATTTTTTTTTTGGGTTTTTCTCCACGTCCAAGTGGATTAGTAGCCGCTCCCAAAGCACTACCAAAGCGTATAGCAATAGACTCAATAAAAATAAGTTCCACAAGTGGAGTCACCATAGGTGCCACAATAGGTGTCTTATTTAGAGCCACACCAAATGCAATCGGATTAGGAGACACATCCTCATTTGAACCACTAATAATATAATCCTTGTTTGAAGCCATCACAAGAATTGCAAGTATAACAATATATATAATTTAAATTCCTAGATTCTTTAAATAAAAGTATTTTTCCCAAGTAGAATAGGAAACGGAGTCCGTTTTCTGAAGGAAACTTTAAATAAGTTCTATTTCCTTAAGGTAGATACTACAATTCTCATATCCGGATCTATTTTTCCTTCAAGTAGAGAAGTAGTAGCAAAGCACAACAGTAAACTTACTCTGATTTCCTCTAAATGTTAAAGCACGCACACATATATATAGAACGCAAATTCAAACTACTATTATGGTTTTATAAATAAGCCAGAGTTATTTTAAAACCAAGATCAATTTGTTTTTCCTATGATCGAAAGCAAAAGTAGTTAGAGGCATGCAAATTATTTGTTATTGCAATTTGTTATTTTGAGGGATGAGGCATGCAAATTTTAAACAACACTAAGCAATTTCTTCTTGATTCTAAAACATATAGATTCAAGCAATAGTATCAGACTAGTTTTTTCTCTAAATGAAATTAGAATTGTAACACAACAATGTGAACAGAAACTAATTTGTGTTTAAGTAAGCGAAAGAGTTTATTTTTCTAAGTAGAACAAACTGGACAACATAAAATTTTCACTCACTAATTTGCAGATTAAATTTTATTAACAAAAATAGAGCAGAATTTTTTCAAGGCCCACAAATTCTGTCTGAGACCAGACCCTATTAATGGCAAACTTAACAAGCCAGTTGTTGGTTAACATAAATTATAAAAGAAGAATTCTATTTTACTTCAAAAGACAAGTACAGTAGGTATATAGAAGACAAATATATTTACTTGAAATGACAAGCACAATAGCTGTATAGAAGACAAACATTTAGTAGCTATGCTTATTATTAACCAATTAGAATTTCAACACTTATTTTCTCAAGAAAGCAAAACCAAAATCTACTTTTCTTTTCTTGAAGTGGAACATGCGTCTTAGAATATTTTGTCAAGTATAAAGCATGCAAATTTAAGCATTAATATATAACCAAAAATTAACATAGTTATTGAACAGAAAACAGTCTCAATTGTTCGAAACAATGATATTGGGCAGAATTTATTAAGCATGCAAGTCAAACAACACTTCTTTAAATTCTGAAACATATGAATTCAAACGGTAGTTTCAAACTGAAATTATAATCTTGTAATCCAGAATTTAACACAAGCATGTGAGACCAGAATAAAGTCTTCAGATTGTTGGAAAATTTAACCATGAGTGCTTGTATTAAAACATAAATTATAGTAATTTAAGTAAACACTATATTGCACAAATTTAAAAGCATAAAATTCAGTACCTCATAGGCATGCTTATACATATGTTAAAATAGTAAAAATGAATATAGAAAGCCTACTTGGAATGTTGAAAAAAAGTATGCAAGAGTAAATCAAGGCATGTGTACCACAGTATCCTTAAGACTTTATTCATCCCTCCCACGGTGCTTCAAAGTCATTGACGAACAATTTTCCAAGATACAACAATCCTTCCAAACAAAGCAAGCACCTAATTGTTTGGATTCCAAAATCTATTGACTTAAAAACTCTTTTAATATAAGTGCAAAGTGCTCACTGAGTGCAAATTTAGTGATCATACAAGTGCTTTTAATGTTCTTTTTCTCTCTTCTGTATTTGGTGGGTTCTAGGCACTCCTATTTATAGTTGTGCAACGCAACTTACTGACAAGACATAACTCTTTCTTAGGGATCATGATATTTTCTTTTAAGGACACAATTAAATAATAAAATCACGTAAATCACTTTTTTAATTATTAAGAGTCACATCTCCACTAAAGAGTGGGAAGCTAAATTCATAACTCTATCTCATGAGCTAACTTTTCTATAGGAGTGTGTCTATAAATTTTATTTATTTTATTTTCACACCCCGCACTCTTTTCCAACGTGGGATAGCCCAACCTATCCACTATATTGTCCTTAATTATTTCTCACTTTAATTTCATTTTTCTTATTCACTTTTAAATTTTGGCATATAAATAAATATGCCGAAATTCTCACATAAGAGGCATCTATTTTGAATTAAATTGTCCGTTCTTGACTGAACTAGAACCACAAACGAGTGGCACCATGTCATATAAGATGTAAAATAAAATATTAATTGAAGTAAAAAAAAAATCTAATTAGAATCCCTAATAAAATAAGATCTTATGCAAAGGGGGACTAATCGGAAGCTACTATTTGACATCCATCCACGTACAGGTAGGGCATCTTAGAACATAGTTAAGATGCACTAAATCCTTAATCTTTATAATTACATTTTTACTGGATATATATATATATATATTGTACATTATGTATAATCCTCATAACTTGAATTAGTTCTATTAAAGATCATCATGATTGATGTCAACCCCACCTAGAAATTAATTTTCACTTCACTCTATCACTTTGCCATCTTGTAATATTTCTTTCAAGAAAACGAAAGACTTTGATAAAAAAAAAAAATAAAATAAATATGTTTTTGGCCTTTAAGAAGCTTTCTTGCCTCTCTTCCTCTTCTAAGAGTGCGTTAGTGGAGAAATGAAAAGCAGGTTGGCTCAATATTCAAGTGAGATTTAATTATTAAATTTACATTGAAGAAGAAGAAGAATGGAAAAAGAGTACAATAGCTGAAATATCATCCATAGCTATCCCTTTCCTCTTCCGTTTCCATGCATTGGCAGCACACTCAACAAGACGCTTAGCAGATTTTGGGCGCACACCACTTGCTGATGATACGATTTCCACTGCTTCTTCATTTGATATAACATCCCAAACCTAATTTGATGCATGCGCAAATTAAGGGAGGACAATTTTGCTATTTGAATAGACACACACACACACACATACCTCAACATCTTCAAATATATTGTAGAAAAATGCAAAAGGTAAAGCAGTACTCAAGATGATCACATACCCCATCAGTTGCCAGCACCACAAATTGGTCTTTACTAGATATATGTCTCTGTGTCACTTCAGGCACAGAAATAAGTCCGAAATCCTTTACGCAATAGTCCCCAAAAGCTCTAGACATTGCTAGTCCAGGAGATTCTTCATGTGGCAACCACACTCTGTGAACCCCTGGCTCATCATGCAGACAATAGACTTGCCCGTTGCACTGGATAATCCTCTCAGCCTCCTCTGTGTACATTTGTTGATCAACAAAGTCTTTTATCATTAGATATCAGATTATGGAGCAGACATGCATGCGAATATATATATACACATGAGGGTGAGGGAGATAGACTAACGAGGCAGATTAGGCTTGAAGTCGATGGTAAGCTGAGTTGCTACCAAGTTGTCATTGTCGGAAGAGGTGGCCAACACAGCACGTGAGTCGCCAACATTTGCTATGAATATAAGGTCACCCTAGCAGAAGGAGAAAAAGCAAAAATTGCTAATATTAAAAAACAGTTGGATGGGTTGCATGATACTGGCAAATAACCCCACTCAAATGACTATTTAAATTCATGTGAACTACTTTATAGAGGAATACTTGGACAAACTAATCACTACAATTTAGCCCATCCTTTATATAGTTGGAGCATCTCTTTGAAAAGGCCAATAAAGATAAAGATTCTTTTTTGTTAACGATATAAAACTCACTCACACTGAAAACGCAGAAATATTTGTCTCATTGTTGAGGTTATTAATTACATCTAACTAGTAGCTTATGTCAAGAAGCAATTAGCAGCCAAATTCATTGCCGATATAGTTTAAATGCATAAAATATGCAGGAATAGGAAGAGAATCCACCAAAACCAAATGTTATTCTGTTAAATTTCCAAAGAACAAAATTCACATATAAATTTTAGACCTCCAGTGAGAAAGATTTGGATTGACAATAACATATACACACCGGGGGAAATTGAGTAAAGATAAACACACTCCCAAAGATGGTCCCCTTTTAAATGATATGGAACAAAAGGACTATCCAACTAAATTTTTGAGGACCACTTCCCACAATAAATGCTCTTTTGCGACCATTCAAGGCACATGCCTTTTAACTTGCCTGGAGTTGATTGTGACGCTCTAAAACATCAGAACCTTTACTTGCTAAATTGTTAAAATAGTCAAATAGAGAGAACGCAGGTTGCCAACTATCCGCAGAAGTCGTACAAATGCATGAATTCTGCATTGACTATCCTCTTTGCACAAGTGCCAGATATTTTTATTTTGAAAAGGCCTAAATTAACTTAATAACCAGACGATAGAACTTTTTCTGACTGGCCTACATTTTTTTGAAATAAATAATTGAACTGAATTCTGATGTATTCATGATTTCTCTATAAAGAAAGAACTCTATGAAACCAGTTCTGCAATTTTATATCCGGAGTTTTGTGGAGGATCCAAGATTGTCTATTGAGGACTGAACTACATATAAAAGTAACCATGTCATGGTTATCTATCCAATTTCATCGCGTAAATTATTCTTCTCTTTTGCTTGTATTAGTGGGTTCCAATCAGGCTCTCCAACCATAAAAAAGAACATCTTAGATATAGCTGGTTAAAGTCTTGATGACCCACAATCTATCCATGAACAAATATAAGAGCAATGAATGATTGCCTTGTCTAAAAGAATCTTTAAACTTTAATACAATCAATTGGTAGCTGAGACTTAGCATGCCCTTGGTTAAAAAGAAAAGAATATGGACCTCAATGGCCTACACTAGAGAGGAGGTGTCACCAAACCTATGATGTGCTTAACAAAATCTTGAATAACTTTTATGGATTCAACATTTCAATAAGTGAAGAATGAATTGCTGGCTAAATATATATCAGAATTTAATGATTCCAAAATGATAGAATAGGGACCTTTTGTTACCTGCCTAACAATTGTCAACGCAGTGGTTCCACTGTGAAATGCATCAATCTTGCGATGCTGTTCCAGCTCCTGATCTACAGCAGCACAGGTCTTCATATAGGAATGCTTCCATATGTTGAATCTATGAAGCTTTTTATCTGATCCCATATCAAAATCAGGATCAAGTGAAGCTTCAACAAGTGTCTCTTGCCAATTACAGAGAAGACATGAAGGCATCGACTCCCTAACCCTCTTTGCCACAAAATGTCCCCAAGGACCGTGCCCATCAAATATCCCACAGAACATCATGTCTTCTTGGCACCCAAATTCCTAAAACCATATATGAAAAGCACATCAATAACGGAAAAGTTCAATAAGAAGGCCAAACTTTCATATGTGAATACATCAATGACCAAAAACACAATAAATTATTTCAATTTTCTCAGTCCAAAATGAGAATGTATAAAGACTAATTTTACCTCCCAAACAATGCAGCAATCTTGGTTCGCACCCTTCTCTCCTCTCTTTGAGAAAACAGAAGCCAAATTCTTGGACCCATCCATATTAACCATGCCTGATGTCCTCAATATCAAGTCATTTTTCTTGGCACACTTTGCCATAGCTTCAACAGCCTCTCTTCCATCACAATTCCCATGATTGCTTTGCAATTTTTTCTTCCTACTGATTGAAAGTGAACTCGCCAATGTATTGAACATTGATGATAAATGCCCCATAGTGCACCTTCCCCACTAGCTAAACAAGCACAAATCTTTATCAACAAATACTCAAAATCATATTCAAAAGATCACATGAATTCAGACAACTCCCTTGTATAGGTACATGATCACATGAAGCATATGTGGAATAGGGATGAAATTTAGTTGAGAAAAGTCGGGATCTGCATAAGTGCGAATATATTTAAATTCAGAATGCAGAAAGAAATGAGTATAGAATGCCTTAAAGAAACATTTTAGCTGAGCGGGAAAGTAGAGAATCTTCAAATCTTACATCGATTTCCAATAATACAAGCATGTTTCTGGAAATGTCAGAGAATAATCGAACTTAAAGACAACTAAACATCAAGCATGGAATATTCTTAATTAAGTTTTAATAGCAAAAACCAAGGCAAGAAAATCAACAATTGATTCAAAAGTTAAACCACTTTTAATGCTCTTTACAACAATACTCAAAATAAAAATACATTCAAAAAATTATTCAAGGCCAATTTAGTACTCCTATTTTTAAAAGAAAAAAAAAATCCAACAATTCTACGTAAATTGTCCATCACAAGCAAACAATATATAAATGAAACGGACAGAATGTGGACCAAGTTCTCTCCCCTTATCTTCAGTTTTCTTTTCATCTTCGGAACCAACCAAACAAAACAAACCTTGTAACAATTGAGAAATCTTGACCAAGAAATGAAAACCCAGAAGAAAAGAAGAAAGGGAAAAAAAAACAAAAAGAAAAAGGAACTAAAGTGTACATTCTAATAAAGGACCTTGATTTTTAAGGTGATAAAAGTCGAGGGAAAAGCGAGTACCACCAGTCCTGGAAAACAAGAACTAGTCGGAAAAATGATGTCAATGGCCGGAAAATGACGGAATTCCGACGGTTTGAGCTGAGATATTTAGATAGAGAAGCTGGTGAAGAAACATCAAAATCCATGGTGCTTGGTTTGGACCTCGTTTTAAAGCAAGGAGAGAGGAAGAAAACAAAGGTGCATACGGAGACATGTAAAGTGTACGTATTAAAATTACATTGCGGTGCTCCAACGTACTTTCTGCGAAAGGGCTGCTGCTCCCTGTCAAATGACAATGGTACCCCTGTTTAGATTATTTGAGGACTTTTGTGTCATTAAATTCCTGGAAATGAAAATGAAATTTTAGATATGAATCACATTATTAAAGCATTAGGCCATCTCTAATGAGGTTCCAAATAGGGTGCTGTTTGTGAAATTAGCTGGCAACTCAAATAGAACCAAGCGCTATTTTGGGTCTAAATTTGAAACTTTTGGCTGACCAAGGGGTCCGTGTTCTTATTTTATTTGATTTATTTTAATTAATGTAACAAAATTCAAAAATTATATTAATTTATGTATTAATTTATAAGTAAATTTTAATTTTTTATATATTTATATATTATTATATATTTCATATATTTCAAAAAATTTAAGGGTAAAATTATATTTTGTTGTTTTATTTAATTTATTTTAATTAATGTGCAGAATTTCAAAAATTATACTAATTAATGTATTAATTTATAATTAATTTAAATTTTATATTAATTATTTTTTATATTAATTTCTATATTAAGTATATATTTTTTGATTAATTTTTATATTAATTATGTAAATTTTAAAGAATTTTTAATTATATTAATTTATGTATTAATTTCACATATATTTTTATTTAATATATTTCAAAAAAATTATTGCATATATTTCAAAAAAATTAAGGGTAAAACTATATTCTTTTGACTTCTTGTTTATTTTTTCATAAGCAAGATTTACATCGTGATAACTAAATTGTACCAACTCATAATTTATTTGTATTGTTCGTTTCTCTTCAAGCTTCAAGTATGTAACTTATCATTAACAAAATAAACCTTTTTTTCAATTATTAATTTTTTTCTTTTTTTAAATTTTTTAAAGATTGAAACTAATTAATAATTGATAAAAATATAAATATAAAAAAAGTACAATAGAATAGTCTAAATATATTAAAATAATATTTATGTACATAAAAATAATATAAAAAATAGAATCTCGAGTTGAAGAAGGAAAATGCTATTTTTGCTAATTTGACAAAAAAATAGACCCTCAAATAGTTTCACGGTTGGAGATGGCCTTATTCACCAAAAAAAAAATAATATATACGCACACATTATTAAAGCATTGAAATAACTATTTGATTTACTAGTCCAAATTTTTAATGAGAGGTCAATCAAAATTAATAATCACACTTATCATATAAGAGTAATTAATAAGATTAAAGATTAATTAAATATAAAAATTTTATTTCTATTGATGATAAATCAAATATGTTTTCCAACTAATTTGTCTTGAAAATCCATCATCATTTTGGTCTACAAGTTCAGTTAGGTTAATTTCTTTATATTATTTTATTTTGTAATGATTGGCATATAAACATAGTACAAAGGCTTTCTTAATTAATCATATTATGTTACTTAAAATAGGAGTTGTAGTTGTGGGTCTCTTCGATGCACTAACTCATACTATATTTGGTAATTTTGTAAAGGCTCTGTGCTAACTAATCAACTGTGCTGCAAGTGGGATCTTTCTCAACTTCGAAAGAAAACTAGCTAGTAAACTATCTTGATTTGCTTCTAATGACATATTATAAAACAATTGATGAAATTATTAATGTATCTTAACGTTAATAGTAGGTATACGTGGCCAACGTTGTTTGGGGCGGTTGAAATCTAAGATCAAAATTGCTTATTAGAAAATTTGCATTGATAGAACTTGGTTGGCTGAATATATAAGATTGCACTTGCGTAAATATAATTTTTAAACTTTTTATTTGCATTATCTTATAATATATTTTCTAAATTCTTAGGAAAATTTTCTTCAAGTATATAAATTTGTGCATTTATAAATTTTACAGGAAGCTAATAATAATATTCTTTAAAAAATATCAAATGCATCGAGAGCTCCCCTTCCCTAGTTACGTTGGATCCCCCGAAATTAATCAAAAGCAACAAAAAGGGTGAAGCATCAGAAAAGAAAGAATCTTAAGCCAAATCCCGTAGAAAAGTTGTGTTTTATGTTGGATCTAGAATTTTTGTTTCACAGAATTTTTTCAAAAAAAAAAATAAAATCATTACAAATCAAAACTTACTGTAAAAATACTATTATACTACATTTAAATCTTGAATATAAGAAAAGAATTTTGTAATCCAAATGTATTTTGTAAGCATTTTAAAAAATAGAAGAAATATTTTTTAGCATAAATTCTTCGCTTGTGTCCCACGTGGAAAATTATAGTTTAATTTCCAAAACCTTTATTTGACTAAATAAAAATAGCCAGATAAATTAGAAAGGTTCATTGTGGATCAATTTACTGGTTCAACCGGAAAAAAAAAAAACATTAATTAACAAAAAAAAAACTAATAATAATAAAAAAAAATTTACTCAATTACAAATATTACCAAAAGAATTAAGATAACAAGAAACAAACCTGTTTTCTGTGGAAAATTTGATCTATGAACATAATTTCTTGTTAACATGACATAGAAGAGATTAGAAATTCAAATTCACTAGCATTGGCAGTTATTTAAGGCGCCTTTTGTTAACGAAGAATATTGATTTGACCACATCGTTGGTGATGCTACAGCAAAGGATTTTGTTCAACTATAGCTGCATGCTATAATTCATAGTCCTATAGTTACAAATGCTAAATCAATATCAATAAAAGACAGCTATGACTAATAAGAAGAAAAGATTGAGCCGTAGCATGAAAAAATTTTATGCTGATTGTTTTTTCCTACTAATTTCTCTTTATAATAAATTTTAAAAAAATAGTAGAAATGACAATCCACATGGCAATCCAACTTGAGTATGGCCTTATGATGATATATTTTCAGATGGCGGGCATGTCCAGAGAAAATTTGTAGAAAATATATGAGGTTGAGTGGGATCAAAGGTCTCCTCATCAAATTGGTAGAGGGTGCATAGATTGAAGGAGAGCACATCAGACTTGTCAAAGAAGGCCTCGACTAAAACCCTCTAATACTTAATTCAGGCCAAGCAAATAGAAGATGAGCAAGAGAATGAAAAGGACAAAGTGAGTAGTTGAGAGCATACCTATAAATATGAGAGGAGATATTTATAAAATAAGGCCAATTCAGAGAGCGAGAAGTCAAAATGACTATTGGCCCCCTATAATAAGTTACAACTTCTATCTGGTTTGAGGGGCATCTATGGTCTTTTATAAAATGACAATTAACATGCTTTTTGCCACTTAGAGGATATGGTAGCAGTTTGAAACATTAAATGTAAATGAAATTGACTGACGATACATTAAATACAAAAAAGACATGCGAACGAAAATAATAAGTGTGGTGAAGGATGGTTTACTTAAAGCCTATCAACCATTATTGTAGCAGCCCATGTCAGATGCATGGAACTTCGACCATATGGGGGGGTCCTTCCTGTGACGTCCTACCTCGAGCTACAAGGTTAAGCTCAATCATTTAAACCATCACAGGTTGAGAGGTCAACTAAAAGGCGGTCGACCTCTTAATTTAGTTCAACTTGAAGGCAACTATACTAAAGAGGGTGATCGAGAGTCGAGCTCCTAGCTGTAAAAATTCGACGGGATCGACTTGAACGCTGTCAATGTGAGCAATCTATTAGGGATGAATTGTCTTCCTCTAGGAAAAAAAAAAATTTGCATTTCTCGAGCTTAGTAAAATTGATTCGAGCTCGCTCTTATCACCCTGAAAGTTTACAATCCAACTTGAATTTTAAGGCGAATTCATAATTAAAATTCTAGTAAAATGTGAATCTAACCGTTTGGATTCATTTTCAGTTTCAGTTTCAGTTTCAGTTTCAGTTTTCAGCATTTTCAAATTGGTGAAAATTAATCATGTTATGTGATGTGAAAATAAAAATATTTTTGATGAAATGTTTGGAAATATAATGATTATGTGGGAAATATAATGGTTATGTTGGTTTAATAGATTGTAGGTGGTTTCTCAAATAAAAAAGATAGGTTGTGGGTGGAAGAGATAGAAATAATGGAATAGAGAAAGAGAAGATATATAGATTATTAGAGAATGTGTTTTGAAAATAAATATGAAAATGATGTTGGGTGAAAATGTGTAAAAAGTGATGTGTTTTATTTTTGAAATAGTATAATTAATGAAAATAGGGTTTGAAAATGAATACAGATGGACTCTCTCCATTATAAGTGTGATTAATTCACAAGCTATTTTTCAAGCCCAATTAAACTTCAAAAACAATGTCGTCTTCTAAAAGTTATTGATCAAATTAATTGAACTATCATATTTATTTAATTTTAACAAGAATTAAACATATTAAGTACAACCTTGTACGACAAAGGGGAGGTTTATCATTTGTAGAATAAGTATAGTGCATTTGCTCAATCCACTAATATAATGAAATTATGTACAATGGTGTTTTTCAATATCTTTTTTCCTTAATCCTATAATTATGTATGAATTTAACACGTTACATTAAACCCATCAAAAATTTAAGTATGCCCTTCGTCATTTTTTGAACTCACTGTCCTGCTTCTTAATTTCGGGGCAAAAATAAGAATCATTTGACTAAGATCTAAGCATATAAGAAAAGTAGCATTCTTTCTTGGCCTGAACTTATCATTCCTATTTTCTTCAACAAAAAGATTTAAAATAGAATTTTCGTCGGCAACTATCATCTTATCCTCTCATTTAAAATAATAATTTAACACTATTAATTTTTATTTGTTATTTTTAATACAATAATATAAAAAATAAATACATAAATTTTTTATCTTTTTAATTGTCATCTAAAAGTTCAAACATAGTTAAAGCAAAGTTTTAAATTTGAAATAGAAAGATAATAATTAGCATCATCATTAGTGACAAATGACCACCGGAAAGTTCTAGGAGGTTGAACAACTAATGACCACCCGAAAAAAGGAGTGGACCAAAGAAATTAGGACCCGTTTACCTTAAAGTAGATGTCATAAGTTTGATAGAGAAGACCAGAATTATTCGCCTTCGGTGGTGGGCCCAAAACCACTCTTCGTCGTAGATTTCATTGTCGGTATTACGTTAACAACTTCAATCTTGCCACACATGAATTGCAGCATCACTATTTATTGGTAAGTGTACACAAAAGAAAACACATAGACTTTTTAAGTTTTTATGATCTAGCAAACGTTTCAATGTGATAAAGAGACTTTGTCTTTTGCCCGTATCTGATATGGCTACGTCCAAATTAGATTATCCAAGGAATGATTTTACATTTGTCTTATGATTTAACCATACACATTGAAAATCAATCCTATAAAGACTATTTTTATACTTATCTTACTAGCAATAGAATCTCATCACATTGAATATGGATTAAAATTTTTAATATGACATCACTCTGATTTGTTTGAAGTATAAATATATGATTTAGTGTCCAAATAAGTTCAGATCTACAATTATCTTGCATGAAATACAAAGTGATGTGGCTCCTCAATTGAAATTATAAATATACAATGAATAAAATGATATTATTTTCCAATGAAAATTGTAATACAATCAATGCAGATTTTTCGTAAGATAGTAAAATTGATCAGGCACATGAAGGTGTGAACTCTCATACAATGCGATTAGGAGTGCCTCGAGCTCCAAAATTTAAGAAAAAGTCAAACATTATTTCCTTTCGATTTTTTGAATCTCATGAAATGTATGGAAAATTATATAATTATTTGTATAAGTTTTAGGATTTACAATCATGTATAGTAAGTAAAGCATACATTTTAAGATATTCTTGAGTTTTGATGGACTCAATATGCTGCTATGCCCAGTCAAGTCCAAATAATTTGTTGGTCTAGTGATGGCACATAAAAAATCTTGGCAAATATATGAATATAATTTCATTGAGTATTGAATTTTACTATGAAAAGAAAACACAAATAGTTAAGATATAGAACTATAGCAATTATAATAACAAAAATATTTAGTATAGTTTCTTAATTTGATGTCCAAACATAACCTGCGGGGAAGGTGAGCAGTAGTAGTGGCATTATTATGAATTTATGTTTATTGTTAAGCAGGTTCATCTATAGTATTAAAATAATTATGATGATAATAATGGTGAATATTTTACACCAAGCAATTTTTCCATAATAATAAAGCCACAAAAAGTTAATGTGGGACATATTCCAAGATCGCCCGGTATTACATTTATTTTTCGATTTTTGTAGTCTCTAATTAAATTTATGGAACATTTATACCAAGTTAATCCTTATATGTGAGAATGTAAAAATATTCTTAGTTCTTGTGCTCTTTCAATTCAGGGTTCGACATTATTAGTTTCATTATGTGAAATAGAGATTAATTAAATAGTTATCTATCAATTGTCGTGCTATCCTCTTTATTCTCTTAGCCTCGATCAATTGTACGAGACCTTTAATTTTTGGTGACCTTCTAGAGTTTGAGTCGTCCATGAAATGAATGCTAAATTTGTTGTGTTATTTGTTTTTCTAGATCTTCTTTTTTTGGATGTACATATCACTGATCTTAGTGCGTTGCTGCTCTCATATATCTTAATGTCTTTGAACAAAGTTTGATTAGCCATATTTGAGTGTTTCAATTTCCTTATTAGTAAAGTTTAAATCAAATAATAAAAAACGATGGAATTCAAAACTCTATATTTGTAAAATATTGAAGTTACTCATTAAGAAAGAAATGCTATCCTATGTTACTCATTCTATTGAATGCGATCAATTTTGTTTATATTTGTATGTTCAATTTTCTTTTTAGCAAGACTTAAATCAGATGCCAAAAGTGTCGTCACCCTAAAATTCAAATTGTTTGCGGGGTTGTAATGTTAAACCCAATTAGTTCAAAATTTATAAGATTCTCAAGATAAACTTGAGTATCCTTTTAAATTCGTATTGATGTGTTTTTAAATGAGTTAATAAAATTAACTTTATTGTAAAAGAAAATAATTGATTATTTTCTCTTGTGATCTCACCATGATGGTTTCTTCTTCTTTAATATAATTAACATTTTTCTTAAATTATTTCATTTTATGATAATATTTTTCTTTTATTTATCTTAAAATTTAAATATATATATATCAAGATATTAAAATATTTTGGAATTTAATTTATTATTTGGAGACTAAGTTTGACTTGAATTCTTAGTCACCAAAATATTTGATATTTTCAACTTTTATCTTATAAAATTAGGATTTTCTTTTTTGTATTAGGTTTCTTAATTTTAAGAGGAGTAGTCATGCAATTAACTTAATAAATAGGGTTGCTTGTTGATTATTTATAGAATACGTAATACTCATGTGTTGGTTATTTTGAATTATTAGTGGGACAATACAAAAGTTTATGTGAGTATTTCTTTAGTAATTTTCAAAATAGTTGTACAAATAATTTTTTGTTTCTAGTTTGGCATGTCAAATTATTTTTTGTTTCAAGTTTGGCATGTCAAATTTAAGAGCTATCTTTTATCCGTAAAATCTTCTTATAGTTGAAGAAAAAAACTCTTATTAGACTTGTATGAATTTTATCAAATTATGTAAATTTGAGTGTATTTTATTTTTTATCTATTAGGTATTACTTTTGTCATTAAATTAAAATTTTGAGTTTCTAATAAATTAAATTTAGTATCTAAATTATTTATGTTGTGTAAAATTTCAACATTCATAGAATGTATTAAAATTATTAGTAAATTTAAAAAATGAATCAAACTATTGAAGCACTCGCCGAATAATTACCCCAAGTGGAAAGTAATGTGAAAATGCGGGGAGCGAATGTGGCGGAAAAGCGGGTCCGACCCAAATCTGGAAAAACCAAAAATGCTGATGTGATGGAGCACCAACGAGGAAATGACGACTCGCGTGCGTGATTGACTGTGCCAACAATCACATGTTGGGCGGCGACCTTGGAAAACATCCTGCTCACTGCCGTGCAGCTTTGGATTTTCGGTGCGGTGACATTTATTGGCTCAACTCGTGTCAAAATTTCAAAATTTTGGATTTGATTTCTGTGATAAGTCTATTTATGTATGTGTTTACATATACTTGGTAAATGTAAATTATCTATCCAAAAATTTGGGGGAATGTTTGGTTATGTTTTTTTTTATGTGATTTTATTATGTATTTATTATGTATTTTAGGAGAATGAATTATTAAAGAATGTGAAAGATATTTTTTTTGTATGTTTGTTTATGTTTTGGAGGAGATATTTTTTATGTAAAAGTCAAATCAATGCCTTTTTGTTGGATTTTTGAAGTAAAAATGAAATTGAATGATTTTTTTAATATTATAATAATATATATATATATATAATATGTATATATTAGAGAATGTGTATTTTAGAGGAAAAATGAGGATATGTTTGATTATATTTTCCCAAAATAATGTTGTTTTTGGGAAATATAACCAAATAAACCTTGGTAATTTTTATTTTTGTAAGAAATGATCACATCATCATTATATTGAATCAATCAATAATTGTATTTACAATTTGTAATGTTTTATTATCAATTTATAATATGAAAGTAGACAAAGGTCGAACTCTAATTATTTGAGACCTCGCATTCTTATAACTTCAACTTTATCACTTGACTTGGATGTCAGTGTCACTGTTAAAATTGTCACTTGATATTAAGATATGGTAATTTATTTAAGTGTGTTACTAAAAAGGTGGGGGGGAAAAAGAAAAGAAAAAAAAAATTGGTCTCCTTTGCTGACTGCCAAGCTCTCAATTCATGGTTTTGGTCTCCCTTGCTACACAAAATTATTAATTTGTAATGCAACTTTGTTGTATGGTTTTGTTGTACCCTCCACACTTTAGGAAAAGACCAACAACTTCATTATATAATGATAATGGCAATATAATTAGTTCATCATTTTACTTGTGATGAGGCAATTAGCATCAATAATCAGACATCAAAATAGCCACTTTTGTGCAGCAGAAATTAATAATCACATATTCTTAACAACTTCACCAAGACATCGTCAACAACTCCATTTTCTAATAATCCAACACTTGTCATTCCATGCATATATAAAACTCACTTCTGAAGCTCATCCCCACACCATCCAAACACAAAAGCAAAAGGCTAATCTCAATAGTATACTCAGCTCATACAAAGCTCCCAAAATGTTGAAGCAATTTCCATTAGCAACCATTTTCTTGGCACTGCTATTTGCAGCCTTCAGTTTGGCAACAATGACGGTTGCAGTTGATCCTCCAGCAAAAGTAGAAGGAGAACCGGTGCTCCTGGAGCTATTCATGCACGACATTCTTGGTGGCAGCAACCCCACAGCCAGGCCTATCACTGGCTTGTTGGGAAATATATACAGCGGCCAAGTGCCCTTTGCTCGTCCTCTCGGCTTCCTACCCCCTAAAGATGGGGTGGCCATTCCCAATGCCAATGGTGGAATTCCAACCTTAAATGCCAACGGCATTCCACTAGGTACTGGCCTATCAGGCACGACCTATGCCGGTATTCCCAACGGCGCCAACAACAACAATGGCAACACAATTAGCACCACCCAATTGGGGCCTGATGGCTTAGGACTCGGCTTTGGCACAATAACTGTGATTGATGATTACTTGACTTCAGCTCCTGAGTTGGGGTCTCAGCAACTGGGGAAGGCACAAGGGGTTTACGTGGCTAGCTCTGCAGATGGATCCACACAGATGATGGCATTCACGGCCATGATGGAAGGAGGGGAATATGGAGACAACCTCAATTTTTTCGGTGTTTACAAGATTGGGAGCACCATGTCCCGCCTGTCGGTGACCGGAGGGACAGGCAAGTTTAAGAATGCGTGCGGATTCGCGGAGGTGAGGTCGCTCATTCCAGCAGGTCAACATGTTGTCGATGGTGTTGAGACATTGCTAAGGATCACTGTCCATCTTACTTATTAATGAGAGTACTGTTCTTAATTTACATTGGGAATATTTGTGTAAAAAATACTTGTTCAGCTTGATTTCGTGATTTCTGAGTGTGATTGTACCTGCAGTTACTTGGAAAAATTAATCATGGTTTCTGCTTGTTGAGGAGATCAATATACTGTTCAATTGGATTTTAATTAACCAATATCCTTCCATCGCTTTGGATATGATATAGGCTAGTTGTTTCCTCATAGGCAAACTTAACATATTAGTTACAAACATCCTAAAATTATGTATGGTGATCAGATGTTGTTAAACTAAATCGAACTTATATGTGAAACGTACTTCCCATGTTTTCTTATTCTTTATAAACCGACTTCATAAATTAATTGGTAGCAAAAATAAAAAAAAACAAATCCCTCCTCCAGCCATCATCAGGAACATGGCTCATCATCCGTGGCACGAGGACATGGACATGGCCACCACCGCCATTCTCCGTCCACCCTCAACCCTCTACATAAAAACTATTAGAATGTCCGAATGTGACTTATTTTCTATAGGAATCATGGAAGCAGAAGAAGGGGAGATGCCAAGAATTACTTAAGGGGAAAAAAGTATTAGAGAAAATGGAGATGCGGGGTTTCGATCTCTGTATCTCTCACATGGAAGCAAGCGCTCTAGCATATGAGCTACATTCCCACCATGCCAATCTTAGATTATTTTAAAAGTATAGTAGATTCTAAAATTAACTCTTAACTACCCACCCATTTGTTTTGTTTTTCAGCATTTCCAGCTGTTGAAAATATCATGCCAACGCATTTTGTTTAAAAGTAGAAATATGTTTGAATCAAAAAATGCATTTTCTTTTAAATGTGTTTTGATGCGGAAAAAGATCAAAATTTTCTAAAAACGTGTCGATTTTTATTTTTTTTTCAAAAACAAGAAATAATTAAATTATCACAATTTTATATTTAAAGCAACTTTTATCTATTTTTAATTTAATATAACATCCTATCAAATTACTTCAACACCACAAAAATTGAAAAAGTATTTTTTAAACTTCTTCATTTAGGTGCTAGAGTAGGAAGCATAGGAGGTAGGCCTGTAAATGGGTAAGATATCATCCTACCCAGGCCCAAAATGTCAATACACACACCATATTCATACTCATACTTATTAAAGATAGTGTAATGGATATGAGTAGGGTCTATACCTATAAATTACCCATGTACCCATATCCAAAAATTACCTATTACTTTATACTTAAATTTAATCTATCAATCTAAAAAAATTTTATACCCAAATTAAATTTATATTAATGATAAACTTTTTATATATAAAAATTACAAATATGTGAATGAACAGTAACTACTAAATAATTTTCTTTATTAAAAATTAAACTAAATTAATAAAATTAATAAAGTTAATATATTGGGATAGCAATTTTTTTTTTTAAATTGGAATAGCAATAGCAACAGTTGAACATTTTTCATTTAAAAAATTAATAATATTAAAATTAATAGTGGAATAAAATTAAATATAGAAAAAAGTTTTTGCTTTTAAACTATTTTTATTAACTATTTTTTAATTATATTAATTTAATTAGTAAAAAGTTTAATTGTTAATTATATTAATAAAGTTTAACTATTATATCAATAAAACAATTAATTTAATTAGCAAAAAGTTTAAAATTAAATAATTTAAATTTAATGATTAAATCAAATTAAATATAAAAAAAATTATTTTTTTTGTTATCGTATGCCAAATAATATTTTTAGTATATATTGAGAAAATAAATATATACATTAAAAATATAAGTCCAATAAACTAGATCCAATGGGTCTTGGGTTAGATAGGGTAGGGTAGGATTAGGGTCTCATCCTTTTGAGTATTTTAAAATATTGTAGGATTAGGGTCTCATTTTTTTGGGTATTTTAGGGTATGAGATTTATAGGCCTAATAGGAGGCAAATTTACAAAACTCATTTAAATGAGAAAATTGCAATGATAACCATCTTTTATACAATGAAATTTAATTCCAAATGACATGCAGAGTATATAGGCATTTATAATTATTATCTAATATCAACCTATGCAAGATTCATGTATCTCAATTCAATTCATATTTTTCCCTTTTTTGTCATGAATAACTCATAATACAAATACGTGTACCATTTTTGGGTCAAATTTATTTTCACCCCCTAGAGTATGAGATAGTTGTCAAATACTCCTCCGTACGAGGAAGACCATTAAAAATCCCTCCAAAGCCATCTGTCGCTAGTAAAAGGTTGATGTGGCATTAACACTATTAGAATGAAGAAATAAATTAC
Source organism: Jacaranda mimosifolia (assembly GCA_018894105.1). Classification (NCBI taxonomy): domain Eukaryota; kingdom Viridiplantae; phylum Streptophyta; class Magnoliopsida; order Lamiales; family Bignoniaceae; genus Jacaranda; species Jacaranda mimosifolia. The sequence continues at coordinate 34,277,947 of CM032120.1, read as the reverse complement.
CAATTGAACCTGATAAAATAAGATAATACCAAAAAACCCAAAGACACTTTGCACTATTTTGGTAATATAACAATCTTGCCGTCAACATAAATGGGAAAAAAAGGTAGATTGCCTTTCCACCTTTCACCCCAATCACTAGTGAAGAAAAAAATTCCCTAACTCCGACTTTTGTAACAAAAAATTCCACCAAAATCCCAGTCAAAAATCAACAATACTCTGAAACGAATGCAACAAATGTGAAGGATAACAAGAAAATTGGTTCTTCAACAGCTATTGAAGTTTAATTGATTAACATTTTCCAATCTTGAAAACCCTAGATAGTATTATGATTTTATCATTTTAAATTGGAGAGACTCCTTCTCTAGTGCATTGTTCTTATCTTTCTGATGATATGTTGTCTCATCAAACCAGATTTCACTGCATCATGTTCTTTCTTTGTTTGATTTCACATATTGATTTCATCTCTCTTTATTTTAGTTAGGTGCATTACTTTTATATTGCTACCAAGTGAAATCTTGCTTCTATATCTGCATACTATTAAATAAAAGTATAATATTCAGACCGTAAATATTCGATTTTTCATGCAGATATCACTACAAAAAAAAGGGTGTTAGTGACCGAAAAATTGGTCACTAAATATGCAAAAATCAGTCACTAACAGATTTAGTGACTGATCCGTTCGGTCACTAAAACCTTCGTCACTAATTATTTACAAAAAAAATTAAAAAATTGTGTATGTTACTAGGTGGTCACTAGTTCGGTCACTGATCAATGACCGATTAGTGACCGCATATTTCGGTCACTAATTTTAATGAGTCAAAAATATTTCTCTTCAACTTTGCTTCATCCTGGATTCGAACTCAAGACCTTTGCTATGCTCAAATGAGTAACTCACCACTACACCACATACATTTTCATACATTTGTCTCAACAATATAATATATATAATATTTACAAATTAAAAAGTAATTATAATATTCTTATGTACAAGTTACTATTATTTTTCATTTTAAAATTTAACAAAAATAGCAATTATTCATTTAATATTTGTGTAATATTTATTCAATATAATAATGCACTGTATTTTTTATTTATAACTATTACTTTTAAATTTTAGGTATATTTTATCGTAATATATTATAAACATATTAAAAATAGTGTATACATACTAATATGCATAGTGATAAATAGTTTTTTTATATATAATAAATACTAATATTTATGACTGTTTATAGTAGTAAATAGTTTACACATATATATGGTATATGTATATATACTTATACATACAAATTAATATATAATATTATTAATTATATTATAAATATTTATTTATAACTATTACTTTTAAATTTTAGGTATAGTTTATCATAATATATTATAAACGTATTAAAAATAGTATATACATACTAATATGTATAGTAATAAATAGTTTTTTTTCTTTTTTTGTATAATAAATAGTTTATAATAAATATTAATATTTATTACTATTTATAGTAATACATAGATTACACATATATATGATCATACGTATGTATGCTTATACATACGAATTAATATATAATATTATTAATTATATTATAAGTATTTATTTACTCATAATACATGTGTATATATATATATATTATTGATGTGTATATATTAATTAATTCTCATTTTTTTCTTTGTATAAGAATATCATTCTTGTTTATTTCTTTGTGTATCTATATATATTAATAAATTAATGTTCAATTATATGGATGTTATATAGAAATATTTAGTGGTTATATATTTGTATATGTACGTATATTTTTATATTTTTTATATATACATATATTATTATCAAATATATATATATATATGTTAATAGCAAACACAATATTTTATTACTTATATAAGTGTTACATAAATTTTATGCTTTCATGATACAAGAATATGCAAAAAATAAAATTTTATATTTGTGACCGTTTATTAATTAAAAAATGTGGTGATCAATTAGTGACCGCTTTATACGGTCATTAATACTAGTGACCGAACTCTTAATTCGGTCACTAATTAGTGACCGAATTAGTGACTGCTTTGTATATTAGTGACCGAAAAAAGAGTTCGGTCACTAAGTAGTGACCAAATTAGTGACCGCTTTGTGCGGTCACTAAATTTAGTGACTGAAAAAAGAGTTCGGTCACCGATTTAGTGACCGCTTTTCTTCGGTCACTAATTCAGTCACTGATCAGTCACTAATCCGTCACTAATTTTTTTAAAATATTATATTTAAATTGATCACTAATCGGTCACCAATCGGTCACTAAAGCTCATTTTTTTGGTAGTATGATCAATGTTACTTGTAGTTGTGCCTAAGTTAATTGACATAATTTTTTCTTTTTTCAAAATTTTATATGAACCTGATTTCAAATGGTATTGAAATGGAATATCTTATTATTTCTGAAACAACAAATTAGGACACATAAAAGTAATTTCCTTCACCATTCTTTTGCCCCATCATACTACAAAATACTAAGATACATATCACAATAAAAAATCGGCTGATACTCCTCTTAACTTTTTTGTACTTGTTCAACTGATGCTCCAACATAGATAATTTTGCTTCCAATGCTTTGTTCTTCATTGTCAACTTTGTGTTTGACATTGTTAGGTCTATGGTATTCTGGTGTAGCTTGTCATCGTTGAGTTAAAGAGTTCTATTGATTGGTTACAAGCTCATATTTTCATTTCTTTGATTTATAAACTTCAATGATCATTGTAGTGAAAATAAGTAATTGGTGCAATCATAAATATTATTTTAATAAAATAAATTAATAAAGAATTTGTAACACCCTTAAAAATTTGGTATTTTGCAAAATAAGGATTTGGAAAATCAAGATATTGGTTGATCGAAAATATTGAGATATGCATAAAATTACATAAGTCAACGGATCCGGATTTTTGTCATATCGCATAATAATCTTGATAATTAAGTTAATTAGGTGGAGAAACCCTTGTTTTATGAATTTGGAACCTAAGTGGAGATAATTGGGTTAATTGAAATGATACAAAACCAAAATTTTAAGTCATGCATGTACCATTATAAGTTTAGTAAACTCGAATTTGTATTATCATGTGATAAAGTTGAGATAAATTGGGATTTTAAAGGATATTGGACTACCATTATCGATTTAGTATGTTGTGGCAAGATCAACTAAACGATTTAGGATCTAATTATATATTCCTTTAACGGGATCGACGCTATTAGGATGTCTTTATCGAGGCTATCGATTTAGCCGATTAAGTATTGATTTGAGGTTGTTAATTTGTATAAATGTAATTATGTGATCGAATGAGGATCTTGACTTTGGACCTATTCTTTTGGATTAGGTGACGAAGAAGCGGGTCCCACGTACCAATAGTTGGTGATTACATTTCTAAGATTACGGAGGTGAGGGTCTGCCAATCTGGCACTTCTTGTACTTATCGATTATCTTGATAAACCCTTCTAAGGGTTGATATTGACTTGACTATCGCATGCTATTATTTGTTGTACTCCTATGAGATTTTGCCAATCGGCACTTGCTTCGTATGATCTTATTCCATAGCTATCGTTGAACCTAGTTAAGTTTCGATGATCTAATATCTATCTTGATTTTCGTTATCATTGCTATTGATTACTGACCTGTGAGGTCCCCCAAAAATTTGTTTGTATTCTGTATCGCTAGATTGCCTGTTACTGTCTTGTTATTTGAATTGTTATCTGTTGCCTTGCCGGTAACTTGTTTATATGTTATAGCATTAGGTGGCCATGTTGGCTAGTCTAAATTTGATTGGTATCATGGATTTATTTTGTCAGTAATTTGTTGTGTGCCAAGTTGTTACACTTGAGTAAGTTAGTTTGATTGGTATGTCATGAGTTTGTTCTGTCAGTAATAAGTTATGTACCAAGCTGATATGCTTGGGTAAGTTATGTACTGTATCAGGCTGTCACGCTCGGGTAAGTTTTGTACCAGGTTGTCATGCTCGGGTAAGTTTGTACCAGGTTGTTATGCCTGGGTAAGTTTAATTTGATTGGGTAAGTTTGTACCAGTTGGTTATGCCTGGGTAAGTTCAGTTTGAGTGATAAAAGTTTTGTACTAGGTGGTTATGCCTGGATAAGTTCGGTTTGATTGGTAAGTTTTATACCAGGTGGTTATGCTTGGGTAAGTTCGGTTTGATTGGTCAGTCTTGTATCAGGTGGTTATGCCTGGGTAAGTTTTATTTGATTAGTATAAGTTGATCTGATATGCTTAAGTAAGTTTTGTACCAAGTCGATATCCTTGGGTAAGTTCTGTACCAGGTTGTCATACCTGGGTAAGCTTAGTTCGGTTTGATTGGGTAAGTTTGATTCAGTTTGATTGGTATAAGTTTTGTACTAGGCTGTCATGCTTGGATAAGTTTAGTTCGGTCTGATTGATATAAGATTACTTTGATGTTTGACTGTATTTTGATCGTTCGACTGTATCCTGACCGATAGACTATTTTTTGGACTGTCTGACCGTTTCTTGATTGTTTGACTGTATCCTGATATGTTTCTATTTGAACTGTTAAACTATGATTTGTTGAGTTGATTCGTCCTCGATAGATTCTCATTGCATGTGATTACAAGTATCCCTCATTAAGTCCTCTGGATTTACCACCCGTCCCCCCGTTTATCTTTGATTTTCTCAGAGAGGATCAGATAATGGACTTGGATTTCAGTCTTGGATTGGTGAATGAAATTTTGCAATAGAATGGATTTGTATATGTATATGGGTTCCCTTGAATGCTAAGTCTTATCTTAGAAATGTTGTGATATGTAAAATGGAATTATGACTCAAGGCATGTAAATATTATGTTGGATGTTATGAGACCTTTGATGGTATGTACTTAGTATTTTGATGAAGTTGTTTAAGTTTGAAATCCACTGCTATATGTCTCTAGTAAGTTTTGAAAAAAAATTCTAATGGAATATTAACTGTATTGCTTATTTATGAATTAAGATTTAAGTCTGAACTGAAGTGGTGCCTCAACTTAGGTGCTATCCCGAGTGAGGGTGCCACAGAATTACTCACTTCCCAATTGCAACAGCAATTAAACTTTCTTCCTGGATTATTTGGAGTCCACAAAGTGCATAGAAGTGCTTGTTTACCACAATCGCACAATGCTCTTCTAAAAATTGAAGTATAGTTGCTTGAATGTTGGCACACACTACTCAAATTTTTTGTATTGAAAGAGCAACTAGACATTCTTAACTAGTATGGTATTAAATATGGTATCGGTTTATTTCTTAACTAGTATGTGCCTGGTGTAATACACCGAAAAGAATTTTAATATTTAGATAATTTACTTTATAAGAATATTTATTTTACTTCATGCGATTAAAAATGAATCATAATTATTTTTAGTATTTAAAGTAACAAAATATATCACAAATTAAATAAAATAATATGAATATTTTAATTTAAAGATATTATGTTCAAAGATAATTTGTACTTAAATAAGCTCTAGAATATGAAGAATAGTTAACTCTAAGTTTATAAATTATACAAAAAAAAAAATTAAAATGATACAATTTAAAAAATAAATAAATGAATGAATTAAGAAAATAAAAATAGAGCAGAATATTTAACTAAATACGCTCTTTGAATTAGATATATATATATTTATACATACATATTTTGATATGATAAGTAAGCAAATAATTTTTAAAAAAATATCAAGTTTTTTTATATAAATTCTTAGTGGTGTGAAAGTTACAATTACAATTTTTATGACATTTGAGATTTTTAAATGTTAAGTGTTTTTTTGTTATAGTAAATATGTAGACCTCTTTATACTTTATCTATGAAAATAACTTATATCATATTATTATTTGATAACTAATTCAATACGTAGCTTGTAATATGTAATTTTTATAAACTAAAACATCTCTTAATATTTTATATAACTTTGATGAGTAAAATTTATTTATATTTATTTATATATTAGTTATTTTATTATTTTTAAAATTATCAAATAACATATATTATGTACATGAATCAAATAATAAGTATATTTTCAATAGTCAATTCAAGATAAAATATCACTCTTTCTTATATAAGTTTTTTTTATAAATATATAGGTATGTGCAGTCACACTTTTTTGATCTGACATCACTAATCTATATAAATATTTTTTTTTTATGAATTATTTGTAAGCAAAAATATTAAAATAAAGTAGGTGATATGATTATACAATTGTTTAACTAAATATATCAAAAAATATAAAAACTGATATTATTTATTATTTAAATAGTCATTTATCAACCTTTTGAAAATGAGTTCTCAATTATATTGCTGAAAAAGTAAATGATTTAAATTAATACTATAAAAATAATGTTCAGAGTTTATAGTTGTTGCAGAAAGTAAATTTTTGTATTTGAAATATTCTTTACATTAAATTATTTTCTATATTATATATATATATATAGTTTTATCTAAAAATATTTTACATATCTAAAAAATACTATTGTAAAAATAATTAAATTTTAAAGATTTTGATAAATTGAGCTCTTACATATATGTTAATTTATAATTATTTATTTCTCAAACTTCTAGCTCTTTAATAAAGATTATGGAATATTATTAAAATATATTTTGAATTTTGAATGAAAGAAAGTTAGAAATAAGATACAATCATATCGGTTAGAGATAGTAATTAACAACTATTGAAAAGTTTTTAATTGAATTACAATACTCCTCAAAATTATAAGAATATGCCATTTGGCCAAAATTGCATAATTAGAACCAAAATTGCACAATTGTGGGTCTCACACCATTATACTATATATAATAATACTAGCATGTGCCCGGTGCGATGCACCAAAAAAAATTTAATATTGAAACAATTTATTTTATAATAATATTTATTTTACCTCATATAATTAAAAATGAATCATAATTACTTTTAGTATTTAAAGAAACAAAATCTATTACTAATTAAATAAACTAATATGAATATTTTAATTTAAAGATATTATGCTTGAAGATAAATAAGTTGTGGAATATGAACAATTGCTAACTCTAAGTTTATAAATTATGCAAAAAAATTTAAAATGATAAAATTTTAAAAAATAAATGAAAGAATTAAGAAAATAAAAGTAGAGCAGAATATTTAACCAAATATGCTCTTAAATTAGATATATATTTATACATACATATTTTGATATGATAAGTAAGCAAATAATTTTTTTAAAATATAAAGTTTTTTTATATGATTTCTTAATGATGCGAAAGTTAAAGTTACAATTTTCATGACATTTGATTTTTTTAAATGTTAAGTGTTTTTTTTTTTTTTAGAGTAAATATGTAAACCTCTCTACACTTTATCTATAAAAATAACTTATATTAGATTATTATTTGATAACTATTCAATTTGTTGCTTGTAACATTCAATTTTTATAAACTAAAATATCCCTTAGTATTCTATATATCTATGATAAGTAAAATTTATTTATATATGTAGTTATTTTATTATTTTTAAAATTGTCAATTAATATATATTATGTACATGAATAAAATAATAAGTAAAATTTTAATATTCAATTTAAGATAAATTATCACCCTCTCATATACAAGTTTCTTTTATAAATATATAAATATGTATAAATAATTAAATGGATATTTACCTTCAGTCAAACCTTTTTGATCTGACATCATTAATCCATGTAAAAATATTTTTTATGAATTATTATAAGCAAATATATTAAAATAAAGTAGGCGATATAATTATTAAGTTTTTTAACTAAATATATTGAAAATATAAAAATTAATATTACTTGCTATTTAAGTAGTCATGTATCAAGTTTTTGAAAATTTTCAATTATACCAGCTATATATGTCCCTTATAAAGGAACTTATTTCAAATAATTGAAAATGAGTTCTCTATTATATTGCTAAAAATTTAAAATAATTTAAATTAATAATATAAAAATAAAGTTTAAAGTTTATAGTTGTTGCAGAAAGTAACTTTCTATATTTGAAATATTCTTTAAATTAAATTATTTGTTATATTCTATATATATATAGTTTTATCTAAAAATATTTTACATATCTAAAAATATTATTGTAAAAATAATTAAATTTTAAAGATTTTGATAAATTGAGCGCTTACATATCAGTTAATTTATAATTATTCATTTCTCAAACTTCTAGCTCGTTAATAAAGATTGTAAAATCTTATTAAAAATATTCTGAATTTTAAATAAAAGAAAATTAGAGATAAGATACAATTATATCTGTTAGAGATAATAATCAACAACTAATGAAATTTTTTTAATTTAGTTAAAATACTCAAATTCTAAGAATTTGTTATTTGGCCAAAATTGCACAATTAGAAGCAAAACTATGTAATTGTGAGTCCCACACTGTTGTGCTATATATATAATAGTACTAACATTATCCCCGTGCTATGCATGGATTCTTTAAAATTACTATATATTAATATAATTATTGCACTATAAATATAACTAAAACAATAATATAAAATTAAAAATATCACAAAAACATCAAGTAATTAGTAAAATCAAATTTAAATTTTTAAATTTTAGTATTTAAAAGTTTGTAAAATATAAAGACATCTCATAAAAATTATGTCATAAAAAATAAATTTCAAAATTATTCAGCGTGAAGTTAAAAAAAAAAAAATAAAACATCCAAAAATAAAAATTTATGAATATGATTATGTACTTTATTAAAAAAAAGAAAATATTATGTGATCAAAAGCTAACAGATAGTTGTATTAAAAAATAAAAATATATGAGAATGATATAGAACATAAGATTGATGGCTTGAAAATTGTTTGAAAAAATTTAAAATTATAATACTTTAATATTATTTTAGACTAAAAGAGGATGAGTATATATTAAGTTAAAACTTAAAATATAAATAATTAAATAATATAATAGTTGCCAAGGATTAAAAAAAACTTATTTAATTTTAGTTTTTGATTAAAAATCAATTAAGACAAGATAAAACTATAATAGTAAAGATAAAAATATTAAAAAATTAAAATAAATGTATAAAATAATTACAAAGTTAAGATCAATATTAGTATATAAGTTTATAAAAATCTTTTAATTTCACTCATAGCTTAGTTATCGAATTATTAAGTGAAAAAAAAAAGTTTGATACTAGTAATGCAAAGTTAAAATCGTAGTAAATTGATAAAGTAATTATAAGCTCAAAATTAATTTTAAATAAGAATTAGTGATAGGATATGATGATGAAATTACAATGTAAAATAAAATATGAAAAAAATAAATTATTATGTTCATTCTCATTTTTTTGTATGAATACAATTGGATTTTCATATTATATTTCACAAATAGCAGGAAAAAAAAGTGACTAACAAAAAAGTTGTCAACTTTCAAAGAATCAAAATTTAAAAAATAAAATTTATATATATATTCATATATATATATATATATATTGATAGACTAAATAATGTCTAGAGTTATAAACTTAAAAATTTAATAGGTGTATTTTCTATTGAAAGAACCATCTGATAATTTTTTTAAATATATCAAAAATGATCTAAGAATATATATTGATGTAGTATATAAATTTTTTAAAAAGAGTTCGAATTATACATATTTATACATACATAATTACAAAAATATGAATATAAAATAAAATAAAATGACATACTTCAAAAATTATAAACATTCAAAAAGTGAAAATAAATTTTAAAAATATTAAAAACAGAAAAATAGATCTCATCCGATAAAACTATAAACTTAGATGAGCAAAAGAAAAAAAAAAGCGAATTGAAAAATAAATTACAAAATTTAATAATAAATTAATAACTTGATTCAAAAAATGAGTAAAAGGATGCTAAATGTATAATAATTTAAATAAAATAAAAATTAAATAACAAAATTTATCAATAATTAAGGAGAAAAATGTAACTAATAAAAATTAAAATAATAAGAGCAATTAATAAATCTCATAATAAATGAATTGTTAACATAAACTAAGTAGTAAACAAAAAAGATATAGAAATTTACAAATTTAATAGTAATAAAAGCTAAATGATAGACTTTATTTAGGATGAAAAGAAAATTATGGCATTAAAATCCAAAAAATCTCTTCCATGATGTAATGTACCTAAAAAAAAAAAGGAAAACAAAATAAAAAAGCTGAACAATAAAATTAAATAAACAATAAACACTTTGAATAATGAACTAAAGATGCACACAAAGAGATAGAAGAAAAAAGAAATGCTAGAAAATAAAGAGGATACAAAGATAGAGTGAAAACAATGCTAGAAACTAAGAATTTAATGAAATGACTTTTGAAAGATTTTATATATAGTGGTATATATATAAATTAGTTATTAAAAATAAGAAAAAATCATGAAAGACTTATCAAACTATAGAGTTCAAATGATAAAAAAATCTTCCACATATTAAAAGTAGGTATGGAAAATATTTTGTAGATAAAATGCAATTATTTTTTTATATTAGAGATAAATAAAGAATATTGTTCTAATCAAGAAAATGATTTCAAAAAATCAGATATCTTTAAAAGGAATAAATGATATCAAATTTAATAACTAAAAATTAATTTTTAAATTTAATTAAAAAACTCAAAATTCTAAAAATTCAAATTTTGATCAGAATTGCACAATTTCAATTCCACATCTTTGTGCTATATATAATAGTATAGGTACATAGATAGATATATTTTAAATTTTGAATGAAAAAAATTAGAGATAAGATACAATCATATCAGTTAGAGATAATAATTAACAAATAATGAAATTTTTTAAAATGAATTAAAATGCACAAAATTCTAAAATTTTTCCATTTGGCCGAAATTGCACAATTAAAATCAAAATTGCATAATTATGGGTCCTATACCATTTTGCTATATATAATAGTGTAGATAGATAGATATTGTCGGTTGATAGAAATTTTTATGAAATTTCTGAGGTCATCCAAAATTTTGGATTTAGGTAAAATTTATGGAAATTTGAACAAATAATTTGAAATTTTTAAATGAAATTTTGAGCAAGTATATTTTTATTTCTTAAAATGAACTTTTGTTTTTATTTGTTTTAAATGGCCTTCTAACTCGAACTTTTTGTAAGTGTATATATATATTACTTTAAAAATAGTCCCTTACCCTTTTTAGTATTTCATTAAGTTAGTAGTTTTTATTTCATTGATTATCATGCATTCCCTATCAAATTCCGATGGATTTGGAAATTTTTGCAACATTCAAATATTTGAAGAAAAATTCTACAAAATTAAACGAAAAAGTTGGAATTCATTTCAGATATTTATGAAACTCAAAATATATATTGAAATTTTAAAATATCAAAAAAATAAAAAATTAATACTATGGTAATAATTAATAGGAAAATATAAAATAGCACTCACCATAATGTTAATTGATAGGGTGACCCATCAAATTCCAAAGATTTCCCAAACATTTGTTGACTGCAAAATGGAAATGAATTGGATTAAATCTTTTCAGCCCCTACCATTGCCTGTTTCTTGGATATCTACTTTACTAAATATCATCAATTTGGATCATAATCAACTAAAAACATCCACGTTGCAGAAACGGGTAAATTTTATTTTCATTGTCGCGTAGTTACTACTTTATTTGCTATCGTGTCAAAATTTTCAGTTTTTTAGCTAAATTAAAAGGATAAAATAGATATTCATAAAAATCTATTCTAGGTGTTTCTCAGCTTAAGAAGCTCATCCCACCATATTTTCATTCTAAAATAAATAAATAATAATAATAATAAATAAATAAATATAAATGAGCTACCAAATTAATTTTTTTATCTGGAAAGATCAAGAAATTTATTCTCAAATTATGAAGAAAGATTTATTCCACTTAGTTAGCGATTGGTATGCGAAAATGGAATTAAGTGGGAATAAAATGACTTTAGGAATGGAATCAACATGAAAAATGAATAGTGATAGGATAAATTATCCTATACTTGGTATGATAAGGAATGAAGTTGTCATTGCTTACTTGATTCCAATATCATGATTCGTATTTAGTAATGATAAATAGGAATGGAATGAAAATATTTTAGATGGCCAAATTACTCTTTTGTATAAAATTATTAAAATAAAACATTTTATGATAAATTGTTTACATCTTATAATTCTATGTTTTTATCATACAATCTTTAATTTTTTTATTTCATAAAAATGTGTGATAAAGATTATGATTAATTTATATTTTGGAAAGTAAAATTATTTTTTTCTAAGTAAAAATAAAAGAAATGCAGTACTTGGTTAATTTTTCTTTTACTAGAGTTTGAAGATTGTGGGAGAAATCCATGTAGAGAAAAAGACACCATCAAGAAGAAATACGCGAGAGTATTTGTGATGGTTTAGAACTCTTTTATATTAGAGGTTATTTTGTCAAATATAAAAATAAGTTCATTCCTAATATATTGAGAATAACTAAACCTATGGGGGGGGGGGGGAAGGAATGGCTAAACCCATGCTTCTAGGAATGAAAATTCCTACAAAAATGAGGATTCTCATTCTTAAATTATACCAAATATGATGTAGAAATAGACTTAGGAATGATCATTTCATTCCCACTCCATCCTGTACCAATCACGCCATTACGTCCAACTCTATCGTTTCACTAACGCCATTAGTATTTTATGTAATTTGAAATAGTTATCCTTATACTTGTATGGATGAGAAATTATAAATTGAGGTTTTCTAGAATTGAAAATTTTTCTCCTGGAATTTTTTCAGTTGATAAATTATACTATAGAGAACTTTGTATTTTAAGTTTGGAACTAAACTATTTAAAGTTTAAAGTTCAATAAAATTTAAATCACAACTTTAAATTTTAGTTCAAAATAAATAAATAAATTATCAATTTTCTTAATAAATTAACTTAAGCTTAAACAAATGGTGAAGTTCATAAAAATTCAATATATTTTATCTTTTGCAAACAATATCTTAGTATTAAATACATAAAAATTTGAATTTTCATCCAACTCATTGATCTGAAAAACAAATATTTAGGCCATGTTTGGTTATATTTTGGCAAAACAAAATTTAGGCAAAACAATTTTGTTTTGCCAAAATATAACCAAACATATATCATTTTTCCCTCTAAAATGCCAAATTAAGTTTTTTTCAAAATACCATTTTCTATCTTTCATTATCCCCAAAACTTTCCCATTTTTCAATATATATACATATAATATATATTTTATTATTATTCTTACTATAAAAAAAATTACTCAATTCCATTTTCACCCCAAAAATCCAACAAAAAGTATTGATTTGACTTCTACAGTAAAAATTGTCTCCTCCCAAAACATAAGCAAATATGTCAAAACTCCCCAAAATAATTTTCTAACTATTTCCCAAAATATAAACAAACATTCATCACATTCTCCAAACCTACTCCAAAAATTCATTCTCTCAAAATACATAATACAAAACATACAATTTGTAACCAAACATTACCCTAGTTCATTTAAAAAATTCAATCTCCTATGTACTTTGTCAATCCAATAAATAGTAATTTAGTTCAAAAATTATACCACTTGTCAGTAGGTGAGTGATACCATCATGTGAGTTTAGGATTCAAATTTGAACAAATTCTAAGTACCCTTATGTATGATTTTTTTTTTCTTTCAAAAAAGGTTAAAAAATTCACGTATTTAGTGAGTACAGGGCCATTTGCACTTTGCCCACTAACCATTGCAAGTGTGTGAAACGATTGCCCAACTTTTGCTAAATGTATTCAAACACTCCATGTCTCAACTTTTTGGTGATATATTTTAAAATTGTTGCATTTTGCCCCCCCTGATGTTTTTAAAAGGAATTTTTACAAATAACCCCACAGTGTTAAGAAAAATGGATAAATTACCCCCCTGTGAAAAAAAATAGACAAAGAATACCCTCGTATTTTAAAAAATAATGCAACAAACCCCCTGAGAACGTGGGTGTAGGACACATGTCCGTGAGTGCATCTAGGCTTAAATTTTTCTATATAAAAAGACAATTATACCCTTATTCATCAACGTTGGATCTTCTTTTAAAAAAATCAATGGTTTAGATCAAATCATACTATTTAAAATATATATACATATAAAATATATTATATACAATATAATATATTATCATATATATAATGTGTGTGTGTATACATATGTATATATATTATATATATCACTACCCAACCCCACCGGCCGCCGGCAGCCCCCACTAGCAGCTGGCATCTGCCGCCGGCAGCTCCCGCTAATAATAAGGGGGGGAAAAAAGGTAGCCATTGCGAGAGGCGGCCTCCATGGTCGTGTTTGGGCGGCCATGGAGGCCTGGCCGTTAGGGCCCTGCGAGCAGCGGTCATCGCTACTGCTGGCGTCGGTATGTAAGATGGGGTGGGGGTGGGATAGGGGTGTAAGATATAATATACAATATTTCTTTATAAATATATACATAATATATTTATGTATTTATATATTTATGTTTATTGTATAATATATATAAATAAAAAATAAATTAGAAAGATGAAAATAAAAAAAGTTAAAAATAGTTTTGAATTTTTAGAAAAAAAATTGGTATAAAGGAGATGAATATATGATGGGTGTCAAATCCAACAAAAATAAATTCATACTCTAGAAATATGATTTGTAATTAGTGGGAGTAGGGTTGTATTCCACAGGACTGGTAAGTTTTGTTTCTTTCAAATTTACTGAATAAAATAAAATAGAATGGGGATTTTTATAAAAATGAAAACTAGAATCTTAAAACTAAAATAAATCACAAATAAAATAAGAAATCAATAAGAATGGAATCTAGCCTAAGGTAAAATCTCAGTTTGGTTCACAGATTTGATCATTGATACAAAGATTAATTCCTCTTTTCGTGAATAGACTAGTTATAGTTACTCAGACACCCTAATAACCAATTTCTCCTTGCTATTTCGATAAATAAGAGAAGCTCACTAGTTATTTCCCCTATCAATAAACAACCCTAAAGAAGCACTCCTATGATTTAATTTATCAACAATATTAAAAACTAGAGAGACCCAGCCCTAGCCAACAAACACGCATAAGCAGAGTTCATTTAGACTAGATTATTTATCCACATAACATAAATCATGTATGTAGTCACCACACATAACTATGTTATTTGCCACAAATATTAGAACAATTAAACAATTTCGGATTTAATGTTCTAATTGACAGAACAATTATTCTAAGCTATCAAATTTGGGCCCTAAATTCAATGAACCTGAATAATCGTAATGAAAACGGAAGATAAATAAATACTCAAGAAATAAGGAAAACAAATTAAATCAATTAGATCTCACAAATACTGAAGAACCAAAACTTCGATAATTCCTTAGGCTAGAAGAAGAGTTTAGCAACTCATGTCTTAGAGAAAAAGTGCAAGAAACTAAAAATATGCTAATCAAAAGATGAAAAAAACTCCCTATGAAAGAAACCTAGTTCCCTATAAATAGCCTATTACTCCTAATGCAACTGAGAAACTAATAAGAGTCCTACTAGAATAAGAAAACTAAAACTATCCTAATTAAAGAAATAAAAATTAAAATATTCCAAATATATGCAACTGCCAAAATAGATTGAATGCTTCCAAATCAAATTTACATAATAGTCTTGGGAAGCAAAACATGCCCACACTCAAATTATTTCCTTCTTCCCTTCCTCGTCTCCTCGAGAATGCAATCTTTGCTCTAAACATGTCAAATGCTCGATTTTCAACTGCACAAGCTCGAATCTTCAATTTGCTTCACAAAATATAAAATGAAAGTTAGAAGCCAACAATTAAGCATTTTTACTATTAATCACAAGGGAAAATTATACGAATAAAAAGGCAAAAAATGCAACTTAACAATATAATTGATAAGATAAAAATAAAAGAGATTTTAATTTTATAAATAAATTTATATATATATATATAATGAGAATAATGAGAAATGAGAAATGAGAAATAATGATAAATTTATATAGATGTATAAAATGAGAAATATATGAAATAATGGAAGAAAAGAGAAATGAGAAATAAAAAGAAAAGAAAGAATGAAAGAAAAAAAAATTAATAATAATAATAATAATAATAATAATAATAATAATAATAATAATAATAATAATAATAATAATAATAATAATAATAATAAAAGGTTATTTAAATTGAATTGAAAATATATTAAATAATTAAGGGT
The DNA here is from genome assembly GCA_018894105.1 of Jacaranda mimosifolia. NCBI lineage: Eukaryota > Viridiplantae > Streptophyta > Magnoliopsida > Lamiales > Bignoniaceae > Jacaranda > Jacaranda mimosifolia. Next base: position 34,261,733 of record CM032120.1, on the reverse strand, counting down.
AAATTAGTCTTTTCATATTAAAATTATGTTAAATTGACAGCAAATGAGAAGGGGGAGGCGGTGTGCGTAGTTTTTTAAAACATAGGGAGGTATATTGAATATTTATTTTTCATAGGGGGTAAATTGTCTATTTTTCAAAACACAGGGGGGTAAATTGCTATTAGCTCATTTTAAAAAATTTATATTTAGCCACCCTAAATACTTTAAAATGTTATTGTTAACATTAAATTCTTATTCTGGTGGAATAAAGTCAAATATTTTGCCAAAAATTATTACCATATATTGCTTAATTGTCAATATGTCACCAATTCAATCAATTTGAGTTGTTTGAAATATATAAACCAACTTAACGGTCAAAATTTTTCTAAATCAAATTTTGTAAGATAATTAAAAATTATTTTTAGAGTTCCATTACCACATGATTGTTATGACGTATTTATAAATTTGTATTTATTTTTTTAATTAAGAGTGCAAGTAGTTTAAGGTTTTAATTTGAATGAGAATAGAATAGGTGATGCTAGTCGGACAAATATTGAAAGCAAATAATGTAGATTTTAGTATCAATATTATCTCTCTCATTTATTACTCTATTTGAATTAAAAATATTTAAATATCATTTGCTAAGATATATGCATAATATTACATTGATATAAAAATCAATTTGGGTATAATTATAAAATTAATTTTGATCATCACATGCATTTAAAATAAGTAAAATATAATAATAAAACTACTTTAATATTATACAATATCTTAAACTGATTTAACTATCTATATATTTGACAAGTGACTAGTGTGTGATAACATTTTCAATAAAACATTTCACTTTATTCCACAAAAATAAAAATTTAATGACAAAAGTGAAACATTTTAGAATGATTAGGTTGTTAAATGCACCTTTTGTTAAAGTTGAGAAGGTAAAGCGCAACATACTCAAAATATTTCAGCATCTTCGATGGAATATTCTGTTGAAAAATGGAACGAGGGGGTATTCGAGCATATTTAGCAAATGTTGAGTTGGGGGGCAAAGTACACGTGACCCTATATGTTGGAAGGGTGTCTGCTATTTACTCTAATACAAAGCATAGAATTTGTAACCAAACATTACCTTAGTTCATTTGAAAAATTCAATCTCCTATGTACTTTGTTAATCCAAAAATGGTAATTTAGTTCAAAATTTGGTCAGTAGGCGAGTGATACCATCATTTGAGTTTAGGATTCAAATTCGAACAAATTTTAAGTATCCTTGTGTATGGATTTTTTTTTTTTTTTAAAAAAAAGTTCAAAAATTCACGTACTTAGTGAGCTGGTGAAAAATTGATAGTGTTTTTTATATTTTAAAAAATGAAAATATTAGTAAAATGGTTTTGGGGGTTGGAAAATTACTATAGATTTTTATAAACTAAACCATATATATGTTTTACAGCTTTATCATGTTTCCCCTATATTGTATCTCGTAAATTTACAAAGCTCTAAAATGGGACCCAAAATTTCCATCATAGTTGAAAATATTGTTAATACCAACTTGGTCATCTTAACGAACATCTCCAATGACTAGACTCACAAGCCCACCAACTCTTGACGATAATCAATTAATAGTGCAATATGCAATAATTACTTTAGAAGTAGACAAATAAGTGCAAACAAATAATTAATCAAAGGAACATTAATAAATCTTTGCATAGGAACATTTTGCACAATGCCATTTTAAGATGAAGGCAAAGCTAATAGAATCTGCAGGACTTTATGTGACTATAACATATGATTTAGGCAATCATGGAACCTATGTAATTGCAATGCGTGAATTATTTAATCCTAACTTTTATTGTCTTATAATTTAATTAATAGAGCCATTTGCAAGTTGTTTAAACAATCTTTTCCCGTTTGCTGCCCATCTTATGCTATTTGATCAAAATGATTTTGACTCCAGCCCACAAATTATTCTGGGAAAAGGTTTTACAAAAAATTATAAAGAAAAGGGATATCTGCAAATTGCAGATTTATATATTCGAAAAAGAGTTAAACTATTCGGAAATGGATCAGGCTGTGGACTTAAAATATTCGGAAAAAGAGTTCCACTGATTAGAATTTAGATAGCATGGCAACAATTGACCAGCGGCTACTTGAGTCCAAATTAAGTCACAACTCGACTTTAATTGTTATAAAACCATGTTTTAAAGTCTCCTTCTCTGGGAGTTATTTTGGGGCAAATTGCATTCTACTCTCTGTAAAAATAGAAAAGATAAAAAAGATTCCTCATAAAAAAAAAAGCAACAAACTTTCGTGTTATTTTAAAAAATATACGCACTTCCTCCCCCTCATAATTTGCAACAGTTTAACCCTAATTTTAATATAAAAAGACTATATTACCCCTAATTATTTTATATATTTTTTATTTTATTTAAAAATTATTTTTAATATATTTTCAATTTATTTATTTATTTTTTAAAATATATTTTTATATATCTTTTTTCATCTCCATCATTCCAATTTTTTTATTTTTAAATTTAAAAACTATTTTTAATTATTTTCATTTTCATCTTTCTAATTTATTCTATTTTTTCATTTTTATATATAAATATATATATATATATTATACAAATATATAATATACTATAAATTTAAATATAAAGTATATAATATAATACATTACAACTACATAATATATTTATGTATATATTTATATATAATATATATTAATAAATAAACATAAATATATAAATATATTATATTTTGCCTACCCCCTAGCCCACCTTACCACCCCCACCCCCATTCCCCACCTTACCTGCCATGGCTGCCCCTTGCAGGGGTGGCCATAGCTACCGCTTGAGGGGTGGGAGAGGGTTGGGTGGGCTGAGGGCAGGGGGTAGGTTATATATATATATCTACATACATATATTGACTATGTATAAATATGTCTATATTAACTATATATTTAATAAATATATACATATATATATATGTATGTATGTATACAAATATATTTATATATATATTATTTTTTTTATAAGTAGAAGTAATTTGAACTGTCAATTTTTTTCAATACATCCAACGGTTGATGTTCAAGGGAAAAATTGACATTTTAACAACAAAAGCCTTAGAACTAATTGCATATAAGGCATGTGAATTACACCGTGGGATGGAGGGGGTAATTTGCTACTTTTTTAAAATCATAAGGGGTGGGTGCTGCCTTTTTTTTTCATAAAGTTTTTTTTGCCCTTTTTTACTTTTATACGGGGGTAAAACCTAATTTGCCCAGTTATTTTGTCTCTCTCTCTATTAGAGTTTATCTCCTTTCTATCTATAGAGGTTAATGCAACAGTTTTCTTCACCAATTTTAATCTATGGATGCTAACATTGAAAAATTCCCTAATAATCTTACACTATCTAAAGCGAAAAATGATACACTATTTGTTGCCAATGAGCAATGGTGTAAACTTTCTCTCAACCCTGAGTTAGTTTTGGTAGGCTGAGTGGTAACATCAAAGTCATTCAATTTTTATGCTTTTCGCAATGTTCTATGCATAATGAATCCAAGGAGGGGCATGGAAGTATCGCAACTTGACCGCTTCAAATTTCTTGTAAAATTTTCTCACGTTAAGGATAAGGAACGAGTTCTGTAGGGTTGTCCATGATTGTTTGATAAGCAAATCGTAATCCTAAGTGAGGTTGGTCGAGATCAGGATCCAACAATCATGAATTTGGATTTCTATACCTTTTGGGTATAAGACAGGGGTTTATGTATCTTGACTAGGGATGTGGCCAGGCTAATTGGTGAGAAGATAGATATATTCAAGGAGTTTGATGAAAATTTTCGTAACTGTAAATTTGGTAATGTTCTTTGATTAAGTGGGTTTGAATATCACCAAGCCTTTATATTGCATTCTCGGCATCTTGGATGCAGTGATGATAAGATTATGTTAAAATTTCAATATGAACGATTGCCTAATTTCTGCTATATCTGTGGTGTCATTAGCTATGTTTTGAAAGAATGTGATGCTCAATATACGGAGGATTTTTGTCCAAATGCTAATCTTCCATATGGTCCATGGCTGTGTGCAAATCTAATTGGGGCTCGTTCTTTTACCTCCATGACCCTTATTCTGATCAAGCAAGGTGAATTTTGCTAATTTTCCTTTGTATGCTACTGCTAGGAGCTCATATTCTTTCATTTCTCAATAGGACACGTTCGGTCCCTTTCCCCTTCATTGCCTTTCTCAACTCAACTCTCGTGGCACTGGCCGTAACATCAAGATTTGAAACTCGAATAAGGTGGAAGGCATCTTTCGGAAGGATTCAATCAATAAACAAGGATAGCCTTATAGTTGTTTATGCTAGTAGTTCAAATTTCGATATTCCATAAAGAAGGAAGAAGGGAGCCTACTATACTCTAAGACTTAATACGAGATATCTTTCTCCACTATTCAAAATAGAAGAATGTCCTCTAGTAATAAAAGCTTTAAGGCAAGCAATACCTAGCACCAGGGAGAGAAAAACAGCTTATGGGTGCCAAGAGAACTAGGAGTTCTTGTAGCTACTGAGCTAACTGAGTTCCTAAGCTATGAGTTACTGATCTAACTGAGCTAGTAGCTATTGGTCTATGAGTTATTGAGCTCTATCTTGAATGATAGGTATTCTAGAGTTATAGGTATCCTTATGGGGCCCCTTAACTGATTCGTATGGAGCCATTGTTTCCCTTCACTACGTGTCCTACTTCCTAGCTCTTTAAGAGCGCACTCGAGTCAGTCAGCGTGGATTGAGTTCGAGCGGCTAGGCCTGACCCACCACTATCAGGAGGACACTCGACGATGTCTTCATCTAATGTTAGAGGAGGTGATATCTTTGGTAATTTCTCCATAAATCAACATAATAAGAGCAATGATATTGTGGCTGACGGGAAAGTTGGATATGTCCATCACAACTTTGCTACTCTAGGAATTTTAGACATTGATGAGGATGACCACAAGACATGTGGTATGACCTATAATTTGTCTTCGACTTTTCATGGTGATAAATTTATAGATGTACAAGCCCAATTTCACACATATAACAAGATTTATGGTATGGCCTATAATTTATCTTCTCATTTGAATACTTGTAATGAATCTAGAATTGGGTCCATTCCGAATCTTATGACTCATACCATCCTACTATTAATACTCAAGGGGCCCAGTAGCTTGTCTTATTTCCAGGTAGGTTGCTTCCTCTAGTCTTCTTGATACATGTGATGGTGAATCTACGTTAAATTTGATAGACGTTCCTTTGACATTTTCTGCTAATACTCTTAAGCATTCCAATAATGGGAAGCGTGGTCATCCAGGGAAGGGGTTAATTGACCATCGTCAAATTTACATCACATCTAAACTCCATTGCTTCTCTGCTCCTTCAAACGATGTTGATGGTGGTTATCGACCACAAAGAAGATTCAATTTGAGCACCATACTTGTGATTCTAATGATACTACTTCAACAGCGGCAACTGCTATGTGGTCTTGCTGACCACAATGATCGTACTAAGCTGGAACTGCTAAGGACTAGGGAAACCTTGGATAGTTCTTGAACAAGACGACTTAATTCGCCATTACCATCCCCAATTAGTTTTCTTGATGGAGACTAAGTTGAATTCGAGAAGGATGGATGCAATCTAGGATAAACTGGCTACTTTGGTGTATATGTTGACTCTCTCGATCTATCGGGTGGATTGGCATTTCTTTGGAGTAAGGATATCTAGGTCTATCTTAATACCTTCTCGCCCCGATATATTGATATCACCGTTTGTATGGATGCACAGGGTTTGGGTTTCCATTTCACTGGCTTCTATGGCAAGTCAGATGCATTTAGAGGTCAAAATTCATGGCAACTCTTTCACCAGCTTAAATCTCACTCTTTCTTACCTTGGATTTATACTGGTGATTTTAATGAGATTTTATCTCCCTCTGAGACGACAGCCGCTTGGGAATTTCTTACACTAGATCCTCTATATTTCGAGAAGCTTTCTCTGATGCCAGTCTACATGATTTAGATTTTACCAGATTCCTTTACACATGGTGCAATTACCGAAATTATCTTTTCACAGTATAGGAACGTTTAGATCGAGCATGTGCCACCCTTAAGTGGATTGAGAAGTTCCCTCATAACCAAGGGCGTCATCTTTCATGTCGAGATTTTGATTTGTCCTTAATTTTAATTAAGTTTGATAGTGTTGGTGATGTTTCAAGACGCACAGTCAGAAAAAAGTTTAAGTTTGAGGCATTTGGGATCAAATATGCTGATTGTGAAAAAATAATTGCACAATCCTAGTCTCGCTCAAGTCCTGATTCTGATTTAGATAAGCTAAGTATGGAAAGCAAGAATTGCAGGGTGGGACTACTTTGGTGGAATAAAGAAGTTGTTGGATCAGTAAGAAACAAAGTTAAGGGCTTTCATGATCAAATTGAGCAGCTATCATCTGGAGTGTTGAATGAGTCTTCTAAGGCTCGAATTTCATAGATGCAAGTGGAGCTTGAGAATTTGTTAGATAAAGAACTACTTTGGAGCCAATGTGCTAAAACATAATGGATGAAATTGGGTGATCATAACACTAAATTCTTCCATGCTAAAGCTTCATCTTGCTTTTGAAATAATCATATTGCTGAATTAAGAGATGTGTCAGGAAACTAGTGCCAATCAAAAGAGAATATGAAACACATTTGTAGACATATTAATTTTTACCCAATTGAAGAGTGACATGTATAAAATAATATGCTAGTTATTAATTCAAAATTTTCTACTTATCTTGGAATTTATTAAATTTAATTCCAAAAGATAAATAGTTAATTTTAATTAATACTCTAGTTTTTATTTTTTGCTTAAATCAAATGTAGATAAATATCAAAGATAAAGTGTCTATGTCTATGGACTAATCAAATCACATATATTTTATACTATATCTTGATATTTGATATTATCTCTTCATACGTGATAGTATCTCTTGATATTTGATATTATCTTATCAAAGAGATAACCCTCAAAAAAGTTCAAGTCAATTTGGAACTCTCCCATGAAATATCTATATAAAGGGGGTGATCAAAGTTCATTCAACACACAACGCAAATTCCAGTAAGTGAGAGGAACTTTCAAGGAGTCCAGCAATTTTCTTGAAATCAAATTCAAGGAGATCCACGGCATTCAAGATGTTCTTTATGGAGCTAATATACTTTTGGCATTTAATTCGAGATTAAGGTGCGAAGCCCTTGAATTGACATTATTTCAAATCAAATTTAAGGAAACCCATAGTATTCAAGGCATTCATTGCGGAGGTCATCAATTTCAAGATTATATTTGGAAAGAAAAAATTAGAGGATTAGATTACAGATTATATCCACAATTAATAGATTTTAATTTTATTTTATTTGTATGATTTTTCTTGTCTTGTAATTTAATTTTTGCAGATAAAGAAATTTGCACTTACAAATTTTGGCATGCCTAGTAGGACTATCTCTACCTCTCATCTCTTTTCTTCATCAAGATTGAAGTATCAAATGGCCGCCAAGAAGACTGCTGCATTGAAAATTACTAACTCAAATTCCTCAAGTGCTGGAGCAAAACGCGTTGGCGTCATCACAAGAAGTATGTCCAAGAAGCTGCAATCATCTTCGGAAGTGGCTCTTTTGGATGATATGGTAAAGATGTTGTCGCGTTTTATTAATATAAATAAAGATGGTGGATATTCAAAGGAAGAATCTGTATCATCTATTCTCTGCTCAACATCAAATTCCTTAAACATAGCGATGGTGATGGAGATAAGTGCTACAACTTTGCAGGAACAAATTTCAAATTTGATAAAGGCTATTGAAGGACTCACAAAGCATGTCAAAGAGCGAGACTTTCAAATCTCCAAATTGATGAGTAAAGTGGACAATCATGATGCAAGTTGCATGGTGGATAAATAAATTGAGGCTCAGGACGAAGGCGAAACATCGACAAGGAAACAATTAGCCAAAAATGAAAAGACTGCGAATAAAGAACTGCAAATTCTCGTTGATGGACTAGTTTCCATTAACCTATTGAAGAAGTTTGTCATGGAGACTATCAAATACAAGCTTGATGGAAGTTCTAAGTCGTCTACAACTTACTCCAAGCCATATACTCAAAGGATTGATAACTGAAGATGCTGATCGGTTACCAACCTCTAAAGTTTCAGCAATTTGATGGCAAAGGCAACCCAAAGCAGCGCGTGGCTCATTTCATTAAGACTTGTAACAATGTTGGGACATATGGAGATCATTTGGTCAAGCAATTTGTTCGATCATTAAAGGGAAATGCTTTTGATTGATATGCTGGCTTGGAGGCAGGCTCCAATAATAGTTGGGGGCAACTGGAATAAGAGTTCCTCAATCATTTGTATAGCACTCGAAGGACAATCAGTATGATTGAACTCACCAACTCTCACCAGTGGAAAGAAGAGCCAGTCATTGAATACATCAATCGTTAGAGAAATTTGAGTCTTAACTACAAAGATCAATTGTCAGAGGCTTTAGCAATTGAGATGTGTATCCAAGGAATGCATTAGAGTCTTTGCAACATACTTCAAGGAATCAAACTAAAAACCTTTGAAGATTTGGCAACGCATGCACATAATATTGAAATGAGTATGAATTTTGATGAACAAGAAGATCTAGTGATGCCAATGATGATGAAGATATTAGAGGCAATTAATTTTCATCTTCAAATTCCAGATGCTCCTCAATATGAGCCTAAACTGTCAATAATGCTGATAAGAGCATAAACTATCTAAATTCTCAAGTCTCCAAGTATTCAAGTTAAGGCTCAAGTTTTAAAGTTTTCAAATTCAAAACTCAAGTCGGCAAACCTCTAAATCCATGACTCAAGTCTTCAAATTCAAGAGTCAAGTCTCTAGATGTCCAAATTCAAGATTCAAGTCTTCAAGTTTTCAAATCAAAGACTCAAATCTTCAAGTCTCCAAATTCAAAATCAAGTCTTCAAATACAAACTTAAGTCTCCATGTCTCTAAATCCACGACTCAAGTCTTCAAGTCTTCAAATTTAAGACTCAAGTCTCCATATATCCAAAATTCAGGAATCAAGTCTTGAAGTTTCCAAATCAAAGACTCAAATCTTCAAATCTTCAAGTCCAAAGCTCAAGTCTTCAAATTCCAAATGTTCCTAGATACGAGCATAAACTATGTGAAATTTTTATATTAAAGTTTTCCCATGTGCTCCTTGATAAGAGTTTAAATTATCAACAAAGCTCATAGATACCTGCATAAACTATTTAAATATTCAAAGTGTCCCCATGTACTCCTTGATATGAGCTTAAACTTTCATTAAGGCTCCTAGGTAGCATAAACTATTTAAATATTCAAATTCTCCCCATGTACTCCTTGATAAGAGTATAAATTGTCTGTTAAGTCAAACTCAAGTGAACTCCTTGACATGAGTATAACTTTTCAAGTTAAATATGCTCCTTGACACACGAGCTTAAAGTATTGCATGTTACTCCTGGCTCGCATGAGTAAAAACTGTGTACGACACTCCCCTCAAAAGGCTATATACTTTAAATTATGTTATGACTTAACCCTTTTATTGGGCACTGTAGCTCGAGGAATGCTTGGAAGATGTTCTTGTCTTAAACATATGTGAAAAAAAATGGGAGGAAAAGAAAACTTCTCAAATACTTCAAGCCTTACCTCTTTCGTGGATGATTGTCGCATCTTTCGTCAAGTCTTGAAGTGGGGACCTTTGTAGACATATCAATTTTTGCCTAATTGGAGTGTGACACATATAAAATAATATGCTAGTTATTAATTCAAAATTTTCTATTTATCTTGAAATTTATTAAATTTTATTCTAAAAGATAAATAGTTAATTTTAATTAATACTCTAGCATTTATTTTATGCTCAAATCAAATATGGATAAGTATCAAAGATAAAGTGTCTATTCCTATGGACCAATCAAATTAAAAAAAAATTGATACTATATCTTGATATTTGATATTATCCCTTCATACTTGATATTATCTTTTAATATTTGATATTATCTTATCAAAGAGATAACCCTTAAAGAAGTTCAGGTCAATATGAAAGTCTCCCATCAAGCATCTATATAAAGGGGGCGGCCAAAGCTCATTCCAGATACAAAACACAAATTCAAGCAAGTGATAGGAGTTCCGCGGAGCTCATATATTTTGGCATTTGATTCGAGATTAATGTGTGAAGCCCTCGAATTGGCATTATTTCTTCAAATCAAATTTAAGGAGACCCACGATGTTCAATGCATTCATCGGGGAGCTCATCAGATTTCAATATGATATTTGGAAGGGAAGAATTAGAGGATTAGATTAGAGATTGAATCCACAGTTAATTGATAAGTTTGAATTTCATTTTACTTGTATAGATTTTTCTTATCTTGTAATTTTATTTATTGCAGATAAAGAAATTTGTGCTTACAAATTTTGGCACGCTCAGTGGGACTATCTCTATCTCTCATCTATTTCCTTCATCAAAGATTGAAGTATCAAATGGCCACCAACAAGACTGCTGCATTGAAAATTACTACCTCAAATTCCTCAAGTGCTGAAGCAAAAAGTGTTGGCGTCATCACAAGAAGTATATCCAAGAAGTTGCAATCATCTTCGGAGGTGGCTCCTTCACTTGCTACAAAAAAAGTGTTGCCGTATTTTATTGATATGAATGAAGATGGTGGAGACTCGAAGGAAGAATCCGCATCATTCATTCTCCACTCAACATCAAATTCCTCAAGCATAGGGACAGTGATGGTGACAAGTGCTACAATCTTGAAGGAACAAATTACAAATTTGAGGAGGGTTATTAAAGGACTCACGAAGCATGTCCAAGAGCAAGACTTTCAAATCTCCAAATTGATGAGTAAAGTGCACAATCTTGATGCCAACTGCATGGTGGAGTAAAAAATTAAGGCTCAGGATGAAGGCGAAATATCTACAAAGAGACAACTAGCCAAAACTGAAGAGATTGCAACAAAAGAACTACAAGTTTCCACTTATAGACTAATCCCCGTTAACTTATTGAAGTAGTTTATCATGGGAACTATCAAATACAAGTTTGATGAAAGTTCTAAGTCGTCTATGACATACTCCAAGCCATATACTCAAAGGATTAACAACTTGAAAATGCCAATTGGTTACTAGCCCCCAAAGTTTTAGCAATTCGATGGTAAGGGCAACCCAAAGTAGCACATGGCTCATTTCATTGAGACTTGTAATAATGTTGGGACATATGGAGACCATTTAGTCAAGTAATTTTTTCAATCATTAAAGAAAGATGCTTTTGATTGGTATACTGACTTGGAGGCAAGCTTCATTGAAAGTTGGGGGCAACTGGAACAAGAGTTCCTCAATCGTTTCTACAGCACTCGACGGGCAGTTAACATGATTGAACTCACCACCTCTTGCTAGTGGAAAGAAGAACTTGCCATTGACTATATCAATCGCTGGATACATTTAAGTCTTAACTACAAAGATCAATTATCGGAGGCTTCAACAATTGAGATATGTATCCAAGGAATGCATTGGAGTCTTTGCTATATGCTTCAAGGAATTAAACCAAAAACTTTTGAAGATTTGGCAACTCGTGCATATAATATTGAAATGAGCATGAATTTTGATGAACAAGAAGACTCAAGTGATGCCGATGATGATGACGATGATGTTGGGGGCAATTAATTTTCACCTTCAAATTACAAATGCTCCTCGATATGAGCCTAAACTATCAATAATACTCCCAAATAAGAGCATAAGCTATCTAAAATTCTCAAGTTTCAATGTCTTCAAATCCATAACTCAAGTCTCCAAGTCTTCAAATTCAAGACTCAAATCTTGAAGTCTCCAAATTCAAACTTAAGTCTTCAAATACAAACTCAAGTCTCCAAGTCTCTAAAATTCACGACTCAAGTCTACTTCAAGTCAAGGCTCAAGTCTCTGAGTCTCCAAGTCCAAGACTCAAAATTTTAAGTCTCCAAATCAAAGACTCAAGTCTCCAAGTATTAAAGTCAAGGCTCAAGTTTTGAAATCTTCAAATTCAAAACTCAAGTATGCAAATCTCTAAATCCATGACTCAGGTCTTCAAGTCATCAAATTCAAGACTCAAGTCTCCAAACGTCCAAATTCAAGATTCGAGTCTTCAAGTTTCTAATCAAAGACTCAAATCTTCTAGTATTCAAGTCCAAAGCTTAAGTATTCAAATTCCAAATGCTCCTCGATACGAGTATAAACTATCTTAAATTTTTAAATTAAAGTTTTCCTATGTGCTTCTTCATAAAAGCTTAAACTATCAATAAGACTCCTAGATATGAGTATAAACTATCTAAATATTCAAAGTCTCCTCACGTGCTCCTTGATAAGAGCTTAAACTTTCAATAAGGCTCCTAGGTACGAGCATAAACTATCTAAATATTCAAAATTTACTCATGTACTCCTTGATAAGATTGTGAACTATCTATTAAGTCAAACTCAAGTAAACTCCTTGACATGAGTATAAATTGTCAACCAAATTCAAGTAGACTCCTTGACATGAGTATAAAATGCCTATGCAAGTTAAATATGCTCAATGCATGAGCTTAAATTGCATGTTATTTCTTGCCCGCATGAGTATAAAATGTATACGACACTCCCTTCCAAAGAATATTTACTTTGAATTATGTTATGAATTAACCCTTTTATTGGGCACCATAGCTCGAGGAATGCTTGGAAGATGTTCTTGTCTTGAACATAATTGAAAAAAAATTGGGAGAAAAAGAGAACTTCTCAAAATACTTCAAACCTTGCCTCTTTCATGGATGATCGTCACATCTTTTGCAAGTCTTGAAGTGGGGGAATTTGTAGACATATCAATTTTTGCCCAATTGAAGAGTGACACATGTGAAATAATATGCTAGTTATTAATTCAAAATTTTCTATTTATCTTGGAATTTATTAAATTTAATTTTAAAAGTAAATAGTTAATTTTAATTAATACTCTAGTATTTATTTTTTTGCTTAAATAAAATGTTGATAAGCATCAAAGATAAGTGTCTATGCCTATGGACCAATCAAATCAAAAATATTTAATACTATCTCTTGATATTTGATATTATCTCTTAATATTTGATATTATCTTATCAAAGAGATAACCCTCAAAGAAGTTCAAGTCAATTTGGAATTCTTCCATGAAATATCTATATAAAGGGGGTGATCAAAGCTCATTTAACACACAATACAAATTCCAGCAAGTGAGGAATTTTGAAGGAGTCTAGCAATTTCTTTAAATTAAATTCAAGGAGATCCCCGGCATTGAAGGTGTTCTTCACGGAGCTCATATATTTTTGGCATTTGATTCAAGACTAAGGTGCGAATCTCTCAAATTGGCATTATTTTAAATCAAATTCAAGGAGATCCACAGTATTCAAGGCATTCATTGTGAAGCTCATCAAATTTCAAGATCATATTTGTAAGGAAAGAATTAGAGGATTATATTAGAGATTAGATCCACACTTAATAGATTTTATTTTATTTGCACACTTTTTCTTGTCCTGTAATTTAATTTTTGCAGATAAAGAAATTTGTGCTTACAACATTATTTTGGATTATTTTACTCCCATTTTTGGGTCTATTTTCTCGACGAATGAGGCCATAAACGAAGTGTTGGATTGCTTAGAACTGAAAATCAGTCCTCATATGAACCTAAAGTTACTAGAAGATTTTTTGGTTAATGAGGTGAAGCTAGCCCTCTTCCAAATGTCTCCGCTGAAGTCCTCAGGGCCGGATGGAATGTCTCCATTGTTCTATCATAAATTTTGGGAAGTTGTGGAAAAGTATGTTGTTAACTTCATTCTTGGATTTCTAAATGGAGACAAAAGTTTATCCAAACATAATCATACTCATATTGTCCTCATTCCCAAGGTATCGAGACCTGAAGATAGATTGAAGCTATTCATGGATGATATCATATCAGAAACTCAGTCTACTTTTGTAACTACATGCCTAATTACTGATAATGTTCTGCTTGCTTTTGAGGTTAACCATTATATGAAGAGATTGAGAAATGGGAAGACTTGTAGGATGGAAATCAAGTTAGATATGTGCAAAGCCTATGATAAGTTGGAATGGCTTTTTCTACGAAGGGTTTTGATACATCTTGGATTTGATGTGTGTTTTGTGGAGCTATTTATGAAACGTGTTACTTCTGTTTCTTACTCTATTGTTTTGAATGGGGAGCCATTCGATTTTTTCTATCCTTAGTGAGGTCTTCACCAAGGCGATCCTTTATCTCCTTATCTATTTCTTTTTCATGCTGAAGGTCTTATCGCGTTGATTAGAAAAAAAAGAGAGAGAAAAATCTAATTATATGTATATCTATCTACAGCAATGCACCCAAAATATCACACCTTCTTTTCGTAGATAATACTCTTTTGTTTTGTCAAGCAACAAAGCAAGCGACAGTGTGCATAAAAAAAGTTCTTTCCTTATATGAGATTGCATCAGGGCAGTAGATTAACTATGATAAATCTAATGTGGTATTTAGCATACCACTTTAGTTACTCAGCATAATATTTAGTCAATTTTAGGAATGAAAAAGGTTGAGAAACATAATAAATATCTTAGACTTCCTTCGGTGGTAGGTAAACCCAATTAGGAGATCTTTGGATACATAAGGAAAAAAATATGGAGTGGTATAAATGGATGGTTTGGAAAAATGCTCTCTCAAGTAGGGAAAGAAATCCTATTAAAGGCTGTGCCCAAGTAATCCCAACTTATGCAATAAGTTGTTTTAGGCTTCCTGATGGCCTTATTTGTGACATAGAATCTATGATGGCTTCTTTTTGGTGGGATAATAGTCATGCAAGAAAGATTTAATGACTGCAATGGGACCTTCTGGGACATAGTAAATGAGAAGGAGGTACGGGTTTCCAAGACTTGAGATCCTTTAATCAAGCACTTCTAGCCAAATAAAGATGGCGACCACCAAATTCTTTGTTTTTGAGCACCTTGAAGGCCAAATACTATCCAGACTGTGAAGTTCATCATGCACCTCTCAGCTTTAGTCTCTCTTTCTCTTGGAGGGGCATTTTGGAATCACCCCAGTTACTTAGAGAAGGTCTTCGTTGTAGAATTGCAAATGGTTCCAATGTGCTCATTTGGCAGGATAGATGGATTCCATATCAGCCTAATTTTTATGTGTTTTCATTAAAATCATATCTGCAGACTTTCGTGCTTCTTCTCTCATTAATTTAGCAATTGGCCGGCAAAATTTTATTTTTCGTCCTATAACTTTGTTTAACTTGAATTTTTGCCCTATATTTTCAAAAGCAACAATTTTAGTCCTATAAGTAACAAAAAATTGGCCGTTTTAGTCTTTTTTTAACTGGAGTCGGCGAAAGTCGCAGGAAAAACTGACGTGGCTCACCAAACGTGTGGTAGTTTGGAGTTTTTGCCAGGTTAGACTGCCTAGTAGACATTTTTTGTCTTTTTCTTGCTCATTTTTCGTCCTATAACTTTGTCTAACTTGCATTTTCATCCTATATCTTCAAAATTTTCAATTTTAGTCCTATAAGTAACAAAAAATTGGTTGTTTTAGTACTCCGACGAAAAACCTATCGAAAAAAGCTAACGTGGCTCGCCGGAGTGTGCCAATTTTGAATGTTTGCTGTGTTGGCAAAAATTCAGCTGATATGACTTGACTAGTTGGAAGAAGAAATGCCAACTAGATATATATATATATACATATATATTTATTTATTTGTCTAAATTTAGACATATATATACATATATACATACATTACCACCTATCTCTCCCACCCACCCCCACCAACAATTCGCCACTCTGCCTATAGGCTTGCCATGGCCTGTCGCTTGGCGGGCGGCCTTTGGGCTGGCTATGGCAGATTTGTCCAGGCGACGCTGGCTGCCTGGCTCATGGCTGCCATGGCCGGCGATCCATGGGCAAGGCGGCGACTTTGTTGGGGGTATGGCGGGGGCGGGGGGATAGGTGATAATGTATGTATATATGTATATAAAAATGTCTATTTACATACATATATATATCTAGTTGGCGTTTTTCCTTCCAACCAATCAAGTTATGTCAGCTGGATTTTTGCCAAAACAGCAAAAAATTCAAAATTAGCACACTCCAATGAGCTATGTCAGCTTTTTTCGGTGGGTTTTTCGTCGAAGGACTAAAATGACCAATTTTTTTTTACTTATGGGACTAAAATTGTAATTTTTGAAGATATAGGGCAAAAATGCAAGTTAGTCAAAGTTATAGGACGAAAAATGAGCAAGAAAAAAATAAAAAATGCCTACTAGGCAGTCCAACCTGGCAAAAACTTCAAACTGCCACACGCTCGGTGAGCCACATCAGCATTTTCGACGACTTTCGCCGGCTCCGGCGAAAAAATGACTAAAACGATCAATTTTTGTTACTTATAGGACTAAAATTGTAATTTTTGAAGATATAGGGAAAAAACGCAAGTAGGGTAAAGTTATAGGACGAAAATATGAAATTTTGCCGCAATTGGACTGTGGAATTCCAATTTGATTTGTGAAATTTTTTTGCAACATGACTATAAAGCTATACTCTCTATTCCACTTAGTAGATGTGACAATGAAGATACAGTTGTGTGGCATTATACAAAATCTGGGATGTTCTCTTTTACATCAACATGCTATTTTGCTAAATCCTTAAAGCACCACTACAATAAATTACACTTCTAGTAACAAAGAATTTCGTTATGTTAACGCTTAATTCGTTACCTTATGTAATTGGTAACGAAATTTTGGTTACCAAAGTTTCGTGTGTTAAAGTCCATCGGTAAAAGTATTTGAAACAAACATTTTGGTTCGTTATGAATGATTACCTTATGGTGACAAAATATGTTGTTACCAAAACTATGATATTAGTAACAAAAAAGTGTGTTAGTTACAATAGATTTTTATAGCGTAACAAAATATTTAGTCACTAAAACATTGACAATTTTGTTGCATTTTATTTTTTCGTTACCAATGCATAATATAATATTATTATTTATTTAATTAAGTATAGTTACTAATTGTTTATGTAACAAAATATTTGGTTACAAACAGTTAAATAATATTTTAATTGAAAAACAAGCATTTCGTTACTAATTGAATAAATAACTAAGAGTTTCGTTACGAGAGAGATTAAAAGTTTTGTTACATTTAGTACATTAATTTTTTGGGCCTTAAGCTGTCTCAATTAACCATACTTAGCTCACTTAAGGGCTCGTTTGGTTTCATTTTCAAAGTCTATTTTCATATTTTCTACTATTTCAGAAATAAAACACTTCACTTTTTATACATTTTCACCCAACATCATTTTTATTTTCATTTTCATTTTCAAAACACATTTTTTAATAACTTATATATTTTTTTTCTCTATTCTATTATTTCTATCTCTCTCCACCGATAACATACTAAAACTAATATAATCATTACTTTTCCAACAATCTATCCAAACTCAAACTCATTTTCAGCTAACTAATTTTTCAAATTTTAGAAATGACGAAAATGAAAATTGAAAATGAAAATAAAACCAAACAGCTTGGTAGTTGGACCTGGGACATGGGTCAGAGACATCCCCATAGACTGGGCTTTAGGATAGCAATGTCTTTGGCGCTGGGCTACTGGCGGGTGGGCTAAACAATAACTAGGCCGTCTTTGCCATGGGCTGCTCCAACTGGCTAAAGCCTAATCTCGGGGCTTGACTGATGGACTTGGCACTAGATTGAAGGTTGGGCTTAGCAGTTGGGGCCGCTTGAATGGGCCAAGGCACGGTGGCCTAGCTGTGCTGGGCAATAGCACGATGGGCCGTCGGCAGATGGACTGGGGAACACTAGGCCCAACAGTTTTTGGACTGAAAGGACCAATGCACATTGGACCTTGGCGTGTTAAGTTGCTGGAATTGGAAACTCAAAATTGTCGCTAACAGGACTCGAACCCGTGCCTGCAAATACTTGCAAACTGATATTAGTTAATATAGATATATGCATAGATACTTATACTTATTGAGCTTGGTTTGGCTAGTTTAACTGACGAGCTCGAACTGTTCGCGAATTGTTTCGTCTCATTTACACCCCTAGTTTTTAATGTAAATAAAATAAAATTATAAAAAATATTAGTCGGAAGAGTAAAAGGTGTGGATTTTTTTACTCTATTAAAAATAAGTTTGGAAAATCAATGATATGACATAATTAGTTTATTAGACTATTTTAGAATAATATTATTATTTTTAAAAATAAAATAGTAATTGTCATTTGAATAAATAAAATAAGAGTATCAAATAGTGAACAAAAAGAAATAAACAGAACGTGTGGGATAATTATATAACATAGCTGCATGAAGCAAAGAAATTTTATTACATATATGTAAATATAAAGTATTAGGTAAAGGAGTAATATTTTTGCATTGTGAGTTTTGGGTAAAGAAAATATTATAATAATTTATTTCATTAATCAAAATATATAATATTAACAGACGAGTATAAATCTAGACTAAGTGGGTGTTTGGCTAAGCTTTTAATAAAAAGATATTATAAGAATTTTTTAAGCTTATAAAGATATTAGATTTTATCTTTTAAAATAAGTCTTGCAATGTATGAATAAAATAAAAACTTAAAATTCATGGGGTCTAAATTATTACAAGAATATGTTTAAATTTTAAAAATAAGTGAATACATCTTTACATTTTGCAGAAGAGCTTATAATATAAAACACTTTATTTTAGAAATTTATAAAAAAAATATTTATGAAATATAATTGGCATTACATATATATATGTATTAAAAAATTGTGGACAAAACCCTTTAAGGTAAAAAACAAAGGGCTATCTAATAAGCAAAAGAAACAATATTATTAATTATGGTGGTTTAGAAAAACCACCGTGAAGTTATTCATTCAGTGACGGTTACACTAACCACCGCCATTTATTATGAATTCCGCATTGGTTTCAAAAAACCGTTGCTAAATGGCTAATTCAGCGGAGGTTTGGATAAATCGCTGCTTAACCACCATCAAATTAATATTTTGCGGCAGTTGAGACAAACTGTCGCAAAATATATACTGCGATTAACCTATTTTCTTATAGTGTATATATCTATATATATATACTATATATGTATATAAGTATGAATAAAAATTCTATTATATATTTTTTTATAAATATTAAATATTATTTAATTCAGAATGAATAAATAGAAAAACATAGATAAAAATAAAATTAATTTAAATTTTATTGATAAATTTATATATATGTATATTATATATATGTATATTAAATATATGTGAATAAGTATAAATAGAAAAATAAGTATACATGTATGAATAATTAGAAAGAAAAAAGATAAAAATAAAAATCATCCAAAATTTTATAGATAAATTTATATATATATAATGAGAATATATGAAATAATGATAAATTTATATATATGTATAAAATCAGAAATATATGAAATAATGGAAGAAGAGAGAAATGAGAATAAAAAGAAAAGAAAAGTATGAAAAAAAATAAAAAAAATAAAAAATGATAATAAATAGTTATTTAAATTGAATTGTAAATATGTGAAATGGTTAAGGGTAAATTGGTCTTTTTATAATAAAATTATGTTAAATGGGCAACAAATGTGGAGGGGAAGGCGGTGTGCATGATTTTATAAAACATAAGGAAATTTTTTTGTGGGTGTGTATATATATATATATATATGGTTTTTTTTCACCGGAGGGTTTGATGCCGATTTCACAAATCACAGGGGGGTAAATTACAATTAGCCCAATAAAATTGTTACCATTTCAATAGAGCCCTTACTTTTCTTTCTTTCTTTTTTTTTTTTGCTAACTTAGTGTTTGTTATATTGGGAAAATTGCATTTTTGGTTTCATTGGATAGGGGGGTTTGCATTTTTGGTACTTAGGTTGACACTTATAGGACCAAAACTCTAAATCTTTTAACACATTTGGGACATCAACTCAACTTTCATTAGTGTTTGGGCAAAATCGTTAAATTAAAAAAAATTAATTACCCAACAGCCCCAAAATTTTGATTTATTTATAAAAATTCCACAAATTTTGAAATGCCCAATCAACCTTCATTAAAAAAATTTTAAAAAATAATAAAAAATTTAAAAATATATAACAAAAAATCCTCATGAAAAATTAAAATTTTTATATATCAATATAAATATCATATACATATATATAATATCAATATAAATATATATAAAATAAATATCATATAAATATATACATAAATATATATATATAACCTACCCCCTCCCCCAACCCACACCGCTGACTGATCAGCCATGGCCAGTGGCCTCGCCTTGGGGTTGGGGGGAGGGGGCGAGGGTTGGAAGAAGCAGGGGTGGGGGGGAGGGGGAAGGCGTGGTGGGGAAGGAGCAATATATATATATATGTATATACATATTTTTACTTATTTATTTGTTGTTAATTAATAATTTTTAATCAAATTAGTCTAAATTGATTTTTTTTAATTATGTTATTTATTTAAAATTATTATATTATTTTGTTCAAAATAATTAAAAATATTTATTTATTTAAAATTATTAAGATTATATTGTTAGGATAAAATTTTAGATTTTATTTTTATTTAAATTATTTATTATGATTAATAAATAAATTTAATTTTTTATTTATATATACACACATCAAGGTCTCACAGGGTTCAAACTCTTGATCTCACACATTATGTAAATTATTAAATACATTCTTGTAGATTTTATTTTATTTTAAAATTATTTATTTTAATTAATAGATAGATTTAATTATATTTAACTATGTTATTATAATACTATAAAATATGTAATTCTCAATTATGAAATTATGTTATCTAAGATAATAGGTTTTTTGTTTTTATTTTTATTTTTTAATTTTATATTTAATTAATAAATAAATTCAACTCAATCTAATTAAATTATTTTAGATTATATTTATAATTTTAATATTATTGAGTATTTAATTTTAAATTATAAAAACATATTAATTAAGAGATGGAATTAATTTCTTACTTTTCTTTTTAATTCTTTTACTTATTTATTTAATTAATAAATAAATTTAACTAAATCAGATTAAATTAATTTAGATATGATAATGATTTTAAAAACAAAATATATTCAACTTAATCTAATTAAATTATTTTAGATATGATTATTTTTTAATATTATTGAGATGAAATTAAAAAAAAATCATATTAATTAAGAGATGGATTTGATTTTTATTTTTATTTTATAATTAATAAATATGTTTAATTAAATTTGATTAAATTACTTTAGATATGTAGATGGTTTTAAATTTTTATTTTTTTAATTCAACTTCAATTAAAAGATTATTTAGTATTTAAAAAAATTATTTTTAACCCCCATAATAATACATCATAAAACATTTGATAAATTTATAATAGAATAAAAGTGATTTTCAACCCCCCATAAAACATTTGATAAATTAGATTTTTAACCTCCATAATAGAATAAAAGTGATTTTTACCCCCCATAACACCACTATCATAAAACATTTGATAAATTATTTTTAACCCCCATAATAATGCATCATAAAACATTTGATAATACGTCATAAAACATTTGGTAAATTTTTAACCCCCATAATATACGTCATAACTCATCTTATAATATAAGATAAAATAAATAATTTTTGTGTATACTATTTATACACAAAATGGAGGGAGGAGCTAAAATTTGGAGGGAATAAAAAAACAATAGGGGCATTCATTTTTGGAGGGAAACTTATTTTTTTGAAGGAAATATAATATGTAGATCAACTAATTATTAAGAACAACTTGTTTAGGTCCATGAAAGTTAATAATCATTACATTTAATAATATACTCTACGTTAATACTTTCTCTACACTATACTAGACCACGAAAGTTATCTTCATTTTACCAATTTATATAGTAAAATATACATACAATTAACATATAGATATCTATAAGTTATAAAGATTTTTAACTGGCTAATACAGCGATTAAAAAAATTAAATATAACATTAACATGCCTAATTTCAGGGATCGTTTTCTTTTCATTAAGTACTATGGTAAACTAGATTTCTTTCTTTTCTTTCGCTATTCAGGTATGTAACCTTAACTGTTTATTTTAAGGAGTTTTGAGAATTTTTTTAAAAGAATATTGTAATAAAGTATAATAAAAAATTAAATTCTTAAGCTCCAAAATTTATAAGTCCAAATTATATGTTATTTAACTACTTTAACTATAATAGAAAGTAATTTAATAATTTAAAAAATTATATGTCAATTCATCATATAATCTAAAATAAAAGAAATTAAGCTTGCTATAAATTATTTATACAAAAAAAGAGATTAGTTCAAACCCGTCAAGAAAGTCCAATTTACTAATTAACTACAAAATTGTTCAAGCCAATTTAATAAAAACATGTTGGTGAAGCCCAATTAACTAAAGTTTTAAATTAATGTGAAAACTAATTCATGAAGAAAGCCCAATTTACTAATGTTCTAAAAAATTGACTTTAATAATAATTAAAAAAAAAGTTGGTGAAGTCCAATTAACCGAATTTATAAATTATGTTAAAACTAGGTCACTAACAATGCTCAATTTACTAACTTACTGAAAAATTACCAAGCCCGATTAAAAAAAAAAAAAAAAAAAGAAGTTGATGAAGTGTTAATTGATGTGAAACCCAATTCACTTAAAAAGTCGTCAAGCCCAATTATAAAAAAGAAGTAATTTGGTGAAGCCAGATTAACCAACTCTTTAAATTAAGAAATAGACCAACTATTATATAAAGTCCAATTCACTAATTTATAATTAAAAACATTAATAAAGTAATTCTTAATTGAAGTATAATTCACCAATTTATTAAAAAATTTGGTGAAACATGATTATTAATTAAAAAATTGAAAGAGCACAATAACCAATTTTTAAATAATTATGATAAAGAATTGGTGAAATCTAATTCGTAGACAAAGCCCAATTAACCAATTCACTATAAATTTTGGTGAAGCTCAAATTTTAAAAATAAATTAGAGAAAATCAATTAACCAATTCTTTAAGTTAATGTCAACCCTAATTCTTAAACAAAGAATACTAATTCCCTGAAAAATTGATAGACCCAAATTAATAGAAAATAACTTGGTAAAACTCAATTAATCAATTCTTTAAATTGATGTTAAGCGCAATTCTTAAACAAATAAACTAATTTACTGCAAAACTGGTAAACCCCAATCAATAAAACAAAAGTTGCTAATGCCAATTAATTTGTTCAGTCAAAATTTGGTCAAGCTTATTTCTCAAGATGAAAGCCTCATTCACAAGTTAATCCACTTGTAATTTGTTCATCATCAAATTCTTAGAAGAAAAAAAAAAAAAACTCAATAATTTATTCACTAAAATTTTTGCTCAAGCTCAATTCCTTAAAGAAAGCCAACAAATTATTTAGTCAATTCAAATTTATTGAAGACCAATTCTTAAAACAAAGCCCAAATCACCAATTAATTCACTATAAATTTAGTCAAACCTATTTCTTAAATGATAGCCCAACTAAAAAATAATCCAATATAAATTTGTTAAATCCCAACCCTTAAAAGAATTCCAGTTCAACAAATAATTCACAAAAAAATTGTAAAGCCGAATTCTATAATAAAATGAGCATAATTAAGCAATTTTTTCACTTCAAATTTGTTCAAGTCCAATTCTTATAATAAGGCATAACTCACCAATTAAAATTTTGGTCAAGTCTAATTATAAACTAAGTCAAGCCCAATTAACAACTTCTTTGAATTATTGTGAAGCCCATTTCTTGAACTAAAACCCAACTCACAAAGTATGGGTTCAAAATTAATTTAATTGTCATTTACATTTAGTAACGAAAACAGTTATTACCATTGTGTAAAATTGAATTTTGGAGGAAACAAATTTCTAGAAGGAAAATTAAATTAACTTTAGTAACCAAACATTTTGTTACAATATAATTTATTTGTAACGAACATTTTCTTGTTACAATAAGTATCCAATTTTGTTACAAATAAATTTCTCTAAATGGAAAAAAATATTATATGTGACAAAATGACACTTTTCGTAACGAATATTTATTTAGTTACAAAAAATAAAAAATCTAATGTAACAAATATTAGTTAAAGGTAGCAAGATTTTTATTTTGTTACTCAAGATAAGTATTTTAGTAACAAAAATTCAACTTTGTTACGATAAATACAACATTTGCAACGAAATTTACCTTTGTTACAAAAGATTTTGTTACATGAAATGCAATTTGTTGTAGTGCACATAACACTTGAGGAACACAGTGGCTTCAATACTGCTTCTCATGTACCTGATTTCAGATTTCTTTGGAATTGCAAAATTCCACCTAAGATGAAACAATTTGTATGGCATGCAACTAATAATCTTCTTCCTACTGACTATGCACTTTATCATAAAAAGATCCATCAGAACCCATTTTTGTGATATTTGTTCTAATATGGAGGAGATATTTTGCATTGTTTGCTTCATTGTCATTTTGCTAGACAAGTATGGGCTCTTTCTAACTTTCCATTTGTATCTATTTTTCGATTTCAAGGAAGTTCAATCTACAATTGGTTTTACAAAGTGAATGATGCTCTTGCTACCCAAGCCTTCGAAATATTTCTTGTTTGCTGTTGGGGCATTTGGCACAGCAGAAATTGCTCAAAGTTTGGAGAGGCCAACAGGTCACCAATGGAGGTTGTGAGTTTTGCTATAAGCTTTCTAGACAGATTTAGGACAGTTGCAATAGTGGACACTAATTTCAGGTTTGGCAACTTAACAGAAACATGGCGAGGCACCATGAATGGATCAGATAAAGGTGAATAAGGATGCCGCTATCTTTAGAGATCATGGTGCTAGAGGTATTGGACTTGTTGCTCGCAATTGTAGAGGAGAATGTTTGGCATGGGACTCTCGGCTCTTTTGGTGTAATTTGCATCCAGAAGTAGCAGAGGCATTGGATGCAAAATTGGCCTGTAAAATGTATTCTCACTTTCTCGCGGTTGGATACTGTAATTGAAGGGGATTGCCTCTCAGTTATTCAAGCTCTTTGTGAATATGTTTTCTATTTATCTGACATTGGTCCGCTTATATCGGATACCAAGAAGTGTATTTATGCTTTCTTTCAATTATGTTTGGCATAGAGCTAACCAATGTGCTCAAGACCTTGCCACAAAGTCTCTTTCTTTGTATCAATCTACTATTGTATGTTCCAATGTAATTGACCATGCTTTGGATCTGGACTTTGTTTAATGAAATGATTTTCATGTTTTCTCTCAAAAAAACAAAAAAAAATATGATTTTCTTTTTTTTTTCCCCCTTTTTTTGGCTTGTAGAATTCATGTAAAATCTTCTTTTTATCTCTTTCTTGCCTTTTCTTTTAAACATAGGGTTCATTTTGTAAAATATTTGTGATTTGCATTTATAACAAAATAAAGTTAATTCCAAGAGATATTAGTGAATTCATTATAAGAACAAAATAATATGAAAATCACACACAAAACTCAAGAAATTATGAAGCTCTCCTGATGAAGAGTCATAAAACTATTGTTATTCTAATTAAAATTTGAATGTTTTCTTGTGTGCAAGTTTTGAAATTTATATAAATAGCAGTCATATGTTACTATATGACATGCATAGATCAATTAGAATTGAAATTATTTCTCATAATAGTAGCCCTCAACTAGAGGGACAAAATGGTTAGAACTCGATAGGCCAACTTAAAAGTATTATTTCAGCCCATACTCAAGTCAAATGGCCCAAGTGCATGAAGACAATTTATAATATATATTAGGCCCACATGAGATACACTAGCCCAATAAATACTAATGTTACCTAGCAAAATGTTATAATGGGTCGGATTTGGATAGCTTAGTCTGACCCACGATCCAAATCAATTTTGATCATCAATCCAACTTGGTAGAAAGCACTTAGATCATGCCACTTCAGCTGACCCATTCGGAATGATACATTAGTATAAACACCCCAATTTACTCTATTTCTATGGTACGCACACGTGCTACCTTCATATGCTCTCTCAATATTGTTTATTTTACCTCCTTTTTCTCCAAATATTGACTTAAACGTCGCAGGGTTTTCGTTGGCAAGGATCCCAGCCACCCCTAGTGATCTCTTTTGGATTTCAAGCTCTTAGACCTCAAGGACATTCGAAAGACCTATGACCCAAATAGACCTTGGCCTGAAGGATTACTCCTTACCCCACATCATAACCCAACAATTGAATCCAATCCAATTAATTTTGAATTGAGCTGGACTTAAATAGGTTTTATAAGTTTTATGTTAATAATGACCAACCCAAATATTTAATCAAAATTTAATAAAATTTAGAAAAAAAATCAATTTTGATTTAATAATTACAAGTTTATGTCATTTCTGTTTTCCCATTTTTATCCACCCTCGTACTTTTGAATTGTAAATATTTTTATATAGAAATAGCCTGTTAAGCTCTGAAGTTATTAAAAGTTTAGTTACTGATTTTCTTCTGTGGTGCCAATTTTAGCATATGAATAATATTTTGAAGTTTTAAGAACGAATTTTATATCTATAATTTGAAAATCTTTGGAATTTGTTGCTTAGTTAATACTAATATCTATCTTTTCTGCGTTCAAATAATAAAATTGGCATGCGATTCATAACTATTATTTTTGAAAAATAAAAAAAAATTGATTTTTTAATTGACAATTTAATATGCACTTGTTGATGAATTATTTTTCAAAATTATTAATTTTGTTTTACAAAATAATTACCAATTATAATTACTTTAAATTGCAATTTCATCTTGCGAGAAAAGATCAATAATATAGGTATATAAATCAATAAATCATCTCATTAAAATTTTACATTGTGTAAGGTGTAAAAAAATACATTGACATTCTTATTGTTTTTTGAATTTATTTTTCAATTAAGCCGAATGAATAAAAGTGTGGGCACCCAACTTAAACCCGACACCATCTGCCCATTTGCTACCCCTGCTATCAACCTTTTTTATTACTTTGAAATTAAGGGTGAAAAACTACATAGCTATTTTAACATAATTAGTATTAGGAGACTTTCATATTAATACGCAATTAAATTTTTAGTACAAAGTTTGAATTCTACTAACAACATCTAGCCACAGCCATCTAAGTCGTGTAAATCCGAAATCAACAGAATGACTTAAGTTGTATCTTGAACTTAAGTCTGCTGAGATTGCAAATTGGGCTGACATGTCCCTCGTCATATTGGGCTATTTGGATCAATATTCTTCAACCATTTGCCATGAAGCGGTATCTATAAATATATAGATCAATACAAAATATGAGGCAGTGTTTAGTTATGTTCCCCAAAACAAAATTGTTTCGGGAGATTATAATCAAACATACACATATTTTGGATCCAAAATGTCAAAATAGGTCTTCACCAAAATGCTCTCTTCCTTTTTTCATTATCCCCTCAAAACCCTCCATTTTGCCATATACATATACATATACATATACATATACATATATATATATTTTATTATTATTATGCATAAAATAAAAATATATTACTAGATTCAATTATTTCATTTTCATCCCAAATATCAAATAAAAAAGCATTGATTTGACTACTATAGTGGAAATATTTTCTCCCAAAACATAAATAAACATACAAATACTTTACAAAAATATTTTTTAATAATTCGTCAAAATATAAATAAAAAATTTATCACATTTTTCAATACCACTTTCAAATTCTCGAACCCTGCTCTCAAAATTTATTTTTTCTAAATATATTACATAATCATCCATAAAACATAACTAAACATTCCCTAAATTTTTTAAAATTGATAAAGCGAAAGTCTCCCACGTTGAAAGCGGGTAGATGAGGGAAAGGAAGGGAAGATGATATATGGGCGCGTTTGGGCTGGAGCGCAGCTTAACCCGTCCTGTCGGGGGTGCTGAGGCGACTCGCTGATGATCGTATAGAGACGGCTAGTCGTGCCGACACCCACGCTTCGAAAACATTTTATCATTTTAGGCTAGTAGATTCCGCCCTACTTTTGGTGGACCTGCACGTCAATTTTTGGAAGGCCCTGAAGATCCTCCTCTTTGGGGCCTTACCAATATCACCATTTTTCCCAACTATTTATATGAACAATTCTCCAAAGGCTATGCTTGGTTATATTTTGAGAAAACAATTTTATTTTTTCAAAATGTAATCAAACATACAAAAATTTTCCTTCCAAAATACCAAATTAAAAATTTTTAAATACCCTCTTCTATCTTTCATTATTTCCAAAACCTCCCCATTTTTCAATATATACATACATATATTATATATATTATACATATTTTATTATTATTCTAATAATAAAAAAATTGCTAAATTCCATTTTCACCCAAAAATCCAACAAAAAGACATTGATTTGACTGCAACAGTAGAATTTGTCTCCTCCCAAAACATAAGCAAACATATCAAATTTTTCCAAAATAATTTTCTTAGTATTCTCAAAACATAAATAAACATACATCACATTCCCCAATATAAATTTCACATTCGCCAACCCCACTTTCAAAACTCATTCTCCCAAAACACATAATTCATATCCAAATATTACTTGCTTTTTTGGGCTTTCCGTAGGGTGATGTGTGAACTGCTTTCTGGACAATTAATTAATGAGCAGTTTATTGGAAATAAATGAATTCTCAATAATTTATCATCATTTTTACCTATATTCAAATTCATTTTCATTTTAAAATACATTTTCTAATAACATATATATATATTTCAAATAACTGCTAACTTGTATATCTTATCTCTCTTCTTCATTATTACTATTTTTCTCCACCTACAACCTACTAAGTTCTATATAATCACTCAACGTACTATCTACACTGTCTTTAGCTAACCTTTTAAATTTTAAAAATGTTGAAAATAAAAATTGAATTTGAAAACACAAACAAACCAGCCCTAAGTTTTAACAATTTTTGAATTATTCAATTTGGTATTATCGACACTTGAGATTTATGGTCTCATTTTTATTATGTCATGATTTTACCCTTTCAACAGCAGTGGAATTATTTTATTTTATCATGCAAAGGGTTATTTTTTATTAATTTCAACAAAAAATTTCTTAATTTTATATATTACTTGTGTAATATTTTGGTCACCTCACTATGGATTGGCTCTTAATTTTTTGATGGTGGATTAATCTGATTTTATTTTGAAGCTGTGATCAACCGTCAAAACGTGGCTAACCATGGTTAGCAAATGTGTGACTCTCTAAATGCAATTATACTATTTCTTAATTTCTATGTGTTATAATTAATTGCTTCATCATCAGGATATTTATTGCTTATATGAATAAATATAAATTACATAATATTCACAACACATCTTGATGCGGCTCTGAATCTAAGGTTAGGACCTCAAACTCGAATTCCACAATGGACCCATTTTGGATCTCGACCTCGACTCGGATCCCACTCTGTACAAGTGATTTTGGGTCTCCGACCTGACCACAAGAGAACACATTAGGTTAGTTGAGATCGCCCTCAACTAAGGTCTTTCGATGCTATGGGGCTAAGGCGATCAATTGTGAGATCAAAAGTGAAGATAAGAACTCAAGAGAGAGTGAGTTAAGGTCACATGACCTGGTACTGTGTGATTCTTGCCCGTCTCTATTTGTACGGATCAAGGTGGCGCATTATTGTATGTCAAATCCTTAATTGATCAACGGTTTGCAATTTGGGTCACGACTCGGGTCGGGTCGGGTTCCGTTAGGTCATGACTCGACCCAAGTAAAAAGATTCGGATCCTGTCATGTATGAGCATTTTGGCTAAAATCCAGGGGCAAAATGGTCTTTTAACTCTATCTTCATTAATTATTATCATCATTAATTCCTCCACTTTCCAAGTGTATGGGTTCTTCTCTCTTCTTGGAGGAATAAACCTATACACTATGGAAAGTAGGCGCTGGACTCCCTCTGCCATCTAATTGAGTACAACTGATCTTGGCCGTTGATGCTGCCTCGAGAGGCGAACCATCGCATCTTCTCTCTATAAATACCCCTGAAATGCCCCACAACTTTATTTTATTTCCTTTCTTCTTATTGTTTCAGCACGCCTAGCCAGACCTCGAACCTAAGCCTCTCATCTTTAGATCAAGACCCCAATCTCATAGGTTTGTTTTTTTAGTAATAATAAGCTCAAACTCGGGCTCTTTCTCTGAAAAAACTCGTAGCCTCAGTCAATTGGGGTCGAGTGATAGTGTCTCCCCTTCCTTTAGTTTAGAGGATGTGACATCTCTTCAACTTATTCCTTTCATGGGTTCGACCTCGACCCCGACTCTAATTAATCCGTGGGATCTTGAACTTGAAGTGGGCTCGCCTTTTGGTTGGTCCATTGAGAATATCCTACTAGGTTTAAATATTTGCCCAGCCCAATTGATTTCTAATGCCATAAGGCACATCTTTGCTTTTTTATCATAATGTCTCATTCCGGGGTCGAGCCCTTCTTTGCCCACTTCTGGTCCCTCCCTTTTATTCAATAACGACCTCAACCTAAATTGGGGAATGTGGATTATATTATTTCACCGCGAGGCCCATGTGCAAATTCTTGGATAAAGTTCCAACTTCCCTGGGTCTTTGAAAGGAGCATTTTCTCTTTATTCGAGCTCCTGCTAATCACCCATGGCGGTTTAGGTCTAATTAGAGGCATAGTAAGCCAAAAAATTTTATGCCAGGCGAGGTCACTTAGGAGGGGAGAACTTCGTGGATTCTGTAACTGACCATCTGTATAAGGTTGGCGAGCTCTTGGAGAAGGAGGTTCTCAAAATTGCTAACCTCTCGCTAGCAAATATTTGATTTCGCAAAGCTTTCAACGATAGCTCTTGCTGCTATTAATTTGTCTTTCTTTTTTTTGCTTATCTTCTTGAGCTCGAGATCTAACATTTCTTCTTTGGCTTTGTTTTAGTCATGTCGAGCAAAAACATCCATATAATAAACAAGATGAAGGCTCAGAAGGAGGCTTTGATGGTAAAGGCTCAATCTTCTAGGCTCGTGCTAGCCTTAGCTTCCCTACACATATGGCGACCTCGAGCTAGCCCTCTAGCACGCCAGTTCCTCTAGTGAAAGTGGAGCAACCTTTACCGCTCTCCCCAGTCCTTGGGGTCGGGGTCATATTTTCAGTCCTCGAGCCCACTCTCACGGCTGAGGATGCCCCGGCAACAAGGGAAAGAAATGCAAGCAAAGTTCCAAGAGAAAGAGCCTAAACTCTCTTCCCCCAGCCATTCAAGAAAAAGCCCTTTGGAGAAAAAGTCTAAG
Source organism: Jacaranda mimosifolia (assembly GCA_018894105.1). Classification (NCBI taxonomy): domain Eukaryota; kingdom Viridiplantae; phylum Streptophyta; class Magnoliopsida; order Lamiales; family Bignoniaceae; genus Jacaranda; species Jacaranda mimosifolia. The sequence goes on along the minus strand of CM032120.1, from coordinate 34,230,377 downwards.
GGCAAGGGCTCGAGCGGGAGCCATTTAGAGAAGAAAGCCCGATCTGAGCCTGACCCTCTTCTCGCCTCCCCCAGCAACCTCGATGTCCACGCATGCCGCGAGGCCCTGCTGAACGATGCACATAAAAGCTACAAGACTATAAATTCAATATTTTCCAGTGATTCTTTGCGCCCGAATCTGATCCTGGACTGGAAAATTACAGACCAAAGCTCAGTGCTTCAATCCCGATCCAGGGAGAATTTCTACAAGCTATATAAGGGATTCTTAATGACTCAAGATCAAGCCTTGCTCGCGTTTGTAAACTTTGCCAACTCAAGGAACATGGTGCTAATGCCATGATGCAAGTAAGCTCTTTGTCATCATACTTTAAAATTTATTTACATCTATGTGGGCTCGTTTCTGATGCTGTTTGCTCATTTCGTAGGGGATCACCTATATGCATCAACTCACCATTCAATGCACTTATTGGAGAAATTATTCCATGAATTGAGATAATGAGGTCATGGAGCTCAAATTGGCCAAGGATGAGCTCGAGGTCAATCTGAAATCAACCTAAGAATCTATTGACAGTGAGCTCGCTTCACAGAAAATCTGAGATATGGAGTAGAAGTTGGCTAAAACGAAGTTCCTGGCCTCTGAGAAGAAGACATCATATGAGCAGGGCTGTTCAAAAGGTCAAAAAGTCTTCGAGAGCTCCTTTGAGTTCAAGGAGTTGATCCAAAACATGAGGTTCGATAGAGTCCGAGCCTTCAGGAAATCTGGCACGTTCAAGTCTATGGTCGAGGAAAAGGTGGCTAAATATGCTTATATGAGCTTCATGAAGTGCTAAGCTTAACTAAATAAACTAGGCGGGATCATCGCTAGATTTGATCGGGGGCAGCTAGATCCCACCAAAGATGTGGATCTAAAGGACTACCCAAACAGCGGCCTCCCTAAAGAATAATAACCCGAGGATGAGTTCACTTTCTTAGCCCCAAAGGTTGAGGTCCCCTAAGCAGCCACTGAAGAAGGCGAGATCATTTCCTCAACTCCAATGACAACTGAGACCCCAAAGAGGCTGCCGCGAAAGTTGGGGGCTCAACATCGTAGACTCAAGCCCATAGACTTGTAGTTTTTGTTTATTTGTCGTAGTAGTGGCTCTTCTTCTTATTCTTCTTTTAAAACTTGGGTTCAAGATCCTTCTGACTTCTCACCTTTATATTGTGAACTTGAATCACCAAATCAATGTAATCAAACTTTGATTTAATGGAATACAAGGTTCCTTTTGCTCAATAAAGTCTCTGAGTTCATATTTGAATTGCTTCGCAATTTCAAAAATTTTTGCTCAAGTACTTGGGTTCTTTCACAATGCAATTGACCTCTTAAAGCCTTTAATTTTTCTGCAAACACTACTCAAAATAGAGTTAAAGATACTGCTCAGATCTAGTATAGGATCTCGATTTCGCGACTTGGGATCTTCTTGTGTTAAAGACCTTGCTCAGATCTTGTATAAGATCCCAATCCTATGACTTGGGATCGCCTTGAGTTAAAGATCTTGCTCAAATTTCGTATAAGATCTCGATCCCATGACTTGGGATTGACTTAAGTTAAAGGTTTTAGTCAGATCTGGTATAAGACCTCGATCCCATGACTTGGGATTGCCTTGAATTAAAGATCTTGCTCAGATTTTGTATAAGACCTCAATCCCATAACTTGGGATCACCTTGAATTAAAGATCTTGCTCAAATTTGTATAAGATCTTGGTCCCCTGACTTGGGATTGCCTTGAATTAAAGATCTTGCCCATATCTTGTATAAGATCTCGGTCCCCTGACTTGGGATTGCCTTGAATTAAAGATCTTGCCCAGATCTTGTATAAGATCTCAATCCCTTAACTTGGGCTCGCCTTGAGTTAAAGATCTTGCTCAAATCTTGTATAAGATCTCGATCCCATGGATTGGGACCTTCCGAGCTTCATCATTACTTTTTGGGTTATATTCTAAGACTCACCGTGTGGGTTTTCCTATTTCGGCCGGGATCACAGATTTTGCCCCATACACCAAACAACATAGGGTCTCGCCAGTCGTGGCCTTAAGAGTAGTACGATGTGCCCATAAAACTCCTTAGAGCTCCATCTGCCTAGCCTTCTTTTGCCTTTATCAAGTGAGCTTGTAAGCTCTTTAAGAGATCACATTTAATTACCTCTGTATGGCCATTCGCATTTGGGTTCCCCACGAATGTGAATCGCTGTTTGATCTTGAGCTCATTACACCAATTTGTTATCTTTTTTCCATTAAACCGAGTTCCATTATAGGAATCCTGAACCTGCATATAATGTTATTCCAAAGAAAGTTGATAACCTTATTCTTGGTGACCTTAACTAGTATTGTTGCCTCCACCCATTTACTGAAACACTTCATTGCCACTATCATAAATTTTTTCTAGCCTTCGGCCAGTAGGAAAAGTCCAGTATGTCGATCCCCCATTGATCAAATGGACACGATACAAAAATTGGCTCTATTGGTAGAGTTGGTCGATGAGCAAAGTTGGCATGGAACTGACATTTCTTGCACTTTTTTACGAAGGCGGCTGCGTCTTGATTCATGGTGGACCAGAAATATCCTTGTTTGAGGGTCTATAAGGCCAAGGACCTCCCACTTGAGTGATTTCCACGACTTCCTTCGTGGATCTCCTTCATCACATAATGAGCCTTCTCAGGTCGCATACATTTTAGCAATTGTCTTTCAATGGACCTCTTGTATAGTTCCCCATTAACCATAACAAACCAATTTTCTTTGAAGACTACCCTTCTTACTTCTTTCGGGTCCTCTGGCAAGGTCCTACCTGCTAGATATCAAATCAGGTTATCTTTCCCAGTTGTTCCTATCTCTGTCTGCAAGATCGCCTCTTTTTCAGAAGCATCATCCTTTAATTCAAAACGTTTGGCTATCAACAAAGTTATAAATGCACTTCGAGTTCCTTTAGTCAAACTACCAAACTTGGCTAAAGCATTTGCTATCTCATTTTCCTCTATTAGGATTTGTTGCACTTGGTAGAATGCAAACCTTGATATGAGCTCCTTTACTTTTTCCAGGTACTCTATCATGGATTTTTCTCGTGTTCCAAATGTCCCTTCGATTTAGAGTGCCATAAGCTGTGAATCGGTGTAAACATTCAACTTTTCTATGTTCATGTGTTTTGTTGTCTTCAACCCAAAGATTATTGCCTCATAATCGATCTCATTTCTGGTAACATCGAAGGCTAGCTTTATTGCGAACTCGATCTCCACTGACTCGGGCCCTTTAAAGAAGATTTTGGATCCTCCATGCTGGAAAGTGGCCGACCCATCGATATGTATCATCAAAGTTTTTTTGCCCAGTTCGGGGTCCTGCTCAACCATCTTGACCACGAAGTCTACCAAAACCTGTGCTTTCACAGAGCTCCTGCTCTGATACTCGAGGTCGAACTCCCCCAGTTCTATTACCCATTTAACCAGCCTCTTAGAAACATTCGGCTTAGCAAGAATTTGTTTCAGCGGATCATTAGTCAAGATAATAATTTTATAAGATTGGAAATAGGGCCTCAATTTTCTTGCTGTCACCACAAGAGCTAAAGCCAGCTTTTCGACCTCCGGGTACCTGCTTTCAGCTCCTTGTAACACTTTGCTTACATAATAAACTGGCTTGTGAACCATGCTCTCTTCCCGAACTAATACAAAGCTCACTGTATGCTCTGAAGTTGCTAAATATAAGTATAAGGGCTGCCAAAAAATAGCCTTGACTGATAGAGGTGGTGAGGCCAAATACACCTTGAGGTCTTGAAAAGCTTTTTCACATTCCTCATCCCACTCAAAGTTCCTCATGTTCCTCAAAACTTTAAAAAAAGGTAAGCTTTTATCCGCCGACTTCGAGATGAATCGGGTTAAAGATGTGATCCTTTCAGTCAGTTTCTACACATCTTTCACTAATTTAAGTGAGCTCATGTCAGTTATTGCTTTGATCTTTTTGGGATTGACTTTTATCCCATGTTCCCTCCTTTGACCCCGAATATACATTTCACCGGGTTAAGCTTCATCTTATATTCCCTCATAACAACAAAAGCTTTTTCCAAGTGCCTCAAGTGATTGAGTTCGTTTTGGCTCTTAATAGTATATCGTCAACATAGACCTCCATACTTACCTCGATCAGGTCTTGAAAAGCTTTTTCACATTTAGCATCCCACTGGAAGTTGATCATGTTCCTCAAAACATTAAAGAAAGGTAAGCTCTTATTTGCTAACCTCGAGATGAACCGATTTAAAGATGCGATTCTTCTAGTCAGCTTCTGCACATCCTTCACTGATTTAGGTGAGCACATGTCGATTATTTCTTTGATATTTTCGGTATTGGCTTCTATCCCACGCTCACTAACCAAGTATCCCAGGAACGTCCCTCATTTGACCCCGAATGTACATTTCGCTGGGTTAAGCTTCATCCTATATTTCCTTATAATAGAAAAAGCTTCTTCCAAGTGCCTCAACTGATCGAGATCGTTTAGGCTTTTAACCAGTATATCGTCAACATAGACCTCCATACTTACCCCGATCAAATCTTTAAACATTTTGTTCACTAGCCTCTAGTACGTTGCCCTTGCATTCTTTAACCTATAGGGCATGACATTGTAACAGAATATTCCTCTCCCAGTGACGAAGGTTGTTTTGTCCTTGTGTTCCTCCGCCATGAAGATTTGATGATACTCCTAGAAGGCATCCATCATGCTACAAAGAGCGTATCACGCTGTTGAGTCTACCAAGATGTCAATTCGGGGCAAAGGGTAGGGGTCCTTTGGATAGGCTTTGTTTAGGTCTGAATAGTCTGTACACATTCTACATCTCCCTTCCATTTTTGATACAACCAGCACATTCGAAAGCTATTTCGTGAATTGGATCTCAACAACATAGCCCACCTCCAAAAGCTTGTTGACCTCATCCTCTATGATCTGATTCTTCATTGCCCCATGATTCCTTTTCTTCTATTGGACAGGTCTTATCTGAGGATCAACATTCAGTCTATGTACTCTCACATCAGGATTTATCCCTTCAAAATCTAAGGGCTTCTATGAGAAAATATCTGCGTTCTTTCTTAAGAACTTAGTGGTCAAGAGTTCCAGCTCAAGAGCCATTTGAGTTCCAATTCGTGTGACCTTACTCAAGTCCCTTGGTATTAACTCGATCTCCTTGAACTCTCATGCTGGTTCTATTCTACATTCTTCTACTCGCCTCTTTTTGATCTCCTTTTGTGGGTTCTTTCTTTTCAACCCCGAGCTCTTTGTCTTAAGGCTCTTTAAAAGTTGACACCACTGCTTGGACTTGGTTCAATTCGGGTCTTCCCAAGACCACATTGTATGCAAATGGGGCATCTACCACTAGGAACTTTAGCAAGAGAAACCTCCGGTAGGGCTTTGTTCCTAAGGAGACTGAGAGGTCGATAGTCCCCATCAGTGTGACCTCAACCCCTCCAAATCATGTTAAGCGTGTGTAAACTGGTGTGATCCTTGTGAGCGTGAGCTCCATCTTTTTCAAGACTTCCAAAAATATTATGTCCACAGAACTCCCATTGTCCACCAAGATCTTATGCACAGAGAAATTAGTTATGTCCATTGTGATGACCATGGGGTTATTTTGTAGCCCAACAACTCCTTAAGAGTCCCTGCCATCAAAAGTGATAGTAGATTGGTTAGCAATATTCAGCATATGATTCTTTTTTTTTTTTTGACTTACTTGGTTCCTTATGGACCTGACATGTTTTTTTCTTGCACTATGTGAGTCTCTCGAGGTTGGATCTCCCGCTATCATATATATGACCCCTTGTCGTGGAAAGTTATCCCCCATGGGGTCATTTGCTATTTCCTTACCTTTTTTCTCCCTGCTGCGAGATCTACTTTTGGACCGGTTCCTCTTCTTCACATGTTTTCCTTCGAGCTCTTGCCCCTTAGACCTCAACTCCTTGGTAATGATCTCTTTCAAGTACCCTTGCCTAATGAGCCTCTCCACTTCATCTTTTAGCTGAATACAATCCTCCGTGTCGTGTCCACGATATTTATGGAAATGGCAATACTTATTCAAGTTCTGCCTCACCTGCGTATCTCGCATCTTCCTCGGCCACTACAATATCTTAGACCTCTCAATGGCCATGAGTATGTGGGACCTCATGACGTTAAACAGGGCATAATGGTTGTGCTTTTGGGGTGAAGAGTGATGATAATTTTTTTCAGATTAGGATTTGTGAGGTCTTTAATCTTTTTTCAGATCTTTGGGGGGTATTTTTGATCCACTCGTGGTCCTTTATGGCATTGATCTCTTCTTCATGGATGTGAATCTGAGCCATCTCCATCAATTACTCCATGTCTTTAGGGGGCTCCCTAGCAAGAGCCAAAGCTTGAGGTCATTTTTTGAGCCCATGGATAAGGATGCTCATGATCATATCAATATGTAAATGCGGCACCTCCAATATCTCGTTGTTGAACTTATTCATGAATCCCCTCAAGGTCTCATCTTTCCTTTTTCGTATGGTGAATAGATAAGTAGCTGACCTTTTAGACTTCCTCTTACTAGTGAGCTAATATAGGAATTTCCTTATGAGCTAATCATATGACACAATAGTCCCAGGCACTTGCCCCATAAACCATTCTTAAGCTCTCCCACTCAAAGTCGTCACAAAGATTCTGGAGTTCATGACATCAAAGTGCCCATACAGGTTCATGATATTCTCAAAAGCCGTTACATGTTCTTGCAGGTCCTTGCTTCCATCATACTTTGGAAAATTTGGGAGCTTAAAATGTGAGGCTACTAACTCAGTCAATATTTCAACAGAAAATGGTGAGTTCTTTTTCTGCAATGCTGAGGTCCCTTTCTTCTTGAGTTTATCTATCTTTCTACTCAATTGTTCAACTTGGTCATTGATCTTACTCCATCCCTTGAGAGTGATGGTTGGGATCTTTTATAAGCAAGGTCATCTCAGTTCAATGTTAGTGGTTCCAACTTTGACACCTCTTTTCTTCTATAAACGTTTGGTGGGTTACTTGGCCTTTGAGCTGCTTTACTTCATACCTGCTTCGAATCTTCCATCTCCTCACCTCTCAAAATCCTTAAACCTTGCACCCCTTCGGCTAGCGAGGGGCCCGACCTCCTATGTTGAAATAAAGATCGGTTCACTAGCGTGGGGGCACATGAATGGGAGCCACTGCCGCTTCTCGATTTCTATGTTTATGCTCATCCCAAAATCTTTGGCTTATCTTGAAAATCGTCTATTCCAGATCCCCCCACTAAGTTGCACTATCTGAACTCTATTGGGATCTTGTGCTGATGTCCCATGTCCCATTTCAGCTTATGTGTTCTAAGGTATAGCAATGGAGGGTGGTGTGGGAGAGGTGGGTAAGATGGGTGGTGATGGGGATATAGGCGATATGGGGATGGGAGTGTCATAGTTTGTCCCAGAGTTCTGTCCATCACTAACTATTTGTACTCACAACCGGCAAATCAAATCACAGTTCCCACAAACAGTGCCAGTTGATGCTGCTCTGAGTTCTTCTCGAACTCAAATTCCACAATGGACCCTGTTCTAGATCTCGACCTTAACCCGAATCCTGCTCCGCACAGGTGATTTTAGGTCTCCGACCTAACTACAAGAGAACACATTAGGCTAACTGAGATCTCTCTTAGTTAAGGCCTTCCAGTGTTTAAGTTAGTATGGAGCTGAGGTGATCAATTATGAGCTCAAATGTGAGGATAAAAACTCAAGAGAGAATGAGTTAAGATCACATTACCTAATACTGTGTGATTCTGTCCTTTATAGGTGTTGAACTATCCTTGTCTATACAAATTGGGGTGGCACATTACTATGCATCTAATCCTTAATTGATCAACGACCTGCAATTCGGGTCACGACCTGGGATAGGTCGGGTTCTATCGGGTCATGACCCATCCTAGGTAAAATGACGTAGATCCTGTCCTGTATAGGCATTTTGGCTAAAATCTAAGGGCAAAATGGTCTTTTAACTCTATCTTCATTAATTATTATCATTACATCTAAAGTTATGATTTTTAATTTGTGTTTAAATAGTCATAGTCTCAAAATTGATTATTAAATCCAACTACTAATTTGTCTTGTTTTCTTGTCAAATGCCCGAGACTTGCAAGGATTGAATGAAGTTGATTCTGACTTCTTAAGGAGAAAATGACTTAAATTATGTTGGAAATAAGTTTTAAAATTTTTTAATTTATTTTATTTTCAACAATATCATTTTATTATGTGTTTAGTTGCCATAATTAATGTCCTATTTATTTGGTTTATTTTATATTTATGGCGTCAATATCATTTTATTCAATAGAATTTTGATCACTTATTTTATAATTATTGGGCCTAATTATAATTAGATTTATGGTGTCTTTATGATATTTTTAGTAGCCCATTAATTCTTTCTAATAGTCAAGTTGTAGACTTATATAAAGGGGCCATAACCTTTCTTTGGCATATAGAGTTGTGAATTTTTGAGTCTTTCATATTATTCTCCCACAAGAATTTTTGTGTTTTGCCAATGTCACTATGGACTGGTTCCTCGTCTTCTTGTGGCCGTGCACATGGAATAAGACACTACTGAAAGCTAATGAGGTTTTATCTTGAAGTCATGATCAGCTATTAGTACCCGTACAAAGGGAGACAATCATGGCTTAGGACAATGACAAGTGTCGTGACTCTCTATTGATCCAGCTCCAATTTTCATTGATATTTTTATGCGGTTTGATCTACTACTTTATGCATTATATTTTATGTAATTATGTTTATGATGATTATAAAATTATATTTTTATGATACTAACACAAATCACATAGTTATCAACAACAATCTAAAGCCATGATTTGTGATTTGTGTTTGAGTAGAGAAACTGTGTAATCAAAACTGCTTTTGTCTTTCTTCTTGTTTTCGCCCTTGCATGTTAACTTGATGGTTGTGAATTTGTGATTTAGCCAAGTATACAATCTCCATTCAATTGTTTGAAATTCGATCCATGTTTAACAAATAGAAGGTTTGAATTTCTTAGATGCTCTGTGAATAATATGTCATAGCTAGTAATAGGTCAATTCTATACTATAGATTTCTTTTTGGCATTTATTCAATCCTACAATCCAAAATTTGTTACATTTTATTTCTAATAGGGAAAAAAAATGAAATGTTAATGGTTCACTAATGTGTGTAATGACTAGGAAATAGCTAGCAATATATGCCAACTTAATTAACCAACGGTCAGCTTTGTGGTAATAGTGCTAGAATGCTGTTAGGCCTCAAATTTATTACGTAATAAATGGATGATTGCTAGTTGCTTATATATAAAATGATATGGAAATTTTAATTCCAAATTTATTGAAGAAAGAAGTATATGACTAAAAGTAAATATGGAATTCGTTTGATGCTATGATGTTGTAAGATTCGCAATAATTTCCAAATATCGTCTAAACCCTATTATAATGTGATTATATTTGGGAGTTTAGTTGTTTTATTCAGCCATAGAAGCATCATATTTTATGACTGATTGCATGTGTGAATACATAATACTTGAGATAAAATTATTTTGACCATGTAACAATTTTTTAAATGCCTGTAGCAGGAGAATTTTCATGTAACTGCTATGCTTGCATGTGAGAATGTTGTATGCATTTTCATGTCAGTCACATGAGTGAGGTTATATACAATAAAAATATAAATTTATTAGACATTAATTTGTTAATATGGGAATATTTGTTATTAGTATAGTGGTTATCTTGTGCAACGACTCAACATCTTGATTCCTAGTTGACTTTCATAAATATTTGCAAAGTGCTTAAAAGCTACGCCATTAAATTGATGAGATTATTATTCAAACAATAGCTATGTGATTGAAGAAAAAATATATATTTCCAATTTATCCAAATATTATGACAATTTTATAGGAAAAAAAAATATGTTGCCATAATTTATGTGTATATAACTACCAAGATATGCTAGTAGCCTATTCATCATTGTATGTAGTGATGCTTTACTGCATTTGGTGCCATGTTAATTCACCAAAAATTCTAGTAAAATGTGGGGGTGAAAATATTTATTTAGTTTGCTAATGAAATATTGCTCCTATTCCATTAACCCTATGGGTTTATATTTAAACATTTTTTAGTTGCAAGTGCTTAATTGTTGGTTGTATATGAAAGTCCAAAAATATGAAGATAAAAGATTATTTATGTTCTTCTTTACTTTCCCAAATTACAAGGAAAATGTGGGGGTTTAATTGAATCTAAGAGTTATTTAAAATAATGATCTATTATTCTTGAGTTTATAAGTGTACAGGAAGCATGTATCAAATAGATGGAAGAAGGACAAAACAATAATGCTCCTAGGAAAAAAATTCAAATTCCAAAATATTCAAAGAATTTAAAGGTGATATTTTGATTTATTTTTATGGATCTAATAATATATTATTTGTGGAGTTTTATCTTATAAAATAGGTGCATGTGCATGATTGAATAAACATAAGGAGGAAAAGGGAAAAAAAATGAAAAAAGAAGCATGTGATATTATATTCCATGAGATGGAAAAAATTGCCTCGGAGGACTAGCGCACAAGCTCTATCCTTAAGTCATGGAGGGGGATGGGCTAAGCCCGTAAGGGAGTTACCTCAGGGAGTAATCCAACCTATGTGATTGAAGATCCCATAAAGAAGGTTCAATGGGTAGGAACAATCCGTACTGCGTGAGTTGTATATACCACTAATTTTAATGAGAGTGTACATGAGATACCTCCTTCCCATCCCTAAGGTGAAATGCTATGAAAAATACGATGTTAGGCTGAGCTTTAACCTTTAATGAGACTGAAGCGGGATTTCTGCGAGGTATGGGTCACACATACCTTTGGAAGGCTCATCTAAATGAAGGTTGCATTAGGCCGTGGCTATGGGCTTGGAGTAACCTTAGAGATTTCATGAGAATCAAGATTGAACGCAGGGTCATTAACACGCTAACTTGCTATAACCATGTCCTAAAATCAATATCGTGTGTATGGTAATTGAAATTTGGCTCAAGGGACCTAATTCAAGGCTTAGTCTATTACGGCTCCCTCAAACAAATATTCCTAGCACTAAGTGTATGTTCAAGCCCGGAAGGTATATGCACCGGTTGCAAGGTATAAGTTGCCATCATATTTCTTTAATATATTGAATTTTAGACATTTTAAATCTTGTGGGGGATTGTTGGAAATAAGCTTTAAAATTTCAATTTATTTTATTTCCATCAATATCATTTTATTATGTGTTTTAATGCCATAACTAATGTGCCTATTTATTTGGTTTATTTTATATTTATGTCCTCAATATCATTTAATTTAATAGAATTTTGACCATTTATTTTAAAATTGTTGGGCCTAATTATAATTAATTTTATGGTGTCTTTATGATGTTTTTAGCAGCCCATTGATCCTTTATAATGGTCAAATTCTAGACTTATATAAAGGGGTCATAACCTTTCTTTGGCATATAGAGTTATGAAATTTAGTCTTTCATATTATTCTCTCACAAGAGTTTTTATGTTTTAGCAACATGACTATGAAGTGGCTCCTAATCTCCTCGTGGTCATGCACATGGGATGAGACACCACTAAAAGCTAGTGGATTTTTATCTTGGAGTCATGATTAGCCATTAGTACCCACACGAAAGGAGGCAATCATGGTTTTAGAACAGTGACAAGTGTCGTGACTTTTCATTGATCCAACTCCAATTTTCATTGATATTTTTATGCGGTTTGATCTACTACTTTACGCATTATATTTTATATAATTATGTTTAATAATAATAATATATTTATGATATTAACACAAATCACACAATTATCCACAACAAATTGTGGTCTTGATCACAAATAGAAATTAGTATGGAAAATCTAGTGCTTTTTTAGTTTCATATCACGACCACGGTAAATTGGTATTTTCTTACATGATTGTCTGTTTAACAGTAATTTTTATTTTATTTCTATTTCAAAGATTTATATAGATGCTAACGAGATCTAATGAAGCATTACAACCGCGAGGTAGTCTTGAATATAAAGGCTTACTCGTTTTAAGATATTATTTGACTTATATGCATTTGGTGGGAGATTTTTATTTTGAAAAAATGCCATAAAAAGTGAAAGCTGAGGATAACTTATAAATTAACTTAAGATCCCAAATTTTACCTATGCGTGTCAACTGACAATACCTTAAGTGGTTAGCCTTCATATGTTCGACAAAGGATATGGTCATCGAGACTATAAAGGCCTAGTCATTCTGAGGTATTGATTGTGTCCCATCTATACACGTTTGGTGGTGAATCTTATTTTGAAAAGATGCCTAAAAATGTGAGAGAAGAGGGGTGGGGGTAGCTCACATATTTAAAGAGTCTAAACTCATATGATGTGAGATAAATTATCATTAATTAGCATTAGTGGGTGCATGCAAGATGAAGAAAACAAATGAACTAATAAATTCATAAATCTTATTAGTATTCTTCAAATGAAAAAGGGATATAAATATTTGTTTTCAATCACTTTAACGATAATCTGGTTTTTGTAATAACCATAGAAAATAAGAATAGTAATTATATCATTAATTTTGACTAAAATTACCTTAATTCAGTAAAGTGGTAGAACGTAGATATGTTAGTGGACTTTTAACTCAAGATTATGGTATTATGGTTATTTATTTTATTAGTTATAAAGAAGAATATGGAGTTGTGGTGTTTTAATTCAAAAATATGTAGTGATATTTTACTTCATAGATGTGTAGTGGTAATTTAATTCAAGAATGTGAAATTATGGTGTATTAATTCAAAAATGTTTAGTGGTATTTCAATTTTAAAAATGTGGAGTGGTGATGTTTAATCATGTAGTAGTAGGTATTAGTTTATAAAGTATAAATTAGGCTATATTTGTTAAAAAAATATAATAAAAAAATTATTTTTATTTTGGTGGAGTTTAAAAGAGTGAGATTCAAGTTGAGAGAGTATTAGAAGGAGAGGAGAAATGATATTAAAGTTCATATATTTTTTATCATGATAATATTTAGTATAAGTATTGCAATAAGTACTTTATTTATGTTTAAGGTCAATGATACTATGTAGTGCTTTGTTTGTGTTTAAGGTTAATGATACTATTAGTGCTTTGTTTATGTTTAAAGTTAATGTTTGGTATATGAATTATATGATAATCTTTAGTGATATATTAATAGTATTTTGTATATGTTACATCATAGTTTTTAGTAACATATAATGCCTAATAAATATATCACATTATAAGATAAGTAGTCTGTTTAAATCTATAGTTAAGTTTTAGTATGTGCTTTATATGATAATCTTCAATAATGTACCAATTCACAGCTTTAGTAAAATATCTACAATCTATAATATATATATGCATAACTCTTATTATATTTAGTATATATATCACATTGTTAGTAAAATATATAAACATTTACAATCTTCAATATATGAATAATTATTATTATCCTTAATATATATATATATATATATATACCACATTATTGGTAAAATCATATAAAACATACAATCTTTAGTATATTATAATTATTATTTTCTTCAGTATATGACTAAAATACATAGTAAATGTATGGTCCTTTAATATATATATATATTTTTTAATTTTGTAGGGGGTCGTCCTTAATTTGATTTGAGTATTCCTGCGGTCTTGAACCCACCCCCGATCTAGTTCTAGGATTGGTGCAACCGAGGTTGCTTCGACCTCTACGTCGCCCCCACTATAGGTCACAGGTTCACGTAACTGGACTCAGCGGATATTATCCTTTAATATATGTATTGGTTTACAATACTTAATATATATTTGCTTAAATCATGTTGACTTAGTTATTTTGTTATTTAATATGGGAACTTTGTGATACACTAATTCAAAACAAGTTTTGGAATTTTTTAATCTTTGTAATTGAGATCTTTGAACTTTCTACTAATTTTTGTTGTTATAGTCAAATGAAAATTTTAGTCACTTATTATATTATTATTTCCAAACTATTAATTACTTTGTACGTTAGAGACATTAGAAGTACTTGTTGGGCTTTTAAACTCACCTCCTTTGTTGATGTTTTAGATATTAATGAGAATTAGTGAAGCTAGACATGTCAAAGAGCCATTATCTAGAGACACTAAAAAAAAAAAGAAGACTTTTTGTTACTGAAAGAACTCCGTAGCAACAAGCCTAAATTCACAGCGAAAGACCTTTTGCTATGCATTTACTACGAATTTGTTTTTGTAGTAAATAATGGCGTGACAAAAACTTTGCTATAGTTCACATGCATAGCAATTACTTGTTGCTACGAATTTTCCACATTTTGCTATGGCTAAAATTTCATAGCAAATAAATGGTAAAATTACTGCATGTTGCTACTGGTGTCCCAAGAGTAGGACAAAAAGATTTTATTATTGTGCCTTTCAATCTTTTATTACAATCAAGTTTTCATATCAAATAAATATTAAAAAATGCAACATTTTGCTACGATATTCTAATTGTAAGAAAAAATGCTATCTTTACAACGTAATAATCTTTTGGTGCAGCTCTGATTTCGTAGCAAATAAATGGTGAAGATTGGCATATTTTGCTACAATATTACAAATGTAGGAGAAAACTTCATTTTATAGTGTACCTACAATTAGTTTTCAATATTACTAATTTGTTGTAGCATTAAATTTAAAACTTTTTGCATGTTAAATTTATTCAACTTGAAGTCATTAGTTCCTTTGAGAAAATAATATAATATACACAACAATAATAAAAAACCAAATTTCCACCTACAATCAGTAGGATACAAAGTCAAGTTGTCAATAAACATCGCATAAGTTTCTCATATCCAACAAAACAAGTCAAGTTGTACAAATTCAACATCAACATACACCAAGAACAAGTTTCACATCCCAACAAAACAAGTTGACATCATAAAAGTCAAGTCGTACAAAACTAATATCAACATAAACCAAGTAATAAGTTTCTCACCCCAACAAAATAAGTTAATATAAAAAAAGTTAGATTGTGCAAAACCACATCAACATAAGCCAAGTAACAGTATGTTCTGAAAGCATCTAGATGATGTTATGTTTCCGTATCATCTAAATCTCCATGATCTGAAATAAATAGAAAATAATAAATAAATAAGATTTGAAGTATTTCTAAAGAATAAAACTAGCACTTTGAATGTTGGAGTAGAGAGAATGATCAAATGTTTACATACATTCACATATTCCCATTTAATACATTTGTGAACTACTTCTCCAATGGTCCTAGCACCTTCATGATGTCTAAGTAACTTCTCGTTAGGTATCACTGCGTTTTCAATATAAACCTTCACAAATTCAGCTCCAACACTCTCTTCTTCATTAATCATAACAACAACAATACCTTCTACCACAACTTGTTTCAGCATTCCATGACAAAATAAGTGCACTCGAGTCCCAATCTACATGCACAACTTAGTTAACTTTTGAATCATTCTAATCATTTCATTACATTACCAAAATTTGTTGTACAAATTTTTTGAAAATAATATTAACTTTTTGCAATGAATTATACATACCTTAATATCCATAGAATAATTCTTCACACTCTTTTGTTTCAAATATCTTTCACCAACATTTCGCTTCTACAAATCATAACCAATAACTCATTGTAAAATTTAAAATACAAGCACATCACAACATACTATAATTCTAACATCCCAAAATAGAATTAAAAGAATTTACACTGCATGTCTACCAAGTATGTATAAAAAGTGGTTAAAAGAACACTTGTATAAAAACAATTTAAAGTCATGTTACAATCATGTAAATAAGTCTATTTTACAACAAAAGTGAAATGAGGCAGATTGAGTACCTGTTTTTCTTGTAGAAATGGAATATCTCTCAATCCATTCACAAGTTGTTCATGTAAGCTTGATGCATCTAAAACCTATATACAAATTTACATTGTATTAAAATCCAGAAATTTTAGGTTATTGATACGTCAAATTTTCACTACTTACTTGAGCATTATGTGATATACTAGAAGACATTGTAGGAAATTGACTTATCAAAAGCACTCACGTCCAAATATATATTGCACATAAAACTAGAGTAGTAAGTAGGATCCTTTATTCATTAATTTAAATAGGTAAAAATCAATATAACATATATAATATGGTGTTGCACATAGTATGTAGACATGAAGTCAGCCGCTTATCTTTTCCACTCAAGCCTAAGATTCCAACAGTCTCATTTTCCAGATTTTCAAGCAAAATCAAGCAATCTCTAGTTTTCCAACACTATAATATTTTAAAAAAAAAAATAAAAAATACCTCACCTAAAATGGGTGTCTTCAAGCTCCACTCTCTAACTTATTGCATAAACTTAATACCCATAGAAGAATTAGAAAACTTAGAAAAACTTAGTGTTAAAGATGAAATTAGAAACCATGGGATCATATCTGAGATGTCATATTAACTTCTAGAAGACCCGATTCAATAATAAACACCCATTACAATACCTAAAAAACTTAAAAAGAAAAACCCATATCACACTACACATTTACTTTAACAAAAAAACCTCAAAATTTCTAAAATAACTTAAACAAATATTAGTACTCACCTTGGATATCTCAGCTAATACAACCTCTTGAACTTAACCCATATCAACTATTACGACTTCTTCAAAAAATTTCTAATATTTGGCAAATTGTAACATACAAGAGGTGGGTGGGTGGGTGGGTGGTTGTACGGTAAATTAGAGGTAACAAGAAGCAAATATGTGAAAACAAAGAAAGTTTTTTGAGATGCTAGGAAAGAGGGTTTACGGGGGAGAAAATTGAAGTTGAGCAATCTCTTGATGAAATTTCTAAAAATATGAAGAAAACATAAATAAAAATAAAGAAGAAAAAATAATTATTCTAAAAAACATAAATAGTAAAAGTTTTGGTGGGATTTTGGCTCCAAGTTTTGGAGACATATCTTTTACTACGAAAACTACCATTTTTACTACAAAAGTTATAGTGTAGCAAATAAATATTTTTTATTACTATATTTAGGCATAGCAAAAAGGAAAAACGATGCCATTTAAAATTGTCTTTTGCTACAAAGTAACTTTCGTAGTAACAGAATACCTTTTAGAACAGTATTTTAACCATAGTTAAAAAATTTGTAACAAAAGACCTTTTTTCTTGTAGTGAGATTTGTGTTTGGGAGTTACTTTACTTTATTGAATCGTGGGCGTAGGGTGTGACACATTCCTTGTTAAATTAGTTGATGGCATAGATTTGCAATAATGTTATATTGATTATGATGTTAGTCAAATTAACATCAATATATTTGGTCCTACAGATCGGATGGTTGATCGGTGGCTAGGTTCAAGTCAAGCTTGCAATGTGTGTGTGGCGCCTGCTTGAAAGGTGCTTGCTTTGGATCGATGTGCTACTCTAGTCGAACCCTAAAGATTTAAAACAAAACATCTATTACCAAAATTTTCAATTTAAGCAATTCCATGAAAACTTAAAAATGATAACCAAGATCGAGATCCATTGCTTTAAATGCTTTGTTAACTAGTCATGCTGCAAAACTTCAAGCCAAAACTAAATTTTCCATAACATAATTACCCAATGCTTACACTTCTAAGCCATATGTCTACATCGCCTATCACGAAGTCCAATATATTATACCTCATTGGTAGATAAAGATAATAATCAGGTATACACAGTCTATACTACAAACCTGATATGTCTATCTTGTTAAAATTAGTTACATTATGTAGCAGAGGGCCCACACTCACAATATCTCTTATTTTTTCAATTTGTGGCAAAGAACATGAAGAACAGTACAAGGAGGATAAATTTGAATGACTTAGTGAGTTGTAGAATAAAATTAATCTACATATCATATGCATAGGTAAGGGACTTTTTGCTATCTTGCAAATAGCTAATAATATAAATCAAGGCAAAATGATGAAATCAAACTGTTGAGTAGCAATAGGTTTATGTTGAAATATCAAAAGCTTAAATCTTGTATCTCAGTTTCAAGGACATGAAGATCTTTTGAAGTCCAAAGAGGGATCACAGAGCATAATAAATCTTATGATTGTTTTATAAAAGAATGTTTGTGAGCAAGAAGAGAAATTAAAAAACAGTACTCTATTTATAACATATTATTCGATATGCCTTGACACCATTGCATACCAGTGATGAGACATCTCCAGTGCTTCTTTGTAGCAACTTTTAGATTTAGAAATTCAAAAATTGGATCAATTTCATAAAATTGGTTAGACCTGGACTTTTTAGAAACCATCTCAAATTTCATAACTCAAGAATCATATTGGTTTCACAAAATCACATGTGACAGAACATTTCACATAATGTCAAAAAATTTCATAATTTAGGAATCCAATGAATTTTATCGAATCAATTATACAAGAACATTTCACAAAACCAATAGTGGGACAGTCTCCAACCTTATGACTCCCAACAATCTATATAACACGAAAGCAAGTAAGGCACTAGGATCCAATTATAAAAACTTCAAAAGCTTAATAAACTAGTGCTTACATGCTAACTAGGATCAAATAATGCCTAAAATTCAAATTTAGATGGAGTGTTACCTTGAAATGAAAAATCTAAGGAGAATGTGGTAAACCTTTCACCAATTCAGAAACTGCTAGAAACTGCGCAGCAGGAATGGAGCGATTTTTACCAACATCAAATCTCCTCCAAAAATCACAAAAAAATTACTAGAGATTCTAAACACCTTAGGGAACTCTCAATAAAAAATTTAGATCAAAAAAATTTATGGATCTCCTTGGAGAAAATCGTTAAATTGGACTCTGTGCAAGTAGATCTCCAAACCGGAGCAAACTTACTTGTTTGCCTCTATTGATATGATCCACGCACCAAATAGATCTTCCAAAATCTCTAGTCTATAAGCTGGAATAATACCAGAGACATGCTATGGTGGAGCCCGATTTTAGGTAGGGAAGAAGAAGAGAGCAAAGCTTTCAACACATGAATGCAATGCATGCAAGGAGTTTTGGAGGGAATAGTGGAGAATCTAATTCTTCACACCTTTTGATATAATGACCAGCCCTCTCTATATCTATATATAGATGCTGAAAGGTGTGATTCCAAGGTGGCATCACACCTTCCATGAGGAAAAGGGGCAGCCAACTTGTATTTTGCCAATGTGGCAAAGCAAATCCAAATCTAATTTGAATTTCATTTGCATTTTAATTACATTTGAAATTTAATTTCAAGTTAATTAAAATGCTAATTCAAATGAACATTTCATTTGAATTTTTCCTCCAAAATGTTTTCTTCCTGTTAATTAAATTAAATACTTTAATTTAATTGATTAACCTTTGACTTAACTCTTAAGTCAAACAAGCTCAACTCTTAAGCTTGAATTTTGTTAATGTAACTCTTTAAGTTAACTTGATCAATTGATGGTCATATTGGCATCAAAAATTAACTCCTTAATTATTGGTCTAATTTGACTCCTTAAATTAATTGATTAATTTGACACTTAAATTAATCAAGCCAAAATTGACCATCAAAATTGGCACCTTAAAATCAGTCCACTAGGAGACATTTTTCTAACACTTAGAAAATCTCTTCTCCATCAAATAGGAAGCTAATTGGATTTTGTGTATGACCGAATAGGTTCTACCATTCATTGGACATGGGCTCACAACTCCTTGTAACTTTTGAATGTCATATATTCAATTTAGTTTAAAACACTTTTAAACTAATTGACTTAATTCAATTAATCTCATTATTGAAGAGTACCCAATCTCCATGGTCGATGTCCAACCTCAAGCCCATGGAGCCTAATTAGTTGGCAAAAATGAATGTTTTGGAGAACCATTATAGCTCTACGCATACCATGCAAATACGGTCCTTCCGTTTCCTATCTCCCAAAAGAGGCATAGGGCAAGATATTTGTCGGTTCCCTAATAGCCTCGATGCTACGCTTCTATTCTCAATGTTCAATTCCCTTGTCTGACCTCATTTTTGAAAAACTTCTTTTCCAAATTGTCACACCACCTTGCACAAGGATTCCTAGAATCGGTCATTATAGAATACATAGGAGATGCACTCGCCCTTCACAAAAGTGAGGAGTCGGATTCCATCTTGGATCTCACAAACCTCCATGCCAAGTAGCTCATACCCAACCTTAACTCGAAAGACCCGCTAAGTGGTCAAGGAAGAGACAAAACATAAGGACCATACACAAAGTTGCCATGGATCCTTAGGTCAGAGGACTAATAATATGCACTAGCGTAAGCTGGAGAACTTGCCACTACTGACTTGCCTCTATGGTTATCTAATGGATTCTCTGGTGGGTCTTCAGTGTCTTGTTATCTAACAAGCACTCACTAACATACACCCATATCTCATATGGTTGCTTATAGAACGGATCAATATCTAACTCTTGGATTTATGCATTGTTAGTGCAAATCTATCCGGATCCTAGATGCCTTATCTTATAAAATCCTACGGCTTGGAAGATTTAAGATCATGACCGTGTGAGACTTATTTTGTGGTCAACGAACCAAGTCCCGTAGTCATAAGTGATCTAGGGGCTTCATCCAAATGCAATTGAAGTAATAAGGAACATAAGATGAAGATGTCCATATAAACAATATCATTCAATCAAAATTATTTTACAAGAAAAGAGCTTATACAAGGCTAATCTAATTGGCTTGCTAGGTACTATTCCAACAATCTCCCACTTGCCCTGAAGCTAATGCCCCATGGCTTTGAGACCCATCTTCTCAAGATGTTCTTCAAAGACCTTTTGTGTTAGGGGTTTTGTCAGTGGATCTGCTATATTCTCTTCTGAGGCTACTCTCTCTACTCGGATGTCGCCTCTATCAATAATATCTCGAATCAAATGATATCACCTCAAAATGTGCTTGGATTTCTAAGGAGATCTTGGCTCTTTGGCTTATGCCACTGTCCCATTGTTGTCACAATAGATAACCACTAGCTCAGCAATGCTAGGCATTACATTCAACTCTTGAATGAAGTTTTTCATTCAAACACCTTCCTTTGCAGCTTTCGAAGCTGCAATATATTCTGCTTCAGTGGTGAAATTGGTCGTGGTATCTTGTTTGGAACTTTTTTAACTCACCGTGCCGCCATTGAGGCAAAATATAAATCCAGAAGTGGATTTGAGGTCATCTGCATTGGATTGGAAACTTGAATCTTAAAACCCCTCTAGTTTCAATTCTCCATTGCCGTATACCAAAAACAAGTGCTTAGTCCGTCTGAAGTACTAAAGGATTGCTTTCACGGCTATCCAATGACTCTCATTGGGATTGAATTGGAACCTACTCGTAGCACTTAGCGAGTGTGCCATATCAAATTTTGTACATTAACCGCATACATTATGCTACCAATAGCAGAGGCATAAGGTATGTGAGACATCCTTCATTTCTCTTATCCTGTCTTGGGGGTCATATACTTAGAAAGACGAACGCTATGTCCAATGGGAAGAAATGCCTTCTTGGATTCTTCCATACTGAACCTCTTTAGTATCTTGTCAATGTACGGGATTTAGGATAGCCCCAGCATCCTCTTAGATCTATCTCTATAGATACGTATTCCCAATATATAGGATACTTCTCCGAAATCCTTCATGGAGAATTGTGTAGATAACCATGCTTTAGTACATTCTAACATTCCTACCTCATTCCTAATGAGAAGGATATCATCGACATAAAGCACAATAAATTGTACACTACTTCTACTAGCCTTCTTGTACACACGTGGTTCATACACAATTTTAACAAAACCAAACGATTCGACCATCTTGTTAAAATGTATATTCCAACTTCAGGATGCTTGTTTGAGTCTATAAATGGATCTCTGGAGTTTGAAAATCTTTTGCTCACTCCCCTTGGATATGAAACCTTGTGGTTGCTCCATATAAATTTCTTCTTCAGTGTCTCCATCGAGGAAAGCAATTTTTATATCCATTTGCCATATCTCATAATCATAATATACGGCTATGGAAAGTAGAATTCGAATGAACTTAGGCATTGTGACCGGTGAAAAGGTTTCCTTGAAATTGATACCTGATCTTTGAGTGTAACCCTTTGCAACTAGTCGCACCTTAAAAGTTGTCACTTCTCCATCTACTCTAAGCTTTTGCTTATAGTTCCACTTGCAACCAACGTAAACTATTCCCTTTGGTAGATCTACCAAAGTCCATACTTTGTTTGAGTACATGTAGTCCATTTCGAATCTCATGGCTTCAAGCCAACGTCTCGAATCTATATCCAACATAGCTTCTTCTTAGGTCTTCGGATCACTATCCAATTGGTCCATTTCATGAAGGAATCTGAACCTTTCAAGTTACTTCATGATTCAGTCTGACCTACATAGAGGTTGTGTACAAGGCTCTAGTTGCTTATTTGTTTCCACCGCTTGTGGGATTTCTTGATCATCTTGAACTTCATCAAGTTCAACAATAACACCATTTATATCTAATAGAAATTTCTTTTCCAAAAAGTGGGTGTTCCTCGAAACAAACAACTTTTGTTTTGAGGGATCATAGAAATAATAACCTGTAGACTCTCTAGGGTATCCCAAAAACTTGCACAAGGTGGATCTACTATCCAACTTATCTCCCAATGTTCCCCAAACCTGAGATATTGGTAAAAGGGTCCTTTGCCAAACCACATCTCATGTGGTCCCTTTGGAGCTGACTTTGAGGGCACTATGTTTAGTAACCTTGCCGCCATTTGTAAGGCGTATCCCCAAAAGGATATGGGCACATCGAAAAAGCTTATCATGGAACGCACCATGTCCAATAAGTTACGATTTCTCTTCTCGGCTAATCCATTATATTGCGGTGTGTTGGGTGGAGTCCATTGAGAGAGAATCCCATTCTCATTTAGATAATTCAAGAATTTGGTGCTCTAGTATTCTCCCTCTCGATCCGATCAAAGAGCTTTAATACTTAGCCCTAATTGTTTTTTCACTTCATTCTTGTACTCTTTGAACTTTTCAAAGGCTTCAGACTTGTTTTTCATAAGAAACACGTGTCTGAACCGACTATAATCATCGGTGAAGCTAATGAAGCAAGAATAGCCCCCTCCCAACTAACTCTTAATGGTCCACAAATGTCCATATGGATCAAATCCAAGAGACTTGTAGAGCGCTCTATTTGTCCTACAAATGGAGCCTTGGTCATTTTCCTTTTAAACAAGATTCACAAGTAGGAAGATCCTCAATGCCACTAACATTTAGTGCTTTGAGAGCTTCTAACTTGTTCATCCTATTTTTAGAAATATGTTCAATCTTGCATGCCACAAAATGGCATCTTTTTGGTTATCTAACTTTCTTTTACTTGATTGAATGTGCATTAGTGAAGTTTGAGAATTAAGTATGTACAATCAATTTACAATCAAAGAACCATTCTTTAATGCCTTCAACTTCCCATTCGATATAGAAAAATTAAATGCTTCATTATCTAGAACAGGAATTGAAATAATGTTCTTAACAGGATAGGGTACATAATAAATCAGATCAAGTACAATGCAAGCATTCCTAAAGTCCAACTTGATAACTCCTAGGAAAGTGGCCGCAAGTTTTGCTCCATTTCCTAAACGGAGGATCATATCCCTTTTATGAACTCTTTTTTTTTTCCATCCCCTGTAACGAATTATAAAGGTGAGAGCCGCATGCGGTATCAAACACCCATGTGGAAAAATTAATCGTTATGTTCACTTCAATAAAGTACATACCCTTCTCAAGTGTTGCAAGGTAAGCTTTGCAATTTCTTTTCCAATGCCTCTTTTCGCCACAATGAAAACAACTAGCTTCGATTTTAACCTTCTTATTAATCCTTCTGAAACTCTTCTTGGGTCGTTTCCCTTTCGAGGAAGAAGTTTTCTTCCTCTTACCTCTCTTTCTAGGACCCCTAGGGCCCTTCGACTTGGAGGAGGATGCAAGCATAATGGACTTCTACTTTCTCATAGTCACCTCCGTGGTCACAAGCATGTTGATCAATTTTTTAATCATAACATCTTGCTTGGACATATTGAAGTTCATAACGAATTGATCATATGATGGTGGCAATGACTGTAGGATCAAATCCACATAAAGGTCATTGTCCATGACCACATCTTACTGTCCAAGCTTCTCAATGAGTCCAATCATCTTGGGGCCGTGATCATGGACGTTGGACCCTTTACTCATCCCTGTCCTAAAGAGCTCCTTAGACAAAGCGAACCTTTTGTGTCTACTTTGTACACCATACAAATCTTGTAAGTGTACATAGATCTCTCGAGCATGTTTCATGTGCTCGTGAGTCTTTTGGAGCTCGTTGGACATGGATGCCATTATAACAAATCTCACATGTAGATCATTATCTACAAATTTTTTGAACATTTCATGTTGTGTGTCGGTGGTGTCATCACCAAGTGTGTCCATGGGACTTTGATCAAGGATGTAAGTCCGCTTTTCAGAGTCAAGAATGATTTTAAGGTTTCTCAACCAATCTTGGAAATCTGGCCCGATAAGTTTATTGGTTTTCAAAATTGATGCGAGTCGATTCTTAGCCATTTTGATTGAAGATTTTGAAAATTTACAAAAGGCAAAAAAAGGGTATAAGCATGTGATTAAGTTTGATATTAAAAACATGTTTATGGTCTTTCAAGTATGTTTTTCTCCCACTATTTTATCAAATTCTTCATCCCCAAGAAGAATTCAGGAAATCATATTTCCTAGTGAGAATTAAGATCCTAAGGACTTGTAAGTGGATCCCTGCTAAGAATGCCATCCATAAATAATCGAAAGCTAAGCAACACTTGCTAATTGCATCTCATGCAACCTTGATATATTTTTTTTCACTTTTCATGTAGACACCCCGTTTCGAGTGCATCTACATTTCTAAGTGTTAAGTCGTACCTACAAATCAAACTTTGACTCGAGATGGCTCTATATCATCCCCCGCTTTGAGTGCCAATGCATGGAGGTTCTCAAATCAAAGGTGCATCATATGCTATGTATATGCTCACAGCTTTCCTCCTAAGTGTGATCCCCTCTTCGAGTGCCATCACACAAATTCAGTAGCGTCGTCATGGTGTATACTATTGGTAGAAAGCTTGGATTAATTAAAACTCTTTTAATTTGTATCTATTTCGACTTAATATTTGAAAAACACTTAGACATTCTATGTGGAGGGTTTTTGCTTGCAAAGATATCATCATTTTATCTTCTTATTTAGGTTTTCTATATCCTAAACATGCATCTCATATATCAATAGGATATGAAAAGCGTAAATAAGTAAATGCGTCTAGCATGCTCCTAAGGTGGGATGACCATGAGCCTAACCAAGTGGTGCACTTAGAGCTATAGGTGCACCACCTAGTTGATTTAGGTGGGTTGATTAAATCTGGCTATTATATGAGTGTATCCCATACATTCATGGGTCTTCAGAAGTCTCCATCCCTCCAATGGTCTCCATTGCTCCATACAACAATTAAATAAATAGGAAATTCTCACTCCTAGTGGTTCTATTCTCATAACATTTACAAGGTAGAAATAAAGAGGCATGGAAACCTCAATTTAATACAACCCATTTCTACAACTTGAAACAAATAAAATCAATATTAAAGACTCATGACCATCCTCATTCATTCATCATCCATTCAATAATTAAATGAACAATAAATAAATATAGAATTAACAATTAATTTTAATAATTAAATGCTTATCTCATAAACAAATAATTGAACAAGCATAAAATTTATGCCATAATTGGAAGATTAACTTTAACCAATTTTCAAAAGCATTAAAAAATGTCAAACATAATTTTGAGAACTTGAACAATATTTGTGCATCTACTATGTGTGGTGCAAAAATATTTCAAGCTCGAAAGGAGTTGGAAAATAGGCTCAAAACTCACCGAATCCTAAGGATGGGACTGCCGCCTAGCCTAGGTGCCTGGTTGGGCAGGCTGCGCGCACAGCGCTCGGCAGCCCCTGTTTTGGGGCTTCAAGGTGTGTCAAGCCATTTTCCACTTAACTTTCATGCACCAATAATTTTAGCACATGTTCTCAACATTTAAACACACATTATAGATGAATTTCCAAATTGAAAACCTCTTTTAAAGATGGAAATTTAAGTGCTCAACCATGCCTTCAAAAATTAGAAAAAGCTATAATCATATTCTTCAAAATCTCCAATACAACTCCAATCAAATTGGATCAAAAAATGACCAAAACTCTTTTGATCAAACAACAACATGCTATATCAACATATAACATCAATAAATGCTAAATCATTATTCAACATTTATCACTATGAATTGAAACATACTAAAACATGAATCAACATTAAATTTAATAATAGCATGCTTTCAACTCATCAATCAAGGAGCCACACACAACATCAACCAAACACTCCAATCCCTCATGTGAATCGAGAATTTGGTGATCTAGATTGATCCATCACATGAATCAATCATCCAAAGAAAATCCAAATCTAAGCATGATTTAGGCTCTGATACCACTTGAAAGCAAGTAAGGCACTAGGATCTAATTATAAAAACTTCAAAAGCTTAATAAATTAGTGCTTACATGCTAACTAGGATCAAATCATGCCTAAAATTCAGATTTAGACAGAGTGTTACCTTAAAATGCAAAATCCAAGGAGAATATGGTGACCTTTCACCAATTCAGAAAATGCGCAGCAGGAATGGAGCGATTTTTACTAGTGTCAAGTCTCCTCCAAAAATTGCAAAAACATTACTGGAGCATCTCAACACCTTGGGGAACTCTAAATAAAAATTGAAAAGCTTTTTGGATCTCTATGGAGAAAATCATTAAATCGGACTCTGTGCAAGTGGATCTTCAAACCATAGCAAACTTACTTGTTTGCCTCTATTAATATGATCCACACACCAAATAGATCTTCCAAAATCTCTAGTCTATAAGCTGGAATAAGACCAGAGACATGCTATGGTGGAGGCCAATTTTAGGTAGGGAATAAGAAGAAGAGAGCAAAGCTTGCAAGAAGTTTTGGAGGGAATAGTGGAGAATCTAATTCTTCATGCCTTTTGACATAATGACCAGCCCTCTCTCTCTATATCTATATATAGATGTTGAAAGGTGTAATGTCAAGATGGCATCACACCTTCCATCAGGAAAAAGGGTGGCCAACTTGCATTTTTCCAATGTGGCAAATGCAAGTCCAAATCTAATTTGAATTTCATTTGCATTTTAATTATATTTGAAATCTAATTTCAAGTTAATTAAAATGCTAATTCAAATGAACATTTCATTTGAATTTTCCCTCCAAAATGTTTTCTTCCCATAAATTAAATCAAACACTTTAATTTAATTGATTAACCTTTGACTTAACTCTTAGGTCAAACAAGCTCAACTCTTAAACTTGAATTTTGTTAGCTTAACTCTTTAAGTTAACTGGACCAATTGATGGTCATATTGGCACCAAACAATTAACTCCTTAATTATTGATCTAATTTAACTCCTTAAATTAATTGATTAATTTAACTTAAATTAATCAAGCTAAAATTGACCTTCAAATTTGGCACCTTAAAATCAATCCACTAGGAAACATTTTTCTAACACTTAGAAAATTTTTTCTCTATCAAATAGGAAGCTAATTGGCTTTTGTATGTGACCCAACATGTTCTACTATTCATTGAATATGGGATCACAACTCCTTGTGACTTTTGAATATTATATATTCAATTTAGTTTCAAACACTTTTAAACTAATCGACTCAATTTAACTAATCTCATTAATTGAAGAGTACCTAGTCTCCATGGTCGATGTCCAACCTCAAGCCCATGGAGCCCAACTAATTGGCCAAACTGAATGTTTTGGAGAACCATTGTAGCTCTACACATACCATGTAAATACGGTCATTCCATCTCCTATCTCCCGAAAGAGGCCTAGGGCAAGATATTTGTCGGCTTTCTAATAGCCTCGATGCTATGCTTCTATTCTCAATGTTCGATTCCCTTGTGTGACCTCATATTTGAAAAACTCATTTTCCAAATTGTCACACCACCTTGTGCAAGAATTTCTTGGAATCGATCATTATAGAAGACATGGGAGATGCATCACCCTTCACAAAAGCGAGGAGTCGGATTCCATCTTGGATCTCACAAACCTCTATGTCAAGCAGCTCCTACCCAACCTCAGCCCAAAAGACCCGCTAAGTGGTCAAGGAAGAGTCAAAGCATGAGGACCAGACACAAGGTTACCATGGATCCTCAAGTCAGAGGACTAAAAATATGCACTAGGTAAGCTAGAAAACTTGCCATTATCGACTTGCCATTATGGCTATCTAGTGAATTCTTCGGTGGGTCTTCACTGCCTTGTTCTCTAACAAGCACCCATATCTCATATGGTTGCTCATAGAACGGAGCAATATCCAACTCATAGATTTATGCATCGTCAGTGCAAGTCTATCCGGATCTTAGATGCCTTATCTTATAAGATCCTATGGCTTGGAAGATTTAAGATCACGACCGTGTGAGACTTATTCCATGGTCAACGAACCAAGTCCCATAGTCATAAGTGATCTAGGGGCTTCATCTAAATACAAGTGAAGTAATAAGGAGCATAAGATGAAGATGGCCATATAAATAATATCATTCAATTAAGATTATTTTACAAGAAAATAGCTTATACAAGGCTAATCTAATTGGCTTGCCGGGCACTATTCCAACATAACATTACCTTATATCACCTTGCTAAATGGCCAACTCAGTCAACAACCATTACAACACAAATCGATAGGACTGATACTCACCAATCAAGCTCAAACAGCAGCTAACCTCCGGTAACACTGGAGTTAAGATTGCAAACCAAATGGATCCTGGATGGTTAGACCAGCCATCAATAACCCTATGTCATCCCGATCGTCTTTCTAAATTAGTCCTATGAGCCCAAAACTTCCCAAGGGCAGCCCCAAGAATAAGATTCCCATAATAAAAACAAGAAAGTCCTAACATTTAACACAATTTATATACCACAACCGCCATATGGTTAAAAAAAATAATTTCAAAATCATTTATGAAACCTCTATAAAATCAATAACATTCTAGTCAAACAATCAATCAATCTCAACCAATCAGCAAGATGGCCACACAATCAGTATCATAAAATATAGCGATTGGCTTGATAACATATAAGTCAAATATGCTTTAACAATTTTGATGTTTTGAAAGTTCTATGGTCCAATTAACAGATCAAAGTTCAATTTAGATGAGAACTTTAGATAATTCCAAATCTCAAAGGACATATTTTAGAAATTATTTTCGAATAGGAACATTGGTGTTTGGAAAAATATTATTTTTGAACCGATATCCAGGGACAAACTTTGGAAGAAGGAGCAATATAAAATATTTGATTATTTTCTAAATTCAATACATGAGTTTGGAGATGAGTAATTTACATATAAAGCAACACAAAATAATGAATCTATTTTTCAAATTCTAGCAGGAACGATCAAACAACAATATAATATTTACTATAGGTAAGTTTTTTCTCGAGTATGAATATCTCATACTATCAAGTATAAACCTCATCTAATGATTCTGAGTAGGCAGAGCTTTTCTTAGTAAGCCTGATAGCTCGTGCCTTATTACCTAATCAACCCAGTACGTGGTATAAAATGATCTAAAGTAGTATTAATTTAACTTTCCAAATTTAAACGTGGTTACGCTTAATAGCATTAGTATCTTATTCTCTTTCAGTATCTTTATACTTCTTATAAATTCTAAGTTCGAATATTAAGACATTCAAATATGTTTCAAAATGTAAATTCATGTCTTATTAGTAATCATTTCGTTCTATAATATTAGCCAAACATATCTTATTTTAAATTGGATATCCGATTACTTATAATCCAAGTAACTTAATTCTAATAATTATTTCTTTCTTCTGCAATTACGTAACTTAATTTACTTAATTTAATTTATTAATGATTGCAAGTTTATCTATATTTGAATTAATAAGATTAAATCACGTAACTCTAAGATTACTATACAATCTTATTGAAATATCAATAGGATACTTGCCTAAAGTATTTAGAACATATTCAAACATTTAAATTATAAGGTTTCACTTTAATTAGTATAACACGCTCAATTTTTAGTATGAACCTAGTTATACATATAATTTCTTTAATTTACTATCCCAAGCTTTTTTATACTAAAATACTTATATTAACAGTTCTTAACTAAGTCAATTATTGATTTATCAAACTTAATTTATGAATAATTTATTCAATTAAACTTTATACGTATCACAATTCTTGGACTAACCTAATCTTTAGTCTAACTAAAACTCAAGAATCAATCAAATAAACTTGATTCAAGAGTTTTTACCCAATTTAAATTGATCCAAAGCCTCAATTCAAGCCTCGCGATAGTCCAAATAAGTTAGAAATTAAGCCCTAAACACTGTCACTACGTTATCGTCAGACCACTACAAGACCACCGTGCACCACCTGAAGGATAGAGTAGCATTAGGATCCAAAATAATTCCGATAAAAACTAAAAATAACTAAACCACTCAGGTCCACAAGGATCATTTCATGCACACAATTTAGATTTTGTGGAGAAAATAACTTGAAGAACCCAAAAATCAAGGTAGATGGATGAATAACCTTCAACACTTGAAGCTGTCACATTTTCAACGCAGCAGAAAGATCACCAGATTTCTCCAAGCGCCTCTTCTTACAGAAAACACATTGCTCTCTGGGGATGATACAGTAAAATTTTAAGCTTGATTGGACTCCTCTAAGGTCGCCGAAAAATTGCCCAAAATCACTGTCAGAAATGGTTTCAGCAATAGCAATAGCAACCCAAGTGTGATGCCTCTCATGTCAAAGTCCACACACCAATTGGATCACCTTTCCTCTACAATTTAGGCTAGAGAAATATGTAAAGGAATGGAGGAATGAAGATGGGAGATGATGGAGGAAGAAGGAGAATATTGACCTAACAATTAGATCTAACAAATAACAAAATTTGTTGTGGTTGTTGAGAGAATCTTATCACACTAATTTTTAGCACTCTCTAGAAGTGTACAATTAGTAGTGGATGCCCTATCCCTCTATATCTATATATAGAGGGAAGATGGTGTAATGCCAAGGTGGCATCACACCTTCCTCAAGATGGGGTGTCACTTAGCATGCCATGTGGCATGATGTGATAAGTTGTGTGTGAATTTGAATTTAATTTGGAATTTACATTTCATCATATGAAATGTCTTCCTATTAAATTCTAATTCCACATTAAATGAACTCTTCATTTAAATTCTCCCTACAAAACTGTTCTTCAATTTAATTAAATTAAATACTTTAATTTAATTAATATTCCTTTGACTTAACTCTTAAGTCAAAGTGCTTAACTCCTTAAGCTAGTCAAAATTAATTTAACTCTTAAATTAATTTGACCAATTGATAATCATATAGCATCAATTAATTAACTCTTAATTAATTTATCTTAATTTAACTCTTAAATTAATTTGACCAATTTAACACTTAAATTGATCAAGCCAAAATGAGATCAATTTTCTTCTCCTCAAAATCAGTCATGAGAGTTTTCTAACACTTAGAAAATTCTCCTTCATTCAATAGGTGTTACAATTCGGCATGGGCTCACAACTATTGTGACTTGTGGAATATCAAATATTCACATTAGTTTAAACTAAGCAGCTCAATTCAATTAATCTCATTAATTGAAGAGTACCCAATCTCCATGGTCGATGGCCAACCTCAAGCCTATGAAGCCCAACTAATTGGCCGAAATTAATTCTCTCGCAGAACCACTCTAGCACTACACGTATCATGTAAATACGGTCATTCTGTCTCCTATCTCCATGAAAGAGGCCTACGGTAAGATATTTTTCGGCTCTCTAATGGACTCGATACTATGCTTTTATTCTCAATGTTCGATTCCCTTTGTGACCTCATGTTTGGAAAACTCTTTTCCAAATTATCACACCACCTTGCACAAGGATTTCTTAGAATCGATCATTATAAAATACATAGGAAATGCACTCGTCCTTCACAACGATGAGGAGTTAGATCTCATCTTGAATCTCAAAAACCTCCATGTCTAAATAGCTCATGCCCGATCACCACTAGAATGCACGCTAAGTAGCCAAAAGTAAAGTCAAAGCATGAGGACCTAAACACAAGGTTACCATGGATTCTCAGGTCAAAGGACTAATTATATGCACTACCGTAGGCTTGGGAACTAGCTACTACCGACTTGCCAGTATGGATATCCAGTGGGATCTTCGGGCGGGCCTTCAGTGAACTTGTTCTCTAACAAATACCCACTAACATGCACCCATATCTCATATAGCTTGCTGATGGAACGGAATAATATCCAACTCTTGGATTTATGCATCGTTAGTGCAATTCTATCCGAATCTTAGATGCCCCATCTCTTAAGATCCTACGACTTAGAAGATTTAAGATCACGACCATGTAAGATTTATTCCATGGTCACCGAACCAAGTCTCATAGTTATATGTGATCTAAGGGCTTCAACTAAATGCCAGTGGAGAAATATAAGCATAAGATGAAAATGACCATTTTATAGAATATCATTCAATCAAGATTGTGTCACAAAGGAATAGTTTATATGGTCAATCTAATTGGCTTGTAGGGCACTATTCCAATAATCTCCTACTTGCCCTAAAGCCAATGCCCCATAATCTTAAGACTCATCTTCTTAAAATGTCATTCAAAGACCTTTAGTGATAATGGTTTAGTCAATGGATTTGTTATATTTTCTTTCTAGGTAACTCTCTTCCCTCGGATGTTGCCTCTATCAATGATCTCTCGAATTAAATGATATCGCCTCAAAATGTGCTTGGATTTCTGATGAGATCTTGGCTCTTTGGCTTGTGCCACTACCCCGTTGTTGTCACAGAACACAATTGCTGGCTCAGCAATGCTAAGCATTACATTCAACTCTTAAATGAAGTTTTTCATCCAAACACCTTTCTTTCCAACTTCCGAAGCTGCAATATATTCTTCCTCTGTGATAGAATCAATCGTGGTATCTTGTTTGGAACTCTTTCAACTCACTGCACTGCCATTGAGTTAAAATATAAATCCAGAAATGGATTTTAGGTCATCTACATCAGATTGAAAACTAAAATCTGAAAACCCCTCGAGTTTCAATTATCCATTGCTGTACACGAGAAACAAGTTCTTAGTCTATCTCAAGTACTTAAGGATTACTTTCACGGCTATCCAGTAACTCTTACTGGGATTGGATTAGAATCTATTCATAACACTTAGCGAGTGTGCCACATCCGGTCTCGTACATTGAACTGCATACATTATACTCTTAATAATGGAGGTATAAGGTATGTGGGACATTTTTTGTCTCTCTTCCTCTGTCTTAGGGGTTATAGACTTGGAGAGAGAAAGATCATATCCCATATGGGATGAATCCCTTCTTGGATTCTTCCATACTAAACCTCTTCAGTATCTTGTCAATGTACGGGGTTTGGGAAAGTCCCAGCATCCAATTAGATCTATCTCTATAGATATATATTCCTAATACGTAGGATGTTTCTCCCAAATCCTTCATGGAGAATTATGTAGATAACCATCCTTTAGTGTATTATAACATTCCTACCTCATTCCCAATGAGAAGGATGTCATCGACATAAAGCACAATAAACTGTATAGAATTCCTACTAGTTTTTTTGTACACGCAAAGGTTCATAGACATTTTTGATAAAGCCAAACGATTTGACTGTTTTGTCAAAACGTATGTTTCAAGTTTGGGATGCTTGCTTGAGTCCATAAATGGATCTCTGGAGTTTGAAAATCTTTTGTTCACTCCCCTTGGTTGTAAAATCTTGTGGTTGCTCCATATAGATGTCATCTTCAATGTTGCCATTGAGGAAATCGGTTTTCACATCCATTTGCCATATCTTATAGTCATAATATGCAGCTATGGCAATTAAAATTTGAATAGACTTAGGCGCAATCGGTGAAAAGGTTTCCTTAAAATCAATACCAAGCCTTTGAGTATAACCTTTTGCCACTGGTCGCGCCTTAAAGGTCATCACCTCTTCATTAACTCCTAGCTATCGGTTATAGATCCACTTGCAACAGATGGAAACTATTCCATCTAATGGATCTACCAAAGTCCATACTTTATTGGAGTGCATGGAGCCCATTTCGAATTTCATAGCTTCAAGCCATTGTCCCGAGTTTATGCCCAACATAGCTTTCTCATAAGTCTTCGGATCCATATTTGATTTGCCCATTTCATGATATAATCCGAACCTTTCGAGCTTCTTCTTGATTCGATTTGACCTTCTTAGAGGATGTGTGTTAGGCTTTTGATGTTTATTTATTTCCACTGCTTGTGGGATTTCTTGATTATCTTGAGCTTCCTCAGATTTAATGATAACGCCCTTTCTATCCAATAAAAATTTCTTTTCCAAAAAGTGGGCATTCCTTGAAAGTAACACTTTTTGTTCCGAGGGATCATAAAAGTAATAACCCATAGACTCTCTAGGGTATCCCACAAACTTGCACAAAGTGGATCTATTATCCAATTTGTCTCCTACTAAACGTCTTACGTAGGCAGGAGATCCCCAAACCTTCAAATAATGGTAAAAGGGTGCTTTGCCAAACCACATCTCATGTGGTGTCTTCGGCGCTGACTTTGAAGGGTACTACATTTTGTAACCTTGCCACTGTTTCGAAAGCGTATCCCCAAAAGGATATGGGCACATCGAAAAAGCTCATGATGGAACGTACCATGTCCAGTAAGGTACGATTTCTCCTCTCAACTACTCAATTGTGTTGGGGTGTGTCGGGTGATGTCCAATGAGAGAGAATCCCATTCTCTTTTAGATAACCTAAGAAGTCGGTACTTAAGTATTCGCTACCTCGATCCGATCGAAGAGCTGTAATACTAAGTCCCTTTTGCTTTTCTACTTCACACCTATATTCTTTGAACTTTTCAAAGGCTTCGAGTTTGTACTTCATAAGATATACATGTCCAAACCGAGCATAATCATCGATGAAAGTGATGCAGTAAGAATAGCCACCTTGCGCACTAACTCTTAGTGGGCCACATACGTCCACATGGATCAAATCCAAAGGACTTGTGCGTTGGTCTGTTTGTCCTACAAAAGGAGCCTTGGTCATTTCTCTCTTCAAACAAGATTCACAAGTAGGAAGGTCCTCAATGCCACTAACATTTAGTACTTTGAGAGCTTCTAATTTGTTCATCCTATTTTTAGAGATATGCACAAGTCTTGCATGCTATAGAATGACATCTTCTTGGTTATCTAATTTCTTTTTACTTGATTGAACGTGCATTAATGATGGTTGGGAATCCAATATGTACAATTCATTATTCAATGTACCTTGAGCAATTAAAGAATAATTCTTTAATGCCTTCAACTTCCCATTAGATATAGAAAAATCATATCCTTCATTATCCAATTCAGAAATTGAAATAATGTTCTTAACAAGATTAGATACATAATAACAAGGATCAAGTACAATTTGGGAATTCCCTAAGTCTAACTTGATTACGCCTTGGACCATGGCTGTAGCTTTTGCTCTATTTCCTAAGTTCGGGATCATATTCCTTTCATTGGGACTCTTTCTTCTTTCTAGCCCTTGTAATGAATTACAAAGGTGAGAACCGTATGTAGTATCAAATATCTATATGGAAGAATTAGTCATTAAGTGCACTTCAATGAAGTACATACCCTTCTCAAGGGTGGCAAGGTAAGTCTTACAATTTCTTTTCCAATGTCCCTTTTTGTCACAATGGAAACAAACAACATCGGTCTTAGCCTCATTTTTATTTTCAATTCCCCTTGAAATTTTCAAGGATTGCTCCCCTTTGGAGGAAGAACTTTTCTTCCTTTTACCTCCGTTTCTAGCACCCCAAGGGCCTATAAACTTGGAGGAGGAAGCAAGTGTAAGAGTTTTTCTCCCTTTATAGTCTCCTCGGCAGTCACCAACAGATCAACTAATTCATTAATTGTTACTTCTTCCATCGACATGTACAAGTTCATGATGAATTGGTCAAATGAACCAGACAATGATTGAAGGATCAAATCTAAAGAGAGCTCTTTACTTAAAATGAAACTTTCGTATTTAGTATGAATACCATACAACTTTTGTAGGTACAAATAGATCTTGTGTGCACATCTTATGTGCTCATGAGACTTTTGAAGCTCTTTAGACATAGAAGCCGTCATAAGGCATCTTGCTTGTAGATTATCATCCACGAACTTCGTGAACAATTCATGTGCCTCATGTGTGGCATCATTGCCAATGGTGTCCGGCGAACTTTGATAGAGGACATAAGACCTCTTTTCGGAATTAAGAATAATTTTGAGGTTTCTCAACCAATCGTGGAAGTTTGGCCCGTTTAGTTTATTGGTTTCCGAAAAAAAAAAGGTTGAATGAATTTTTAGCCATTATGTTTTTGAAGATCTCTAAAATCTACAAGAGGTGAAAAGAAGAATATAAGCATATGATTGAATATTGATATTCCAAAGAATAACATGTTTATGGTCTTTCAAGCTTGTTATCCTCCCACTATTTTATCAAATCCTTCACCCCCTAGAAGAATTCAGGAAATCTCATTTCTCAGTGAGAATCAAGATCATAAGGACTTGTAAGTGGACCCCCGCTTCAAGTGCCATCCACAAACAATCAAAAGGTAAGAAACACTTGCTAATTGCATCTCATGCAACTCTTGATACATTTTGCCTCACTTTTTATGTAGACGCCCCGCTTCGAGTGTATCTAAATTACTAAGTGTTAAGTCGAACCTACCAATCACTCTTTAATTCGAGACCACTCCATAACATCCTTTGCTTCGAGTGCCAATGTATAGGAAGCCTCAAATCAGAGGTGCATC
Organism: Jacaranda mimosifolia; assembly: GCA_018894105.1. Taxonomy (NCBI): domain Eukaryota; kingdom Viridiplantae; phylum Streptophyta; class Magnoliopsida; order Lamiales; family Bignoniaceae; genus Jacaranda; species Jacaranda mimosifolia. The sequence goes on along the minus strand of CM032120.1, from coordinate 34,193,414 downwards.
ATAAGCTAAGTATATGCTCACAGCTTTTCTTCTAAGTGTGACCCTGCTTCGAGTGTCATCACACAAATTCAATACCGTCGTCATGGCGTATACTATTGGTAGAAGGCATGAATTAATTAAAATCCCTTTTAATTTGTATCCATTTTGACTTAATATTTGAAAACATTTAGACTTTCTAAGTGGGGGGATTTTGCTTGCAAAGATCTCATCATTTTTATCTTCTTATTTTGGTTTTCTATATCATAATCATGCATCTCATACATCAAGAGGATAAGAAAAGCATAAATAAGTAAATATGCCTAGCATGCTTTTAGGGTGGGATGACTATGAGCCTCACCAAGTAGTGCAGGTGCACTACTTAGTTGATTTTAAGTAGGTTGATTAAATCTAGCTATTACATGAGTGTATCCCATACATTCATAGGTCTTCATGCCTCCAATGATCTTCTTTGCTCCTTGTAACATTTATATGGGAAAGAAATCCTCTCTTCTAGTGATTCCACTCTCACAAAAATTACAAGATAGAAATGGAAATGCATGAAAGCCCCAATTTAATACAACCGTTTTCAACAACTTGAAACAAATAAAATCAAGATTAAAGGCTCATGATCATCTCCATTCATTCATCATCCATTCAACACTTAAATAAATAATAAATAAATTAAGAATTGACATTCAATTCTAATAATTAAATGCTAATCATATTAACAAATAATTGGTTAAGCAAAAATAAGCATAACTATTATGTGTCTCATTTCTGTAGCAATTGGAAATTAACTTTAACAAGTTTCTAAAAGCAATCAAAAGTGTCCAACACAATTTTGAGAACTTGCACAACACTTGTACATCCATTAGGCATGATTTAGTTCACCTTTGGTCACAAAAAACACACCATGACTCGTGCAAAATCGAAACTGCGCACTACTGCCCGGCCAGTGAGCACACTGTGTGCACAGCTGTGTGGCAGCTTGCCCTATTTCAAGGTTAGCACGGACTCAAGTTGATTTTGGCTCAATTTTTGTGTACCAAGAATTTTAGGACACATCCTAAACACTAAATCACACAATATAGATAAAATTCCAGATCTAAAACACCTTTTAAATGTGGAATTTCAAGTGCTCAAACATGCTTCAAAAACAAGTTTAAGTGAGAATCATATTCTCCAAAAATCTCCAATTGTCTCCAATCATATTGGATCGAAAATGACCAAAACTCTTTTAGGTCATTAACAACATGCTATATCAACAAATAACATCAACCAATGCCAAAACAAAATTTAACATTAGCAACAATGAATTAAAACATACTCATCACATGAATTAACACTTAAAACACATAATAGCATGCTTTTAATTCATCAACGAAGGAACCACATACAAATTCATCCACACACTCCAATCCATCATATGAATCAAGTATTTGGTGATTTTGATCAGTTCATCACATGAACTAATCATTCAAACAAAATTCAAATTAATGCATGAAATAGGCTCCGATACCACTTGAAGGATAGAGTAGCATTAGGATCCAAAATAATTCCAATAAAAACTGAAAATAACTAAGCTACTTATATCCACAAGGATCATTTCATGCACATAATTCAGATTTGGTGGAGAAAATACCTTGAAGAACCCAAAAATCAAAGTAGATGGATGAACAACCTGCAACACTTGAAGTTGTCACAGTTCTGGCATAGCAGAAGATCACCGAATTTCTCCAAGCTCCTCTTCGAGTTTTGAGTTGAATTTTTTTATAGGAAACTCATGCTCCATGGGGATGATACATTAAAAATCTAAGCCTGATTAGACTCCTCTAAGGTCGCCAAAAAATTACCCAAAATCACTGCCAGAAATAGTTTCAGCACGAGCAATAGCAACCCAAGTGTGATATCTCTAATGTTAAAGTCCACACACCAATTGGATCACCTTTCCACTACAATATAAGCTGGAGAAATATGCATAGGAATGGAGGAATAAAGGTGGGAGATGACGGAGGAAGAAGGAGAATATTGATCTAACAATTAGATCTAACAAATAACAAAATTTGTTGTGGTTGTTGAGAGAATCTTATCACACCAATTTTCAGCACTCTCTAGAAGTGTGTAATTAGTAGTGGATGCCTCATCCTTCTATACCTATATATAGAGAGAGGATGGTGTGATTCCAAGGTGGCATCACACCTTCCTCAAGGTGGAGGTGTCACTTAGCATACCATGTGGCATGATGTGATAAGTTATGTGTGAATTTGAATTTAATTTGAAATCTACATTTCATCATATGAAATGTCTTCCTATTAAATTCTAATTCCACATTAAATGAAGTCTTCATTTAAATTCTCCCCACAAAAATATTCTCCAATTTAATTAAATTAAACCCTTTAATTTAATTAATATTCCTTTGGCTTAACTCTTAAGTCAAAGTGCTTAACTCCTTAAGCTAGTCAAAATTAATTTAACTCTTAAATTAATTTGACCAATTTAACACTTAAATTGATCAAGCCAAAATGACATCAATTTTCTTCTCCTAAAAATTGATCATGAGAGTTTTCTAACACTTAGAAAATTCTTTTTCATTCAATAGGTGTTACAATTGGCTTTTGTGTGTGACCCATTAAGTTCTATCATTCATTGGACATGGGCTCACAACTACTGTGACTTGTGGAATATCAAATATTCACATTAGTTTAAACTATTTTAAACTAAGCGACTCAATTCAATTAATCTCATTAATTGAAGAGTACCCAAACTCCATGGTCGATGTCCAACCTCAAGCCCATGGAGCCCAACTAATTGGCCAAAATGAATGCTCTTGTAGAACTATTCTAGCACTACGTCGTGAAAATACGGTAATTTCATCTCCTATCTCCATGAAAGAGGCCTAGGGCAAGATATTTGCCAACTCACTAATAGCCTCGATACTATGCTTCTATTTCAATGTTCGATTCCCTTTATGATCTCATCTTTGGAAATTCTTTCCCAAATTGTCACACCACTTTGCGTAAGAATTTCTTGAAATTGATCATTATAGAATACATAGGAGATGCACTCGCCCTTCACAACGACGTGGAGTCAGATCCAATCTTGGATCTCATAAACTTCCATGTCTAAGTAGCTCGTGCCCAATCACCACCGAAATGCTCGCTAAGTGGCCCAAAGTATAGTCAAAGCATGAGCACCTAAACACAAGGTTACCATGGATTCTCAAGTCAGAGGACTAATTATATGCACTAGTGTAGGTTGGAGAACTAGCCACTATCGACTTGTCACTATGGCTATCCATTGGGATTTTCAGTGAACTTGTTCTCTAACAAGCACCCACTAACATGTACCCATATCTCATATGGCTTGTTCATGAAATGGAGTAATATCCAACTCTTGAATTTATGCATCATTAGTGCAAGTCTATTCGAATCTTAGATGCCCCATCTCTTAAGATCTTACGACTTGGAAGATTTAAAATCACGATCGTGTAAGACTTATTCCATGGTCACCGAACCAAGTCCCATAGTCATGTGTGATCTATGGGCTTTAACCAAATACCAGTGAGGAAATATAAGCATAAGATAAGGATCGCCATTTTATAAAATATCATTCAATCAAGATTATGTTATAAGGGAATAGTTTACTTGGCTAATCTAATTGGCTTGCAAGGCACTATTCAAACACCACCGCGTCACTGTATCACCATTGTCTGCTTTCGTTGGAGTTGGGAACCACTACATTAATAAGTGCATCTCGACGCCAAGAACAAACACCCCAAATCAATTAAGAAATTATTAACTCTTTGCTATGTCAATTTTATGAAAAAAATAGCTGCAAGCCACCATAACACTGACCACCATTTCTCTCAATTGCAGTCGCCAAAAGTTTCACCTCAATGAGCCCATCATCTTCCACCCTTTATTTTCCCAAAACACCACCGAAAATAGGAAACTCAACATTGTGGCCGCCTTAGTCGATCGCCCTCAAAATTTTCAATCAATTCGCTTTCATTTCCTGTCAATATTTATATAGTTTTGTTGCTCTTTATGATGGTGAGAACCTATCTACGATTTTGATTTCATATTCTCTGGTCAATTTAACGTAATGCACAAGTAAGGTTGTGTTGGGGTTTGTGTTTGAGAATTATGAAAAAATGCAGGGCCTATTCTCTTATATGAAGTTAGTTTTAGAAATTATTGATTGGCCTCCAACTTTTCTACCAGCTTCACTTGAGCTCTCCAAAACTCTGACCGACTTCAATATAGTCCCAAACTTTCAATTTCACTCCCAAATGTTTTAGTTTTTTGCTATTTATCCCCCAATATCAAGGTTTTGATTCAGTCGAGCCTCATTTTACTTGTAATTCAACAACTTAACTTCTAATAATCATGCATAGACCTTGATTTAATTTGAAACTAATTTAAGGTTGATTTATTTGGTCCATACTTTATTTTGTTAATATAATAGTTTAAAATTTATGAATAAGAAATTCAGGGTGTTATAGTGCTTGATGTAACAGATCAAGAGGAATGTAGAAAGGTATGGGATGGTTAGGTGTGTAAGGGTGTCTTCTTTTTGTCAATATCTATATCTGAGGACTAGTAGGCCATGTAGAATAAAGTCTTAGCTTAGTCTCGATTGCATCGAATAAGTAGGTATTTATAATTGTTGGTTGAGGTGGCCATACACTATTTATCCTAGGTGACAAAATAAGATGGAGCCACGTTTCCCTTCTGAATAGCTAAGATCCAGAGTTATATTGCCTAAGGTTAGGTTCATAAAAGGACACAAACCTCGAGGGTTAATTAATTTGGGAATTTTATATTTTCTATCTTTCAATAATTCTTGTTGTATCAGCTTATAAAGCTTTTGTAATGCCCAGTTAATCTTAAAAATCTTCTTAAAGGTTTTTGCTAATGTAGAAATTGGCCACTCTTGTATATCATTAATTTTATTTAGATCAATTTAACCCTTTTTTACTAAGAATATGTCTTACGCACTTTACCTTATCCAAAGGTTCTTGTTCAAACTTCGGCAAATAGTTGTTGTCGTGATAATTTTTCAAACATTTGGACTTAATTTATATCATTCCAAAAAACAAATCAAAATTCTACTGCGAACTGAAGAAATTGTCATTTAATTATTGAAAAATAAGAAAACACAATTAACACATCAGAGAAGAACTATAGAAATAAAAAAAATTCTAAAATTTGGGCTAATAAGATGCAATCAAAATCATTTCAGTAACAAATTAAAATTCTACCCTAAGTTAAAGAAAGTATGAGTTCATACATTTAAATATTTTGAGAAGAAAAGAAAAAGAATTGTAAATGACATATAAGAAAGATTTTCGAGAAAACCAAATACTATGTAAAGGCATGAACCCACTTTTAATTATTCATTAAATAAATACAAGTTCTATCCTAACCTGAAGAAATTATGCATCTAATATATATAAAGTTGTAGTGACTGAAAAATGAAACCAAGAGAGAAGATGAACTTTGAAAAAAAATCCCAAATTTTAAATATAAGGATAAAGAAAAAATTATGATGGTATGTGTTCTCATATTCGATAACCTAAGTTGTCATAGGTTGTGGTTATTTTCTTAAAACGGATGATTTAGGCAGTCATGATCATGAGACTAGGGACAAAGTTGTTTGTTTGTTTTAATTAATTAATTTATTTTTGACAGGGTTGTGCAAACGCATTCCCTATTTACCACAAATTATGACATAGGCTCAACCACTTGGGCCGACTTTAGGTGAGAGCATCTCACAAGTACAATGGAGGTCGCCAACCTCAGCCATGGGCCTTTCTGATTGATGTGGGTAAGTTTTAAAGTTTTGATTTAGAGAGGTTTGCGGTGCAAGATAAAGCTGTTGATAAACTCCATATGTCAGTGAGTGTGGGGGATGAACCTGCAACAACAAAAGCTCCATTAGACTTGCCAAGGTGGCCTTCAAGTAGGACTCTTTGATACTTAAGTCAGTAAGTTGTAGATAAGAATGAAAGTAATTTAGTTGGGATAGAATGTAAAATGAAGGGCTTACCTCCATCAGGTGGATTCTTTTGCTTTATATATGATTATCCTCTTGAAATCTTCCTTTTGACCTTTCTTCAACTAGTTATCCCTTCTTTTCGGAAGGGTAATGTGGTCTACTTCCTTAACATCAGTCTGCGGGGTCCACACTGCCTATTATACTAAGAGTTGCCCTTACAAATGGATCAGCTTTAGTACGTCTCTAAGAAAGTGGAATCCTTTATGTTTCAAAAAGTAGCTGCGAAGACTAAAGATAGCTTAACATAAAATAAGGCTACTAGATTGGAAGTTGGAGGTCTCTACTCGTGAGGTCAGATAGGGACTTGTTCCCTTGAAAGATGTCAGAGAGGATATTAAAGGAGTGAGGTTAGAATCTTTCTATATCATTAGCCCCCATAGCTCTTAAGTTTAGCTAAGACCGTGATTCATTTTTTGAGCTGACAAACTGGGGAGCTATTTGTCCATTGACCTCCAGCTTGTCGACCTGGACTTTTGACATGCATTAATATCTGTGTATGAGATATTGCCAAGCATATTAGATGCACGACTTTTAGGATTGGCACTTGGTGAGCGTGGCGTGAGTTTTCAATAGTGTTTAATGATGGTTTAGGTGGGGTTTTGTGCGCTTTGGGAACACCTTTCAAGGATGCCAAATGTCTCCCTAGATTGCTATAAATATGAGCTATATTCATAGTCTTTTATCCTACTTCATCCAAAGTTTTCTTTCATTTGCAACCGACACGTTCAAACCCTCCAGGTAATATTTTCTCTTGTATTCTTGCTTTCTTCTTGTTCAATTTAGCAAGCCCCTTACCATGTCTAAAGGCAATAGATAGTTGGCCTGAGTGCTTGCGTATTTTTGTGGCATTACTTTTCCCATCTTGGTAGCCAGGCTTTCTTCAACTCTACTGCCTAGCACATGTTTATCCACTCAGAGTGCCGAGTCCTTAGGGCTATTTTGCCATTCTTCTCTTTCCCAGTCGAAGGCAAGCGACTAGTGAAGGAAGACCTCTCTACTCTGGCATCAAAACAGCAACACATTGAGACTCTTGTGGGGGTCTCAAAGGCAGATTTGAGTGAGGTACTACTTGAGCTTACGTATCTCTATCCCTTCTCCAACTTAAATAAAAGATTTGCATGCTTAAGTCCACTGGATAAAGTGGACATTTTCCCTTCTCTCGAGCCCTATATTTTCATAATAAGTAATAAAGAAAGCATGCTCGACGATGATCTCTCGAGAGGGGTTAACTGGGAGATGTTCAACATTAAATTATTCTATTGAGACATCAATGGAATGATGCACATACCAAGCTCAGAGTCCATCCAGCGATTCGTCTTTTACAACAATATGGTAGGTTTTTGCTATTTCTATTTGGTAACTCTTTTGATTTATCTGCTCATGAGATCATTTGTTTTTTGCAATGTGCCTAATTGGCCTATGCCATACATTGGCATTTCATGGTAGCTATATAGGACAGGAGAAGCTAGATTAGCACTAGCAGGGAACTAGGGTCCAGATAGCCAGGTGCTTCGCTAAAATGCGGTTGAGGCCGCCTCGCTCCAATCTCAGTTGGAAGAACTCACTGCCAAGTTAAACGCCCGCCCAAACTTTGACACTTATGTTAAATTGGTGATAAAGAATCCTTGACTAACTGTGGAGGTTGGGGAGCTTCGCCAAGATATACTCAAGTTGAAGGGTAAGGCCCAATCGCTGAAGCTCGGGGTCAACACTAGGGTATTGATTAGGCCTCTGATGATACCTATCTGTACTATGGAGCCATTTATTTGAGGAAAGAATGAAAGTTGTCCTTGACTTTATTTAGTCTCATGCGTTCGATAAGGCCTTCCTACTTTTAAGAGGCAATGATGCTTGATGTGGCTATGGTAAATAGTTAATCTAAGCAAAGGCTTTGGGGGTTTAGTCTGATGACAGCTGCCTCAACATAGCCTTGGATGAAAATTTCTAAGCCTACCCTCCGTCTTTCGAAAAGGAGGTCCGTGGGTTTGAATTGATTGAATTTGATTATGTCTCTTCTACCATAGCGAGAATCAGGGCAAAGTGGGAGGTTGGAAGGATCGGGGAGACCGCATGAAGTCTCTACTAGTCCAAATGTCGAGGTTTTCAACAAGTAGATTAACTAGGTTGGTCATTCTAATGTAGCCGACCTTGGTGAATTGTGAAAAGCCTCTGCATGCCTGAAGGATATGTGCTACGCTAAGGAGGATTTCAACTTGGAGAAGCACCTCAAAATTGATGTACCAAATCTTCAGGTGATTAAGCTTATGCAGAGTTTTTTGGAGGGGCCAGGCTTTTGTTAGCTTTCTGCACTAAAGATCAAAGGTGAAGACTTTGGATACTCTGTTATGCTATTTTTGTTGTCTCCTGGGATTTACTTTTGCTTTGTTGTTGTTTTTTTTTTTTTGGGCTTTTTTTTTGTGAATGTACTGGGCTCTTGGACTCTTGTTTTAGAATTATAATGAAGGATTTTTCATTTTTACTTGATACTTATATTTTTGTTTTTTATTTTCCTTCAGTATGCTCTTCTCCCCAATAAATATTTGCCAAGAAGAATAGTTGAGTTGTGGTTGATAAGTGTTTGGGTCGATGCTTTGATAAAATATGTCTTGAGCTTCAAGTTTCATAGATAAAGATGATACCTATATAATAGGTGATGTGTTGCTTGTTTCATTGACTTGAAGCTAATTGGTCTTAGTGAATGGATTATAGCTTGAAGGTAGTCGTTCAATAGGTATCGACCTGAGAGCGATCAACCCTAATAAATGAGTTTTGGCCTAAAGGCAGCCGTTGAATGAGTATCAACTTAAGGGCGATCGGCCCTAATAATTGAGTTCTGGCCTGAAGGCGGCCATTAAGCGATATTGATGAGTCCGGATAATCTTTGTTTAATATACTCTAGCGTACATTAAAGGTGATGTTTAATAGGCTGGTCAAATCAATAGAAGCTGCTACATTCTTCAGCATACCTTATGATGATGGTATCAACTATTTAAGGGTATACTGGGCTAAGATCCAAACAAATCGACCAGTTATGAGATCGAGAAAAATGTTTGATGATATAGTTGGGTAAAGTCTTGCAACTAATAGCACATATTAGGCTAGCCGAGGGTATTCCAATGCTTAAGCCATCATTTAATCGACTAGAAAATAGAGCAACAGAGTGATGTCTTTGTCAACTTACTTGAAGTATTTAGTTTCGACAACACTTGTTTCAGCAGTTGATTCATCAAAATAACGATAAAATGGGATTGAAAGTAGGGCCTCAATTTCTTGGATACAGTAACCAAAGCAAGAGCGAACTTTTTGATCTCTAGTAATTATGTTCTAGGCCTTGTAATGCTTTGCTGCTGTAGTATATAGGTCGGTAGGTGCCATGTTTGGTCGATACCAAAACTAAACTGATTACTATTGATGAGACTCCAAGATAGATGTGTAAAACCTCTCTGACCGCAGGCTTGGCTAGCATTAGTAGTGCTAACAAATACTATTTCAATTCGACCAATGCTTGGTTGCATTGCTCCGTCCACTGGAACTTTTGCACATTCCAAGAATTTTGAAGAACGATAAGCTTTTATCCTCTAGACGAGCAATAAATTGCCCCAGAGCTATGATCCTGCCGACCAAATGTTGCACGTCTCTAACTGTTCGAGAAAGCAAGATGTCCAAAATTGCTTAGATCTTTTGTGGGTTTGCTTCTATTCCCTTTTGACTAACCATGTAACTCAAGAACTTTCCCCCTCTTACCTTGAATGTGCACTTGTTGGAATTAAGTTTTATGCCAAATGCTCTCAATATAAAAAATATATGACTGAAGTTGGCTAAGTGGTTTTGTTCTTTTTCTATTTTAACAATCATATCATCTACATATACTTCCATGGTCTTTCCGATATCATTTTTGAATATAAAGTTCACGAGTCTTTAGTAGGTTGCACCTGCATTCTTGAGCCCAAAAGGCATGGCCAGAAAGCAGTATACCTTGTTGGGGACCACAAAGGAGGTCTTGTCCCTATCCTCAGAGGCCATAAAAATTTAATAATAACCTTAGAATGCATCTAACATGCTCAAAAGATCACAACCAGTAGTGGAATCAACTAATAAATCTATGCGAGCCAGTGGGTCTTTAGGATAAGCTTTATTCAAATCAGTAAAGTCATTACACATTTTTCATTTCCCCTCATTCTTAAGGACAAGGACTACATTACAAAGCCAACTAAGTATTGAATTTCAACAATGTATCATGCCTGTAAGAGCTTGTTAACCTCTTCTTTGATTATTTGGCATCTTTTAGCATAGAAGGTCCTAGTCTTCTGCTTGACTGGCTTGAATGAGAGGTCTACGTTCAGGTGGTGGACGATGATACTGGGATTGATTCCCTAGAGGTCGGAGGCTTTCCAAGTAAAAACATTAACATTTTGTTTGAGGAAATAGACCATTAAGCACTCCGTGCTGCTCCTCAGATCAATGCCAATCCTCGTGGTTATGTCAGGATTCCTAGGCTCGAGCTCGATGGTCTTGAACTCCCCAATAGGTTCGACCCTAGTCTCTTGAAGCTTCATCTTCTTATTTTGCTGTTCCTCCTCGAGTTTCATTACTAGGACATCCCCCGAGGGTTTCAGTTTGGGTCGAGCCTTCTATTCATTTGCCTCGATCGAGATTGTGTAACATCGCCAAACTTTCTTCATGTTGCAAAGTAGATCACCAATCCTAGCAGCCATCGAAAACTTGACCTTTATGTGGTAGGACGAGACTATGGCCCTGAAGTCATTCAGTGCTGGTCGTCTAATAATAGCATTATAAACAAAGGGTGCATCAATGACCAGGTAGTTGACCATAAGAGTTCTTCGTCGATGCGCTTCTCTAAATGAAATGGACAAGTTTATAGACACTTTAAGGATGATCTCAGATCCCTCGAATTCGACTAATTGGGTGCACACAAGCTTAAACTTCAGCTTGCCCATGTTCATTCTCTTCAGCATTACAAGAAAATTATGTTTGCAGAGTTGGCATTATCGATCAAAATCTTCCTAACCTCAAAGTTGGTGATTTCAACTAAAACAACAAAGGGGCAATCTAGTTTATTGTCAATCCTTGATTCTCAATGTGCGAGAGGTCAGAGTCAGAAAATGACATGGGTTCTACGCTAGTCGAGAGTTGGAAAACTGTTTCGATCGAGGAAGATTTGGTCGAATCCAACCTCATTTGATTCTGTCATCTCGTTGATTTGGAGTCCCCTCCAATCGAGCCTCCAGCAATTGTGTTGATCACTCCACTAAAGGGTGGGTGTAGATCACAAGCAGGCTTCTTTTCCTTATCTTTTTTCCTTGGGCTAATTGACCTTTCTCTATAGGGAGTCTGGTCGGTTTGGTCCTCCTCTTGTCTGGCGTTTTCATCGACAACTTTTTTCAGATGTCCTTGTTGAATTAGCCTTTCAATCTCATAGTGAAAATTGAAACAATCCTTCATGTCATGCCCTTTTTACCTATAGAAGTGATAGTATTTTTTGGATCTCTTCATTGCTTCTGTTTCAGTCAACTTCTTAGGCTTCTTGAAGAGGTTGTCGTGTTGAACGGCAAACAACACCTCATTTCTAGCAGTTTTCAACGTGGTGTAGTTGTGAAATCATTTGATAGGAGATCGATGACCATCTTTGTGTTGTTTGTAATTTTTCTCTTTAACCTTCTTCTTATCGTTTCCCGAATTGCTGTATTTGAGTTTGTTCATGTCCTCCGGGTCATGTACCTCTCTACGAGGTTGAGTAGCTCTTCTATTGTCCTTGGCCTCTCTCAGATCGGTGCATTGGCGCATTCTTTGTGTTGAATGCCTAGGAACAACACATTAAATTCTATCCGAGGATTGTCGATCTTCAAAACCTCCGTGTTGAATCTAGTGAAAAAATCTTGAAAGGACTCTCCCTTATTCTTGCTTAACTGTGTGCAAATGAGTATGGGGGAGTTTTGCTTTCCTTCGACTAGCAAAAGTGGAGAAACTTGTTATGAAGTTGGTCATACGAGTAAATCGACGCTGGCTCCAGCTTGACAAACTAGTCAAGCGCAATACCTTGTTGTGACAAGCATATTTGCATGGATGTACTCATTATGCCCGTGGAGCTGTATCACGTGTTTGAATTGGAGTAAGTGCTTATTTAGGTCGGATGAGCCATCATACCTCGGTAGTCTGGTCGGAACCTTAGCATTGACAGCTATGTGCTTGTTGATTATCTCCTGGACAAAAGGTGACTCTCGCTCGCGGTGAAATCTGGTGCGTTATCATAGTGGAGGTTTCTTTCAGTGTTCCTCCTGGAAATCTCCTATAGATGTCTGTTCAACTATTGCATTTGGTGGAGTACTTCTTCCCATTCCTCTCGATCAGAGATAGATTTCTGTTCGTTTGAGATCTCACGCACTCGACCCTATTGCGCTACTGGGTAAGATGATCTACGAAATGTGCCATTTCTTTCCAGGGGTTAGGTCAGGGTTATTCTCGTGGGGAACATCCTGTGCTATCTTCTCATTGGGTAGAGGGATATCTTATTTCTGCTTTGCCCCTATCCTCCATTGGGGGCCTCTCCCCATGCTGTGAAGTTAGGAAGTGGCACTGGCGGCTGGTCCGGGCTGATTGTTGTGCTTGTTGAGAGTGGCTGACAATTGAACTGAAATCTAGGCTTATATCTGCTCGCTTATCAGTTGTATGAGCTGAGGCATAGCCAAGGTCACCACTTGTTTCAACTGGGAGCAGGGTCTCGCCACGTTTTGTTCTTGTTGGGGTCGAGGAGGAAGGGTTGGGGATCTTCTATTCTCCTCTCTCTAGAGGCAACTCGCCTTGTATTAGTCATTTTTTCTCAGTTACAGACTCAAAATTCCCACAAACGGCACCAAAATGATGATGATATCAACTATTTGATGGTATACTGGGCTGAGATCCAATCTAATCGACAGTTGGGAGGTCGAGAAAAATGTTTGATGATGTAGTTGGATCGAGTTTTGCAATCAATAGCACACGTCAAGCTAGTTGAGGTGCCCTCAGCTAAGGCACTTCAATGCTCAAGTTAGTATTTAATTGACTAGAAAATAGAGCAACAGAGTGAGGGCTTTTGAGTGATAATGAGCGTACCTTGCTGAAGGATAGTAATGGAGTATTTATTGCCTTTCTAGAGTGGTTGACATGTCAATGATGCCTTTGTATACTCAGAGAGGGCCTTTGTCTTCACCTGTGGACTTTTAGGTCTTCTATCTATTGTGTACTATTCCAGGTGGCGCATCTTCCAACCTTATAGGATACGGTAGTACAAAAGAGGTGTGTACTACCCTGATGCTGTATAAAAGGTGGTATTAGAGGAGGCACGCATTGTTAATGCGAAGGAGCGCTACCTATCAAAACATTTAATGCAGCAGAGAGGTGGTCGTGTTTGTTTGACCTCCTAGGGTCGAAATGAACACTCGCCTCTGCACACACTCTGGTCAAAATGATGGAACTCTGTTGGATTCATATATCTCCTTGGTTGAATGCTAAATAAACATTCTCGATTTGATCGATCATCGTTTGGTCGACTGGGCAAGGTGTCGATACTCGTGTTGGCGGAAAGGCCCAGTGAGGTTGGGTACGATCGACAGCTTGGTCGATTACCAATAGGTTTGGCTCGATAGCCAATTAGGTTATACCTTTTGCCTGGTTGAGTGTTATTGGGTTGGGCTATCCCATATACCTTATGTATCACCAATCAATTTGCCATACATGTATGTTCATGATCTACATTTTCAATCTTGTAAGTGGAGTCAAGGAAATGCACAATAATGTCAAAAGATCCAAAATCCATCTTTGTGATAAAATAAAAAAGAAGAAGAAGAAAAACACCAATTATTAGAATCAGTAAAACATTACATTTCTCTCCTTCTAGTTTTCTGATCATTACAATATAGCAATGTCTGATTTCCCATCATAAATAATAGACTCCAATATTCTCAAATAGGCAATATCAGTCCAATAATAGATGTTTTACTACACCATTCATGAAAAAATTAAAATATATCACATGCCCAAACTAAAACACGTATAAGCTACCGAATAAAGTTCATTTTTAATGTAGAAAAATAGAAAACCACACAAAATAGAAAAACATTGATGTATTATGATAAAAATTAAAAAAAAATTGTATTTTTTGACATAATACGAAGAAATATGTAACTTAATAACAAGATCTAACAAAAATAACATATTTTGGAAGTAAAAATCATAATCTTTATCAAACTTTAAAATCCTAATATTCTTGAAACGGCTTCAAACTTGGGAGTCCAATGGGCATCTATCACCTTCCAAAATGGAGTGGAGAATGAGGAGTTTGGGAAGCAGTTGGGTGTTGGAAAATTTGTGCCGAGTGGTTTTCTGCAACTTGGGGAGTTTTTAGAGTTCTCTTCTTTTTTTCCAAAGCACTAGAATGAATGAAACGAGGAAGATGATTGTCTTCCCATTTGTTAGTGCTACTTCATGGGCGTTTTAGTCAATTTAAAAAATTAGGGTATTTTAATCTTTTCAAGGGTAAATTGGATATTTCATAAAAATTGTCCAACTTAATAAGCCGTCAGTGTCAAAGGTATTCATAATTTCATAAAATTTGTGGACTTTTGTATAATTTGGTAAAAAGATCTTGTTAATTAACCCTAAGAAAAATATAGATACATTATTAGAACATTATAGGCATGGACAAAGACAGAAAATGGTATTTGGGGTTTAGGTTTTCGACCCTTTCCGCCCAAGTCCCTCAGTCTTAAGAACCCTTTCTCTTTCCCCTCTCAAATCTCTCATGGCGAATCGAACAGACCCGCTGGCGAAGAGCATAAGGGGTACAAACCCGCAAAACTTGGTGGAGAAGATTTTGAGGACTAAGATTTATCAGAACACCTACTGGAAGGAGCAATGCTTTGGGCTGACGGCCGAGACGCTGGTCGACAAGGCCATGGAGCTTGACCACCTCGGCGGCACCTATGGCGGAAACCGCAAGCCCGCCCCTTTTATGTGCCTCGTTATGAAGATGCTCCAGATTCAGCCCGACAAGGAAATCGTTGTTGAGTTCATCAAAAATCCCGAGTACAAGTAATTCCATATGATACTCGATTCAGTTTCATTCCCCCTTCGAGCCTCCCCTCGTTTTTAAATCATAATCTTGGTACATACTCTTTTTCCAATTCATATGGAAGCATTTCTGATTCCCATTTTGAGGCTTCAGTTCCTTGGTGCCGAGTAGTATGTTTACTTTGTTTGGATTTATGGTGTACAACTCATGGAGTCGAAATTGACTAAAAAATCTATTCAAATTTGACTTGGAGTATTACCAATTCCAGTTGTGAGGCTTCGGTTCCTTGATGCCAAATATTATGCGGTTAATATTTGAATGCTAGTGATGTACTTTGTTAATGAGCCTGCTGAGCTTGGTGGAAGGAAAAACTCTTTTCTCGATGCATCTCCTATTTGTAAATACTCACTTGTAATGTGTTGTGTGTCGCTTAATAGAGCTCATGGAATGGAAATTGATGAAAAATCTGAAGCACTTCATTTTAATAGAAGTATTTACATTTTGTACTTCTGACTTATTCTAGGCCAGATTCTGTTTCAGTAATATTGTTTGCTCCCTGAGATAAATTTTGTATGTCATTTATATTATTGTTTCCTGTTTCTCAACACAAATGCATATTTATGCCTAATTTGATGCCTTTTTTGCTTGCAGATATGTCCGTGTCCTTGGAGCCTTTTATTTGCGACTTACAGGGACAGACATCGATGTGTACCGTTACCTGGAACCTTTGTACAACGATTACCGAAAGCTGAGGCTCAAGCTAAATGATGGAAGTAAGATTCGCTAATCCTTCTTTGAGTATTTGATATAATCTCTTAGGCAGCATATGGCTGGAGGGATTTGGAGTTGTTAATTTCAAATGGCTCCAATATTAGTGGATTTTGAAATTCAATTAGTTATGGAGGAAATAGCTCAAAGTTGGTTTAAGGGATTTGAAATTCACTGGAACTTGAAATTATCCTGAAAAGCTCAATGGGTTTGTAATTATGGATTGAAATTCTCTGCTTCAATTCCTCTATGCAAACTTATAGTTTGCGGTATCATGCTAACCTTTTTCTTTTGTTTCTTGAATCCTATCAGAATTCACATTGACGCATGTTGATGAATTTATCGATGATCTCTTGACGAAAGATTACTCTTGTGATGTTGCATTGCCACGAATCAAAAAAAGGTATCTGAAACCTGTTATTGGTGCAAGTTATTGGTGTTCTTTTTCTCCTTTTCTTATCCTCTTTCCTAGCACAATTCATATCTCTATGCTTTTAAATATTTTCTGTTAAACCTTTTTAGTGTTTTATTTATTTATTTATTTTTTTGGCTGAGAAGTTCGTTCATGATACCATTAGCTCATACTAAAACATTAAAACTTGGACTTAACACTTTCCGTTTTCAGTTTTAATAATTGTGTGAACTTTTAAAACCTTTAAATAAAATTTCTGGTTGCAATGAATTGTGAACTTCTTTTGCCATATCTTGGTTTAGGCAGATGAAAAATTTTAACAGAAACAATAAACTTTCATGTTATATATTGATTATTGAGTACGGTTGTATGATTAACAGAATTGAACAATAATCTGCTTCTTGTGTAAAAGTTTGCAATTGGTGATATTCTCACCTTAAAATGGGGGATAGAATTTTTCAAGTTCAAGTAGGCCCAAAAAAAGCTCTTTATTCTCTTGGCAGTGGTGAGTAAAACCAATATATATTAAAATGTGTTCTATTCAAAGTGAATGCTGATGTCAGCAATTCTGCAGACTTTGTTAGTTAGGATCATTGTAGTAAAAAGTCACTGTTTATTTCAACAAAGCACGCACCCCATGGCATGTGCTTTTCGGGTTTTACCAATGTTTACTGCTATAGATTTGGAAAATGTGATTTGTTCTATTCTCAAGAAAAACAGAAAGCTGTTGCACCTACACTCTCTTAGCATCCTCAACCCTCTCATTATTCTCAAATCACACATGCGCGGCTGCAATTGTTGCCTCCGCTGCTGCCACAGTTTCCGCCACCCAACTCTCAAGTCTCATTACTCCCGAGTGGGGAGAAAATTCTGGTGGTGGTGATTTGAAATTGGGGTTATAAAACTTCGACTTAAATATTTTTGCTTGTGTCTGTTGAACAATTGCATTTATCTTTTATTATTCTGTTTTTGTTCATTTGTTTTATTACTATTTAAATTTATTGGCATTCTGGGTATGTTGTTGTATTAAAAATATGAGGATATTTTCATATGGTGTGCTTTATTTTAATAAGTGCGTGCTCTGTGTTGTGCTATGTGATATAGGCCCAAGTGATCTTTGCACTATAGTGCGCTTTGCTCTCTTAACAACTATGGTTTGGATTAAGACTGCATTTAGGAACTTAAGTTGCTGAATGAGGAGATGTAATTTTCCATTTACATTTTATAACTGTTATTACTGTCATTGTGTTACGAAATGGACCATTTCTTTTTTGGGTTGATGTTTTTGGAATTGTCTCCTTTGGTCTGTAAAATAAGTTGATGCATCTTCCATTTGAACATTGCTAAGTTCTGATTTGTGGATAATTGTTTCGACTAGCATTACTCTCTTCATTTATCAATCTCTCCTTTTGCTTCTTTGGATGTCTCCCTTGTATTCTATAAACTACGCTTATTGTTTCCTGTTTTAAATACCTTTATCCGTTTACTTCTGTGCTCTTAGATGGACACTTGAAGCAATCGGGTCCCTAGAACTGCGAAGAAGTGCTCTTGAAGATGATTTTGAGGAGGAGGAAGAAAAAGATGAAGACGACCAACTTGCAGATGGGTTAGACTCTGTTGGCAATGACAAGGTCCAATAGTCTGTCCATGCAATAAAAAAATTCACTTTCTTGTTTCATAACGTTCTCTTATTAGTTTATTCTTGTACAATAGGATTACTACCGTGTGCGAAGTCCAATGAGGGAAAAGGATCGAGATAGGAAACGAGATAGTCACAGATACAGGTATGCGGCGTTCCATGTACATCTTTGTCTCCTCGTAATTTCATTCAGTTGACTGCTGAGTCAGTTGTGTGGTTCTTCCCTTTTAATGTTTCTTGGAACATTCTTAGATGAGTTACCTTCTGCGCGGCTGGGGCATGCACATCTTTTTTTTGGTTTGTGATGAACGAATGTATTCTTTGTTTAAAGTGCCTTAAAGTTTATTCAGCATCAGCTGCTGTTAAATAGCTGTTGACATGGCCAGTGCCTGAATGTTAATATTTCCTGTTTTGTAATTGTTCTGTCTTGAATATTTATTTTGTTATTCGATGCCAACTTCTCAATTCACATGGGGATGCTTTAAGAGAGGATAACCATGATGAGATTGCATTTTCAGCAACCAAAAAGCTGGTTTACGTGTCAAGTGTTGAGTTATAATTGCAGTCCATGTTCTACAAGTATGGTGGGTTAAGAAGATTTGGGCTATATCTAGATCTTGTTTGAATGTTTTATGAGGTGATCGAAACATTGCCCCAAAATAATGCCAAACATTGCCTTGGTTTTATTGGCATTCTTCAATTTCTTTTTTTCCCATTCTAGTGATAGGCGAGTTGGAAGCTGTATCTGAATCAAATAAATATGCAATTTTCACATACTTAACTTGTATTGTGATTGCCTGACCACCATGGCATTTCAAGCCCTAAGTGGCTTTTAACAGCATCCTAGATTAAAGTATTGTGATCCTGCCAGGTTTCTCTGCACTGGCAGTGTGCAGCTGAGAAGTATGATGGATCATACAATTGTTCTCTGTGAATTGGAGAATTTTCCGCATGATTTGTCTTCCCTTTGTTGTCTTGCTATGTATTAGATCACCTCTTTTTCTACATTACTTCAACTTTTTTTAGATTCTATGCAAAGCAAATTTTAAGGACCAACTAATCAGAGTTTGCTGATGATGTCAAACATTTACTAGTTTAGGGGGGCTTGTTTATTTTCTGTTGTTATCCATTTGATCCTCGGTGAAGTGTGGTTTGTTTCCTTACGGGTCTGAGACTTATATTCATTTAATATCAAATTTCTGACGTTTTTCTCTCTTTTTTTTTTTCTTCCCCAATCAATTAAAGGAAATGCATCTCAATTGTTTGTTTTTCACTATAGCTGTTGCAGTTTCCGTCTTTTTTCCAGCACTAAAAAAAAAAAAAAAAAAATCAAATTTGCAAACCCCCACACCCCACCCCACAAAAAACTTGTAATTGCATCATATCCTGTTTAAGAAATTTGCTCAGGTTTGATCATGATCTCTGTTCCCTTTTTCCTTAATTTTATGTAATTTGCTGGTGATAACAAATTGAGGTACAGAAATACTAGTATGAATTTGTACTGTCTTCCATGAATTGAGTTGACCCAAGCCTCGTATGTGGTTTTAGGGATAGGGATTACGACAGGGATCGAGATTATGATAGAGACTGGGACTACGATAGAGATTATGACAGAGATCGCGGAAGAGGACGTGACAGAGATAGAGACCGAGATAGGGAAAAAGATAGGGATCGATATCGCTTAAGAGATGACAAGGATTACGGCCGTGAGAGAGACCGGGAGAGAGATAGAGAAGGCAGGGAGCGGGATAGACGAGATAGGGACCGTGGGAGGAGGAGGAGCCATTCAAGGAGTCGAAGTAGAAGTAGAGATCGCAAGGATCGTGATGGTGATGACCGTCGCAGAAGGCATCGTAGTGCGAGTCCTAAAAGGCGTGGGGAGGAGCCTGAGGATGCTCGAGATGAGCCGAAGAAGAAGAAGGAGAAGAAGGCAAAGAAAGATGATGGAACAGATCATCCTGATCCTGAGATTGCAGAACAAAACAGACTCCGGGCGTCTCTGGGACTGAAGCCTCTCAAGTTGTGAAAATTGCTAGTTTTACCAGCTAGTTCCTGTAATTTGGATGGATGAAATGTAGCCTGATTCTGGATTAGTGCTTCCAGTTCATGTATTAAATGGTTGTACTTTTACATTTTGTGCTTTCCCCAAAAAGGGTGAGCCAGAGAGTTTCTATTCTCTTGCAAGAACAGGCTGCAGAACAAACCTTACAGGGAAAATGCATAGGTGGGAACACATAAACACATAATGGTGTGGGCAAGTGTATACAATGCTTGAATAACTTAAATAGGACAACAGCAGTGTCTATGAATCTTCACTTTGAAGAAAATCTTCTGGTAAGAGAATTCCTTCTTTATCATAGTGAAGAGCACCTGATAGAATTAAAGGTATGCACTTTTCTCCCAAGAGTATCCTCTTCTTGCATAGCTCCAGCTCTCCATCAGCCTCTTCTGCTTCTAGTGCTTTCCTTGCATCCCACGTCATCTTCTCTCCCCATCTCACCTCTCTCTTCAACCGGAGCTGAGCCCATGTAATCCTTCCATAGAGAGGTCTCAAACCTAAGCATTTTGTGTCATTAGCATTAGCATAGCCAGTTTTAATAGTTTTCCATTTCCTCAAATTGAAACTGGTTCTCTTTCTGAAGATTCCAGAGATACGTGGGGCCACGGTCAGATGTGGTATGGCAGCCTCACCATATTTTTTCTTGCGTTTTGTGGCATTATCTTGAGTTTCACTCGACTTGTTCGACGCAAGTTCATGCTCCTTTTCTTCCATGCATTCCCTTGCTTCGTCACTAATGTAAACACACATTTCTTGTGCTTTTCTTCTACTTCCTCCACAAGCACCGGAGATGATAGCACTAATCTTCTTTGTCAAAACATTTCGTGTTTTCGGCCCCTTTATCTCCTGCTTGCAATCTGCAGTGTATTGATCACTGCCCCTATAGTTTCTTTCCTGCGTGAGCTTGACTAGAGAGATGATAGCACTAATTTTCTTTGCCAAATTATTTCGTGTTCTTGGCCCCTTTCTCCCTGCTTGCAATCTGCAGCATGAGTATGGTTTCTTTCCTGCGTGGTTTTCACTCTTGCCGTCAAGTATTTTGGATTCACTAATATTTCTCCTCCTCCAGGAAAAAGAAAAACTGCAGTTGCCTTTAAATTCTTGTATGGGACACATTTAGAAAAGCAGGTGTAGAATAGTGGGGAAAGTTGGGTAGAGTGAGGGGGAACTGGGAAGTGGTGTTTTGAAAGATGGCCTATTCTTGGGGTAATTGGTTATAGACTTCTTTTTTAGTTTTCTTTCTTTTCTAGAAATGCTGTTGATATCTAATAAAGATTTGTATTAACAAGGTTAGATTAATACTAAATCTTGATTCTAAGTTAAGAGGTAAAGTTTGTCAATATTCCTCAAAAACGAATCGGGTTCCCATTTACCCCCACTTTATTTTATTTTGAAAAGAAATCAAGTGGGGCTACAAGAAATAGTTTGGCGTAAGAAGAAATGGGAAACTTTTTTGGTACTTTTGTTCTCATATATTATTATATGCCAATTTTAACATTTGTTTCTTCATTAAGAATTATTAGTTATACACCTGAAATTACTCAATTTTGATAATTTTGTTCTTGGAGAATTTAGATTGTTCAGCCAGGTGGTTGGGCTTTTATAATCAGTTTTGCACTTTATTGTAATTCGAAAAGACCTCCTTTGGAATCAGTTATTGATTTTCAATTCAACAGGATTTAAAAAGGTACTTGGCGACCCAATTTACTATTTTTTAAGAGTTTTTTCAAATACAATAATCAATATATTGTAAAAGTTAAAAATTAAAGCTTTTAATCAACAGAACTTTTGTAAATTTCATTTTTCTTAAAGTTAATTGTTTTAAATTCAATTATTGTAAAAATAAACTATACTAAAATTGAATTTTATATAAGTACGCAAAATTCAACCTAAGAGCAAAAAAGTGAAAATCATTCTGGTAATTTTTTTTTTTTCCCTTTCTTTTGCATTTGTTCCAACTCTACGTCTCTACCTGGTACCTGGTTTTCCGCTTGAAATTAAGTCATTAACTTACCCATGGTGCATGTGAAGTTCTATCATTTCACTCAAAATCTTCTCTTAACTTTCTTTTTCCATTTTAAATCAATAAATCCGATCATTTGAGTGAATCATATAAACAAGTACTTTTCAATCTGACAACGATTTTACCCACAATTAGTATTGCAATTTAATTTACTTTAGCCCCAGTCCATAATATTCATGATATTGAAAAAATGATTTTCTTTTCAAGGTAACAACTAGCATTGAAAGTTGGACGCTTGTTGGCAAAAATGAAGGAAGAGTGAGAACAAGTGTTTGGGTAGGAAGAGAAATAAAAATAATAAATTATTGTGCTTCAATTTGACCGATAGATGTAGATGTAAGAATTAAACAAGAAATCAAATACAAATGACAAACCAAAACAAGATTTTAATATGGTTTGGCTGCAATTTAATAGCCTACATTTGTGGTGCAGAGAGAGATTAGGACACAGGTGTCTTCATTCTAAACTCAATCTCCCAACACTTACCTCTCTCTTTGTATTTAATCACTCAAAACTCAATTCAATTGCACCTCAATGTGTTTTCCTCACTGCAGAAATTGATCCCTAAGAAAACCCCAAATATAAAAGCCTAGGTTATGTTTTTAATCGTAAAAACATAAGAAACAAAAAAAGGGCCAAATCCCTTATTTCTCAAATGTATAATTATAGTCCCTCATTTTTAAAATACATATCATCATCATCATCATCATCATCATCATCTCTACTTGCAAATTTCTGTTAGTACTTAATGGAAGTTCATCCAAAGTAGTCAAACTAGAAGGATAATTTGGACTTTTTGCTTGTTTATTTCCCTCGACATATTTGTTCCATTTTGGCTACCAAATTTGCACATAATGACATAAATGACCAGGTAAAATTGTGACCCAAATTTTCATGTGGGCAACCTATTTGTCATTTGCAAAGTGCAATTCATGTAGCTGAACACTGTTTACAAGGTTTTGCATAATTTACCTCTCAAGATCATTTAACTTTTTATTTTTTATTTTTGACACAAAATAGGACCTTTGATTATATTCTTACTAAGTTGAATTGTACAACCAAACTTATGCTATCAAATACCAGTCAAGCTAGTGATAAGACCAACACATAAACCTTTTTTTTTAATCAAGACCAACACATAAACTTTATTACCAAGACTTCAACAACTTTAATGATGTATTGTGCATATGAATAAGGGATTGCATTTAAAAAATAGAAAAGGAACATGTAAGGGAAAGGCTATCTCTCAGTTCAACAGATAGTCCTATCTAAGGTTCAAGAGTCAGAATGTAAACATTAGTTGGATACTTCTTTAGAAACCACAAATAATGAGTTAGATATATTATAGTTGGACCTGCATTTAGTTCAATATAAATGAGTTATATTATTATAATAAACATATAAATACAAATAAACAAATAAATTGATCAATATAAATTCATATTTAAATATTGTGTTGGAAGATATTGTTAGCTTGTGTATTGAAAAAATATGTGGGAGATTGTTCCACATAGAAAAAGAGAGAAAGAGTTTCATTGAGTATAAAGTACTTGTACCCCATAATATTTGAATAATTAAAAGGTAGAGGAAAAGTGTGAAAGTTTCTTTCTTTTTTTTTTTTTTTTTTATAATTAGGAAAAGTGTGAAAGTCAATATACATTATTTATATGTAAAAGCACTTAGCACTTTTACTTACTTAATTAATTTTAGGTCTTATGTCATTATTAATAATTTACTAAATTGCTCTTATAGTCAATTTTTAGTAGTATTACACATCTTTAAAAATGTAAACAATAAATTACTCAACAAAAAAGACATACTTGGGATTGAAAGCGAACAAAAAAAAAATTGAACTTACTGTAAGCTAGTGGAATGTAGTTCTCTCTTTTGCGAAACAACATTATTCTAGTTCAAAATTTTGTTGTGAGGAAATCCTCATTTTTCTATGAGAAAATTAGGTATTTTCTCTTTGTAGTTGATTTTTTAGTAGCATTCTCTATTGATAGGAACTAATGAGGAAAATTAAATATCTTTCTACTTTTTACCCTTCTCTAATGGAATATTCCATCCATTTGGGTTGAGTCTTCATCAAGTACTAGCAAAAGTTTATAAGTAGGGATGATGGTAATATATATTTTAGAGATGAGGGACTATAATAATACATTTGAGAGATGAGGGACTAAAGTGGGATGAACACCTTACATAAGGGACCAACAAGAGATTAGGCCAAAAAAAAAAAAAAAGGCTCGCAATGGGCACTGCATTACACGACATTCTGTCCTACTACCACAATGTTGGGGCCCAAAATCTGGGAACTGTGGTGCCCGGGCCCTCCAACCACCTCCTCAATTTTCTCTTTGTTTGAGAGGTCTATGTCACTTCAACAATTATCCACTTTGTCTTCTATTTTGAAACCCTATTCACTATCTCATAAAAGAACACTCATCTATGACTAAAAACCCCAACCAAATATAAAAATGCTCAAACTTGATCATCATGATAGACTTCGTTAATATATCTGTTGAATTATCCTACCTCCCAATTTTCTCAACTGAATTAAGATACTGAGACATAACATCTTGAGCAAAATGATACCTAATATCAATGTGCCTTGCTTTCTCCTGATACATTTGATTCTTTAATAAATATATGACACTCTAACTATCACAATACTATAGTGATACCAAAATCATATCTATATCAACAATTAATTGCTTCAGTCAAATGCCTTCCTTGACACCTTTAGCTAAAGTCATAACTCCGTCTCTATAGTAGACAATGCAAGTGAAGCTTGTGTGTTGCCTTCCAGCTGACAGAAAAATTAGACAAACAAAAACATACCATGTCATCAATCTCTATCTGTCCAAATATCCGACATAGTCTCTATACGCATAACCAACTAGTCTATCAGCAAATCAAGTTGGCTACAACTCAAGTATCTATTACAGTACATCTTAGGTACGTCATAATCTATTTCAAAGCCTGCTAATGCATCATTCCTGGTTTATGCATGTATCTACTAACCACATTAGCTGTATGTAAAATGTCTAGCCTAGTATAGACCACATCATAAACTAAATTGTCAGTTGCACTAGCATAGGGAACATGAGACATGTACTATATCTCCTCCTTAGAATTATGGGACAACTCTACTGAGAGCTTGAAATAAATTGCGAGAGATGTATAGACTGGCTTGGTCTCATTCATACTAAGTCGTTCAGGTAATTTCTTAATGTATTTTTGGTGAGACAAGTATAATACCCTAAAGTGGCTAACTTTGGTGATCTCCAGACCTAATATGCTCTAGGTTGCATCATATACTTCGTTTCAAATTTTCCACTCAACTAACCTTTCAACATATTGATTTCAGTCATGTTTCCATATGCAATCAACATATCATCAATATATAACAACAAATAAATAGATGTCCCATCACAACAGTGCATAGAGTGCACACAACTATCACATGTCCTCCTAGTGTATCCAATTTTTGTAATAAATACATCACCTATTATATCACTGTTTAAGAAACTATTTCAACCATAAAAGATCTTTTCAAAAGGTATACTTGACCTTCCTCACTCGAAACATTGAATCACTCTGGCATATGCATGTAACTATGCTCCTCCAACTCACCATACAAAATGCAGTCTTAACATCCATCTGCTCCAACTACATATCAAATAAAGCCATCATGGTAAAGTAACAAGCAAATGGAAATGTGCTTTACCACCAGAGAGAGCAATTCATGAAGTCAATTCTAGTTTTTTACTTGAAACACTTTGCTACTAGTCATGTCTTGTAGTAAACATTCTTAACCCCTAGGATTCCTTCCTTCTTCAAGACCCATTGGCACCTAATTGCCTTATACCATTTAGGTTCCTGAACAACCAATTCCCATATCCCATGATCATTTAAAGATGTAATCTCCTTATCATGGTGACCACCCACTTCTTTGAGTCTGAATTGGTATTATCTTATTTCTGTGCAACTAGATCATCTCCCGTAAAATCCTTAGCTACACTCAATGCATAAGTAACCAAATTATAGTAGTCAAATCACCATGGAGATTTGATTTATCTTCTCCATCTATCTGGGAAAGACAATAATCCTATAGTGACATATTTTCCTGTTGTTGCTTTAGTGGTACTCAGCTATTACCAGCTATATCTATCAGTTGTTGTTTGTCAGACACTGAAGCCTCTTTAGAGACTTTGTAGAGTGTCAATCTCTAACTCCACCTACTTTGTATTTACAATGCCCTTCTAACTGCTTTCCCTTTACTGTTCCTTTTTCATCATGGTAAATTCATTAAAAACTTTATATATCTACTTTATGTTGCATGGATTTGGATCCAAGAACCTTTCTAGAAATGTGAAATGGGCAGTTTGCTCCCTATGATAATAAAAAGGTTAAAATGCCCTTTATTTTTTTGTAATGTGGCTCACTGACTCCTTCCATGTACTTAAGTTGAATTTTACACTACATAGACAAAAGTATCCTCATATATATACGTATATATCAAATCATTTCACATTCTTATTTTTTTTATTTTTTTTAATCTAAACTAAATAATTTCATATTTATAAAATATATAACATATTTATACAAATTAAATACTATTTAATATTTATAAAATTATATATACATACATATATATATAATATTATATATACATATGTATATAAAATAATTTATAACTTTTTTATATGCATACATATATATATATAATATAATAACACCACCCATCCCATATATAATATTATAATACATATGTATATAAAATAATTTACAACTTTTTTATATGCATACATATATATATATAATATAATATAATAACACCACCCATCCCATATATAATATTATATATACATATGTATATAAAATAATTTACAACTTTTTTATATGCATACATATATATATATAATATAATATAATAACACCACCCATCCCATCCAACGATGGATTTGCAAATGAAATTATGGGGGCACAAAAGTTATAAATACATAAAAGTTAAATATAATTTAACAATTTACGAATATGAAATGCGTGACAACAATTTTTACACCATAAATTTCATCAATGATTGAATCAATATAAAAAAATTTAATAATATTATTTTCAATATAAGTAACCAAGCAATCAGCTAAAAAGTTGTCTTTCGTTTTACTCTTGAGCCTCATCTCACAACATTCACGGCGGAAAAAGTTTTCTCACTTGTAGCATTGAAAAAAAAAATATCCAACAAGATTTTTAAAATATTCACTTACTTTTGTCTCTTTTTTTCCAATTAAGTTGAAGTCAAAATGATGAATGTTGGTTAATTTGCAAGGTCCCTTGAGATTTTTTTTAGCAAAATTCTATAACATTTTTTTCACATAAATAGGATGGAAGTACTCGAACGAGTCTAACCCAATTGCCTTCATTTGATTACTTGACTGTGATTTTAGACATGAAAGTTTATTTTGGGTTTTACAAAATTAAAACAGTTAGAAATTAAATTATGTAAAGTTTAATTTTTATCATTATTTAAATTAATTAATTTAATTTGATAAATCTAAATAATTAATTTTTTATTTAAGATCCAAGAAGAAAAATTAAGTTTTTAGAAATTAATGAATATTAATTAAAAATAATTTATTTTAATTAATATTAAATGATCTATTCTTTTAAAATTAAATTTAAATTAATTGTTATTAAAAAAATTTGATACACACACAACACAATAACTTGGGGGAGCCATGGCCCCTACTTGCCCCCTAAATCCGTCCATGCTCCTGCTTACTCTAAAGACCCCAACTGGCAACCACGGCCAGCTGCTATGGCAATCTGAAAAGTGGTGAGATCTAGTTAGATCCAGACCTGGCCACGTCCAGCCAATACCCACAATGACCATCAAGCCCTAACAACTATAATGATGGCAGCTGTTTATTCCTTTTCTTTCTTTCTTTCTTTTTTTTAATTTTGTGGCATTGGCAGCAGTCATTTGGTGGTAGGCGATTGGACATAGCTGCCGGTAGCCATGAAAAATAGTTTTCGTGGCTGCCAGCAACCATGGCAACTGGTGTGTGCAAGTATGGAGCTATGGTGATAATCGTCGGTAGCCGGCTGATCGTTAGTTCCTTCTAATAGCTGAGTTGGTTGCCCTAGCAGTCATGCAGGCTGATGGATATATATATATATATGTGTGTGTATGTATATAAGGTGTCCATATGTATCAATATAAGATGTATACCAAAAAAATTGCAATATCAATATGCAGTAGTAGCAGCCGACTTCTGGTAGCAGCTATGACTACCCATGGACAACCACAAAAATTTAGGGAGAGGTGGAGTGGTGGTTGATGTATATATATGATAATATTATATATATATGTATATGATGTGTATATATAAATATACTAAAAAAAATTATGTTTTTATACAAATACACAGTGGCCACCAGAGATTGTGGCACTGAAAGGAATTAGCTAAATTTGGCTGGCCAAATATGGTCGGTTCACATGGCTACCATGGCAGCCAAATGTGTGTATATATATATATATTATATAATATTTATAATATATTATATATTATTGATAAATGTATTACAAAATATATCATGTGATCTATATATGTGTGTATAATTGTATAAATATTTTTTTAAATATATTCTTTTATATATCTTTTATAAATATTAAGAAATATTTCATTTGGACCATTCATCTAAACAAAAATATACAATGGATGATATAAACAGGGGCATATAGTCATTTTACATGTAAAAAATCTTTAAAACTCCCATGAAATAGTGTGACCTCTTTTATGGGCTCAAGGTGATTTTTTTTTTTTTTGTGCAGTATTTTGGAAAATAGGTGATAGTTTTTTTACCCTTTTTTTAGACAAGGGGATAAACCGCCAAATCCATATTTGATAGAAGGGATGAACTGAATTTTCCCTTTTAGAAATTATTGAGCTGTGGGTTTCTACTTCAAAGACAGTGCTCGAGCCAAAAAATATATTATTCAATGCTTTTTTTTGCTACAGAATTTGGCACTTACATTTATTGTATCCCTGATGGGATTGAGCTTATTAAGTTTAGGAGCCCATCTCAAGCAGTCTTAGTGGCCTATTTCATTAAGTTATATTAGTCTGTTTATTAGGTTTCTTTATCTTTATGCCCCAGGGCATTAGTGAGATATATTATCAAGCCCCTTACTTTCGATTGGAAATTCATTTATTTGGAATTGAAAATTATAATTTCTATTTCCGGCTGTTGTTTTTAGTTTTACCTTTCATGATGATTAGGAATGGAAATAGGTCAGGCTACTTGTTAGGGGCCTATGGCCTAACCTACTTATGGCCTAACTAGGTCTTGCCTATTTGATAAAAAGGCCAGGTCAAGGCCTAAAAAGTAGTTTTTTAAACTAAATATGCTAAATTTAGGTTCTTTTAAAAGCTTGTAAAACCTAACAAGCTGACCCGTTTATCCTTCTTTAATTAGTCTTTTATGAAATCTGTTATGTCATTTAGTATTGTTTTTTGCTAAAATGATACTATTTTATTTTTATACTTGGATTTTGAACTTTCATAATTATGTATTTGTTATTTATCATTTTGATTATTGCTTATCAAGATCTATTACAAGTTTGGGCATATTAAAAATTTAGATTTATATAATGTTTAGAATTAATTGAAGTCTTAGTAGAAAATAAGCTTTTAAGTAGGCTTTCAAGCCGGGTTAAGGCTTTAAAATTTATTAAAAAGGCTAGGCCAAACCTTAGAAAAAAACATATCATATATAAGAGGCTAGGCTCAGGCTTGTCATTTACTTAATAGGCCTGGCCTATTTATGTCAAAATCTAGCTTATTTCCATGCCTGATGATGATTTACTCTTTTGTTTTATTTTGTTAACTTGTTTGATTAATTAATTGCCATATTTGAATCTCAATTAATTTAATTATTGATTAAATTACTTAATTAAATAATTATTAATTTTAATTAATTAAAGATTTCTTAGTAGTTGTGCTTCACAAGTAACTTGCATTCTCCGCGAGCCTTGACTATAATATTTCTCTCAGGACTTAGACGTTTTCAGCATTGTTGGCAGGATGAGTTCAAAAGCTTTATGTCATATACTCTCTCTTCTCTTTTCTAACACTTTGTACTAGTTAATATTTGTTGGAAATGTATCATTGGGGAGTTTCCTTTGGGAGACGGAGGCCTTTTAACAGGTGTCATCGAACTTGGTAAAGAAAGAAAAAATAGAATAAGGGAGAGTGTTTCATCTTAGAGAGCTGTAGAGTAATTATGATAGTAGTAGAATAGATCCATAAGATGACAGAGTTGGAGGCGATGATGTAGGTGGCAGTGGTAGCTACTGGCCGTAGTGGACCAAACACATATTCTTTATTAGGAGGACCAAGGGGCGGGCCCCTTCTTGTTGGTCGGTCATCCAAGGGGCGACCAACCGCTTAAGGGGTCCTAGCTCCACATTGGTGGCCTAGGCAGACGGTCAGCCAAGCATTCCCACCATCGAGTCGCAGGCTGCTTTGTGCAGGCGGATCGGGATTAGTTGCATGCTTGTCTATGGGGTGGGTTGTTCCCCTTCCAGCATCAGAATGTTTTCTCAAATTGGGGTCCTTCTTTACTTTGTCTGGTCTTCCACATTACATAGCTAAGAATCGCAAACGTGTTTTACAGTAATTAGTTAGAGAGTTGGCTTCTAGTAAGCCTCTTGCATTATAATCAGGATCAAAGTTAGTGTCTAAGCCTAGGGAAGAGATTTTTTTGGGGAGGAGTCCAAGGACATTCCTATCTTCGATGAGAGTTTTTCTAATATTAGTGGTCTGTTTAATCCTCTTACTTTGAAGGATTTATATCTTTTAAGTCATAAGATCAGCCTTTCTAATGAGTGTAAGTTTGTTCTCCCTTCTTAAGAGGGTCGTCTGCTTCCTCCCAGGTACTTCACCATTTTTGGTGTTACTTCAGTAGTAAGTTTTCTATTCCTCTTGATCCTTTACTGTTCGACATAGTTAGGAGTTCTAGGTTGTGTTTGAGTCAGTTTACTCCAAACTCATTTGCATATTTTGTGGAGTTTCAATATTATCTTAGGGATTTGAGTCTTTTAGTCTCAATAGAGTTTCGATACTTTGTTCATAGCTAGGAAGATACTGAAGAAGTCTTTTTTTTTTTCATTTTATTCCTAGGCCGAGTTGTAGGTTTTTTAGTATGATGTCATTAGGGCTGTAAATGAATATTCAAAAATTCATTTACCGTTCGCATTCGTATCATATATAAAAAATTTATCCGTGTCTGTTTAAAGCAGATATTATCCATATTCGATTATAAACGGATACGGATATGGTAAATGTGCATCCAATCCGTTTAATATCCGATCTGAATATATATTTATTAAATAATATATTATTTATTTTTTCAATAAAAATCTCATAATCCATATATGTGTATATATAAATTATAATTGAAGAATTGAGAAGAAAAAAGAATAAATTTTAAAAATTATTGTAATATAGAGAAAAAAATTGAAGAATAAAGTTAACCAACATAATTATTGTTGGTTGACTTTATAATTAATATACTTAAATACCATTATTACTATTAATAAGTACTAATAATCAATTATAAAGTTAATTATTAATTAGAAATTATGCTATTTGTTTGATTGCTTTCATTTTAGTGAAATTATATAGTTCCTTCTTGTAGCACCTCCTCTCGGGACAGCACCCAGGTTGAGGCGCCACCAATTCAATCTTAAATACAGTTAAAATAATAACTGGAAAACCTATAATTTAACCATCTCAAAGGTAAAACAGTCACACTAATCCAAAAGATCATTCCATAAAGCATAATATATACAACCCAAATCTCAGAATCCAACTCAGTGGAAAATAATTCATTTATCCCAAAAGATCACTTCATAACATAAAATATGTACATATCCAGTATCTTAAGTTTCATACAAACATTCTCATAACACTCTTCAAGTAGTTGTCTTGATCAGGTGACTTAAATGAACAACAACAGCACCTATTCTATTACAAAATCATTCTCATCTAAAACATGTCTCTACTTCTCAGTTTAACCTATCTGAAGACAAATAACAACAAGGGGGTAAGTCCTAAGGACTTAGTGAGGGAAAAGAAAACAACAGGATTCAAAAGAAAATGATGGGCAACAAACAAAGACAGTTCAATAACAATAAAAGTTTCAATGTGAATCAACATTTTCCAAAGTACACATGATATCAATTATATTAGATTGTTGCTCATTCCATCCTTATTATTCCCAGATCAATGTATAGTTGCTATTACCGAACATCGGTACAATATAAACAAGATTTTCTTATCGCTCCATTGCTCGAGCACCCAGCTTGGCAGGTAATAACTTTCTTTTATTGGCATGGTTGACCGCATGCCAAATCCCACCACTCACAGTTTGCTACCTCCGGCTACCTGTAAGTCAGGATCGTATGTGGGTACTAGTCGGCAGACCTGTCACCGTCGATCCATACTGCCCGGCCATCTTTCCGAACCTAGTCCCGGGTCCAACTTCCTGTGGCGTCCCTCTGGGTTGAACTTCCCAGGGGCGTCCCCGTGGGTTGCACGATATAATGTCAACATATATCAATTCAACTTTTCAAGCAATAACATGAACATTTCAAAACTTTACATGACCTGTTGTACACAAGGCCTATTCTATTAAACAAGGTACATGAATAATTTAAGAGAACTTTTGACATAAATAGGTCTACCAGACCATTCCAAATATCATTTTCATAACTATCAAGATCATTTTCAATAAACAGTAATATATCAAATAGTTTCAAACCAGAAGAACCTCACAGGATTTGACAATTAACAATGATAACGGTAATTTGAACAAATATCAAATCAGCAGAACCTAATGGGTTCAACGATATCATAGAATAACGCATTCAAGCAAGAACCAATCACTAGATCCCACACAGGGGAAAGCAATAACTTATAGAGTAAGGTAAGCAAACAATTCCAACCCTCGTGGGGGTTTATCAACAAAACGATAGGTACAAAAGGTGCCAGATTGGTGATCCTCACAAAATGCAACAAATATTGATTAAGCTTAAATAAAGCAAGTACCGGTTAGTAGACCCTGATAGGGGTGTTCAAATCAGATAACACATAACAAATCAACTTTCAAACACATTTCAGATTCCAAACAAACAGAGTACGGTATAGAAACAAAAAACCCACATAGGGGCTTATCACAAATAACATATAGTTAGAAAAGTTGCCAGATTGGCAGACCCTCACCTCGTAGTCTCAAAATGCAAATCACAATCTGTAGCCTATGAGTCAGTGGGTTCCAATTCCACGTTACCTAATCCAAAAGAACAAGTTCAGAATCAGAATCCCCATACAACCCTAATGACCCGTAATAATTACTATCATGCTTATCATTAATCCAAAATTACTAATATCTCGATTAACATGATAGTTTTAGGACTTAATAGTAACTTTCAACCCAAAATGGCTAATAAGGTAATTATTGCTAAAATAATCCCAATTTTCATATCAATTCTAATAACATAACATAAACTAGTCCTCAATTCCTTCATAATTAATCCTAATCAAATGCCACTTAGTCTCACATTACATAATCCTTAGTCAATATTTATTAAATTTTAATTTTGGCATTTAGCATGACATGTTCGGATCCACAAATTGAATATTCCTCCTTGCATGGTAATTTTACACATACACACACACACATATATATACCAATTATCCCAACATTCTCATTCTTGGCACAAACACAAGCTAAATTAGGAAAGTACAACATATGCATATATATATATATCTCAAGGTACAACTTCAATTATAGCTTTAATTCTTAATCCTCTATTACCCAAATTGCTTATCTAAACCTCAGAATCACAAACCAAGAGCACCACTGCGATCGTCGGAATGAGGAGAAGAAACTAGTTTGGGGTCGCCGGAGCGCCGCCGTCAGAAAATCTTGCGGTCACCACCAAAATGTTCCTCTCGAGCTCCTGAATCCAACCCCACAATCCGTTTCCAGATCCTCAACCTAGACTACCTTTAATTGAGCTCAACTGCCACCAAATGGGTTTTCTTGCCACCGCCTATTTCTCTTCGATTTTCGTCGCCGCCGCTGTATCGATCTCTTATGCAAGCCCACCACTGTGATCCTCTTTCTCAGTTCTTCCCAACTATAGCCTCAGAATTGAATTTGGCCGCCGAAAAACCACAAACCCACCACCCCACCGTGGACTCCCTCTCGGTCTCTCTCACGATAACTCGCCAGAGTGGGTTCAACCGGGTATGGTGGTGTTGCCGTGGAGCTGGTGAGGAGAAGAAGAAGCTGGTTAGTTTGGTTGGTGAAATTGGTTGCCGGTGGAAGTTTGTCGTGGGAGGGTTGATGGTCGCAGTGAAGAAAAGAAAGGAGAAAAAAGATGATGAATAGTGATTAAAGTGAGAAAAAGGAAGGAAACAAATGGTTTTGTAAAATTCATCTTTTAAAAATTACAATTGAGTCCTTTATCTAATTAAGTTAAATCAATTAAGTCCTTAAGTAATTAAAATAACATATAGGTCCTAGTTGACTAGAAAAATACCATGCAAGCCCCTAAGCTTATAAAAATGGCCCAAATCAAGTCTTCTCAAATTGCAATCTAACCCTAAAACTTTCCAATTTCTTGCAATTGAATCTTTTTTATTATTTTTTTTAGGCCTAAAATTCAATCAATAAATCTCTTAATTTCTAAATCCTTATTTTCAAAAATACTGAATTTCAGGAGTGTTACACTTCTATTAATTAAAATATGTATTTGTTATAGATTCACAGATTTACGTATTTGGATATTTGTAAATAGATATATAAATAATTATCATCGACTATGAATATAAAATAATAATTTGAATACGGATAAGTTTAATAAAATATTAATGCATCTAAATAATTACAATTGAATATATATATATCCAAATCCGACCGATATCCGATGAATACGAATTTGGATATCATTTTTAAATATCTGTCAAATTTGTATTCGTATCCAAATATTCAAAAAGTTGAAGGATATGAATACGAAAACAGTGTATCCGATCCGTTCAACATCCGTTTACACCTTTAGATGTCATCTTCTCGAGGGCCTTGGAAAGGTTTCTCTTTTTTTTTGAGGGAGAGATGATGACTTGGGTGTCCCCTTTGTATGGAGTAGTTCTCTCTCCACAGTGCGTATGCAGAAGGTTCATCACAACCTTCGGGAGTGTCTTAATAATGTTGGGTTGTTTGCTCTTTCATTTGATATTTACTACATGTTTCTTTCTAGAGCATAGTTCTTACACATGTTGGTTGTTTACTTCATGCCTTCTCTTAACACTTATATTTATTTGGTATTTTTTTCTCCCATATTTTCGTCGGGCTAACTTGGTTTGGTTGTATGTGGCAAGGAAGGAGATTGACTTGATGAGGATCTAGAGACTTGCAGTGTTCGCAAAGGACCTCTTCCAAGGCACGTGGCTCGCCTTTAGCTGCTTGACACCCGAGTCCCCAACAAAGGCATCTTAGAGAGTCTGTGCCTTAGCTCCTATTCTGGCACCTAAATCGATCTTAGGAGTGGTTTGGATCCAAAGGTCCTAGGGCTAATTAAGAAGCGCACTCAAGATTCTATCACTGGTTGTCATCTCTCTCATCATATTAATAAAGGCAAGGGCTTGTTCTTTTATAGATTGAGGAGTTTGGGCACTAACTCATACTAGGACACTTATTACACCTCCTATAATGATAACAATCTTTAAAGTGGGGTTAACAAGTTTAACTAAGGTAAGCTAGAGATTTATTCTTCTTCTTAATTAATGGAGCTTGCCGATAGGGACTTAGTGCAGTCAGCAATTGCTCTTTTTTTTAGTTTTTTTTGTTCCTTCATTCATTTGTGAATTGGAGTTGTAGTCTTAACGCATATTTTCTATTTTGGTTGTAATGGGGAAAGTTTTGAACTTGATAGTACATATGTCTCGTTAGGTAGAGAGAATGGTGGCAAAGATCACAAGTTCAAGAAGAAGGCTGCGAGACCTTTTGGGGAGAAGGATAAAAAATATAAAGAGCCTACCAGGGTATCCAACAACCACAACTTTAGTCAATTGAAGGGGTGTGTGCTAAGAAGGTAAAGACTAGGAAGAAGTTTTGGAGTCATCTATAGGGAAAGCCTTTTTGTCTACTGTGGCAAATGAGGTAGTTAAGAAGTTCAAGGAATCCAATGAGTTCTTTGCAGTGGTCGAGATAGATGCCAACATAATTTATGAGTAGACTATTCAAGATTGCGGTTGCATACTTAGATATACTGGGCCCTACTATTTCTATCAACTTCCCTATTAAGGTGATTGGCGGCACTTCTAAGATCAATCATAAAGCCATGGTTGAGGATCTAGCTATGATGGTACCATAGGAGATGGAGTGAGACTTGTGTTTGGACTTGGTCATTTTTTAATATAGGCATAATTACTTTGTTTCTTTTAGATATATGTTGTCTTTACCATTTTTCCTTTTTGGGGGCTAAGTATAGGCGTAGTACTGCTTTAGTTTTAATGTTCCAACATTGTCAGACTTTGCTCATTTGCCATGGATGTTGAAATAATGGTTGCCCATTTATTCCATCTTCTGTTAAGTTGGGCATCTTGCTTTCTTGTTTCCTTAAGATACATGTTGTCTTTACCATTTTTCCTTTTAGGGGCTAAGTGTAAACCTAGTATTACTTTAGTTTTAATGTTCCAACATTGTTAAACTTTGCTCGTTTGCCAAGAATGTTGAAATAATGTTTGCCCTTTTATTCTAAACTTTCATTAAGTTGGGCATCTTGCTTTCTTGTTTCAATGATTTAGTGGCTTTAATATGTTACGCCTTTACGTTGTTTACATTTTGTCATGCCTTTACGTCCTATAGATCTTTTCCTAATGTTGTTTTCCTAGAGCTTTGTAATAAGTTTATTTATTGGTCCAACAATCCTTTGTGGTCTCTTGTAGATTGTTGTTAGTTTAAAAGCCCCTTGGGGTCTCTCACGGATTGTTATCATTTGGGAGCCCCTTTAGTTCTTTGGTCTTTTGCATATTATTGTTGCTCGGGGAAACCCTTGGGCTCCCCTATAGAGATATCATTCCAGGTCTCTTATTAGTTGTTCCCCACTTTTCTCCCTATGGTGACACTAGGGCATTAGAGTGTATCGCAAATTTCATATATGCAAAATTGAAATTACAAGACAAGAAAATTTTGTACAAATAAAAATAAAATCTATTGAAATTTATGATGTGGATACAATCACTAATCTAATCATCTGATTCTTCCATTTGAAAGATGATTTCAA
Source organism: Jacaranda mimosifolia (assembly GCA_018894105.1). Lineage (NCBI taxonomy): Eukaryota > Viridiplantae > Streptophyta > Magnoliopsida > Lamiales > Bignoniaceae > Jacaranda > Jacaranda mimosifolia. The sequence goes on along the minus strand of CM032120.1, from coordinate 34,156,046 downwards.
ACTTTAATGAGCTCCGCGATAAATGCTATGAACATCGTAGATCTCCTTTGACTTGATTTGAAAAAATACTGCCTACTTAAGGCTTTGCACTGTAATCTCAAATCAAACGCAAAAATTTGATGAGTTCTGCGATGAAAGTCTTCAACACCATGGATCTCCTTGAATTTGATTTGGAATATAACACCAATCCGAAGGTTTCATACCGTTACCTGAAATCAAACATTATTATTTGATGTGCTTCGTGATGAATGTCTTCGATCTTCTCGAATCTAATTTGAAAAAATAATGCCGATTCAAGGACTTTGCACCGTAATCTCGAATCAAGCACCATAATTTGATGAGCTTCATGATGAACACTGTGGATCTCCTTGAATTTAGTTAGGAGAATTGTTGAACTCCTTCAATGTCTCTCTTGTTTGTTATGACTTGAGTTGTGGCTGTGTCTTGAATGAGTCTGGATCATCCCTTTATATAGGTGTCTAATTGAATACTCTCAAATAGCCTGAACGTCTTTGATGGTTTTCAGGCTTTGATGGTTATCTCTTTGATGCATATATTAAGAGACAATATCAAATATCTTTGACTTAATTGGTCCACGTACTAAAATACACCACTTGTTGCGATTTGATGAGTCCAAAATTGCCCGGTCACATGACTTGATTTAATTGGCTACAATGCTTTATCTTGACAATTCTCGATATTTGATTTGAGCACAAAATAAATATTAAAGTATTAAATTAAATTAATTATTTATCTTTTGAAATTAAATTTAATAAATTCTAAGATAAAAATAGAAATTTTACATCAATAACTAGTATATTATTTTCAAGTATCACTTTTTAATTGACCAAAAATTAATATGTTTGTATGGAGTCTTGCGCTTTAGATCTCATCTACCCTCATGGTGCTAGATGATGTTACATGAAATTAGGTCATTTCCATAAGTTATTAAGTTGTGGATTTCTGCTTCAAGAATGCGTCTTCCTAGAGCCAGTATTTGAGTAAAAAAAACAATGTTATTTGATACTTTTTTTTTTGCTATAGAAGTTGGAATTTATATTGATTTAGTTTTTAGTGAGCTTGAGCCCATAAGATTTACCATCTTAGCAGGCTTATGGCCCAATTCATTAAATTATATTGATCCTTTTATTGGGCCTTTTATATATGTGCCCTTAGGGCATTACTGGGGTATATCACACTAATAATAATTTTAGAGCACTTGTCATCAATATACCACAATTGATAATCTTTAACACCATCGCATACCCTAGAAATATACATTTCCTAACCTCAACTTAAGCTTTTCATAACGGACATGAGCATAAGCGGGACACTCGATTACCCTCAAATTCAAATAGTAAGCATAAGAACCCAACTACTTATCTAGATAAGGCATATGATCAATAGTAGTCGATGATGACCTATTCACCAAATAGCATGTTATGTTAACAACTTCAGCTAAAAATCATTGGAAAATTCGATATAAAAGAGTATGTATTGAGTTCTCTTTAGAAGAGTTCTATTCATTTGTTATGTAACTCCATTCTATTATGTTGTGTGTATGAATTATGGGGTGCCTCAAAATTACCGTGTTATTGTAGACCTATTGGAATTCTTTATTGTAGAATTCCAACTTGTTATCAGTTCTCAAATGCTTGACCAAATTGACAATTTGCTTTTCAATCATGGTCATCCATTTCTTTTATATGACAAACACCTCATCCTTGTGCTCTAGCAAATATACCCAAACTTTTTTTTTCTTTTTTGAAATCAACAAATATCAGCACGTATCCGGCACCATTTTTGAGGAAACTTGAGAAGGTCTCCAAAGGTGTAATGGAGTACTGCAAAGTACCCTTGGTCCTACGAAATGCCTTGCCAAGCTCCACTTTGTGCTACTTCCCAAGAATATATTGCTCACAGAAGCCTAACTACCCAATGTTCTAGCCACAAAGTAAACCGCAGTCGCCCAACTCTGCCAACATCCTCTTATTCATATCCCCAGAAATATGCCACGACCTATGATGTCTCTATCTGTATCAAATGATGAAGCTGTTGCAATGCCTATAATTAGTATTGTTTAATTGACCATAGAGGCCATTCCATCTCTAATCTTTCATGACAACTAGCCACCCTTAAAACTCAAATGACTCCACCTTCAGCACTATACTCATAGCCATACTCATCCAACATGTTCAAGAGAATCAAATTCTTTTCTAAATCAAGATTATGTTGGACATTTGATAAGGTCTCAATATGCCTTCATACATTCAGATGCTAATACTGGCAATGCCAATGCCTTTGCAAGCTATATCATTCCCTATTAGGACTTCATAACAATATTATTGTTCTATAAATGATAAACTAGTCCTCACTAGGACACATGTAGTACAAGCATCTAGAATCTAGAATCACTCCAAATTTGAGTCGCCTGCAGCAACACTCCTAACAATACCATAAGACTTATTCCCAGCAACCCCAACTACATCAACTTTGTCTTGACCTGAAGATTTATTAGATTTCTTTCCTTTCGTATGCAATGGAAAATTTTGTTTAAAGTGCCCTTTGCCTCCAAAACCAAATCGTTCATCCCTTATTTTGGCCTTTCTCTGAATTGAGACTTGCCTCCACTACCCTTTTCTTTATCCTTCTTTCTTACCCTTGCCACCATCTTTTCTCCACGCTAACCTTCATTATTGTTTAGTGTCATTTTTCTCAATTCATTTGAATTAATGAGGCCTCAACATCCTCTATTGAAATTGTATCCATCTCATAATAATGCAATAACCAACTGCTCGCAGGATTTAGATAAAAAACACAGTAAGATCAATTTGTTTGGTCCTCTTCATCAGCTTTTATATTAATATTACACAAATCTAAGATTATATTACTGAAACTATCTAATGTTGCTCAATAGGTGTTCCTTCTTTTGTTTTGAGCTTATACAAGCATTGTTTCATGTATAACTGATTTACAAGGGAACTTTAACCGTAAACCCGCTGGCATTTTCTCCTTATCAATCTCTCTCAAAATATTGTTCGCAATCATAGAACCAACAAACTAAGAGCCTTTCTCAAAAAATTCATCATTCTCTTCCCCTGAAACTGTATCTCATTGAAATTCTATCCTGCTCTTCCTCCAAAAGTACAGCCAGTAGAAATTCTTGTGGTGTTTGCTCTTGCCAAGGTATCACACTTCCCGGTGCTACAGTGTAAGCAAACTCCATTGCTGATAATATTTCCTGGCAAGAAAAGTCCTTTTTTTAAACTTTTAATTGTTATGATCCTACGTTGCTATCTCCAATAATTTCACTTCCTATTTTCCAAATGGCCATTTGAATGATCCTATTTTGTAATTTTTCAATTAAAAAATGATCAGTAGTGCAAATTAAATTTCATTCAATATAATTCTTAATTTTTGACTTGTGACTAAAAGAATCCTAAATTATATCGTAAAGACATTAACTCATTTGTTACACAATAGTTTTGAAACATATATATGAATATATATTACTTCACACCTAAAAAAGAAGGGTAAGATATACAACATGTTAATTGAGTTTTATAAGTTTATTGAGAAATAGAAGAACATAAAAATATTTTGTCATCATTTATTATACATTTAATAGAAAAAATAACTATATATTGTTTCAAAAAACTATCAAGTAAAAAATTCATTGGTATTTTATGAGGGCCTAGTGAAAAAGTTACGAACAATATCAGTAAATTCTTGAATAGAAAGTTTGACTAAGGAAAGTAAATTGAATGCATAAAAAGAAAAATCAAAAGATGGAAAGAAAAAAAGACTTAGGACTCAAAAAATAACTAAATATGAATAAAAATAAATAAATTATAAAACTAAAATAACTCTAAAATTGTAAGATCAACTTTATGTAGAATCATAACGTGAAAGAGAAAAATAAAATTAGTTAGAAAAAAATACGAATACAAAATTTTAAAAAGACTAGACAAAAGTGAGTATATAGTAATATCAATTATGGGCTCAATAGTAAAACTATGCAAACATAAAATAAAATGACTGGAAATTTATAAAAAGAAAAAGAAAAAGTGAAGAGATGTTTACAAGGATAAATCGAGAAAGTAAAGCTCAATTGATCAAGCCAAACATTTGGTATTTCATTCTTGTAAAAATTATAATTATTCTCCTAAATTATACTTAATGAGGTTGAGTAATTCAAAGATATTGATTTGTAATTTTTATTGTTTCTGAATAAATTATAATAATTAGAAATATTAATTTATAAAAACTCATTTTAATTTAATATTCCCTTATATATTGACTAAATGAGTTTTAATTTTATAAATCATCAAATCCATTTTTTAAAGCTAAATAAATCAATAATTAGTATTTTATTCTTACACAATCTATTACTATTCTCCTAAATACTATACTTAATTAAAATGAATAATTTAAGAAAGCCCATTTGTATTTATTTTGTCTTGTACAAATGAAAGCTATTTTTCCTAAACTATACTGAGCAATTAATTTGTAATACTGTATTTTAATTAAATGTTTCCATTTTCCTAAATTTAGATAAAAGTAATAAGTAAATTAAGAGTATTAACTTATAATAAATTTTGTGCGCTCATGAATTAATTACAGAATTTTCCTAAATTACACATATCCTAGGAATATTAATTTGTAATAATACTCTATTTTAATTAAATACTTTTGATCTCTTAGTTATACTTACTGAAATTGATTGATTCTGGGGTATTAATTTCTATCAAAATGTATTGCGGCACAAATTATAGCTATTGTTTGTATTGATTTTATCTTGAAATTTGGGTTAAATTGACAAGATATGGAAGAAATAAAGTGAAACGGAGCGAAGCGGTCGAAATAAGCACGAGGAGCACACCCCGGCGTGCATCGACAAGACGTTGCGTGTCGGGACGCGGGTCGATCCCGCCAGGGCACAAGGAGTGCCACGCTTGAGCGCCCTGGAGCGAGTTCCATGCGCCCTCACACCAGGGTGCGCAGCTTATTGTAATATCGCGCCAGGGCATGAGTTCCATGCGCCCTAGCGCGGACCTTATTACCAAAATCGGGACAAATTAGCCAAAAATAAGAGATTGCACGCCAAGGTGCAAGTCATGCGCGTCCCGACGCGCAGTGCAAGCTCAATATGCCTAGGACTCATTTTCGGACTATAAATTCAGTATTTTCTTCCAAGAAAAATTAGCACAAACATAGCACGAGGGTTTTTAGACTGCTTTTGAGATAGTTTCTCAAAATGGAGTTTAGAACGAGGGTGTTAGGTATTCTCGTGAGATTTGTAGGACATAATTTTGTACTTGCTATCTTGATTGAAATCAATAAATTCCTTTCTTTGTTGGGTAGATTAGGCACATCATCGAATCACGTTAAATCTTGTCGTCAAGTTTTCGTTGAATTACTTTACTATCAGTTTATAGTTTTTACAATAGATCCTCCTGGGTTTCAACAAATTGGTATCGAAACAGGTTGGATTAGATGTCATCCATGAAGTACAAGGTAGAGAAATTCGATGGGAAGAATGACTTTGGGCTATGGAAGATGAAGGTTCACACCCTCCTATGTCAACAAGGTTTACAGAGAGCGTTAAAGGGCAGATATTCCTTGCCAAAGACACTGACAAACAAGGTGAAGGATGAGTTTATGGTGAAGGCTTATGATACTCTGGTGTTATCATTGACAGATAGCGTACTAAGAGAGGTCGCCACAGAAAGTATGCCAGTGAATTTATGGAAGAAGCTGGAGAGTCTCTATATGACGAAGTCCCTGACAAATCGGCTGTATTTGAAACAATGTTTATACACATTGAGGATGAAGAAAGGTACATCTATTACTCAGCATATTGATTATTTCAATAAGATGATATTGGATCTCACTAGTATAGATGTTAAAATTGAAGATGAAGATCCAGCGTTAATTCTCTTGTGTTCTCTGCCAAAATTTTTTGATCACTTGGTTACTACTTTGATGTACGGGAGAGATATGATTTCAATGGAGGATATGAAGGCCTCATTTAATTCCAACGAATTGAGAAAACATGTCCTGGGCAACAATGATGCTGAAAAGGAGACCAAGAGAAAGAGGAAGGAGTAAAGGTCGATCGAAGTCCCGGACCAAGCCTAGAAATGGTGACAAGTATTTTAGGTGAGATAGAAAGGGGCATTGAAAATAAAATTATTCAAAACGAGGAAAGGCGAAGGATACAGGTGAAACTTATGATCAGAAATGAGATGATGTCGCAAGAATTGTTGAGGATGGGTCTAATGGTAAGTTTGTTCTCAACGTTGCAGAAACTTTACTAAGCTCTGAATGGATTTTGGATAGTGGTTGTTCCAACCACATGTGCCCACGATAAGACTGGTTTACCACTTATCAAAAATACGATGGTGGTAAAATGCTTATGGGAAACGGTGCTTCTTGCAGGGTTGTAGGATTGGCTCAGTTTGTATCAGAATACACAATGGCATAGTAAGGACCATAATAGATGTGCGTCATATTCCAGATCTGAGGAAAAATCTGATACCATTGGATACTTTAGATAAGAATGGTTGTGAGTACATAGCTCAAGATGGAGTTCTGCGAGTTTTGAAAGGTGCATTGCTTATCATGAAGGGAGACAAGCAGAATGGAATTTACATATTGCAGGGCAGCACAATTTCTGGTACTACAGTGGTTTCTTCATCAGTCAATGATACTATGAGATTGTGACATATGCGGCTTGGGCATATGAGTGAAAATGAGATGTCAAAACTGAGCAAATGAGGTTTGCTTTGTGGAGAGAAGACTGAAGAGCTGAATTTTTGCAAGCAGTGTGTGCTTGGCAAGAACACAGGGTGAAATTCGACACCACATTTCACAGGACCAAGGGCACCTTGGATTATATTTACTTAGATCTTTGGGGGCCTTCTCAAGTTCCTTCAAAGGGAGGTGCTAGGTATATGCTGACATTCATTGATGACTTTTCACGGAGAGTATGGGTGTACATGCTAAAGCATAAGGATGAGGTGCTTGTCAACTTCAAGCAATGGAAAACTTTAATCGAGAAGCAGACAGGAAATGAGGTAAAGCGCTTGAGGACTGACAACAGATTAGAGTTCTACAACAAGGAATTTTAGGAATTCTGTGATAAGGAAGGAATTATGAGGCATTACATAATTGAACATGCACCACAACATAGTAGAGTTGTATAACAGAAGAAGAGGACTATCATGGAAAAAGCTAGATGCATGCTTTTTAACGACGGATTGTCCAAGGACTTTTCAGCAAAAGCGATTAACATTGCTTGTTATTTGGTGAATAGGTCACCATCAACTGCTTTGGACTACAAAACACCAATGGAAGTTTGGTCCGGGTCTCTTACTGATTACTTAAATCTGAGAGTATTTGGATGTCCAGCCTATGCTCATGTTCGGGATGGGAAGCTTGAGCCAAAGACTAAGAAATGCGTATTTCTAGGCTATGTAGATGGAGTCAAAGGTTATTATTTGTGGTGTAATGATGACAAGGGCTCCAAGATGTTCATCAGCATAGACATGACATTTGATGAGTCTGCTATGATGAAGAAGATGGAGCAGCAAGAAAGCAGTCAACAAAACGTTAAGGAGAAGATGGAGTTTGAACTTGACACTTCACAAGTTTCAAAGGGGAAACAGAAGCTGGTAGATGAAGCTGGTGAGAGCGCATTATCACCTAATCAACAACAGGAAAATGAACCACTACAAAATTATCACTTGGCTTGCGATAGGGCGAGGAGGCAAATCAGATCACCATAGCAGTTTGCTTACTCAAATCTAGTTGCTTATGCTTTGAGTGCAGCTGAGGAGTTTGTAGGAAACGATCCAGTCTCATACAAAGATGCAATTTTTGAGCTAGATTTTGACAAATGGATTGCAGCTATGAGTGAAGAGATGGAGTCTCTAAACAAGAATAGCACATGGGAACTGGTTAATGTACCCAAAGGGTAGAAGATTGTAGGTTGCAAGTGGATCTACAAGAAAAAGGAATGGATTCCCAAGGTTGAGGATGCTAGATATAAGGGGCAATTGGTTGCTAAAGGTTTTAGTCAGAGAAAGGGAGTTGACTTTCATGAAGTGTTCTCCCCAGTTGTAAAACACACTTCCATTCACGTTTTACTTACCATGATGGCTCTGTTTGATATAGAACTTGAACAGATAGATGTAAAAACAACATTTCTGCATGGTAAGTTGGAGGAACAAATCTACATGAGCTAACCAGATGGATTCATTATTTTTGGGAAACAAAATCAAGCATGTCTTTTGAAGAGGTCTTTATATGGCTTGAAGCAGTCTCCCTGGTAGTAGTTTAAAAGGTTTGATGCTTTTATTACTAAGATAGGATATACTAAAAGCATTTACGATTGTTGTGTATATTATAAAAAAATACAATGATAGCTTTCTCGTATATTTTTTGTTGTACATTGATGATATGTTGATTGCTTGTAGAAACATATCTGAGATCAAGAAATTAAAAGCTCAGTTAAGTGAAGAATTTGAGATGAAGGATTTAGGTGATGCAAAGAAGATTTGGGGATGTAGATCATCCGGGACAGACATGCAAGATTGTTGTACTTGTCTCAACAACATTGCATTGAGAAAATACTTGAGCGATTTGGGATGGATAAGTCCAACCTAGTTAGTACGCCATTTGCAGCTTATTTCAGGCTTTCATAAGATCTATCACTGAGTACTGAGGAGGAGGTGAGCACATGTCTAATATGTTGTATGCTAGTACAGTGGGTAGCTTGACGTACACCATGGTGTGCACTAGGCCAGATATTTTACATATATTCAGTATTGTGAGTAGGTACATGCACAAGCTGGGAAAGGTGTATTGGCAGGTTGTGAAATGGATCATGAGATATTTGAGAGGCTCTGCAGACAGATGTTTGAGGTATAGTCAATAAAACTCTATTACTAGAATTATTGGCTATGTGGATACAGATTATGCAGGAGATTTGGACAACAGAAGGTCCATGACTGGGTATGTGTTTTTTGTTTTGAGTTGTACGGTTAGCTGAAGGCAACTTTGCAATCATCAGTTGCATTGCCCACAACAAAAGCTAAGTACATGGCTTTGGCTAAAGGCATAAAGGAAGGCATTTGGCAAAAGGGGCTGATTGAGGATATGGGTATGGATTCTGATATTACTTCAATATTTTGTGATAGTCAGAGTGCCACACAGGCGTCAAAGAATCAAGCATTTCATGAGAGAACGAAGCACATAGATGTGAGGTATCACTTTGTCCGGGATATGGTGTTTCAAGGTGTCATTTTGGTAGACAAGGTTAGGACTAAGGATAATCCGGCAGACACGTTGACTAAGGCTGTTCCAGGAATCAAATTCGAGTATTGCTTAGATTTTATTAACATTTGAGATCTCAGATGATAGACCCTTTTAGGAGCAGGGGCAAAGAAAAGGGATGGTGAATTTCAAGTCAAAGTGGAGAATTGTTGATTTTGCCTTGAATCGGAGCGAAACAGAGCGAAGAAATTGAAATGGGCACAAGGAACCCACGGCACACACCTACAAGATGCCACACGCTGGGGTGTCGGATTGGCGCGCCAGGGCGTGGCGCTAGGCGAAACATGGTAGCAAGTCTCGCGACGTACTCTCGAGCGAAGCAGAAATTGGAACCACGCACCCTGGCACGAGTTCCGCGCACCAAGGCGCGCAACTTACTACAATCCCGTGCCAGGGCGTGAGCTTTGTGCGCCCTAGCACTAACCTTATTGCCAAGATCAGGACGAATCGGCCAAAAATAGGAGATTGTGTGCAATACCGTGCCAGGGCGTGGGCTTCGTGCGCCCTAGCGCTGACCTTATTGCCAAGATCAGGACGAATCGGCCAAAAACAAGAGATTGTGTGCCAGGGCGCGAGTCATGCACACCCCAGCGCACGGTGCAAGCCCAATGGGCCTAGGACTCATTTTCGAACTATAAATTCATTGTTTTCCTCCGGGACAAATTAGCACAGACATAACACGAGGGTTTTTAGACTGCTTTTGAGATAGTTTCTCAAGACGAAGTTTAGAACGAGGGTGTTAAGTGTTCTCATGAGATTTGTGGGACATCATTTTGTACTTGCTATTTTGATTGAAATCAATAAATTCCTTTCTTTGTTAGGTAGATTAGGCACATCATCGAACCACGTTAAATCTTGTTGTTAAGTTTTCATTGAATTACTTTACTGTTATTTCATAGTTTTTATAATAGATCCTCCTGAATTTCAACAGTTTGAAAGTTGTAGAATTTATTTTAATTAAAAGGATTCACTCTTCTAAATTATACTTAATAAGATGAAGGATATTAATTTGTATTAAATTTATTTCCACATAAATTACAGCTATTTTCTTAAATTATAGATGATCAATCAAGTTATTCAAAAGTATTTTAATTTGTAGTAATTCATTTTAGTTAATATTTCCAAAAATGTTTTACTAAATGATTCTGCATCTGAAAACTCATCAAATGCATTTCTTAAAACTAAGTAAACCAAACCAAATATCTGGTGTTTCATTCTCACAGAAATTATAGTCATTCTCTTAATTACACTTAATGGGATTGTAATTTGTTAATGCTATTTTATATCAACTATATTGCCACACAGATTATAGCATTTTTCTAACATTATACTTTAAAATTTAGTAATTAAAGAAATTAATTTGTAATAATTCATTTCAATTAAGGTGTTCTCTTTTTGTCCAACTGGACTAAATGAATTTTAAGTTTGAAAATTTATTAAAGGCATTTTTAAATAGCAGAACAACAATACCTTCTTTTTTTTTTTTTTTGAGGAATTTAAAAAAATTCAAAAATAGAAAACTGTTAAATGTTCTTATGGATAATTAATTGATGAATTTTTTGTTAAAGAAACAAAAAGTACAAGAATTTCTAAAACTAAAGTTTGGTTAAAAAATAAGATGGTTGGGTCAAAGCCTCTTTTTATACCATCAAATGTAAATAAATTGAACTAAAATATTGTTGAATTCATAAAAATAATCAAAATGATCAGTCAACAACACCAATTGTAGTTGTTTTATTTATTTATTTTGTTGTTTAGCCTAAAAATTTTACTCTCATAAATGAGGGTACAATAAGCTTTACTCTTAATCTCGACTTAATTGCCTTCGGGTATGATCTAATAACTTAATTTTGAAATCCACAATGAGAGTTAGGATCGTCAGTGAGTCTAGTAAAAACCTTTTCATGCTCAAGTTAATTTAAGATTCGCGAATAAGGTTAATCAGAAAAGAAAATACTAAAAATACTAAATATTGCATACCTTAAAACTATCAAATGTGGAATTGTTCGTAGCAGCAAAGGATTAGTTTAATTGGCATCATCCAAACAGTCCAATCCTCCTAAGATCCAATAGTTCCATTTTAACTTATTCTTTTAGGTTAGAGAGTTAGGCGTTAACTAGTAGCCTAAGTTGGGAATAGTAAAACCAGCCCATTTATCTTGATCCACATCAGTAATCCCCACTCCATTTAATCGAAGCATCAAGTTAGCTTTAGATTGCATGAAGTAAGTTAATCATTGAATGGTCTCTCTTTAGACTATTAAAGTAATGTGTGCACAGAAAGCTTCCCTCTTGATTCAGATTCAATTTTCTTTGGGTCTGACTCAAGAACCTGATTTTGAAATTTACAACAACAATTGGGATCACAAGTGAGCCCAGCAAAAATCATCCAACACTTAGATCAGTTTAAAATAAAATACTAAAATTCTAAATATTTCATATCTCAAATGTTCGATGTGAAACTATTTATAGCAAGAGATTGGGTGATTTGGCTATATAGCATTGTCCAAGTGGTCTAATCCTCTTAGGATCCAATAATTCTTATTTCAATTTTTTTTTTAGGTTGGAGAGTTGAACCTCAACTAGCAGACCAAGTTGGGTATTGGAAAGCAAGTACATGTAATCTTGAACAATAACCCATACTTCATGCAAGCCTAAAGTGGGAAGTTAGCTTTAGATCGGATGAAGCAAGTTAAGCATTCGATGGTCTCTCTTAAAAACAATTTGCCTCACCAACAAACCCCTACAGTCCTACAAAATGCCTCAAATTACTAGCCTCGTTAATAAGCTGTTCATCATATCTGGGGGTGTAAACGGATCGAATACATTATTTTCATATTCGTATCCATTTAATTCGTATCCGTTCGATATCGGTCGAATTCGGATATTTCCATATTCGATTATAATTATTCAGATTTATTCATATTTTATTAAACTTATCCGTATTCAAATTATTTTTTTATATTCATAATTGATGATAGTTATTTGGATATCTATTTACAAATATCCAAATGCGTGAATCTATGAACCTATAACAAATACATATTTTAATTAATATAAGGAACTATATAATTTCATTAAAAATAAAGCAATCAAGCAAATAATATTAGTACTTATTAATAATAATGGTGGCATTGAAGTATATTAATTAAAAAGTCAACCAACAATAATTATGTTGATTAACTTTATTCTTCAACTTTTTCTCTATATTACAATAATTTTTTAAATTTATTCTTTTTTCTTCCCATTTCTTCAATTATAATTTTTATATATACATATATGGATTATGAGTTTTTTTTATTAAAAAATATAAATAATATATTATTTAATAAATATATATTCGAAACGGATATTAAACGGATCGAATATATATTTACCATATACATATCCATTTATAATCGGATATCTACTAATCGAATACGGATAATATCCACTTTAAATGGATGCGGATAAATTTTGTATAAATGAATACAAATACGAACAGTAAAAGAATTTTTGAATATCCATTTATAGTCCTAATCATATCCATGGATGCTTTAAGCTTAATTTTTGCTGAGGGTACCACTGATGAGGCTTACTATTGATCTTGCATGTATGTCTCTCTCTCAAGGTGATTTTATGAATTTTGCACCACTACAATGAGCATTCAATGCAACACATTGCCCTACGCGCTCATTCTCCTTCATAAGGCATATCTCAAATCTCGTGCAAGTGCAATCTTCTTCAACACTCCAGGCATCAGTATAGGAGTCAACCCCTTTTTATTTTCACTTTTGCCCCCCTTTCTCTCCCCCTCTCTCTACATCTCCTCTTTCTCTCTTTAAAAGATTTTTTAAACAAATTTATAATGTTCCCTCATTCTTTGGTAATTGCTATGGTGGAAACTCAAAGTGATTGTCCCCACATTTGATCTTCTTCCTTCTTTTTTTTTAAATAACGTCAAGTGCTTATAGTAATGATCACTTAACTAGTGGAGTTCTACCCACAAGAAAAAATTCTCCTATCTAATTGTCAAGTTTGGAGTGAGGCTATCTTCTCTCTATCAATAGTAGTAGGATTAGACCTTTTCCAATAGTAATGTATAGGATTGCAAGTGAACTAGGGGAGGGCACTAGCACACCTATCTTCCTATTGCCCCCAATGTTGTTACTCAGGCTGATGAAGAGCCTGATAAGCCCTTAAATGATCCTTCCTTACCTTGACCTAAACCTAGTTTTTACATCACTTTGCCCCATTTAGACTTGCATTCTGCTCTCATTCCAAGCCATGCCTCTTTCCTCAAGCTAAAATTTTGCATTCTGCTTTCAAAATTATTATTCCAACTAGCAAGCAATGTATGCATGATCCCTTTCCTTGTTGAGAAACCTTTCCCTTGGCTATAATTTGGTATATTTATATTTTGTGTGCTTTAATCTTTCAAATTTATGCTTTTTGCCCGCTTTAACTTTCTGCTCAAGGTGATGGATACCCTGACTTTTTGGTTAGACCTTTTACCATTCTTTGTATTCCTATTCTCTTTCAATTTGAGAGACATATTATAGCATGTCCTTGGAACACTTTGATTTGCTACTCTTACCTTGGGAGATTCATCTTCAAATAGTAAGTGGAGTCCACTACGTACTCTGAAGCTATTCAGCCCGAGTCTTACTCAAAATTATATAGTAGAAGAAGTGAGTGATGACTAGTAAATGTTGGGTGTAAATTTATGATTTGAGAGAGAATCGATAATTAGGAGGATAAGATTTATATAACAATGCAATATTACACTAGAAAGTGGAATCAAACTTTGCAACTTCACCTCATTTTGACTTTTCTTGAATCTTTCTTTGACTTCTTGACCATTCTTGAATCTTCATTTTCCTTTTCTTTTTTAATTTTGAATTACAAATTGCTTTTCTAACAGTAAATACTTAACCAGCCATCAGGGTTCTCTACATAGCCCAAATCAAAGTTGGGAAGCCATTATTTCACCAATATAATCTCTAGTCTTTATGGGCTTAATAACTGTCACATCGAGCTTTATCCTTTTAAAAAGATAAAAAAATATTATAATAAGCTAAGCTACCATTATCCACAAGCGCCTTGTGAACAATAAAACTTGTCACTCTATGTTTATGGCCTTCAAGCCATCATGATGCATACTGACTCTTTCTGTATCCTCCTGAGAAAGTAATACCCCCTTTCACTTAGCTTAATTTTAGCACCTAGCTATATGCTACTCGACTGATCTTACCACTCACTTTGGAACGGCCTTTTTTCCTTTCCTTTTGTTTATTACTTATCATGAATGATAGAATTATTACATATAGTACAACCTAAATCAGCCTATTTTTTTTGTTTTATGCCTTATAATTCTTCCTCAACCAAGCTTAGGTTGAAGTAGCGACAACTTGATGAATCACCTATAATATCTTTTTCTTCAACTTGAGAAGCCACCCGTTGCTGGTACTCATGCAATCATATTGATAACCCCCATTTCAATTGGTTATCTTCTGCAAAATTCGATGCTTGTTCTTTGTGCTCATAAGCTTATTCAGGTCGCTCTCCATGACCCTTCTTAAAGAGGACTCAGATTTTAGATTAGGATTAAGACTTGCGATAATGGCATGACTCTTCCACCTTAGACTTGACAAAGTCCTTCAATTATCCTTACCTCACTAGCATCTCAATTTTATTTTTCAGTTGAAAAAAATCTTCTGCATTGTGACCTCTATCCTTACAGAAGTTATAGTATTTACTAGAATATATTATGCCTAGTATATGCATCATCTTTCTGGGCTACACGACATCTGCATTATTGGAGCTTCCATAGTTGCTAATTACGTGTAATACTTGAAGATGCCACTTGAAGATGCCCATTGGGGATTGCCTGTAATCCTTCTCAAGTGCACATCTGCCCTATTCCTCCTTTCCCTAAGACCTTCTCTGATCAATCCCACATTTTTACTGCATTCCTCAACACTCATTAATTTAATTCACCCATTCTTTATGTATGTACCTCTCTACCATCTTCATCAATTATTCTGTATCCATTAGGGGTCCCTCACTAGAAATGAGGCTAAGGGTCCTTTCTTGACACCATAAATTAGGATGCTCACGATCATATCCATTTTTAAATTTAGCAATTCCAGTACTTTTTTATTGAACCGATTTATGAGTGCATGGCGCATGTAACTATGATCCCCTTGATTAATAGTGATCCCAAGTAGCTGTTTCATTGTCTTTTCCTTGCTTGGAAAATGAATTAAAAACTTATTGCACAACTTTTTATAAGACACAAATGACCTTATTAGAAGAACGGTGAATTAATCTTGCATACTCCAGTTGATGGTAGTGATAAGAGTCTATTAATCGCATCAGATTATCGATGAATCACTGCAAGATATTCTCCAATGTTGTTATGGGCTCTCGTGGATCCTTGCTCCCATGATATTTAGGCAAGTCTGGGATTTAAACCCCATTGGTAGCATCTTTGCTAGTACTTCTTGAAGGTATGTGTGGCACTAGGATCCAAATATTTTAACATAAAATTGAATAAACTAGCCCGCACAACACCCCCAGGATCAAGACATACATGGAATTCATATTTAGAAAGGGAAAAAATACCTAGGTGATGACATAAAATCGAAGAGCAAGAGAAAGCTCTTGAAAACCATCAAACTATCTCTTCACCGGCACAACAGGATCACCACCGATTTTCCCGTGGATGGACTCCTCTGTTTTTGTTGAAATTTTTACAGGAACTCCTCAACCATTTGAAGATTCTTCAGTTCAAAATTCAGCCCGATCAGAACACCAGAGATCCTCCCAGAACTAGCAAAAAACCGGCTACCAGAAAACTGCTCCAGTCAAGAGCAAAAGCAACCAAATTATATTGCCTTTAATGTAAAAGTCCACACACCAAATCTATGGCCTACTCTCTATAGAATGGATGGAATATCTACAGAGAATGAGGGTAGGAAGGCTAGGAAGGAGGAAGTTGGAGAGAATAATGGGATGATAACAAATTAGATTCCCACTACACAAAATGTGGGGAGAAATCACACTAGTCATGCACACACTTGCTCTCACTCACCCTTGGCCGGCCACACTCCTATATCTATATATAGGAGTGGTGGTCCAAGAACATCCCCAAGGAGATGATGCCAAGTGTCCTTGCCAAGGTGGCCACTAACTAGTAATTAGTGAATAAGAATATTAATTGAAGCACAAATTTCATCTTATGAAATGTCTTGCAATTAAATTCAAATTCACATTAAATGAACCATTCACTTAATTATTCTCACAAAAATAATCTTCCAACTCAATTAAATTAAACACTTTAATTTAACCAATAATAATATGACTTAACTCTTAAGTCAAAAATACTTAACTATTTAAGCTAGTCAAAGTCAATTTAACCCTTAAATTAATTTTGACCAATTGATAGTCATGTGACATCAATTAATTAACCCTTAATTAATTTATCTTAATTTAACTCTTAAATTAATTTGACCAATTTAACATTTAAATTGATCAAGTCAAAATGACCACAATTTTGCCTCCTCCAAAATGGTTATGAATTTTCTAACTCCTAGAAAACTCTACTTCCTTCAATTGACCATGTCATTGGCTTTTGTGTGTGACCCATTAGGTTCTACCATTCATTGGACATGGGCTCACAACTCCTTGTAACTTTTGGAATATCAAATATTCACATTAGTTTAAACTCCTTTAAACTAAGCAACTCGATTCAATTAATCTCATTAATTGAAGAGTACCCAATCTCCATGGTCGATGTCCAATATCAAGCCCATGGAGCCCAACTAATTGGCTGAAATGAATTCTCTTGAAGAACCATTCTAGCATTACGCGTACCATGCAAATACGGTCCTTCCGTCTCCTATCTCCCGAAAGAGGCCTAGGGCAAGATATTAGTCGGCTCCCTAATAGCCTTGATACTATGTTTCTATTCTTAATGTTCAATTTTCTTTGTGACGTCATCTTTGGAAACGCCTTTCCAAATTATCGCATCACCTTGCGCAAGAATTTCTTGGAATCGATCATTATAGAACACATAGAAGATGCACTAACCTTTCACAAAGACGAGGAGTCGAATTCCATCTTGGATCTCACAAACCTCCATGCCAAGTAGCTCATACCCAATTTCAACCCGGAAGACCCGCTAAGTGGTCAAAGAAGAGTCAAAGCATGAGGACCGGACACAAGATTACCATGGATCCTCAAGTCAAAGGACTAATAATATGCACTAGCGTAAGTGGGAAAACTTGCCACTACCGACTTGCCACTTGAGCTATCTAGTGGATTCTCCAGGCGGGTCTTCAGTACCTTGTTTCGTAACAAGCACCTACTAACATGCACTCGTATCTCATACAGTTGCTCATGAAATGGAACAATATCCAACTTTTGGATTATGCATCGTTAGTGCAAGTCTATCCGGATCTTAGATGCCCTTGTTCTCTTAAGATCCTATGACTTGGAAGGTTTAAGATCATGACCGTGTGAGACTTATTCCATGGTCACCAAACCAAGTCCCATAGTCTTGTGTGATCTAAGGGCTTCATCCAAATGCCAGTGAAGTAAATGAAGAGCATATGATGAAGATGGCCATATGATGAATATCATTCAATCAAGATTGTCTTACAATGAAATAGTTTACAAGGCCAATCTAATTGGCTTACTGGGCACTATTCCAATAATCTCCCATTTGCCCTAAAGCTAATGTCCCATGGCCTTGAGACCCATCTTCTCAAGATGTCCTTCAAAGACCTTTTGCGATAGGGGTTTTGTTAGTGGATCTGCTATATTCTCTTATGAGGCAACTCTCTCCACTCGAATGTCGCCTCTATCAATGATCTCCCCGATCAAATGATATCCTTCTCAAAATGTGCTTGGATCGCTGATGAGATCTTGGCTCATTAGCTTGCGCTACCACCCCATTGTTGTTGCAGATGACAACTACTGGTACAGTAATGCTAGGCACCACATTCAACTCTTGAATGAAGTTTTTAATCCAAACACCCTCCTTTGCGGCTTTCGAATCTGCAATATACTCTGCTTCAGTGGTTAAGTCGGTCGTGGTGTCTTGTTTGGAACTCTTCCAACTCACCACATCGCCATTGAGGCAAAATATAAATCCAAAAGTGGATTTGAGGTCATCTACATCGGATTGGAAACTTGAATCCGAAAACCCTTCTAGTTTCAATTCTCCATTACCGTATACCAAGAACATGTCCTTAGTTCTTCTCAAGTACTTAAGGATTGCTTTTACGGCTATCCAATGACTCTCACCAGGATTGGATTGGAACCTACTCGTAACACTTAGCGAGTGTGCCACATCCAGTCTAATACATTGCACTGCATACATTATGCTCCATATAGCGGAGACATAAGGTATGTGGGACATTCTTTGCTTCTCTTCCTCAGTCTTGGGGGCCATAAACTTTGAGAGAAGAATGCCATGTCCCATGGGAAGGAATCCCCTCTTGGATTCTTCCATACTAAACCTCTTTAGTATCTTGTCAATGAACGGGGTTTAGGAAAGCCCCAGTATCCTCTTCGATCTATCCTATAGATACGTATTCCCAATACGTAGGATGCTTCTCCCAAATCCTTCATGGAGAATTGTGTAGATAACCATGCTTTAGTACACTCTAACATTCCTACTTCATTCTCAATGAGAAGGATGTCATCGATATAAAGCACAATAAACTGTACTGAACTCCCACTATATTTCTTGTACACACAAGGTTCATACATATTTTTGTCAAAACGTATGTTCCAACTTCGGGACACTTGTTTTAACCTATAAATGGATCTTTGGAGTTTGCAAACTTTTTGCTCACTTCCTTTAGATGTAAAACCTTGTGGTTGCTCCATGTAAATTTCTTCTTCAATGTCACCATTGAGGAAAGCAGTTTTAACACCCATTTGCCATATCTCATAGTCATAATATGCGGCTATGGCAAGTAAGATCCAAATGGACTTAGGCATAATAACCGGTGAAAAGGTTTCCTCGAAATTGATATCGGGTCTTTGAGTGTAACCTTTTGCCACTAGTTGTGCCTTAAAAGTCACCACTTCTCCATCTACTCCAAGTTTCCGCTTATAGATCCACTTGCAACCAACGGGAACTATTCCCTCTGGTGGATCTACCAAAGTCCATATTTTGTTTGAGTACATGGAGTCCATTTCGGATCTCATGGCTTCTAGCCAACGTCCCGAATCTATGTCCAACATAGCTTCCTCATAGGTCTTTGGATCACTATCCAATTGACCCATCTCATGAAGAAATTCAAACCTTTCGAGTTGCTTCTTGATTCGGTCAGACCTTCTTAGAGGGTGTGTACAAGGTTCTAATTCTGTATTTATTTCCACTGCTTGTGGGATTTCTTGATCGTCTTGAACTTCATCAAGTTCAATGACAACGCCATTTCTATCTAATAGAAATTCCTTTTCCAAAAAATGGGCGTTCCTTGAAACAAACACCTTTTGTTTCGAGGGATCGTAAAAATAATAACCCATAGATTCTCTTGGGTATCCCACAAACTTGCACAAGGTGGATCTACTATCCAACTTATCTCCCACTATTCGTCTCACGTAGGCGAGAGATCCCCAAACTTTCAAATAATGGTAAGAGGGTGCTTTGCCATGCCATATCTCATATGGTGTCTTTGGCACAGACTTTGAAGGTACTACATTTAGTAGCCTCGGCGCCGTTTCTAAGGCGTATCCCCAAAAGGATATAGGTACATTGGAAAAACTCATCATGGAACGTACCATGTCCAACAAGGTACGGTTTCTCCTTTCGGCTACTCCATTATGTTGGGGTGTGCCGGGTAGAGTCCATTGTGAAAGAATCCCATTCTCTTTTAGATAATCCAAGAATTCGGTACTTAAGTATTCACCCCCTCGATCCGATCGAAGAGTTTTAATACTAAGTCCCTTTTGCTTTTCTACTTCATTCTTGTACTCTTTGAACTTTTCAAAGGTCTTGGACTTGTACTTCATAAGATACACATGTCCGTACCGACTATAATCATCAGTGAAAGTGATGAAGTAGGAATAGCCTCCTCTCTCACTAACTCTTAGTGGTCTACAAACATCCGAATGGATCAAATCCAATAGATGTGTGGTTCGCTCCGTTTGTCCTACAAATGAAGTTTTGGTCATTTTTCCCTATAAATAAGATTCACAAGCAGAAAGGTTCTCAATGCCACTAACATTTAGTGCTTTGAGCACTTCTAACTTGCTCATCCTATTTTTAGAGATATGACCAAGTCTTGCATGCCATAACATGGCATCTTCTTGGATATCTAGCTTCCTTTCATTCGATTGAATGTGCATAAGTGAAGGTTGGGAATCAAGTATGTATAGTCCATTCATTAATGTACCTTTAGCAATTAAAGAACCATTCTTTAACGCCATCAATGTCCCATTCGATATAGAAAAATCATATCCTTCATTATCAAGAACGAGAATTGATATGATGTTCTTAACAAGATGGGGTACATAATAAGCTGGATCTAATACAATTTTAGCATTCCCCAAGTCTAACTTGATTATGCCTTGGAAAGTGGCCGCAACAGTTGCTCCATTTCCTAGGTAGAGGATCATATCCCATTCACGAAGTCCCTTTCTTCTTTCCATCCCTTGTAACGAATTACATAGATGAGAATCGCATGCGGTATCAAATACCCATGTGGAAGAATTGGTTGTTAAATGCACTGCAATGAATAACATACCCTTCTCAAGAGTATCAAAGTAAGCTTTACAATTTCTCTTCCAATGCCCCTTTTCACCATAATGGAAACAATTTGCATCGGTCTTAGCCTTTTTCTTAACTCCCCCAGAACTCTTCTCGGGTTGCTTCCCTTTGGAAGAACTTTTCTTCCTTTTTCCTCCCTTTCTTGGGCCCCTAAGGCCTTTTGACTTGGATGTGGAGGCAATCATGAGAAGCTTTTCCATTTTCAAGGTCGACTCGGCAGACACAAGCATGTTCACCAATTCGTTAATCGTCACTTCCTGCTTGGACATATTAAATTTCATGACGAATTGGTCGAACGATGGAGGTAACGACGATAGGATCAAATCCATGCAAAGGTCATTGTCCATAATCATGTCAAGTTGTCCAAGCTTTTCGATGAGTCCAATCATCTTAAGCCCGTGGTCATGGACACTCGAACCTTCACTCATCCTAGCTCTAAAAAGCTCCTTTGACAAAGCGAACCTTTCGTGTCTTGATTGTACACCATACAACTCTTGTAGGTGCACATAGATTTCTCGAGCATGTTTCATGTGCTCATGAGATTTTTGGAGCTCGTTAGTCATGGATGCCATCATGAGACACCTCACTTGTAGATCATCATCTACAAATTTAGTGAACACTTCACGTGCCTCATCAGAAGGGTCATCACCTAATGTGTCTGGCGGACTTTGATCAAGTACATAGGCCCTATTCTCGGAGTCAAGAATTATCTTAAGGTTTCTCAACCAATCTTGGAAGTTAGGCCCAGTTAGCTTATTGGTTTCCAAAATACTTGCGAGTGGATTTTTAGCCATATTGTTTTAAATATTTCAAAAATCTACAAGAGGCGAAAAAAGAGTATAAGCATGTGATTGAATTTGATATATAAAACATGTTCATGGTCTTTCAAGCATGTTTTTCTCCCACTATTTTATCAAATCCTTCACCCCCAAGAAGAATTCGGAAAATCTCATTTCCTAGTGAGAATCAAGATCCTAATCACTTGCCAATAGACCTTCGTGGTCGACTGCCATCCACGAGCAATTAAAAGGTAAGCAACTTTTGCTAATTGCATCTCATGCAATTCTTGATATATTTTGCCTTACTTTTCATATAAACCCACATGACCATGTGCCATCTACACTACTAGGTATTAAGTCAAACCCACCAATCATTCTTCGTCTCAAGACGGCCTCATGTCGTCCCCCATGACCGAGTGCCAACGCGTGAGGGTTCTTGAATCAAAGATACATCTCATGCTAAGTGTATGCTCACAGCTTTCCTCCTAAGTGTGACCCCCATGACCGAGTGCCATCACACAAAATCGGTAGCATCCCATGGCATACACTATTGGATGAAGGCTTCGATTAATTAAAACTCTTTTAATTTGTATCCATTTTGACTTAATATTTGAAAAATACTTAGACATTCTAAGTAGAGGATTTTTGCTTGCAAAGATCTCATCATTTTTATCTTCTTATTTAGGTTCTCCATATCCTAGTCATGCATCTCATACATCAATAGGATATGAAAAACGTAAATAAGTAAATGCGCCTAGCATGCTTCTAGGGTGGGATGACCATGAGCCTAACCAAGTGATGCACTTAGAGCCATAGGTGCATCACTTGGTTGATTTTAAGTGGGTGGATTAAACTAAGCTGTTACATGAGTGTATCCCATACATTCATGGGTCTTCAAGCCTCCTTGGGTCCTCCTCACTCCTTGCAATTTTACACGAGAAAGAAAACCTCACTTCTAGTAATTCTAATCTCATAACTTTTACAAGATAGAACAAGAGGCATGCAAGCCCCATTTAATACAACTCATTTCAACAACTTGAAATAAATAAAACTAATATTAAAGGCTCAGGATCATCCCCATTCATTCATCATCCATTCAACATTTAAATGAACAATAAATAAACCAAGAATTGACATTCAATTCCAACAATTAAGTGCTAATCAAATTAACAAATAATTGGCCAAGCAAAAACAAGCTTAACGCTTATGCTTCTTATTTTTTCCACAATTGGAGATCAACTTTAACAAGTTTTAAAAGCAACCAAAAAGTGTCCAACACGATCTTGAGGCCTTGCACAACATTTGTGCAACCAATGTGAGTGTTTCAAAACAAGTTTGGTCACCAAAGCAACCAAAGAAAAAGCTCAAAACCCGTCCCAAACCCAACTAGGGGCTGCTGGCCGAGGCTTGCTCACTGCTGGGCAGTAGCTCTCGGCCACTGCCTTGCTGTGGGCTACCATGGGCCGGCAGCACCCCTGTTTTAGGGTTCATGGCCGAGTCAAGCCATTTTTGGCTCAACTTTGGTACACTAAGATTTTTAGAACAACTTCTAAACATCAAAACACACAACATAGGATGAAATTTCAGATTAAAACACCTTTTAAAACTGAAATATCAATGCCCAAAGAAGCTTGAAAAACAAGTTTAAGCAAGAATCATATTCTTCAAAAATCTCCAATTATATCCAATCCAATTGGACCCAAAAATGACCAAAACAACTTAAGGCCATACATAACATGCTATATCATAATATAAAATCTACCAATGCCAAAACAAAGTATTAACATTAGCAAAAATGAATTAAAACATACCCATCATATGAATTAGCAATTAAAGCACGTAATAGCATGATTCAATCCATTAATCAAGGAGCCACAAGCAAGATCATCCATACACTCCAACCCATCATATGGATCGAATACATGGTGATTTCAATCAGTTCTTCACAAGAACCAACCATCCAAGCCAAGCAAAATCTAAATCCATGCATGAATATGACTCTGATACCACTTAATGGTATGTATGGCACTAGGATTCAAATATTTTAACGCAAAACTGAATAAACTAGCCCAAACAACACCCCCAGGATCAATACATACATGGAATTCAGATTTATAAAGGGAAAAAAATACCTGGGTGATGACAGAAAATTGAAGAGCAAGAGAAAACTCTTGAAAACCATCAAACTATCTCTTCACCGGCGCAACAGGATCACCACCGATTTTCCCGTGGATGGACTCCTCCGTTTTTGTTGAAATTTTTACAGGAACTCCTCAACCATTTGAAGATTCTTCAGTTCAAAATTCAGCCCGATCAGAACACCAGAGATCCTCCCAGAACTAGCAAAAAATCGGCTGCCAGAAAACTGCTCCAGTCAAGAGCAAAAGCAACCAAATTATATTACCTCTAATGTAAAAGTCCACACACCAAATCTATGGCCTACTCTCTATAGAATGGATGGAATATCTACAGAGAATGAGGGTAGGAAGGCTAGGAAGGAGGAAGTTGGGGAGAATAATGGGATAATAACAAATTAGATTCCCACTACACAAAATGTGGGGAGAAATCACACTAATCATGCACACACTTGCTCTCACTCACCCTTGGCCAGCCACACGGCTATATCTATATATAGGAGTGATCCAAGAACATCCCCAAGGAGATGATGCCAAGTGTCCTTGCCAAGGTGGCCACTAACTAGTAATTAGTGAATAAGAATATTAATTGAAGCACAAAATTCATCTTATGAAATGTCTTGCAATTAAATTCCAATTCAAATTAAATGAACCATTCACTTAATTATTCTCCCAAAAATAATCTTCCAACTTAATTAAATTAAACACTTTAATTTAACCAATAATAATATGACTTTACTCTTAAGTCAAAAATGCTTAACTATTTAAGCTAGTCAAAGTCAATTTAACCCTTAAATTAATTTTGACCAATTGATAGTCATGTGACATCAATTAATTAACCCTTAATTAATTGATCTTAATTTAACTCTTAAATTAATTTGACCAATTAAACATTTAAATTGATCAAGTCAAAATGACTACAATTTTGCCTCCTCCAAAACGGTTATGAATTTTCAAACTCTTAGAAAACTCTACTTCCTTCAATTGACCATGTCATTGGCTTTTGTGTGTGACCCATTAGGTTCTACCATTCATTGGACATGGGCTCACAACTCCTTGTGACTTTTGGAATATCAAATATTCACATTAGTTTAAACTCCTTTAAACTAAGCGACTCGATTCAATTAATCTCATTAATTGAAGAGTACCCAATCTCCATGGTCGATGTCCAACATCAAGCCCATGGAGCCCAACTAATTGGCTAAAATGAATGCTCTTGAAGAACCATTCTAGCATTACGCGTACCATGCAAATACGGTCCTTCCGTCTCCTATCTCCCGAAAGAGGCCTAGGGCAAGATATTAGTCGGCTCCCCAATAGCCTCGATACTATGTCTCTATTCTTAATGTTCAATTTTCTTTGTGACCTCATCTTTGGAAACGCCTTTTCAAATCATCACATCACCTTGCGCAAGGATTTCTTGGAATCGATCATTATAGAACACATAGGATATGCACTAGCCTTTCACAAAGACGAGGAGTCAGATTTCATCTTGGATCTCACAAACCTCCATGCCAAGTAGCTCATACCCAATCTCAACCCGGAAGACCTGCTAAGTGGTCAAAGAAGAGTCAAAGCATAAGGACCGGACATAAGGTTACCATGGATCCTCAGGTCAAAGGACTAATAATATGCACTAGCGTAAGTGGGAAAACTTGCCACTACCGACTTGCCACTTGGGCTATCTAGTGGATTCTCCAGGTGGGTCTTCAGTGCCTTGTTTCCTAACAAGCACCCACTAACATGCACTCGTATCTCATACAATTGCTCATGGAACGAAACAATATCCAACTCTTGGATTATGCATCGTTAGTGCAAGTCTATCCGGATCTTAGATGCCCTTGTTCTCTTAAAATCCTATGACTTGGAAGGTTAAGATCACGACCGTGTGAGACTTATTCCATGGTCACCAAACCAAGTTCCATAGTCTTGTGTGATCTAAGGGCTTCATCTAAATGTCAGTGAAGTAAATGAAGAGCATATGATGAAGATGGTCATATGATGAATATCATTCAATCAAGATTGTCTTACAATGAAATAGTTTACAAAGCCAATCTAATTGGCTTGCTGGGCACTATTCCAACATTTCTTTATAGAATGAAGACCACTTCTTCTACAAGGTAAATCCTCCCCCTACAGCCGTTCTCCTTAATTTTTCTATATTATGACTAAGTTCCTCACCTTGGTTACTTAATTTGTTTATCCCTAGTGTCTCTATTCAACAAGGCATAAGGTTCTTCTAGAGACCATCCTTTGTCCTGTCCTGCAACACTTGCGTAAGCTGACCTCTAATTTTGGGGTCTTGGTCTAGGCATCCAAGATTTCACTCAACTCCCCAGTGCTTAAGGCTAGTTTTCCATTGGTGGTTCACCTGTCTACTCTAAAGCGAAGAGCTGCTGTAGTGATACATGTGGGGGCAAGCTCCAAAACATTGAGTCTGACATCATGGAGAGGGAGCAATGAATGTCGAGAAAGAAGACCTATTTTGTTGATCCTCCATCACTTTTCCTCTACCATTCCATCATCATTCCATTATATTGAACTGTGAAGTGGTATATGATCAGGTCATACTGTGTTTCCTTTATGTTATCACCCACATATGAAAGTAACAACAAGAGTGAAGGCTAATGGCCATGCAAGTTTGGTGGTGTTTTCACTTCCTTTTCCAGTTTTCCTACTATGTACCTCCTTTCACTCTCCCACTAACAAAGTGATCAAAAGAGAAACTTTCCATAGAGGATGCTAAAAAATATGAGTAAGCTTCACTCTTCGTTTGAACTCAATTAATGACTTCGTGTGTGATCCAAGAGTACTCCTAAAATGCACAAAGATTAGGGTCATTTATGGGCGATGTGCCCAATGAAAATCTTGCAATGCTCAGATCAGGGCAAAATTACAAAATTCGTCATGTAATTTTACCTCATTTGATTTTTTGTCCTATAAATTGTATAATATCAATTCTAGTTCTATAAGTATTAAAAAATTATCATTTTTCGCCCTTTTTTTGCCGGAGCTGGCGAAACTCGCCGGAAAATATGATGTGGCACACCGGACATGTGGCAGCTTGGAGTTTTTGTCTTGTTGGCAGTTGACGCGGATTGATTAATTGAAAAAAATAAAAATAAAAATGCCAAATAGATATATATAATATATATATATGATATAGATTTATGATATATTCATATACATGACATATATTTATATATACATTATATATATGCCCCCCATCCCCCTCCCCCCACCCCACCGCACCCCAACACTCGCACCCCCGCACCCCTACCCCTACCAGCCCACCAAGTTGCCATAGCCATGAGGCAAGCGAACTCGCCTGCCGCCTGGATCTAGCCATAGCTGCCTCGTCCCTAGCCATCTGGGTAGCCATGGTCAGAGGCCGCCTGGCCAGGCCGCGATCTCTGGCCATGACCGCGGCCAAGGCTCTGCCTCCCTTTTTTTTTTTTTAAATATTTTTATTTAAATTTAATTTAAATTATTTTTATCCTATATTTTTATTTTTTTATTTAGTAAATAATTATAAATTATATATAAATATATATTTATATACATATATGTGTGTATATATGTGTATATTTTTAAATTTAAAGTTGTGCCAACTAAGTGAGTTAAAAGAATATTGTTAATATGGTAGATTAAATTTTTTTATTTTTTAATTAGTAAATAATTATAAATTATATATAAATATATATTTATATAAATATATGTGTAGATTTTTAAATTCAAAGTTGTGCCAACTAAGCAAGTTAAAGGAATATTGTTAATATGGTAGATTAATTTTTTTATTTTTTAATTAGTAAATAATTATAAAATATATATAAATATATATATATATATATATATTTATATAAATATATGTGCATATATATATATATATATGTGTGTGTGTGTGTGTGTGTGTATATTTTTAAATTCAAAATTGTGCCAACTAAGAGAGTTAAAAGAATATTGTTAATATGATAGATTAATTTTTTTTATTTTTTAATTAGTAAATAATTATAGATTATATATAAATATGTGTATATATGTGTATGTTTGTTTATGTTTTGGGAAAGATATTTTTTACTATAAAATTCAAATCAATGCTTTTTTGTTATATTTTTGGGATGAAAATAGAATTGAGTGATTATAATAAAATATATATGATGTATATATATAACATATGTATGTATATATTGAAAAATGGAAAACATTTGGGGATAATGAAGGATAGTATTAGGATATTTTGGAGGGAAAATGATGATATGTAATATATAAATATATATATATAGATGTGTATATATGTGTGTATATATAAATTATATAATATATTTGAAATTACGAAAAAAAAAAAAGACATGTATGTTGCCAACTAAGCAAGAAAAAGACAAAAAATGCCTACTAGGCAGTCCAACATGGCAAAAACTCCAAGCTGCCACACGCCCGGCGAGCCACGTCAGCTTTTCCGGCGACTTTCGCCAGTTCTGGCGAAAAAAGGACTAGAAGTGATCAATTTTTAGTACTTATAGGACTAGAATTGATATTATGCAACTTATAAGACAAAAAATCAAATGGGGTAAAATTACAGGACTAAAATTGAAATTTTGCCAAGAGTTTAAGTTTCATGAATAAGGGTAATTAATATAAAAAAAAAAAAGGATAAATAGCAGACAACCCCCTAATGTATAGGGTCATTAGCACTTAGCCCCCAACCATTGCAAGTGTGCCGAACGATTACCTAACCTTTGTTAAATTTGCTTAAATATCCCATGTTCCAACTTTTTAGCGATATATTTAAAAGTTGTTGCACTTTGCCCCCTAATATTTTGAAAATTTTATCTTTAGCCACCTAAAGTACTTTAAAATACTATTCTTAGCGTTAAATTCTTATTTTGGTGGAATAAAGTAAAATATTTTGCTAAAAAGTATTACCATATATTACTGAATTATCAATATATCACAAGTTCAGTCAATTTAAGTTATCTGAAATATATAATCCAACTTAATGGTAAAAAATTCCTAAATCGAGGTGTGTAAGATAATTAAAAATTAATTTTTGAGTTCTATTATCAAATGATTGTTATGGCATACTTATAAACTTGTGCTTATTTGTTTAATTAACAGTGTACGTGGTTTAAGGTTTTAATTTGAATAAGAATAAGATAGGTGACGCTAGTTGGACAGATATTAGCAACAAATAATGTAAATCTTAGTATCCACATTATCTCTCTCATTTATTACCCATTTAAATTAAATATATGAAAATATCATTTGCTAACAAATATACATAATGTTATATTGATATAAAAATCAGTTAGGGTATAATGTTAAAATTAATTGTGATCATCTCATATTTATAAACTAAGTAAAATATAATAACAAAATAAATTTAAAATTATATAGCTCAAACTAATTTAATTGTCCATATATTGGCCAATAACTAGTGTGTGATAATATTTTTTAATAAAATATTTCACTTTATTCTACAGAAATACAAATTTAATGATAAAAATGCGACACTTTAGAATGATTAGTTGTTAAATGCACATTTTATTAAAATTGAGGAGGTAAAGTGAAACACACTCAAAGTATTTCAATATCTCCGGTAGAATATTCTACCAGAAAATGGAACAAAGGAGTATTCAAGCACATGTACCAAATGTTAGGTAATCGTGCTGTGGTTGGGGGCAAAGTGCACATAATTCTATATATTGGGAGTGTCTGCTATTTACTCTAAAAAAAATTAAAAATATTAAAGATTGCATACCTCAAAATGTTAAATATGAGACTATTTATAGCAACTGAAATTGAACTTGGTTACCTGACGTCATTCAAATGATACAATCCTTCTAAGATCCAACAGTTTCCATTTCCCTCGTTCTTTTGGGTTGAGAGTCGGGCCTTAACTAGCAACCCAATTAAATTTAATGTTATAAGAATTTACTTGAATATTGACTATTAGTACGAATTACAGAGTACACGGCAATTATAACGTTTCCTGTTTATTGAGCAGAATTGCAAGAGTTTTTTTGAAAGGGCTTGAAGCATTAAATTCCCCCGGATTATCAGATTTTAAATAAAGGAAAAATTGCATGCGTTACTCAAAATTCAAAAAAGACAATCACAATAATCTTTTATATATATTATGGAAACAAATCAACAGTTATGGCTAGCCGATTCTCCTTTATAAAGAAAGAAACCGGGAACAAGACACAGAAACATATGCATGGAACCAAGTTTACCTTACTGTTTATTTATTTATTTTGCAGTTGCACTCTTAAATTATATATATATATTAATTAGGAGGCAGCCATTGAAGCTGAATGCCATAAGGCCATTGATCAACAGTTTGTTGAGGGTTGAAATCCACGACAGAAGTATAAGCAGTGCATCCTCCAACCCTGACCCTAATCCGACGCGAAGTCATCGAAGAATCCTTCAAATACGAACAGCAAAGCGTATTCCGACACCCTATTCCCTGCGGGGCATTCTCCTCGCACAGCCTGCAAGGGCTGGTCGACGTACAGTTCAAAGGAGAGAGTAGAATGTTGTCCGAACAGTTGAACAACATAACCGTGTTGATCTTAGATATGTTGAAAGGCGAAGAATCCTCGATCCTGAACCCGTTCACGCCGAGGTCTGAGGATAGACAAGTGTTTTCTAGGATGAGAGGTGGTTGAATAATGAGTGTATAGGAATCAGGGTTAATGCTGAGGACTTTGTAGGATATGTTTCCGGCGGATATGAATTCAAGGCTGCCATTGTTGCAGTGGAGTTTGTATTCAGGTTTGCCACAGTCTTGGCTGGTGCTAAGAGGGTGTGGTACTTCGATGGGACCACATTTGGGGCATCCATTAAGAAGACTAAGTGGAGAGACATAGGGAATCAGTGAGAACAAGTACAAGACCAGAACTAACATTATTGTCTTCATTTTTGGGTTACTTCAAATTAATCACAGCTGCTGAGCTGCAGGTCTATACACACACACATGCAGAGTTCCCAGTCTGTTTTTTGGCTGGCAATCATGCAATAAAATAGGCATTCTTTTTAATTTGTCTTCTCTTCTCCCTCATTAATATGTAATAACAAAATTTTTGCTTGGTTCTCTTCCACTACTATATATTAATCACATTAATATTATCCACGTGCATTAATTTATGATCGATATTATTAAACTTAATTAGGGAAAATTCTGATCGGAATCAAATTAATTTAGTCCAACTCCAGCCAATCGTGCATATAGCGTGTGAATCATGCATGTATATTATATATATATATATATATATCACTTTATATTAATAATAACATATATAATAGGTAATTTATTATTAAAATCCTATTTGCTATTGAAAATTAGTACGTAGTATTGAAAAGATGTGACTTTGTAAAGTGTTGTCATATTAAACAATTATATTGTGACTATATATAAAGTTGTGACTTTATGAAGAGTTATGTATTGAAAAGATATGGCTTTATGCATATATAGTTGTTTTTTTAATGGAAGAAATTAAATTCATAAATTAACCATTAATTGTTTAAATTACTAATCCATACAATTTAGTTCCATTACAATAGATATTGTTTTTGGTAATTAGCAATACTAGTAAAAAAATTCCGAATTTAGATTTTGGCTATAACCGAAGGTTAGTAACTAAATTCATCTATTATTTGTTGTGGGAAATTGTGTGATTTGTGTTAAAATATAAAATAAAGTAAAATAATTCACATGATCATAATTTTATAAAATAATAATTAAGAAAGTGATCAACCAAACTGCATAAATAATGAGGAAATTGGAGCTGGATCAATGGCGAGTCACGACACTTGTCGTTGTCCTAAAGCCATGATTGCCTCCCTTCGTGCGGGTATTAGTGGCTGACCATGACTCCAAGATAAAACCCATTAGCTCTCAGCGGTGTTTCATCACATGTGCA
This sequence comes from Jacaranda mimosifolia, assembly GCA_018894105.1. NCBI lineage: Eukaryota > Viridiplantae > Streptophyta > Magnoliopsida > Lamiales > Bignoniaceae > Jacaranda > Jacaranda mimosifolia. The sequence goes on along the minus strand of CM032120.1, from coordinate 34,124,101 downwards.
CCACCACGAGGAGACTAGGAACCAGTCTATAGTCACGTTGCCAAAAACACAAAAGCTTGTGGGGAGTGTATAAAATAAAACAATCTAAACTCACACCAATTCTATGTGCCAAAGAAAGATTATGACCCCTTTATATAATAGTAAAAGTTTGACCATTTAGAAAGAATTAATGGGCCACTAAAAGTATCATAAAACCACCATAAATTCAATTATAATTAGGCCCAATAATTATAAAATAAAGTGGTCAAACATATTAAATAAAATGATATTGAGGCCATAAATATGAAATGAATAAAACACATAGGCACATTAGTTGTCATGTTAAGACATATGATAAAATGATTTGTTGGAAATAAAATAAATTGAAGAAATTTTAAAACTTATTTCCAACATTATGTTATAGTGCTTCTGCTCTCGCGTAATAATTTTATATGTATTGTTATTTATATAATTGCATATACAAGTATGCATGTTTCTAAATTAATATATAACTAATTTGTTTTAAAATGTTGTTGATAGATGTCTTATGATTCTTATATTGGCTAAATTTTATTTAATTTATTGTTGCATTGGAAAACTAATCGAAGAGGCTAAGATATGTATGAATTTTGAACCTCATTAGTCATTGTTTCGGTGTTTCCTAGAGGGGGCAAAAAAAAAAGAGTTCAGTGGGTTCAAAAGATCATTAATTTTTTCCATTCTTATCATTTCATCTATTTTTGAAATATTTACGATGATCTTCCTTGAAAACTGCGGTAAATACTAATACATCCCTTTAAATTTGAAAAATTACATCACTTTGTCTATCGTCAATAAACATCCAAAAATCCTAAAAAAAGGTGTGAAATATTTAAATTAACCTTAATAATTTAAATAACAGAAATCACAAAAAATTAATACTTTAAAAGACAAAAATACCCCTTAACTCTTCTTCCCTATAAAAAATATTCATATATTTACATATTTATATATACACATATATTTAATCATATACGCATATACATGTATAAATATATAACATATATATACGTGTATGTATATATATAATATCATATATATACGTGTATATATATGTATTTGGGGTGGGGGCTGAGGGAGGATTGAGCAGCAGCCATGGCTACGACGGCCAGATCTGGATCTGCCCTGGCCATTTTGGTAGCCAACCATGGCTGCCATGGTTGGCAGCCATGGGCCAAAACCATGCAGCGAGCCATGGTTTCGGCCTCCTCTATATGGTTTCCAACACCATGGCCTCCACAGGAGAGAGGGGGGGTGGGGGTTGGGGGGGTGATCAGGTGTGGATATGGTAAAATGATGAGTGAGAAAAAAAAAATATCATAATATAATGGAATTTTACTGATATTTATATATATGTAAATTAATTATGAATGATCCAAAATGATGAAAATTAAACTAATTTAAGAAATAATAAATTTGTATTTTTTAGAATTATTTTAAAATAGATTATATATTTAAAGGTATTGAAAATATATTCTTAATTATTCTATTAAAATATTATTTAATATGTAATAATTAAATTTCTTAGTTTTTACCACCTTATACATTAATTTCATTACAATTAGGTCCTCAAATGGATGGCACATGCATGAATTACATAAGGATATTTTGGTCCTAAAAATTAGTCAACTCTTTAAGTATAGTTAATTTACTTGAGCGCAAAAGCATATTTTCATAAATTTTTTATACTAATGCCAGTAAATTCCATCAATTTCACTAATGAATAGATTTATTTGTTAGATAGTTGTAAAACCTTAGCGAAAGTAAATGTAATTTTCAAAACTTGAGGAAATGTATTTGTATTTACCCTAAACTTTATGGGAGGTCATTGTAATTATCACTTTACTTTTTTTCCCGACAAATTGTGATATGCATGAAATATAATATAGGACTTTAAAAACATTGGCAACTCTATTTGGTAACGATTTGTTAGGCAGTGATTGTTTGTGTTCCCATTTCTCATTTTCCAAAATTAAGAGATAAAAATGATGTTTATGAGTTTATAAGGAAGAAAATGTATTTATGAGTATGTGATTGGTTGTAATGATTGGGATTAATTTGATAAGTGACAGTTACCAGATATTACTTGGTTGTGAGTTTTGTTTTTTTTTTTGTTTTTAACAAACCTTACAAAATGATGATTGGTTTTGAGGTATGAGGAAAATATTGTGTATGTAATAATTATTATATAATATTTATACATATGTGTTTTTGATGTTGCTTGGAATTGAGCGAGGTCCTTTTCGAAAAACAGCAAAGTGTTGGATAATCTTCTCAAAAATGCGCAAAGAGATATGCTATACTAGAGAGTTCTTCCACTCTCAGAAATTCTACAAATGATTTCTTATGTCCCTTTTTTCTTTGGGACTTTGTATTTATAGATTTTAGTCTTAATAAGCTTAGGCCTAGGGTTTTATAGCCTTCTTTATGGGTTTGACTTTGTCTTTTGGGCTCTTTGGGCAACTTATTTAGTTAATTAATTTTATGGTTCATTTGTTATTTTTAATCAATTTACCAAATCATCCTTAAGTCCAATGTTAACCATAAGTTCCCCCAATTTTTGGTGGGTAATTTTCAGTTTTACATCAAAAATATATTAGAAGCTTAATTTATTAAATTTTTCTTATGTTAAGTGATTATCCTTGAAGTGAGAGTTTGTAAATTTTCATACAACCCAAGTTAAGGTTAGGTAATTTTCAAAGTCTCTGAGTCCTCAAAGAGATGCTCCATGAAGGTAGCTTTGTTGACAGCTAGGAAGTTAACGAAAAAGAGAAAAGCTTCACGTTTGGCTAGGAAGAGGAGGAGGAAGTAAAGTCGTATCAGGAGTGTTAAGATGAGCCCTAAATATAAAGTTTTCTATATACTTTAGACTCCTTAACTTATTTCTTCCTTCTTGATTTCTTCGGTTGTACATTCTATCATTACTTCTTTTGAATTGATGAGAATTTCGAGGTCTTAGCTGAGGCAAAGAATATCTAAAAGTAAGTCTAGTTCTCAGTTGAGCTTAGGAAAGGCATCGTCAATCAATCAGTCAAATAGAAATGGAGGAGGAGTCGAAATGATGGCCCCTTGGGCCAACAGGTCCTCTGCTCATGACGACAGTACTGGATGCCCAAGGTAGCAGCTTGTACGGTGCCGAGTTGAGGCGCCCACGAAATGCTTGCTTTGGGCGCTCACACGATGCATGCTAGGTGTTGGCCTCGAGCACCCATGGGGCGCCTTGGGCAACGGGTTGGCTCATGCTTAGCGGGATCATGTTTCATGTGGTGCTGCAGCATTTTACGGTTCTTCTCTTGAGTTGCGGTCAATCTAGGCCTTAGAAAATTTTGAGGAATCGCTTATTAAGAGTGGTACTAGGAAGTCGTCTTATTCATCTAATTCTAATTTTGAAGTGTAGGTTTTTTTATGAGGAGTTTGAGAGCATTCCTGCTAGGGACAATAACTTCTCAAAATGGTAGAAATTAAGTGTTTACTCAAGCTAGAAGAGTTAGATATTTTGAGGCGTAAGGGTAGTATTTCCTATGAATTTATGTTTATTCTTTCCTCTCTCCAAGAAAAAATGTTGTCGCCTCCTAGAGGGTACTTCACAATCTTTAGTAGTTACTTCACTTGCGGGTTTTCTCTTCCTTCTACCTCTCTTTTGCTAGATATAGTACGAAGTTATGGGGTATGTCTAAGACAACTCGTGGCCAACATTTTTGCATACTTCGTGGGGTTTAGACTGCATCTAAGTGAGTTGGGTTTACTAGTTTCTTTAGATAGCTATCACACTTTATTTAGAGTACATAAATTGCCAAATGAACGGTTCTTCCATTCCTTTCCCAAACCATATAGTAAGTTTCTATGTGGGTAACCTTCATCTTCAAATCCTTAGAAGGATAGATTCTTCTTTGGTCAACAAGGGTTGGGACATTCCTAGCAAGTGGAGTAGCTCTCCTTCTTTGATTCATCCTAGTTAGGTTCATCGTGACCTTTGTGTGAATTTTGCTGAAGTGTGGGTTGTTTAACTCTCCTTTCGACATTATTTACATGTTTCTTGTTGATACATAGCATATTTTGCCTTATGATTTGTGGTGTTTGCTTGCACTTGTGTGCATATTATAATATGTCCCCAAGTATTACTTGCAGTTTGATTTGGTTTTTCTTCCATTTGTTGATAAGAAAGAAGATTGACCGTGGAGGAAGGAGCACATGACAGTCATGTTGTGAAGCAGCATTGTAGAGAGACGCTGCCAATGGGCATCGCCCAAGATCCATGAGTCGAAGGCTATACGGGTCATGTTCCCCTTCAACACAGGCGGCAAGTACCCCTGCTACAGACAATGAGGTTAATGTGTTGCCTTCTAGTCCTGTAGGAAAGCACGCTCGTGGATCCACTACTTGCCCATAGCATATTTGTCCTTTTCATGCTAGAAAGCGCAAAGTACTCTTTCATTATGGTTTGTTGTGGAATTTTAGGGTAGACTCCTATTGGGATGTTGACAAAACTGCTTTTAGTGCTGATGCATGTAGGACTTGGTGTGTGAGAATGACCAAGAGAAGCTAGAGTTATTCTTTTCTCTCTAATTAGTCAAGATAGTTGTTGGCAATTTTGCCTTGGGTATCTCCCTAAGTGGTTCCATGGTATCTCATGTGAATCCTACCAGATGAGTGTTGATCTTCTATATTTGCGCATTGTCCACTCCAGATTGGAGGAACGTATCATGGAATAACATTTTCGTCGAACTGTTGTTGTCCACTAATATTTTTTTTATCTAGAAATTGACGAGGAACGTTGAGATCACTAAGGAATCATTAAGGCCCCCTTATCTGAGCTTCATATCTTCTTCTCTAAAAGTGATGCGAGATGCAGGTTGGCATACTTTGTATATACCAAGAACAGTATCCACCAGATGAGCGTGCACTTGCCTGGCCATTCAAGCTAACCCTTTCCTTGCTTTGGAGGACTCTCCTAAAGACGAACCTCCAGAGATTATGGAGATGACTCTAAACATAGGGAGATTATCAAGGTCACACTAGCACAGGATCATCTATGTGGTCATCTAATTTCTGTTTATGACTATCGCTTTTTTCACCAGACGAACTTTTTCTAGGGCTAGACACCTTTTGGGCCATGTACTCCTTAAGTTATCCCTTTGCATCAACTTCTTGACTTCTTCTTTCTAATGGTGGCACTCCTCAGTTCTGCCCGCGTGGTGGAAATGATATTATATTTTCGATCTAGGCTTCTTAAGTCAATTGACATCTTCTGTGGTGGTTGTTGAATGATACCACATTGCCACGTAATTGTCAGAATCTCTATTTGAGATATAGCAAGGGGCATGTTCATGGGGATTGTACGATGAAGGCTACGACTCTATTTTCCCTGCCTTTTAGCATTGTTACTTCCTTTATTGCGCTTTTTTTCTCTTAGGGGTCTCCTACGGAATTGTTGCTTCCTCTATGCGAATGTATTTTTCAACATGCATGAAGAGCTCCTTTAGAGGAGTAGGCGGCTTACCAACAATTCACTCCCAAAATTTGAGGTACTTCAAGTTTTATTTGATGATACTAGGAAGAAGCTCCTAACTGATATGTGGGATCTCATGGACAGCTTTTACAAAATAGTTGAGATAGACCATCAAATATTCTCCATCTTGCTACTTAGTGATGAATAAATAGGTTGTTGTCTTTGGATACTTGCAATTGATGGAGAAGTTTTGAAGAAAGAGCTGCGCCAATATTTCCTACCTAGTAATGAACACTACTAGCATCTAATTGAACCATGTTAAGGTATGCCTTCATGAGGGTAGTGTGAAAGAGCTTGTAGTATGCAACCTCGCTCAAGTCATATAGCTCCATCCTCACCAGGAAATTATCCAGGTGCTCTTGGGGGTCTGTAGTACATCAAACTCCGGTAGCTGAGCAATCTTCGTCCCATAAGGAAGTGTTTCTACTATGATCACTGGAGAGAAAGGGCTCCCCTCGGAAGAGCAACGACCAATAGGTAGTACTGACTCCTTATTCCTTCTAATTATTATAGGATCAAAGAATGCATCTAGACTCCTATAAGCTCTAGTACATCCGAGTGGGACCCACCTGGAGTGAAAACTTAGTGTGTCCTTATGGGGGTACGATGTCACGTCCAAAGTCAGCTTTTCACTCGAATCTCTTTGGGGAGGATGGGGCCCCTGTTCTTATGGGAGGACTATTGTGACTCTTGCAGATGGCACTCCTCAATATATTAGGTAACTACTTTCACTACGGCATGGACCGTAACATTCTCCAATAAAATTCTCCATCCTTCCTATGTGATGGGAAGACAGGTTCTCTAGGAGAAGGAGCCGGCTACATGGTGTCTCCTCGAGCATTAGTCGTGCTTTAGAGATAGGGTCTGGTATTGGTCCAAGTGGTACTCCCTACTGGTGACTTTCCACATTCTCTGATGTTGGGGTCACTTGATTGCTAAATTCGCGAGCTCTCAATCTTGTCTACATCCTCAATGCTTCTTCTTCCTTTAAGTTTTCCACGAACGATGATAAAATAATGTTGTCTGAAAATGGAGCGATTCCCTTCCAAAAAACAATAGAGTGTCGATTCATCTTCTCAAGAACATGCTCATAGAGATCTGTTCTTCTCAAAAATTCTTCCACTCTTAGAAATTTTTTAAATGTTTGTTGTATCCTCTTTCTCTCTAAGACTTAATATTTATAAATTTTAATCTTAATGGACTTAAACCTATTGTGAGTTTTTTGCCCTCTGTGTAAGTTTATTTGTATTTTGGGCTATTTGGCCCATTTATTTAGTTAATTGATTTTGTGGTCCATTTATTATTTTTTGTCAACTTATCAAATTGCCCCTAAGTCCAATTTTAGTCATATCAATTTTATTTGAATAAAGTAAAATTAATAAAATATACATTAGAATATCAAAATATATATACACACTAAAATATAATAATGAATTAATGAAATAATTTAATTAATTAAATTTAAAAAAATTATTTAAATATTAAAATATTGCATGTCAGTATAAATATATATTATGTATAAATAATTATATTCAAAGATTTGTTTGAGAGAATCTCTCAATTTTTCAAAAAATCCAAAGAAATTATCTATCGGTATAAACGTCACTTTTCAAAGATGGAATAAAGAGGCAAGAGAAATGTTTGAGAGGTGGATATTCAATTTGAATTTTAATAATTTTTCAAAACGATCTATTAAAGATTTAAATTTGAATTTTAATAAATTTTTTATTAAGTTAATATGATTACATATAATGTTAATAGAAATTTTTAAATGAAATCTATATTATGATCGTGTAACATTTATACTAATGTTTATATTATACCATTGACATTGACCCTTGGCCTAAAACTAGGAGAGATACTTAAAAAAGATAAAGAAAAGAAGAATGTCAAATGTAATAACATATAATGCTTCACCTATAAACTAATATGTAATGTAAAATAAAAACTTAATACGTAAATATTTAACTTTTAAGCCAATATGTGATTAAAAATTGTCAAAAACTCAAATCTAACACAAATTACTTTGCAATATAATATTATTCATACAATCTAAAAGAAAAAAGAAAGAAAAATATTATATTGAATTGAAAATTTTCAATAAATTTTGAATATCCACCTAATTCAGATACGACATTAATGGACATAAATCCCATAAAAAATTTGGTCGTATTCAAATATAAATTTTTTTGAATAATACTAATTTGATCCAAATTCGGTCCATTAACAGCTGTGCCAATGAAATGAAGAGCATACTTCAGATCAAAATGGGCGAGTACACTTAAAAAGGACTAATAGCAACATCATTTTCTTTGTAATCTTCAGGTGCAAAAAAAGATGAAACTGAAAAGATTTTAGGCTTTAGTACACAACACTACATACAGAAACAGAGAATTTCTGTACAGAAGCATATATATGTTTATAGACTCTAGAGCCAGCCACATACGAGGCAAGCTGAAATCAAAATTTGATGGCAAAAGGCACTGGAATCTGGAAATGCCAAATGAGAATCGAAGGAAGACTCCACGCAGCAAATGGTTCCCAACAGGAGAACTATAAACATTGTTGAGGCTCAACATGGAGATAAGTACACATGCATTTTCAGATGTGGGCATAAGCCCATTTCCTCTTAGTTTGCACTGCAAGCAGGCAATCATACAAACCAGATTTCACATCAAATAGTCTAAAAGGAGTCACATCTAGTTCAAGTCACTATAAATTATAGCAAAACTGCTAACTCTGTCAACCCAACCTCAGCCCCCAAGAAAAGAAAATATCAATAGAAAAGAAAGAGAAACAGGTAGGAGATAATTATTAAAAGCTAATCAAAAGAAAGAAATAGTATACAATGCAGGGTCCCTGCCACGCTAGTACTCACGTGGAATACGCATCTTTCTTGACATGGGCACATACAGTTGAAATCAACATAAAGGCTCATTATCATTTGCTCACACGTGGACAAACTCGTACTAGTGCAGTTACCCACTGGAATTCCATTACAATAATCCTTCACCTGCAACCAACAGATACAAGTTGAATTATAGAACAAACTCAATTGAACTGGATTTTCTTTGCCATCATTGGTTGCAACTTAAATTGAGGTAATCAAGAACCTAGTAACAATTTGACCACTAATGAACAAGTACAGAAGATAACTTACGCAGCTCATCTATAGAAATATTGCTCATACTTTCCCCTGCCTTTATAAGCCGAACCCTTCCTGCAAAAGTAGCACAGTAAACGACAATGAGACTTTAAAAGAAAGAAACAGACAATTGAAAAACAATTTGTGACATTTATACAGGCTAGTAAGAGGGAGGGAAAGTAATCAAGCAAAAAGCTATTAACCAATGCATTTTCATGTTCTGTAACTAAATGGAAACAATAGTTCATAATTAGACACCAAATATTGATCATCTACTTTTCAACTATACTTCAGCAATCTAATCCAAAACATGAAAAAGGTGATATACTTATGAATCAACTGTCCTCGAGCAACTGAAATTACACAAATAGCAAACAGCAGAGGCATAAGAGCTCTTTACATCTTTTAACAATTAAGCATTGAATTTTCAACGTGGTCAAGTTCAGGCTACAATCCCTGGTATAGGCTCCCAAAGAAAGATATTAAGATTTCACTATGATATGAGCTGAAAAGCAACATATAAGCCTATTAAATTTTATGACAACATAATTAGTTAATTGTCCATAAATTTTGGGCTAACGTTGGTTTACGTATATAACAAACTTTATCACTCAAAGTACTTATATGGCATGGAAATACTGGTTTAAATGGTTTGATAAAACATTAGTCACTGAAGATTCAAAATGTTCATTTTCAAAGGCACAACCAACATCTTCTGAATGTCTTTTTCTTATAGTACAATATTGAATACTCCCTCTGCAGTCATCCTTTTTTGGCTGAATTTTTTTAAGGTTCTTTCTTTTTTACAGATTCTCCTTTTTGCATAATGACTTGACTATGCTCCATCAGAAAACTAGTGAAGCATTAACTTTTTAAAGCTCTGAAAATAAGGAATATCCCCAAGAAAAACATACTGACCAGAAGAAGGCAAACAAGCATTCAAATCAAGAAGGCATTTTGCAAGTGTTTCAGCATAATTGACCCAATTATTGTGGGGGCAAAATGTATAATAGAAACAATGGTCGTATACAGCCAAGGTCCCGTAATGAGCTCCCAAAAATAGTAGACTGAACGCAAAACTCTTTATATTATTTTATAAACACAGTGGTAGATATATAATTGCAGCCCACAATATTACTGGTGTATATAGTACTTGTGAATACAATTATGAATCAGCAATGAATTTGTATATTGGAGTGGTTTTCTTGTCAGATCTTATATTATTAGTTTTGGATATTAGCATAGCTGAGGATCTTTTACCTATTCTACGTGGCCCATTCTTTTTCAAAATGAGTTAGCTTTAGTAAAACACTAAACCCATGTCCAATTGAAGCTCACATGAAAACACATCTGCATAATTCATTTGCATATGCTGCGGCATGAAACAGCCAAAACTTAAGATAAACTATGAACAGCACAAATCAGTTACTCGAACTCTTAGAATTGATCAACTCTCATGCTCACTCCTCTCCCATCTGCCCCATTTTCCTAAATCTATTATCTCCCCACCAACCATTTGACACCAAATAGCATATAAATGCATGTGTGACTTGGGGTTAGTATCACTAATTAATCTTTTTATTTGTAATTCACAATCATAACATTCATTTCCTCTTTCAATTCTAATCTCATATCCTTATTTTCTCTTTTTTTGACCTCCAGATCCATATCCCATTAGGATCCAGAATTCAGACATCAAACAAGTCATTCATCATTTATCATTGACCATGCACCACTCTTAATATTATGGCGACAAAACTTTTCTCAGCTCTGCCAGTTCTGAGGAAAATGAAGCAAACATATATTTAGGGACAATCAACAGTTGAAAGCACATAATTCTAGAAATGAAAATATAAGTTGCAAACTTGAGTTTATTTATCAAAATAATCTATCCAATCGTGTGTTAATGGCTTGGTAGTTTGAACCACCAACTCATAAGAAATACTGGAGCCACCCATTTACAGTAATAGAAATCTGTATGATGTTTCCCCCAATAATATGAGTTATTACGCCTTAACCACTTATACTATCCCAATCATGTGACAATAAAATTATACATCCAAAATAGTGCTAACAAGACATGATCCTAAGCCGATACTTAACATGTACCCCTCTCCCAAGTCCATCACAAGGAAAACAAAACCAAGGTTTGCTTTATCTAGTATTAAAAAACCATGCTTATTACTTTTGTCTTGGACAAAAATATGTTGCTTGGAATCAAGAAGAAACAAGTTGGCATAAAACAAATAAGAAAATGTAACTACAGATTTTTGGACCAGGGGTTACAGAACATATCTTCCATGATATCACAGACTTAAAAGTGCATTTGAATCATAGTTATTAAAGGCGTGAGGCGAGGGGCGGGCGACCAAAAGGCGAACGAGGCGACAATTAAGAAAAAAGTTAAAAAATATATATATAGTACAACAAATTAAATTAAGTTAAATATATTAAGTATTAATAGATTAGCATATTAACATATTAAACATTTTTAGTATTAAAACAGCAAATTAGTTAAATATATTAAGATTTAGTTGAAGTATTAATATATTAAACAAATTGAAAAAGAAAGATTCAAAAAAATCAAAAGTGTTGTCTGTATGAGATAAGAACACATAAAAAAAAAAAAAACAAACAAAATAAGAAACGAAAAGAGAATAGAGAAAAAAAAGGAAGAGAGAATAAATGGAAGAAAGAAGACAACTTGGAGTTGAGGTTGCTGGAATCAAGGTGTTGGAGAGAATGCCTTGGTTGTAGGAAAAAGTTTGGGTGCTTCTTAATTATGGGTTATTTATTACAAAAAGGCAAGGTCTCTTATAGGAGGCTCATTTATTATTATTTTTTTAAATTGAACTAAAGGCGACTACCTTAGTCGCCTTTATCTCGCCTTATGGTGCTCGCCTAGCCTGGGGAGAAAGAGGCAACAGCCTTTGATAACTATGATTTGAATCCAAACGAAAGTCATATCAACCTTCCTTGCGGAAACTGGAGAGGAAATAACATAAAAGACCATTCATATGTCCTGAGGCAATTACAAATGAGCAGTAAAAAGAATGCAAAATAACCAGTACTAGCAGATGGACATGATTTTTGTGTATAATTGACGTGGTTGAACATATATGAGAAGAAACATAACTATTGACAAGAAATTATAACAGCCATATCAATCAAAAGTAACCTATAAGAAATTAAATTAACATTTTTTTGACACCAGAAAGAGTGCAACATAGGAGGGATGTGAACACACTAAAAGATGCAAATAAAAGTTTGAATGACCTACCATCACGACGCACACAAATTTCTGGTATGCTTTTTACTTCACCATTAATGCTGTCATTGTAGACCCTTGTTTCAATATCGCCCTCAACATAAACTGAAGAGCTGGAAACAACCTCAATTTATCAGACAGAACTTTAAATAAAATATAAATCCTACTAAGTTTATATAATCCATTCCTACTTCTTGACAAGTTGTTGAACAGCATAAGCTCCAAGCATAGGATTGTGCACTGCAATCCGATGCCACTGAGCTGGTTTTGGCAAGTCAGTGGCACCTACAATCCTCTGATCAAACATGCCTCCAGTTCCCACTGTAAATGTGGTTACAGTTTTACCATTTCTCAAGATCTTTTGGACAGGGGTTTGACCAACTTTCCCGCATATAATAGCCTAACCAAAACCAAAGGAAGCATGAATGGATGTTCTAATGAAAAACCAAAGGCAGACAAGCAATTTAAGATAAAAAAAAAAAAAGAAAGAAAGAAAAAAGAAAAAAGAAATGTTCAGAAAGGATCAATTTGACAAGCAAAGAAAACACAGCATTGATAGTGTTGTGCATTCAAGATCTGAGTTTCCATGAAAATGATGCGGGCCAAACTCGTTTTGCGGGATAATTTTTCAACTTTCTATAAAGTTCCTCATTAGGTGGAACGCCAAATTGAATTATCTGCGGTCTGCGCCACTGGGGTAATAGCCCTTGCCAGTTTCTTATTAACTCACCCAAAACAGAAATGGGAATGAGTGATATCGCCTATCTAAAATGTTGAATGAACCGAACTAGATTGTCATGGTAAGAACTGATACCTCGAATTTTAGTGGCCAATTAATATAAGAATAGTTGCAATTTTACCATACAGGAATTTTAAAACTCAAGAAAACCAGTATCTTTTCACATGTTTTCTTGTGATACCATGCTCGTACCCTGTGGACTCCTCGAAAATTCCAGCCTTTTCTGGGATCAACACCTTGGAGTTGTAATTCCGGCCTCTCAGGAAGAAAATCATCATCATCAATTTCCAGACCACCACCAGCCCCCACATTATCATTGCCATCACCCGAGTCTAATGAACCAGTTGAGAAAAAAACCTTCGAGCTCCCTTGGAGACCCATCACTGTAAAGTTTCATTAATTTAAAAAAAATAAAATAAAACTCTTTCAGATGAAATTTTGATAAGAAAAAAAGGGAACTGTCAGTATCACATACTGCAGCAATTTCAAGTAATGGCCACGAATTTCACTAAAATTCTTCTACGAAACAAATGGAAAAACAATGATATTATTAGTTCAATGGAACATACAGAAAAGACATTATATAGGTTCGTAGGGTTTGAAGCAATGCCCATGTCAAATGGCGCAACTGAGGAAAAACTTTCGAGCTACCTAGCAAACCCACCCATAGTATAAGAATTTCGTTCAAAAAGGACGCAAACCCATTTCAAGAATCATAAAAGAAGATGAAAAGATAACATTGCCCTGGAAATGTTCGCTAAATTTCGTCAATGAAAAAGAGAACAAAAAGAAAAAGAGAACTATATTATAATGCAGTATAAGAAGTGAAGGATATATGCAGAGGCTTACCCGTGGAGATATGAGGAACTCGGAGGAGCCTGATGAATTTATGGGCGAGAGAACTCATTTTTGCAATTGACAGTGAAATTGAGTAAGGCATAGGGTATATGAAGGGTTTTAGAACTTAGGTTTAAGAACTTCACCAAGGCAGATAAAGTTGGGTGTGGTTTAGGCCTTAGGGTCATACTCATATCCGTCAAATTCGATCAACATCAATTAATAATTATTAATTTTATTAATGATATTATATTTGATTATATTGGATGTAGTTATGTATTTGATCAATTTATTCACACACACAAGAAAAATGACATTTTTTAGATTTTCTTAAAGACAACTGAAGATATCTAAACTATGTTTTGAAATAATTAAAATAGGAATATGTTAACAATTAATTTTTAAGCTGTCCTAATATATAGTTGTTTTTGTAAAACTGATTTTTAAAATAGGCGATTTTAGTAAAGGGGAACTCTACTTTTTGGCAAATGGGTTCAGACAATGGTAGGGATGGTCTTGGCATATAGATTGCTAATTTAAACCAATAATTAATAAATAAAAAAAATAGTATAATTGAAAATTGGTAAATGTAAATGAAAGTTAGGAAATAAGCTGTAACTTACCCCTTACGCTTTGATAGGTAAATACTTTTAAGTTTTTTTTTATTTATTTATAATATACATAATTTATGATTCATTTGAGTTGGTTAGGGTTTGAATTATGAATCTCACACATATAATAATGTAATGACCTATTTTACTGATTTCTCTTAGGGTTTGTTTACTTCATTGGATAAAGCTTAATAGATCCATTTTCAAACTTTATCTCTTGTTTGCTTTATATTTTTATGGCTCATGATACATTTATAGCCGTACATAATATCATGGGCCAGGCTGGTTTATGGATCAAGTCATTTTGGCTTGATTCATTTTTCATCTTTTCAAATTTGATCTTATAAATAATGAAAATGACATTATTATCCTCGTAAAAACCCTATCATCAACGCCTTCTGTCAAATTTTGAAATTTTACCTTCTTAGAAGTTGAGATATTTTGGACATTACAAAGTGTAATCACATTGAGCAATCTTGTCAACCAAACATTAGATAATATTAAGCACGGAATATCACTAATTTCGAAAATCAAAACAAACAATAGACTACATAGTTTTGGATACAATTTTTAGCTTATATATCACTAGCATATTAATCTCTCCTCATTCTATATGCCCAAGCAAACAAGCCCTTACAAAACTAGTCTATTACGTAAATACTTAACTATGTCAATCCTATAAACAATTAGAATTTCTTTCGACAAAAGATAATATTTTGGTACAAAGATAAACACAATGTCCCGATACCAATAGGTGTATATTTGATCTCAAGAGCAATCAATCAAGACAAAAGATGGCCTTTCAGACTTACCTCAACATCCTGTGTTAACAAACTTGGTAAATTCCTCAGTTGCTGATGTGTAAAGGTTTAAAGGCTTGCCTGAGACTGATGGTATCAGAACCATTGGGTTCATTCAGTACTATTTGATTCAAACTGAAGACTTTCTACTGTTCCTCCGCTAATCAAATCATTTAGCTGTTTTTTTACTTTAAGAGGGGTGAGAAGGGTTTCATCTTCCTTACTGAGTTGGCGATGAAATTGCTTAGGCTATGTTTGGTTACACTTTGGGAAAACAAAATATATAAAAAAAAAAATTCACCAAAATGTCAAATTAAATTTCTCAAAATACCCTCTTCTATTTTTAATTATTCCCAAAACTTCTCCATTTTTCAATATATACATACATATTTTATTATTATTCTAACAATAAAAAAAGCACTAAAATCCATTTTTACCCCCAAAAATCTAACAATAGGCATTAATTTGACTGCTACAATAGAATTTATCTCCTCCTAAATTATAAACAAACATACCAAATTTTCCCAAAATAATTTTTTTACTATTCTCAAAATATAAACAAACATACATTATATTTCCTAATACAAATTTAACATTTTTTTCAATCCCACTCTCAAAATTCATTCTCTCAAAATACATAATCCAAAACACATAATTCATATCTAAATATTACCTTAGTGTTTGTACCAAAATTATTTTGCCAAGCAGAAAGGAAGAGAGCCCAACAACCAAATATTTATCTTAGGACAATTTCATAAGAAGCCAAAGATCCAAATGAACCTTGAAGGTCAAAGAAGAACCTACAACAAAAGGAAGGCCCAACACTCGCTAAGTTGTAAGAATATCTATATTGCAACTAACAGACCACCTCGAAGGCCCATAGATGGCAAAAACAGATACTAGGTCTGCATCAACGTACCAAGAGTCCGGTATTGTACCAACTCTTTTAGAAGATTTGATGGGATTCAAAATGTTGTATCATGCTTGTTATATTTAATGTACTTGTACAACTACACACACAGGCAACTAATCAATTAATTAATATTTTCCAACAACTTAGTTTTGATAACAGCAATATACCGACTTGGGACCACGATGTCACTTTCTCGATCTCATTCTCGATAACGGATCTAACAGTAAAGGCAAGGTTACTGATTTCCATGCCCACAAGTAGAAATGAGCCGTAGGTCCTATAATGGTTGGGGGAGATCAACATCACCCAAGAGATCCTAAACTCTAACATGATACAAGGTAATTGCATTCAATGCTAGTAGATTGCTAATACACAATCTCTCCTTCCTGCATTAATAACAGATTGTGAAACTTTCTATTCGCATTAAAGTTGTCAGATTGCAGGATGATAGTGCACATTCCCATCTGTCAAGGTGGAGCAACAGGCTGCCTCTAGGGAAAGGCCTATTATGCCCCTATGAAGAGACAAACCCATCAAGACATCATAGGGAGCATGAAGTGAATTTTCCATCCACATATCCTATAAATATCCAAAACCTCCAACCAAATGAACTCATCCCATACACACTTTACTCCTAGCTACTTTTACATTCCCTTTCCTCATTATACTGACTTAAGTATTAAAGGGTCTTAGGTAGGGGGCACCTCGACTAGTCTAACATGATCCTTCTATGGTTGTAGGTTTGATCCTTGCATTTCCATTTGAGCTGAGATCGACCTCTATAGCAGATTCACTAAACCCTTTCCAGTCACCTCTACATCTACTCCCTTCACAATAATATTGCATTATCAACTTCATGCAAATCAATTATTCTTTCTAAGCAAGCCTTTTTTAGTGAATTTACAGGCACTTTGTGCATCTACATACATACTTACTGCTTTCTGATCTATTATTCTCTACATCCAATTGAGAACTTTAACAGTATTCACTCAATTTTTTTTGCACATCTTAGAAATTCAAAGCTAAAAGAATGATATCACTCATGCTGAATTGAATTTATTTATAAAGTGCTACAATTAATTTAGACAAAGAACCTCAAAAGTATTAGTTTGTTGCATTTCATTAAATCATTTGAAGAAATTAAAGTTCAAAGCACTCGATTTACAAATTTGCTTTTTTATTTATTATTGTGTATACATACACGTACACATACACTGGCAAGCCTTAAGCACTCACAAAACTTCTAATTCTTAATTTTAAGGTAAATAATTGTGGTGGCACATCCAATAAGACTTCATATTGCTATTTGTGTTCTTTAGAGTTTCTTTGAGTTGTTATTTGTTGCATTCTTTTTGTTTTTGTTTTTTTTTTTTTTCAACTTAAAAATTACCAAAAAATGTAAAATCTAAAATATAAAAATATCATACCTATTATAAAAAGAGAAGTACATCTTCAACAAGTTGTGCCACAGGTCGATATAATAGAACCTCAAGACCGACAAGCCATCTCAGTTGCTGATGATGAATTTGACGAGGTTAAATAGTAGAACCCGTAAATTCTAATCATAATTCGGAGGTTGTAGTCCGGTCCAATATGAGGAACATTATCAAGAATGTCCTTAGTGCCTTGATCAGGGAAACAACCGAGGTTTCCAAGAGGAAATGTAAGATCATTTGAGAAAAAAAGTGTGGAAAAGAACAGAAAAAAATGTGAACTTGACTTGATCAGATCAGTTTTTGAAATGATATTTGTTCAGCTTGAGAACAACTTGAGAGATTTATCAACTTCTTTTAAAAGGTTGGAACCCAAAATGGGGACTAACACTAATGTATTAGTCAATATAAGGGATATTGTTAGTTTAGGAAGAAAGGATGGTAAAACTTTGCCAGCATAGCTGAGGTTGTCACCACCCCTGATGGAGAGGCTTAACATAGGAAAAAATCAATCTAAGCAATTCCTAGCCAATATCAACTACCTTAAAAAGAGGATCTGTCGAACACCTCTTTGGAACTAGTGATCAAGGTAAACATGTAGGATATAAATCAAACAGTATTTTTTGTGGAATACAAGGGATCGGGATATGCATAACAAGCTGCACGAACAAGGTCGAGGTAATTAACACCAATGTAGGTTCATCCCAAGTCAAAGCTGATAGCATCAAGTCATGTGTTGTTTCTATCTAGAGGCCAAGGAAATACTTTCCAGGATTTATCCCCCTGAAATTGATCTAATCCATTTTCCACGAAATTATAGGGTGCCAATTTTTATATTATTTTGGAGATGATTCACAAACAAATGTAGAACACATTATTAAGTACACCACATAATGTGGAGGTAGGTACAGATGGTAATTTGAAATTACTAATTTTCCCAACTCATTAATGGGAAAGGCGTTTCTTTGATTTATTAAACTGAGTTCAAATTTAGTTCCAATGTACCAACTATAAAATCTCTTTCACAGCCAATTCTACTATGTTCTTTCAGAAGTCTTGAACTCAAAAGTAACCAACATAAGGCAACTTTCGAGAGAATCAGTGGAGGAATAATATATGGAAAGATTTGTTAATGCTAGGCATTTTTGCCAAATAACATTGTAAGAAGATGGTTGCATTGACCTAACCATAAGTGGGATGCATTTTGAACTGAAAAGAAAATGTTTAGAGAAAAGTTCAATTTCATCTTTGACTTAATGAAAACGGTAACAAAGAATGAAAAGATTTTGAGAGAGGAAAACAAAAAGAATGTGAACGAGCAAAGGTCCATACTAATAGGTTAGAACAACCGATTTACAATCCAAATAGAATGGCACCTCAATCGAGTTTACTGAGAATGAAATAGAAAGTTTGCAAAAAGAACACAATATGTCAAGCTTTAACTTTGGCTAGAATAACACAACCTCACATTAGAGTTTCTCCTAGCACGCTAAAATGATCCGAGTTTCAATTTGATTTTGAGAGGACATACTATACAATAATCTCTTAGGTCTGTCTAAGGTTAAGAAATTCTTGTACATTTTGTTCTCTTAAAAGTTAAAACAAAAGAAGATTAAGACAAGGAAGAATCATGTTGTCGAAACATCTTTTGCTGCAGCACAAAACAAAATTAGATATTAAATTTTAATGAATTTTTCACTTATAAATAAGAACAGTTTGCAACAATGTAGTCAATGGAATGCAAAAAGAAACATAGAACAGGGGTAAGCTTCTTTCTTCATATAATTTTTTTTTTAACTTTTTTGTACAGTGAAAGAATTACAACAGCATGTCGAGATTATAGAAAATAAAAAAAATAAAAAAAAAGAACTTGAAACCGAATATTAACACCAATACTCATCTGCGGGACATCAAAAATCCTAATATCACCACTGGGATATGGAAAAAGGAAAGAAACAACAAAGATAACAGAAAGATAGTAATAAGCACTATACCATTTCCCTTGTATACACCTTCCAATCAATGAATATCTAACTAAATATAATTCAGAGTGAAAAAAAAGGCCCTCAAGACAGCGACATCCCACGGCAAGAAGTTACTCTGGTTTGTTGATATAATGAAACCAAGATTGTCCACACTAGTTCAGTTTTCTCACTTCCCACCAGCTGGTTTTCGTTTCCCATCAGTAAAAGCTGGTTGCCTTCCAGGTTTCTGCAATAGTGAATGATTCCCACTGGAAACTCTCCTCGTTGGCGGCTGAGGAATTAGGCTCCTAATGGTGAAAATAAAGTCATAAAACGGTTAGGGACATATCCTCAAAGATAAAGCAAGATCAAGAGTAAACTCATGCCCATTAATGTTCTACTATCAACTTCATCATTTGCGCTTCAAAGTCTCCTATTTGGTGGAGTAAGTGGGCTGTTTAAGGTAAAAGCTTCAAACATGAGTTAATTCATGTGCATTTGTATCACATGATGTTCCATCATCAAATTCATCATTGGACATCTCATCTTTTATCTAAATAAGTTTACTTGTATGCATCTTGTATCAGACAAATTGTACGGAGATGAAATGAGTAAGATGTTAATAAACTAAGTTTGTGAAGACAAAGAAACCCTATTGCTTTCACTCAAATGGAGAACATAGTACAGTATTACGATGAGGATTACCTTATTTCTGGGCTCTTTGTTATTCTGGGACTAGGTTTCCTGAGTTTTGACCCCACTCCATTAGGCAAGCTGTTGGGTTTAGAAACATTGAGTTGCCACTGGTAATCTACCTCTGAAGAATCACTAGTTTCAGCTTCCAGGTCATCTGAATCATCAGTGGCTGCCGAACCGTTATCTAGGCTGCTTCGTCTATGACCTGAAATTTTGTTCAAGGACTGTTCTGGGTATACCTTCTGATAGAACATGTCAGGTGACTGTCTACCATCTTCATCCCATTTTCCTATGTGATTACCAGAGACGAATTTTTCTTCATCTATCGACCCCGGACTGCTAAGTGTTGGCCAAGGAGGAGAATCCATAAAGTCCTGAGTATCAAAGCTTTGCATTCTTGACGTTGTTGAAGAGTTACTTCGTCCCTGCAACCCAGCATACAAAGAATCTTAACTCCAACTAATGAAATATTCCAAAAAAAAAAAGCAAGATAAAGCTGTCGCTCATAAAATTTCATTAATGTGAGAGATTTTGGTATTTTCTCTAGCCAACTACCATCCCCTGTCAGTAAAAGGAACTTATAAGTGATTTCACTAAACCATGCAATATCCACAGAGATGCTGGGCTGGGAAATCCATAGATGTGGTCCAGCTAAATAATGCATCATTTAGTTTCTAGTGAACATGTTAATTGGTATAGTATCAGAAGCCAGTAGTGAGTACATCTCTCCCAATGCTTATTTGATCCTCAATCAAGATATAAATTAAAAAAGCAAAATTAATTCTGGTAACTAGTCTTCTCTAGAAAGTTACAAAAACTAATGATCACATTTCCTGAGCTTAGTTAGCATCATAAACCAACTGTATTGTTGGTTGATTTTCATACCTCTGCCTTACTGACGTCTCCAACACTTTGACAGGATGAATTTGATGGAGAAGATCCAAAAGATCTAACT
The DNA here is from genome assembly GCA_018894105.1 of Jacaranda mimosifolia. Lineage (NCBI taxonomy): Eukaryota > Viridiplantae > Streptophyta > Magnoliopsida > Lamiales > Bignoniaceae > Jacaranda > Jacaranda mimosifolia. Next base: position 34,103,213 of record CM032120.1, on the reverse strand, counting down.
ATTACTCTATCAGGGCTTATAGACCTATACTGCTGATCGCCTGATTCTCCTCTCTCTTTCCGTGCTAAGGCTGCTTTAAGGCTAGCTATCTGCATGTAATTAGCTCATGGTCATTGAACAAAAGAAAAGGCAAACATGACAAGTGAGAAACTTTGTCTTTAATTTGAGCAATGCAGAGAGTAATGCAAATGAAAGCAATAAGTTGCCACACAGAAGCCAGGAGATAAATTCATTCATGTACATAAGTTGTAAAACCTGTTCTTTTAGTTCTTTGACATCAGTGCTCTCTTTGTTTGCTCGAGCAGCACCAAGCTCAACAGTTGAAACACGTTCAGCAAATTTAAGAGTGCTAATTGTTTCCGCAATAGCATCAGGCTCTGGGCTGATGTGAACAAACATTAGAGTCTTTGCTTGACCTCCTATAAACATAACGATCAAGAACTTATAAGTTTAAGAGAAGGCGGAAATGTAATGTACACAAGCAATGAATTGTCATATCTCACCTAGTGAATCTTGAAGCAACTGTGTAAGCTTACTGTTTCTGTAAGGGACATGTGATTGCTTTTGAGCAAGAGAGGATATTACATCTCCTAAAGCAGATAAAGACCGATTAATATGTTGAGCCTCCTTCAATCTATCACCAACAGCCTCAGTTTTATCAGCTCTTTCACTTCCTGCTAGGTCAACCAGATGCATACAACCACGAATAGTTGAACCAGATGTCAAATATCTTCCTTGAACATGAACAGTGAGGCAACTGCAGATATAGTAATCAAGGTCAGTTATGATATATAAATAAGACAGTCGATATGATTTTACACTGTTCTTTTCCATGATTAGCAACATGGCTTAATTATAATGCTATATCCTAACCCTTCCCTGTCAAAAGACTAAAAACGAAAAAGAAGAAAAAATTCTAACTGACAAAAAAGTAGAAAACCTATACCTATGAGAACGGCTACTTCGATCATTCATTGCGGTAGAACCAACTGCACGATTTTTGTGTCCAAGGTTCATCAAATTGATGACATCAGATGGTGTTGAAACAGGTACAAGATTTGCATTTGGTACATTGACACCATTATGGGAGTTGTTGCGAATTTCTAATGTGTCCAGGGGTTAAGGAGAAAAGCCATGAGCTAAGCCAAAAAAAGAAAAAAGCAGAGTGAAAAATATATAAATAGTTTGCTTTAAGGATATTTTTTGTTGACTCCATCAGTGACGAGGAGATCTCTAATTTGTTCATTGTAGATTTCAATCATCTGAACAGAGACATCATAGGAAATGCTGTCTTTTCTCTGTTCTGAGATAAGAAATAAATCACTCAGTGCCCTGTAATTTACGCCTAAGCTTTCTTTCGTAAGTTCTTTTGGTCCTGTCTGTGGATCATAGGATAGACATTTAAAAGTAAGTTAGAGAGACCGCAATACACTAAATAGTATCATACTTAAAAGAAATAAAAATTCTTATCTTACCATTGTATATGTTTTTCCTGATCCAGTTTGACCATAAGCAAATATGCAGACATTATAGCCATCAAGGACAGAACGAATGAGTGGCTGGGTGTCTGAAAATACTTCTTCTGCAGAAATGGAAGAAACAAAAGAGGTAAAAGCTGGTACTTCAAGAGAATCTTTTGAAGGATACTTATGAAAAGATAATATTAGGGATCTCAATCACCTTGGCTTGCAGATGGACTAAAAACCCTGTTAAAAGTGAATGATTTCTTCCCCTTTCCATGTTTTGCAGGAGAGAGTATTGTGAGAGTCTGTTCATCTATACTCTCCGCAGTGCTCAAACCAGCTGGCTTCCCCGGCAAAAAAGGCCTAAGTCGGCAATACACCCTTATATTTCCTATCCAATACATGGATGAAACCATATTGTCACCATGTGTGGACAATATTCCACCAAGTCTCCTAAGTATACAAAACAATTAGAGTTTTACCTTTGAGGTCTTGCACTTGATTGTATAGTTTGCGATTCTCCTCAAGAACCTTTTGGTATCCAGAAGCGGCACGAGCCAGACCATTCAAGTGTTTACCTATTAACCAAAGCAGAATTAAGTTCTTGATTGGCTGTCTGCCCCAACACTGATATTACTAGTAAATAAATCCATACCTAGATTGTTAACTTCTTCTTGATACTTTATGAGTAGCATTTGCAGGTCTTCTTTCGTAGAATGAAGTGTATTCTTGAGTTCCTATATAATGAAATAAATATTCTCATAAATTCCAAATTGGAGATGGAAATTTATTTCTTTACAGTTTATCTCTGCTGTGGATGACCTGTAGCCTTTTTTGCTGTTGCTTAACCATGTTTTCGTGCTTCAGAGCATGTTCTTCGTGCTTCAGAGCACATTCTTTCAGTTCATTATTTGCAAAGTCATTCTCAGGTGAACTTTTCTCTTTGATATGTTCAACCAAGTTTTGGTGCTTCAGAGCACTTTCTTTCGGTTCATCATTTGCAAAATCATTCTCAGATGAATTCTTCTCTTTCCTGTGTTGAACCAAGTCTTGGTGCTTCAAAGCACTTTCTTTCGGTTTGTCATTTTCTGTACCATTCTCAGACAAACTCGTATCTTGCATTATGTTTAGGGTCTTACATAAGAGAAACAGAAAAGAGTTAATCCTGTGCATTTAAGACCTGTAAATATCATTCAAATGAAGATTCTAATCATACCTCTATCTCCTCATGCTTGTTGGAACTTGGAACACCCATATCCCTCAAAGTTGTTCTGGCCTGTAATACCAAAACAATGCAAGAAACAGTACTCAAAATTAGTTCCCTATTTTTCATAAGTCATTTTGCATATGCACACGCATTGGGAGAGTAATGAACAGTCAAGACCCGGAAATGTGTTTTTTTTGGAGAAACTGAAGCTATATGATCTGAGTATCAGGCTTACCTGTCCATTTTGGCTTGCCAACTGATTTTCAAATTCTTCCATAACTTTACTCAACATATTCTCCACAATCTGCAAAACGAACTATTTCAGTTTCTCAGAAGTAGAAGAATATAAAATAGATGGGTTAGAGACCATTCTGATCAAATAAACTCAGAAAATGGCAGCTTTTCTAACTTTGATGTCTTGTATACAAAAGTAGACTGATGAATTGAAACCATCTACACTGCTACTCGTTCTTTTCTTGTGTGTATGAAAGAAAGTCAGAAAATGTCAATCATTCTAATGTGTAGAAAAGGCAAATTCTGATGACACTAAAACCTTGCATAAATGTATTTGCCTTTTTCTCCTTTAAACAATAGTGACTAACTCCATTCATTTAGCCACATAATCAGTTACTGCCCTACAACATAACTGTATTTGCAATCAATGAATGAAACTAGATGCTGTCATTGAATTGCTTTTATACCCCTCATCAGTGTTTCATGTCGAATGGCTATACTTCCAGATGGGGTGAATCAGCATTAGAGAAGCAAATGAACAATTTTCCCTCCTATCCTCTATTTCAATTCTTATATGTCTGTGGTTCTTTTATGCTTTCCTTAGGCTTCATTGTGTACCTAATACTATTGAAAACAAATTCTGTTTGCAATGACAACTAAGGAACTAACAATAAACCAGAAAGGCCCCAATTGCAGTTGTAATCCGTTTGCATTTTGAAATAAGCAAAACATCACTCACCACCGGGATATCTTCTCGCTTCTTATCAGAGAGAAGTTCACGGACAAGTATTTGCAGGGAATTCGAGGCACCCTATAATTTGAAGCGTGAAATCACTTTAATGGAATTTCCTTCCACAAAAATAGCTGTTGTGGTAGATATAGGAGCAGTAAGTGTACAAACCATTTCATTAAGATCCTGGCAAAGATCAATGAATGAGTTCTGCTCAGTTGACAAACTATCAAGGGACTTCTCACCACTGGATGAGTTCCTTGAGAGTGAATTTATAAACAGATCAGAACTTTTTCTGACAAATTGCTTTCCTGTTGAAGGGGGCCTCATATTTCCACCAAATTTCCAGACTCCTGTTCCTCCTCCTTGCTTCCATTCATGGTATGATTTCAGGGCCAGTACACAATTTACAATTCTGGAAGACTTCCCTCCCTAATAATTGATTCGCAGTTTTATTTTCTTTTTGTCAGGTCACCATAGACAAGAATGAAAGAGTATATAACCACATTTTTTATTATCACAAACTACAAAGTTAAACTACCTGTTCCAAATCAGAGGCTTCAAAAGCTGGAATCCCCATTTCCTCTATAGAATCAAGAAAGTTCCTAACATTTTCAAAGTATTGGTATGCACAGAGAGCAGCCCCATCAGGAATAATTACAGTATCAGAAGGCGCCTCAACTACCTAGATGTATACCAACAATGAAATCAATTCAGACATTAAAAGACAAGTGAAAAAACACAGAAACCTAAAGTAAATGAAGAACAAGATGACCCCTACTTTTGGGATAGCACCAGGCTGAACCTTGTTAAGTACATTGCAAAGTACAATCCCACTTCGCAAACCAAGTCTAAATTCTTCTTCAGACGGCTGAGCCGGCAAATCTTTTCCTGCAACAACTCCTACCATCTTTCTTAACCATCCGGCGGCTTCATATCTTCTCAATGCTGCAATAAAACTCTCCCATTACAAATTATCCTTATAATAATCATCACCATCATCACCAAATCTCACCTCACCACACATCAAAGAATGTGGTAATCCACGTTCCAGTACATTAGAAAAAAAACGCATTACCAAGATGAATGCTCAACATCAAACAAATCAAATAGCCCCTATTATGAATGCTCATCAAATACAAAATGCAACATGAAAGTTCTTTCAAAAGAATCAATAGCAAACATAATAAATGATTATAAAAATTGATCAAGACAGAAAGAAAGGTTTATCAGCATTATCATACAAGCTTCCTCTGCTTTTCTTGAGGCTAAATCAATGTCGCTCAATCTCTTGCCATGCTGTTGAAGCACATCTTCCACCACCGATGCCACGTCCAACTGCAACACCCCCTCCGCCATTAATGTTGCTTAAACCACAACAACCCACCAAGAATTCCTTGATCAAAAATGCATTCACCAAGAAATTCTTCAACATTCAAGAATCAAATGCATGCTTTCCTGACCATGTATCTATAAGATTTGCATACATGTATAGTTGCAGAAAAGTTTTACAATTCTACCTATGCATGTGACTTGTTAATATGCGAAGGGGTGATTGGGAGACACAATTTCTTGAAAGAAGAAAGCAGAGAGAGAGAAATGGTGGGGAAGTTATAGCCACCCAGGAAAAAGGAATAGAAAAAAATGAATAAATGGATTTGATTATTTGATCATTGTTTTCACAATTTTATGCTCTTCAATGGCTTTCTCTTTCGTTCTTCTCTGGTTGTCTTCCCTCTTTTTTAGTCACTTGTTTTTCTTTATTTAAATTCTGCTTCAACTTCCCAAAGCTATTTCCCAGCCGAAAGGCTCGGGATCTTGATGGTTCTTATTTTAATTACACATACTTTTCAGAGGAAGAAAAATTGGAGTAGAAAATATAAATGTTTTCCATGTCATTATGTTATCTTATTTATTGTACGAAATTGGATTTTGAGTGGATGGAGAGAACAAAAGAAACTCATTGGTGCAAAAATGGTTATTTAAAATTTCATGTGATCTATTTCAAAACATTTCATCTTAATATATAGTAGAAAAATAAAAATAAAAATATATATATATATATATATATTAGAAAAATCATTGATTCCATATTAAAATACGAGAAAGTGAGCAAAGAAAAATTATGGGAGTGTTTGTTTATGTTTCCCAAATACAAAATCACTACATAAAAAAAATACAAAATTATTTTGCCAAAACATAATCAAATGTACACTTGTTTTCTTCAAAACACTAAAATAGATTTTCCCAAAATACCTTTTCATGTCCTTCATCCCAAAATAAAAAAATAACTTAATTTCATTTTCATCCCAAAAATCCAATAAAAAAGTATTGATTTGATTGTTACAGTAAAAAATATCTTCCCCAAAATATAAACAAATATATCAATACTCTCCAAAATAAATTTCTAATTATTCCCCAAAACATAAAAAAAAACTCATCACATTACTCAACTCCATTCCCAAAATTCATTCCCCCAAAACAAATATCATAATTAAACATAAAACGTAACCAAACATTACCTATATTAATTTGTAGCGAATTAGTTGGAGTAATAGTCATGCATATTTGATCAAATTAAAACATGACATAAAAATAAGCTGACATCTCTTTATATTTATCTATTTACAATTTTTTATATAAAAATATGTTGTATCTTTTTACTCAATGAATCAAGGGACACTTATTGAAAAGTACCAAATGTATTTTCCAATTTGGTGATCAGTCCCCACTTATTTTTTGTTAGAACAAACTCCCTAGTTTTGTTAAATTTTTAGAGATTACTCCCTACTCATTTGATTTGACAAAAATGCCCTTAAGTATCATATTTTTCATTCATTTTTTCTCACTTCTTCTCCATCCGATAAACAAACAATAAACCCTATCATACACTCATTACCAGAAATAGAAAGAACAGAAAAAACACAACAAGCTCCACGGTAGGAACGAGAATAACGTCAGAACCAACAACCAACAACCACCAACTTGACATATGCATTGTCTTCTTCTCTTTTTATTTTTATCATTTTCGAGTTTCTTCTTCTTCTTCTTCTTCTTCCTCTCAGTTTCTTCTCAGTTGCTTCGAGTTTCTTATATTTTTCCGAAAATGTCAACAAGTAGTGAAGTAGGAGTGTTCAATCAAGTTAATGGACATGTACATTAATCTCGCAAGAAAATGGAGTGAAATCAACGCCGAACACTTCAGTTTGCAATACATAACTCCACATCAAAGACTGTACGTGAGTTTGACTGATGATAACGGTGTCATGAATATGGTCTTACTGCATTTGACATTGAATATGAACATTGTTGACGTCCTGATAAACCGAAAGGATGAATTAAGCAGCAGTGCAAAGAAGAGCAGTGATGGTTTAAGGTAATACTTCTACAAAATCTAAGTTGTACTGCAGTTTGTAAAATTTTGTACTTGAAGTATTCTGAAATTGTACTTTATTATGTAAGTTTTATACTTTAAGTGTTCTACTAATTGATTATCCAAAATTGTACTGCAACTTCTAGCGGTTTATACTTGAAGTATTCCTAAACTATACGTCTTCTATATAAAATTATACTTTTGATTTTCTGAAATTATACTTCATTTTATCAAAGATTATACTCGATTTATTGAAGTTATATACTTTAAGTGTTATATTTATCGATTAACCAAAATATACTGCAGTTGCTAGGACTTTATACTTCAAGCGTTCTGAAATTGTACTTCACTTTATCTAAAATTGTACTCTTATTTTCTGAAATTATACTTTCTTTTGTACTTCATTTTACCTAAACATGTACTTTATTCATTGAATTTCTATACTTCAAGTGTTTCGAAATTGTACTTCATTTTATCTAAACTTATACTTTAGTTATTTGAATCTATTATTTAAGTTTAAAGTGTTTTACTAATGGATTATCCAAAAATTGTACTGCAATTGCTAAGGTTTTATACTTCAAGTGTTTTGAAATTGTACTTCACTTTATCTACAATTGTACTTCTGTTTTTTGAAATTATACTTCATTTCATACATCGTTTTACCTAAACTTGTACTCTATTCATTGAAGTTCTATACTTCAAGTGTTCTGAAATTGTACTTCATTTTATCTAAATTTGTACTTCAATTATCTGAATCTATTATTTAAGTTTTATACTTCAAGCGTTCTACTAATGGATTATCCAAAATTATATTGCAATTGCTAAGGATTTATACTTCAAGTGTTCTGAAATTGTACTTTTTTTTATATAAAATTGTACTTCTATTTTCTGAAATTATACTTCATTTTACATAAACCTGTACTCTATTCATTGAAGTTCTATACTTCAAGTGTTTCAAAATTGTACTTTATTTTATCTAAACTTGTACTTAAGTTATTTGAATATATTATTTAAGTTTCAAGTGTTCTATTAATGGATTATCCAAAAATTGTACCGCAATTACTAAGGTTTTATACTTCAGGTGTTCTGAAATTGTACTTCACTTTATCTAAAATTGTATTTCTATTTTTTAAAATTATACTTTATTTTATACATCATTTTACCTAAACATGTACTCTATTCATTGAAGTTCTATACTTCAAGAGTTCCGAACTTGTACCTCACTTTATCTAAACTTGTACTTCAGTTATTTGAATCTATTATTTAAGTTTCAAGTATTCTACTAATGGATTATCCAAAAATTGTATTGCAATTTCTAAGGTTTTATACTTCAGGTGTTTTGAAATTGTACTTCACTTTATTAAAAATTGTATTTCTGTTTTTTGAAATTATACTCATTTTATACATCATTTTATCTAAACTTGTACTATATTCATTGAAGTTCTATACTTCAAGTGTTCCAAAATTGTACTTTATTTTATCAAAACTTGTACTCTCGAGTCAAAGTCACTTTCATCGTATGACTTTACCGATCAATATTACCGAGTTGAGATGTATCAACAAGCATATCAAGCAGTGATAAATCCTATTCCTACATATGATATGCATATGTTCCCTCTAGATGATGATGGCGTCATTAATGCACCTGATTGCCGATCTCAACATGGGCATAGAAGGACACAGAGGATTCCATCACAAATTGAGAAACGTGTAATTAAGTGTAAAAGGTATGGTAGAACATGACATAATCGTCGAACCTGCAAAGAATTAGTAATCTAGCTAAATTTTGTAAATTAATCTAGGAGATTTATACTTGATTTCTTGACATTTGTACTTTATTTTCTTAATCATGTACTTGATTTAGCATGAAATTGGCATTTTTGTATATTGTCCGAGATATCAGTTATTTTGCAACCCAATCTGGGAGAATTATACTTGATGTCATGACAATTGTACTTCACTTCGGCAATTATGTATTTGATTTAGCGTGAAATTGGCATTTTTGTATGTTATCGGACATATCAGTTATTTTGCACCATAATCTGGGAGAATTATACTTGATTTCATGACAATTGTACTTCATTTCAGCAATTATATATTTGATTTAGCGTGAAATTGGCATTTTTGCTTGTTGTCCGAGATATCAGTTATTTTGTACCCCAATCTGGTAGAATTATACTTGATTTCATGACATTTGTACTTCTTTTTGGCAATAATGTACTTATTTAGCGTGGAAGTTATCAAATGGATGTTGTCCAAGATATCAGCGCTTTCGTACCTCAATCTGAAAGATTTATACTTGATTTCATGACATTTGTATTTCATATTGTTGAATTGAAATTTGTTCCATGATTTGATTTTTAAGTCTCAGTAATTAATAACCAAACTCTAAAAATGTGTGTAATATTTATTATATGAATAAAATAATATTAAAGTTTTAAAGTGTTAACCACTAATGTTCAACGAATTAATGTTATCAATCGCAGTAATGTAAAGAATACTTATGCTTTCAAAGATGTAAATAAATGAGCATTTGATAATAATATCCACCCTATAACCCGTACAAATACGTACTTCACCTTATTCGATAATCTCAAAATATTGTACTTGACCATCACTACAATTATTGGAGACTAATTATTCAATTGCAATAAGTGTACTTCAACATAACACCATTTATATTTTGTTTGTACTACATTTTTATCATATTGTACTCAAATTCATTGTCCGGTTTCAATTGAATTGAAGTGTACTTCAACATAATACCATTTATACTTTGTTTGTTCTATATTTGTACTTTATTTTCATCATATTGTACTCAATTCACTTCTTGATTTCAATTTAATTGAAATGCACTTCAACATAACACCATTTATACTTTGTTTGTTTTATGTTTGTACTTCATTTCTATTATATTGTACTCAAATTCACTGTTCGATTTCAATTTAGTTGAAGTGTACTTCAACATAACACCATTTATATTTTGTTTGTTCTACATTTGTACTTCATTTACATCATATTATACTCAAACTCACTGTCAAACTTCAATTTAATTGAAGTGTACTTCAACATAACATCATTTATACTTTATTTGTTCTACGTTTGTACTTCATTTCCATCATATTATACTCAATTTCACTATCCGGTTTTAATTTAATTGAATTGTACTTCAACATAATACTATTTATACTTTGTTTGTTCTATGTTTGTACTTCATTTCCATCATATTGTACTCAATTTCACTGTCCGGTTTCAATTTAATTGAACTGTATTTCAACATAACACTATTTATACTTTGTTTGTTCTACGCTTGTACTTCATTTCCCTCATATTGTATTCAAATTCACTACTCGATTTCAATTTAATTGAATTGTATTTCAATATAACACCATTTATACTTTATTTTTTTCTATATTTGTACTTCATTTCCATCATATTGTACTCAAATTCACTGCTAGATTTCAATTGAATTGAAGTGTACTTCAACATAACACCATTTATACTTTGTTCGTTCTACATTTGTAATTCATTTCCCTCATATTGTACTGAAATGAAAATATTATAAATACTTGATGGAAAATTATACTTACATACAAAATAATATTATAAACAAAGTATGCTTCAATTTACATATGTATGTACATACAAAGTATGATTCAAACCCTATAGATTTAAATGTTTTGTACTACAATTGCTTCTAAAATGTACTGTAGATACACAGGTTATATACTACATTTTCAGTTAATGCATACTACATTTTCAGCAATGCCACCACACTGCCGCATTCTAAAGATCTTCACTGTTTCCTATCCAAACGGAACTGTCTACTGGTGAAACTTGGTGGGAATGTTGCCAACACCTCAAGGAACACCCCACTGAAACAGTTTCACAAAATTCCTTTTCCAAGACACTCTGCTCAATGCATCTTTGCACTACCTGCGTGCAGTAAGACCATTCTAGGTCGCCCTCAATGTTCGGTGCCCAAACGGACACGGAATGACTTCAAACTTGGTGGGAAGCATCCTCATAACTCAAGGAATATGCCATTGAAACAGTTTTTCAAACTGCATCTCATAAGAGTCTCTGCTCATGGGCCTTTTTCACCTTATCGGGTGAGCCGACAATGCCTTGTCGCTCCTAATGCCCCTTCAAGTTACGGTCGCAATTCTTCTCCAATGAGCGACCCATGACATTCTCCCCCACTCGACCCGTTGACGTCCTCGTCAACACATACACAAAGACTCGAAGTGTATGCGGTGCCCCAACTCAACTCTGATCTCTTTTTTGCACCAGATGAGTTTAGCTCCTTTTTACACAGATTATATACTACACTTTCATTTAATGTATACTATAGGCTTAAATATTTTGTACTACAGATACACAAATTATATACTACATTTTCAGTTAATGTATACTGCATGCTTTAATGCTTTTGTACTATAGATGCTTCTAAAATATACTGTATGTACACAAATTATATACTATAATTTCATTTAATCTGCAGCTTTGAATATTTTGTACTACAAATGCTTTTAAAATGTACTGCAGTTACACAGATTATATACTACACTTTTGCTTAATGTGTACTGCAAGCTTGAATGTTTATACTACATTTGCTTCTAAAATATACTGCAGTTGCACAAATTATATACTACACTTTTGCTTAATGTGTACTGCAAGCTTGGATGTTTTGTACCACAAATAATATACTACCACTTTTAGATAATTTCACCGTATAATTTTAGGTAAAAATAAGTATAAACCTCAAAAAAGTGAAGTACAACTTTCATGCCTTTCAAGTACAAATAAAAAACTTCCCATCTCACAACAAAAATCATATATATCAATTGGGTTCAAGTGTTTAACAACTAAAAAGGGAATAAAAACCCTAAACATGAGAAAATAGATAAGAAATAAGTACAACACTGAAAAATCAAAGACATTTAAAACTGTAAATGCAGAAAACATATATTTGTTTCTTTCGATCACTTCTTTTTGTATTTCGCTTCTTGTTGCCGCTGTTTCTCCTTCCATTGTCACAGAAAAAATGGCAGAAATTTTGGTGTTTTTTTTTTTTTTCTCTTCTTCTTCTCACGTCAATGGCAGAGGAACGATTTTGTGTCCTTTTGTTTGGCTGCTTGGGGAAGTCGTCGATTTCAGGAAAAAAAATATGAAAGCATTCTTCTTGAAGAGAAAAACGCATTTCTCATGTATTTTTGTTGTTTTCTCTAGTTATAAGGATATATGTGTCTTTCTAAAAGATATGGGGAGTGATTTTTAAGTTTTGTGAAAAAGTAAAAAGTTTAGTGTGTAAAAATTCAAATGGGGACTGATCACTAAAATGAAAGTAAGATTATGAATTTTTTTCTAATTAACCAATGAATCAACTCTTTTTCTTTTTATTTCCAAAAATTAATGCTGGTTAAGAGCAAACATTTTTTTTTATAGACGTGGGCTGTCCACATAATTACTAATCAAAAGTAAATAAATAACTTTACTTAAATTTAAAGGCTCTTAACATGCAAGTATCATTAGGAGACTCCATTAGACTTTTTGCAAAGCCAAATATTAAGATTTGCGACAATTATTTATCTATATATGTCTATGAATTATATCCATTTATAAAGTATGATGGGTAATTACTTTAATATTTGGAGGTCGAGCTGGTCAGTGGCTATTTTAGGCAACTATCTATAATCTCAAATTTTATATGCACTCAAAATTTTGATCTTTTCAAATTTAAAGTTGTTTTTTGATATATATATATATATATATAAATATATTATTTTTTTATTTATATATACACACCATGTCAAAAGTTCATAAAATTTGAATCTCTAACTTCACACTTGATGTGTAATCGTGGGTTAAATGAACACTCAACATTTATTAATTTAGTATGCGCGCACAAAGACAAGCCCCTCATTTTATTTGTAATCTCAACTTTTATTTGTAAATTACATAAAATATAAAATTTTGATCCCCTTAAATTTTGAAGTTGTTCTCCAATAGAAACCAAACTATTTGTTTCACCCTCATTTTGACTCTCTCCGTCTTGACATGCTTTAAATAAATTGACAGAATTAAGATCTCATGAGTACAAATAGGTTTTGGTTCTCTCCTCATTTCTATTCTATTTTTCAATCTTTAAATCTTTAATTTTTTATTTTTATTTTTTCCTTTTTGCTTAAATTATACTGTTTCGTCCTAAAAAAAAAAAACAAACAAATATTAATTTCTTTCTAATTCTATACCTTTCTACAGTTATCTAAAATTGTGTCAATTATTATTATAATCAATCCTTCTAAAGTATACCTGCAGTCAACGAACATACAATTTATTGATACATTAACATTGCATTACGAATATGAAATCGATCATTTCTATTATTCCCAGTTATTCACTTACGTACGGATAAATGACATAAACGATTGACGTTTTTACCAAAAATGTGTGACAGAAAATTTAAAGAGCTTATATCTTTTAATTTCTATCAGATATCAAGATAGTTGTTTGGAATTATTACGAAGCAGTTGGTCTAATGCAAGTCCACTTCATGAACCCACCCGAAACATACTGTTCAAAACCCACCTTTGGTTCCATAAGAAACTTTAACTAAACTGGAGTCCAAGGATGTAGGAAATAGTAACGACATTCAACATGTATTTATATGGCATTACTAAAATGTCTTTAGATAAATTAACAAGCATATAATTCCCAATTATTGAGGAGATGTGTCATTTGCTCTTAGGTTGGTATCTTCAATTTTATCTAATAATGGGATCACAAAAATTGATCGAATGATTTGGATGACGTCATGTGGATCAAAAATTATGTCACTGGTACTATATATATAAAAATATTTTTATTGTTACATTTACAAATATCTTAATATTTAGATTTTCATTTTACCATCATTAATATTTTTTACTCTCCAGCCTTTTTCTTACTCGTCTCCTGTTTCATTTATTATTTATGCTTTGGAGGGGTTTTGTTGAAATTCTCAATGACTCAACCTACCTGTGTTTTCATATCTCAAATCAAGTTATTTGACCTAATTTCAACTAAGACCTGATACAATCTGATCCATAATAACTAGAAGAAAATATTCAATTCCGAATGATGTATAATTAAACATGTAATTAGCATCTTATCAAAAAAAAAAAAAAAAAAAAAGAAAGAAAAAATCATGTTGTTATCATAGTTTTATTTTATTTTATTTATACACATGCACATCAGGAGTCCGTTAGGGCTCGAACTCCTGACCTCCCACATTATGTGGGAGACTTATACCGCTGGGCCACAGGTCACTCGGTATGTTGTTATCATAGTTGATGATGGAAATTAAACTCAATTCATAATGTCCAGAAAGAGCATATAAACTTTAGCATTAGAAATTCAACCCAAAAGCACCGAACGCCAAAAATATTTCCTCCAGAGCAGAGCTGCTCAAGTAGGGCTGTAAATGATCCTACCCAAGCTCATACCAAAAACTAATACTCATTTACCTATCCTATTCACTTATACCCATTACCCATTGGGTCTCCTATTTGGACCCATCACTTTCGGGTAGGGTCACCCTCCTTCCCCCCCCACCCTGATTCTGATTTATTTTTTTTTGCTGCTATTTTCCCAAAAAATTCTTCACTCAATGTATTTGATATATAATTAATATTTCTTCACTCAATAATGGGGGTGAGGTAGGCCTGTCAATAAAATAGGTAGGATATTGTCCTATCCATGTCCATATCCTAACATACCCAAATAGTTAAATCCTATGTTTACCCTATCGTACTTAACTCATAGACCCAATTAGACTCATACATTAAAATACCCAAATAATAGACCCAACCCTATCAAACCCATGACCCATTGGGTCTATAGTTGGGTCTAGTTTATTAGACCAATATTTTTAATTGTGTTTTAATTTGACTAATTTTTTTTATCTTTCCCAAATTTTCTTATTGGTTATCAAAATGCTAAAACTACATAATATTTGAATGCTAGAGTAATTTATTAATATTGACTAATTTTTTTGGGCATATTTTAAAAATGTTAACTCGACTTTTTTAAATTAAAAAGGAATATACATATAATTTTTTTATGTATACATCAAATTTATATGGTTTGTATGAAAGAAAGTATCATCCAAACATCCAAATTGGAATGTGTAAACCAACATGTAAGAAAGAATTTTACTATTTCAGATAAATTAAGAAGCACAATAATTACAAATAAATAAATTTAAAATAATTTTAATTTTCTTATTTTATATATATTAAAAATTTAAGTATACACTTCAAGTATGCCATGATTATTAGTATAAATTTAATTTTGATATAACTAATTTGGGTTAACTAGTTAAATTTGAGTATTTGGATATAAGAATAATATATATATATATATATAACACGTATACATTTATATGGGAAAATGGGAGTTTTGGGATAATGAATAATAGAATAGGGGTGGAAAAACCTATTTTAATATCTGGAGCAAAAATAGATGTATGTTTGATTATATTTTATTAAAACAATTTTATTTTGGCGAAACATAATCAAAAACAACCAAAGCTTTCTTGCTTCTTTCAAAAACTATAAGCCTCATTTGATTGTGTTTCTAAACCTCATTTTTATTTTTGTTATTATTTAGAAATTGAAAATAAACAATTTCCATGTATGAAATATCACTTTTTTTTTATTTTAATTTTTTCTTCAATCTTTCCTATTATCCTATTATTTCTTCAATCAAATTTAAATTTAATTTAACACAAAATATTCACAATCATTTCGAAATAATTAAAATATACACATTTTAAATAAGAAAGTCTTTTATGTATAAAATACCCAAATTTTTATTGTAATAATTATCATAATCAGTATTTTCAAATAAAACACTTAAATAAAATCTCATTTTCATTTTCATACTAAAATTAACTTTTTCACTTTTGAAAAATGTGAAATTGAAAATGAATGAAAAATAAAAGTAAGCGGACCTTGAAAAGCTTCTTTTTCTTAATAATTGTTTCATTAATTAAATTATTGAGAGTGATCAATTGTCTCAATAATATTATTCTCATACATTTATATGTGAGGTTCGAAGTCCGAATTTTAATCAACTTAAAATATATATGTACATATGTAAATAAAAAAAAAATTACTAAAATTTTAAAAATATAATAAATATGGAATTGGTGCAAGTGACGTTCAGATAGAAAGTTGATTTTCATATCATAATCCTTTAATATTGGATTTCCTTATCATCAGACCCAAAAACTAATTTATTTTGACAAGTTCAGTAAAAGGGTTAAGCCATAAATTAAAACTTTGAAAAACTTAAATCTATATGTTTTAATTATAGAAACTTTCGTGATTAACAAGTGGAAAGTCACAGGCTGCATCCTAGACCTGGCCCATTGTCCAGTCTCTAAAGTCACGATAAAGCCTAATAGTAAAGGCCCAAGATTCCAGGGTCTACTTTTAAAAATACATGTATTTCTGCGGCCAGGGCCCAGGGTCCCCCTTAGGCCTTAGCCGCTGGGCGCTGGCTGCCGCTGCAAAATAGATGAGGAATTTATTTACGTTTATTTTACTAGTCTTAATGGACAAGGAAAAAAAGTTAAAACATTGAGTTTGAAATTATAGAATCACTGAGAAAATATAGTTATTTATTGGTTGAGTTATTCATGACCCCATCCCTTGGAATCATGACTTCCACTATTAAATAAGATGTTATTTTGACCTTTTATTGAGTGAATAGATATTGTTTCAATACTTAATTTGCACATCTTTAAGATTACTTTTCGTAGATAGGTCATTAATAACATTATAATACTACCTAGGTTCAGAAGAACTAGATGTTATACTTTGTGTTATTAACCAATTACTCCAACTGTTTTAATTTTAAGAACAAATCAAATTATTTATTTGATATTTTATAAAAATACGTAGTGATAACAAACAATATATATAACGAATACTTTTAAGTTGAAAGTTTTGTATTACTAAAATTGTCTATAAAAGTCCAATAAATTAAATTATTAGAATTTAAATTCTATACTTTTAATTGCCTAACTAAATATATATATATATATATATATATCCAAATGTGGCGCAAAGTATTTGAATAAAGACATGGTCTCATACTTACTAGAAACCTATTTAGTCACAAAAGTGTCACTACTATCTCTTTTTCTTTTAGAACATCTTCTTATAGATGTGTAATTCTTTTGTCCACTAGATTTAATATATTTTAGTATATTCTCAAAAGCTTATCCTACAGCAACCAACCCCATAATTAGAAGCTAAAAAAGAAAGCACATAATTCAATTGACGATATTATTTTCTTTCTTCTTTTGTTTCTCAATCATGTGCTAGCTACAAATTATATTATCAAATGCCATTGGCTGCGCCCGGTTTTCAAATGTTGTCAGATTCTTAATCATCAAAACAAATTTAAAACATTTTTAGTTAATTCGCTAGTGTCTAATTGCGTTAACAAGATCAAAACTCCGACGAACTCAGATCATTAAATTTAAAGATTCTCTAAAGTGATCATGGGACCAATTAATTCTTTCTATAATCTTGAACATAGAAAGGCCTAGAGAGACCCTCTTCGTTGTTTCTAATCAAATCAAATGACTTGCCAAATTATTATTTCCAATCTTCTTTTATATGGTACAGTGTATCTAGAGTTTGTGTAAGATAATGGATGCATGTTAAATCTAACAATCAGAGACTACTAAAAAGCTTCTCAAATGGGGATGTTTTTCTTTATAAGGCAAAGGCCCCATTTTTTGTGAAGGATAGTGACTATCTTTATCCCAACTCATGACCATCCAAGACTGCTTTTCCTTTGAAAAGTATGGACTATGTGATATGGTCCCTTAACTAGCCTATGATGTCATCAATTGCCTAAACTTTTATTCAGAAAATGAGAAATTGTTTACTCCAATATTGCTACAAACATACATCTCCTAAACCTTTGTAGGGAGAAAGGGAAAGGGGATGAGTTGTTTTCGTAGAAAAGCTTCTCTAACATTGGATTAGAATGGGTCCAATAAAACATGGTTAGGGATTGATTTCCTATATTTTTCTTTACTTAGGTGGTCCGTTCAATCCACATCTTGTACATCATATTCAAATGCATCAAACTTCTAAAAGAATTCATTTTTTTTTTCCCTTTTCTTTTCTCTCTTCAAAAGTTCCTACAATTATGCTTAAATTGGAAATTTTGATAGATAGATTTTTCATACCCACAATAGCAAGTCAAATATGTACATTTGGATAACTTTGAGTAATTATGGATTTTAAATTCTGTAATAATCGTTTGATTTTATTTTATTTTTTCTTTTGATTGTTATGATCACGATTTTGAATACACTCAATATTGAAATCGTTTAAGAAAATTTAATTTGAAATCTTTTCCTTAAATTTGAATACTCCAATTTAGAGTCAACTGATAGAAATTTTAAAAATGGGATTTTGATTTAAAATTTACTTATATATGATGCAATCGGCATGGCAGGATGGATGTGATAGTGTATAATAATAAGTGCCAGCATGGTGCTCAAACTTATACTGGCTTGGTGCAGCACATTTATAAGCGCATGGCGTCCTTATTGGCAGCTTGTGGGCATTGTGGCGTTAATGCCTTGTGGACATTGCTTGTTGGCTAATACTTGTACTTGTTGATACTTGCGCATGATGGGCAGAGGACGTATGGGACTTGAGGGCTTGTGGCCGAGACTGTTTGCAACGCAAAGGGCCTTGGCGCACACACGGGAAAGACTTGCCCAAATTGGCAAAAGGTGACGACCACAAGCGAGTGCAAGTATCTCTAGCGTGCATGGGAGCCTTAAGATAAGGTGTGCTAGGCAATGGACGGCATAAGTGTGGCGACGATGCCTGCAAGTTGCACAAGGCTAACAACAGCTAAGCATACTCATTTGAATTGAGCATGTTGAAGTGGCACTGTCGGACGGCTGATAAGTTCATGTGATGGTTGGCTAAGTTTAGAGATTCTAGGCCTTGTTTGGGGGTTGTTGTAGATGGTTGCTTGATCCAATCAAAGTACTTAAGATAAGACCTGAGATTTCAGCAGGTTTTGGCTTTGTGCAGATAAGATTGGATAGGATAAGGCCCTTGAAACCAATGGGAGTGGCCTTAGAAATGTGGGGATGTCGCTGACCACTCAGAAGTGATAGCTAAAGTTGTTCCTTAGTGGGAAAGTTCGTAGGGTGAGTTGACAGACGATTGTAGGCAGGATCGAGTCAAATGCTCCAGTATAGCGAACAAAAAGGTAATGACTTACCCAATAGAGTGGGGGTTCCTTCTGAACAATTTTATAGCATAGGCTATAAATAGGTCGAGACCACACGACTTCAAATAGACGTAGAGATAGATAGTCGAAAAAGGGAGTTTGTGTGGTGGCGAAAGGCTATTTTCTAATGTAATTGTATTGTTTGTGAAGCAATAAGAATTATAAGGTTGGAAGTGGCCTGTAATCTCGTATTTGCTTGCGTTTCCTTATACTTTGTTCAATTTATTCCATTGCGTGTATATATAAGCATTTGCATGTTGCCTTGGAGCCAAATTCCCTCAAACTTTGCTAACCAAGTACAAGACGGAGTGCTTGGGTGGGAAGGCTAGTTTTGCCTTTTTCGCTAAGGCGGGAAGCCATGCCACACATGGACAAGGCAAAAAATTCGAAGGTTGGCCTAATGCCACCTTGACCCGTATGGCAACTACCTTCATGTTAGTTGAAATCATGTCCAAATTTTTTTAGTATGAAAGTGATAAGTAGAGTTAGGATCCTTTTTGGTAGTCAGAGTGTTTCAGATTCTTTTTTTCTGGAGAGTGAAACAGAGAGTTCTCGATTCCAGCTGTTTTCAAAGTTTTGCTAATTCTAGCGAATAATTTTTCATGCCCAATTTCTCTATGGAGCTTAGTATTTTATAGTCTTTTTTCTTGATGGGCTTTTGGCCCATTAAGGTTTTGATGACCTTTTTAATTGACTTAATCAATTGGGTTCTTTGATTTTTTTATTCATTTTTGATTAATTGAGCTTTTATTATTATTATTATTATTATTATTTTTATTATTATTATGGACTTAATTAGTCATATCATTGATCCCCAATTTGAAAAATCAACTTCATCTTGGAAAAAATGTAAAGCCCAATGATAATTCTTATCTCATTTTAATTTATTAAAATAAAGTTATTAACCAATAAATTTCATTGTGTGAATTCGTGTTTACTTGACTTTCATTTAAGTTGAAGTTCAACATACTTCATCATCTAAGGGGTTTTCAAAGAACACCTTGTTGAGCGAATTTGCTTTTGTCAGAGGACTTAATGAATATTTAGCAAAGTCGAACAGAGAGAAAGAAGAAGGTTTTTTATCAGGAGAATTAAGATGAGTCTCCAAGGTAATTTCTCCAACACTCCATTTTTTTCCTATTCTTTTGCTTTATTTTTTTTTATTCACAAACTTTCATTCAACTCCTTAGAGTTAATAAAAAATTTGAGAGTCCTATCAAATCGAGTCATTTTAAAGAGCATGTCCGTTTTGAGTTTAAATTCATCATGGAGTTAAAATATCAAAAAGTGAGGGAAGGTGGGTGAGGGTGCTTGTGCTAAGAAGTCGTCGGTCGAGCAGCCGTGTTTGGCTGTCACTAGCAATTCTTTGCCTCTAAAGTCACAAAAAAGAAACGCATATAAGTTCTCAAATTTAACAATGAAGTGTATTTATTTTTTTTAATCAACATTTGTAATTTTTGTGGGTTAATCACCCACACCCTTTAAGATTTAATCTAATTACCCAAAAGTTTATAGGTTTACGATAATTACAATTATTCCCTAAAACTAGCGGATAGACGTTAAAGTTGATAGAAAAATGTTCACTTTATCCTTGACTAAAAAAATAAAAAAATTAGGTCAAAAAATAAGTAAAATCAAAATAGCAAAAATAACCTCACGTAATGAAATTATGAAAATACCCTAGAATTATTAAATATATATATATATATATATAATAAAATGATTAAAATATTTATATACACATACATATATAATACAATATCATATGCATTATATAATATATATTTTTAATTATACTTAATATATATAATATACATATAAATATGTAATATGTATATACTCACAATCACCGCCACCATTGCTGGCCAGATTTGGCCATCGTGGCCACCATGGTAGCACGACAGCAGTCATCTGGCCATGGCAAGGTGGGCATGGGCAGCAGCTGTCGGCCATGGCTTGCGGAACCTGGGGTTGGGGGGGGGGGGGGGTTGAGGTTGGAGGGAGTTGTGTGTTTTTTAAAAAAGAAATTTTTTATTTTTATTAATTAATAAAAAAATTTAATTAAAATACATATTTCGTTTTTTTAGTTTTTATTCTTAATTAATATAATGTTTGATTTTTTATTTATCTTATTTTTAATAGATTATTTAAGATATCTTTATTATTTGAATAAAATAATTAAATTATTTTAGATATATTTATGTTGGATATGGTTGTTATTTCAATAAATAATTTAATCAAAGTTAATTAAAACATTTTAAATATCTTTATTATTTTAATATTATTTAATAAGTAATTCCATTAATAAATATGTTTCCTATTTCATATAATTAAATACATTTAATTATGTAAACAAACTATTTTAGATATGTTTACTATTTAACATTATTCAAAATTTTAGATTCTTATTATTTTTTAATTAATCTAGATTTCTTTTTCTTTTTTAATTTTTTTATCTTAATTAATAAATCAATTCAACTAAATTTAATCTTAAATATGTTTATTATGTAACATTATAGAATATGTAATTCAAAACTATTAAATTATGTATATTAGATAATATATTTTTATTTTTATTTTATAATATTTTACTTATTTTATTCCTTAATTAAAAGTAAGCTTAACTTAATCTAATTAAATTATTTTAATTATAATTATATTTTGATATTATCGGGTATGTAATCTAAAATCATACAAATTATTTTATTTAAGAGATGGATTTAATTTTTTTTCAATTTTTTACTTATTTGATTTTTAATTAATAAATAAGTTATATTGGACTTGATTAACTTACTCTTAATTCAACTAGTATTAAAAGATTATTCAATATTTATGAAATTTTGTTAATAATAAAATATATTTAAATATATTATGAGCAATTTAAACAATATTAAATTTACATCCTTATGGTATATAAAAATATTACAAATAGGTCAAAGGGCATTTTTGTCTCAAAAATAACTAGAATAGTAACCAAAGGATGTTTTTGAATTTTTATAAAAAAATTTGGATGATGTCAGTAATTTTTTTAATGGAGACTAACAAGTTTTGAAAAATGTAAGACAGAGCAAAACATTAAAGAGATCTTTGTAATTTCTCAAACCTATAGATTTTTGGATAATTAGGCTAAACTCCAGAAGTTTGAGTAATTAACCTTTTTTTAAAAAAAAAAAAATTGGAAATGTAAGATATGATTCACATTACACATGAATAATGCACTAATTATATTTAATTATTCCTTTAGCCGTTAGAGAATTAAACATGCATAAACTAACTATTGAATGAAAAACATGCATGTAATAATTATATAACGGCCGTATAATGTAATTAGACATTAATATATATGATGCAATATATTCTTAAAACAATAAGCAAATGATATAATATCATTCTAGTCAAGCAAATAGGACATTCCAAATGCATTAGCTCTCTAAGCATCTTTAGTTAATACTTAAAGTAATTTCTTATTAAATATAATGGGAATAAATTAAATCTCACCAAAATGAACATAGATCTCCAAAATAAGAATGGAAGAAAAACTTACCAACCGATAATGAGAAAGTCAATACCATTATATCATGGTCTTGAAATGGAATTTAAAAAAAAAAAAAAAGGGGGAATAATGCATGCCAATTTTCTTTTGTGCTCTGGCTAAAATTTAGCTCATCTTCTCAAAGAATCCACCAGAATCAATTTTGTTCAATTCTTGCAAGTCGCATATATTTAACGAGAAAGTAGACAATTAATTATTAGTTTAACGTCAATTTCAAGGCTTCTATTGATTAATTGTTCTGGATATTGTATGATTTGCGTGAAAATATATAATAGAATTTTATTATCATAAATAAAATATTAAAATTATAATGCATAAAAAGCAATAAATCAAACCGCATAAACATATTGAGGAAATTGAGATGGATAATAGAGAGTTACGATATTTGCCGCTTTTTTAAAGTTATGATTGTCCTCCTACGTGCATGTCCTGAGGGCTGATAATGACATTAGGATAAAATCCCATTAGCTCATAGCAATGACTCATTCCGTATGCATGATCATGAGGAAACTATGAATCAATATGTAGTTATATTGCTAAAAATATAAAATCTTGTGGGAGTGTATAAAATAAAATTATCTAAATTCACAAACTCTCTGTGCTCAAAAATGGATTGTGACCCCTTTATATAAGAGTAAATAGTTTGGCCATTAAAAAGGATTAATGGCCACTAAAACATTATAAAAACACCACAAAATCAATTATAATTAGGCTCAATTAATAATAAAATAAAAGTAGTCAATAATTATAAAATTCATAATAAAATGATTAATGAGACCTTAAATGTAAAATGAACAAAATAAATAGGCACACTAGATGTGGAATTAAAACACATAATAAAATAATATTTGTTGAAAATAAAATAAATTGAAGAAAATATATAGCTTAATTCCAACACAGGCTTCTAGCATTAACTGAGATCATTAGATTACTATTATTTGAGTTTATTACAAAGAAAAATGATTGATAAAGAAATAAGTTGAGATTAATTAGTGCAACCACCTCCTAGACAAGCTTCTCCAAAGTACGATAACTTCATCAAACATGTGGGGAAAAGGTTATAAACTGCCGTGCTACATGCAAGAATCTACAACTAAAAATCCCAAAAGTATAGAGTTAAAATTTTTTAAGGCTAAAGAGAAGGTTTAACGAAGAAGCTCATTGTAATTTGTACGAATTACAGTTTCTTGAGCCCGTTTGGTTTTATTTCCACACTCTATTTTTACATTTTCTATTATTTCAAAAATAAAACACATTATTTTTTATATATTTTTATTTTTACTTTTAAAACACATTTTTTAATAACTTATATATCTCATCTCTTTATTCCATTATTTCATCTCTCTCTACTTACAATATATTAAAATCAACATAATCATTACTTTTCTAATAATTTATCCAAATATAAATTTATTTTCAACTCATTTTCACTAACTAACTTTTCAAATTTTAAAAATGATGGAAATAGAAAATAAAAATAAAAATAAAACCAATCGGGCTCCGTTTTAAATAAATAATTAAAAAAGAGTCAAACTTAGGATCAGCTAAGAAAAGCCCAACTTGATCGAAAGTTAATTGGGCCTTTCATTCCGTCACTTCCGCTGTCCGATAAAAACAAATAGACCTCAGTATTGGGATAGATCAGTGTTAGCTTGCCCTCACCCTTGTCTATGTGCACGTGTACACACCCAAAATACACATTTTATTTGTAGTATTTTATATGGGAAGAAAGTATTTGACTAACATTCCCTTGACTTCTAACACAATCTCAATCTCTAGAACTAATTAGATTGTGTATACATATTAATTTTAGTTAATGGAGAAGTGATATATGTAAAATAATATGCTAGATATTAATTTAAAATTTTTATTTGTTTCTTGAAATTTATTAAATTTAATTTTAAAATATAAATAGTTAATTTTAATTAATACTTATATTTATTTTATACTCAAATCAGATATTGATAAGTATCAAAAATAAAGTGTCTATATTTATGGATCAATCAAATCAAAGATATTTGATACTATCTCTTGACAGTTGATATTATCTCTTGATATTTGATATTATCTTATCAAATAAATAACCCTCAAAGAAGTTCAAGTTAATTTGGAAGTCTCCCATCAAACATCTATATTAAGGGCGTGACAAAAGCTCATTTAACACACAACACAAATTCCAACAAGTGAGAAGAGCTTTGAAGGAGTCCAACAATTCTCTTAGTCAAATTTAAGGAGATTCACGGCGTTCAAGGTGTTCTTCACAGAACTCATCATATTTTGACTTTTGATTCGAGATTAAGGTGCGGAGCCCTCGAATTGACGTTATTTTCTTCAAATCAAATTCAAGGAGATCCACGTACATTCAATGCGTTCTTCATGGAACTTAGATATTTTTTTGCATTTGATTCGAGATTAAGGTGTGAATCCCTCAAATTGGTGTTATTTCAAATTAAATTCAAGGAGATCCACAGTGTTCAGGCATTCATCGTGGAGCTCATCAAATTTCAAGATCATATTTGGAGCGAAAGAATTAGATGATTAGATTAGATATTGAATCCATAGTTGATAAGTTTGAATTTTATTTTATTTGCATAGATTTTTCTTGTCTTATAATTTTATTTATTGCAGAAAAAGAAATTTGCACTTACAAATTCCCAGTGGGATGGTATCTACCTCCTATCTCTTTCCTTTATCAAGACTGAAGTATCATGGCCACCAACAAGACTGCAACACTGAAAATTACTATCTCAAATTCCTCAAGTACTGGAGTAAAAAGTGTTGGTGTCATTACAAGAAGTATGTCCAAGAAGTTGCAATCATCTTTGGAAAAGGTAGCTCCTTCGCTTGTTGTGGAAAAAGTGTTGCCATATTTTATTGATATGAATGAAGATGGTGGAGACTCAAATGAAGAATTTGCATCATCCATTCCACACTCAATATCAATTTCCTTGAGCATGGCGATGGTGATAGTGACAAGTGCTACAACGTCGGAGGAACAAATTACAAATTTGATGAGGGCCATTGAAGGACTTACAAAGTATATCTAAGAGCGAGATTTTCAAATCTGCAAATTGATGAACAAAGTGCACAACCTTGATGCTAGTTGTATGGTAAAGAAGCAAATTGAGGCTCAGGATAAAGGCGAGACATCCACAAGGAGACAACTAGCTAAAAATGAAGAGATTGCAATAAAAGAACTAGAAGTTTCCACTGGACTAATTTCCATCGACCCACTGAAGGAGTTTATTATGAAGACTATCAAAGACAAGCTTGATGGAAATTCTAAGTCATCTATGACTTACTCCAAGCCATATACTTAGGATTGACAACTTGAAGATGCCAATTGGTCACCAACCTCCAAAGTTTTAGCAATTCCATGGCAAGGGCAATCTAAAGCAACACGTGGCCCATTTAATTGAAACTTGTAATAATGCCGAGACATATGGAGATCATCTAGTCAAGCAGTTTATTCGATCATTAAAGGACAATACTTTTGATTATTATATTGACTTGGAGGCAGACTCCATCAATATTTGGTGGCAAATAGAACAAAAATTCCTCAATTGTTTCTATAGCTCTCGAAGGACAAACAACATGATTGAATTTACCAACTCTCGCTAGTGGAAAGAAGAACTTGTCCTCGACTACATCAATCACTGGAGAAATTTGAGTCTTAACTGCAAAGATCAATTGTCGGAGGCTACAGTAATTGAGATGTGTATCCAAGGAATGCATTGGAGGCTAAGCTATATACTTCAAGGAGTCAAATCAAAAGCCTTTGAAGATTTGGCAACGCATGTACATAATATTGAAATGAACATGAATTTTGATGAACAAGAAGACTCAAGTGATGCTGATGATGATGAAGATGTTGGGGGCAATTAATTTTCATCTCCAAATTTCAAATGCTCCTCGATATGAGCCTAAACTGTCAATAATACTCCTAAATAAGTGCATAAACTATCTAAATTTCTTAAGTCTTCTTGTCTCCAAATCCATGACCTAAGTCTCCAAGTCTTCAAATTCAAGACTCAAACCGTCAAGTCTCCAAATTCAAGCTCAAGTCTTCAAATACAAACTCAAGTCTTCAAATACAAACTCAAGTCTTCAAGTCTCTAAAATTTACGACTCAAGTCTTCAAATACAAACTCAAGTCTTCAAGTCTCTAAAATCTACGACTCAAGTCTCCAAGTCCAAAATTCAAATTTTTAAGTCTCCAAATCAAAGACTCAAGTCTCCAAGTCTTCAAATTCAAGATCATGTCTTAAGTCTCCAAGCTTGAAGTCTTCAAATTCAAGACTCCAGTCTCCAGATGTCCAAATTCAAGACTCAAGTCTTCAAGTTTTCAAATCAAAGACTCAAATCTTCAAGTCCAAAGCTCAAGTCTTCAAATTCAAAATGCTCTTAAATACGAGCATAAACTATCTAAAAATTTTAAATTAAAGTTTTCCCATGTGCTCCTTGATAAGAGTTTAAACCGTCAATAAGGCTCCTAGATACGGGCATAAGCTATTTAAATATTCAAAGTCTCCCCATGTGCTGCTCCTTGGTATGAGCTTAAACTTTCAATAAAGCTCTTAGATACAAGCATAAACTATCTAAATATTCAAAGTCTCCCCGTGTTCTCCTTGATATGAGCTTAAACTTTCAATACGGCTCCTAGGTATGAGTATAAACTATCTAAATATTCAAATTCTCCCCATATACTCCTTTATAAAAGTGTAAACTATCTATTAAGTCAAACTCAAGTAAACTTCATGACATGAGTATAAATTGTCAATCAAATTCAAGTAAACTCCTTGACACGAGTATAAAATATATATTCAAGTTAAATATACTCTTTGACACACGAGTATAAACTGTATGTTACTCTTGGCCCGTATGAGTATAAATTGTGTATGACACCCTCCTTAAAAGGATATTTACTTTGAATTATGTTATGATTTGACCATTTTACTGGGCACCATAGCTCGAGGAATGCTTCAAGGATGTTCTTATTGCAGACGCATGTGAAAAATGGAAAGAAAAGGAAAAATTCTCAAATACTTCAATCCTTGCCTCTTTCGTGAATGATTGACTCATCTTTCGCTAAGCCTTGAAGTGAGGGCATTTGTAAATATATTAATTTTAGCCAATGGAGAAGCGACACGTGTAAGATAATATGCTAGATATTAATTTAAAATTTCTATTTATTCCTTGAAATTTATTAAATTTAATTTCAAAAGATAAATAGTTAATTTTAATTAATACTATATATTTATTTTATGCCCAAATCAAATATTGATATGTATCAAAGATAAAGTGTCTATGTCTGTGGACCAATCAAATCAAAGATGTTTGAAACTATTTCTTAATAGTTGGTATTATCTCTTGACACTTGATATTATCTCTTGATATTTGATATTATCTTATCAAAGAGATAACCCTCAAAGAAGTTTAAATCAATTTGGAAGTCTCCTATCAAGCATCTATATTAAGGGGGTGACCAAAGCTCATTCAACACATAATACAAATTCCAGCAAGTGAGAGGAGCTTTGAAGGAGTCCAGCAATTGTCTCAATCAAATTTAAGGAGATCCACAACATTCAAGGCGTTCTTCGCGGAGCTCATCATATTTTGAATTTTAATTCGAGATTAAGATGTGGAGCCCTCGAATTGGCATTATTTAAAATTAAATTCAAGAAGATCCATGGTGTTCATGCATTCATCGCGGAGCTTATCAAATTTCAAGATCACATTTGGAGTGAAAGAATCAAAAGATTAGATTAGAGATTGAATCCAAAATTGATAAGTTTGAATTTCATTCTATTTCTATAGATTTTTCTTGTCTTGTAATTTTATTTATTGCAGACAAAGAAATTTGCGCTTACAGATTGTTAGTTATTTTTTAATTTTATTTTAATATAATCAATTTATCTATTATAATTAAAGCATCATGTTGTATTTATCTCAAATTATTGCATACATTTTTAACTTGTGATCAAGTAAGTTCAAATTATCTATAAAAATTATATTTTTATGTCATCGAGTAAGTTCAATTTAATGGAATTTATATTAACCATACTATTTGATATATTATTTTGCAGATAAGTTTTCAATAACGTTTTCATAAAACATTTTAATATCTTTTGTTTTGCAATCTGAACTAGATAGATATCCTTCTAATTTGAATTAAATATTTTTATTTAATGTTATTACTTATTTTTTAACATTTTTTCAAAATTTTGAGGTTTCTTAATAGTCAACTTAGGTTTGTAACTCTTATATTAATCAAAATATTAGCATGTATTATTCTTTGTTATTTCAATTAATATAACTGTAGCGCCCTAATCCGGGAGGTGCTGCTTTGGACTGAAGTGCTACTCCAATCGAAATTTAAAAAAAATTTCAAATACAAAATACGCACCTCCAATTTTCATTTAAATAATTTCATAACAATCCAAGTGATAAGTAAGATGATAATTAGTTAATGACATCCATGTCAGCTGATCATGTTGCAAAATTTAAGCCAAGCCTTGAGTTTCCATAATTTAAAATTGCTCAAAGACTCACAATTTTAAACTACCTATTCACATCAAACTAATAGTCCTGATATATTGCACCTCATCAAAAGATAAAGATAATGACCTAATAGTGGACACATTATTTACACTACAAGCATATAACACATCCTTACCATTCATATATCTCTGGATAACATTATTTAGACTATACAACATGGCCCATGCTCATGGTGCCTCCTATTTCCTCAATTTGGGGCAAATAATAGAAAGAAATATTACAAGAGGCATAAGTCCGAATGATCTATTGAGGTAATAATCAAAAGGGTAAATAGCAAACAACCCCCAACGTATAGGGTCATGTGCACGTTGCTCCCCAACCATTGCAGATGTATGAAAAGATTACCCAACCTTCATTAAATGTGCTTTAATACCCCATCGTTCCATTTTTCAGTAGAATATTCCACTGGGGATGCTGAAATACTTTGGATATGTTACACTTACATCCTGAACTTTAACAAAATGTGCATTTAACACCTTTATCATCCTAAAGTGTAGCACTTTTATCATTAGATTTTATTTTTATGGAATTAAGTGAAATAGTTTATATATAATATAATCATCACTAGTCACTTATCAATATATGAACAGTTAAATCAATTTAAGCAATTATATATTTATAAATTAATTTTATAATTATATTTTACTTAGTTTATATGAACAGTTGATTAAAACTAATTTTAAAATTACATCCTAATTGATTTTATATCAATATAACATTATGCATATTTGTTAGCAAATGATATTAAATATTTTTAATTTAAATAGAGTAATAAACGAGAGAGAGTATTGATATTGAAATTTATATTATTTGCTGCCAATATTCATCCAATTGGTGTCATCTATCTTATATATTCTTATTCAAATTAAAAACCCTAAACTATTTACACTCTTAATTAAACAAATAAGCACAAATTTATAAGTACACCATAACAATTATTTGGTATAGCTCTAAAATTATTTTTTTAATTATCATACACAAATTAATTTAGAAAAATTTGTACTATTAAGTTGTTATAGGTTTTAGATAACTCAAATTGGCTAAACTAGTGATATATCGACAATTAAGTAATATGTGATAACAATATTTGACAAAATATTTGACTTTATTCCACCAAAATATGAATTTAATGCTAAGGGTAATATTTTAAAGTATTTTAGGTGGCTAAATATAATTCTTTTAAAACATCAGGGAGCAAAGTGCAATAACTTTTAAATATACCACTAGAAAGTTGGAATATTGGGTATTTAAGCACATTGAGCAAATGTTGGGTAATCGTTCCGCACACTTGCAACGATTGGGGGACAAAGTGCTAATGATCCTATACATTGGGGGGTTGTCTGCTATTTACCTTAATCAAAATGCATGGATAGCAACAACAATGAATATGCAATATAGGAAAACATTTGATGAAAATATGAATAGCTATAAGTACATGCCAAAAGAACAAGTTGTTAAATAATAGATATATTTCATAGGATCAAGAAATAGAGTTGAGGAACAATATGTTAGATATTACACATCATGAGCTAACTCCATGATGTCCCATACCAGCAAAAAGACATCTCAAGTTTTCAATATATTTCATGAAATCTCATATTTTAAAACTCAGGAGTTGGATCGGTTTTAAAGAGTTGAGTGTACAAGAACATTTTGAGTTGTAAAAAGGCTCATATTCAAAATTTAGAATTTCGTTCAATTTTATAAAATTGGTTGTACAAGAACATTTCATAAAATTAGTTGTATGTGCATATTTCACGAATCTAATTGTGAGATGATCTCCCTCCTTATGACTCCCAAGAATATGTATAACAGTTCCTTATATCCCTCACAAGCGGCCAGCTCACTAACAACCTGTGATGTATGAATCGGTAGGATCGATCTTCGCTGATCAAGCTCCAAGCAGCAGCTAACTTTCAACTGCCCTAAAGTCAAGATTGCAAACAAATATAGTATGAATCTATAGGATCGATCCTCGCCTATTTGGTTTCAAATAGTAACCAACCTCCAACGGCCTTGAAGTCAAGATCGCAACTGAGTCTTGGCAAGTAGACCATTTGCTGACAACTCGATGATGTCCCGATCATCTTGCTAACTAGTCCTATGGGCCTAAAATATTTCCCAAGGGAGTCCCTAAGGGTATTATTATCCACATATATAACCAAGAGAGTCCTAACAACCAACATAATTTAAACGCCACAATCGCTATATGAAATAAAATAATTTCTGACTTCATTATGGTATTATTATAAGATTCGATGACGGGTCAAGTAATTGATCAGTAATGGCTAGTTAGTAAAACCTCATCGCAATGAGTATAGATTAACAACAGCTATCAGCCAAACCTTTTCACAAGTAGTATAGATTAACAACGGCAAGTCAACAAGACAACCTCACCATATAATATCATAAAATATGGAGATTGGGTCGAGAACGAATTAGTCAAATCATAGTTTCAACCTTTGAAAGTTCTATAGTTCAATTGATAGATTTAAATCTGGTTTAGATGAGACCATCAGAAAATCCAAAATTTCAAGAGATACTTTTCAAATTTTTTTCAGATAAGGATATTATTATTCAGAAAAATATCATTTTCAAATCTTTATCTAAGGAAACCTTTAAGGAAGGATTCATGAGGAATATTTGACTAATATCTCAAATTCAATGCAGGTGTTCAGAGATAAGTATACTAGAAATAAAATAGTATGGACGACGAATCTATTTCTCAAGAATAGCATAGTATAAGGTATTCAACCAATTTACCAAGTTTAATGAGAAAGTCACAAGATAAGTATATAAAAAATGTAATAGTGTAGAATGATATATCGAGTCCGAGCATGTGGAAAAGAACATAATGCAATATCATATTACTATATCTAGGTTCTTTTCCCAGCAAAGAAATCTCTTAATTTATATATATATCAAGTATAAACCTCAACGGGTGATCTTGAGCGGTGGAGCTTTTATCTGTGAATCAGCTAACTCGACCCTTCATTTCCTAGTTATCCCAAAACATAGTATAAGAAATATTGGAATAGTTACTAACCTAACTTCCTAATTCCTAAAATTGATCTTTAATGGGATCAAATCCACTAAATTTGAAGCAACCAAGTTTCAATTCCAATTAATAAGAGAACCTAGCTTCTCAGATAATTATTTGAGTAATCCTAATTAAAAGCCTAATCCTCTTACTCAAATATTCTGAATCTTTAGCGTAATAATTCTAAAATTGATCCCTTAAAATTACTTTGTGTAATTTGTAATTTAGGTTAGTCACTTAGGGACATAATTTCACCAAATAATTAATCAAACTCAGTAGATCAATCGATTAAAATTCAAGCAAAAGATTCTTACCCTAATTGGATAAGATTTCGACCCACTTTAATCCCGGAGGTAGGCCGAATGTGTCTTCCAACTTTTTCCTTAAAGTTGCCGCCTGCCACTGTGTACAATCTTCAAAACTGGGTTTTTCCAACACCAATCGATGCGCCTTCTCAGGCCGAGTAAAGCCTCTCTTTCAATTTATTGTTTCACTACTATCTCGCCGGTGAATTGAAGTAAACAGTTACCGCGCCACTACTGGCCACCACATGCCTTCTACATCAATTACTTCTTTTGTGGTTGTTCAAATCCAAAATTATAGGTATCAACACGTTCATCTTGCTAAGCCCGTCATATTCAACCTTTTGATTTCAAGTTTTGATCACTGGAACAAGTAAACCTACCACCACCATTGCATACCTCTGTTCAGCCTCCAATTTTTAGCGTTTCACTGGGAGTTTTAGGGTGTTTTGGGTGTCAAAATGTTTATCACGTTAAGAGAAGATGTTGGTCAAATTGGTTTTGAGTTTCAGGGCACGATGAGAGAGCACAATGTTAACGGAAGGTCGGGTCTCATTTTTGGAAATTTACTAAAAATCTGGGTATGATGTATATATATATATATATAACACTGCTTTATGAGTTTGAAATTTTACCCCCAAACTATTAGCCGCCTTAAAATTTCACCCTAGAAGGTTTGCATCGCCTTTGATCAAGTCCAAGTTGGTTATGGTTAACCTCAATTTAACCCCAAACTTCCAATTTAGTCCTTTAGGTTTTTGTCTTTGCATATCAACCCCTAGTATTTTCAGTTTTGAGCAATTACATCCTTGGTTTAACTATTTTTCAATCCCTTGAAATTTGATATATATGCTAGGACCGTAATTAATTTAATTTGATAATCTATCAAGACCTAATTTTCTTATACGATAATTGTAACACCCCTAAAATTTGTATTTTAGAAAATAAGAAATTTAAAAAAATCAAAATATTAGTTTGATAAATTTTGGGGCTCAAAAAATAAATAAAAAGGGCTCAATTGCAAGGAAATTGGAAGTTTTGGGGTCAGATTTATAATTTTGAAGAATTGATTTAACACTTTTTGGAAATCTAAGGGTTTGCATGGAAGAACCTTGGTCAACGGGGGCTAAGGGGTAATTTTCAGAAATTGCAAGGATTTAATTGGGGATTGTTTAAAATTTTTGGGGTTAATTTGTAGATTATAAAAAATTCAATTTTACAAATTAGTGGGCAGATTTCATCCTTTCTTTATTTTCTTCTTCCTTCCTCGTTCACCTACAACCACCCAACCCACTGGCTACCACCTTTTCGCCAAACTAAACCGATCAAAACACTCCCCACACATTCGGCTATACTCGCACACCACATGCATGGCTGAATAGGCGGCTACTCACCGAGAATCGAGAGTTCAAGATGACCCACCTCGGCGGACTCAACAGGTGACAGCGGAGCAGCGGCCTAAACAGACTTCTGGGCAGCTTTTCTGGATGCTCTTAGCTCTGGGACCACGGTGGTGTCACTGCATTGAAGTTTAGCATAGCGGACGATGGTGGAGAAGCCAGCTCCAGTGCGGTTTTGAAGAGTGGAGTTTGGGCTCGGTGATCGGTGTTTAAGGCTTGTACAAGCTTCCAAATTGAAATCTAAGTGAAGATTTGGGTTCAGGTGGTTGAAACACTTCCAGTCAAGGTGGTTTTGTATTTTTCAACGGCGGTGTGAGGACAATTTTCTCTCCTCGACGCAACAAACACATCCGCATGTTTAGTTTGTGAATTCGAGGTCTCGTTGAGTGGTTCGTGGTAAAGGATTGGAAGAAAAGTCTTGTTGTATATATATATATGCATGTATTGTACCTTCCTATTAAGCTTGTATCCATGCCAATAATAGGAATTTGGGATGAATGATATGCCTATATATATGTGTTGATTTCCATGCGAAGGAATATTGAATTGTGGACCCATAATTATCCTGCAAAATGCCAAAATTGGATTTAATAATGGTATTAAGGATTATATATTGAGATTAAGTGATATTTGATTAGGGTTGATTATGTGAGGAATTGAATCATAATTGTGTGGTTTAGGATAATGATATGGCAGGACCATGACCTTGTAAGCAAAGAACAAGAGATCATATTATTTTGGAATCGATATGGACCGTTGTGGTTAAATCTAGGAATGTTGATTTATTGAAGAATTTTGTAAAGATGCTAATAAATCTATATCATCGTGCTAGTAGATAATTTAACGACATTAGAATGCTTGTGATGCAAATTCTAGAAGTTTATTAGTGTTGAACGAGAAATTTTAACTATGGAATATTATTTTGAATATGTGACGACGACGTGGGTCCAGCAGAGCAGTGGGTGGCGACAGCTTCTTTTTGGGATACTAGAGGTCAGGCTCTACCATTCTGGCCTTGATTCTATCTGTTCTTGTGAAATGACCCCTGTGAAGGTTCAAAGTGCTTGTGTACCGTACTTGTTCTTGTTATTGAAACCCTTAAATTGTTGAGATCTTGTTTGTCGTATGTTGCTTACTTCGTGAACCCCTATGAGGGTTTATTTTATTAGTTATCGCTTCTAATATTGTTCAGTGCAATCTGTGGCCTTATAGGCATATATGATTTTGAATTTATTCATAGAAACTTACACGAAAAATCTATTTGGGCCGAGTGACAATCCTAGTGGAATGCTTGGATTACTATTCTAGACTTGTATCGTTGTATTGGTTTATTTGGTTGCGATCTTAGCTTTGGGCAGTTAGGGTTGACTGTGGCATAAAGCTTGATCAGCGAGGATCGATTTTACTGATTCGTCCTGCAGTGGTTTGGCGAATTGGCCACTCGTCGAGGGGATATAAGGGGGCAGGCCATTTCACGGTCGTATTGTTTATACAGTATCCAGGCGATATAAGGGGATTGGCTGTTTTACAGTCGTATCATTTATACAAGTGTCGAGGCGATATAAGGGGGTAGGCCGTTTCACAGTCGTATTATTTATACGGTATTAAGGGGGTATAAAGGGGGAAGGCCGTTTTACGGTCGAATCATTTATACACAATCGGGAATAATAAAGGGGAAGACTGTTACACGGTCGTACATGTAAAATATGCTCATTCC
Source organism: Jacaranda mimosifolia (assembly GCA_018894105.1). NCBI lineage: Eukaryota > Viridiplantae > Streptophyta > Magnoliopsida > Lamiales > Bignoniaceae > Jacaranda > Jacaranda mimosifolia. The sequence goes on along the minus strand of CM032120.1, from coordinate 34,067,312 downwards.
ACTGGTTTTGTAAAATTTTATTGTCTAGTCTATTTTATAAAACTGATCAAAATCTTGGATTTTGAAAGCTGAATATTTCATGAAACAACTTTGTTCACTGAGTTTCATTAAATCTAATCATGTCTATGAGTTCTAAAATTTTCTATGACATTTATTTAAATGTAAAATGACTCTTTCCTGGTATGGGACGGCATTGAATTAGCTCTTTAAAGTGTTGTACAAGAAATACTAGTTTTTGGTTTCGTTCGTAGATTCCGTAAACTCCTTTAAATCTCCCATACCCAAATATTATAACTTGTATTTTAATTATCTGCATTCAGAACAAATGTTCTTTTTATACTTGTATATTGTATTCTATTTCATTATGATTCCTCTTATACATGCAAATGTTTGCCTCACTGAGTCATTCGAACTCACCCTCTTTGTGTTGTTTCTTTTGTTCCTTGGCCAGATTGGAGAGTAGAAGGCATCCTGAACTTGGGCTACCTTTTAGCATAGTGTAAATATTGTTATCATGATCTATAACAGTAAGGATACGAGATGTTATGGTTGAATTGTAATACGGGGCATAAGTTAAGTTAGTGTCTTTTCTATTGCGAAGTGTGACAGGTTAAAGTTCCTGATGAATGATGCATATATATAAGTTAAATTATGAGAACTTGAGTTTTGCTTGTCATTTTTAGCATGACTAGCTTGAATTTTAAACTACAAAATTCCTCAGGTTGAGAATTTTGGAGGGTGTAATTCGTTTTGAAAGATTCGAATGGACTAGCACCTCGACCCAAAGTAAGCACCTCCCGGACGGGGCGTTACAGAGGTGGTATCGGAGCTTAGGTTTGGAAACCTGAGCTATGCCAGGATAAGGTCCTCAGAATGTGGGTTTTCTAGATTAGTGTGGATTATATTTGACTTGAGAATTTTGTTAGGATGTGAATTTTGGGATAATGCATGATATCGAAAAGTGAAGGATTGGTAATGGGATGACCAGCCAGTATATAGTCCATTACTTTAAGATATCACGCACGTGACTTTACAAATGTTTGGTGGAATGATATCTTTGGAGTTACATTGTTGACCGAGCATTTTGTGATAATAGAACGTGGGAACTGAAAGGTTGTTTGAGATGATCAGTGAATGACATATATATGTGATTGCAACTCAAATGTTTGAGGTAATTAGTTATTAACAATGGAAGAGCACACTAGTTTGATTATACGTTGATACCGGATAAGTGGGAAAGATCGTTTGTGGGAAATGAAGACCCTAGAAATCATATTGTAACTTCAAGGAATAAGGGAATAATGTTTTCCTGGAAAATCTTAAGATCTAATATTATGGGACATATAGAATACTTAAAGTATGTAGTTATATGTATTTATATAGAGACATATATGTTTCATATATAATCTTATAAGGAGTGAAATGAAATGAGTTGCTTTGAAGATAATATTAGAATTGGTTGACTTGTTCATCCAAAGTCAGACAATGAGTAAGTTTAGCAAATATGTTATATGAACTAATGTATGATTCAATGTGGCTTTTCTTGCTAGTATTATTCGATATACACATATTCCTGTTTCATAATATACTTGTACTCAACATACCCTTATACATTATGATAAGAATCATTAGAAGTTTGAATGTTAACAGAGCCTGCTATTGAATACTGTAGATTTCACACAGTTAATAGGACTGAAAGATCTTATATACTAAGTGATGTCACGGGAGCAACCTCACCCATTCCTCTTATCGTGGACTGTTCGAGGTCATAGAGGATGACCTACCATCAATCGAGATGAAGCACAAGATGGTCAAATGGGAAATGTTTCTAATCAAGGACACCCCGTACCAGAGGACAGAATAATGCCGACCCGACCATTAAACCAGGGAATTAGAGGACAAGTTGTAGAACATATGTTTACTATGTGGCAGCAATGTTTGTAATTCTGTCTGCAGCAAAGTCAAGCTGGTGGTTCTCAAAATATTGAACAACTTGTTGTGGTTCGAATGCTAGAACGGTTCCTTAAACACAATCCCTCGAGGTTTGTCGGTGAACCAGATGGCCAGAAGGCAGAAACATGGGTCGAAGAGATTGAGAAAAAATTTCAAGTACTAGATTGTCCGGAAGAATAGAAGGTTAAACATGCCACCTTTCTTTTGGGAGAATATGCCTATCATTGGTGGAGGTTACTACACCAACAATGGAACCAAGAAGGAACTCTTCGTACTTAGGAGAACTTTAAAAGCAAATTTATGAATAAATTTATACCTGAAGTTGTAAAGAATGCTCGGGAGAGGGTGTTTATGGAACTTACTCAACCATCTAAACCGGTTCATTAACAATGCGGTTCTTTTAGCAAAAAGCAGTTCGGTTAGTTACTTACTATGTGAAATTCGATTAACCAGAGTTAATCAAACCAAACCGGTTTAATTTAAAAATAAAAAATAATAATTTTAAAAATAAAATTTAAAAAATTTAGTTGATTGTCCAACTTTTAATTTTTTTTTGGAGGAAACTAATATTTGTATATTAATTGTTAATGAGATTTGAAGGAAACTTATATTTTTATATTAATCGTTAGTGAGATTTGGATGAATGTTAGTTTGATTGGAAGTATTTTAATTTTGGACTTAGTTTGATTTGTGTTTTCATCTTAATTTCTTGGCATATTCTTAATTTCAAAGTTACATTATTCATAGTAATTCAGTGAATATGATATCAGATGGACATCCTTCCTTGATGTATTTTTAATTTTAAAGTTAATTTTGATGTGAGGTGGGAATACTATATATTACATTGTTAATTTTGAAGTAATATTTGCCTTTTGTATTATAGATTTTGTGATGAGAAATTATCAAAATGATGGGTATTCGTTCACCGCAATTGAATTGTTTTAAATAATTTTGTTCAATAAAATTGAATCGAACCAAATAGAGTCAAAATTAATATTTTTATTAATTAAATTTTAATTAATTAAAAAAAGGGTTAATTGGTTAACCGAGTTGTAATAACCATTTCAAATGGTGCGGTTTTTTTCTTCTTAGGTGGTTATGGTTTAGCTCTATACACCCGAACCACAACGAACTAAATTTTTAGTTTAATTTAGTTCGACATGATTTTTGAACTGAACCGAACCACGCCCACCCCTAGTAGATCATACCTTGGGTACCTTTACTTGGATCTGAAGCATTCCTTTTAGTAAGGGCATTAGTACAAGTTGAATCCTTTGTCTTCAACTAGACTCCGTAACTTGTTTTCCTTTTCTCTTTGAACATGGGATAGGGGGCGATTTTATGCTCTTAGGAAAATCCCTAACATAATGTTGGTCACTGTCACACCTTATAAATTTTTCTTATTTTTTCCAACATGTAGATTCACTATAACGGTTGTCACCACAAAACTCACAAGCTCTTCTTGGGATCGATTGAAATAGAAGGGGATCATTTCCACTTGATATGAAATAGAAATATGATTATACCTAACTAACGTTAGTAAGTGAGTTTATGTCGACTTATACATAAGTTTATATAACATCTTCGTTAAACTCACTATTTATCTAATTGCGGACAAACAAAATTAACTAAATCTAACATTATTATCATCAAGATAATACATATCATTTCATTCCTCATATGATTATACATATATATATATATATGAAATATAATCATCTTTACATAGAGACATGCCATATACTTTAACTATTCCTCAAGTCCTATATTGTTGGGTTCTATTAATTTCTCGTGTTGAGGTTAAGACACAGTTTCTTGTTATCTCCAGAATACTTGTTGCTCATGCCTATTGCTGTCCACGAAATCATTATTCTCTTTTTTTGCAAATATACAGTATGATTTCTAAGAACCTCATTTCTCTTGAGCAATCTTTCATTCTCACTTATCCATTGTCATCTTATAGTCAAACTAGTGAGTTCTTCCAATATCAATAAACTAATTGCCCTAAATACTTGAATCACAATCATATATACATGTTATTCACTAATCATCTTAAATGATCTCCCTATGGGAACTATTTCCTTATTTCCCTCTCAAATACCTCTATGCAGTCATACAGATTAATCTCATCATCCAATGCCGGTTCCGAATTAACCTTGTCATCTAAATCTTGATCCCACATACACAAAATACTTATTATCCCAAATGACTTTTTAGATTCAAAGTTCTATTATCACAAAAATACTGACATAACAACATGATTCCAAAAATATTATTCCACCAAACATTAGTAAAGTCATATGCATGATACCTCAAAGTAATGGACTATATATTGGTTAGCCATCCCAGTGCCAATCCTTTACTTTTTGATATCAGACATTACCCCATAAGTTCATATTCTATTAAAACTTTCAAGTCAAACTTAATCTCTATTGATTCAAAAATACCATATTTCAAGAATCCTATCCTAACATTACTTAGGTTTTCAAATCCAAGCATTCACATCCCAACCGATTCCTTATTCAAGCTTAATCCCCAATGGACCTATTGATTCCAACTACAAAAATCATTTCCACATTCACCTAGGTCATTGCTAAACTTGGCTCTGACACCACCTCTGTAACGCCTCGATCTAGGAGGTGCTCGCTCCAGACAAAGGTGCTACTCTAATCGAATTTCTAAAAAATTTTCAAATACAAATAAGTACATCCAATTTTTCATTAAAACAATTTCATAACAACTTAAGTGATAAGTAAGATCATACTTAGTTAATGACATTTATGTCAACTAGTCATGGTACAAAATTTAAGCTAAACCTGAGTTTCCATAATTTACAATCGCTTAAAGACTCGCAATTTTAAACTACATGCTCACATTAAACTTCACCAGTTTCGACATATTATATCTCATTAAAAGATAAAGATAATGGCCTAATAGAAGACATATTATTTACATTGCAAATATATGACACATCATTACCATTCATGTATCCCTAGATAACATTATTTACACTATTTACAACATAGACCACGCTCTTTGTGCCTCATATTTCCTCTATTTGGGGCAAAGAATAGAAAGAGATATTTCAAGAGATGTAAGTTTGGATGACTTAGTGAGGTAATAATTGAAATGCATGGATAGCAACGACAACGAATATGCAGCATAAGAAAACATTTGATCAACATACGAATAATTATAAGTATATGCCAAGAGAACAGGTTGTTAAATAATAGACATATTTCATGGGATCAAGAAATAGAGTTGAGGAACATATCATGAGCTGACTCTATGCTGTTCCATATTAGCAAAGAGACATCTCAAGTTTTCAATAGATTTCATGGAAAATCTCATGTTTCAAAACTCAGGAGCTAGATCAGTTTTAAAGAACCGAGTGTACAAGAACGTTTTAAGTCGTAAAAAGGCTCCGATTAAAAATTTAGGATTTCATTCAGTTTTATAAAATTGACTGTACAAGAACATTTCATAAAATTTGTCGTATATGCATATTTCATAATTTAGGCTATGAGATGATCTCTCTCCTTATGACTCTTAACAATTCGCCAACAACTTGTGTAGTACGAATTGGTAGGATCGATCCTCGTCGATCAAGCTCCAAGCAGCCATCAACCTCTAACTGCATTGAAGTTAAGATTGCAAATCGGGTCCTGGAAGGTAGACCAGCCATCGACAGCCAGATGTTGTCTCGGTCGTCTTGCCAACAAGTCCTATAGGTCCAAAATATTCTCCAAGGGCATCCCCAAGGATATTGTTATTTAGATGAGACTGTCAGAAAATCCCAAATTTCAAAAGATAGTTTTCAAAATTCTTTCAAATAAGGATATTTTTATTTAGAAAAATATAATTTTCAAATCTTTGTTCAAGGACAACCTTTGAGAAAGGAGTCAGGTGGAACATTTACCTAATATCTCAAATTGAATGCAGATGTTTAGAGATAAGTATACTAGAAATAAAATAGTATGGATGATGAATCGATTCCTCAAGAATAGCATAGTATAAGGTATTCAACCAATTTACCAAGTTCAATAAAAGAGTCCCAGGATAAGTATATAAAAAATGTAACAGTGCGAAACAGTATATCGAGTCCGAGCATGTGAAAAAGAACATAATGCAATATTATATTACTATATATATTCTTTCTTCAATAAAGAAATCTCATAATACATATATATATATATATATCAAGTATAAACCTCACCTAGTGATCTTGAGCGGTCAAACTTTTCTCAGTGCGCCGACTAACTCGACCCTTGATTACCTAGTTATCCCAAAACATAGTGTAAGAAATATTAGAATAGTTACTAACCTAACTTCCTAATGTCTAAAATCTATCTTTAGTGAAATCAAATCTATTAAATTTGAAGTGACCAAGTTTCAATTCTAATTAATACGAGAACCTAGCTTCTTAGATAATTATTTGAGTAATTCTAATTCAAAACCTAATCCTCTTACTCAGATGTTTTGAATCTTTAGCTTAATAATTCTAAAATTGATCCCTTAAAATTACTTTGTGTAATTTGTAATTTAGGTTAGTCACCTAAGGTCCTAATTTCACCATACAATTTAATCAAATTTAGTAGATCAATCAGTTAAATTCAAGCAAAGGATTCTTACCCAAATTGGGCAAGATTTTGACCCATTCTAAGCCCAATGGTATCCGGGATGTGTTTAGAATGAGATTTCCAACTTTCTGCTTTGAAGTCACTGGAGCACTGCTGCGCTCACCAGAATTGGGTTTCGCCAACACTAGTCGATGCGTCTCCCCACACTAAGTAAAACCCCTCTTTCAATTTCTTGTTTCGCTATTGTCTTGCTAACGAATTGAATAAAAATAGTAACCCCACCATTGCTAGCCTCCATGTGCCTTCTACCTTAATTGTTTCTTCTCTGGTTGTTTGAATCCAAAATTATAGGTATCAACATGTTCCTCTAGTTGAGCCTGTCATAATCCACCCTTCGTTTTCAAGTTTCGAGCACTGGAACCACTGAACCTGCCATTGCCGCCACGTGCCTATGTTCAGCCTCCAATTTTCGTTGTTTCACAGGGAGTTTTGGGTGTTCTAGGTGTCAAAATGCTCACCACATTAAGAGAAAGTCATTGGTCCGATTAGTTTTGAGTTTTAGGGTATGGTGAAGGAGTACAATGTTGAGGGAAGGCTGGGTCTTATTTTTGGAAATTTGATAAAATTTTTGGTTGGATGTATATATATAAAACTACCTTCTGAATTTGCAATGTGACCCCCCGAACTATTGACCGCCTTAAAATTTCACCCTAGAAGGTTTACATCACCTTTGATTAAGTCCCAGCTGGTTTTTGGTTAACTTCAATTTGACCCCAAACTTCTAATTTTGTCCTTTAGTTTTAGCCCTTGCATATCAACCCCTAGTATTTTTAGTTATGAGCAATTACATTATTGGTTTATTTATTTTTCAATCCCTTGAAATTTGATATTTATGCTGGGGCACTAATTAATTTAATTTGATAATCTATCAAGACCCAATTTTCTTATCCAATAACTTATTTTGTCATATTACTTATTAAATACTAAACATTAAGTTAATTTGAGAGTTCTAAAAGTTGGGGTGTTACAATAATTTACATATTTATTTTCAATACTATTTTTGAATATTTTTGTATGTTCATGCTAAGAGTTTGTATATGGTTATTGAATTTTTTATTTACTACTATTTTGATGGCAACTTTGGATTTTGAATAAAAAAAGATATCTGTAGGTATTTGACACTTGAATGACATAACTGAATAATGTAACTTTTTGAAATGTTTAAGATATTGCTATATTTTACTAAGTAGTTGAAGTTATTCCAATTTTTTTATCAAATAAATTAAAATTTTGGTGTATTTTTTTTATATGAAATTAAATTTATATACACTAATATGATTTATCCACTTCTAGTTATGTGCACATAAGTAGAGTCTTTCATATTTGTATATTACAATTTCATGTGTCTTGACATGCTTATTTCAATTAATGAATCTTTGTTTATATCTTTCATATTCTTTATAAAAAATATTTTTATTTCTCTACAAACATGAAAATAAATATAGATAACTTATTTATAAAAAATTATGAATACATAATTAAAAACTTCAAATACATTATTGAATAAAAATATAAAGTTCTCTTTTAGATGGTTAATATATTTTGTATATAACTTATACTTACTTTGATAAGTTATCTATAAAATGTAATTGCTTGTGTCTCAGTATGATGAATAATGAATATACATATAAAAAGGACATCTATCCTCGCTCCCAATAAAAATAGACTTGGTAAATGGGTACCTTTGGGTAACCCAAGATTCGGTAATAATGGGTTCAATAAATTTACCTTTCGATAAAATTGTCCATTTTTTAATGAGATAATGGACTCGTTATCTATGACTATGGGTAAAAGGTAATCCACGGGTACCCATAATAATTTTTTATTTTTTATATTTAAAGATAATTTAATATATGTATTTTTCAATTTACATAATATTACTCAAATGTTACCTAAATAAAATTAATAAAAGAGGCTACAAATCAAATACTACTCGAACAGATATTTAAAACATGTCAAATGTTTTAATCTTAAAACTACAATTTAAACGTTTAAACATATCAAATTTAAGTTATATTACATTTTAGGGTAAATAGCAGACATCCCCCCAACATATAGGGTCCTGTGCACTTTGCCCCCCAATCATTGTAGATGTGCGAAAAGATTACTCAACATTCGCTAAATGTGCTTGAATATCCCATCGTCCATTTTTCGACAGAATATTCCACTGGAGATGCTGAAATACTTTGGATATGTTGCACTTTACCTCTTGAACTTTAACAAAATGTGCATTTAACACCTTAATCAATCTAAAGTGTGGCACTTTTATCATTAGATTTTATTTTTGTGGAATTAAGTGAAATAGTTTATACAAAATATTATCATACACTAGTCACTTATCAATATATGGATAGTTAAATCAATTTAAGCAATTATATATTTACAAATTAATTTTATAATTATATTTTACTTTGTTTATATGAAAAAGTTGGTTAAAACTAATTTTAAAAGTATATCCTAATTGATTTTATATCAATATAACATTATGCATATTTGTTAGCAATTGCTATTAAATATTTTTAACTTAAATAGAGTAATAAATGAGAGAGATAATGTTAATATTAAGATCTACATTATTTTCTATCAATATTCATCCAACTAGTGTCATCTATCTTATATATTTTTATTCAAATTAAAACCTTAAACTACTTATACTCTTAATTAAACAAATAAACACAAATTTATAAATACAACATAACAATCATTTGGTATAGCTCTAAAATTATTTTTTAATTATCTTACACATATTAATTTATAAAAATTTGTACCATTTAGTTGTTTTAGATTTTAGATAACTCGAATTGACTGAACTAGTGATATATTGACAATTAAGTAATATATGATAACAATATTTGACACAATATTTGACTTTATTCTACCAAAATATGAATTTAATGCTAAGGATAATATTTTAAAGTACTTTAGGTGGCTAAATATAATTTTTTTAAAACATCAAGGGGCAAAGTGCAAAACTTTTAAATATGCTACCGGAAAGTTGGAACATAGGGTATTTAAGCACATTGAGCAAATGTTGGGTAATCGTTCCGCACACTTGCAATGGTTGGGGGACAAAGTGCAAATGAACCTATACATTGAGAGGTTGTCTGCTATTTACCCCATTTTAAAGTTCAATTTAAATCTCATTTTATGTCAAAAAAATTTTGAACTAAAAGTTTAAACACCACTTAAACATTGTTGATATCATAGAAAAGGTGTTTTATCCTCCAAAGTATTTGCGAGTGTTAGACAAAAATTTAAAATACATATGTATATAATATATGGTTATTCACATGTTACTTGTGGGAACTTGCAAGTTGGGTCACAAAGTAACGGGTAATTAGACGACAGATAAAATTACCCATATTTTTTTGGGTATCTATCGGTACCGTGGCTATTGGTAACTTTTTGCCTGGTCTAAATAAAAATGAATGCTTTAAAACTATTGAAGTGTTTTGTTAAGATTGGATAATCTAAATTGACAAAAATATTAAGATTAAATTTTCACATTACGAGGCTAGATTCTTTTAATTGTGCATTTTTATCCCAATAAACTCAACACTTATCTAAATAAAATAGTTAGTAAGTAAATTATGTTGAAACAATCAAATTAGTTTATCATATTTAATAAAAAAATTTGTTTCTACATAGATATAATTATTTTGTTTTCAGTTTGTCATATATTATTAAATTATTTTTATTTCTTAATTAAATAATTATTTTTCTTAATTAATAATCTTTATATAATTTATATTAAATATATCTCATAAGTAAAAAAAGTTTAACATGATCATCTTTTGAATGTTTTATGATTCTTTAGAAAAACTTTACAACTTATTGTTTTTAATTAGAACAATATTTCACCTATTATGTGACATATCAGACATCATTTTCTCAATGAAAGAGTTTGAAATTTGAGAAGTGAATAATTTTTCATTAGCTGAATATGTAAGGCTAAACTTAATAAAGTTTCTAAAATTTATGTATGTTTAAGATAATTTTTTTAAAATATATATAGATATATTTGATTAAGACCATGCATATATAATTCACTAATATTTTAATTAAATTTAAAATTTATTTTTAAATAAAAAAGTTACTTCCCAAAATATTTACAAACTCTTAATTTCATTTTTACATTATCAAAATTTTCTATTAAAACTATTTTAGTTTTTCAACAACACAATAACAAAAACTTATTCTCAATTATCTGAAGCAAAGACATAGTTGAAAACTATATGGTGGCAGAGTTGAAAAATTTTAAAAGTTTGATGAATAATGAGGGGTGTAAATGAGATTAGACGATTCGCAAACAGTTCAAACTCGACTTGATGAAAACTCGAATTTGGTCAGACCTTTTTGTTGGAATAGTGCCCCGCAAGCTAATTAGATTGGCATGTAAACTATTTCACTTGTGATACAATCTTGGTTGAATGATATTCTTGAAATGGCGATCTTCATCTTATGCTTATATTTATTTCACTAGCATCTGGTTGAAGCCCTTAGATTACACAAGACTGCAGGACTTGGTCATGCACTGGGTGGTGATCATGAAACAAGTCTTGCACGGTCGTGATATTAAATCTTCCAAGTCATAGAATTTTATGAGACAAGACATCTAAGATTAAGGTAAACTTGCACTAATGATGCATAAATCAAAGGGTTGGATGCTGCTCTATTTCATGAGCAATTCCATATGAGATATGGGTGCATGTTAGTGGGCACTTGTTAGAGAACAAGGCATTGAAGACCCGCTCGGAGAATCCACTAGATAGCCAAAGAGTCAAGTCGGTAGTGGCAAGTTCTCTAGCTTACGTTAGTGCATATAATTAGTCCTTTGACTTGAGGAGCCATGGTAACCTTGTGTTTTGGTCCTCATGCTTTGACTCTTCCCTGACCGATTAATGGGTCATTCGGGTGGTGCTTGGGCATGGGCTACTTAGATATAAAGGTTTGTGAGATCCAAGATGGGATCTAACTCCTCATCATTGTGAAAGGCGAGTACATCTCCTATGTATTTTATAATGATCGATTCCAAGATATCCTTGTGCAAGGCAGTATAACAATTTAGAAAAGGCCAAAGATGAGGTCATAAAGAAAAATTGAACATTAGGCATAGAAACATAATATCCAGGCTATTAGGGAACCAACAAAGACATGTCCTAGGCCTCTTTAAGGAGATAAGAGACGGAAAGATCGTATTTGTATGGTATGCGTAGAGCTAGAGTGGTTCTTCAAAAGCATTCATTTCAGCCAATTAGTTGGGCTCCATGGGCTTGAGGTTGGACATCAACCATGGAGGTTGTGTATTATTCAACTAATGGAAATTAGTTGAATTAAGTCAATTAGTTTAAAGGAATTTAAATTAATATGAATATTTGATATTCTAAAGTTACAAAGAGTTGTGAACCCATGTCTAATGAATGGTAGATCCTAATGGATCACACGCAAAAGTCTATTGCAAATCTTAATTGATGAAGGGGAATTTTCTAAGAGTTAGAAAATCTCTCACATGACCGATTTGGAGGTTGATTGATTGACATAACTTGTGGTCATTTTTTTTGACTTGATCAATTTAATTGTCAAATTGATCTAATTAATTTAAGGAGCTAAATTAAGACCATCTGATTAAGGAGTTAATTATTTGGTGCCACATGACTATCAATTGGTCAAGTATACTTAAGAAGTTAAGTTAACAATATCTTGCTTTAGGAGTTAAGCAAATTGACTTAAAGAGTTAAGTCAAAGTTAATTAATTGAATTAAAGTGTTTAAGTTAATTAAAATGGAGAATTAATTTTGGAGGGAAAATTCAAATGAAATGTTCATTTGGTGTGAATTAGAATTTATTTGGATATATGATATTTCATGAGATGAAATGAAGATTCTAAATGAAATTCAAATTCACGCAAAATTAATATTCACATGCCAACTTGCAAGCAAGTGGGTGGCCACCTTGAGGAAGGTGTGATGCCAACTTGGCATCACACCATCCTCCCTCTACATATAGATATACAGAGTGAAGGGGGCAGCACATGTGAATTGTAAGCAAGAATTAGATTTTCTCAATTTTCCTCCAAAATTTCAAGTGTTGCCTCATGTGTTGAAGCTTCACTTCTCTTCTTCTCCTACCTCTAAATAAACCCTTCATCCAAGCTCTTCTTCTCATTATTCTCCAGCTGATATTGAGAGGAAAAGGATTGGGAATTGGTGTGTGAATCTTTACATTAGAGGCTGGGCAATTGGATTGCTTGCCCTTGGAAATCCTCTGTTTCTTGCTTGATCCATTTTGAGCTGAATTTTTTCATTAAAGATACATCAAGGAGTTGGTGTTCGTTTGGTACAAATTCCACTCAAATCGGAGTTCATTTGATTGAGCAAAAGTTGCTCGGATTCTGCTGTGCCACTAGAAGACAGTTTTCAAGGAGTTGGGATCTTTTTCCACCTTCCTTTGATTTTCTGAAAATAAAGGTAATTCCCCTTCCAAATCTGAATCTATGGCATGTTTAGATCCTTGGCTTCATATGTAGCTTAGTTATTTTAGCATTTTTGTGTTCTAAAAGAGATGAACTAACACTCTGCTGTCTTTTGAAAAGGACCCTAACTTTATTTTCCTGCAGCATTAGGCTGTTACTCTACAAGGACACCATGGACTTGATTCCCGTACTGTTTCTTTTTAATACTTATGGTAGATATAAGATTGTCAAGAGACAACTTTCCTTTATGATGTTTGAGATCATTCCGAAGTTTTCCCAAAACTTGGAAAACTTGTCACTATAAATATGACCAAAAATTTCTCAGGAAGCTTCATCTCAGCATCAGCTAGGGAATGCTTAAGATTTATTAGCTCATGTATTTGTTTAGTTGTAGACTTGCCCTCAACCACCTAGTATTTTAGAGATTTGGAAGTAGAATATTCTTCGAGTCCTTGCTCTTTAGTATCATATTTCCTATCCAATTTTTCCCATAATGACTTTATGGTGTACAAATTGGAAAAATAGACATCAAAGAGAACATTCAACAGAACCATCAGAATAATTCCTTATCTAATTGATCCCATTCAGTCCACTCGACAATTTCAGCCATTTTGGGATCTTTATCAATTGGTTCGCATCTAGTCACATGAGTTATCACTAGAAGTCCTTTTACCGTAAGCCCAATTTTCATCTACTATTGCAAACATTTGAAAAACTGGCCTAAAAACTTTTCTAACAAGCTAGATAAGTCAACTTCTGCAAACAACATAGAGCCAGTCCGAAATGACATGCAGATGTCATATTTTATATAAAAGACTAGTTTATAACATAAATGTTTTCTACAAGATTGATGGAAAATTTAATTTTCATATTATCAAATCTATAGAATATTACATATAATCACAAGGCGGTGCGGTGCGATAAACAGTTTGGGATATAAAATTTCAAGCATGCATAACAATAGCAGACTCAATTCATTTTACAGAAACCAAAAGCAGCAAACTAGCTTTGGAAAAGCAATAGAATAAAATCAGTTAAGAAATGAGAAAGAATAGAAAGTAAAAAAACTCAGCTCCGTCTATATCGTACGCAGAATGATTGATTTAGTCACCAGCAGAATTGGTTTCCCTTAAAAAAAAATTTTTGCTCCACTAACCAATGCACTGGGTACAACTCTTCTTCAAGGATAAGATAGTCTAGAGACTGTTCTGATGCACTTCAGTATAGCCTTTTTTTGACCACTACTCTGCTCGTCAAAACTCAAAAGACAAAACTGTATGGAATGTAGAGAGAATTGAGAAGATGTTTTGAGTTGTGTGTTTTTGCCTCCAACTAGCGAGCTATTTATGGTCATGAATAGGGAGACACAGTCGTAATCTAGAAATTAATCCAGAAACTTCTTGACATTTAAAACATAAAATGTTTCAGTCAAAAGCCATGAATGCTACACAAAGGTGACTAGATTCAAACTGTCCATATTCATGCAGTAATGTCAAGAAATGGTTTTACAATTTTTGAATTAATTCTGCAACAGTAAGTTCTAATTTAAAATTTAAAATTTAAAAATTCAAAAATTTAAATTAACTTGCAATACAAAGATTATCCGGAGACAAAGATAATTTGCCCAAATGACCGAGCTCAAGTAGAAGAAGCTGGAGCCACGCCTGGTGGGCGGCAGCACGCACATGTTGTGCACACACTATGGATTTCTTAGTTGATACTTTAACAAGCATCTGCTCTTGGATTATATACAAAGTGTGTCAACTTTGGTTAAATACCAATGTGGAACAAGGGACGAGTATAAGGGACAAGGGCTTTTATACTCCCGCAAGTCTCTGCTAATATAATTGTCTCAAATCCAATGTGGAATAACTCCCACCTACATAATCCATGTTTATTTGTTTACCCCAATTTCACACTCTTGAACATCTGTGAATTTCAACAAAAATTAGTACTAATTTGAAGAATTAAAATATCTCTTTAACATATAATTAAGCCGAAACCCCAATTAATTTAGTGCCAATTACAACAAAAATTTCTACCAAACTCAAATACTCCTTTGAGCAAGCACATCGAAAATTAATTTTTTTTTTTTTTTTTTTTGAGGTACCTAACTAGAAATAATATTATTCTTTTTTTATTTATTTACAAAATAATTCATTTTTCTAGTTAGCCAATAAAGTGCGATGTGATTTCTACTAATCACTGCTTTCGAAGACAAAATTTATAAAAATCAGGATATATTACGTAAACGTTGTTGGAGTTTAGTTAATTATAATTTATAAATAAACTCTTATCGTTGCGAGGATTATATCTACACCGCTTACATCTACTTCTATGTAATATTTGTCCTCCTTCATTAGTCATCATTTTTTTGGGGCGGGGGGAATAAATCACTCCAAAAATATTTCAAATTAATTATTTGTACTTTTTTCTTTTAAATATTCAATTTTGGTCAATCAAGTACCACGATTCATTTTCTTTAATAGCACATGCTCCAATTCTACTATCTAAAGTATACAAATTTACACCCAAATATCCCTCACTATTTCCAGATAACACACATTCCATAAAGTCTGAAAAGGATTGACTTTTCTCATTTATAATTTATAATTTATTTTTATAAGTTTTTCAATTTAATAATTTATAATTTATTTTTATAATTTTTAAATAATTATTTTTTTTATGTATAATTCATTTTTTATAATTTTCCAAATTAATAAATTATATTAAAAGAATTATTTTTACAATTTCCTGAAATTATTAATTTCAAAATTTTAATTTAGTTTTATAATATTTTGATATTAATAATTAATAATTTATGATTCAATTTTTCAGCTTTTGAAATTAATAATTCGTAATAAGCAATTTATTTTTAAAACTTTTTGAAATTATTATATGGATCGATCAATGTTATAATTATCCCAAATTATTAGCCGAATTAATATTATAATTATCCAAAATAGTTAATTTCATAATAATTTTTATTTTTATAATTATTTGAAATAATTTTATAATTATCAGAAATATAAAATTATTTATAATACATATTTATAAATAATATACAATAAATTTATTTCACCCCACTAACCCATGAAAAAATGTCTCATATAGCATATATAAGTAAAATTTATCTCCTCTCAAAATACTTCTAATTAAACAAATAATTATCTCAAAATATTTTTCTATAAAATTTCAAAATAAAAACAAACAATTACCACATCTCTCAATCGACTATTGAAAAATATTTTTTTAAAAACATTTTCCGCCATTCAACTAAAATTAAAATCAAACAAAGCCAAATAGCCAATGTGTGAATGCTAATTAATACCTTGAATCCCAAGGCAGTTAGGAGGGCCCTTTACCTGTGTAGCAACCAGCTATTTTTGTCTAAGCTAAAATTCATGTTCTGCAGAAGTCTTAATGCAATGGCATGCCAGCAAATCAGCACCTAATTTTCTTCCGGCAAATTAACAACATTTTCCCTTTTTTCTTTTTTTCTTTCTTTTTTTAATTTTTAATTTTTCATTTTTCATGAGGATTACTACTATAAAAGAGGCCTTACATATCATTTGATATTTTGTCGGATTAACGGTAGAGGTTTTTTGATGAGGATAATTATGTCACATCTATCTAAAGAGATGCAATAATTGTCGGCTAAGTCTAACAGGTAAAAACATAACACGTGTATATTATTAGACCCACTGCGCAATAAAATTATCAGATCTTATCCCTTCACACAGACACACATAAATAGAATCATAATCTCCCTTCGTTGCCTAGTGATGATTGCACGTTAATTTGGGAGTTGAATTGTAAATTCTATATTTTACAAGTGTGCAATTTCATTTTGCAAGTTGAGGGGATTTTGTATATTTCCCTCCCCATAAAGATTACAAATCTATTTCTAAAAGTGCATATTTCTAAACAAGTGGGAGACACTAGTGACTCCAATTAAGGGATATTCAATGAATTTTTGTAACAACTCGAATTTTGGGTCGCTAAATTTAAAGTTAATGTTTCGATAAAAACAATATGAATTCATTAAATTGAATTAGATTAATCTAAGTTAAAGTTTAATTGAGGCTTATGGATAATTATTGACAATTGAAGGATTTAATCATAAGTAAGTGAAGGGCTTGATTGTCCAAAGTTATAGAATTCAGAGGTCACCGTGAAAAAAGTTCAAAATTGAAGGACTACAAAATAATTAAATTAGGACCCAATTGACCATAATCAGAAATTTTATGGGTTACCAGGTAAGAATCGAAACTTGAGGGGCCGAAATGGAAATTAGGGGTCAAATTGAAGCCGGCCAAAGTTGTGGAGGACTCAATTGAAGGCGATGAAAAATTATGGGGGCCAATCTGAAAAGGCTGAAAAAATATTTCTATATATAAGATTAAGGATGGAAATTTATTAAATTCACAAAATCAACCATGGCCAGAAAACTAGAAATTAACACCACAGAAAGCTTTCTCTTAACTCAATGAACCCAACCATATCAAAAACACCCAAAACCATCGAGGAAATTGCCTAAAAAAATGAAACCGACGATAGACGAGTGGTGGGTTTGGTGGTTTTCTTGCGTACGGCGATGAAAGCAAGGTGGGCTCATAGGGCTTTTGGTCGGAATTACATGGGCAGTGCGGGGGTAGCTTCAATTTGGAGTTCCAACCAACGGTGGCGGAGAAATTGACGTGATGGCGAAGCGGTAGAGCTAAGCCTTGCGCGACGATTTTTCGGACAATTGGCCGGCCAAACAACGACCAATCATAAAATTCATGTGGAGGTTTTGTTCTTGATATTGAGGCACACCAATTGGCGGTGACAACCACCACCTTCGATAGTGGCGCTCTAGCGGCGATGGTATAGAAGGTCAAGGGACTAATTTTGAGCTTGTTTGGACAAATTTCGGCTTGAGATCGGACCCCAATTCGTCCATTTTTAGTAAGATTTCATAATTGAAGTTTAATTCGAATGCTTCTTGAACTTAATCAAGACTTCAGATCAAAATCTAATTTTAATACAAATTAAAAATTGTTAAGTTACATATTAGCTTAATATATGTAACATTTTTATAGTTATAAAATGGAAAATTCATTTATAAGGTTTGAACGTAATGATAAAAAAATATAGACCTTGAACTTGGATAACACAGTATATTATGAGCAAAATGTGAAACCTATGTTTAGAAAGCTAAAAAGATAAAGACACTACAAAGAAAATTAGTTGAAGATTGGAATTGGTAAGTAGTTGAGAATCAAACAATTAGAAACCAAATCTATGATGATATATTGTATTTAAAATTTAGGGAGTTAATGGAGTGATAACCTTGGTTGTCTTATGTCAGCTTCCTAGATTAGCTAGAAACTAAGGACGCGAGCGATCTGAAAGGCTAAAGGAAACCCTTCTGCACTTTCTAGGTGAGTTTATACTAGATTCCATTGCTGGGGAAAGAACTTATATATTCTTAATATATCCTTGTTACATGATCCTTTTTGTGTTGAGATTCAATAATTGCTAATTTGTTCGTGCTATATTATTCTTTGACTCTTATGTTGAATTTGATAGTCTGTTTGAACTATTCTTCTTGCTTGTAGCTCCTGAGCTATTGTTATTTAAATTCTCAACCCGTCCGGATATGAATTCTCAACTTATATATATATATATATTAGTAAATATATCAACATTGTTTGATCCTTTCTTTGTTGAAGATTTTTTTTCGCCTACGCCATATTGATCTTTAATTCTTGTGTTGTTCTTGATTATCAATTTGGATTTCTCTTTTTCTTTGCTTGTGATTCTTGAGCCATTTTTATTTGAATTCCCTACCTACCTTGAGTTGTTGAATTCCTGAACCGAGTGATTAATCCAATTCATGTTCACTCAAGTTTTGAAAAAGTAATTTGTTTGTGAAATTTTACCACACATCGCCTCTTTATACTGATTGAGATTCCTGGTTGATCATGTTTCATGTTGTTTTACCTAGATTGGTGATTATGTTGGGAAAATTAGAAAAAGGATTTCAAAATGTATTTTTCTATTATAGACGTGACTATTACCTTGAAATAAACCCAAAATTGACTGATTACCTATTTGTTTATCATAGCGAGTTGATATGTTTATTCTACTGTTGTTGGACATTTTTCTGCATTATAAGGGCATATGATTAATGTGGATACACAAGTATATTGATACCCTTGGATCAGTGTAGAAAGACGATTAGGTGGAACAGACCAATAGTGGTTGGTCTTCAGTCGATACCCTACTATTGTTATCCTATCTCATAGCCAGATGGAGGTAATTGTCTATAAACAGGGTAAGGCATGTGGCTAGCCATGCCCGATACGTGATTACTTTTAGTGAGCTAATCGCCTAGGGATTTGGAGGAATGAGGAATTTCTGTGTTTTCGTAAGTGGAGAGATAAGATAGGAGAACCAACAACAACAGGTTTTGAGAAAGTGTTATTGATATATTATCTATTTATTAATCTATCTAGCTAGCTGTATTCCTTGACCTGTGTAATACCTCCTATATCTGCTATAGTCGTGATTATTCTTTATTGATTCAGTACTTATTAATTTGTCATTACTCTGTATACTCATGTTGTTCCTTTATTAATAACTCACTAAGTCATTCGAACTTACAGTTTTTGCGTTGTTCCCTTTCGTTATTTACCCCAAATAAGGAATGACGAAGATAGACTAGACCACGTGACATGTGCAGTAATAGACCTATTAAGCTATAGATGTGCAGATTGTAGACATGAGTACTGATAGAGATATGACATGTAGGTTTTGAAAATGCTAAGTGTGATCTTTCATATCTCGGTATCGAATTAAACTGTTAATGTTTGTTACTTGTGGAAATTAAATATTTTGGGTTTCTAAAGGTTTATTTTCTTTTATCCAATAAGTTTTGAGTATCACCTCGGTCGAGCAGGTACCCCCTAGTCCAGGCACTTCAATTTTAATCAAAAAATTTAATTTTTCAGTATAAACAATTAAAAATCAAATCCAACACGAATTAATTTGATTCGATCAAAATCAATTGAAAGTTGATTCATTTTAATTTGACTTGAAATTGGCAGAATTATCACCTATCAAGAGTCAAATTTACATAGTTTTGATACAATTAGCATACAATATTTTGAAAAATTCACATGAATATTGAGAAAATTTGTTTTGAGAGAAAACATCCAACCATGTTTTCATTCATCTGCAAACTCAAGCATATACAACTTACAAGAGAATCAAAAGTCTAGGATCAATCCTAAAATTGGCCTAAAAAGTAGTGACAAATATTAAATTATTATATAGTTATTACTTTCTAAGATACAACATGACGAAAATAGAGTTATGAAACTATTGTACAAATTACAAAAATTTTAATGCTTCCCCTCAAATTGGAACATGTAGATCACAAATACCATACTTGCCCAATAGATGATGAAATTGTCCTTTTCCAAGTGCCTTAGTGAACAGATCTCTAATATGATGATCCCTTGAACAAATATAAGAAGTACAAGTTTATTGATAAGTAACCAAATAAAATGACAGTAAGTTTCAATGTGGTTTGTGTCTCCATAAAGACATGATTGGCTGCTACATGTAAGGCAGCTTGGTTATCACAAATGACTGACATTAGAGCTGTCAATGAAATCTTAAGATCCTGAATTCTCAGCCATAATAATTCACTAGCAGCATTACCCCTTGCTATATATTTCGCTTCAGCTGAAGAGCAAGAAATCGTGTTCTGCTTCTTAAATCTCCAATAAAATCAACTCTAGCCCAAAAAAACTATATATATATACATATAACTAGTAGTAGAAGGTTTAGTGGTTGGGCAATTTTCTCAATTTGAATCACTATGTGCTTTGTAGCTTGCTAGTTGAAGAAAGGAAATACCTTCGCCATGTGCTATCTTAAGGCATATAAGTACTCTATATGTTGCATTTAAATGCCAAACATGAGGGTCTTGCATAAATTGACTCAGAACCTATATTTAATAAGCGATGTCAGGTCTAGTGGTTGTCAAGTAGAGCAATCTACTGATGAGGTGACGATATTTGCTTGCATCTGAAACTTGCTTGCCTACCCTAGTAGGTTGCACATATTATGACTCAATTGGAAAACTAGTAGGTTGCGCATCTAGAAATGATGTATCTTCAAGGAGATCAAGAATATATTTTCGTTGACTGAGAACTATGCCCTCTTTGTGACAAGCTACTTTGATACTAAGAAAATACTTTAGATTACCCAAGTCTTTGATACGAAAAGTTGAATCAAGATGATCCTTGACTCGACCTATTGTAGTTAAGTCATTTCCAACAAGGACTAAATCATCTATATAGATCAACAAGGCTATAAAATTGGCTCCTTGTACATAAGTGAATAATAAGTTGTGCACAACAGATTATTTGAAACCAAGCTGTTGGAAAGAGACTTGAGAGTTTTTGAAACTATGCTCTAGACGCCTGCTTGAGACCATAAATTAACTTTTTTAATTTGCAAACACGATCATCACCTAGTTTACGAAAAGCCTTCTAACATCTGCGTACATACTTCTTCATAGAGATCCCCATGTAAGAAAGTATTGTTAACATCTAACTAATGAAGCTTCCAATGGCATATCACTGCAACTGATAATAAAAACAACGTAAATTAAGTATTGATTTTGGCAATTGGAACAAAAGTTCCATGAAATAGTCTAGCCCTTCAACTCCTATAAATCCCCTAGCAACAAGTCACACTTTAAAGTGCCTGATGGTGCCATTAGACTTGAACTTAATCTTGTATCCATCTAAAATCAATAACTCACTCACCAGAAGACAAATGTTCTGAACTTCATGCTTGATTTTCCTCCAATGAAAGCATCGCCTGGTTCAGGCATGTCTTCATTGCGGATCCTTGATAGCCTAGTGCAACAATTTATGTTCGTCCAAGGAAGTAATAAAGGTCAAAAAAGCTTTGTGGGTATCAGTAAAATTGTAATAACATGAGCTTTATGAGAAAGGATAGGCATTACTCAAGTGCACTTATGGAAGGAAGTCTTGAGATGGCGCTAAGAAGGGTAAAGTTCATAGTTGAACTCAAAAAATATTGTGGACATACTGAAAGACAAGAGTAGCATTAGGATTCATAAATCAAAACTTCATAAGCATGAAAATAACTAAGTTACTCAAGCATCTAAGATCTAGTCATGCTATAGATCTGGATTAGGAAGAAGAATTACCTCTTGTAGCTCAAAACAAGGAGAAAATCAACTATCTCTCTCGGATCCAGAAACTATCTGGAATCGGCACAGAAGAAACGCGACAACTTTTGCCCTAGTTATACTGCTCCAAAAATCATAAAATTAAATATGGAACACCTACACACACTAAGGAAGCTACTGTGAAAAATTGGATCAAAAATCCTTCTGTATAGGTCCAAAACAATTCGCCAATCTGGAGCTACTGTAGTGGATCTCCAAAAATCAGCAAGTCAAATGCTTTGCCTGTATTGATATGATCCAAACCCCAATCATTCTACCAATTTCCCATCACTAGATACTGGAGTTAGAGAGGAAAAAAGGACATAGAGGAGGTTGATAAGCTCAACACATGATCCAATGTATGGAGAGAGATAGAGAGAGTTTTTGGAGGGAATGCAAAGAATCTGATCTTCACACTTTTCAGCAATGTATATATCTGAATTTGCTCATCCTATATATCTATATATAGAGGGTGGAAGGTGTGATCTAGTTGGCATCACACCTTCCTCAAGGTGACTGCCCAAGTGGCATGCCAAGTTGACAAATTGAAATTCAAGTCTTGAATTTCATGTGCATTTCAATTATATTTGGGAATCTAATTTCAAATTAATTAGGATGCTAATTTAAATGAACACTTCATTTAAATTTTTTCTCCAAAAAGTATTCTTCCCATTAATTAAATTAAACACTTTAATTTAATTAATTATCCTTTGATTTAACTCTTAAATTAGACAAGCTTAACTCTTAAGCTTAAACTAGTCAACTTAACTCTTTAAGTCAACTTGACCAATTGATGGTCAATATAGCACCAAATAATTAATTCCTTAATTATTGGTCAAATTTAACTCTTTAAATTAGTTGATTAATTTAGTACTTAATTAATCAAGCCAAAATTGATCACTAAATTGGTTCCTTGAAAATCAGTCACCAAAGGTTGAATATTTCTAACATTTAGAAAATTGCTCTACCAATTTTGGAAGCTAATTGGTTTTGTGTGTGACCCAATAGGTTCTACCATTCAGTAGACATGTGGCTCACAACTCTTTGCGACTTTTGAATATCTTATATTCATTTTAGTTTAAAACTCCTTCTAAACTAATCGACTTAATTCAATTAATCTCATTAATTGAATAGTACTCAATCTCCATGGTCGATGTCCAACCTCAAGCCCATGGAGCCCAACTAATTGGCCGAAATAAATATTCTGGAGAACATCATAGCTCTATGCGTACCATGCAAATACGGTCCTTCCATCTCCTATCTCCCGAAAGAGGCCTAGGGCAAGATATTTGCCGCTCCCTAATACCCTCGATACTATATCTCTATTCTTAATGTTTGATTCCCTTGTGTGACCTCACCTTTGGAAAAATCCTTTTTCAAATTGTCACACCACCTTGTGCAAGAATTTCTCGAAATCGATCATTATAGAATACATAGGAGATGCACTCGCCCTTCACAAAAGGGAGGAGTCGGATTCCATCTTGGATCTCTCAAACCTCTATGCCAAGTAGCTCATACCCAACCTCAACCCAAAAAACCCGCTAAGTGGTCAAGGAAGATTCAAAGCATGAGGATCGGACACAAGGTTA
Source organism: Jacaranda mimosifolia (assembly GCA_018894105.1). Lineage (NCBI taxonomy): Eukaryota > Viridiplantae > Streptophyta > Magnoliopsida > Lamiales > Bignoniaceae > Jacaranda > Jacaranda mimosifolia. Next base: position 34,043,399 of record CM032120.1, on the reverse strand, counting down.
CCATGGATCATCAGGTTCGAGGATTAATACTATGTACTAGCGTAAGCGAGAGAATTAACCACTACCGACTTGCCACAATAGCTATCTAGTGGATTCTCCGGAGGTCTTCAGTGCCTTGTTATCTAACAAGCCACTAATATGCACCCGTATCTCATACAATTGTTCATGGAATAGAGCAATATTCAACTCTTGGATTTATGGATTGTTAGTGCAAGTCTATCCGGATTTTAGATGCCCAGTCTCATAAGATCCTATGACTTAAAAAATTTAAGATCACGACCGTGTGAGATTTATTCCATAGTCACCGAACCAAGTCCCATAGTCATAAGTGATCTAGGGGCTACATCCAAATGCAAGTGAAGTAATAAAGAGCATAAGATGAAGATGACCATATAAAGAATAGGTGAATTGCATTTTACCCCCCTGTGTTAGTCATAAATTACAAAAAAAGCTCCTATGAAAAAACAATAGGCAATGCACCTCCTTGTGATTTTAAAAAATAGGCACACCGCCTCCCCTTTGTGATTTGATGCACTTTAACCATAATTTTAACGTATAAAGACTATACTACCCCTAATTCCTTCATATATTGTCAATTTTATTCATTTATTCTTTTTAAATATATTTTTATATATCTTTTTCATCTCCTTCATATCAATTTTTTTATTTTTAAATTTAAAAACTATTTTTAATTTTTTTGTTTATTCATCTTTCTAATTTATTCTCTGTTTTATTTATATATTATATATACAAATACAAACATATAATATATAATATAATAAACATAATATAATATATATAATATAATACATTATAAATACATAAATGTTTATGTATATATTTATACACAATATATATTACTAAATAGACATTTTTATTATATTTTATATAATAAACCCCACCCCCACCCCCACCCCCATCTTAAAATTTTATCTATAAAATTTAAATAACTTTTGTTTATATCTTTTCTCTTTCTAATTATTTATTTCAAATTAAATATTATATATATTTATGAAAATATAGATTATATTTATATACATATATTTTTATCTCCTTCATACCAATTTTTTTATTTTTAACTTTAAAAACTGTTTTTAATTTTTTGTTTATTCATCTTTCTAATTTATTCTTTTTTTATTTATATATATTATATACAAATATAAATATATACATAAATATTTATGTATTTATAATGTATTATATATATTATGTTTTATATTATAATGTATATATATGATAATATATATAATTATTTAATAATCTACCCCCAACCCACCCCCATCCCCTCTCCCCAAACCTCACGGCTGCCATGGCAGCATTTTGGATCTAGATCTGGCCAGATCCGGCCAGACCTTGCGGGCTGCCATGGTAGCATTTTGGATCTGGATCTGGCCGCTGGCCACATTTTTCAACTTTTTTTTATATATATTTTTTATATATATTCAGGCGGCCATGGCCGCCTGGCTGCTGCTTGAATGAGGCGGTCGCCATGGCCGCCGCTAGTGTGGTGGGGGAGGGTTGGGTGGGTTGCCGGGGTGGGTAGTGGGTTATATATATATATAAATATGTATATGTAGGTATATATATATGTAGGTATATTTTTATATTTTATATATATATTTTTTAGATAGAAGTAATCTGAACCGTTAATTTTTTTTAATAAATCCAACGGTTGATTTTAAGGGGCAAAATTGACATTTCATCATCAAAAACCCTAGAACCAACCTCACTTGCCGCGCGTGATTTGCATCGCTAGTCAGGGGGGGTAATTTGCTATTTTTTTAAAAACATAAGGGGGGACATTGCCTATTGTTTTTTCATAAGAGAGTTTTTTGTTCTTTTATATTATCACAGGGAGGTAAAACCTAATTTACCCTATAAAGAATATCATTCAATCAAGATTGTTTTACAAGGAAATAGTTTTTACAAGGCCAATCTAATTGGCTTGCCGAGCACTATTCCAACATATACGACATTCTCTGTAAGGCTATTGTAATGAAGATGGTTCATGTTCTATAAATGTCACTTTGCTGTCGATAAAGAAATGAGATGGGTTACAAGGTAAAAGATGTTGTGGGCTTAATATTAGTGTGTTAAAAGTTATAGGGTTATAAGTGGCGAGTCAAACCCAATAATATTTTCAATTGATTCCACTTGATGGTTATTAATCGGGCTTTTTTAGTGAGACGGTTATGATCTGGTTTGTAAGTGTAGTTCCAAGAGTTGTAATTGGTGTGTTCACGTTGTGGGGTTGACTTATTTGGTTCAAAAGGAAAACTATTCTCACAAAAAATCACATCCCTTAATATAATTTTTTTTTTATTTTTCTAGGTCATATACCTAAGGAATATGTAATGATGAGCTCTAGATGAGAACTTATCTCTTTCTTTTACTTAGCTGTGAACATATCAAAGAGAGCGAAAAACTTTTCAAATGATCATAGTTTGGCTTTTTGAAAAATAAGCTTAATATGGACTCTTGTTGTTAAGAATTGGGATTGGCATCAAATTAATAAAATAGACAGCAATCAAAACATACTCTCCACAAAACTTTAAAGGCAAGTGAGCTTAAAACAACAAAAATCGTGCTACCTTAAGGATATGGTGGTGTTACACTCCACTCTTTTATTTTGTTGATGTATAGCAACACAATTAGTCTGATGCTGAATCCTGTTAACAACAAAGAAATCTCTCATGTATTTAAAGAAACTCACTCCCATTGTCACTCTTCACCATCTTTACATGTGAACCAAATTGATTTTTAACCAAATAACAAAACATGGATAGACAATTATAAGTTTCTGACTTACTTTTTATAAGATAAGACCAAGAGCACCTTGAATAATCATCTATAATGGTTAAGAGAAAAGGGGCACCACTAAAGGATTGATCTGTGTAATTGTAACCCAATCAGACCAAAAAAAGAAATTAAGATATACTTGTAAAGTAATTTAATGAAAGAGACAACAAAATTTAACGTGGTTCAACGATGTACCTAATCCACCCAGCAAAGATATGAATTTTATTGATTCCAAATCAAAGAGCCAAGTGCAATTTAAGTCCCACAAATCTCACGAGAACACCCAACACCCTTGTTCTAAACTACATTCTAACATAAAAATCTCTAAAGCAGTATAGAATCTATATCTGGGGTTTCACCTTCATTCGTTCTCTCTGTTAGTTCTTATCAACCTGGAAGAAAACATGATTTAAATACCTAAACAAATAACCAAATGGGCCATGGGCCTATGCGCGGCGCCCGTTGCCGAATGCCTGGCACTGCTGCAGTGGATTTCGGGCGCCATGGCGCCCAGTTGCTATATGCCTGCCCCATGCTATTTTGCACCATTTCTTTTATTTCTCGTCATTTGTAGCTTAAATTTCAAGGCATAATCAATAATTCTCCACCTTTAATTGAAATTCTCCGTTCATCATCTTTGTCCCTACCCTCAAAAAGGCCATCATCTAAGTCTACAAATATTTATCAAAGATAAGCGATACTCAAATTTGATTCCTAGAATAGTCTTAGTCAACATATTTGCCGGATTATACTTATCCCAACCTTGTCAACCAAAATGATAGCTTGTGACATCATATCCCAAACAAATTGATACCTCACATCAATGTCCTTTGTTCTTTCATGAAATGCTTGATTCTTTGACAAGCATATGACACTCTGACTATCATAAAATAATATAGTAATATTAAAACTCATACCCATATCATCAATAAGCCCCTTTAGCCAAATGCCTTCCTTCACGCCTTCAACTAAAACCATGTACTCCGTCTCTGTTGTGGACAATGCAACTAATGACTGCAAAGTCGCCTTCCAGCTAACAGTACAACTTGAGACATAAAACACGTATCCTGTCATAGACCTTCTATTGTCCAAATCTCCTGCATATTCCGCATCCACATAGCCAACAATTCTAGCAGTAGAATTCAATTAACTATATTTCAAACATTTATCTGCAGAGCCTCTCAAATACCTCACAATCTATTTCACTGGCTGCTAATGAGTGTTTCTTGACTTGTGCATGTACCTGCTCACAACACTAACTTCATGTGAAATATCTAGCCTAGTTCATACCATAGCGTACATTAAACTACCAACTACACTAGCATATGGCACATTAGACATGTCCACCTCCTCCTTAGTACTCGCCGATAGATCTAATGAGAGCGTGAAGTAAGCTGCAAGTGGCGTACTAACTAGCTTGGACTTATCCATCCTAAAATGCTCCAATACTTTCTCAATGTAATTTTGTTGAGACAAGTATAACAACCCAAAATGTCTGTCTCGGATGATCTCTATGACCAATATCCTCTTTGCACTACCCAAATCCTTCATCTCAAATTCATCACTCAACTAAGCCTTTAAAACGTTGATCTCAGATATATTTCTAGAGGCAATCAATATATCATCAACATAAAGCAACAAATATAAGAGAAGACCATCCTTACATTTCTAATGATATACACAACAATCATAAATGTTTCTAGTATATCCTATCTTGGTAATAAAAGCATCAAACCTCGTATACCACAGCCTGGGAGACTGCTTCAAGCCATATAAAGACCTCTTTGAAAGGCATGCATGATTTTCCTTTCCAGAAACAACGAATTCATCTGGTTGACTCATGTAAATTTGTTCATCCAACTCACCATGCAGAAACATTATTTTCACATCCATCTGCTCAAGCTCCATATCAAACAAAGCTACCATGGCAAGTAACACGCGAATAGAAGTAAGTTTTACAACTAGGGAGAACACCTCATGAAAATCAACTCCCTTTCTCTGAGTAAAACCCTTTGCAATCAATTGTGCCTTATGTCTAGCATCCTCAACCTCGGGAATCCCTTCCTTTTTCTTGTAGATTCATTTGCAACCTACAATTTTATGCCCTTTAGGTACATCAACCAGCTCCCATGTGCTATTCTTATATAGAGACTTCATCTCTTCACTCTTAGTTGCTATCCATTTATCAAAATCTGGATAAGAAATAGCCTCTTTAATTATATGTGACAGGACCATTATCCACAAACTCCTCGATCGAACTCAAAGCATAAGCTATCAGATTTGAATATACAAACTGTTGTGGTGGTTTGATCTGTCTCATCTCTCTATCGTGAGCCAAATGATAGTTCTATAGTGAATCAATTTCTTGTTGCTGATTAGGTGATAGTGAGCTCTCACCAGCTTCATCTACCACCTTCTGTTTCCCCTTTGAAACTTGTGGAGTGTCAATTTCAAACTATACATTCTCCTTGATGCCTTGTTGACTACTTTCACCCTATTCCACCTTTTTCATCATAGCAGACTCATCGAATAACACATCTCTACTAATAATCACCTTGGAGCCCTTGTCATCAGTACACCACAAATGATAACCCTTAACTACATCTGCATAGCCAAGGAATATGCACTTCCTAGCCCTCGGCTCAAGCTTCCCATCGCGGACATGAGTATAGGTTGGACACCCAAATACTTTTAGATTTGAGTAATCAGCAAGAGACGTGGACCAAATTTCCATTGGCGTCTTGCAGTCCAAAGAAGTCAATGGTGACCTATTCACTAAGTAATAAACAATATTAATTGCTTCTACCCAAAAATCCATGGACAATCCAGTGTTAAAGAGCATGCATCTAGCTGTTTCCAAAATGGTCCTGTTCATCCATTATGCAACTCCATTCTGCTGTGGTGTATGTACAACTATGCTATGCCTCCCAATTCTTTCCTTATTGTAGAATTCCTAAAATTCCTTGTTGCAGAACTTCAATCCATTGTTAGTCCTCAAGCGTTCGACCTCCTTTCCTGTCTGCTTCTTAATCAAGGTCTTCAATTGCTTGAAGTTGATAAATATCTCATCCTTATGCTTCAACACGTGCACCCATACTTTCCGTGAGAAGTCATCAATGAATGTTAGCATATACCTGGTACCACCCTTTGAGGGAACTTGAGAAGCCCTTGATCCTGTGAACTGCAGTGCTAAACTTCACCCTGTGCTGCTTGCCAAGAACACATTGCTCACAGCAATCCAGCTCCCAAGTCTTCTCTCCATAAAGCAAACCCTATTTGCTCAATTCTGACATTCCCTGCTCACTCATATGCCCAAGCCGCATATGCCTCAATCTCGTAGTATCATAGATTGATGAAGAAATTGCTACAGTACTAGAAATTACTACCCTGCAATATGTAAAGACCATTCCTCTTGTCCTCCTTCATAATTAGCAGAGCACCCTTGGAAACCCGCAGAACTCCATATCGAGCTCTATACTCACAACCATTCTTATCCAGAGTACCCAGCAAAATTAAATTTTTCTTCAAATCAGGAACATGACGCACATCTTTTAGCGTCCTCAATATTTCGTTGTGTGTTCTGATATTCACTGTGCTAATCCCAACAACTCTACAAGATACATCGTTTCCCATGAGCACTTTACCACTATCATATTTCTAATAAGTGATAAACCAATCCTCTCATGGGGAACAACCACTATCTAAAATCTACTCGAAACTCAAAGACTTTCAATAACGTTGAGAACAACGGTACCATCAGAATTATCCTCAACAATTCCAGCTACATCATCCCATTTTTTATCAGAAGATTCACCCGAATCCTTCACCTTTCCAGTTTCCAGTGCTCATTTTCTCTGTACCTAAAATATTTATCTTTTGTTCTAGACTTGGTTCGGGACTTAGATCGGCCTCTACTTCTTCCCCTTTCTCTCGATCTCCCATTCGTAACCAATCCTTCCCCACTTTCACTATCATTACTGCCTAGGACAGGTTTTCTCAATTCATTAGAATTCAATGAGGCCTTCACATCCTCTATTAAAATCATATCTCTCGCATATAGCAAAGTAGTAACCAAGTGTTCAAAAGATTTAGGCAGAAAACATAAGAGAATTAAAACTTGATCTTCATCCACAATTTGTACATCTATACTAGCAAGATCTAAAATCACTTTATTGAAATAATCAATATGTTGAGTAATAGAGGTACCTTCCTTTATCCTTAATATGTATAATCATTGTTTCAAATACAGCCGATTGTGAGGGACTTCATCATATAGAGACTCTCCAGCTTTGACCACAATCCCGCCGGTGTACTTTCTGTGACAACCTCTCTCAATACGTTATCTACCAACGATAACACTAGAGTACCATAATCCTTCGCCATAAATTCATCATTTTCTTCATCTGATAGTGTATCTGGCAAGAAAGCTCTACCCTTTAACGCTCTCTGTAGACCTTGTTGACATAGGAGGGCGTGCAACTTCATTTTCCACAACGCAAAATCATTCTTCCCATCAAACTTCTCTATCTCGTAATTCATGGTGGACATTTAGTCAAACTAGCTCTAATACCAGTTTGTTGTAGCCTAGTCAAACCTAACAAAGAAATTAAGAAATACTTGTAAAGTAATTCAATGAAAGAGACAACAAGATTTAACATGGTTTGGCGATATGCCTAATCCACCTAACAAAAATATGAATTTTATTGATTCCAAATCAAAGTGCTAAGTACAATTTAAGTCCCACAAATCTCACAAAAATACCCAACACCATAGTTCTAAACTCCGTTTTGAGACAAAAATCTCTAAAGCAGTATAGAATCTATGCCTAGGGTTTTTCCTTGGTTTGTTCTCTGTGTTAGTTCTTATCAACCTAGAAGAAAACGGAGTTTAAATACCCAAGCAAATAGCCAAACCGGTCATAGGCCTATGCGCGGCGCCGCAACGCCTGCTACTGAATGCCTGGTGCCGCAACGCTCAGTCGCTGCATGTCTGCTCCATGCCGTTTCGCACCATTTCTTCAATTTCTTGCCATTTGTAGTTTAAATTTCAAGGCATAATCAACAGGCCCCAAATATCAATATGTATTAAAGCAAAACATTCAACACTTTGCTTAACATTGACAGAGAAAGGTAATCAGGTTTGTTTAGCTTTATGACAAGTATCAAAAAACTCGTGAAAGTCGTTAGGAAGAAAAATACTAGGAATCAACTTTAACTTATCAAAAGGCAAGTGACCTAGATGCATATGTCACAGAACATGATCCGATCATGAAATGCTTTATCTCGCTATTCCACAATTTCCCTCTAATTGGTAAATGCTATATTGAAGTCTACCCTTTTCCATCAGTTTCCTCATATGTAGGTCTTGAAAAAAATATTTGGGCAAGAATATGTAATTGAGCAATCCAAATATTTTGTGGCGTTGGCTACTGAAAGGAGATTGCATTTAAATCTAGGAAAGAAAATTGCATTTTCTTACTTAATTTTTGGTGTAGCATGGTTGTACCAATGTGGGTTAGTTTGAGAGTTGAACCGTCGGGTATATTTATAGGTAGACGATAGCAAACAGGCTCGATGTCATCAAGTATTACTTTATTTCCTAACATGGTCTGATGCACTACTATCTACAATCCAAGGATCACTAGAAAAGTGCACTTACCTACAAAGTTTGCTAGGTGCTCATTAATATAATTTTGAATTGATGTCAAATCACGGAGACATAAGAGTTTGGAATATTGACATGTAGTTAGTCTAATAGTTTGTTGCATATGTTGTTGTTTTTAGTTGTTATACTTATGCTCATATGCCTCTTGCTTAACAGAATTGGATGATCAACCATTAGTTGCCATAGCCTGATCGCTGCCCAGAATTACCTTTGCCATTGTCTACACAGTCCACAACTTTGTTGGTTATTTATCTAATTGGATGGGTAATCTATGATTTCAAAATATTAGACCTCAATGAGGCCACCTTTCACTCAATAATCGCATCTTTTTGCGATATCAGTTACTAGAACTTTGATTTCTACTTATGCATCATATTTCATTATTTTTGGAATCAGATTTTGCTGCAAAAGTTGCACCTTCTGATGTTGGTGCTTGTTGCTCATTCTTTTGCACAAAAACCTATTGCTTTTCTTACAAAGCCACGCGAAAAATTGGCTGTGGTGGAGTTGGTTACATTGACAACACATGGGGATCCAAGGCAATCAAAGTTGCTATTTGATTCCAATTAGAATTGATGGGCTTTTTCTCTCTACCATCTTTGTTGATGTTCCTTTGCCGCTTCACATTTACACTGTGGTAATTGATCACATATTTGAAGCTCTTGTTGTTATAAGGTTTTTAATTTTGTGTAAAATCATGTCAAGGTTTGATTATCTTCTTGAATCAGATTGGAAACGTCCTGTTTGATTTTGTATAAGCGAAGGGCATTGCTCTATCGATATCTTTTACAAAGTTCGTTCTTAATCTCATGTGTTGTTTCAATATACACCACACTTTGTTGTATGTGTTTAGCTAAAGAGTTCCTTATCCAAGCCTTTACCATTGTATCATTCTTTTTCTACTTGATGGAAACATGGTTACTTTGAATCTAGTAATTGCAAGCTGCCATCAATTAACCCATCTTTGTTCTTCACTTAAAGTGTTGCTTCCATGTTTTCATTGTTTTGCAAACTCAAATATATATACAATTTACAAGAGAATCAAAAGGCTAGAATCAATCCTAAAAATCGGCCTAAAAACTAGTTACGAACATCACATTATTATTATACAACTGTTACTTTCTAAATACAACATGACAAAAATGGAAGATATTATACAACTATTATACATATTATGAAAACCTCAATATATTACTGCTAAAGCTACAATAATATAATATAGTAGGGATAAGAATAGGCTAGACCACTTATCAGGGTCCTATGGCCCAACTTTACGTATGACCTAGTTAACCCTAGTCTATTAAATAAAAAGCTCAGATGATCAAAGCTTAAAAAATAGTTTTTCTAATTAAATAGGCTAAACTTAAGCTCTTTTAAAATCCCACAAGCCTAACAGGCTGATCCATTTATCATTCTTTAAATAATATAAAATAATTATATTTATATTATACATTAATAAGTTAATATAAAATAGCTTTTATTATTTAATCGATATTTAATGAAAGTCGGTTAATTTACTTTTACGCTTTATATCCATTTAACTTTTATATATATACAACTATTTTATACTTTAATTTTAACTTTCATAACTACGTATCTATTTTTTTACCTTTTGGCTATTGTCTACATACATTTTCATAATTTACATAACTATCAAGCCTATTAAATAACTAGACATATTAAGGTTTATTACAAATTTGAACCTAATATATAAAAGCTTGTACTTATGTAATGTTTAAACTTAATTGGAACCTTAATAGAAAATAAGCTTTTTGACCAAATTAAGGTTTTTGAATTTATTAAAAAGGCTAGGCCTAACATTAAAACAAAGTATATTATAGATAATAGATTACATTTAGACTTATTATTTCTACAACAAGCCCGACCTATTTAAGCCAAATCCGAGCCTTGCCTAGCCTAGTTTCACACATATAATATACCCATGAACGAAAAGTGAAACATCTAAGTAAAAGATATTCAAATCATCAAAACTCCAAATACTAAATTACATTCAAATGATATCTAAATTGTTCAAATTACATATAATTCTAAATTCCCCAATCACAAATTTTCATAATTTCATTTAAATTAAAAATTGTTCAAATGGCTTGAAGGGCTTCGCCTTTATCCTCATCCCCTCAACCCAGCTCACATATTGATATGTCGTCCTGATATCCTATAAGAAATAACAAAAGATGACAAACAACGTTATTGAGTACTCTTCACTACTATAAACTGTAAAAAATTAAAATTAAAAAGAAAAAGAAAAACACAAACAAATGATTTATATAGTTATATTTAACCAAAAAAGATACCAATCATAATTTATAATTGAACCTGTACGAACACTTAAGATTGCATTTAGAAACAAAAAATTAAACAGAAAATATCAAGATTAAAAGTCCGATAAAAGAAATACATATCTTAATGATAATAGAGTTAAATAATATATGACTGAGTCGATGGATTTGCAATTGATTTCTATTTTTTTTTTTTTTTTTAATTTTTGATTTGATTTTAATTTTGATTAATCCATCCCAAAAAACCAAATTAAATTAATTGAAAATTTATTATTACGTGAATTGAAAAGTGAATCATATATACTTGATACTTCCATTTTCACACCCCCAACACCAAATAGATAAACATCACGAAAAGAATCTGTGTCCCTTCATCTAAAACTTGTTTATTTCATTGTCTAAGAGAATATGACCCCATGAGAATTGCCTCCTCTCCAACCCACTACTTATAGTTTCCTCCACATATTCTTTGTTCACTTGATAATACCAATTGAAAGGGCCTAAAAAGCTAATAAGGCAAATACAAAAACTTCCAGAACTCCCCAATGTCTATTAGCAATAATTAAAAGACAATTAAGTCATCATCCACGGTATATGTTTCACAACCTGTGTGTGTGTGTGTGTGTGTGTGTGTGTGTTTTGATAATTGAATAGAGTAGTACAAATAAAAGTTGTTTTTTTAAAACAAATTCTCAACATAAAATGGCATTTCCATAACAGGTTGGCTCTTTCTGGCAGGTACCGTACAGTACAGAGAGGGTCCTTCTACACGACTACACCTAACATCTATGAGAGGCATTAATTTCCATTCCATAGCATGTGGTGTGTACAACAAACAAATCATGGGTTCAATAAGTACTCAACAATTAATGGAGAGTATTTATTATTTCATCTTTCCTTACTATATTAACAGAGGACCTACAACAATATATTATTATTATATATATGCCACCTGTACGTACATGTATTCGTTTTCACTTTTCATCAATAGTAAATCTAGCACGATTGATACCTCTCGGCTCTCGCGCGTTATCACAAAACGCTGCTAGCTGTACTTTGTAATTTATATCAGTTTCATTCCTTACATTATTAATTTTTATCTGCTTAATAAAAAATATCAAGCATATTAATTTTTTTTTTGTTATAAAAATAATTAATTATAAATGAAATACACTAGCATGTACTCATGAAGCAAAACATGAATTGAAATAAAGGAATTGAAGTGGATTTATAAGCAGTGCTGTTGCGCCAATCCCAAATATATGTGCCTGAGTCACATTTGGATGCAAAGGTCTTGAATAGTCACTTTAGCTAGGCATCGATCTCACTAAAAGATAGATAATTTTCATCCCTTAAACATCAATGTAGGATCTTCAAGGATATGCAATTATTAGATTTTTGTTTATTTATATACACACACTTCACATATTTGTTAGGTTTATTTGAATGATCATTAATAAATTCGAACCTCATTTTATTTACATACAATAAATAGTTGATATGTTAGTTAGGTTCAGTTCAACTGTTTGTTCAATTCGAATATTCAACCTCATACATTTAACTGGACTTATTTTGTTGTGTTGAAAACTGCTCGGGAATTAGATGACTTAACAAGAAATTAGATTCTTACAATTTACTAATATTGGTTGTAATCAGTTCCTTGTTTACATCGGCCACCATTAACATCATGTCTTACTTAGCCAACTAACAACTATAATTTGAAGGCGCATGCATAGAAGAGATCGATTGTAAGAAAAGAAACGTCCATATAATTCCCATCCATATAATTTTCAATATAATATATGTTACATATATTAGGCTCGCCGCTCGTATATCTGGGGATGGAGGGCGCTATTAGAAAAAGTCAACTCTATCGGCCATCATCATTACGTCTCTTTCTCCATCCAAAGAGATCATCAATTATTACTAGTCGAAGCACTGAATAACACGACTAAAATTCATTTATAAAATTTTAAAAAGAATATAAAACACGCTCTTATATTCTATAATACATCAAACCCACTAATAAATATATTTCCTCATCGTTTTTCATTTTTTCCAACATTAACTTTACCTGGACGAAACAGTGTTCAAAGCTTTAGCCAAACCATTCATGGCACCATAGCTCTTCGAACCGAATCCCAAACACCCCAACAACCCCTGCCGATACGGCAAGAATGTCTTCTTCCTCATCTCCTCCGCCTGCGCTCTTTTCGCTGTGTAATGCATTTCGTGAGGAGATGGTGAAATCACCCTTCTTTTACCAGCCCCATTTTTGTCTACCGTCCTCCTTTTACCCTCCCCATTTTGTTCTTTCATCTTGGCATTCCTCGTTAATGGCGTCGTCATTTTCTTATCCTTGACAGGGGAAAAGGATAAAGAGCCCCAAAACTTATGGCCCTCGTTTCTTCCTTCGCTCTTGCTTCTGTACAGAAACTCCTTCAGGAAAACCCATCTCTTCGAACTCCTTCCGGCCGACGAAGACCTGGACGAGCAGGGTGTCGTTTCGTCGGACCCCTTTTCTTCTTCGCAATTGTTGGCGTTGGCGTTGGCGTTGGAGTGTGTGCGTGCAGATTCCTCGTCTAGGGTAGTAGCCCGTTTGCAGTCGGCGGTTTCCCAGTGAAACGGCGGCGTTGTGTTTCTCACTGGAGACATGGATCTGGTCCTCCGGCGCAGGGATCCGGACCGGAACTTCAAGTCCCTGCCGCGGCCCAATGTTTGGTCCTCTTCTACGATATCGTCGGATTCGATCAGAGGGGCCAGAAGCTGGGGGCGCTGGAGGTGAGTGGAGAGCTTCATGGGTCGGATCTGGCCGTTGAAAAATAACTCGTCGGCGGAGGTCATGGATTCCGGGGAGTTGGCTCCGGTGGAAGGCAGCGTGGTGGAGAAATCGAAATCAAACTCGAGCGAACTATTAGCGTCTGCTGTTGCGGCGGCGGAGGAGGAAGGAGAGGAGTTGAGCTTGGATGTAGAAAGCACAAAATGCATGGGACTGGCGGGGGCACTGTAGTAAAATCCAGCGAGGGGCATGCCGCGACCAGGGCTGGAAGGGGCACTCACGTAGGGAGTGGAGCAGCAGCTGTCCATTTCGTCGGAAAATTCTTGTGCGGCGGTGGCGGTGGCGGGATTTTCGGCCTCTTCTTCCATTTCTCCTTATTTTCTACAGACGTTGCGATTTGAGCTGCGGAGTACAGGACAGGGGTGGTGATTTTTATATCTGGGAAGTGATGAAATGGGTGCCATGTGGGGAGTTATATAGTCAATCTTTCGCGAGATAATATGTCGTTAGACATTCAAGAACAATATTTATTAAAAAAACAAAAAGTAAAAAGTTGCACGGAATTTTTAGTATATACGTATAATATATATATATTATCAAATTTGAGCATAATTTTTATGATTGTAAATTTTCAAAATTTGATCCAAATTTAAGTCATTAAATTAAGAAAAGTTACAATTAATGAAGTTGAAAGTTTTAGTTATAAATGAAAATAAATTTTAATGAAATAAGACGAATAGATTCGAAAGCCTTATAAATTATTAAAATATAATTAATTTTAATGCCAAGAATATTTTATTTTGCTCCTTGCCATTTTTTTTAAAATCATACTGATTCTTCCTTCAATATTTTCCTTTATCATTAATAAAGTTATGATGCTGCATGGAAATCAAGTGTGGGTCAGTTTTGGTAAGCAGTAAGGTATCAAGTTCGTTTTATCTGAAACGCATGCAGAGAGCTTTCAGTTCTCAAGTACTCGTAATTTCTTGCTAATGATTTTTCATGTGGAGTTTCTCTTCGGAGTTCAATATATTATAATTTATTCCTTAATGGGCTCGAGCTTGTTAAGATTTCGATACCCTTCTTGATGGACTTAATTAATTTGGCTCATCGACCTTTTATTTTATTATTATCTTTCATCTATTGGGCCTTATATGATCCTTTTACCTTTTTGCTTTTGTGGACTTAATTAATTATATCATCAAGTCTCCCTATTTTAAATTTGAAAATTGATTTTCATGTTGAAAATATAATATAAGGTTCAATCAATTTTAACTTTTAGCATATCTTAATTCATTAAAATAAGATTATTAGATTAATTGTGATTAATCAAGTTAAGTATGGGCTTGCGTTTGCTCAATTCTCGTTTAGGTAAGATTCAATAGGCTTCATTTTATGTTGTTTGTTAGGAGGCATCATGTTGGTCACTTTACATTCACTAAGGACTTAGAAAATTTTCAAGTGTGCCATCATAAGAAAGTGGGATGTTGGGAGGTAGGATCCAATTCAAATTGGGATCGAAGTTGATTCAAACTTCGTGGAAGAGACAAAGAGTGTGTATGGCGATTGGAATGACCACCTCGAGGATAGCTGGCAAGGTGGCTACCAGGCAATACTTGTGTTGAGCGCTAGCTAGGAGTTGAGAACTCATAGGGCACCCACATCTGGGAGCTCGGTGTCCTCTCTGGTATCCAAATTAGGTGTTCACATTACTTTTACACAGGACCATCCGACCCTTTTCAAAGTTAGGGGGGTTCTTATCAAAAGTTGTTAGGTATTTGTCATTTTATCGAATGTGACCATTCATATTTTCTATGAAAGGGGTCAGTTAAGTGTCAAGAAATGGCAAAAATTGCATAAAATCCCAGGAACTTAGAAAATTTTCTCAGGACTAAGTTTCACATTTTCAAAGGAGCTAAGGTCATGTTTAATTTGCTTCTGCATAGAACAAATTTAAGATTTTGCAGTGACTAAGTATAAGTTGAAAATAAGTATGTGAACTTACATGTCGCAATGAGGTTAAAGCATGTCTTACTTCATGTCTCGTATATGATGTAGACTTTTTTATAGAGCTTTTCACTTTAAAGATCCTTCAAGGTCACTTGCGGCGTTTTGTGTTCTTTGAAGTGGTTAGGCACTTTCAAAAGCTTGTAAGATTGTTCCATTGGGGAGATGTTATTTCATGCTTCAAAGATATATTTGCCAGGTTTAGTTACGACTCACAGTTAGGAGTGCCTTTTAGCGAATCTCTTCGAGGGGTCTTATAGTGATTATGGTTTTCGTGAGCCTCACTTCTTTCTTTTTTTTGGGGAGGGGGATGGCTAAGTATCACAACATAAAGAGATGTTTGCGTGCACAGTATTGTCAGACAAAGTGTCTTTGTTTTAAGGATATTAGTATTTTTGCACTGGGTCATTTGACAAACTTATCTTATGTGAACTTCATTGCTTTTTCAACTCGAGGTAGTTGTTCATTTGGGGCGATCATTGTGGAGATTATCGGGCGGGGGCCTAGGCTGGCGCCAGACGCTGACTATTTTTGGGATTCTTGGCGCCAAACCATGTTGTTGGGTATTGAGTGCCCATGGAGCGCCTAGTCATGTAGCTGCACTAGATACCTATGGGGTGTCTGACCATGTCATGGGCTTAGATGTGTTTCATAAAATTTCAGAGCAAGTCTCACTAGGGAAATCTTTTCGCAATAATCGATCAATTGAATTGAAGTTTATTAGGTACCTTACTAGTGAGGTCACATCGCAGTACTTAGTTGTTTGCTTTAAATGTAGTTGAGTGCTTGATTGGTAATAGCTTATAAATATTAAGTATGATGATGGTGCTCTACAACGAGCCCCATTTGGGGGGCCCTGACGTCACTACCAGTAGGCAAATTTGACTGTGGGGCCTATTCGTGAGGTCTTTGTTGATGATGTTAAGTATTTTGATAAAGTTAGAAATGCGAGCTTCGTTTAGAAGTCTCGTTGCCAAACATTGAATTGTAATAATGAGAGGTGGTGCTTCGGCCATATGCCTATGGAGGGGTTTGGTGATCGAATCCGAGGGTGTGACCACGTACTTCCTAGGAGGCCTCATGGTAGACTTACGCAAAATAAATCTTATAAGTTGTAGTAAATTATTAATCATTTGTGGTCATACAACTACTTGCCTGCGGGAAGGGTATTTTGTAGGCTAATGCGCAACAATCTCATACTCCTAGAGGAGCCAAGTAGTAGATTTATGCTAAATTAATACTCAACTAAGGTGTTGGTGTAATTTGTTCATTTTCATTATGATGTTGCCACGTGCCTCCCGAGAAGGTTTTTAGTGGGTTTACGCATAGCAATCATGTACGCACTGAGGATTCGAATATTACGTTTATGCCAAAGAAATCGAGTATGCTCCGGAGAGCAATGCACGAGCACCTCATATAATTCAAGTATGCTCCTAGAGCAGTACACAAGTATCTCAAGAAATTTAAATATGCTCAGAGAGTAGTGCACAAGTGCCTCAAATAGTTCAAATATGCTCCTGAGAGCGATGCAAAAGTGCCTTACATAGTTCAAATATGCTTTGGAAAGCGGTGCACAAGTACCTCAAATAGTTCAAGAGGTATTCATAATCATGGAGAATATCAGTAGAATTTTATTAGAATGAAAAAAATAACAATAATAGTACTAGAGCAAGCCATTCTCTTAGGCAGTCTAATAACTTAAAATAATCTAAATACTTGAACAATGTTAAATCAATGCTGAAAATAAAAAACATACAAAACTAATAGTAGGTGTGAGCAGGCTGGGATGGTCCGACATTCATGCATAGAACTTTCTCAAGTTGGAGATATTCCAAGTTTTGAGCACTTTTTCCACCCATTATCTGCAGCCTGCATTAGCTCGAGCTAACAATCTCCTTTATTTTGTAAAGCTTTCCCACTTGGCGTCTAATTTTTTAAGGGGTCCTAAAGCTTTTTTTTTTGCATCACTAGATCGCCTACTGGAAGTCTCCGAGGCACACTTTAGCAATATAGGATTTCGCTATCTTCACCTTGTAAATTTCCACGAGAACATACACTATTTATTTTTCTCATAGAGCATATCAAGGGTGGCCTCAACTCTCTTGAATTTTGGGAGGCGTCGCAGTTCTTCACTTTCTAGTTGACTTCACTAACTTCAGCAGGCGTGATCGTTTTTGCTCTATTCACTTAGTTGAATGGTAATTCTCACGTGGATGCTTGAGGTGTGGTTTGATACGCCCATTGCATAGAAGAAAGCTCAATCACGTATGCTCCCTTGACATCTCCAAGCTGTATCTTAAGATGTTGGAGGATCGTCCTATTCATGACCTCAGCTTATCTATTAGCTTGTAGGTTAGCAATGGATGTAAAGAACTATTGATAGAGAGTTTTTGGCACCACTCTCAGAGCTTTTGCTCTGATAAACTGGGTTCCATTGTCAGACATCAATGCATGAGAGATCTTAAACCAATATACAATATTCTTCTAAAGGAATCTTATCACCTCTGTTTTAGATATCCGTGCTAGTGGATTTACTTCCACCTACTTGGAAAAGCAGTCAATAGCTATGATAAAAAAATTTCTATGATTGGTAGCTCGGAGGAAAAGTCCCATAATGTCCATTCCCTATTGTGCAAAGGGGCAAGGGTTGCTGATTAGTTGTGAAGGACTACTGGGTTAGTGATTGAAGAAGGGATATTCTTGACAAGGTTCCCAACTCCTCACCAATGCTTAAGCTTCTTTCAACATGGTAGACCAAAAGTATCCTTGCTGAAGAGTTTTGGACATCAGAGATCTTGCTTCAGAATAGTTCTTACACAAGCCTTCATTACCTCTCTTAATACATATTCTATCCTCATTGGTGACAAACACTTCAAGTAAGGTTGCTAGAAGCCTTATTTATACAAGTCTCCATGTAGTAGAACAAATCAAGATGCTTATACCTTCCAAGCCTCCTTCAAGTTGCTCGAGAGGTCACCTTTCTATAAGTGTTTTATGATGGGAGTCATCCACATAATGGTACCATCCTTTATGTCCATAACTTCAGGGGGGAATAAGTTGCAACTTCAGGAAGTTGTTGGTCTGGTGTATCTAGAGTTAAGAATGTGATTTGGCGGCTCTTTACACCCACCAGCGTACAAGCAATCTTTTATCTTCTTTGGATTCATAATTCCAAGTAACTTAGTTTACCACAAATTAGGAATTACTGTAGGCTGGCAAACATCATGCTCCACCGCCTAGGCCAACTTTATCTCGATGATTAGTACCTTATGTTTAGTTTCGTTGTTAGAGGCTAGGAATGTAAATATGACAATATACTCCAACTTTTTGCTATGGAGACTCCTAATGAGTATCCTTGCTTCACTACTATATCCCGTGGACGATACATATGCATAAAGGGTCCATGTTGAAAGGGAGTTTCATGCATCTTTCCCTATACCTTCCACTAGGAAGTCCTACAAAACTTGAGATTTGATGGTGGGTCGAGAATAATACTCAATCCCCTATTGACTCAATTTCATCACCCATTTTGTTAGTCTTCTCAATGCTTTTGGACTGCTAAGTATTCTCTTCAATAGGTAATTGGTGAGCACCGTGATTTTATGAGCTTGAAAGTAAAGGCGGAGCTTCCACGTGGCCATCATTACCACCACGATTAACTTCTCCTAGGAGAGTCTCACTTTGGGACCTTGCAAGAGGTGATTGGCATAGTACATTGACTAGTGTTTTCTTTCTTGTTCATAGACTAGGGTATTGCTCACTATAATGTTAGTGGTGGTTAGATATAAGTATAGCATTTCACCCATCCTAAGCTTTCTCAGCAATAAGGTGATTTTAAATATTTCTTCAATTGTAGGAAGGCTCTGTCACATTTTTCAGTACATTTGAAGGTCTTGGCTCCTCTCAAGATCTTGAAGAAGGGTAATTCCTTCTTAGCAGGATAGGAGATGAAACGATTTAAAGAAGCTAGGTATCTAGAAATATTTGTACTTTCTTAATATTACATGGGGTGGCATCCAGAGCTCTGTCTTTATCTTATCAGGGTTGGCTTTGATCCGACACCTAGACGCCATATATTCCAAGAATTTTCTTCCATACATGCTGAAGGCTTTGATCTTATCAGAGCTGCGAATTAAATCTCCTCAAGATGTTGAAATATTTTCCAAAGTTGGAGAAGTGGTCTATATGCTCGCAACTCTTGACCAACATGTCATTAATATACACCTCTATCTTCCTTCGGATTATATCTTCAAACATGTAATTCACCAATATCTTGTATGTGATGCTTGCATTTTTAAGTTTAAAAGGCATCATATTGTAATAGTATATATGCCATAAGCAATTACAAAACTCATCTTCTCTCAGTCCTTTGGGGTCAGATAGATCTGGTTATACTTTGATATGCTTACTTGATACCCCTAATATGTATTAATGAAGCTCAACATCTCACACCCCATTGTGGAGTCCACCCTCACATTTATGCATCGGAGGGAGAACGAGTCCTTCGGGCAAGCCTTGTTTAGGTTGGTGAATCAATGCATATCTTCTACTTTTCATTAGGTTTGGGCACCAACACTACGTTGGCTATCCACACAGGATATTAAACTAGTCGAATGTACTTTCCCTCCAAGAGTTTATCCACCTCCTGCTTGATTATCTGGCATCGCTCTATTCCAAAGTTTCTTCTCTTTTACTATATTGGCTGCACATTTTGGCCCCTCTTGAGGTAGTGCATAATGATGTTAAGAGAGATTCCCTACAGGTCCATCACGCTCCACGCAAACACATCGTAGTTGTCTCTCAAGAAGTGTACCAGCTCCTTCTCAAAGTTTGCACGTAAGAGGGCTCCAATCTTGGTAGTTTTCAAGGGCTCGCCAGGGAAGATTTTTACGATCTTAAGCTTCCCTTTGACTCCAAGATCTAGCTCTTCAACCTTTCTTTTTTGACCTCGAGATTTAGAGAAAGTGAAGTCTTTGGCATCAGCAGTCCAGTTTATCACCAACAGTGAGGATATGTCCAGGTGACTACTTTCTCTACCTCATGTTAGGGGGTAATGCTAGCATCAAGAACTTGATCCATAGATTTTGTATGAACTCTCTGCGTTCCTTCTTTTTGTATAGAATTTCGATAGACGGCGCCAAAATGATGCTTTATGAAAATAAAATTGAGGTCCTTTTCGGCAAACAACAAGGTATCAAGTCCCTTTTTTGGGAATACATGCAAAGAGTTCTCAATTCTCAAGTACTCACGATTTCTTGCAAATGATTTTTCGTGCTTCGCTTCTCTTTAGAGCTTAGTGTTCATAGTATATTTCTTATAGGCTTGAGCCCTAAGGTTTTGATGCCTTTCTTATGGGTTTAATTAATTTGGGCTCTTCGGCCTTTTATTTAATTATTCTTTCTCATCCATTGGACCTTGTTTAGTCCTTTTGCCTTTGTGGATTTAATTAATCATATCAAGTTTATTTTACAAATCTAATCATCATACAGGAAGAATAATATAATTTCTACATTATTGTATAAAAAAAAATTGTACAATATTTGATCAAAACTCAAGAAAATTGAAAACGATACTAAATAAAGATTTTTTTTCTTTGCATTCTGATAACATTTCAAACGGGATTGTAGCCATGCAACATATAAAAATGAAAAAGAAACGACAAATAATTAAATTAGTACATTTTATTATTATTGTTAAAAGAAAGAAGTATCTTACTGATAAATTGAAATACTGCATCTCATTTATACTATTATAAAAAAGAAAGATTATTTTATTTATAAAATAGAAGTTGTTTCATGCAAATTCACAAATGTAAACCTTTAATTTTATTTATACGGATGAAACTAAGAATTCATGTATACCAGTTTCATGACACCAATTTAATTTCATCATTTAATTTTGTGATATCAATTTTAAATATATCAAATTTGTCATTTTACCTATTCCATACATTAAACTAGGTTGTAATTGCAATATAATGTCTAAACAAATCCATGTACTCAAGAACTCATATTATTTCTTGTACAACCGCCCATGTACTTAAAGATTTCCAACATTCTTATGGTACATTTGCTTTACATTTATTTCTTAAGTGAGTTAATTTCTGGTGCATAACAACTGGATTTTTCATATGATTGCACTTATTATTGGCATCTATTATATTTCTATTAAATTGGAATATGTACATAAAGTAAACATACGATATCATTCATAATATTCATACTCAATTTATATTCAAAATAAGAAATATGATGCTTTAATTGCACAGATAGTATCATTAGTCAAAAAGTAATTTCATGTAATTTCATACTATTTGTTAGAGTACAAAAATTGTATGAATACACACACACACACACACACATATACATATATATATAATCCACTACCTAAAACAATTAAACAAAATAAAACAAAATTAGATAATGAAAATATTATAAAAGATACTGAAATTAAATCTCCTAACACGTCCCCATAAGTTGAGCATATTTATCAATTATCTTCATCATGTTAGATAAAAACACAAACACATTTACTAAAATAATATATATCACAAAAAAAAAAAAAAAGAAAGAAAGAAAGAGATAGCTCTAAGAAAAAACAAAAAAATCCCTTTCATCTTTAAAATATACCAATAATTGCAACACTATTCGAAATAATTTTTTTAGAGAAAAACTTTATTCAAAATAATTATCAATTATCTTAAACATTTACAAACCTTCCATAATTTATTTCAACATAGTAAATATGAAATGCATTTTTAGAAGCTTCAATTTGTACTGAAAATAAAATATTTCGTAGAGAATTGATACTTTTTAAGGAGAAATAGGAGGGCCAGTATAAATATGGTTTTGCTTTAAAATTGACATCTTAATAATGTGTAAAATTATTAATTAAAAATTACTTCTTTATTATTTTGAAACTTCCTACTCCAATATGAAGGTCGTTGCTTCATAACCAAGAAGTCATGAATTCAAGTTCCACTAATGTTGGTATTAGCCTATTTGTCTAATTGTATCTTATCATATCTGGTATTTTAAGTATAAATGACGTAATTGTTTCTACTTTATAAATTTAAAACATTGATATGATGATTGAAATATGATAGTGATTTTAAGTTTGAGAGAGAGGTGGATTAGATCTTCTCAAAATATACGTAGTGGAAGTAGAATCATTTAAAAAGTTTTACCTTTGAATAAAACATGAGTGTCATGCAAAAAATGTCTTGAGATACTAAATAAAATTTGGGGAAATTTGTGAGATACTGAGCATTAATGATATACACTACCTAATGCAAATAAAAGGACACTAATATTGTGGATCCATAGAGCCTACAACCACTACCTAAGCTTTCACATCAAATTTAAAACTTTATGAACTAATATGAGATAGTAATAATGTTTATACAACATAAGCACAAACAATTTGATGATAAAAAGATTAGGATAGAGATACCCTCAAAGAGTGATAAATCAGCTTTCAACAAACAACAAAACCTAATAGGATGTAATAAATTCTAGAATGCTATGGAATTAGCTGATTTGTGATCAAGCCAAGGGAACTTCTATCAGTTACTCACAACTATTGTGGACTGATGTATAGTTGTTGCCACTTTGTACGACAAACTTTAAACTCTTCATATACACCGAAACTAGACCATCACATATAATTCCTACAACATTGTCTCTACTACCTCTTTTCACTCAAAGGTCCATCGATCAAATAAACACCCAATTTGTTCTTCTCCGGGATTTCTTGGAAGCAAATGCACACCTTATCTTTCTTCACCCTAGGTCCTTGGAGACACAAACATCTTGTTGTCCTCTTCACCACAAGTCCCTCAAAGGTGAGCATACCTTTTGTCCTTCTTCACGATAAGATCCCTCAAGATAAACTAGTACAATAGTAAGGAATTAGCATACTTAAGCACAAGGTGTGTTAGAGTATCCCCCAACTCTACAACCACACTCAATAGCAACTTTTCCTATCAAACTTGGATAATTTTGATTATAGCACATTTTTTCTTTTATGATAAGACCAACAATGACTAGAAGTAAAATTGATATGGCTAATTAAACCCACAAGGATAAAAAAGTAAAAAGGACTAAAAAGGCCCAATTGATCAAATAAATTAAATAGATAAAAGGTCAGAGATCCAATTGACTAAGCCCACATCAAATTTCTAATAGGTCGGAGCCTATTAAGAAATAAAGATCATAAATACTAAGCCCCAAAAAAGAAATAGAGTACAAGAAATCATTCGCAAGAATTCATGAAACTTTGAGAACTTTTGAGAGCTGAAAACTCTCTACATCGCATTCCAGAAAAAGATAAAAAATAAAGAAAGAATTCTGCTAGCTATCCGAAAGGACCCCAAGTCCATTTTCGCTCAGCATTATCTTATCATCATCTGTGAGAAATCTGAATGAAGAAAAAAAATGTTGAGAATGCAGACAAGATATAGAGCTCGAGATTCCAAAAACTAGGTGATCACAAGATTAGAGAACATACAGAATCACCAATCTGAAGCACAATTATGTTTCGTGCCGGAGCCTATCCTAGAGGTGCAGCAACACCAGACGAAATGTCCGCACAGCTGGTATCACTTTACGGAGATCCTATTCTACAGATGACCCAGAAGGTGTTTAAGACCTTACCTAAGAGTGTCACTGCTTAAGATGAGGTCAAAACATTCGCCCAATATGTGGAGGAGCATTGTCCCTGGGTGTAGCAGTAATCCCTTCATGAAAGCTGGGGACTTCATCATCTCTAGAGAGAATTGAATGGAGAACCAATTCTGAGCTACACACAGCTTCCCTTCTTTTACCTCCACGCATAGACGAGCTACTGACGACAAAGTATATTTGGTTAGTTCGATATCCTAAATAGCTAGCCAGCATGGTGCCAATATCTAAGTCTAATGAAATTTGAAATATGTATTAACTTCACTAACCTAAATAAGGCTTACTTGAAGGACTCGTTCCTGCCCTTGGGTATAGACGTGTTGGTAGACTTTATGAAAAAGTCTAAGATGCTGAGCTTCCTTGACATATACCAAAAGTATAATCAGATTTGTCTGGCCTCAAAAAATCAAGAGAAGACTATGAATGACCCTAAGAGGTAAAAATTCAATAAGTAATGCTACTTCCATCGCAACTGTGAATATATCACCAAAGAGTGCAAATATTAAAGACTAGGATTGAGAGGCTGATCCTGAGAGGACACTCAAAGAAAATGTGGTGCAAAGGCCAAACAACCCTAAAAAGGGTCCAGCAGCTGAAAAGAGTTAAGGTCCACTAAGGAAGGCTTGATGATCATTTGGGGCTTAAAGACTAGTTGCATCAACGTGACCAAAGAATCTCTCTATGGCCATCATTATTTTAGAGATCTTAGGAAGAGCAAATAGTATAGACCCTACAAATGCAAGGAAGGTGCTGGAGTGAGTGACAACGAAGACATAGGTTGATTCAGTTGATCCTATATTGGGAATTTTAAAGTGCACCCCTCAATGCCCAACACTACTTTAAAAAAAAGAGACATTGAGTGCATTCGAGAGAACACAATGATGTGTTGGTGATCTCCACATCCCCTACCAACTTTCTATGGAAAAGATATTGGTGGATAGCGACAATTACACCAACATCCTCTTCCATAAGGCATTCCTCTAACAAAGAATGGACAATATTCACCTATAGAAGATCAACAAGACTCTAGTAGGATTTAGTGGAAATACTATAGAAGTACCAAGAGAAGTGTCGCTGCCTGTCCGTAAGTGCAAATTTCTTGTCTACAAAAATTAAAATTACAAGACAAGAAAAATCGTACAAATAAAAATAAAATTAAAATCTATTAAATGTGGATTCAATCTCTAATCTAATTCTCTAATTCTTCCATTCCAAAGATGATTTAGAAATTTGATGAGTTCTGCAATGAACACATTGAACACCGTGGATCTCCTTTGAATTTGATTTGAAATGACACAAATTTGAGGGCTTTACACCTTAATCTCGAATCAAAAGCCAAAATATATGAGCTCCCCGAAGAATAACTTAAACACCATGGATCTTCTTCAATTTGATTTGAGAAGAATAATGCCAATTCGAGGGCTTTGCACTTTGATCTCGAATCAAATGCTAAAATATATAAGTTCTTTGAAGAACGCTTTGAAAGCCATGGATCTCCTTGAATTTGATTTGAAGATAATAGTGTGACTTTGAGGGCTTAACACCTTAATTTCGAATCAAATGCCAAAATATGATGAGCTCCATGGATAATGCCTTGAACGCCATGGATCTCCTTGAATTTGCTTGAGAACATTGTTGAACTCCTTCAAAGTTTCTCTCACTTGCTAGGATTTGTGTTGTGTGTCAAATGAGCTGTGATCACCCATTTATATAGCTGCTTGGTGGGAGATCCCAAAATCTTGAATATCTTTGATAGTTATCTTCTCGATGAGACAATATCAAATATCTTTGATTTGATAAGTTCACGTACATGGATATGCCACACATCGCAATTTGGTTAGCCTAAAACTATTAGGCCACATAAATTGATTTGATTGGCCATGACACTTCATCTTTGACACTTGTCAATATTTTATTTGAGTAGAAAATAAATACTAAATCATTAATCATAATTAACTATTTATCTTTTGAAATTAAATTTAATAAGTCTCAAAATATAAATAGAAAATTTTTAATTAATAATTAGCACATTTTTTTACACATGTCAATATCAATTAGTCAAAATTAATTCGTTTACAAATGCCCCCACTTCAAGAGTTAGCAAAGAATATCCAATCATTTTAAATGAGTTAAAACTTGAAGTATTTGATTCTCCTCAATTTATTGTGGCCCGTAATAAATAATAAGATAAAGCTTAATGTACTATTCACCACTTGAATTAAGAATCTTAAATCATGCAAGCTAAGTCTGAGAATTTCTATTGAAATGTATTGGACAGAATCAACTTTCTTTTCCTTATTTTCATGAAATTAACAAATGGGCCCACAACAATTGGAGAACAATTCGGCTAAAACTTCCACCAATGTCCATCTTTCCAATCAGGAGGCTTATCTCATTCGCATGAAACTCGCCAAGCAAACCAACATCAACTAGGATTCACTCAACAGCTCATTAAATTTCAAACTCTAATCCTTCTTAAATTTCCATCAACTCAATAAATTTCATATTGGAATTCTTTTTACTCCAAACTCCAACAACCACATCAGACACGTTTCAAATTGGAGTCTAATTTTGTGGGTCAACATCAAAGCAATCAAACCTTTTATCTATTTTAAAGTCCCTCGACTAGTGATTTGGGAATAATTTTAATGCAATTCAAAGTCTTCAAAATAAACACAATAAAAGTAAGTAGTCATAGACTTGA
Source organism: Jacaranda mimosifolia (assembly GCA_018894105.1). Lineage (NCBI taxonomy): Eukaryota > Viridiplantae > Streptophyta > Magnoliopsida > Lamiales > Bignoniaceae > Jacaranda > Jacaranda mimosifolia. The sequence continues at coordinate 34,016,465 of CM032120.1, read as the reverse complement.
ACCCATCAAAATCTAATTAGAGCTTTGGCAATTGAATTGAGAGCAGCATCGATATGTCATTCTCTTCCAATGTATCTTTCATTTCCATCTCAATTTATGCACATTAATTGTTCGACAGAAAGCTTGGAGTGGGCAATATTATGTCGCAATAGTATTGAACCCAAGAGATCAAAACTTTTAAGGTATGGGCTTGGAGGGCAACTCACCATTGTCCTACAAACGAACTAATTCGTCATAAGTAATCAAATGAACTATTTCTTCTATCAATATTAGGCCGCAACATGAATGGACCCAAGAGGTCAAGACTTCCAAGGTGTGGACTTTAAGGGCAACTCACCATTGTCCTCCAAACGAACTAATTCATCATCAACAATCAAATGAACTAATTTTTCTGTAATATTAATGGACCTGAGAGATCAAGACTTCCAAGGGATGGGCTTTAAGGGAACTCACCATTGTATTTCAAACAAACTAATTTGTCATCAACAATCAAATGAACTAACTCTTCTACCAACATTAGATTGCAACATCATTAAAGGCGATGTCGAGTGGGGAGATACTCCTTAATTTGATGGCGAATTCCAGTACATCAAAGGATACTAGATTGTTTAAGACGGACGAATGCGCTTTATACGGAGAAGTGTTCCCAAAACTTATGTAGTGTGGACTTCAAAGGCAACTCACCATTATCCTCCAAATGAACTAATTTGTTATCAACAATCAAACAAACTAACTTTCTACCAACATTGGATTGCAGCATCATTGAAGATTTGAAGGGATGCTAAGAAAAATAACAATAACAACTTTTTCAAAGTGCCCAAGTTGAAATTTATGATATTGAAGAGAAAATTGCTGCTATCGATAGTACTCCTCCATTGAGTGATGAAGTAGTTAAGAATTTTAACATTTTGATGAAACACCTGGAGGCCGCCAAAGAAGAATTGAAGAACTTGAATCCTTTTATTTGAGAGTTGTTTGGAGTTTCTTACTCATTCCTTTTCTTTTCTTGCCTTTTGTCATGAACTCTACTGCACCTTCTTTTTTTTTTTTTTGAGATTACATAATAGAAAATTATTGCTTTGCTATCTTGCAGTCCTTTGAGCTCTCCCCCCCTCCCCATTTTTCACTTAACACAATTCAAAGCAAATAAATAAATCTAAAAAGACATCTAAACTACTTTTTTTTTTCTAAGATAACTAATTAATAAATAAACTCAAGAACTCAAACCCGAGACAAACAATTAAACTACCCTTTTTTTTCAACAAACTAAATAAATTCAAAAACTGCTAATAAAGACAACTAAATTCCTTTTTTTTTTATAACTCAACATGACTTCAAACAAACTTAAAACAAACTAATAAAAATAACTAAGCTACCCTTTTTTTTAACTCAACCAACTAATGAATAAATTCAAAAACTCAAAATAAGTAACAAAGACAATTAAACTATTTTTTTCAATAAAACAAAAAAAACATATAATTCAAAATAAACTTATGACTGAACTTAGAAAATATCTAAACTGCCTACGTACCTAATAAAGAGATCAAGTCATAATGTAGTTCAAAGGAAGCATCTTATTTTAAGAGAGGTGTTGTTCACAGTTTATACTAATGCGGGCCAAGAGTATACATTGCTTAACCACCTTGGACTAGGTGGGGTATTAAATTATTTATTTTAACCACATAAAATACCTTTAGTCGGAAAAGTTAACAGTTTAACTACATGCACTATCTTTGATGGATACCGTTCATAATTTATACTCATGATGCAGTCAAGAGCAACATTTAGCTTAAGCTCATACGTCAAGGAGCAACGTGTAGTTTAGGGTCGTGCATTAAGGAGCAACATGCAGTTTAAGCTCATGCATCAAGGAGCAATCTCCCAACTTTATGCATAGTTGCATTTCAAAAACTTTCCATTTATCAGGTTAACTCTTAATTCATCTTCAACAACCAACTTATATGCACCATTTGTATAGACTTGTTTGACAATATAAGGACCATCCCAGTTTGATGTGAACTTAATCCCAGTCCGATGAGTAGTGATAATGGGCCTTCTCACAGCTAGCACTAAATCCCCAACTTGAAAAGATTGTGATCACACATTCTTGTTAAATGGCCTACAAAGCTGAGCTTGATAACACTCAAGTCTTTATTGTACTTTCAACATTTTCTTATCAAGAGCCTCAGCTCTTTAAGATGCATGCATGCATTTTCTTCTTCAGTTAGTCTTTCTTGTATGGCTATCCTTAATGATAGAATTTGCTTCTCAAGAGGTAAGACGGCTTTACTACCATAAACTAATGAATACGGAATTGCTTGTGTAGGTATTCTATGAGTAGTTCGATATTCTCATAAAGCTTCTCCAATCCTTTCGTACCAATCTCTTTTTGATTTTGAGACTATTTTCTTCAGCAAATTACATAGAGTTTTATTGAATGCTTCAGCAAAACCATTAGTAGCAACATAGTACATGGAAGATTTTCTCTGCTTAAAATTGAACTTCTAACAAAGTTTGTCTATTAGATTATTACGAAAGGGATTTCCATTATTAGTGATTATGTATCAAGGAACCCCATAGCGATAGATGATGCTGATGCGGATAAAGTCAGCAACATTTTCCTTCTTTTCCTTTTTGAGGGGTATTGCTTCAGCTACTTAGAGAAATAGTCTATTGCAGCTAACATGTACAAGTCCCCAGCAAAAGATTTTGTCATAGGTCCAACCATATCTAATCCCCAAGAATCTAATGGCCATGAAGCTAGATTCGAATGCTATAGCTCGGGCGGCTAGTTAATGAGATTTGCATGAAATTGGCAAGCTTGACATCTTTGTGCATAATTCGTGCAATCTTTTACCATTGTTGGCTAGTAGTAGCCTATTCTTTTTATTTGAAAATTTAATTTCGGATTTAACTAACATACGCCACAAACTCTAGAATGAGTTTCTCCTATGGCATTGATAGCTTCATCATCACCTAAAAATCGCAAGAAGTCTCCAACAAATGATCACCTGCAAAATACACCTTTGTAATATATGAAGCAAGCCGAACGCCATTAGATACCAACTCTTTGGCATGGATCATTGGGTAACTTCTCGTACTTTAGATAATCCACAATTGGCTGGCGCCAGTTTCCTTCTCTATCTCAAATATTTGAACAACATAGCTTTCATCTTCTTCATAATCCTCATCCTCGAAAATTGGTTGTACAACCCAACTCTTACGTATGGGAATACACATTTTATTTTTAGGCATGGCAAGTGAAGAGGCCAATTTAGCTAACACATTGGCTTGCTTGTTCTCCTTCCTTGGAACATGTTCAGTTTCTACATCCCCAAGCTAACTAATGAGTCTCGGCATAATTAAAGTATGGGAGTAATTTAGGTTTCTTGACTTCATATGATCCAAGCAACTGGTTGACTACTAATTTAGAATCTCCATAGAGTTAAGGTGCAATTGTTTTATGTCAACTGCCATCTCCAACCCAAGGATGAGAACTTGATATTCAGCAACATTGTTGGAACAATTTTTAGTTAAAGTGAAGGAATATGGTAATACTTTATCATCAGATGTGATTAGTACAACTCTAGCATCAACTCCTTCTCTATAGGATGCTCCATCAAAGTACATATTCCAATGAGGTGTAATTTCATCTACCAATGCATCTTCATCAATCAGATCATCAGATAAGTCCCACTCAGTAGAGATAGGGTAATTAGCTAAGAAGTTAGCTAAAATTTGTCCTTTTACTATCTTCTGCGAAACATAAATAATCTCAAATTGTTGCAACTTAAGGTACCAACTTGCGACTCAATCAGAGAGAATGGGCTTTGACATAAAATATTTTAGTAGATTTGCTTTTGAGGAAAGATGGACAGTATAAGCTTGAAAAATGCTTCAACTTTTGGATTGCAAAGATCAGAGCCGAACATAATTTTTCAACTGGCAGGTACTTCAACTCATTTGGCATCATCATTCTGCTTAGGTAATACAAGGCATTTTCTTTTCCTTTATCATTCTCCTACACCAGTAATGCTCCAATTGAAAGCTCTTAAGCAATGATATAAACGATCAGTGGACGTTTAGGTAATAGTGCGACCAAGACAGGAAGCTTCATTTGATAAGCTTTTATGCTCTTAAAAACATTGCTAAAAGCTTCATCCCATTCAAATAGTACTCCTTTCTTCATGAGACGGCTAAATGGGTGACATCTACCAACTAAATTGGATATAAATCTCTGGAGATAAGCTAACTTTCATTACAAACTTTTGAGTTCATTTATGTTTTGAGGTTTAGGCATTTTTAGAATCATATCAATCTTTGCTTGTCTAATCTCTATACCTCGGTGACGAACAATAAATCCCAGAAGCTTCCCAGATGTAACACCAAATGTGCACCTTAGTGGGTTCATTTTGAGCTGGTATTTTCTCAAGCGCTCAAAGACTTGTCAAAAATCTTGGAGATGATCTTCTCGCTTTCTGGACTTCACGACTATGTTATCAACATAACATTCAATGTTCTTGTGAAGCATATCATCAAAGATCTTTTGCATAGCTCTTTGATATGTGGCACCAATGTTTTTTAATCCAAATACCATCACTTAATAGCATTGTAATCCTTTGGGAGTATGAAATGTTGTCAACTTCTCATCTTTTGGTGACATGCGTATTTGATTATACCCAGATGATCCATCCATAAATGATAATGCTTCATGTCCTGTGGTAACATCAATCATGAGTTTAGCAATGGGCAATGGAAAATCATCATTAAAATATACACCATTCACGTCTCTAAAGTCGATGCAAACTCAAATTTGGCCCTTTTTCTTTTTTAATGGGATGATGCCGGAGATCAATGCTAGATACTTAACTTCTCGAATGAACCCAACCTTGATGAGCTTGTTCACTTTAGCTTCTATCAAACCCCTTTATATAGCTGCTCGGTGGGAGGTCCCAAATAATCTTGAACATCTTTGATAGTTATTTTCTTGATGAAATAATATTAAATATCTTTGACTTGATATGTCCACATACATAGATATGCCATATGTCGCAATATGGTTAGCCCAAAACTGTTGGGCCACATAATTTGATTTGATTGGCTATGAAATTTCATCTTTAACACTCATCAATATATGATTTAAGCATAAAATAAATACTAGATCATTACTTAAAATAAACTATTTATCTTTTTGGAATTAAATTTAGTAAACTGCAAAATATAAATAAAAAAAATTTAATAAATAATTAGCACATTTATTTACAAATGTGAATTCTCAGTTAGTCAAAATTAATTCATCTACACTATCTATTTGGGTACCCATCACAAACAAGTAATAAAGATAGTGAGGTTCCTAATATTCAAAATCGGCTTACAACGCATCATAGGGAGACCTACTTTACATATGTTCCAAGTAGTGGCATTAACGTACCACAAAAAGTTCCCCACACCGAGCTAAGCTGATAAAGTTGTTGGCAACAAACAAGCAACTAGAAAGTGTTACACCTATACTTTAAACAACGCTAAGATTTCTGCTCCTAGAATTGGTCAAGCAAAGGATTTGCAAGACAATATGAAGAAGATAAGTGCAAAAGCATGTTCCAAGATACTGATATCATGGTGATGTTCACGCCAAGAGCCACTACCCAGATTGCTTGAGCGCACCACCAGTGGTGGTCCCTCATTTCTTCATTTTCCTTAATCAGTTTTGATTAAATAGTACGTATTTACTTTTCTCTTTGTTCTAAAGTACTATTTTCCTAAATTTGAAATTATTCTCGTTGAAGTTGAATAAAGTCAACCCATATAAGGACGACACTCTCGTATTTGAAAATTCCTTAAATGAATTTTACCTTCTTTACTTTATTGTCTCACAACATTGAATGCTTATTTAAGATTTGCACGATGAAGCTCCCTATAGCACATTCTATCTTCCTTAGCATAAACCTATTGCAAGGCTCCACTGAGAGTACGTGGTAGCCACGCATAAGCCTACCTTAAATCCTCCCTAGAGGTTACTAGCAGTATCTTCGGCTAATCTCTTTTGGCATAAGCCCACTATACGACCACTTTGGGATTACGTGGTACCCATGCTAATCCTTTTGTAAATCCTCCCTAGCATCATCTTTGGAGTAAGTGGCAGCACCATTGATTCCTTTAGGCATAAACCCACTATATAGTCCCTCTAGAGGTACAACGTAGCACATAAGCCCTTCATAAATCTTCCTTAGTACTACTCTTAGAGGCAAGTGGTAGGACCTTGATTCATTTTATAATGAAATTACTATACCATCCCTCTGGGGGTACATAGCAAATGCATGTAAGCCCATCGTGAATCTTTTTGGCACTGCTATTAATTTATTTTTAGCGTATATAGTCCCTCCGAAGGTACATAGTAGCTGCGTAGTAAGCCTATCGTAAATCCTTCTTGGTACTGATCTCCAAGGTAAATGGTGGAACCTATGATTTTTTTGGTGTAAACAAACAATCCAACTCCTCTTAGAGTATTTAGCATAAACACACTAATTGGTTCCTCTAGAAGTACACGATTGATGTGCATAAGCCCACTAAAAACCCTCTATAGAGGTAAGTAGTAGCATCCTAACAATATTAAATGAACTACTGCAATACTTAGATTAATTTCATGTAGATATGTCGTTGCACCCACGAAATCAACTGCCAAACCTCTCTAAGGGCACGTGGCCAACGTGACATACCTTATCATGATGTTCAATATTCGATGATAAGACCTCTTGAGCGAGGCTAGCTCCCAGATGTCATTATGACACTTAATATCAGCGATAAGACCTCATAAACGAGGTTTGATTCAAACTTCACTGCAACATATGATATGAGTGTTGAGTTCTCCCGAATTAGGCTTAATGCGAAATGTCATCATACTACATGATTTTTATGACAAGACCTCGGTAGTAAGACGCACTGTCGAATTTGATTCAAATAACTAAGTGTTGCAACAAACCTCACGAAGGAGGCTCATGTCCAAGCTTCGTCATGACACTTGATAGCAGCACTGAGACATTTCGAATGAGGCTCGTTGCGAAATGCTATCATACTACTTGATTTTCATGATAAGACTTCATCAGCGAAGTACTTTAGTGACTTTGATTTAGATGTTTGGTAATGCAATGAGAACTCCTATTGAAGTTAGCGTGTACTCTCATGTGCCATTTTGCACAACTTGATGAATTATCCAGTGGGACTTGCAACAAAACTTGATGAAAAAAGTCTCAACGCCACATTCACGCCCTCACTATACGCTAATCGCTCATTGATAACGTAACAACACTTGAAAGTCACATGTTTGATTAAATGTATGAACATGAACAGATGAATAGACAAAACTTCCCTAAGAAAAAATAGGAGCAAAACTCATAACACCAAAAAGCACCAGAAAGTAATAAGCCAATACTAGTCCTCCTAAAGAAAAATGCAAAATAGTCCTAAATAAAGAGACTCTAAGTTATTCACAAAGACAAGAAGATTGAAGCTTCGTGTAAATCAATTTTTCTAACTTACCCAAGAGGGCGAATAATAGGCATCACTAGTTAACTCCCAAGAAAATAAGTATGATAAACTTTTAATGAGTCTTAGGCACCAAGTGCCCTACAGGCACCCAAACATTCCAACATTGGGTGCCCAAATGCCCTACAACTGGATCTATATGGGCACCCAAACGACCCAAACATCGAATACCCAAATGGCCCACATGTCAAGTGCCCTAGCTCTCGACACCCAAACGCATCATAAGTGCTCTAACATCTCAGATTTTCAGCGCTCAGTAGATACCCATGCATCTCCGCAACCGAGCACCCAATGGGCACCCAAACATCCCTATAGCAGGGTGTCCCAGACACTTAAGCCATATTGGTAATCCCTATAAGAAAAATACAAGTACGCAACAATGCGTATAGAACCCTTGCAAAACCAAGGAAAAACATAAAGGATGAGTCTTCCAAGTAACTCAATACAAGAGAGTATGATAATACCAAAACCCCAAGAGAAAAAAAAATATGAAGTCTGATAATACTGCATACACCAACATCACTCTATATCTGCCTGATACTTAGCCATCCAAAGAAAAATAAAGAAATTTCGTGCAAAGAACAATTATTATAAGATCCCTAAAAGTGACTTACTAAAAGATACTCCCAACAGTAGGATCATAATCGCACTTAGCAGAAAAGTCTTTGGAGTGCAAAGTGACGACTCCACAATAAGATCCCCAAAGGTCATACAAAATAATGCTATGTCACAACATATCCTAAGATATCCCTAAAGAAACATCTCCCAAATAGACCGCTAAGAGTTCTTGGAACAACTTGACTTTGAAAGGATTCATAAACAATTCTCAGAGTGTGACCCCAAGTTAAAAATGCTTGTGAATTGCAAAAAATGGAATGTAATAGAAAGAATTGTTGAGCTTAACGTGGCCTAGAAATGATAACTTGCCAAAGGCAATGACCTGATATCCTTCTAGATCTGACTCCTTCGGAGTGAATGCTTGATGTGAAAATGCCAACACTAAATGAGAGCTCATGAACTCAATAAGTGACACAATATCAAAAGATAAATGTAAATGAAGTCAACGTTACCACAGTTGCCCACCATAAAGACATCCATCTTGCGATTGCCCAAAGCAAGAAATAACAGCTTATCTTAACAGTTTATCCGGGCTACAAAGACAACCTTGCAAACTTTTAAAAATGCCTAAATACTTCAAAGAGCACAAAACTTCACAAACGATCCTAAAATATCTTCGAGATAAGAAGCTCCATAAAAAAGTTTTAAGTCCTATACAGGATGTAAAGCAAGACATGTTTTAACCTTATATAACAGGTAGGTCTATGCACGTACATCGACTTGCATTTAGTCATTGTGAGATCTTAAATTTGCTTTTAAATGCAACTTTAAGTCCTTCAGAGAAAACTTACTCCCAACAGATATCGAAAAATACCTTTTGAAATGCAACACTCGGCAGAGCCGATCCAGATAACTGACGAACCAAGCACACTCTAAAGAAAGAAAGAGTAACCAATAAGATTGTAATCCTTGTTAATGACCTCTAAGGGTTTGCAAGCATGAAATGCTCAAATGAACTTCTCCAAATCATGCACGAGGTGTGAACTCTTAGCAAACATCCTCGACATTCTTAAAAGATGCAAAACTTAATCTCAGAAAAAAAATTATCTTTTCATGACATTATGTTGTTTTTGCCATTTCTTGGCACTCACATGACCCCTTTTATAGAAAAGACGAATGACCACACTCACTAAAGAAACAAGCACCTAAAAAGAATTGACAACACTCCAAAACTTTGAGAAAAAGTTGAACAGCACTATACCAAAGTAGGCGTTAACTGCCCAATTGGGGCACCAAAGAACATGTTTAGCGCTCAGGGAAAACCTAGTGAGGTCCAGAGCACACCAGTAGGAATGCCCCAACACAGGAACCTGGCGAAAAATATGATTGGACATGCTTGACTATCTTGTTTAGTATGGTCCTCAGAAAATAAAAAAAATGCGATCATCCTCTTCATGCGATACTATTCATTAAGTTGTCCTTTTTCCTGGATATATGTCAACTAACTACCACAACTTAATTTACTATTTACATATTTAATTTGATGTATCTGACAAATTGGCGTAGACACGCAAACACAGGTGCCCAATAAACAGTCGCTTGATTGTAACCATGTGGGCCTTCCCAAAGGTGGCCAACAACTCCTTAATAATGAGGCTTCTGAAGCCATCTCCTATCCCTACTCAACTTCGATCCTAATTTGAATTAGATCCTACTTCCTAACATCCTACTCCCTACAATTACACACTTGAAATTAGTTTAAGTCTTTAGACAAATGCAAAATAAAATTTTTCTAACTCTTTATACGAATCCAAGGCAACTAGCACGACTCTTCCTAAAACATAACTAGCAAGGAGACTTGAAAAAGCTTAACTTAAACAAAAATTGAGTAAATGTGAATCCGCACACTTAACTCGAAAAATGAATTTTAATTAATTAATGACCTTATTTTAACAAATTAACATAAGATAAAAATTATTATTGCACTTTACAGTATTATCAACATGAAAAAATTCTTCAAATTGAAAATAGGGGCTTAATGATGTGACAAATTAAATTCAAAAGGGTAAAAAAGTAAAAATTACTAAAAAGGCCTAATATATCGATCAAATAAATTAAATGAATAAAAACGCCAGAGAGCCCAATTGACTTAGCCCATCAAGAAGGCAATTAAAGTTCTAATAGGCTGAAGCCCATTAAGGAATAAAGACTATAAATACTAAGCCCCACAGAGAAATGGGGCACAAGAATCACTCGCAAGAATTCGCAAAACTTTGAGGACCTTCAAGAGTTGGGAACTATCTACATTGTGTTTCAAAGAATAAGACCTTCAATTCTACTAACTACTGGAATGACTTGATTCTATTGCCATGCAGCATCAGAAATAATATGGTAAGTAGCCATTGGTATGAAGAATAAGGAAAGATCCATTGAATAATTCTATGAATTAAGGCATCTTAATTTCTTTAAACATATTTAGTGAAGAATAAAAGATTATGAGATGCACTTTTCTAACATGTATGGCAAGGTGATTTCAAACCAATCTAGATGATCTTCATATATTTTGATTATTTATGAAAGGCATATTCCATACGAGATTTCAAAATTTAGCAACTTACTTGAAACTAATTTAGCATAGTAATGGAGAAAATTTTCTTGCCTTAAATAACACTGAGGGTTAACCTTATGGTCAAGAAAATAACAAAAAAGCAACGAAATCATTAACAATCATTCTATAAATCAAGCACATTAAATCTAGCCATGATGTGCACATGATTAAATATAAGATTAAGCAGCATGATTATCTTTTAAATATATGATGTACTTATGCAAATATAGAAGGTATGTTGTTAACAATCCATATCTAAGACAATCTCAATAAATAAAGAAAGATAAGCTACAAACATCAAAAGAAAAACTACAACATAATTCTAGGAGACAATTTACATTAATCATGTAATAAATATTGTCATAATCAAAACTCTTAAGCTTAAGCAAAGATTATCAAAGGGTTAATAAAATATTTTTCTAATCGTTCTACGTAAGGAAAGAAAATTTATTCACTCCGTTAATGATAATTTTTTCAATAAATTAAGAAATCATAGATATATAATAAAAGAAGAAGAAGAAGAAAACACTTTACTATCCAAACTATGCGATACTTTGCCTAATAATTTTTTTTACACCAACTATCTAAACTTTATGTATTTTTACACGATGGCATATTTGGCTGATTTTGGAAGGATATTCCATCGAGATTCTGTCACATGCATTACACAAATATTTTCATAAGGGCAATTATGTCAAACCAATTTTAGCCCTTGATTTTATATCTAATAAATTATTTCCCTCTTACCTTAAACACAAACGGAAGAAATTTTCCCTCCATTATGCTGATTCAGAAGCAACCTCAAAGGTGTTCTCCATGGACAAAATCTGCTATTGTCGGAGAAATTCAATGAAGAAAACTTCACGAACTAACAAGATCCAAGAAGGAAGTATACAGCTTGTGATAAATTTCAAATAAATTCATTTTTCTCTCTCAATTTTGTGAACTCAAGCATTGAATTTATGAAAAATCAAATAATTTGTCTGTTATGTGATTAATTTGTGAAAAACATTCTATTACACATTTTTTTTGTAACAAGTATTCAATAACCCACCTTTGAATTTATGGAATTATGTTACTAATTTTTGGTACTCATGAATTGTGATGCTAATTATATTGTTCTTTTTTCATAATTTTAATTTATAAAGCTAGTTTTGTTTATAAATTTCATAATTTTTTTAAAATTTCAATGAGACTAATTTTGTTTATAATTTTGTTCATTTCATTTCAATAGGTTGGAGGCTGCTCTTATTTTTTTCTAATTTTGATCCCCCAATGTGCACTAAAGCTCAATGGATTATCCCCAAGTTAATTTGAAGACTCAATAGCCTTCAAGATAAGCTAAAAAAAAAAAAGAGTAGATGGAAAAAATGGCTATGGCAGCATTGATCTTTTCTTGGACTATTATGTATTTGCTTATGTGATTGAAGTAGTTGGATGGTTGGATAATGCAAGCAAGAATACAAGCGATGTATTTATTAGTGGTAATCAAAAGTTATGATGTAAACAAATTCCATATTTTAAAGCTTTTGTGAATTGTGGTCATATGTAGACAACACCTGGTATCAAATTGTAATTGTATTTAAGACATTTTCAAATGTCCAAGCTATGATGTAAAAGAATCAAAAAGCACATAATGATCATAATTGTAAAGGGATTAAAAAGCATAATGTTCAAAAAAGGATTCTTGCATAAAAAAGAACACAAATCTTGTATGTTATCCTAAGGGATATAGGATAGACCCAACTGGACCAGCCCAATAACACTTAATCAAGGTAGAGATGTGATGTAAGACGGCCCAAGTACCTATTAAACCCAACCTGTTACAGGCCAGCCATGTTATCGATCGGGTCTCGACCTCACTGGGCCTTATCCATCAAAGTGAATACTAGCACCTGCTCTGTCAACTAGGTTATGGTCGACCACTATCGAGGGTGTGTTGTTCAGCATTCAGCTAGGGAAGACTTGAATATAGCAGAGTGTTATTCGTCGACCAGAGTCAGCAAATAGCTCACAGATAAGCATTAATCTTGATTGGTGAGGTCAAGCAGGAGCAATAGCCTTTCCACCGCATTGAATGCCTTGTCAGGTGACGTACCTCCGTATTAATGGAGCATGCCACCACCAGTACCACTTTTTCTGCTGCGCCAGGCTAGCACACACCACTACCAGTACCTCTTTGTCCTTACGAGATAGAGATGGTGCCACCTGAATTAGTACACAAGTTAGAGAAGACTGAAAGGTCCTCAAGCAAGGACATAAGCCCTTTCTACGCAACAAGAGCACCATAGACATATCAATCACCCTAGGACGGCTATAAATAACCTATTGCTGGCCTTTAACAAGGTATGCCCTTTATCATTCAAAGCCCTCACTCGGCTGCTCTATCTCCTAGTCAATTACACTGACTTAAGCATCGGAGTGCCTTAGAAAAGAGCCCCTTGACAAGATTGACATTTGCTATTGGTTGTAGGACTCGACCCCGTTATATCACCAAGTACTTCTATAGACCTGCATGTGAAAGAGATGAGAACTTTGACCATGCCCCAACTTATATCACCAAGCACTAGATAAGCCCCAACCCCTCCTCCTCGACCTCAAGAATAGAAAAAGAATATGAGATCCCCAACCCCTCCTCCTCAACCTCAAGAATCATATTGCAGGACCCAGCTCCCAGCTAGAGCAAGTGATCACCTTGACTATGCCCCAACTTATGCAGTTGATAAACGAGTAGATATCTGCCCAAATTTCTGCTCAACTGTCAGTTGCCCTCAGTAGACATAATAACCAACACAGACCAACTACCAGCGCCACTCCCCAACCTTCCCAATGTGAGTAGAAGCCTCCTAGGGAAGAGAAGGGCCGACCAGAAACTAGGTAATCACCCACCCGATGGGAGGACAGCCCCAAACGATTCCCGAGGGAAAAAGCCCCACCTAACCCCCAGGAAAAAGTTGTAGATTCAATGGATCATTGCGCTTGACCCATTTGAGCCTCGCAGCACAATAAGGTCGAGCGCCTAAGACCTCAGACGAATAGGAATTTATCCCAAGCTAATCGAAATGAATGGGAAAAAGTATTCCACCAAATACAGTAGCTGAACAGACATCTTAAAGAAATCTCAAGGAAGAACTCTGAGAGAAACCCACATTATGACGGCACTTCCCAATTTTATAGAGAAAGGGATTCACCATTTATATAGGAGATAATCAACAAGTTCATTGTTGTCGATGCCAAAGTTCCTACTGGACTACCCAGATATGATCGCTTATCAGACCCGAATGAGCATCTATTATAGTTCGAGCACATGGTGTAGCTACATGGGCGTAATCACAATATCCACGCCAAAATACTGGTCACGACATTCCAGGGAATCACACTTGATTGGTTTGTGAAGTTGGAGCTGGCATCGATCTACTCGTATGATCAGCTATATGACAAGTTCCTCCACCAGTTCACTAGTTGGAGAAATGTAAAGATCCCTCATACCCACTTGCACATTGTTAAGCAGAATAAGGATAAGTCCCTTCGTGACTTTTTCACCAGATTCAACACTGAAGTTCTGAAGATTGACAGTCCCTGAATCGAGTTTTTTATCGATGTGCTTTTTTTTGGGCCTTCGCCATAAAGAATACACCAATGCCTTAGTTAAAAAGTGACCCAGGACAATGGAGGAGTTGCTCGACCTCGTAGAGAGGTACATGACACAAGAGGACATAAACATGCTCAAATATAGTGACCCTGACAGCAACAAGAAGAAGGAAAAAGAGAAAGATGACAGATAGCATAAAGATGGTCATCGATCTCCAATCAAATGTTTCCACAATTATACACCTCTCAATATTGACAGAAAATAGGTGTTGTCTTCCATTCTGCACAACAACCTCCTTAAAAAGCCTAGGAAGTTGACTGAGATAGAAGCAATGAAGAGATCCAAAAAGTATTGTTACTTCTATAGGCAGAAGGGCCACAACAAAGAAGATTGTTTCAATCTTTATGACAAGATTGAAACACTCATTTGACAAGGGCACTTGAAGAAGTTTGTCAATGACAAAGCTAGAAAAAAAGTGGTCGTAACCGACCAGACTCCTTGTAGAGAAAGGTCGGTTGGCCCGAGAAAAGAAGATAAAGGAAAGAAACCTGCCCATAAATTCCCCCCTACCATTAGAAGAGTAATTGACACTATCATGGGAAGCCCAATTAGGGGGACTTAAATTCAGCCAGAAGGCAAAACCAACGAAGGCTGGAATCAACTAAACCTTTCTTGTTCGAAACAGTCTTCCAGTTCTCGACTAGCATAGAGCCAATCTCTTTTTTCAAAGCTAACCTCTCCCACATTGTAGATCAAGGGACCGACAGCAAGTTGGATTGCCTTTGGATAGTGTCTATAGAAATAGCAAACTTCAAGATGAAGAAGGTATTGGTTGACAATGGGAGCTTTGCAAACATCATTTTCTTGTCGACCTTGAAGAGAATGAACATGGGCAAGTTGAAACTCGAGCTTGTCCGCACCTCATTAGTCGAATTTGGCGGGTCAGAGATTATCCCTGAAAGATCTATAAACCTAGCCACACATTTGGGAAGGCCCCTCGGCGGAGAACTCTCATGGTTAACTACTTGGTCGTCAATACACTATTTTCTTACAATGCTATCATCGATTGACCAGCACTGAATAACTTTCGAGCGATTATCTCGACCTATCATATAAAGATCAAGTTCCCAACTATCGTCGGGACTGACGAACTTCTATGCAACATAAAGAAAGCTTGGCAATGCTATATAATTTCGGTCAAGGCAAATGAACAAAAGGCTCTACCAAAATTGAAACCCTCAGGGGGATGCCCCAATTGCAGAACCCAAGGATGGACAGACGAGCAAGAAGCGAAAGCTAGATGAGACCAAGGTTGAGCCTGTTGAGGAGTTCAAAACCATCGAGCTAGAACCAGGGAACCCCGAAAAGACCACCAGAATTGGCACTGATATGGGCAGCGACATAGAATGCCTCGTGGTCGATTTCCTCAAAAGAAATGTTGACATTTTTGTATAGAAGGCTTCCGACCTCCAGGGAATCAACCCAGTGTCATCGTCCACCACCTAAATGTAGACCCTTTGTTCAAACTAGTGAAGTAGAAAACGAGAACCTTCAATGCTAAACGATGCTAAATCATCAAAAAGGAGGTCAACAAACTTTTAGAGGTAGGATACAATGTAGAAATTTAATATCCAAGTTGGCTTTGTAAAGTAGTTCTTATCCCCAAGAATGAGGAAAAGTGGCGAATGTGTAATGATTTCACTAGATTGAATAAAGCTTGCCCTAAAGATCCTTGCCCCCTTCCTCGTATAGATTTATTAGTAGGTTCTACTACTGGTTGTGATTTGATGAGTATGATAGACGTATTTCAAGGTTATTACTAAATTTTCATGGAACCCGAGGATAGGGATAAAAACTCTTTCGTTGTCCCAAATGGGGTATATTATTTTCTGGTTATGCCTTTTGTGCTCAAAAACACAGGTGCAATATATCAGAGACTCATAGAATTCATGTTAAAAAATGAGATCGGGAAGACCATGGAAGTCTATGTCGACGACATGATCGTCAAAATAGAAAAAGAAAAAAAATCACTTAATTGACCTCAATCATACATTCTCAATATTACGAGTATTTGGTATGAAGCTCAACCCAAACAAATGCACATTTGGGGTGAGTAGAGGTAAATTTTTTGGCTACGTGGTCAGTCAAAGAGGTAGCGAAGCTAACCCACAGAATATCCAGGTCATTCTAGACATCACGCCTCCTCGAGCAGTCAGGGATGTTCAGCGCTTGGTCAGAAAAATCATAGCGCTGGGGCGATTCATTGCCCGGCTAGCCGACAAAAACTTATCGTTGTTCAAGATCCTAAGAAATGAGAGGATATCAGGCTTCTAATGGACAAAACAATACAACCAGGCCTTGGTCGAATTAAAGCATTACCTTTCAATGCCCCCGATGTTAGCCAAACCTGAGGGTGGAGAAATTCTGCACATTTATTTAGCAGTCTCATCGGCAGCGATAAGTTCAATATTGGACTCGATATTAAAAGGCACCCATCGACTGGTCTACTACAACAGCAAAACATTACAAGGTCTAAAGCACAACTACCTGGAGATGGAAAAATTTACTCTCACTTTAGTCACTGCAGGCAAGAAACTGAGGCCTTACTTCCAATCTCACTCCATTATCATATTAACAAATCAACTGTCAAGAAAATTGTTGTCAAAATCAGACACATCTGGAAGGTTGACGAAGTGGGCAATTAAGTTAGGGGAGTTCGACATTACTTTTCAACCCCGAACTGCCATAAAAGCTGAAGTGTTAGCAAACTTTGTATGTGGATAGTTCAACGACTTCCTCAGGAAGAGGAATTGGCATCTCTCTACGCTCCCCATAACTTAAGGAATATGACTTCGCAATTAAACTAGACTACCCCATTACAAATAATGAAGCAAAATACGAGGCCTTCATCACCGATATAAAGATAGCAGTAGATAGGGGAGTCAAATAGCTAGCAACATCATTGACTCCCAGCTAGTCACCGAACAAATTGAAGGAAACTTTGAGGCTAAGGAGACCATAATGAGCAAGTATTCAACTGAGGTCAAAAGATTACAGCAACAATTTCAAAAATTCACCCTCAGCCAAGTTCCTCATTCAGAGAACGCATTGTCAAAATTTGCTATCTTGACGAAGGGAACTAGAGATAGAACTATCACATTTCTGGTCGCCAACAAACCCACTATAGGGGTTCCCGACCAGAACTTGGTGGGGCAGATCGAAGAAGCAGCCCCCTTCTGGCAGGACGAAATAAAAGCTTATCTGAGGAAGAGGAAAGTTCCTAAGGATAAAGGCCAAGCATCAGGCTTAGACATCAAGTGGCCAAATTCCCTCGACGAACACAGTCAACTTTACAGGAGATCAATTTTTGAACCACCATTGAGATGTTTGACACTGGAATAAGCTCACAAAGTCTTACAAGAAATCAATTCGAGAATCTACAACAATCATTTGGGAGGACAAATCTTAGCCCATAAAGTCATTAGATATGGGTACTTTTGGCCAACTTTGTTGAAAGATGCATTCGACTTTGCTAAGAAATGCCCATCCTACCAGGTCCACTCAAATATACCTTACCGACCTACGGCAATTCTAGTGCCCGTGCAAATCATATGGTTGTTCGACCATTGGGGGATAGACATAGTTGGCTCTTTCCTGAAGCTACTAGGCAAAGAAAATTCATGATCATTGCGGTCGAGTACTTTACCAAGTGGGTCAAAGCAAAAGCAGTCCCAAAGATAACCGACGCAACCATCAAAAGTTTTATGTGGAAAAATATTATCAGTCATTTTAGTTTGCCAAAAGTATTAATATCTAAAAATGAGGCACAGTTTTGGAGCAGGAGCATCATAGCTGGTGCGAAAGCTTTGGGATTCGGCAGCACTTGGCCTCAGTCGGAAATCCTCAAGCTAAAGGCTAAACCAAAGTCACGAACAGAATTATCTTAGGCCATCTCAAAGCTAGAATGGAAGAAACTAGAGCTAGCTGGGCCTTCCCTAGGGTACTTTGGGCATGTAAAACTATCTCTCATATAGCTATCGGCCACAGTACATACAGTTTGGTCCACGTGTTCGAAGTAGTTGTCCCAATAGAGCTGATTCAACACACTGCTCGAGTGATCCACCACAACCCAATCAGGAATGATTCTGAAAGAGAATTCGAACTGGAGATAATCGACGAGTTGCATTAGCAAGCGTACACAACAATGCAAAGATACAGTTCGAAGATAGCATAATATTATAACAAGAGAGTCTGACCAAGAAGCTTCAAAGTAGGGGGGGACCTCATCCTCAAGAAGTTCGAAGTGTCAAAGAACATAGAGAAACTCGACCCAAAATAGGATGGCCCTTACTCGGTGGTCAAAGTAGCAAAGCACAATGCCTACAAACTTGTAGATATGACTAGAAACAAACTCCCTCGAACATAGAACGCGGTGAACTTGAAAAAAATTATGTATAAAGAGACTTAAAGTCTCTCCTTGACTACACTAAAGTATCATTTCATATCAATAAAAACCACTTATATTTCTATAACTACCTGCTCACTCCATCAAAATCAAAGCTTTCTAACCCAAGTCAACAAATGATTTGATTATTTATGCCGACCCCGTAGTCAGCCACAACACGGTTTCAAATCGCCAGGAAACGCTAAGGCTTTTTAGCCCAAGTCAATAAACAAGTTCATCGCTTAACATCGACTCCACAGTCGACCTTAAATTATTTTTAACAACAAATTATGGCTTCAAGCCTAAACTGGTGAAAGCACCCAACTAAGAACACGACCTCGTAGTTGAAGAATACAATCAAAATCGACCCCAAAGTCGACGACAGACTATCGCAATGCCTATTTTAAAATGGGTTAACTTGATATGAATGTTTTAGATCAATTTCATTATTCTTGCGCTAATTGATTTCTAAATCGACCATGAACTTGTTTAACTCCTTCATTAAGGGATTACATTATATGATTTCTTATCTGAGAATGAATTGTTTATGTTGTCGTTTATTAGCAATTAGCATCTGCAAAAAATGAAAATGTTAAAAGGAAAGCAAAACCCAATACACAACGATGAACAGAAAATTCCATTCATTAAAATTCACACAAATTCGATTACAAACTTCAAAAGAAATATTAACAATAAGCACCTCGCAGGGTGACCAAAAAGTAACAACCTAAAAACTTAGCTCGATCCGACCCCTTTGTCTCGTGCAGTTCGCATGCCTTCATTGATCGCCTGATTGAGCTCATCACTTGAGGGCACAACAACAACCACAGCAAGACTCTCAACTTTTTTCCCGGGCACAACAGCAACATTAGCTAGTTTGTAGGAGTTAGCCGAAAGTGCCCCTCCTCATCAATGCGAAAAGTGTGCCCAACGGGTGGAAAAAAATTAGCTGCGTTGACCTTGATGTCCATGATGTTGAACGCAAAGTCATTTGTAAAGGAAAACTCGCTGGTCATTAAGGCGAGCCTCATCTCATAATCACAGCAACCCCGATCACAGGTACAGCAGCAAGCCTCTCCACATGAGCATTCTCATCAAGATTGGGATATATCTAGAGTTGTTCATTGTACATCGGGTTTAGATGCTCCCTGTCCTTAGGATGAATCTGATAGCCCATATATTCCAGTTACTTAATGACCTTGTCAAAAGCGTCCTTCGCATCATTGATAGAGAAGACGACACTAGCATCCTAGAACGCTGAGCATAACATAAATTGTTGCACTGCCTCTCATCGAATGATGGCCAGTGTCATGGAGAACTCACCCTAAGCAAAATTTAGGGCACTGTTATAACCATAGGCTCGACCAGCAACATAGTGGGCCTGTACCTCCACTCTGGCCTTCTTCAATAGCTCTTCCACCAAGCTTCTCTCATCCACTGTAGTCAATAATTGCTTGTCTTTTGCCTCGAGCTACGTATTTATATCCTGCAGCTCTTTGTTTAGCTGCTCGATCCTTGACTATGCAGACTCGAGCTTAGCTTTGCTCACCTCCACCTAACTATGCTCATGCTAGAGCCGATCGCGGTCGTCGAGAGCCAGCTCCGACCTCTAATACAAATGGTAGCCAAGCTGGCTAACCTGCAACACAAACAAATTTAGTTGAGATAATAAAAACAACAAAGCATTTAATAAATGACCAACACTCGAGTAGACACTTACTATGTTGGAATGGTATGCCATAACTTTTAGCACCCATCCTTGACTTAAATATATCATCTTCTACTGGTCGGACGTGAACAATCTAGCGATCATTACTTTTAAGGGTATTGCGCTGGTCGACCTTGTGGTTAGCATGGACATCAAACTATGCACGACCATGTCAATACCATACCGCGGTGAGGGCAAGTCCACAAACTAAAATAGTTCGTCATCCGCCCGGCGCCCAAAGAGATCGTAATCGGTTTGTGCGCTGGTTGCTCCGGCTTTATCTTTGCCCTTGTTGTCACCATCTTCTTTTGAGTAGGTTCTTCCTGCTCGACCGCAGGCCTTTTTTCTTGAGCAGAGGGACTGACAGTCGCCCTAGAAGTTGGTTGGGTCGAGAGAGCTGCTAGTCGGGTTGAAAGAGCTGCAAGAGCAGGCAATGCAGCTTAGGGCTGTGGGGAAGCCTGAGATGCAGCCTCTCGATGAGCAACTGCACTCTGAAGGTGCTCTTAATTCTTCTGTGTGCGCACGCCAAAGCTTGTGCTCGTTTCTGATTCATGATTTTATCTTGATCTGCCCAACAACATGAATAAGATGCATCAGCATCAACTAGAAAGTTGAGATAAAATTATTGAAAGATTACTGAAGACATCTACCTAGTCGAGCATCAGCAGACAAGTTTATCTGGGTAGGCGATAAATCAGCCAGTACCAAATTTATCTCCTCGACATAACTCGAAGCCTCTATTTATCCAAACTTAACCAAATCCTTGATAAATGAGTTAAGTAGGGTCGGGATTTCATTTGCAAGCATGTCGATATTACCCCTCATCCACCTCCCAGGTATGTTAAACCCAACCCTGCCCGATGATCAAACAAAGAAATAGCAGTTTTCCAATTCTGGTCGAATGACACTACAACAAATTTCACTTCACATAACAAAAATTTTGGTAACAAAGGTAAAATTCGTTACATATGTTATATTTATTGTAACAAAATTGATTTTTTGTTACAAATAATATTTTTTTGAGTAACAAAGTAAAAGTTTTGTTACCTTTAACTCAAATTCGTTACCTTAAATTTTTTATATTAACTAAATAATAATTCGTTACGGAAAATGTTATTTTGTTACATATAACATTTTTCGTCATATAAGAAGATATATTTGTAACAAATTTGGTACCTTTTGTAACAACAAAATATTTGTTACAAATAAAATATATTATAACAAAGTTTTTAGTTACTAAACATTAAGTAACTTCCCTCCAAATATCAATTGTACACATATGCTAACAATGATTTTTGTTACTAATTATAAATGAATATTAAATTAAACTTTTACTACTACTTGTGGGTTGGGCTTTTGTTCGAAAAATGGACTTCACAATAATATAAAAAATTTGTTAATTGGGCTTAATCAATTTTTTAGTGAATTATTACTGAATCGAATTTTATTTTAAAGAATGAGCTTGAAGAAATTTGAAGTGAATAATCCATTAGTTGGGCTAATTTCTTTAAAATATTAGGCATTACAACTTTTTTGTGAATTATTCAATGAATTGAGAGTTTTCATTTACAAAATAGATTTAACCAAATTTATAGTAAATTAAGTGGTGAATTAGGCTTCATTTTAAGAGTTGATCTTGAACAAATTTGAAGTGAGGTAAATGATGAATCAAGCTTTCTTCAAGAAACTGAGCTTATTTTTTATTAATTGGGCTTCACATTAGTTCAAATAACTGATTACTTTGAGTTGACCAGCTTATTTTATTTTATTTTTTTAACTAATTGGGCTTAACTAATATTTTAGTGAATTGGAAAATTGGGCTTCATACTAATTTGAAGATTTCGTTAATTAGGCTTTACCAACTTTCTTTTCATTAATTGAGCTTTAATAATTCTCTTAGTAAATTAGTGAATTAGTAAATTGGATCTCAAAATGAATTGGATCTGACATTAACTTAAAGAATTGATTAATTGTGCTTTTACAACTTTTCTTTTTTTAATATGAGTTCACCAATTTTTTAGTAAATTAATGTCATTTGGTAAAGACTGGGTTTGACACCAAATTGCATAGTTGATTAATTGGGCTTCACTAATTTTATAATGAATTGGTGTCATTATAGGGGTGGCAATTTGGGTGGGTCATGTGAGTTCGGGTTGGGTTGAAGTAGGGGTATAATATAAATTTCCTCAGCCTTATCCCAACCCAACCTGATGACAACTTGAAAATGCTCAACACTAACCCAACCTGAATTGTATTAGGGTCGACCTGATTTTTATTTGGTCAACTCGCCAACTCAAATCCACCAAATCCAACCTGCCAATTTGATTTAAAATAATTATTTCAAACATTTGTTTTAATTTCAAACCCTACTGTGAATATACACACACACACACACACACAAAATAACTTCTTTATGATTTATAAAACCACGCACACCGTCTCCCCCTCAATATTTGTTGCCCATTTAATATAATTTTAATATAAAAAGACCAATTTACACTTAATCATTTCACATATTTACAATTCAATTTAAATAACTTTTTATTCTCATATTTTATTATTTTTCTTTTTTTTTCTTCTTTTCTTTTCTTTTTATTCTCAATTTTCTCTTCTTCCATTATTTCATATATTTATCATTTTATACATATATATAAATTTATCATTATTTCTCATTTCTCATTATTTCATATATTCTCATTTTTTAGATATATATATATATTTATCTATATAATTTTAAATAATTTTTATTTTTATCCTTTTTCTTTCTAATTATTCATACATATATACTTATTTTTTCTATTTATACTTATTCACATATATATAATAACCATATATATAAATTCATAAATAAAATTTAAATTACTTTTATTTTAGCTATTTTTTTCTATTTATTCATTCCAAATTAAATAATATTTAATATTTATAGAAATATATATATATAATATATTTTTTTTATTCATACTTATATAGATATATAGATATATATATATATACAGATATATAAATTTCAATAAAATTTAAAGAAGATTCATCATATATTTCTCATTTTATACATATATATAAATTTATCATTATTTCTCATGTCTCATTTCTCATTATTTCATATATTCTTATTTTATACATATGTATAAATTTATTTAATGAATTTGGATGGCAATGCAATTTTGTTTCCCTCCAACTTTGTATTCTCTCCAAAATTTGGGCCATAAAAAATGTTAACAATTGTGTTTATTATTAGTTTGACATAATAATTTAATTTGATTTCTTCCAAAATTTTGATTCCCACTAATAATAATGAATTCTCTTCATTTTTTCAATTCCTCTAAATTTTAGATCCTCCATTTTTTTTGTATAAATAATTTATAGCAGACTTAATTTCTTTTATCTTAGATTATATGATGAATTGACATATAATTTTTTAAATTATTAAATGACTTTCTATTATAGTTAAAATAGTTAAATAACATATAATTTGGACTTATAAATTTTGGTGCTTAAGAATTTAATTTTTTATTATAATTTATTACAATATTCTTTTAGAAAAATTCTAAAAGCTCCTTAAAATAAATAGTTAAAGGTTACATACTTGAATAGCAAAAGAAAAGAAAGAAATTTAGTTTACCATAACACTTAATGAAAAGCAAACAATCCCTGAAGTTAGGCCTATTAATGTTACATTTCATTTTTTAATCATTGTATTGGCTAGTTAAAGATTTTTATAACTTATTGATATCTACATGTTAATTGTGTGTATGTAATAAATTGCTAAAATGAAGATAACTTTCGTGGTCTAATATAGTGTAAAAAAGTATTAACTTAAAGTATATTATTAAATTTAATAATTATTAACTTTTATGGATCTGAACAAGTTGTTTTTAAGAATTAGTTGGTCTATGTATTTTATTTCCTTCAAAAAACAAGTTTCCCTCCAAAAATGAATTCCCCTATTATTTTTTTATTCCCTCCAAAATTTTGCTCCTCCCTCCATTTTGTGTATAAATAGTATATACAAAAATTATTTATTTTATCTTATATTATAAGATGAATTATGATGTATTATGGGGGTTAAAAACTTAATTCTATTTTTTGTTATTATTTATTAGAACATTGTTTTTGAACAAAAAGATTTTAGAAAAATTATTTATAAATTCTAAAAACTTTAGTCTTTATGTGTAATTAATTTCATTTTAAAAATTAAAATATTTTGTACTAATAATATATTGATGTGGACAATTTGAACATACATTTAGTGAAAAAATTTCTACACTTAATTAACGCAAATTGTTTTGAAATTGCTCAACTTGTATAACTTTAATATGGTTGGAAATTTTAAAATTATTTTGAAATACTCATGACATTGTAATATAAATTTAGTAATATAGTTATACGTTTAATAAAATTATGTTTTTATCCCCATATATTTAATTAAATATTTGAAGAACTATTCGCATCCTTAACAAATTTGTAGATATCGTTGAAAATTTATATTAAAATTCAAAAATATCCTTCAAAAGCTACTTTGATTATTTTTTAGACAAAAATACCCCTTAACTTATTTATAACTTTAACATAGAGGGTTTAACTTCAATATTATTTAAATTACTCAGAATAAATTTAAATAATTTTATTAATATTTTTTAAAAATATTTAATAATCTTTTAATTGAAGTTGAATTAAAAAAATAAAAAATTAAAATCATCAACATATCTAAAGTAATTTAATCAAATTTAATTAAACATATTTATTAATTATAAAATAAGAATAAAAATCAAATCCATCTCTTAATTAAATATAATTTTGTTTTTAAATTACATCTCAATATTATTAAAAAACAATCATATCTAAAATAATTTAATTAGATTAAGTTGAATATATTTATTAAATATAAAAAATATTTTTTAACTAAAATAAATAATTTAAAAATAAAAATAAGATCTAAAAATATCATACAAACAATAGTAGTTTCAAAATGTCAATTTCACCCTACCAATCCAATAAAAAAGTTATTAATATGATATCTTGTTCCCTCCTAAAACACGAATAAATAAATAAAAAATTCTCAATTTATTTTCTATCTACAACCCAAAATACAAACAAACAACTATAATATTCCCCAAGCCCACTTCTGAAAAATCATTTTGCTAAAATATTTTGGTAAAAGACTCAAATTCATAAATAAACAAGCCCTAATTTAAACTAATTTTATTAAATTTATTAATTAATAAAAAATAAATAAGTCAAAATGCGTGAGATCTAGAGTTTTAATCAAAATAAATAATTTAAATAAAAATAAAATCTAAAATTTTATCCTAACAATATAATTTTAATGATTTTAAATAAATAAATATTTTTAATTATAATATGTAAAAATGTATATATACATACATATATATATTCTTTTTCCTCCTTCTCCCCCCTCCCCCCTATCCATCCATGCCCCTTCCAACCAGGCCCCCACCCACCAGCCTAGCGGCCTACCATGGCCGACCGTTGGCTGTGGCCAGTGGCCAGATCTGGCCGCTGGCTGCTGGCCATGGCCGGTGGTGAGGGGTTGGGTCATATATATATATTTATGTATATATTTATATGATATATATTCTATATATATTTATATTGATATTATATATATTTATATGATATTTATATTGATATATAAAATTTTTAATTTTTCTAGGAGGATTTTGTTATATATTTTTAAAACAATTATTATTATTTTAATTTTTTTTAATGAAAGTTGATTGGGCATTTCAAATTTTGTGGAATTTTTATAAATAAATTAAATTTTTTGAGCTGTTGGGTAATTAACTTATTTTAATTTAACGGTTTTGCCCGAACACTAACGGAAGTTGAGGTGCTATCCTAAATGTGTTAAAAATTTTAGAATTTTGGTCCTATAAGTGTCAACCTAAGTACCAAAAGTGCATACCCCCTATCCAATGGGACCAAAAATGTAAATTTTCCAATATAAGCAAACATTACGTTAGCAAGAAAAAGAAAAGTAAAGGCTCCATTGAGATGGTAACAATTTTATTGGACTAGTTGCAATTTACCCCCCTGTGATTTGTGAAATAAGCATCAAACACCCCTATGAAAAAAATATATACAAAATAACTTCCTTATGTTTTATAAAACCACGCACACCGCCTCCCCTCCACATTTGTTGCCCATTTAACATAATTTTAATACATATATATATAAATTTATTATTATTTCTCATTTCTCATTATTTCATATATTCTTATTTTATACAGATTTATATATATATATAAATTTATCTATAAAATTTTAAATAATTTTTATTTTTATCTTTTTTCTTTCTAATTATTCATACATGTATACTTATTTTTTCTATTTATGCTTATTCACATATATATAATATACATATATATAAATTTATCAATAAAATTTAAATTACTTTTATTTTTATCTATTGTTTTATTTATTCATTTCGAATTAAATAATATTTAATATTTATAAAAATATATATAATATAATTTTGTATTCATACTTATATACATATATAGTGTGTATATATATACACCATAAAAAATAGGTTAATTGCAGTATATATTGTGCGACGGTTTGTCTCAATCGCAGTAAAATATTAATTTGACAGTGGTTAAGCGGCAATTTATCCAACCCGCCGTGGAATTCATAATAAATGGCGGCAGTTAGTGTAACCGCCACTGAATGAATAACTTCACGCTGGTTTTTCTACACTGTCGCAATTAATAATATTATTTCTTTTGCTTATTAGATTGCCCTTTGTTTTTTACTTTAAAAGATTTTGTTCATAATTTTTTAATATATATATATATATGTAATGCCAATTATTTTTTATAAATATTTTTTTTATAAATTTTTAAAATAAAGTGTTTTATATTATAAGCTATTCTACAAAATGTAAAAAGGTATTTACTTATTTTTAAAATTTGAACACACTCCTATAATAATCTAGACCATATGAATTTTAAGTTTTTATTTTATTCATACATTGCAAGGCTTATTTTAAAAGATAAAATTTGATATTTTTATAATATCTTGTCATTGAAAACTTAGCCAAACACCTACTTAGTCTATATTTTTACTTGTTTGTTAATATTACATATTTTGATTAATGAAATGAATTATTATAGTATTTTCTTTACCCAATACTCACAATGCAAAAATATTACTCATTTACCTAACAATTTATATATACATATATGTAATAAATTTTCTTTGCTTCATGCAGCTATATTATATAATTATGCCACACTTTCTATTTATTTCTTTTAGTTCACTGTTTGACACTCTTATTTTATTTATTCAAATGACAATTACTATTTTATTTTTAAAAATAATAATATTATTTAAAATATTCTAATAAACTAATTATGTCATATCATTGATTTTCAAAACTTGTTTTTAATAGTGTAAAAAAATTCACACCTGTTATTCTTTCGACTAATATTTTTTATTATTTTATTTTATTTACATTAAGAATTAGGAGTATAAATGAGATGAGATGATTCGCGAGCAGTTCGAACTCGTCAGTTAGACGAGCCAAACCAAGCTTAATAAGTATAAGTATCTATGCACATACCCACATCAACAAGTGTTAGCTACAGTCAAGTTGGTAAGGTTCTTGTTACAGGCATGGTAGGTGCGGGTTCGAGTCTCCATTCCAGTAGATTTTGAATTTCCACTTCCAACGGGCACAGCGGGCAGGGCCATGGGTCGGGGAAGTCGGGCGAGCGCGTCATGGGTCCCGCGGGTTGGGCAGGTGGGTCAGGCGCATGCATGTGCTGCGGTCAGGCCCAGTGCTAAATATAACAAAATTTTTACACTCTTTCATAACGAAATTTTTAGTTATCTATTCAATTAATAACGAAATGCATATTTTTGAATTAAAATATTATTTAACTATTTGTAACAAAATATTTTGTTACATAAACAATTAATAACTATATTTAATTAAATAAATAATATCATTATATTATGCATTGGTAACGAAAAAATAAAATGCAACAAAATTGTCAATGTTTTAGTAACTAAAGATTTCGTTACGTTATAATAATCTATTGTAAGTAATACACTTTTTTGTTACTAATATCATATTTTTAGTAACGATACATTTCGTCACCATAAGTTCAGCATTCGTAACGAATCATAAATTTAGTTACTAAAACTTTTTGCAACGGCTTTAGGGCACTAAACTTAAGCAATGAAA
Organism: Jacaranda mimosifolia; assembly: GCA_018894105.1. Taxonomy (NCBI): domain Eukaryota; kingdom Viridiplantae; phylum Streptophyta; class Magnoliopsida; order Lamiales; family Bignoniaceae; genus Jacaranda; species Jacaranda mimosifolia. The sequence goes on along the minus strand of CM032120.1, from coordinate 33,987,801 downwards.
AATTCGTTACCAATATTTTAGGTAACAAATTTTAGCGTTATGGTAACAAAATTATTCGTTACTAAAACTGTAATTTGTTGTAGTGTGACAAGGAAGGAGTCACTAGGAATTTTCGACGAGGGCGGGCCATAAGGTAGCAAAAGAACGACTCCTTGGTACTCCCCAACTTTCGAGTCATAGGGAGATGAAATAAGTTGCTAAAGTTTACAAAGGTCAGGGCCTAATTGTGAACATGCATAAGGACTACAAAGCTGTATATGGTTGAGAAATAATTTGGTGGAAGTTAGGTTATACAGACTTGGAGGCTTGTGAGGAGGTTGACTATTGGTTGGGTAATGGGAAACCTAGTCCACACCTAAGGGCATCTTCGAGGACAGTAATACGACTAATGAGAGGTCGATGCATCCTATCCTCAAGCCCAGGGACAATCAATTTGAAGTCCCGAAGAATATGGTACAACCGCCTAATAAGGTCGAGATCCCCCTCGATCACCTTCGATATGATTTCACTATAGTGGTCAGGGGTGAATAGTCAACCACAGGGTACGGGTGGCTGGCTCGGCCAAGCGTCACCCATGGTGGCAACTCGATCATCACTAGAACTAATAGACATTGAACTATCACTAGAGAAGCTATTAGACTCGCTAATCGAGTTGCCCTCTCCTCTAATTGGAATCTCATTCAACCTAGTCGCCTCACTATTGCTCCCCTTACATCGTTCTCACCAAATACCTTTAACATGATTATTAAAATGGTATGATCGAGATGCAAAAAGTAAAGCTCGCTCGAAGGGTTTTGAAGGACTTACGTGGTTTGGGAGTCTAAAGCATAATGTAGCTAACGAGGAGCATAGTAAAGTAGTTGACTCGACCTCACGGAATTCTGTAAAAGTAAAAATGAACATTTTCACACCACCTATTTATAGGCATCAATGTACGGTAACCCAAATGGCTACAATAATTATGCAGTCGTTGCTTGACGCTTTCGTGACCCAATGTAATAGATGCATTAAATACACTAAAACCCTAGTCGGCACTTTTAAACCCTCGTCGAGCATATTCAGTTTTTCTGATAAACTATTCCCTATTCCTTCTTGCTGGTGCTCTTGATCAAGACTCAGAAGCAGCGGGGACTCATAATATGGGATAGACCCAACTGGCCTATCCAATAACACTCGATCAGGGTAGAGATATGGTGTAAGAAGGCCCACGTACCTATTAAGCCCAACTTGTTAAGGGCCAGCCATATTATCGATCGGGTCTAGGCCTCACTGGGCCTTATCCATCAAAGCAGATACCAACACTCACCCTATCGATCAGGTCATGGTTGATCGAGTCTCGGCCTTATCCATCAAAGCGAATACCAGCACCCGCCCTACCAACCAAGTTATGGTCGACTGCCATCAAGGATAAGTCGTTTAGTATTCAGCTAAGGGAGACTTGAATATAGCAGAGTGTCATTTATCGACCAGAGTTTACAGATGGCTCACAGATAAGTATTTATCTTGACCGGTGAGGTCGATCAAGAGTGATAGCCTCTTTGCCACATTAAATGCCTTGCCAAGTGGCGTGCCTCCGCATTAATGACATATGCCACCACTAGTACCACTTTTTCTACCGCGCCAGGCTAGCACACGCCACCACCAGTACCTCCTTGTCCTTAGGAACTAGAGATGGTGCCACCTGAAATAGTACATAAGTTGGAGAAAACTAAAAGGTCCTCAAGTAAGGACAAAGGCCTTTCTTATGCAATTAGGGCACCATAAACATATCAATTACCCCAGGAAAGCTATAAATACCCCATTGCTAGCCTTCAGCAAGGTATGCTCTTTATCATTCAAAGCCCTTACTCTGCTACTCTATCTCCTAGTCAATTATATTGACTTGAGCGTTAGAGTGTCTTAGCTGAGGGCCTCTCAGCAAGCTTGACGTTTTCTAGTGGTTGCAAGACTTGACCCCATCATATCACCAAGCACTTCTATCGACCTGCTACTTGGTCGTTTGGATTAGACCTTAGCCCAATACACTTCTAAACATTTTACACCCTCATCACTAAGATTCAATAATTCCAAAATAATTCAAGATTACATTTGAGCATAGCATGCTGCTTCATCTTCTTGTTGAAATAACTTTATTGGATTGTGTTCTCTTTTTTTTTGGTGTTGAACCTAACATTTTTTGTAACGTTGTTTCTTGGAGGCCTCTACACTAGTTTACTTAAATGGTACAGAAGTCTGAGTGCTTATGACATGTGTCATCAAGCTTGCTTGTTCCTTTGCTGCTTATTGGTGCTGTAGTTAGAACATTCCTTGCTACTATGGCCTAGCTTGGAGCAGCATTGCTAGCTTTGTTTTTTGATTCAATCACAGCCACTTTACTCACATGAGGTTTAATTATTATAGGCTTTCTCAGAGTTGCATTTTTACCTTTGTGATTGGCTTCACTCTTAGCTGTTATCGCCTTCACTACTGTAGCTTTTTCATCGCCTTCAACTTTTTCCAAACATAAGAGTCTTTGGACACATCTAAATGACTTCTTTTCCTTTACCTTTGTCTTGCACATGAAACATTACACAAGTTAGTATCTTTTGTATGTATCATGCATTAAATTAAATTTACTAAGACTTGGTGTACAATGCTTCTTGTTAGTCTTGCAGGAGTTGCCATGGAGTTGTTGCAACACTGTTAAGTCCTAATTATTATTAGTTTTAATATCATATTTAGAACTTGAAAAATAATTTTAGTGCTTAAAAATTATAATTCCTTTGCTAATTGATGAAAGTCTAGAATTACAAGAGCAAGAGTTGAGGAATTACAAAAGAGGAAAAATTAGCACAAATTAGTCGGAATGCTAGCATGATAACTTTTTCTGAGTTAATTAAGGACTGGCAAAAGGGTTTTTTTATTCATTGGAGTCTTATTCTATTTAGGAGACTCTATTAATTAGTATAAATGGGCATTTCAAACATGTAGTTAGTATCTAATTTTGATTTTGTGTGGGAGACTAGAGAAAATTAGGTCCAGAGGAGGACAAAGTGGAGGTCATATTCATCTAGGCGTAGAGTTTCCTATTCTCCCTTTACCCCTTTTTTTCCCCAATTCTAGAGTTGATATAATGTTTCATTTTTTTTATGTTTTTTTTGACAATTTAATCATGAACTAATCGTTATTCTAGGATTATAATGAATTCTTCCGAACAAATTGATGCATGATATCTTTTCCATGAAATTAGTAGCATTGTGAGTTATTTCTTCTAGTGTAGGATTTTTCTATTTGATTGTTTGATTAATAGTCAAATGCATCTTTAAACCCTAGAGGAATCTCAGAAAAGAAAACCAAGAGATTGCTTGACAATAGAAAAGCCTAGAATTAATTGTTCAAGTAATTGAATTAATTAATTTGTGAATAGGATGGGAATATACATGTTTTCCCTATGTAGTTAATTGAGTAGTTCAAACCCATCCATAATTTATTTAATTCACATAGGAATTTGGTGAATTGAATAAGTTAGGGATTTGATTGCGGATAATTTAGATGAACCCCGTCATTGCATAAGACTAAAAACTATGAACTTGTTATTAATTTCATCGGGGGAAAATTATATAATCAACTAATTTGATTGATGAAATCATAATTTTAAGCTTCAAATCCTGATAGAAAAACTTAATCAGTACAATTTTTTATTTTCATAGTTTAAATTTTATTCTCAACATAATTTATTTTATTTGAATAAAACAAGTGTGTGATAAATCAGTAATTAATTAGTAGCAAAAAATTTATTTCCTCATGGGATAGACACCCTCTGATCACTTTATTACTTATTGCGACACGTATGTTTGCCTGACTATTTGCGTAATTCATTTTGGGCACGAACAACATTATCGGGGATCTAAAATTATTTTATTTCTAATAATATTAACTTTAAGAACCATGTTTTAATTCAAAGTTTTCCTTTATTTATTTATTTAATTTTATTATCTCTGTTTATTTCAAGGATCTCTACAATTATATGTAGGATACTCAGGAGCCAAAATGAATGCCTTTTGATCCAAAAATTGAGAGAACCTGTAAAAGACATAGACGAGCACTTCAGCGAACAAACAAGGATACTGCAGAAATGGTAGAGGAAGATGGAGATCTCGGGGATTATGTTATCGTGTAAATTCAAGGCTTTCACACAAGAATTGCCAAGCCACCTGTTTAGGCAAATAATTCCAAAATCAAGCCAACCATCATTCAAATGGTATAGAGTTCAATACAGTTTCGAGGGTCTCCAATAGAAGATCCGAATGCTTATTTGGCTAACTTTTTGGAGATTTCTAATACCTTAAAATATATTGGAGTTTCAAACAATGAAATCCGATTGAGGTTGTTCCCATTCTTACTGAAGGACAAATAAAATATTTGGTTGGCATCCTTGCCTTCGGATCTATTACCACATGGGAAGATTTAGCATAAAGATTCTTGCCTAAGTTTTTCCCATCATCACAAATAGTCAAATTGAAGAATGAGATTACTTCCTTTGCCAATTTGATCATGAAACATTTTATGAGGCGTGGGAAAGATATGATGAAATGCTAAGAAAATGTCTTGATCATTAATTGAGAAAATGGCTTCAAGTGCAAATGTTCTACAATAAGTTATTTGCACAAACCAAGGAAAATTTTATGTCAGTGCAAGACGTACATTTATGCCCAAAAAAAAATAGGGGAAATATTTGAGTTATTAAAGAGATGGAAACAAACAATTATCAGTGGCCAACTGAGAGATTAATCCAATTTAATAAAGCTGCAGGAGTTTATGAGGAAAATCCTGCTACGTCTTTGACCACACAGATAAAAGCTTTAATGAAGAAAGGTAACACACTTGCAAGTCTCATAACCCAAGCGGTACAACAAGTTCAAGCAATGGAGAAACCGTATATTACTAGTGAAAATTGGGGAGAAGCGCATTTGAGTGATCAATGTCATCATATTTTGGAAACAAAGTAATTTATCGGGGACTTCAACAGGAATCAAAAGAATCTAGACTCAAATACTTAAAATACTAGATGGAAGAAACACCCCAACTTTTCATGATGCAACAACCAAGGAAAAACTTTTAGCTCATAAACCACATCCACCACCAAGCTTTCAGCAACAAGAAAAGAAGAAATCTTTAGAGAAAATGTTCATGCAATTTATGGCAAAGACTGATGCAACTCATCAAAGCCATTTAGCTTCAATCAGAACACTGAAATTGTAAATGGGACAGTTGGCAACTACATTGAACATAAGACAGCAAGGAGCTTTGTTGAGTGATATTGAGATGAATCCTAAATAAGAAGACAAAGAACACTTCAATGATGTTACTTTAAAGAATGACAAAAAGTTGCAAGAATTTTAGAAGGTCTTTCATTCTTAGAAGAAATGGAAGAAGAATCACTAGTTGAGAAGGGAAAGGATAAAAGTAGGAAATTGAAGAAGTTAAACCTATCAGACCACCTCCATCCTTTCCTCAAAGGCTTAAGAAGCAAATACTGGATAAGCGATTTTAGCAATTTTTGGAGGTTTTCAAGAAACTTCACATAAATATTCCATTTGTTGAAACCTTATAACAAATGCTGAGTTATGTGAAGTTCATGAAAGCCATTTTATCTCAAAAAGGGCATTCGAGTGAATTTAAGATAATGGCTCTCACAGAGAAATACAGTGCAATCATCCAAAGAGGTTACTCCCAAAACTAAAGGATCCTGGGAGTTTCACCATACTATTCAAAATTGGTACTAAATTTTCCAAAAGGGCACTATGAGATTTGAGGGCAAGCATAAATTTGATGTCACATTCCATCTACCAGCGACTTAGATTGGGCGACATCAAGCTAACTAGCATAACTTGCAACTTGCTAATAGAACATTAACATATCTTAACTAAACAATTGAAGATATGTTGGTAAAGTTGATAAGTTTGTTTCCCTGTAGATTTTATTATGCTAGACATGGCGGAGGATACTGAAGTGCATATCATATTTGGGAGACACTTTTTGACCATAGGTAGAACTCTCATAAATGTAAAAAAAAAAAGTGAACTAACCATGATGGCCCAAGACAAAAAGGTAACCTTTAATGTTTCCAAAGCATTTAATTTTCTAAGGAATATTGACAAGCGTTTTGCAGTTTATGTGGTAAAAAAAAGAGGTCAAGCCATATAAAGGAAAGACTAAAAATAAGGGTAGTCTAAAAATTTTAAGACACCATTTCAAGCTAGATCAATAGGTATTATTCTACAACTTTCATTTCAAGTGGTTATCTATAAAGCTAAAATCATAATGGTTGTGGCCATTTCACGCTAAAGTCCTTTCACATGGAGTAGTGGATTTGGAAGAAGTTAGTTTAATAAGATGGTTTAAGGCAAATAGAAAGAAAATCAAGTTCTATTGGGAGGCAATTTTGATCATTAACAATCCATAACCACGTTGGCCAACATCCAACGAACCCCAAAAAGTCAAGCCAAAAACTATAAATCATTTACAAAAATGAAGAAGTGTAGTTACTGTGCTCGAGGTCATGACTCCTGAGGTCGCGGTCTCTTGATATCTTTGTTCTTCCACATCGTTTCCCGCCTTTTCTTTATCCCAAAATTTTGAATTTAGATATTCTAACACCTTTTTTATCTCAAACGTTGAATTTCAAGAGCATTCGCTAGAAACCATTGAATCTATTACACTTCACTTAACCTTAGCTGTTGATCAGACGCCTTCACCAAGGTGATCAATATATATATAGGCCTAGCTTCATTTGAATCTTTCACACTTAAAAACTTAGGCCCCATTTGGTTTTATTTTCATTTCCATCATTTCTAAAATTTGAAAAGTTAGTTAGTGGAAATGAGTTGAAAATGAGTTTGTATTTGGATAGATTGTTAGAAAATAATGATTGTGTTGGTTTTAATAGGTTGTAGGTGGAAAGAAATAGAAATAATGGAATAGAGAGAAAAGATATATAAGTTATTGAATAATGTCTTTTGAAAATGAAAATTAAAATGATATTAAGTGAAAACATGTAAAAAGTTATGTGTTTCATTTCTAGAACAGTAGAAAATGAAAAAAGGTGCTATGGAAATGAAACCAAACATGGCCTAGAAACCTTACATCTATTTGCTGCAACATTCAAGCTTTAAGTGTCAACCTACTTTGCTTTCTAAGATCATCTCCTAAGTGATTTATGTTACTTCATTCATTTATTATTTATGATATATAATTCTTCTTCCTCTTTTAGTAGCGAATCTAGGTCGTCAAGTAGTCATAGATCCAGCAACTCTAGTTATAGCTCTAGCTTGGTCAATGCCCCTAAAAGGTCGTCAATTGTGATACTCCGGAGATAAGAAGTAGTAACAGAGCATTACCCTAAATAATAATTCCCAATGCATAATCATTCCTCCTCTTAAGGTTTATGACCCAAAAGAGCATGTCACTGTGGAGTCTCTTTTCTATAATAGAATAATTTCCAAGCTTCAAAAATGGTTTTCTATTCCACCAATTTACAAGATAATAAAGCCTCAACCAGGTCAAACCATGGACAATCATCCATCTAAATGTTTGGCTTTCCATGTTCCTGTGTTGAAAGTAGGTCTCTTCTTTCCCATAGATGAGCCGATTGCTTGCCTAACTCAGTTAATTTCCAATTCTATCAGAAACATTCTAGGCTTCATCATAATAATGAAGTACTTCGACCTTGAACACTCCATTTTAAATTTTTAGAACTTATTTCACATGAAATTTTTGCGAGGCTGGGAGTCTGAGGGTTTTATTATGTGACGACTCGACCTCATGCATATTTCTTGACTAAAAGTTCGCTCCTTAACTAGGTCCTATAAATAAAAATAATTTTTCCTCAATGTTCCCTTACGCAATCTATCGAACATGCCCACAGAATAGTGAACTGACAAACCTAACTTCACCAACTCATATAAGCTTTCTTGGGATTAGAGGGTTGTGGAAGACTCCATAACTGATCATCATTTTTTAGTCCCTCTCTCATACTAAAAAAGTTCTTAAATTAGCCGATCTAACCTCTCTCCCGCACCTATTCAACCTCATAGTACCTTGGGTAATTATCCATTTTTTTTTACCTTATTTCCTTTAATCTCTATATATTTTTTACTTTGTTTTTCTTTTACAGATATGAACTCGTGCGCTACTATGATAGCTTTCATGGCTCAAAAAATGAGCGAGGATGCGGAAGTTGAACTTGCAAGAAAGAAAGCCCTAGCCTCTCCTAATAACTATAAAGTTTCATGTCATGCCACTCCAACCACAAACCAAAGTTCTGGCACCTAAGCAGAGACCCCCCTACACCTCTTCCAGTGAATGGGGTGCTAATCACCATGGATAAGTTGTCTTCTCCATCTCGTGGTGCCACACCTCTTCGTTGACCTCACTTACCACTATGTATTAGCGATGAGGACGAGGACTCAGTTAGAATTATTGGTAAAGGATCGCACATTAATTTCCCTTCTAAGCATCATGGTCATAAAAAGGCGTGCAGTAAAAGGAAGAGTAAAGACAAAGAGCACAAATCAAAAGACAAAGGGGAAAAAAAAAAGAAGATCATAAATTCAAGGATAAAGGTTGAGAGAGCTCTAAAATTACTCCTACAGCGATGATGGTGACGACTCCATTATGCTACATAATGCTCAACTATGGACTTCCAAATTTATGGATTTGAGAGCTTCTCTCGCAAGAATATTCCTTGCAAATCCTAAATTCATAGCTTTAGGTCCTTCCACTTTAGCATGGGTCATAGGGATGGATACGCACAACCTTCACCATTGTGTGATCAACGAGAGACGAAGTTACTTTAGCTGATACTACCCTTATTAGGATTAAGGAGAACATAGCCCACAATCTGATGTAGGTAGATCTATTTCTCTTACTCTCCTATTAAGATCGTCATTATTTCATTACGGCTGCTACTTTTAGGTCAGTGATTATGATATACTTATGTTGTGTGCATGAGGCAGCCTTTACATGTCAGATAATTTTGCAAAGTATTATATGGTGTGAATGAAAAGTTGAGCTTAATATTTATCTACGCGATGCTTTCATGGTTGTCCATAGTCTAAAGCTGCTTTTGAGCTTACCACTGCCAAATTCAAAAAAAGTTGGTGTTTCTCTTTTACTTCGTGATGTCAAGCTAACAAAGAATGATGCTGAGATTGCTCGTCTTTCTAAGAGCATTGAGGATTTACAATCCAAGTTGACTAGAGTATGACAAGAGTTCAATTCATTAAAGGATAAACTCCATGAATAGCGGATCATCAATTCAAAGCTGGGAAGAAGTAGGGTGCGGCTGATTTTCAAAAGTCCGAAACCTTCGATTATATGCTCCACAAGGCTGGCCATGATGTTGTGGCAAACTTCACTCGATCTCCTATATCTGAATACATAGTTCTCAACAAAGCATCAAAAGATAGATTCGCAGCCTTTGGTGAAGCTAAAACACAACTTCAATATCTTGATAGAATGAAGAAAGGGTTCGACCTCGGACGTCTTGAGTTTTATGAAAATGAATAGCTTGAAGATTATCCCACGATATCTCTTCCAAACTTTTCAAAGGACAAGTTCATCTTTATCTTGATCCCTAATCACTAAAAGAAAAAAAAAAGAATGTTAGGAATCATTCTTTTCTCAATTTTTGTCTAGCCAATCTTTTTGTTCGCTCTCTGGGCTAATGTGAATTCATTTAGGCTAAATCATATAATTTTTTATATCGAAGTTATGATGTAACTAGACATTTTTAGGATCATGTGCTTTCAGTGAACTTTTGCTTTCCAACCTTTTTACTTATGTTTCTACTTTAATTTTTTTTTACCTTCGCACTGTATTTCAAATCAACATTACTTAATCCCCATGTTATATATTCATACTCCTAAGCGATGAGGTGCGACCTTATCCTATATCATGCAACCTCGCCCTTTTTGTGTATATTTTCCTTTTTAGGGAATTGATAATGTGTGATCTCATTTTACACCTTAGTCTTTACAGTATGCCATTCATTATTTTTGGTTGACCTAGCGACATACGATCTCATCTGTGATTCATATTTCTCCACAAGTATTTTTTTGGACAAAGTTCATTATATGTGCGACCTCACTTTACCACTCTTAAATTTGACGATGTTTACTCTTAATATTTTCAGTCCCATCATTCTCTGATTGCAAAATATTTTTCAGGATATTCGCAAGGTTTTGCCTCTTTTTCAAATTATCTATGAAATTGTATTTTCCAAATTATCTGCAAAGTTCTCTATCTTTTTCATGTTGTCTATAAAGTTGTGTCTTTTTCACATTAATTATAAGTTTTCTATCTTCTTTAAATTGTTTATGGCATTGTTTGTAAAGTGTGGGACCTTTGCGTCTTCAACCTTTCTCAAGTTATTCTTGGTACACAATTCCCTATGCTTCACTTAAACATTTTTTGCTTATGTATGAAAATAAGATGAAATGCAAGAACATTACCAACATTCATGAGGCAAAATGAAAAAAACATTAATAAAAGTTTCATTTAAGGCAAAACAGAAGAGTGCTTAGCAAAGAAACTTAAGCATAAAATTTTCTTAATTTCTGAATAGGCCAAGGTCTTGGTAAAGGTTTTCCTTCCATCTCCAACCTATACGCTTTCTTCTTTGTCATTTTTGTTACTTTGAATGCCTCTCCTTTTGGGGGCCCAGCTCTCCCACATGCTTGGAGACTTCTAATTTTTAGATGACTAAGTCCCCCATTTGGAAGTTTCTAGGTCTGACTCTTTTCATTGAAGACAGCAGTTATAGCACTTTTTTGTGCTAAGATTTGAAAGTAGGCACTTTCCCTTTTATTCCCTATCACATCCAACTTAAACCTCCTTTTGTATTCACTATCTTGTGTTTCATACCTACTAACTTTGTGAGATGGCATACCAATTTTGGCCCAGATCACTACTTCAAAACAATACACCAAATAAAATAGAGGCGCTCCTATCATCATTTGAAGGATTGTGCAATAAGCCCTTAGGCTCTTGCGAGTTCATCCACCCAATTTCCTTTAGCTCCACTCACTCCAGTCTTTAAATATTATAATATAGTTATGTTCATGACCTATTTTTTCCTATTAGCCTGTGGGTTTCATACCGAGGTGAAGTTATGTTGGATATTGAGCTCCTTATACCAACTAATCACCTTTTTTCCTTTAAAATTAAGTCCTATTATCTAATATTAGAACTCTTGGAATGCCGAATCTAGACATAATATTCTCCTATAGGAAATTCATCACTTCACTTTCTAATATCTTAGTTATTACCTTAACCTCTACTTATTTACAAAAGCGCTCCACGACCACTATGATGAACTTTCGTTGCCCTGTTGCTAGGGGAATAGTCCTAAAATGTCAATTCCCCATTGATCAAATGGATTGGCAATCATAATCAATTGCAGCGTTGCTGCTGGGCTATGAGTATATTGGCATGTATATGGCATTCCATGCATCTCTTTGTGAATTCCATCGCATCTCTCATCATCCTGGGCTTAAGGATTTTTTATGTCAATGCACATCCTCCTGAATGATTATCACAACTTCCTTCATAGACTTCTTTCATTACATAATCAGATTCACTTCTCTCAAGCATCTGAGGAGAGGTCCCGATATCAAGCTCTTATATAATTCGCCTTTATACAGAATAAATGTTGCTGCTCAACTTTTAATCCTTTAAGCACTCACTTGAACCCTGGTAGTTCTTCAATTTCTAGGTACTTCTTTAAGTCCTTTTTCCATCTTTCAACCTTCTCGAGTACATTTTTCTGGTTACCATCTTATATACATCTATATATTCCATCATAATCTAGTAAATTATCTCTTTACTCAAAAAAATTAGTTGTATTAATTATTAAACATTATAAAAAAGTTAGTTTTCTATTTTTCATTATACTTTCAAAAAAAATGACTACATTTTGAAAATATTTATAGAATATGTATTAAAATATGCAAATGCATCTTACTACATAATAGAACATTTGTATATTTAAAGGGGGGGGGGGGGGGGGGGGAGACATCATCAATCAATATTAGATATAAAAATTTTGTGTACATTAGAAAACATAAAAATGTACATTATTTGTTATAAAAACTAATATAAGATTTATCATTATCATCTTACTAAAAATAAAATATTTAAATATTTCAGGTACTGGGACAAAATCCCACAGACCTTATTGGACTTATTTTTGAAGGGCCAATGGTTCAATTCAAATTATGATGGACTTAGATCCGTATGATCAAAGATTTAAAGGTGGATTGGAGCGAAAGACACTCCATGCCCAAGGAAACCCTCCAACTCATAAAGGAAATGACCTCTACACGGCCCAATAAATGAGTTGAGGGTCCAGATCGCACTTGGACGCATGAAATTGGAGACTTAGCTGAATTTTTGTAAAGGTTGAAGCAGGGTTGTCAATAGATTGAATTTATTCGAACATTATTTAAATTCAATTTGAATTTTAAGATTTTTTAACCAATTAAATATTTGATAGATCATTTCCAATTATAAATATTCGTAATTCAAAATAAGTTGATCGGATATGGAATTAAGCAATCCAATTCATTAAAGATTTGAATCTGAACTTTAATAATGTTTTATTAGATTAATACTCTTATATATAATATTAATAAAGATTTGAAACTAAAATCTTTATATTATGTTGGCCTAATGTTTATATTAATGTTTATATTATGCTATTGATATTGAGTTTTAATCTAAAAATAAGTGGCATACTCAAAAAAAAAAGTTTAACTATAATAATTTATAATAGTTTACCTATGTATTAATATATTGTTACTAATATTATGAAGTAATAAAATTATCTAATAAATATGAGCTCTGATAAATATTAACTTAGTTTTTTTATTTAAAGAGTCAAAAAAAAATTTAATTTAATTAAAAAATTTATCCAAAAAACTTAATATTTATTGAAAAAATAGTTGATAACAAATTTATTTCAAAGCAACAATCAATATCTCATACATAATCAATTCTTTTGTATTTATATAGGTGATGAGGGTTCGATCCACGGGATAAGAATTCGGGTTTGAATCTGGATTGAACTTAACCTGAGAGGCTCGTGTTCCTACTAAGTTAGGGAAGAATCCTGCAACCACGGCAAACGTTAGGCTAGCCAAGAGGCCCTCGGCTTAGGCCCTCCGACGATCAAGTTAGTAAAAGTCGACCTCAGAAATCGAGCAGCGGGGTAAGGGCTTTTTAGTGTATATGAGTGTGTACCTTTAGGAGGTTGGTTTGAGGGTATTTATATCCTCCTCCCTTTTGGGAAATGTCCGGGAAGCCCCTCGGTGCATCTAGGGGCCTTTAGCCTTGTACCAGGGGCAATTGGTCATTTCTCCTATTTGAATATTTCCAGCTAACCGTCCTTCCAGGTTTCAAGGACAAGATAGTACACTGTAGCAGCGCCTGCTGTGTCAGACGGTGAGGGGGATGGCATGCGCCATTAATACGAAGGCATGTTGCCCGTCAGTGCATTTAATGTGGTGGCAGGGTACTGTACTGTTCTCGACCTCCTACTCGACCCGATATGGTCGGCTGAGGTTGAGGAGTTCTGTGGGCCTTTGGGCGCAAGCTGGGCCTGGGCAGATCTGGTCGAGTATCGTCGATGAGACATACGGGCCTTGAGCCCCAAACTAGGCATTGTCGGTTTGGGCTCGAGCCTTTAGGCCGTCCCATACTAGGCCTTGCTGGTTTGGGCCTAAGCACTTGGGCCATCCCATATCATGAGTCCCCCACTTCGCAAGGCTGAACGAGGAATCAACGAGAAGCGTTGGGAAGTAGCGAAACCGATATTAATGATAGTCGACCAAGGTTTGATGCATTTATTGAGCGGTTACATCATGGTGCACGTGGGCGGCATAGCGGTTACAGGCATTATTGCAGCCGTTTGGTTTGCCATGCCCGTCTTCCTATAAATACCCGCTGTAATTCTAGCCATTTTTACTTTTACCACTTTAGAATCTGGGCGAGTGCTTGTAGAAAACTCTTCGCTGCCAAGACTTCCTGCATCTAACTTTTGCATTCAGTAAGTGTTCCACTACTTTTACTTCCTGTCGTCTGCTTTTCTTTGGGAATCATGCTGGGGTTATATAGCTCTGAGGGTAGTCAGAGGGGGGGATAGTGAGGCCACCCAGTCTGAAAGGCATAGGGACTCCTCTGCGTCGTCTTTCAGTTCTAGCAGCTCGAGCTTCAGCAGCTCGAGCAGCCACCGTGTAGGGGAAGAAGCTGGGCCAAGCCAGATACCCCCATCGCGAGGTTGACTGTTTACTCGCAATCACTATAGTGAAATAATATCGACCATGAACCCTGGGGACTTGAGGCGTCTCAGAGAGCTATACCATATTCCTAGTAAATACCAGCTTTTAGCTCCTGGTCCAACTGGTCGAATGTAGCGCGCTCCTACAGGTTGCATAACTGTGTTCAAGGATGTGTTTAGATGCGGGCTTAGGTTCCATCTAAGTGATAGCCTGATAAGTCTACTTAGGGGTCTTCAAGTGTGTATAACACAACTTCTGCCCAACTGTTTTTCCACCCTTTGTAGTTTTATAGTTTTGATGCGTCTGTTCAACCAACCCGCTAGTTTTGAAAAAATTTCCAACTTATTTCATCTTCCCATGTCCCGCAAGTCGGGTAGTGCCGACGAGTCGTGGTTCTATTACCTCACTGCTCGACCTCGTCGAAGATTTCTGGTAGCCCCCTCTTCTTCGTATGGTTAGGAGTGGAAAAAATACTATCTCTTTGTTCGAGTGAATGGGGGTTTTAATATTCCTCGGGGCTGGTTGAGGGGGCATGTCGACATGTTGGGGAATCGCGCCCTGACCTAGCCGAACACATTTGTGCGGGACCTGGTCGAGTTCGGCCCTATGGAGGCCTCTGTCTTCATCGAGGAAAGGCACTTAGTGCTGGCTGGGCTGTCACCAGCCCCGATAGATTTTCCTGCGGATTATCAAATAGGTAGATGAAGTGTGCTTTGGTATTTGTTTATCTTTGATAGTGTGCGTGATTCTTTGCTTTTGATCTCTGTTAATTTTTTTGTTTGGCAGATCATGCAGAAATCATGAACAGGTCGAGAGCTAATGCGCTGGCCCGAGCAAAAAAAAACCAGCAACTCCGGCAAGGCGACGCTGCTCGTTGAGAGGCCTCTGGCTCCAAGGAGCCGTGCCGCACTCCCAACACCATCACCAACTTCTTCGCCTGGTCGAGCTACAATAGCCGCGAGCAAGAGCCCCGCAGACCGGGGTAAAAGAGCAATGGTCGAGCAGGGCGGTCCTCCGCATAAGAAAGCTACTGCCAGAAAGGGCAAAGGGAAGGTAGCAGGGTCGAGGCCACCGATCAGGAACGATCTCTTCGGAGATCGAGGAGACGATGTGCTATTCACCCTATCGAAGTTCCCCTCTCCACGGTTTGGGCCCGAGCCAAGCCCCATTTTGCATAATTCTTAAAGCATGTATACGGCGGGGCCAACCGAGATAGATCCTCTGAAAGTGCTGATGGCGGGTCAGTTTCTGGCTAACCAGAAGAGATTTATGGGGATGAGTCAGGCCACAGCGCTTTGTGAGTTTGCCTACCACGCCAACATGGTAAGGTTTCCTATATTTTTTATTCCTGCTAGTTTACCCTTTTCTCGATCAGGAAGTAATGACCCTTATGTGCCAGGTCGAGTAGATGGGCTACCATTTCTACCGCCGCTCCGAGTTGGCTCTTGCTGATCGAGAGCAGTTGGAGGTTGGCGGAAACTTTGAAGGCTCAGCTGGAGTCTTCTCAAATGCAGTTGGACAAGCTGGAGAAGCAAGTCAACCAGCACGCCAAGGAGATGGAGAAGAAGGATGAGCAGGTTCTCCTTGCTGTTAAAGAGAGGACCAAGATGGATGAAAAGGTGAAGAAGCTGCAGCTGGACGTGCAAGTTACATATGAGTCTGGTCGAGCTATTGGTCGGAATGAACGTTTGGCCGAGGCCAGGGCTGAGTTTGCCCGGATATTGCCAAAAGTGTACCGGAAAGCTGTGCAGCAGTTCGTGGTGAGTCCAGCTTTTTAGGATGCGAGTGTTGTGCTCGCCCTAGACGACGCCTGGAACGATTTTCAAAAAACGATTCAACAGATGCTATTTTTGGGCTATGCGCTTCGGGCTAAGGACCGCTCCAGAATGTGCCATGCTCTCGACGAGCAGCTGCGTCAGTATTCAGAGAAAGAGGTCGATACGGCGGGCCCGTCGTCGAAGTCGCACTGGAGGTCGACCTGACGCCCGAAGAGAGAAGGAGGGCTGAAATTGACAGAAGACTGAAGGCAGTGGCCCGGGAGTTTGAGTTTACCGGTGACCTCACCTACGATGTATCAGAGGGAAGAGCTGATGTGGCCTCTTTCTTCCCGATCTCCGAGCAGCCGTTCTTACAAGATGCGGCTGGCCCTTCTCGGCCCGTGATTGCCGATGAACCCGTGTCAATAGCCCTACCTGAGCCCCAACCATCTGCTGCACCAGCTCGTGCACTTGCTCCTGCTATGGAAGAGACCAGCAGCTCCAGCTACGTCTGGTTCTCTTGTTTGTTTTATTTTGATGTTTATGTATATGCCTCGATGAGGCCTTTGACGATGATAGTTGGATTGTTGCCTCATGAAGCTTTTGGTTTGGAATGATTAAGCAATTAGTTTGTCTTTCTTCAATTGCGACTTTGATCATAACTTTTCTTGTTTTTGTTATGAGTTGCTTTGATTGCAATTTTGTTTGGATTGATGAAACGTATGAGTCCTGTGAAACATTAAATTGCCCGCGAATGTGGTAAGTATTTTTCTTTCAAGTCTCATGTCGGATGAAGGTTGTGCTTTCTGGACTTGATTTTCAGCTCTTGTCAAGCAAGTTGCAATTAATCCAGTAGCATAATAATTGATATTCAAGTTTTGAAGGACCTTGATGATCGTAGGATAAGTTTATTGTCATCACAATTGTAGTTGGCAATTTTAACTAAGTCAGCCCCAAGGGTTCGACTCCGCGCCATGAAGGCTGTTTTACGAATATGTCTTTGGTCTGGGCGCGAAGGCCTCGACCTGGCGGCATGAAGCCTTTCGTTGACTACGAGGTCGACTGTGCGGTCTCGGCGCGAAGGCCTCGACTTGACGATGTGAAGCCTTTCGTCGACTACGGGGTTGAATGTGTGGTCTCGGCGAGAAGGCCTCGACTTGACTACATAAAGCCTTTCGTCGACTACAGGGTCAACTGTGCGATCTCGGCGCGAAGGCCTCGACTTGACGGCGTGAAGCCTTTCATCGACTACGGGGTCAACTGTGTGGTCTCGGCACGAAGGCCTCGACTTGACGGCATGAAGCCTTTCGTCGACTACGGGGTCGACTTGTTTGAGAAAGATTCGCTCTGTTTCACACGGTTTGGACATGTTGTAATCTCATTTCTTTGGGAGATACAAAGGTCATCGATGACTGGTTATACAAAGAATTTCTTCAGGTTTACTACATTCCAAGGTCGCGGTAGCTCACGGCCTTATGCGTCGGCTAGTCGGTAGGCATTATTTTTTGACACCTTGATCACTGAGTACAGTCCATCCCATTTTGGGTCGAATTTTCCGACAGGTTTAGACACTTCCACTTTCTTGAGAATGAGGTCGCCCATCTTGAAGCTCCGTGGTCGTACTGTCTTGTTATAGTGGTCTACCATCTTCCAGCGATATCACTTTATTGTGTTGTAAACTTCATGGTGTTGCTCATCGATGGTGATTAGATCCAGTTTCCTCTCCGATGTATTCGTTATCGAGTTATAGTGGATCAGCCTTGCGGTGTGTTGAATCAGCTCTGACGGGATTACCGCCTCGGATCTGTAGACTAGGCTTTACGGGTTGTGGCCTGTGGTTGTACAAGGCGTCGTTTTGTAAGCCCAAAGTACTCCAGGGTGGTCATCTGCCCAACTAGCCCCAGTTCCCGCTATTCGACTCTTGATGTGGTCGAGGACAGTTCTATTGGGGACCTCGGTCTGACCATTGGCCTGTGGATTTCCCACTGACGTAAAGTGCTGGGTAATTCCCAAGGTCTCGCACCATTTCCTGGTGTTTTTTCTTTGAAATTGGGTGCCATTATCGGAGATTAGGACCTTAGGCACTCCGGATCGACATACTATATTCTTCCAAATGAAATTTTTAATGGCCGTGTCGGTAATTTTTGGGATTGCTTCGGCTTCCACCCGTTTAGTAAAGTATTCGATGGCTACTATAATGAATTTGCGCTAGCCCAAAGTCTTCGGGAGTGACTCAGCGATGTCGATTCCCCACTGGTCGAATGGCCAAGTGATATTAACGTTGATCATCGGTGTGGCCGGCTGGTGCTGAATGTTAGAGTGGATTTGGCATGATGAGCATTTTTTAGCAAAGTCGATGGAATCTTTCAACAGTATCGGCCAAAAGTATCGTAACGAATGACCTTATGAGCCAGGGATCGACCGCCCAAATGGTTGCTGCAGTTGCCAACATGAATCTCCTGCGTTGGCAGGTCGAGCCATTCGACGATGAAGTCATCCAGAACCTGCGCCTTGATGGCAGTCCACAGTTGGAATGTGATGTCAAACTCCCCAAGCTTGATGGCCCATTTGGTGAGCCAACCTGAAGTGTCCGGCTTCGAAAACACTTGCTTTAGTGGCTAATTTGTCAGCACCAGTATTGTGTGAGACTGAAAGTAAGGCCGGAGTTTCCTGACCGATGTCATAAAGGCTAGAGCGAACTTCTCGATCTCCAGATAATTGTGTTCGAGCCCCTGAAGAGCTTTGCTGCAGTAATATACCGGATGGGAGGTTCCTCCTCTTGTCGATGTCAACACCAAGTTGATAGAGGCCGACGAGACTGCCAAGTATAACTGTAGCACTTCTCCCAGCTCGGGTTTGGCAAGCATAGGTGGCGAAGTGAGGTATTGCTTAAGCTCTAGCAAGGCCCGATCGCACTGCTGATCCCACTTAAATTCGGACTTTTGGCATTTCTGAGGATTTTGAAGAAAGGTAGGCTCTTGTCCGCCAGTCGGCCAATGAATCTACCTAAGGCCACAACTCTGCCGACCAGGTGTTGGACTTCATGAACTGTTCGAGGTGGGGTGACGTCTAGAATTGCTTGGATCTTCTGCGAGTTCGCCTCGATCCCTCTCTAACTAACCATATAGCCAAGGAATTTTCTGCCTCGAACCCCGAATGTGCACTTGCTGGGATTAAGCTTCATACCGAAAGCCCTGAGAATGGAAAATGTGTGGTTGAGGTCGACTAGATGGTCCTCGGCCTTTGCAGTTTTTACGATCATATCATCCACATAGACCTCCATCAATTTTCCAATCTCCTTTTTGAACATGAAATTGACTAATCTTTGGTATGTTGCTCCTGCATTTTTTAGTCTGAATGGCATAACCAGGAAGCAATATACTTCGTTAGGGATGACAAACGTTGTTTTGTCTCTATCCTCGGGTGCCATAAATATTTGGTAATACCCTTGGAATGCATCCATCATGCTAAGCAACTCACAACCAGTAGTGGAATCGACTAACAAATCTATACGAGGCAAGGAATAAAGATCTTTAGGGCAAGCTTTATTCAAATCAGTAAAGTCATTACACATTCTCCATTTTCCCTCATTCTTGGGGACAAGTACAACATTACAAAGCCAAGAGGGGTATTGGATTTCTACAATATATCCTGCTTCCAAAAGTTTACCAACCTCTTCCTTGATGATCTAGGTTCGCTCAGCATTGAAAGTTCTTTTCTTCTGCCGCACCGGCTTGTGGGCTGGATCCACGTTGGGTCGGTGGACAATGATGTTGGGATCAATGTCTTGAAGATCAGCAGCCTTCCATGCAAAAACATCAATGTTGCGTCGGAGGAAATCGACCATAAGGCATTCTAATCGACCTCCCAGCTCATTCCGAATCTTGATGGTTTTGTCTGGGTTCCCAAGCTCGAGCTCGATTATTTTGAATTCACCAACGGGCTTGACCCTGGTATCTTTCGACTTTCTCTTCTTCGAAGAAGGTCCCTCCTCGGGTTTCGCTACTGGGGCGTCCCCCTAGGGCTTCAATTCAGGTCGTTTCTTCTAGTCGGTTGAATCGACAGAAATGGTGTAGCAGTGCCACGCGTCCTTGAGGTTACATAAAAGCTCACCCACTCCAGCTGGGGTTGGGAACTTTATCTTCATATGATAGGTGGACACAATGGCTCTGAAATCATTGAGGGCTGGTCGACCTATGATAACATTGTATGCAAAGGGGGCGTTGACCACCAAGTAACTGATCATCAGTGTTCGGCTTCGTTGACCCTGCCTGAACATGGTGGAGAGATTGATGGATCCTACTGGGATGATCTCAGACCCATCAAATCCGACCAAGGGTGTTCTGACCGGATCAAACTTCAACTGTCTCAATTTCATTCTATTCAAAGTCGATGGGAATATGATGTTCACTAAACTTTCGTTATCAACTAGCACTTTCGTGACTTCGAAATTAGCTATTTCCAGGGCGACCACCATTGGGCAATCTATCTTACGGTCCGCTCCTCTGTTTTCCATGTGTTCCAGGTTTGCATCGGTGAAAGAAAATTTGTTCAGTACTGGTTGACAGCTGAAAAATTATCTCGACTTTGGCCGGTCTGGTCGAGTCGAGTTGCCTCTGCGTTTATTTTCTCGTATTTCGGGAATCTCCTCCCGTGGGTCCCCCTGCGATCATGTCGATGATTCCTATGATGGGCGGGTCACTTTCCCTTGCCTTCTCTCCTCGGGCTGTCCGACCTTTCTCTTCGGGGAGTCCGATCGGCAACACCCTCCTCTCTTCGAGCTTGCTCTTCGATGAACTTTTTCAAGTAGCCTTGCCTGATCAGTCTCTCGATTTTGTCCTTCAGGTTAAAGCACTCCTCGGTGTCATGCCATTTCTGCTTATGGAAATAGTAGTACTTCTTTGACTTCTTCATGGCATCGGTTTCCATGATTTTTCGGGGCTTCTTGAGTAGATTGTCGTGTTGAATGGCGAACAGCACTTCTCTCCTTGGCAGGTTCAACGGAGTGTATTCATGGAAGTGCTTGATCGGGGAACGACGTCTCTCCTTGTTTTGTCTATCATCTCTCTCCTTGCTTTTTTTTCTTATCGACTTCCATGCTGCCATATTTCATCCTATTCATCTCCTCCTGGGTCATGTATCTCTCTGTGAGGTCAAGGAGCTCTTCCATTGTTCTGGGTTGTGCTCGCACCAGGGTGTTGGCGCACTCTTTGTGCCTCAAGCCCAAGAAAAGTACATCAATCAAGAACTCAATCCTTGGGCTATCGATTTTCAGCACTTCTGTGTTGAATCTGGTGAAAAAATCCCGAAGGGATTCTCCTTCAGCCTACCTCACTGTATGCAGGTGGGTGTAAGGGAGTTTCACTTTCCTCCTGCTTGCAAACTGATGCAGAAATTTATCACACAACTGGTCGTAGGAGAAGATGGACGTTGGTTCCAGTTTCACAAACCAATCCAAAGCCACTCCTTGAAACGTGGTCACCAGCATTTTTGCATGGATGTACTCGTGCCCATGCAACTGCATCTTGTGTTCAAAATGTAGTAGGTACTCATTCGGGTCTGTGGAGCCATCGTACCTTGGGAGTCCTGTTGGGATCTTTGCATCAACGGCGATACTCTCGTCAATGATCTCGTGAACAAACGGCGAATCTTGCTCCCTCCTGAACTTTAGTGGCCAGTCTGGCTGAACAGATCTTTTTGCATTCCTTTTCGAGATCTCCTCCAGGCGCTTGTTCAACTATTGCACCTGGTGGGATACCTCCTCCCACTCTTGTTGATCTGCCTGGGATGTGCTTCTGCCTGGCCTAGGTCTGGAACGTTCGACCCTATCGCGTTGCGGGGCTCGAAGGGGCTGAATGTCATGGTCAACGGAGTCTGCTACCTCCTCTATCGGTAGGGGGCGGGCTACTTCCCTAAGAAAGTGAACCGGGCTCTATTCTCTCCTATGCTGGGTGTGCTCCTCTGGCAGCGCCCTCTCCGGAACCGCAAGCTGAGACGTGGCGCTAACTGCCGGCTCCGGTTGCACGGCCTACCTGTTTAATGCGGCGGAGAGTTGGGCTGAAATCTATGCAGAGATCTGCTCACTAATGAGCTGCATTAACTGAGGCATTGTGAGTGTGACCACAGGTTCAGGCTGAGCACTGGGCCTTTGTGCATTTGGTTCTGGGTCGTGTCAGAGGGGAGGGGAGCTGGACCTCCATCTTTCTTCTCTTCCAGATGGGGCTCGCCTAGTGTTCACCATTTTCAATAGAGGATTCCAGTTTCCCACAGACGGCGCCAAATGATGAGGGTTCGATCTACGGGATAAGAATCCGGGTTTGAATCTGGGTTGAACTTAACCTGAGAGGCTTGTGTTCCTGCTAAGTTAGGGAAGAATCCTGCAACCACGACAAACGTTAGACTAGCCGAGAGGCCCTCGGCTTAGGCCCTCCGACGATCAAGTCAGTAGAAGTCGACCTCAGAAATTGAGCAACGGGGTAAGGGCTTTTTACTGTATATGAGTGCGTACCTTTAGGAGGTTGGGTTGAGGGTATTTATATCCTCTTCCCTTTTGGGAAATGTCCGGGAAGCCCCTCGGTGTATCCAGGGGCCCTTAGCCTTGTGCCAGGGGTAATTGGTCATTTCCCCTATTTGAATATTTCCAACTGACCGTCCTTCCAGGTTTCAATGACAAGATAGTATACTGTAGCGGCGTCTGCTGTGTCAGACGGTAAGGGGGATGGCATGCGCCATTAATACAGAGGCGTGGCGCCCGTCAGTGCATTTAATGCAGTGGCAGGGTACTGTACTGTTCTCGACCTCCTACTCGACCCGATATGGTCGGCTAAGGTCTAGGAGTTCTGTGGGCCTTTGGGCGCAAGGCTGGGCCTGGGCAGACTTGGTCGAGTATCGTCGATGAGACATACGGGCCCTGAGCCCCAAACTGGGCATTGTCGGTTTGGGCTCGAGCCTTTGGGCCATCCCATACTGGGCCTTGCTAGTTTGGGCCTAAGCACTTGGGTCATCCCATATCAATAGGTATAATCAATTTATTTTTAATGGAAGTAATACAACATTCAATTATTTTTAATCAAAAAATTATTACATAAATACAAAATATTCAATCATTTGATCAAATAAATTTTTTTATTTCTTAATTAAATAATTATTTTCAAGATAACTTAGAATTTAAATATATGTACACACACACACACACACACACATATATATATATAATTTTAACATAAATTATGTTAAATATACTTCAAAAGTAAAACTAAAATACTTAACTATTATAATTATCTCTTAATATCATGACTTATTTAAAAAGTTACAACTTATATGTTGCTTATGAAAGAGATAAACAAATATTTATATAAAATATCAAATCATCATTTATTTATTAAAGAGTTAGAAGTTTGAGAAATGAATTCATATGTAAGTCTTCAATTGATCAATGTCTTTAAGATTTAATTATTTTTATAATAGTATTTTTTAGATATGTAAAATAATTTTAGATAAAACCACATATATAGAATTTAATAATTCCTTTGAAGAATTTGTTTCAAATATAAACAGTTACTTCCTACAATAACTATAAACTTTAAACTTTATTTTCATGTTATTAATTTAATCATTTTAATATTTTAGCAATATAATAATGGAGAACTCATTTTCAATTATTTAAAATAATTATTTTTATATGGGGCATATATGGTTGACATAGTTAAAAATTTTAAAAAGTTTGATGAATGGCCACTTAAATAGAAAATGATATCAATTTTTATATTTTTTAATATATTTAATTAAGCTATTTTATAATTATATAGCATACGTTTATTTTAATATTTTTGCTTATAATAATTCATAAAAATATTTTACATAGATTAATAATGTGAGATCAAAAAAGTTTGATTGAAAGTAAGTAACCATTTAATTATTCGTACACTTTTCTTGTAATTATAAGTTATTAAAGAAACTTATGAGAGATTAATATTTTATTTTGAATTGAATGTTTGAAATTTACTTATTATTTTATTCATGTACAAAATATGTGTCAATTGATAATTTCAAAAATAATAAAATAACTATATATATAATAAATAAATAAATTTTACTTATCAGAGTTATATGGAATATTAAGAGATATCTTAGCTTATAAAAATTGTATGTTACAAACTACTTATTGAATTAATTATCAAACAATTAATAACCTATAAAATATAGTACAAAGGGGTTATATATTTACTCTAACAAAAACTATTTAACATTTAAAAATTCTTAAGTGTTATGAAAATGTAACTATAACTTCCAAATTATTAAGGAATCATAAAATTAAAGAAGCTATATAACTTCCAGATTATATATATATATATATATATTTACTCTAACATAACATATTTAACATTTAAAATTCTCAAATATCATGAAAATGTAACTGTAACTTCCAAATTATTAAGAAATCATACAAAAAAAATTTATATTTAAAAAAAAATCATTCGCTTATTTATCATATCAAAATATATAAGTGTATATATATAATTTAAAAAGCATATTTAGTAAAATATTCCGCGCCATTTTTATTTTCTTAATTTTATTTATTTATTTTTTTAGATGTTATCATTCTATGAATTTCTATATAATTTATAAACGTAGAACTAGCAATTCTTGATATTCTATAACTTATTTAAGTATAAATTATCTTCAAATATAATATTTTAAATTGAAGTATTTATATTAATTTATTTACTTAGTAATAGATTTTCTTTTGTTAATTGCTACAAATAATTACAATTCATGTTTTAATCACATGAAATAAATTACTTTAATCTTAGATTATTTTCAGTGCATTGCATCGGACAAATGCTAGTTTTTAAATATTTCATAACATCATATTATTCGAGGTACCTTACTCAAATATGAAGTACATATCATTTTTTTATCTAGATAAATCGAGATAGTTGCAACTAAAATAATAGTAAAATAAAATTTCAATATCAAAGATTAATTCTTATATGAACATATAGAAATATTTGAAAATAGTATTGAAAATAAATACATAAAATATAATTAATTAAAATAGAAAAAAAAAAGTATTGCATGCTGATGTTTTTAAGTAATAAGAATATTACAATCCTACGTTGGTAATAAGAACTTTAATTTTAAAAATATTCAGAAAATAATAAAGTAATAATATTGATAAAATATTTAAATGTATTAAAAAAAGTATCTAATTCATTTAAAATAAAAATAATATAAAAATGTATAATAAAAAAATATAAAAAATTTCTTCAAAATGAACTTTAAATTAATTAAAAAAATATTATTTTATTATGCTAATTGGAGAAAAAAGTCCTACAGCTAAAAATTTAGAATTGTATTACGAATAACGTGGAAATAAAATGTAAAAATAATTATTGAGGAATAACAAAATTTACATATAAAATAAATAAAATATTTATCTATTAATCTTGTGATAAATTAAATTTGTAAGATAGAATTTTATAATAAGAGTACTTAGTATGGTGCTTATAAAATATTTATAAATTATAAACTTATTTAGTGAGATAAAAATATGATAATAGATATTTTTTGAATTATCTTATGAGATAGAAATCTATATTGCAATTTGGGATAAACACAACTTGACATTTTAGTTATAATAGATAAGTTGATCATATAAAAATAAAATATAAAAGCAAATAAACAACCAATGAAAAATTTTCAATTGAATTAAAAAACTCAAAATTGTAAGAATTTGTTATTTGACCAAATTGCACAATTAGAATCAAAATTATATAATTGTGGATCCCACACTATTATGCTATATATAATACACATGTATATCTCAGACATATTAATTAATCTAATTTGTGCGAGTATGTTATTTATTTGTGAAAGTGAAATCATAATTTAAAAGCAAAAAATAAGAGGAAATTCTTACAAAGTACATTAATGTAAATAAGAAATTTCATATGGAAAAAAAAAAAGAAAAAAAATTAATCTGTACGATTTTTCTAAAGTTACATACAATGGTCGTAAAATAAATTTATTTAGATAATTTTAAGTTTAATATGTTTTCTTTATACTATTGAAGCTATATATTTGCTATACATTATCTTAAATTCAAGTGAAAGTTAAATTGTTTAATAAAGTTAAGGGTCAAACTAATATATAAGTTATCATAAGAGGAATCAAAATAAATTGATATTTTTTAGTTGTGAGTATTTCTCATTTAACATTAGCCATTTTCATTTAGTGCGACATCTGACAATATGTTAGTAGATGGATAATGATGCCAATTTTTATTACAAGAGCGTAAATGAATTTAAGTCAATAAAAAATAATAAGAGGGTAATTGATGAGGGTTCGATTTCGAGGATGGATACGGATCTGGGGTATTGATCTTCTGGATTTGTTTGGGATTGAAATTCTGCAATCACAGCAAACGTTAGGCTAGCCGAGTGGCCCTCGGC
The DNA here is from genome assembly GCA_018894105.1 of Jacaranda mimosifolia. NCBI lineage: Eukaryota > Viridiplantae > Streptophyta > Magnoliopsida > Lamiales > Bignoniaceae > Jacaranda > Jacaranda mimosifolia. Next base: position 33,961,272 of record CM032120.1, on the reverse strand, counting down.
TTAGGCCCTCCGATGCTCAAGCTAGTATATATTCGACCTTTTTAATCGAGCAGCGGAATGTAGGGGCTTTTAAGTGTATGAATGCATACCTGTGAGAGACAAGGTTGAGGGTTTTTATACTCCTCTCCCTGGTAGGAAATGTCAGGGAAGCCCTTGGCTTACCCAAGGGACCTCCAGCCTCCTGCCGGGGGTAATTGGTCAATTCCCCCATTTGAATATTGCCAGTTGGATGTCCTTTTATGTTGCAAGACAAGATGGCACACTGTTGTGGCGTCTGCTGTATCAGACGGTGAGGGGAGGGCATGCGCCATTAATGCGGAGGCATGTTGCCAGTCAACGCATTTAATGCGGTGGCAGAGTACTGTGCAGAGCTCGACTTGAGAATCGACGAGAGTAGGGGACGATAACAGTCGAGCAGCTCTGAGGGCCATGGAGCGCCTTGTGGATTGGTCGAACAGGGTCGATGAGTCACTTGGGTCCTGTGCCTTTGATTGGGTGTTGGGCCTCGCTGATTTGGGCCATTGTGGGCCATCCTATATCATGAGTCCCCCCACTTCGCAAGGCCGAAAGAGAATCGACGAGCGGCGTTTGGAAGTAGCGAACATCGACCAGGGTTTTTGAAACTCTGTCGGAGTATTACACGCTTGCTGAGTGGTTACATCGTGGCGCGCGTGGGGCGGCGTAACGTCTCTGTCCATTAATGTGGACATTTGGGTAACCGCGCCTGGACGCTTGGGAAACCGCATCCCCGTTCCTATAAATACTTAATGTAATTCTGCCCATTTTTGCTTTTACCGCTTTAGAATTTCCAAGAATGTTTAGGAGATATCTTTCGCTGCAAGACTCCCTAAACTTTGCATTCGCTTCGCAGATTTTGTGGACTTAACCTTCGTATCCAGTAAGTGCTCCTCCGGCTCTTCGTTTCTCCGAATCCTTTCTCTTTATTTTTCTTTTTAAGAAGATGCTTGGGTTATTCAGTTCTGAGGGTAGCCAGGGGGGGACAGTGAGGCCACCCTGTCTGAGGGGCGTAGGGAGTTTCCTGCCTCTTCTAGTGGGTTGTCCAGCGGTGGTTCCGGTACGAGTAGCTCGAGCTCCGGGAGCTTAAGCAGCGCGCGTGGTGGGGAAGCTGGTCCCAGCCGGATACCCCCTTCTCGTGGGAGATTATTCACCCCGGACTACTATAGTGAGATAGTTTCCGTAATGACTCCTACGGATTTGGTGCGCCTGAGGGAGCTTTACCATATTCCTCCCGAATATCAACTATTAACCCCCGGGCCTCCTGGTCTAATGCACCGCGCTCCCGCCGGTTGCATAACAGTGTTCGACGATGCACTAAAATGTGGGTTGAGGTTCCCCTTAGGTGATAGTATGATAGGCCTGCTTAGGGGTCTTCGAGTGTGCATAACTCAGCTATTACCCAACTGTTTTGCCACCCTCTACAGTTTCTTAGTTTTGATGCATCTGTTCGATTAGGCCCCCAGTTTCGAAAATTTTTCCAACCTCTTCTATCTGTGCATGTCACGAAAATCTGGTAGTTCCGAGGAGTCGGGCTTTTACTATCTGACTGCTCGACCTCACCGCAAGTTTCTTGTAGCTCCCTCTTCTTCATATGGGCAGGAGTGGAAGAAACGTTATTTCTTCGTTCGAGTGAAGGGGGGTTTGACATTCCTCGAGAGTGGTTGGGGGGCAGGTTGAGATACCAGGGAATCGCACCCCTACTTGGCCAAACACCTTCGTGAGGGATCTGGTCGGGTTTGGTCCCGTGTAGGCCACTGTATTCCTCAAGGAGCAACAGTTAGTGCTGGCTGGGTTGTCGCCAACCCCTTTAAATTTTGCAGATGACTATGAGATAAGTAGATGAAATGTGTGCCATGCTTTGTTGTTTAGCTACATTCATTTCTGTATTTGACATCTGTTGTGTTTGTTCCTTGCAGACTGGGACGAAATCATGAACCACGCAAGGAGTGATGCAATGGCTTGCGCTGAAAGGAACCGACAGCGCAAACAAGGCGCTGCGTCTCGACAAGATTTGATTGGAGCCGACGAGCCACGCCGACAAGCTGCGGCCCGTGCGCCATCCCCAAACCCCTCGCCTGGTCGAGTAGTAGCGGTCGAGAGGGACGCGGGTCGGGGAAAAAGACCCATGGGCAAACAGAGTGGGCCCCCGCCCAAAAGATTGCTGCTGCTAGAAAGGGGAAAGGGAAAAACGAAGGGCGCCGGGTCGGGGATGCCGACGGGAAACGATCTCTTCGGGGATCGAGGTGCGGAGACCTTATTCGGCCTGAGGAAGTTCCCGTCTCCTCGTTTCGGGTCGGACCCTAGCCTGCTTATGGACAACTCGTCCTATATGCATGGATCTGGGCCAACTGGGGTCGACCCCTTGAAATGGTTGTTGGTTGGTCAGTTCCTGGCTAACCAGAGGAGGATAATAGGCCTGAGTCAGCTCGGGACGTTGTGCGAGGTCGCATATCACGCTAACATGGTGAGATCCCCTAAGTTGTAAACTTGTGTAATCGATTTTCCTTGCATGGATAGTAATGATTTTTATGTTTCAGGTCGCGCAAATCGCCTACAATTTTTACCGCCGCTCCGAGCTAGCGCTCGTTGATCGTGAACAGTTGGATAATGGCAGTGATGCCAAAACATTGAAGGCCCAGCTGGAGTCGTCCCAACTATGGCTCAAGGAAGTGCAGAAGGAGAATGCCAAATACGCCGAAATAATGGAGGCGAAAGATAGGCAAGTCCTGCTGGTGGTGACGGAGCAGACAAAGATGGAGGCGAAGCTGAAAAAACTCGAACTGGACATCCATGTCGCCTATGAATCTGGTCGGGCAGCTGGTCGAGGCGAGCGGCTGGTCGAGGCCAGGACAGAGTTCGAGCGGGTAGTGCCGGAGATTTGCAAGGAGGCGGTACAATAATTCATGGTGAGCCCCGCCTTTCAGGATGCGAGCGTGGTGCTGGCCCTAGACGATGCCCGAAGTGCCTTTAATAAGGCTATTGCACAAATGCGGCACCTGGGCTATGCGGTTAGCGACGAAGATCGCTCGAAAATGGGCCTTGCTTTCGACGAGCAGTTGCGCCCAATTGGTGATGAAGATGTCGACGAGGCCGAAGCCGAGGTAGAGGCAACGGGGGAGATCGACATGACTCCTAAAGAAAGGTAAAAGGCAGACCTCCAAAAGAAAGTGAAAGCTGTAGGTCGAGAGTTCGAGTTCGCCGGCGACCTCGCCTATGAAATCTCCGAGAGCCAGGCCAACACTGCCTCTTTCTTCCCAGCCGTCGAGCAGCTGTTTATGTCTTCTGCCGCCTGCCCCTCTCGCTTAGTCACCGCGGCCATGCCCGTTGCAATGGCACCGCTTGAACCTCCGTCTGCTCCTGTACCCGCATTACCAATCGAAAGGTCTGGCAGTTCTAGCTAGGGCTTGTAATACTTTGTTTTTGTTTTGATGTACATACCTCATTGAGGCTTTTTGAGAATGAAATAAAGTTTGTTGCCCTTCATCAGCCAGCTGTTCATTTTCGAACGCTGTTTTAAGCCGTTGTGAGATAAGTTAAACTTTGTTGCTACTTATGATTAGCAAAATGTAAATTGAACTTGAATCTGCGAAGTGTGACGTCGACTTTGTGATCCTGCCACAGGGGCTTCGACGTCACTTTGTTGAGAATATTTGTCAACTACGGGGTCGACTAAGGTGGTCGCGGCTCTTCGCCTTAACTTGTTGAGTTTAAGCCTTTCGTCAACTAAGGTGGTCGCGGCTCCTGGCCTTGACTTGATGAGTTTAAGCATTTCGTCGACTACGGGGTCGACTAAGGTGGTCGCGGCTCCTGGCCTTGACTTGCTCCTGGCCTTGACTTGATGAGTTTAAGCTTTTCGTCTACGGGGTCGACTAAGGTGGTCGCGGCTCCTGGCCTTGACTTGTTGAGTTTAAGCCTTTCGTCGACTACGGGGTCGACTAAGGTGGTCACGGCTCCTAGCCTTGACTTGATGAGTTTAAGCCTTTCGTCGACTACGGGGTCGACTAAGGTGGTCGCGGCTCCTGACCTTGACTTGATAAGTTTAAACCTTTCGTCGACTACGAGGTCGACTAAGGTTTTATTGCAGTCGTGTCGTGCTTTGTAATCATGATGGAACTTGATTGTTCTTTAATCAAAACAACAGATGCCTATGAACAGTTCATACAAAGAACTTTTTTAGATTTACCGCATTCCATGGTCGAGGCAGCTCGCGTCCTGCAACATCCGCTAATCGATAGGCGTTGTTTTTAGACACTTTGATGACTGAGTACGGTCCTTCCCACTTTGGGTCAAGCTTGCCGACGGGCCTCGACACTTCCACTTTCTTTAAGACAAGATCACCCACCTTGAAATTTCGCGGACGTACCGATTTGTTATAGCGGTCCGCCATCTTTGAGCGGTACCTCTGCATTCTGTTGTAAGCCGCTAGGTGCTTCTCGTCTATAGTTGTTAGGTCCAGTGCCCTCTCCGATGTATTTGCTGTTGGATTGTAATGGATCACTCTAGCGGTGTGCTGGATTAGTTCTAACTGGACCACTGCTTCAAATCCATAAACTAAGCTGTACGGGCTTTGACCTGTGGCTATTCGAGAGGTGGTTCTGTAGGCCCAAAGGACTCCCGGGAGGTCGTCCACCCAGCTGGCTCACGTCCCTTCTATTCGACTCTTAATGTGATCGAGGATAGTCCTGTTGGTCACTTCGGTCTGTCCATTGACTTGCGGGCTTCCCACTAAAGTAAAGTGCTGCGTAATGCCTAAGGTCTTGCACCATCATCTTGTGTTTTTGCTTTGGAATTGGGTGTCGTTATCTGAGATGAGGACTTTAGGCAACCCGAAACGACAAACAATATTATTCCATAAGAAACTCTTGATGGCCACATCAGTGATCTTCGGGACTACTTCAGCTTCCACCCATTTTGTGAAATACTCAACGGCCACTATGATGAACTTCCGCTGGCCGGTGGTCTTTGGGAGCGCGCCAACTATGTCGATGCCCCACTGGTCGAATGGCCAAGCAATATCAACATTTGTCATTGGTGCAGCTGATTGGTGTTGCATGTTCGAATGTACCTGACAAGATCGGCATTTCCTAGCAAAGTCAACATAATCCTTCAACAAAGTGGGCCAGAAATACCCATATCGCGTGATCTTATGTGCCAGGGACGGGCCTCCCTAGTGGTTTTCGCAGATGCCTGCATGTATTTCCTACAGCACTTCCTTCGCCTGGTCGGGATCTAAACATCTGAGTAGCGGTCCTGCGATTGATCTTCTATACAACTGTACGTGATCGTCCAGCACATATTTGGGCGCTAAGCACTTCAGTTTACAAGCCTGTTTTTCATCATCAGGTAAGGTACCTTGGCTCAAATAAAGCTTGATCGGGTGCTACCAAGAATGGGTTGCGTCTTCGAGGCACCCGACCAAACCCGGGCCGGGGGCCAAGATGCAAGGTTGGTCGGCTACAAGAAATGTTATGGTTCTTTCTCGTGTGCCTCTCGTCGAGCTTGCCAGCTTGGAAAATGCGTTTGCTCGCGCATTTTCTGATCGGGGAACTTAGCTTAATGAAAAATCTGAAAAACTCTGCCGTAGCTGTCGGACTTCCCCGAGATATTATGCCATTTTATGTTCTCTCGCGTCGAAGTTTCCCTCGACCTGCTCTGCGACCAACTGTGAATCAGTAAAGGCCGCTATCTTTTCGACCCCACGGTCTATAGCCATGCGCATTCCTGCAATGAGTGCCTCATATTCAGCTTCATTATTAGTGACTAGGAATTCGAGTTTTACTGCAAAATCGTAGTCTTCAGGCAGCGGGGATCCGAGGGATATGCCTATTCCTCCTCCAGTAGATGTTGCGGACCCGTCAACATGTAGGGTCCACCAAGGTGTGTCTTCTATCTCTTGAACCGGGAGATCGACTCTCTCGAGGATGAAGTCCGCTAGCATCTGCGCTTTTATTGCTGCTCGGGGTTGGAATTGGATGTCGAATTCTCTTAGTTCGATAGCCCATTTCATGAGTCGACCTGAAGTGTCTGGTTTCGACAATACCTGCTTTAGCGGCTAGTTCGTTAGTACCACAATTGTATGGGATTGGAAATAGGGCAGCAGTTTTTTTGCTGACATGACTAGGGCCAAGGCAAACTTCTCGATCTCCAAATAGTTATGTTCGGGCCCCTGGAGGGCCTTGCTGCAGTAGTAAACTGGACAAGGGTTCCCAGCTCTCATCATTGTTAACACTGAACTGATTGAAGCCGAAGAGACTGCCAGATACAACTATAAGATTTCCCCGAGCTCAGGCTTGGCGAGGAGAGGTGGCGAATAGAGGTGTTGCTTGAGTTCGATCAGAGCTTGGTCACACTGTTCGTCCTATTTGAATCCCGATTTCTTCGTGTTTCTCAAAATTTTGAAGAAGGGTAGGCTCTTGTTTACCAGCCTAGCTATGAACCTGCCTAAGGCAATAATTATGCGCACAAGGCGTTGAACTTCCCGAACGGTGCGCCGTGGAACAATGTCTAGAACTGCTTGAATTTTCTAGGGGTTAGCCTCGATACCTCTCTGACTGACCATATACCCAAGGAATTTTCCTCCTCGAACCCCGAATGTGCATTTGTCAGGATTGAGCTTCATACCGAAAGCTCTCAGAATGGAAAATGTGTGGCTCAGGTCGACCAAGTGGCTTTCTGCTTTCTTTGTTTTCACAATCATGTCGTCGACATAAACCTCCATTGATTTCCCAATTTCATTCTTGAACATGAAGTTAACTAATCTTTGGTAAGTTGCTCCGACATTCTTAAGTTCAAACGACATAACTAAAAAGCAATATACCCCATTGGGAACAACAAAAGCGGTTTTATCCCTATCATCAGGTGCCATGAATATTTGGTAGTAGCCTTGAAATGCATCCATCATGCTAAGCAATTCGCAACCAACCGTGGAATCAACAAGTAAATTAATACGAGGCAAGGGGTAAGGATCCTTAGGACATGCTTTATTCAAATCTATGAAATCATTGCACATCCTCTATTTTCCCTCGTTCTTGGGAACAAGGACTACATTACAAAGCTAAGAAGGATATTGGATTTCTACAATATAACCAGCCTCTAGAAGTTTGCTAACCTCTTCCTCAATGATCTGTGTCAGCTCGGCATTGAAAGTTCTCTTCTTCTGTCGGATTGGCTTGTAGGCAGAGTCCACGTTGAGCTTGTGGACAATGATATCGGGGTCGATGCCCTGTAGATCGGCAGCTTTCCATGCGAAGACGTCGATATTGTGTCGGAGGAAGTCGACCATGAGGCATTCTAGTCGCTCCCCCATATCAGCTCCGATCCTTGTTGTCTTGTCAGGGTTCCCTGGCTCGAGCTGAATTATTTTGAATTCTCCCATTGGCTCGACCCTGGTGTCCCCCAACTTCCTCTTTTTCGATGAAGGTCCCTCCTCGGGTTTCGCTACAGGGACGTCCCCTGAGGCCTTCAATTCTGGTCTCTTTTTCTGCCCGCTGGAATCCACGGAGATTGTGTAGCAACGCCAGGCATCTTTGATGTTGCATAAAAGCTCACCAACTCCCGTGGGGGTCTGGAACTTTATTTTCATGTGGTATGTGGATGCGATGGCTCTGAAGTCATTCAGGGCTGGTCGACCAAGAATGGCATTGTAAGCAAATGGGGCATTGACCACTAAGTAGTTGATCATCAAAGTTCGGTTGTGATGTCCCTGCCCGAATATAGTGGATAGGCTAATCAACCCTTCTGGTATAATTTCTAATCCCCCGAATCCAACTAGGGGAGTCCTGACTGAATCAAATTTCAGTTTGCCCAGGTTCATTCTGTTCAAGGTTGACAGGAATATGATGTTTGCTGAGCTACCATTGTCGACCAAAACCTTTCTCACCTCGAAGTTGGCGATCTCAATGGCGACCACCATTGGGCAGTCGAGCTTCCAGTCTGCAGCCTGGCCCTTGAAGTGGTCAAAGTCTGCCTCAGTGAACGAGATCGGCTCGGTGCTGGTTGTCAACTGGAACACCATTTCAACCTTAGAAGGTTTAGTCGAGTCAAGTTGCCTCTGGGTTTGCTTCCTTGCGTTTCGGGAGTCTCCTCCTACAAGCCCCCCGGCAATCATGTCGATGACACCTCAAATGGGCGGGTGGGTTGCATGGGCTGGTTTCTTTCCCTTGTCCTCCCGTCGCGGGTTGACCGACCTTTCTCTACGGGGAGTCCGGTCGATCGCCCCCTCCTCATGTCGAGCTCTCTCCTCGACAAACTTTTTCAAATGTCCCTGCCTAATCAGCCTCTTGATCTCATCCTTCAAATTGAAGCAGTTCTCGGTGTCATGCCCTTTTTGCTTGTGAAAATGGCAGTACTTTCCGGACTTCTTCATAACCTCAGTTTCTATGATTTTTCGAGGCCTTTTAAGCAAGTTATCATGTTGTATGGCGAAGAGGACTTCCTTCCTCGGCATGGAGAGTGGGGTTTATTCATGGAAACGTTTGATCGGGGAGCAGCGCCACTCCCTGTTCTGCTTCTCCTCTTTCTCCTTGCCCTTTTTCTTGTCGGCCTCTATGCTGCCATATTTCATTTTGTTCATCTCCTCCTAGGTCATGTACCTCTCGGCGAGGTCGAGGAGCTCCTCCATCGTTCTTGGCTGCACGCAGAACAAAGCATTGGCGCACTCCTTGTGCCTTAGCCCCAGAAACAGCACATCGATCAAAAATTCTATCCTTGGGCTATCTATCTTCAACACCTCGGTGTTGAACCTGGTGAAGAAGTCCCGTAAAGACTCGCCCTCAGCCTGTCTTACTGTGTGTAGGTGGGTGTGCGGTAGCTTCGCCTTCCTCCTGCTGGCGAACTGGTGCAAAAACTTGTCACATAACTGGTCGTACAAAAAAATGGATGCTGGTTCCAACTTCACGAACCAGTCTAGGCCACGCCCTGGAAAATGGTCACGAGCATCTTTGCATGTATATACTTGTTATGCCCATGCAGCTGCATCATATGCTCAAACTGCATCAGATGTTCATTCGGGTCTGTGGAACCGTCATACCTCGGAAGCCCGGTGGGGATCTTCGCATCAATGGCAATGCGCTCATCGATGATTTCCAGGACAAAAGAGGAGTCGCGTTCCCTCCGGAATCTTGAAGGCATCTCCAGTTGCATGGTCCTATCAGCATTCCTCTTCGAGAGTTTCTCTAGGCGATTATTCAGCTGTTGCACCTGGTGAGAGACTTCTTCCCATTCTTGCTGGTCATGGTTTTGCCTGCCTCTGGAACGCCTGGCCCTATCGCGTTGTAGGGCTCAAAGGGGCCAAACGTCGTGGTCTACGGAGTCTGCCACCTCCTCCCTCGGCGGTGGGCAGGCTGCCTCCCTCAAAAAATGGCCCTGGCTCCCTTCTCTCCAGGATGGACGTCTAGGGGACTCCGGTAACTGTGCATACTCTTCTGGTCGTGCCCTCTCCGGGCCTACGGGCTGAGGTGTGGCACTGGCTTCCGGCCCCAGTTGCACCGCATGTCTATTCAGTGCGGTCGAGAGCTGGGCAGAAATCTGTGCTGAGATTTGTTCGCTGATGAGCTGCATCAGCCGGGGCATTATGAGCATGACCATAGGTTCCGGCTGCATACTGGGTGCTGGCTCGTCTTGTCCTTGGTTCTAGCGGGCGGCGAGAGAACTAAATCTCCGGTTCTCCTCCCTCCCTGATGGGGCTCGCCTAGTGTTTACCATTTCGATAGAGGATTCTGTGTTTCCCACAGACGGCGCCAAATGATGAGGGTTCGATTTCGAGGATGGATACGGATCTGGGGTATTGATCTTCTGGATTGGTTTGGGATTGGAATCCTGCAATCACAGCAAACGTTAGGCTAGCCGATTGGCCCTCGACATAGGCCCTCCGACGCTCAAGTCAGTATATATTCGACCTTTTTAATTGAGCAGCGGAATGTAGGGGCTTTTAAGTGTATGAGTGCATACCTGTGAGAGACAAGGTTGAAGGTTTTTATACTCCTATCCCTGGTAGGAAATGTCAGGGAAGCCCTTGGCTTACCCAAGGGACCTCCAGCCTCCTGCTGGGGGTAATTGGTCAATTCCCCCATTTGAATATTGTCAGCCGGATGTCCTTTTATGCTGCAGGACAAGATGGCACACTGTTGCGGTGTCTGCTGTGTCAGACGGTGAGGGGAGGGCATGCGCCATTAATGCGGAGGCGTGTTGCCAGTCAACGCATTTAATGCTGTGGCAGAGTACTGTTCAGAGCTCGACCTAAGAATCGACAAGAGTAGGGGTCGATAACGGTCGAGCAGCTCCGAGGGCCATGGAGCGCCTTGTGGATTGGTCGAACAGGGTCGACGAGTCACTTGGGTCCTGTACCTTTGATTGGGTGTTGGGCCTCGCTGATTTGGGCCATTGTGGGCCATCCTATATCAGTAATTAATGTATAGGAATAGGATTAGATCAAACTAAAATAAATATTCAAATGAACTAAAATAAATATTCAAATGAAATAATGATCGAAAAGAAATTATAGCGCATCAATTAGATATTAAATATTTGACATATATATATATATATGAGGAATGAAAAATGAGTAAAATTTAAAATCTTTCATTATTTAATTGATTCCAAACCCATGATTATTAACTTGAAATAAAAATAAGATGAATTATTTTTACTGACCAACCATTTAGAAGCAAGTTTTTTATATTAAATTATCTATATATAAATGTTTGTTCTTATATACTACGATATATAAGGCTAATAATAATTTAGCCCCCTGTGAAATATAAAATATTCAGAACGCCCCCCCCCCCGTGAAAAATAAACGTACAACCCCCTCCCCCCCACCCCCCGTGTTTTAAAAAATCATGCACACCACCTCTTCCTTCTCATTTGCTGCCCATTTAATATAATTTTAATATGAAAAAATTAATTTACCCTTAATCATTTAATATGTTTTCAATTCAATTCAAATAACCTTTTATTATCATATTTTTTTTCTTTTCTTTCACTTGTCTCTTTTCTTTTTATTTCTCATTTCTCTCTTCTTTCATTATTTCACATATTTCTCATTTTATACATATATATAAATTTATTATTATTTCTCATTTCTCATTATTTCAATATTCTCATTTTATACGTGTATAAATTTATTTATATAAACTTAAAATCACTTTTATTTTTACCTTATCAATTATATTAATCTTTCTTTCTATTAACTCATTCCAAAGTAAATAAAATTTAAATTTCATCAAAATATATAGCATATTTTTTATTTATACTTAAATACATATATAATATATATACATATATATAAATTTATCTATAAAATTTAAATAAATTTTATTTATTTATTTTTTCTTTCTAATTATTCATTTCAAATTAAATATGATATATATTTATTAAAATATATACATATATTTTTTTGATAAGATATTTATACATATATGTGAGTATTTATGATGTTCTTATCATATATATATATATATATGTGTGTGTGTGTGTGTGATAATATATACAATTATTTAATAACATCATCTTTATATAAATCTATCTATAAAATTTAAATAATTTTATTTATATTTTTTTCTTTCTAATTATTTATTTCAAATTAAATATTATATATATTTATGAAAATATATAATATATTTATATACATATATATTTTTTATAAGATAGTTATATTTATATATTTATTATCATATATATGATAATATATATAATACATATATCATAATATATATATATATGTATATATTACAAAACCCACCCACCCACCCCGTCTCCCCAAACCTTACTACTGCCATGGCAGCCATGATGGCCAGACCTTGCCACTGGCCGCCATCCGCTTTTTATTTTTTTTTATATAGTATTGCCGGCTGTCGGCTTTTGGCTGCCAGAGGTGGCTATGAGCTACCGGATGCCAGAGGTGGCTGCCGGTGGTACTCATTTATATATATGTAATTTTATATATATAAATGATAATATGTATATATACACTTGTATATATAATATATATACACATTATATATTATAATATATTATATTATATATATGTTTTATATATTTTTTTAAAAATATAATATGATTTGATCTAAACCGTTGATTTTTTAAAAAGAGATCCAATGGTTGATAAATAAGGGCATAATTATCTTTTTATATACAAAAATTTAAGCTCAGTTGCACGTATAGGCGCGTGTTTTACACCCACGCTCTCAGGGGGATTCACTGCATGGTTTTAAAAATGATAATGGAGTTTTTTGTACGTTTATTTTTCACGTGGGGACGTTCTGAACATTTCATATTTCACAGGGAGGTAAATTATTATTAACCCTATATATATATATATATATATGTAAAGAGTTTGGTTGAAATTAGAAACGTGATTCCTCCTTAAATACGTCCATTCATTGTCTTAGTTTATGTCTCGTTTGTTATAGTTTTTCCAATACAATCTTTGACTTTGTTCTCTTGGCAAAATAACTCCAATTCAAAATACAAATTTCAATAACAAAACAAATTATTTTCTTAATTAATTAAAAATGGGGAACCAACCAAAAGTTCGGCATGAAACGAATAGAAAAGCTGAAAACCAGGGGATCTTATATGGGGAACACGAAAAAGTGCAATGGCCCCATAGAAAATTAAATATGGTACGATGAGACTACTGGAGTGCATTTTTCTAATTTTCCCAAAAAAAAAACATATTCCTTTTCTTCATTTTTTTAAGATATAATAATTTATTATCTGAAAAGTTTGATGGAAAAATAATATAAATTCAATTAATATTACTATTAAAAAATACTCTTTGAATCAATTACTATAATGTACTAGAACAATAATTAAGTTGATGGAATATTCATATTGAGACAAAAGTATTATCGAAATTGAGCTAAAAATATAATAATTTTTAAATTGACTAATAACATTACGTTTTATTATATTCTCTTCTTCTGCAAATTGAAATAAGTTACTTATTTTATATATAAATATTCAAATTGTTGAGTTCAATTATTAGTTTTTTATTGAGTAGAAAGTTTTATCGTGTTTATGGTAATGATTATAATATTTCAATATTTCAATATTATAATCATTGGTTTAATTTAAATAAAAAATTGCCAATGTTACTATCTTTTAATATTTAAATATTTATTTATTTGATCTCACATAATATTTATTAATGAAGCATTTACTCCTTTTAATGCGTTTTTAAATACCTCTTCTAACATATTTTTATTTTTAATTTTAATTTTCAAAACTATTAAGTACTAACAAAGTACCTACATCTTTTGTTGTATTTTTAAATACTTTTTTTAAGATACCATCATTTTTATGTTTAATATTCACAACTACAATTTCCATCTGTAGCGCAAGTATCCAACAACTACCACTTTATCTTAATATTTTTTTAATCTAAAAATTCAAATAAACACGTCAAAATTATATAAAAAAAATTATAATATTATATTAAACTATAAATAATTTTATTTATTTTATACTATAAAAATTTTAACATACTCATAGAATTGCTAGTGGTTATAAATATTATACCATTCACCAGTTTTTATACCTTTATGATATGATTGGTACATGAGAATGAGGTAGGAATGGAATAGGCATTCCCAAGTCTATTCCTAATATGATTGATATAATTTAGAAATGAGAATGCTCATTCCCGTTGGAATCCATATTCCCAAAAGGATGGGTTTAGCCTTTCCTTCCCTCTCCATGGGTTTAGTTATTCATAATCCATTGGAAATTAATCTTTTTTTTTTTTTTAAACAAAATTACACTCCAAAATTTAATCAAATATTTTAGAAAAGAAATCTTCACTTTGTAAACATTTGATATTATATTCCAACTTATTTAATTGCCAAGTGTTTTGTTTAATTATATATTTTATTCATATATTTTTTAGTAATATTATAAAATTTATTAAATTATAAAAATTATTATAAAAATAAAAAATATTATAATAAAAAAAAGTAAGAATAATTATGCGCATCTCAATTTTTATAATAAAAAAAGTAAAAGTATCATCGATTTGGCCCATGCTAATGAAATTAAAAAATATCCGCATATCTTCAAATGATTAAAATATATATACAAAACTAATAATGAAGAGTTATCTATCTATCAACAACTCTTCAAATTATTATTACAAAAAAGTACAATAACATTAAAAGTGATATTAAATTTGTATAATTATAAACTTACTCAAAAAAAAGAATCTGCAATAATGTATAAAAAATATTTTACTAATAAATACTTTTAATTTAATAATTTTTTTACAAAAGAGTAATTTGGCCATTTAAAATATTCATTACATTTCTACTAGTCATTCATGTTTACCAATCATTATAATAGAATCAAGAATGAAATGGCAATTCCATTCCTTTCTCATTGCTTGTGCATACTAATCGTAGGATAAACTATACCTACATCATTCATTTCCCAGTTTCATTCCATACCCACTTAATTCCATTCCGGCATACCAATCACTGGGTAAATAGCACTTTATCCCCTCAATTCAACTGTCTTAAAATTACACTTTACTCCTTTGAATTTTATAGATAGACAAATAAAACCCTTTGACCGGAGAAATGTTAAATTTGGTGACTTTGAAGGGTAAACAACCAAATTAGTTTTCTGAAATTTTGGAAAATGCTTATTGACATGTCTGTTATGCATTAAATATACATATATATATATATATATATTTATAAGTTATATATATAAACACTTGATTTAATTTCGTTTGATCTCTAGTTGTCAAACCATATCATTATTCACCATAATGGATTTGATCATTTTCATTGTCAACCATTCAGAGGCTTCATCAATGCTTTTTCTTTTAGGTTTTCAAATGATTCATCCAAGGACCTGTGTGACATTTTATTATAATTATTTGTATTTCACTGTTGTATATGAAAGAGGAGTACATAGTAACTTTACAATAATTTATCTTATATTTTCTATGGTCTATTTATTTTACAATTTTAATCGATCTAATGTTTAACGACATGTTATTTTAATTTTTTCCTGAATAATTTTGACATAATAGAGTTTGCAAGCCATAACAGATGTTATGCTTATATGGAAATGGGTATAATTTTAAATACTTCAAATAAATTATTGAATATTGCACTTGTAAAAGTAAACTAGTAAAAATTTTCGTATTGTAAAACGAGATATAATGAATACAATTTTGTTATTGGTTGAAAAAGAATAATTATATTGAAAATAAAATGCGCTAGTAAAATTTTAATAATCCAAGAAATATCACCTTCATTAAGTTGACTTGAATTCTCTATTCTAATATATATTTTATCTCCTGTTCAAATTTAGTGTATTTATCAACGTATTTAATCCTTACATGCATATTAATTTGATCTTTCCATCCTTGCATGTATATGATGCCTCGTTGCCACAGCCAACGAACTTTGAAGGCCTTGACAAAATTTTACATCATCAAATTTGTAGAAAAGAAATTGCTAATAAATCAAACAAAAGAATATACAGAGTTTGATTTTGTAATGTAGCTAATTGGACATCCAAATATAAAAACAAATGAAATCATCATTAACATTTTGCAATATCATATCCACGATCCACAATACAACAAAATCTTTTTCAACATTTTACAAGAAACAAAACCTAAAAGCTAGTCTACTTCTAAAGAGGATGAATTCAATATTAAAGCATTGAAAGGGCAGTTGTATGTGTCAACTGGAGCAGTAATTGAAAAAGCTCAAAATACTAGGCATATAATGATTTTCAAGTTTCTTGCTAGAGAAAGCCACAAGTTAGAAAGAATTTAATCAAAAGAGCAGTCATAAACCTCCGAAAAACAGCCTCATAAATTAGGCATCAGAATAAGAAATCATCAATCAACTCTTCCACTAGAGAAGTTAGTATTCTTTTCTCTATCTCTACACCCTCTTCAAATGCCTCAACTTCAAAGTCAATCCATTTCCCATTCTTGGAGCTCATATCCTTGTCCACAAGCTCGTCCACCATCAACTCCTCATCCTTTGTCCAACTTGAGATTTCTCTGTACAAATCATTGGCCAACCATTGCCAGCTACCCAACACTCTCATCTGCTTAACCCAGAATTTGCAGCTTCCAGCAAGAAGCAGCCCACATCTCACTTCCAGGCATTCACACACACAGTCAAACAATACCTTACGCTCAAGCACAACATGTTCTTCCATAACTTTGTAAGAATCCATTTTTTGATTCTCTAACTCATCAAACACATCAGGAGCCATTATCTTGTGAGCTTGTCCCAGAGCAAACTCCTCCACCAACAATTCTGCCCTGCTAAGCGTATCTCCAATATACTGTAATTCCCAGTTGTAAGAATCTTTTGAATCTGTCATATATGACCTGGATGTAATAGTTTCAGATATAGCCCCAACAGATAGTGAGGAGGCAGTATCTGATATCTCTGGATCACCATCAGCTTGATGGGATTTCCTAGTAGAGCTCCAATTCACCCCTTCATAAGATTCAAGTGACAAACATGGCATCTGACCTGAAATTACAGTGTGTTTATGGCAATGTGAATGCATAGTCTATCAAAACAAAGAAATAAGTCTAAAAGATGGAGACACCAAGACCACCAAAGGAGTCTCTTTCAAACAAGCACCTTATTTGACATCTATTTTGGCAGATGGATGCAGGATACTCCATAACAATAATGAGGCAAGCTATTGGATAGGTAATAACTACACATCAAGGTTATATATCCCACGTTGAAGACAAGGGATGTTTAATTTGGTTGTTTATGTTTTCATAGCAGGATTGAAGAATGTATTGAGAATAAAGTAAAAGACAAATCTTATAGTAGATATCTATTCATGTAAGTTTTTGTATGAGTAGTAGTAGATATCTATTAATATAGTAGATATATTAAACTTTTATATGATTATAGGTTGTTATAGTAGTAATTTAGGAATTCAAAATTTATATCAGAATAATGATTGGAAAACATAAGTATATAGTTTTGATTGGTATCATGATTTCAAATGATTAAAAAAAATTAATAACATTTTCAGAGAAAAAAGAGGTTCTTTCAGGGATCGTTTGGTTTTATTTTTGGTTAATGAAACTCATTCTCAGAAAACAACACACACATTTTCCAAATCCTTTCAAACCTCAGAGGAACCTAACATGAATGACTGCCATTTCCTAAGAAATAATTCTCTTTTTCACTACAAGCTCTTAAGTTTCCCACCCTAACACCAAAGTGGCAAAAACCATTAGGCAGAAACAATAAGTGTTTAGATTCTACTACTCCTGAATATGATAGACAAGCAAAGAGTATTAATGGCATGATGTGATCAATCTCCAAGACCAAAAAGACGCGCGGCCAGCCAAAGTTGGTCAATGAAGCAAAATGTGACCCTTGCCAGCTTTCGGGAAATTATATGGATGGACAGCCTCTCTACTTTCAATTTGAAGTCAAACTATCATTACGTGAACCGGGGTTTTTAGTTGACATGATCTCAAGCCTTCTGCTAAGTTTATAGTGTTCTAACTCCTGGCCCAAGGTTCCATTGGGTAATATATATTTTAAAATCCAAACCCCAGTAATACATGTAGATACTTTATAAAAACAGAGTTCATTACCAAGAGAGAATGCACCATGAGAATAAATGAAAAAGGATAGGTAATTTTACCTTCATTACTCGAGTGTCTATCAACATCAAATGAGTCAGAACTTGCCCCCGACAAAGAAGGCTGACTTGAGACTGATATGGACCCTTGCAAATGAAGATATCTCTGATACTCAATGTTGCTGTTATCACCATCCGTTTTGCACTCCAGTCCCTGAAAATAAGTTAAGCACACACACTGTGAATTCAGTTTCTATGGAGTCAAAAATTGACAATTAAGATAGTAGTCAAAATTTCCTGGGAAAGGGGCATAACAAGAGAGGTGGTTAGACCATTCAAGAGATCATCTCTGAATTCACATTGAGAATATGCTCTGAATGGGCAGTGTAAAGGATTGGAATTTTGAAGGGGCCATCCTTCCACAAAGATTATAGCAGGGTAGGTATACTTATCCACATTTTTGGACCTCTCACAAATGTTCTTCTTTATTTATTTGTTAACAGGTACTTTCTATATTAGCACAAACAACAATTTCATGCTTCACTATCCCAATTGATCAGAGAAAGTGAGTTCAGGTTGCTTTTGAGATTATTCTAACCCCTATGGTTAGTGATTTTGTACACATGATTGTTCAGGGGCAAAAAACTTTAAATTTTTTCATTTTTCACTATTTAATGCGGAAATACAAGTGTCAACTCCGATCACCACATAAGAGGGAATCAACCAAATATAAACATGCCTGGAGTGTTTCATTTCAGATAATAGAGACACTGTACAGTTACTGGACTATGCTCACTTGTCACAAGAATGATGAACTGTTCATAATGTACACATGAAATGATAAAGGCAATAATCAGGAGACAAATTTTGCTATTCTATGACTTCATGAGTAAAAAGAACTGCAGAAAGCTGAAAGCTCACAGTCTCAGTTCTTGATAGCAAACAGCTCATGTACTTGGTGCTATTCTACCTAGGCCTCTAGCACCACCTTTTGAATAGAATGATAACAATCAACACTGGATGCAAAGGTATGATGGTCCAATGTCCTTTTCCCATCTTAATCATCAAAAGCATTAGTTCATGCCAAGATATCTAACAAAATATCATTTGCTTGTCACTCTTCCTCAAATTAACTTGAAGATATTTTATTGTCATGCCATGCAACAACATGAAACAGAGTTCTAGGCCATATAATTTAACGTGCAAACAAATAAAATTTGATTATGATCTTTGAGATATGAGGGACTTGGTCGAACTACCGAGCCAGTTAGTGGATTCATAGGCCAGGCATTGGCAAAAGAAGATGTATTTATCTTCCACTCATGCTTTGATGGGTAGGGTTGATCAATTATACTTGCACGTTTATAATATATTGTAGCGGCTCTCAATGAATTACCCAAGTACTTATATTGTCAGATAGCTGTTTAAAGAAAATCAGGAGCCAAGTTCCTTCAAATATGGAATATTGGTTAGCGCAGTATTTAACTCTTAATAGATATGTTTTCAAGCAAGCTTCTTCCCCAGACATTATGTATTTACCATTTAGGTAGTTTACTGCATGTAATTACCAGAAAAGAGCAAAACAAAACAAAGACATTGATACATAAAAAGATTTCAGCAAAAGAAAGTATTATAGATGGTGAAGTACCTTGTTTTCTTTTTCAGTTTTGAACCAAAGTTTGTCAATAGAAGGGCAATCAGAGGCATTCTGGATTTCTAGTTTGCTTTTGCATATATCATTATCCATACGCAGGGAGTCTACTGAGTTGACTGTGGTACCCATGTTTCCACAGCTGTTGGCAGGACTAGAAAAAGAACTTGTTTCTGACAGGTCTTTCTGAGAGAATTCAACCCTAGAAGTCAATTCTTTTAGTTTTTCTTCCAAAAGCATACTCAGAGCATCCCCACCAATTACATTAAACCCTGGAGAGGATGCAGCAGAATTTCTTAAGTGAGATTCACGTAGACAAGAACCGGAATTGGGAAGAGATGAGCCAGTTGCTTCCAAGATTGTACCTCGTGAGCTGGATCCAGCTCCAGACTTTTTTATTGGAGATGTAAATGTGAACGACACAACATCCAAACTATTTTTCTTGTCAACCTCATCCCATTTAGGATCACCTTCAATTGCAATATTACATTTTACAGACTGTTCATCTTTCATCATGACTGCTTTTTGGGCAACACTTCCACCAGACTGAATATTCCCATCAATTGGCAATTTTTTCTTTGAAGTTTTCTTTCCTCTTGATAATGAAAACTCTTTTCCAGGATCAGCTGCCACAGAATTTGTCTTCCTGGATGTTACTACATTATTGATAACAACTTTATTTACAGTCCTGTTCATCCGCCCGTGTGTGTAATTGGTGGAAGAATTTGACTCTTTTCTCTCCTTTGTGTGGGAACAAGAAGGCTCCAAATTTTCTCCATCTTGGGCGGATGCACAGTTCTGCTTATGATTATTCAGCCTCAGCACATCAGCGGGCCTTCTTGATGAACTTTGTCTTTCCACTTTCTTTTGTGTATTTTGTAGATTCCTACTGAGAGAGCCAGGTTTTACATCGTTATGTTCTTTTTTCTTCTCAGAGCTTCTATTACCATGTGACGTCAACCCATCTCTTTTCTGAATGTTGGCCTTTGCCTGAACAGCAAGAGATATTGACTTTTCCTTGTTCATTAATCTTTGAGAACCAGCCCGTTTTGATTCTTCGGAACCCTTATACAGATAACTGTCTTCTGATCGGTCTTGATCCCTGGCATTGAGTTGTTTCTTCATATTCTTTGAATTTTGTTCTTTGCCCTTTCGGGATGCATCAGCTGATTGAGATGATCTCTGAGCAGCCTCAGTCTTGTCTTTCAGATCCTGAATTCTAAATGGAACAGAAGATGACCCAAGTGATGGAAAGTTGCCTTTAGTGGTTGACCGTGGACTCTGCTCAATTATTTTGGCTGCCGCCTCAATTATGTAAGCTGCATTTTTGGGTGGGATGAATCCAGGACTCTTGATAGGAGACAGGAGCCGGTGGTGGGTAACGGAAATTGGCTTAGCTGATTTGGGAGGCAATACCTCTGTCTGAAACCTCTCTAAAGGTCGGCTCTGCACCTTCGGCAGCCTCAGTTCCAAAGGGTTCCTACTTAATCCATCCAATTTATTTCGCACGCTCTCAAAGATTACAATATCATGTTCACTTTGGAATGCAGGAGCAGCCATTAAGTAACTAGAATCTCTGAATGAGTGAGACTCAACAAATGGGGTGAAACAAGGTTCATTAACATTTGATGTTGGCAATGAATCCAGTCCCATAAGACGTGCCACAACCCCAGGTGCTTTTATTCCATATTCTGAATCACCACTTGCTGATGAAGCATAATGGTAATCACCGTGACTGGCACTTGGCAGAAACCCTTTTTCAAGCCCCTTCGTGGAACAAAAGGCAATAAGAGTCAGCATCACAAGCTTCCATATAATTTGGTTTCACCATCAGAGAAGGAAATTCAAGAGAATTACCTGCTGACGCCGTGCTATGACTGAACCATGATAATTTTCTTTCCCTTGGTTTGAGCTTTCTGCGCCACAAGACCACAAATTACATTCAACACAGGACAATGCGAAACAGATAAAACAAGAGGATTTAAAACAGAAGAAAATGTTAAAACTGTACACTAAGAAAAAGAATTACCAGGTAATTCAGATTTGCTTGAGAAGAGCTTCTTCCGAGATTTACCATTCCAATCGAACAACTGAAAAAAGCTCCCTTTTACCCCTCTCTTTTCAACCTCCATTTTAATTACTTCTAAACTTAAAATTTTTCACACAAAGACCAAATAAATCAAGTGACATCCATCTGCAACAATTCAAAAATATGTTTCCAGGCTTCAGTGTCAGGAACTTCAACTAATTAAAAATTGGAGAATAAACAACATGAATTAATAAAAGTTGATTTGACGGCTGGAAATCTCAAGATCAAGGAAACCCTAGCACACTATTCCACAAAACAAAATGCATATATGAATGTTAAAAAATCTTCAAACATCTAGCTCATTCCTGTAAGCATAAATAACTGGGCCCTAAACCAAAATCTGCAGTACAGATCACCCTGCATAGATCAAACAGATACCACATTTCCCATAAATCTCCAAATTCAAGAACACAAACACACACAAAAGTCAACAATTTCAAGAAAATTGAGAAACCCAGTAAACACGCAAAGCCACGCGGTCAAACCACTTGCAACAATCATTCAATTCCATTACTTAAAATATATCTTACATTTTACCAGGTATTTCTGCACATCTACACATATATGTGTATATAATATAGCTTCATTGAAATGAGCAAGCCTCATTTAAGGAAAAAAAGAAGTACAAAACCACACCTGTACTGTTCATAGTCAAAATCTGTAAATATCAGAATCCTCCGCATAAAGCTCCAATCTATTTAGCCAGAAATAGCAGCAGTAAAAAATGCTGGTAGAGGTAAGGATCTATGGTGTTTAACGAGAAGTAGATATGGTTTTTGAATTTGGATCGGCAGTGCAGTAGAAAGAGTAGAAAAGAGAAAGAGAGAGTGAGAGAATTTGTGAAAAGATGGGTTTGTGCGTGAGAGATGTGAGCGAGAGAGCGTAGTATTGAATAGAGTTTGACTGTTTGAATGATGGTCTGTGGGTACATTCAAATATTCAATTCAAATAAACTTAGTATAGTTTATTAATGCTCAAAAGGAAATAATTCTATGAAAATCCTAAGAAGGATTAATAATTTTGAAATCTTTTTGATAGTTTTTCATTTAGACAGAGAAAAGAAGAAATTATTGTTGGTATGTTTGTCAATCATGTCGGGCATGCTTGATTTAAATTAAAAAAAAATATTTTTTAAAAAATTTAAAATTATTTGAATTTTGTTTGAAAATAAATACAATTCCAAAATACTTGCTGGAGCTACTTTAGATTTGTATTTTCATGTTTAATATCTTCTACATGGGCAAGTTCAAATCACTAAATAACCAATGAAAAATCAACAAAATTGTAATATTTGATTTTATTCTGAATATTTTAGAATGAACTGTGCTCACAATAGAATTGAAGAATATGCCTATAAAAAGGTTATATTTGATTTTATTTTGAAAATATTTTTTATGTAAAAAATTTTATTTGATTAGTAGTGTCATGTCAAATATTATATTATTATATATGTTAACATATATATATATTAATATGTTAATCGAAATATATAAATTTGGTTGATGTAAAATTTTAAATGACTAGAAAATTTTAATAATATTTTTAAAACGTTTTGTTTTTAAAGAAAATTTTGAAATTTATTCACCAAATCAAAATATCTTTTTTTTTTTTTCCCTTTATGTTAATTCTGTTTAGGTTTTTTGAGAGATAAGGCTATATTTAATTGCTTTTGTAATTCAAGTATGAGGATTTGATTTCTTGGATTTCACTTGTTTATGTAATTGCATACATATTCTGCAATAATTATTTATTTAGTATAAACCAATTCATGTGCGCACACTGAATTTGCATTTAAATTCAAACACCTAGGCTATGTTTGGTTGTGCATTAGGCCATTCTTCCAAAATATTTTGGGAGAATGGATTTTGGGTAGTGAAGTTGGGGAATGTGATAGTTGTCTGTTTGTATTTTGGGAGAAAATTATTTGTTTGTTTGTATTTTTTTTGGGGGGGGGACAAGATGTCACATCAATAACTTTTTTATTGGGTTTGGGGGTGAAATGAATATTTTAAAATTGTTTATATATGTATATATATAAATTGTATGAGTAGTAGTATATGTATATATTTGTAATGATGAAAGAATATACGGTGCTTTGGGGAATGTTGTGGAGTTGGGGATAGTAGGTATTTTTTGGGAATAAATTTTGTATTTTGGGAATGGGATTGGGGAATATGTAGTGTTTGTTTGTTTAAGTTTTGGGTGTTGGAAAATGTAGTGGGGGTTTTCAACCAAACGAAGCCCTAGTTTGCCCTCAATCTTGATTTAGATGAAAATAATTTGTTCAAGTCTTAATTCGAATATCAAGTGGAGCTTGCAAATTTCATGTCAACTTGAGCTCATCATGAGTTGTTATTTTTTGGCGATAACATTTTCAAAATTGAGCAACTCAATTAAATTACTGACATATGAACGCATTTATTTTAGAAAAATAAATTTTTCATTTTCAAAAAATAAGCAAACTTCACATCAAGATCATTATCAAATCTCAAGTGGAAAGGTAGGTTTAATGAATTACTGTAAATTTGGATTTGCTTAGACAAGAGTAGAAGTCCAGAAGAAATTACTTATATTATACACTCTTATCAGAAGTCATATTGACATTATTTTGTCCCATTTTAACATTATGAAATTATAGTGTTTTTTTATCTGCCCTTTATAATTTCTATTAATAATATGAATACATTTTGGCACTACCGAACAAATTATACAAATACTGCCCCTAAATCATAAATGTACCTAAATATCAGGGAGAAGTATAATTTAATTTTAGAAATGTCCTCACATTATTGTCGCTAACTGTAGACACAAATATAGACTTAAAGGCAGTAGCAGTTTGCTTTAGTGCTCAGTTAGCAGCACCAGGTTCGTCACTTAGGGACACTGTTTAATGAGATGATCTCCCAATCACTAAAATATTGCATATACTTTAGCATTTTGGCGCACAATCTACTAAACTAAGGTAGGGATCATTATGATGGAGTATATTTTAATATGGTGGGATTCTAGTGAAAGCTTGATAAATGAAGGCTGCTCAAAGATTAATCTTTAAGGTAGATCGAAGTTGAAAACTCAACTAAAGAATATGGGTTGAGCCTGCAATCACAATGAGCATGTTAGGTTTGTTGAGATAACACCCGATTAAGGCCCTCTAATGTTTAAATCAATATAAGCTTAAGGAGATAATATGTAAAGTAATCAAGAATTTTAAATATGAGAAGTGTGTGCATGAGATAAGTATTGAACACAGTTCTTTCCCAAGTTTCATAAGGTCAAGATGCACTTTTCCTATGGAGTAGGTAGCCAATTGGCTATTCCTACTAGGCATAGTACAAAGATTCCACCATTCTGTAGGACAAGACTATGTGTCCGCATTAAATGTGAAGGAGCAAGCTGATAGCCTACAATTAATGTAGAGGAAAGAGAATGTACTAGGATCTAGTTGACATTTAATGCAGCCGCACATGCCATCAGGGTGGCAGGCATTAGCCCTCTAAGTGTGAGGTTGCCCTGAATTTGGCATTATAGTCGACAGAATCATCCTTAGCCCTTTTCTTCTTTGGTGGGAATTATCTCTAAGTCTCAGGAGGTGAGGTCAAGTCAAATTATAAGATCCTTCCAGTCAACTGGGTCGACCATGTACTCCGAGTGCAAAGAGGTCGAAATATTCACCATATCATGAGTTCCCTCCACTTTAAAGTCGAACAAAGAGAGTTGCAAGGAAAGACGAATAGAAGTTTGGGCTTGAGAAGTCCCTTCCTTAAATGGTTAATTGTTTGACCTAAGGGTTTGGGTCTTGCGACTCGACCATCGCCCTTAATAAATGTCTCAAAGGGATAATTAAGGTGCAATAATTATCAAGCAGTTTTATGCTTTGGGATATGGGGTGCGTGGTCTAAAGCATGCATGAACTCATAGAGCGGTTGCTTCTAAGAGATGCCAAGAGTCTCACCCAACTCTCTCTATAAATAGGGTTTGCAGGGGATGTCTTTGCCATTTCTTGCTATTTTTCAAAATCATTTGAACCTTCATAGCCTACTCTCAATCAAGTGCAATTCTCCTATTTTAGCAAGCAAAGTTCCAGCCCATTTCTCCCTAGTTTCTTCCACTCCAAGTAAGCTTCTTGTCCCCCCTCCCCCCCATTTTTTTTTTAAATTCTTAACAAGCTAGACTTACTGAGTTTTCCCAACGGGCGCTTGATGTGTTTGGCGATCCATTGTTCGTATATTTCCTCCACAATAGATTTCTTAAAAATGTCTAAGCACGAAAAACATATGGCATGTTATTTAGCGATGACCTTGGGTAAGAAAACCCCCGGGGTAAGGTGGTCAAGTTCCCCTTCTACTCCAATAGATGCCGTACAATTGCACCACCTCCTTCGGACACTTCAAAGGTAAATGACAAAAGACCGCCAAAGTAAAGGTGCTAGTGCCACTACCAAAAAGGCCTGCCAATGGTGTGCATTCTTTCTTCAAGCTTAGCCAGGTCCAGTCTGAATCTACTGTCCTCAGGCCTTCTCCTATCTTATTGGATCGCTTTGTTGCTATTAGTCCTCTAGATCGTGCGGATAGATACTTTCAACATCTAATTATTTTGTTGATACGTTGATAAGTTGATGCACCTTTCTGGGTTGCCACCTATTCAAACTTTTACCTAGGATCACTTGCTTCTTAAATATTAATGTCCCATTCCTTTACTTAATCTATTTGTTATTTTGGCAGTATGCTCAGACGGCTTATGCTATCCATTGCTAGTTTATGGTGGCGATACAAGACCAAAATAACTAGGTTTGAAGCTGAGCTTAAGGGCTAGGTTTCTGATGATCTTTGCCAGAGAATGGTAGAGGCCGACTCACTTTGATATCTATTGGATGAGCTAACTTTTGAACTCAACATCTGTTCGACCTCCAACACTTACATGAGAGTTAACATGGAGAATACCCATCTACTATCCGAGGTCAGAGAGCTTAATTGGGAGATACTCAGGTTAAAGGGCAAAGCAGCAATGACTAAGGCTTGAGGCCATCACTTGGTGTTTGCTAGGGCTTTCATGAATGCTAAGCTTCTCGAAGCTTGGATGTTTGCTACCACTGCTTTCATCCAGTTGTCGGCCTTCGAGAAAGCTTATCTTTGCTAGAGAGGCAAAGACTTTTAAAAGGGGTATAAGAAAGCCCTAAATCAGCTGAGTACCTTAGGTGTCGACTTCGGCGAGTCAAAACTTGACATTCCTCTGGACGATAACCTTCAGCCCCATTCTTTTTTTTTGCTGAAAATGAGGATACCATTTTTGGGAGAGTATATGACTTTATCATTCCCTTTATATGCTATTATTGTATACCAACGAAGTCTTAACCATGAGGAATTTTACCATTTTCATAACTTGTCTAGGGTGAGTTTCCATAAAGAGGACTTCTGCCAACACTTCCACTAGTTTACTAATAAATCCTACCAAAGGAATATTGATCTTGTCTACTCCAAGCTAGAGGAATACATCATGAAAGAGTATCCATCAAGCTACCACTATCCACTAGTATCTTCTTCATCCAAAAGTTAACAAGGAAGGCAGAGGTCACCAAGGCATCATTGTGTTCTCATCACCTAAGCTCATGTCCTCTTATCTAAAGCATATCTCAAGGTGATGTTGGGCATTAAGGGATGAACGTCATAAGTTCCCATTATGTGATCTATTAAGTGGGTCGAATCTATCTTACTACTTGCACCAATGCATTCCTTGCATTTGAGAAGTCTTCTCTAGTTGTTCTTCCTATAATCACTGAGATGATACTGGCCATAGGGAGGCTCTTTGGGTAGTATTGACATTGCTTGCCCTCCTTGGGAGTCAGACGATCATCTAATTATCATCGATGGTCCTCACTTTCTCTAGTCCTTGAAACTCTTTTAGGACTACTCTACCTTTATGCCACATACTCCTTGAGGTCTCCTCCCTGGATCAACCTTTCAATTTCATCCTTCAGGTATCTGTACTCTTTAATATTGTGCCCTTGGTTACATTGAAAACAGCACCACTTGCCAAAATTATGATTCTTTGACTCATCTATCGTATTTTAAAGGAGGTATTAGATAAGGCCTTGCTGCAACACCACGGCTATGATCTCTATTCTCGGGGTTGAGTGGAGTGTAAGCAGAAAAAGTCTGGAGAGGACTATGCCCATGATCTTCTAGCTTCTTATTATTGTTATTACTAAATTCTTCTCATGTCTTGGTTTGCCAAC
This sequence comes from Jacaranda mimosifolia, assembly GCA_018894105.1. Classification (NCBI taxonomy): domain Eukaryota; kingdom Viridiplantae; phylum Streptophyta; class Magnoliopsida; order Lamiales; family Bignoniaceae; genus Jacaranda; species Jacaranda mimosifolia. Next base: position 33,933,690 of record CM032120.1, on the reverse strand, counting down.
GTCCTAAGGAGTTATAGCTTCATCAATCCTAATGTATTTCTTTATGTGAACAGTGAGCTCTCTATAGTAGTAATAAGTTTTCTAGCTATAGACTCCTAAAACTTTTTATGCTTCAGGTTCTGCTAGATGACGCTGGACATAAACTCTTTGTTGATAAGGGGAATTTCGTGTACCGCCTAGATAAAACGGTTGAGATAGTCTCACAGGGACTCCATCATTCTGTTTGATGGTAGACAGGCACAGTACCATCTTAAGGTAATTGCGGTTGATGGACAAGTTATGGAGGAAGTGTTAGGCCACTTATTTTCAGCTCATAATGGATTAAACTAATATTTAGTTGAACCACGTCATAGCACATTTGATAAGTATAGTCCAGATTGTAAAGCTTAATTCTCATCAAGAAGTTTTCCAAATGCTCATGCAGTCATTCGTGCAACCAAATTTCTATAAGTTGGTTATCTTTGTTCCAGGGAAAAGTACCTCTACCAAGGTAGTTGGGAAAAAGGGACCGCATCTTAGGAGAGCGACAGTTAAGGAAGGTACTAAATCTCTATTTTGCTTTATGGCTGAGGCAGCAATAAATGGGGTCTAGACTCTAGACTCGATAGCAGTGAGCAGTCTCTAGAAGGGTCTGCTCGAAAGACAAGTGCATGTCCACTTATTGAGGCAAAGAAGGATGAGTGTTGTCTCACTCTAAGTTGGTCCTTCGTTCTACCCTGTTTGGGGACGACGAAGCTCTTAACTTTGATGAGAGGATTGTTGTTGCTCTTAGGTAGCATTTCTCAGCATACTGGGCAGCCGCTCTAGCTGCAGCTGAGTAGAGTCATCCTCCAACAATGTTTTTAATGCCTCCTGAGTTATTTGTAGAATTATTTTTTCAGGATGTGGTGCATGCTATGCAGGAGTTTCCTCCAGTGACAGAGATACCTTCGAGGCGAGTTCGATATCAAATCTGACTGTGTCTCACGTTGGTGGCACTTAATGTTTTGAGATCTTTGGACCGCCTGGTTATTGGAATATCAAGCCCTGGACCTCATATACATTCTCAACATTCCTACTTCTTTGGTGAGAGTTCGTACAAATGACTCCAAAATATTGCTACTCGAAAATGGAGCTTGGATCCTTTTTGGAAATAAATAAAATTCAAAGTTCATTTTCTTTGGAATATGATGTAGAGAGCTTTCAATTCTTGACTTTTTGCAAATGATTTTTCATTTTTCCTTAGTAGATTTAGCCCACTAGGGCCTAAATGTCCTACTTGGTGAGCTTAATTAATTAAGCTCCTTGGCCTTTTTATTCATTTATTATTTAATTGACTGGGCCCTTTTAATATGTTTTTACTTTTTACCATCAGGGGCTTAATTCGACATATTACATGTATTGTAGAAATAATTTTTTATGTTTGTTTAATACGAAAGTCTCTATATACAAACGCTCAAAATCACTAGTTAATATTGCATAATACAATTATATATTGATTATGTAATAGACTTGATAAGTGACACAACATACCTAGTTGTGAAAATCAAAGGCTCACTAGATTATTTTCAAAACATGAAATAAATAGTTAATATTCTAACTAAATGAATACTATATCTATTGAAGAGTTGAGCTATTATACATCTTTTAAACAAATTTATTATCTAAGTTTTGTTAATATATATCAAAATACGACATCTACATAATATTTACATTAATAACAAACTTACACATGTATGAATTTGAATAGATGACACGAGAATCACAAAAGGTCGCAATTAGGCACTAAATGTTGAGTAGGACATCCCCACCATTGAAGTCATTATAGAACTAATGATGATCAACTTCTAAAAGGACAACTATTTTCTACAACCTTCACAAACTCAATTTGGGTAGAGATTTGGAAGGAGCCATAGGAATGTATTAGGCCATTACTTTGCGGGTAGATCATCTTAAGGGTAAACTTTGTAGTATGCGAATTCCTTGGTACAAATTTCTGATCCAATCGCTAGGTGTACTAGATTTGGTTGGGATAGTATCCTTGCATCGTGACTATACCAGACAGCACTAGGCATAGTGGATTATGGAAAGGCAATCTTACCATTATTAAAAAAATTTACTATTGTAAATTTATACTATAATGCCCACCAAAATCACACTAACATTATGTATCATGTGCTCTCCTTTATAAAAAATATATCTAAGGGAGGCTAGTTTTTGGGGAAAAGGGTCCTATATTATCACTTGTGCAAAGAGGTGTTTCTCAACTTCTTACCAATAGCAATGATGTAAGATCTTCCTCGCAACCACCAGATGACAGTGATGTTGAGTTGACCTAAATATCCCTTACCTTGGTAGTGGTCACAGTGGGTCACTCTTTTTCCAAATCAACCAAGTGATGGTGGAACTAGCAAAAGATCAATGAATATAAGTTATATATCTGTATCTACTGTCGGTCACTCAAATAAATCAAGTTAAACAAATCCAAAAGTAATTAGTCTTCAAAAATTGATGATGTCATAGATGTTGTGACATGCGTGAATAGTGTGAGAGCAAGGAAAATAGAGAAAGGCGTAATCACAAGTGTGGAAGCTTGCATGGTAGTGTTAAAGAGCACATGCAGCTTGTCATGTTGTTTATTCTTCAAAGCTCAAAATTCATCCTTAAGTAAAGTAATGCAAAATGTTCCTCCTCATGAGTGAGGATGAGAGGAGGGTATGGGTTGAATCTGTTACTGATGCATGACTGCTATTTCCATTTGTCTCTAATTTGATTAATTTTCTTAAGTTATCTTCATTTTTATTGTCCCCTGTGTTCTTCGATTCATGTTTATGCTAATAAACTTGGAGTTTAATTTTTATTTTTTTATATTTTTGCTACTTTTATTTATGTTTATTTTAGTGTATTGATAAGTAGACAAAATTATAAATGTTGTTGAGAAATTTCTTATGTTCACTTTAAATATTCAACTGAATATGCAACACCAAAATTTTCAAATACAAGATGTTGCATTTCTGTATACATGGTATGTTTCCATCATGCTTCTTTTGGGAAAAATTCATCACAAACTATCTAAAATGTTATAGATTACTTCCAAATAACTTTACTCAAAAACTATTGATCTATCCACTAGATTATATAAAATGTTATAGACCATATAAAGTATTTGGTTGTCTTGCCTGTGCATCCATATCACCTACACAGAGAACCAAATTTGATCCTAGAGAAAAAGCTTTTGTCTTGCTTGGTTATCCAACATGTGTCAAAGGATAGAAATTATTTGATTTGAACACAAAACAAATATTTATCTGTAGGAATGTCATTTTTTAGTGGAACCATATTTTCTTTTCACTCAATCATTAGTACTGATTCTTTTGTTGATCCTTATCCCAACCTTGTTCTCCCACTTCCATCCATAGATCCTCCCATATCTCATGGCACTAACCCACTTCACTACCGCAATCTCATCCACTACCAACATTCTTTCCCAAAAGTAACATAACACACAAATTGGTCTAGAAATTACACAAATCTTTGTGTGGTCTCAAACAAGTGTCTATACAATGGTACTCAAGTTTTTGCATATTCTTATTCAATTTAGGTCCACTTAATCTGACTCTGACTACAGCTTATCCACTAATAGTTTTGGTTCATCATATGTAGCACAAGTAGTCTACAGTAGACGATATCATCATTAAAGACCATTCGTAATCTTTCATAGATAGTATAAAGTCATTAGTTTAACATCAATTCAAACTTAAAGATCTTGGAACCCTTAAATACTTCCTTGGATTGGAAATAACACTGCTCTACTTCAAGCATTATGCTCTCTCAGCGGCATTATACTTTATACTTAAAAGACATTGAATTTCTAGTTGCCAAGTCCACATCATTACAAATGGACCTTAAGACTTAGCTCAACTCCACTGATGGAGAATTACTTTCAGATGCCTCACAATATATAAGACTCATTGTGCATCTTATCTATCTTACTCTCTCAAGATTGGACATCACTTTCATTGTTCATAAGCTCAACCAGTTTCTAGCTCAGCCTCACATAACTCATTTGCAAGCATAATACTTACTTCATCATCTTAAAGCAAGCCCTATGCAAGGCCTTTTGTTTTCTTCCACATCTTAGCTACGACTAATTGCCTTCTTAATGCAAATTGAGCTTCTTAGGTTTTTGCATCTTTTTGGGAGACTCTCTCATTTCTTTAAAATTAAATAAACATATAACTATTTCTTACTATTTAGTTAAGGCTAAATATAGAGCCCTTGCTGGTATAACCAGTGAATTAATATGACTGCAAAACTCATCAAAGGCTTTTAGATTTTGCTAGAAGCTGCAGCTTCCTCGTTTGTGACAAATAGGCTGCTTTGCACATTGCATCTAACTGCCACTACCATACACGTACCAAACATATAGATGTTGAAAGTTACTTGTACAAGACAAATAAAATTTGCTACTAGTTTGATCAAACTTATGCTAATCAGAATATTTTTTTTTTTGGTACAAAGGAAAAGGAAAAGAAAGTTAGTCAACTACTTCTTTTCTGAATATATGCTCAGCTCCTATGGAGGAGTGCTCCAAAGGATTGCATTCTTCCTAGCTATGCCCAATTCTTATAAGAGTGCCCAATTCTTGTAAGAGTGCCAACATATCTATTTTTTCCTCTAGGAATATGTTCAAGTAGGTTGTCCCAAGGCATTCTAAGCAATCTCCTACAATCTTCAATGATATTTCCCAATAGATGTGTGACGGTATGAGCTTGGTGAATTGGTTGAATAGCTACTTGAGAATTACTCTCAATCTGCACTTGCCATAGTCTTCTCTCATATGCTAACTACAACCACTCTTGATAGGTATAAGCTCTGCCTCAGTAATTGAAGAATTCCCAAGTTTTAGACTGAAACCAACCACCCATTATCCATTTTCACTTCTCACCAAGCCTTTCCCTGATGCAGAATTCTTACCTGTGAAGACACTTCTATTTGTGTTAATTTTGTGCCAATTCGCATATGGATTCTTCTATTTAACCTCCAAACTTCCTTTAGAAGGGCTCTAGTCAGGATCTGAGAAGGTATAAGAGAGTTCTTTTGCAAACCTCTGAATGCGATTTTCCTTGATATTTTGGATTTTATTCTCAAAGACATTTATTTCTAGCTTTCCAAATCATCCCAATGGTGGAAATGAAGATAGTTGGCCGTGGAGTTTATGGGAGAATGATGTTTGGGAAGCTTCTTTTTAAGAAAGCCAAGTATTGATGAGGTTAAATGATGAATTCCCAGATGGGCTTTGAAAAAGAATAGTCTCTTAGTGTGTGTACAATTATTTCATTGGAAAGGTTACATCTAGAACATATATCAGATTCAGATAACTTCATGTTAAATCTAAGAGCATTAGCAATCAAGCTTTTGTGGTTAATGAGCCCAAAAAAATATGATTTTGTGATATTCTAAGTTTCCAAATCCAACTCCAATTAATAAGAGTAGGGGACTCATGATCTGCTTGATCTCTTATGGTTCCATAGGTTGATTTACAAGTGATTTGCCATTATTATTTCTAGCCAAAACCCTAGAATCCTAATGATCATCAAAGTGAGTAATCAGAAGAGAAATAATAAGATCCTTAATGTGTGAAGGAATCTGAGTTTTAACCCCACCTCCCCCGCTTAAGTCCCAATTGCCTTGGTGGTCCAAGATATCTTTGATTGTAAGAGTCAACTCACTTTCCTCTGTCTCCCCATCTAACATGTTACAGAGGTAGTCTTTTCCTGACCACCTATCAAACTAGAAGGAAATCTTGTCTCGTTACCAATTCTTCCTTAAATTTGGATTCAACTAATTTGGTACTTCTCATAATTCCTTTCCATTGGTTAGAATCCAAGCTTCTAGTTTGGTAGTCAAGCAAGTCAATACTTTTAAGGTATTTTTTCCTAAAAATCTCCCCTTAAATGGTATTATCCCCTCTTAAAATTCTCCAACCTACTTTTGAAGATAAAGAGGCATTGGTTGCTCTTGCTTCCCTAATACCCAAACCTCCGTTCTTTTTGTTCAAGGTGACTTTAGACCAATTAACAAGATAAAGTTTCCTTTGATTAGCATCATTAGCCCATAAAAAAGATCCATTCAACTTGTCTAGTTGTTTACAAACAACAGTAGGGAGCTAAGCTGTTTGCATGACATGGGTAGGAATAGCACTATTGACTAATTGGATCAGAATAACTCTCCCTACCATACTAAGCAATTTGGTTTTCCAACCAACCAGTCTACGTTGGCCTTTATCAAGGACATCTTTGTATAATGAAGGAGAGACTCTTTGGTGGATCAAGAGGACACCAAGATATTTACCAAGGTTGGGAGTCTTCTAAACACCCAAGTTGTTGGAGAGGTCCCTTTTGGTTCTATTATCAACCCCTTTAGAGAAGAAGACTTTAGACTTATTCAAATTAATGCTAAGACCAGAGAATTTGCAAAAGGTTTCCAAAGTGGCATTTATGGCATTTACACATTTTTTAGTAGCTCTAGCCATGAGAATAAGGTCATCAGCAAAGAAGAGATGAGACAATTTAAGTCCATTCCTACGTAGAAATGGGGCCCATTTTCTCTTCTCCACATTCTCATCAATAAGATAGGACAATCTCTCCATGCAAAGGACAACGATATAAGGAGAGAGGGTCCCCCTACCTTAAAACCATAACTTGGTTGAAGAGGGAGAATAGGCTCCCCATTCCAAAGAACATGAGGTGTGGAACATTACACACAAAACGTTAATGAGGTCAATGATAGGTTTGAGAAGTTAAAAGAACTCAAGGGTTTGCTTAAGAAAAGGCCAAAAAATTTTGTCATAGGCTTTCTCAAGATCGAATTTGACAATCATAAATCCTTTTTTGTTCTTGGATCTCCTACAACCATGGATAATCTCCTGAACAATCAAAATTTATCTTGAGTGCTCCTCTCTGGCAAAAAACTATTTTGACAGGGATTAATCATACAAATCATGAAGGGTCTTAAATGGATGGAGATGATTTTTGCAACGATTTTATAAAGGGTATTGCAAAGGGAGATGGGTCTAAATTTGTTAACTCTAATAGGATTGTCAACCTTGGGAATCAAACAAATAAAAGTTTTCCCCACTTCATGCTGGAATTCTCTATTTCTAAAGGCACTCTGAATAAATTGGACAATAGATTTACCCATAGTGTGCCAAAATCAGTGGTAGAAGAAAGTTTGATTTCCATTAGGGCTCGGGCTTTATATGAACTAAGAGACTTAACTACAAGGGAAACCTCCTTATCAGTCGCTTTAGAGCTAAGGATTTTTTTTACCTATATCACAAAGTTTTCTTTGAAACTTGCTGCACTACAACTCACAGACCAAAGAAGAATTATTGCTAGAGAAGATGTTGAAATAATTGCTCACATGTTCTTTTAAGACATCCTCATCTTGCTGCTATTCATTATCAATTTTCAACATATTAATTATGTTTCTTCTTCTTCTACAAATTGCAGTTGTGTGAAAAAAATTTGTGTTAACGTCCCCATAAGTCATCCATTTAGTTCTAGACTTCTGAAACCACAACATTTCTTCCTGCGCAAGAGCAATGTTATAATCTTTTATTAGGAACTCTTCAAGCTTACTAAAGAAGTTATTTTCAGCCACAACAAGTTTCTCTTGAATACCCTTAATTCTAACAAGAAGTTGTCTTTCCCTTTTATAGATATTGCCAAAGATTTGCCTATCCCAATTTAACATTGTTTTTGAGAGAATATTAAGGGCATGCACAATCAGAATTGAAAAATAATTGATCGATCTCTTTACTAAAATCTTACTTGTATCATCTTTGTGCTCTTTATTATCCAAGATGGTTGTCAAGGATCTCAGAATACATCTTGATAGGGCGGGTGGATATTAGAGCTCCACTGTATTTCTAGTTATATTGTACTTCACCTTTATTGAGCTCGAAACTGACGAGCTAAGAAAATTAAAGCTCGAGCTCGGCATGAGCTTTTATTCGGGCTTGGCTCAATTCGCTAGGCTCAAACTCGTCATCAAGTTATAAACTCAAGTTCGAGCTCACGATCATAAGGTTATTTATTTTATAAAAATTTCTAAAATGAATATATTTTATTATAATTTTATATTTATATATATAAATATTTTTCTTAAAAATATAATAATCTCACGAAGTTGTGAACAAGAATTATTTGGTTCGAGCTTGGCTCGAGTTCAAAAATCGAACACTTTTTGAGCCATCTTGTCAACTCGCGAGCTGGCTCGATTCATTTGCATCCTTGAACATAGCCAATGTCAAGCACCTCTGTTGTATAGCTCTTCTTCATTGCGACTTATACATGCTTTTCTTCATTTAACCTACCATATGAATTAGACTTCTTTGATGAATGGTTATTAGACTATTCTAATGATTGGCATCCAATATTATATTAACTGTTCATTATCCCAATAAAAGAAAATTCCATTATTTATTGCTTTTTCATCCATATCCTACTTGCTTTTCTAACTTAATCCCATTTACTTTGGCGATTGTTGCCCACTACTGCATTAATCTTTTTTTTTTTTTCTTTCTTAAGGTCCAAAATTGAGAAGAATAGGGTGGGTCCCTGTCCAATTTAATTTTAAAGAAATACTTTAAAATTTAAATGTTAATTAATCCTATTCATACCCCTTCACAACAACAAATTTTTTCTCATGAACTATATTAAACTACCTTGTTGCAATTAACAAATTCTTGCCTAGTGCATTGCTTTATAGCACATATTAAGATATACATTTGATAAATTTATTATTCATATGTTTTTAATACTTTAAAATAAAATTTATTTTCTAATATAAATATTTTTATTTTAAACTTATCATAAGATGATATAGTTATGTGATAAGATTAGCTCTTAATACTTTTTTTTTTTTTAACAGCAGTGCAGAGTAAAATAAAATCGTCATTTTTAAAATGTTTTTCCCCTTAAGTTTCATAAATCAAAATGGATCTATTAATAGGATGGATAATAAGTGTAACATTGGAACAGATTCATCATTTCATCCCCACAGTAACTTTTACTGAAGAGGGCTAGTATCCCCTTTGATTGTTGCCACGTGGCCTAGCACCAAATGAAAGGCATCCATCTTTTATTTATTTCCACAATGAAGCCCCAGAAAATGCCATCCTTACTAGCAGTACTGCACGACCCGCCAGTTTTTCTCTTTTCCTTTTCTTTCTCCTTCTCTTTATTTGTGTTCAATGTTATGACGAACGATTATGGATATAAGTAATGATACAAACATTATATGATATAAAGACTGCAATAAAATACTTCTTAAAATTTTAAGACATGACATTGTTTTGATACAATTATCAGTATATATATATATATATTAATACACTTACATTTATATGGTTGACAATAAATTCTTAAAGATAATAGTGAGAGTACAAAAAAAAGAAGTTAATAGTGATTGAAATTTTATTTGTGTAATTTGTGGACTGATGTCAATATGAAATGACCTTAGTATATTTATGATCCCACTAGCTGGGTGGTCAAATGGTGGATGAGCACGAGTTAGACTTGAGTGATATTTGCTGGATAGAGGGAGACGAGTCACGGCAGTTGAATTGATTCAATAAGGTATAGAGATTGTAAGTAAGAGTTTAGATGATACTGTAGGTCGCACACTAATTTTGAAGGTTGTTAGAGTTCTAGAAAGCTAGATTCAGTTGGTTCTCCTTGGCAAATAATTGGAATATCTATAGCATGCTATTAAAGTGGCGCAGTGAAATACATCTTAGTTAGCATCTTCAAATTTTGCCATATATCACCATCCAACAGTTATGGTCCCAAGCGTAATGGGGTGTTGGGTCGAATTGAAACCCAACTCAAGTAAAAAAGCACGAGCCCTAGTGGAGTGTTTGGTAATTTGAGTGTTTTAAGGGGCATTTTAGTCATTTTTGGCATTATATTTATGATTGACTATGTATTTTGAGAGAGAGAAAAAAAATGGCTTTCATAAAACATTGCAAAGTAAGAGAATTATTTTGAATGAAGCAATATTGTTTTCTCAAGCAATTTAAAAACATAATATTTATTGATTTTTTTATGATTCATATATTTTTTAAAATATATGAAAACTTCATATGTTTGAAAACTATTTATCATATTGTTGAACGCTATAGACATGTCGAAGGACATATCATATACGTATTGGAAATTTATAACATCTAATGTAATATTAAATATATATATATATCCAATATGATACACATAACTTTTTAGAAATTAGAATATTAATAAATTATTACTTGAACGTCTAACCATGACTAGTGCCAACGTAAGTAACTCCACACAAATACTTTTCCAACGATAATAATGGAAACATGGAAGTGAAGAAGCTAAATGGGCCTCGTCAATTTAATTATTTACCCTCTCCTCAACCGAAGAGTTTTTTTTTATTATTATATATATTTACACACATGCACATTAGAAGTCCATTAGAACTTAAACTCCTGACCTCCCACATCATGTGGAAGACTTATGCTATTGGACTATAGGCCACTTGGCTCCTTAACTGAAGAGTTGGATTTGTAAATGTCACCAATTCCCGCCGAAAATCATGTAATAAAACAAAAACACTTGAGTGTACTTTGACTGTTTGACCTAAGACGAGCGGGTTGCCTGCAATGTTTGAGAAACCGGACTGGTAATCGAACCGGTGACCTTATTGGTTACTAGTTCGACCGGTTCAACCGGTTTAACCACTGGTTCAACCGATGTGACGTCATAATTATATTTAATATTATATAAATATATTAGAAATATAAAAAATGTAAATATATATATGTAAAGAGAAAAAAATAAAAATTACCTAATATCATAAAAAAATTTCCACTCTACTCCATAATAATATTCATACATCAATTTAAAATATCAATTCATAAAATAAGACTTGCTAGAAACTATCGTTATGGAATCCATTACAACTTACAAAAAAATAAACACCAATTCAAACATCATAAAAGTTTCAAATATAAATAAAAAATATTTATTTAATTAATTTTAAATTTTTATTTAAAAAAAACAAACTAAAAACCGATTTTCTTGAAAAACCGGTTCACCGGTTTTCACCGTTTTTTCAACCAACTGGTTTTATGTATCAAATTGGACCGGAACCTTGGCCGGTTCCCCGTCGAACCGGACGGTCCGATTCGAGTTTTTAATCATTAGTTGCCTGGTGGCTGGGGGGAAGAACTTTTTATATTACATAAGTGAAGTGGATTACGGAACATTATCTTTCAAATTTATCTGCGGACAGAAATAATCATTTCATTCTCCTTAAGGCTTTGTTTCGTTTCATTCTCCTATAACCAAACTAAATAGTTTCATCCAAACTTTAATTTTCTCTTAAAAGGTTATTAAATTTTTTTAAATTATTACACCTATAAAACTTGTATGTACTTATTTCTTCCAATTTTTATTATTATATCACTATAAAAATATATATAATGATATAAAAATTTAATGTCACATCACTAATTAGAAAATATAAAAAATTTACATGAACAGAAATTCATAATAAAATTTATCTTTATATCAAACTAAATATAACTTATTTTCAAATTATTCCCTAATCATTCCCTTCTCCCAAAACAACCAAAAATAATAGCACACATGCCTAATATTTTGCTATCTTTAGTTTTAATAAATTTCTTATATATATAGGAATTCTATAGCATTGCGAGCAACATTGTTTTTGTTAGCAAACAATTTTAAAATAATATTTCATCCCAAATTCTCACATAACTTTTGATTTTGAGCCTGAGAGCTTCAAATGGATTTGAATGATTTTAGCATTTTATTCCTTTTAATTTAAATTTCTATAGCAAGTTGATGTTATTTTGTATGTAAATTTCTTTATTAGCTTTCATTAAAGTTTATTATTTGGAATAGTTCTAAATATCTGAAAGCTAACACATAGAAAATATTCAAAGTAGGCTATGAAAATTTAGAGTGTAAAAATTCAATGAGGCGCATGCAAAATTTGGGCCCCGAGTAGTGGTTGTATCTTTATTTTCATTATCTATTTTCACTATTTTCAAAAATATTTTTACTTTATCATTATTTTGTGTGTAAAAATGAGAATGTGATTGGATACAACCAATTCAAGCCTTAGAGTCTGTATGTATCATTTATATTACAAATGCACAACAAATACATATTTTAGAGAATCAATATTCCATTTATTTATTTTTTAAAAAATATATCTGTTAAAACATGTAAGAAGAAATTTAAAATGAACCATCATATTGTAGTATGATGTCCAAAATTTACAAGAAGGCCCTAACAATATCGTTTTTCTCTAATATGTAACATGCACATTCGATCGAATAATAAAGTTTGATAATTTCTGATGAGAGTACATGATTAATGAATTTGAATAAATATATGGTAATTGCCTATTTGCCTGTAAATAAATCATCACTTAATGACATAGAGAGTAATTGATTTGTTATATACTTATGGGTGTATGATGACTGATTTTTTGTGTACTTTATTATATAAATTGAATATCACAAAATAGCTCAAAAGAATTCTTATAATTATGCACAAAGGAAGTTAGTTAAATATTAATGTATCCCATACTTTCTAATTACCAAAAAGATCAATTGTGGTGCATAACATATGATAAAACATTTCGTGCGCATTAATCCATGCCAATTGGAGGAAACTCATGCTTCCTGCACTGCATCATTCTTCAGGCACTAATAAAGCAAAATTATGCTCAAATTTTCAAACTTGTCAGGATCTTCTTAAATCAATCAGTTATTTTCAACCACTACCTAAATGCTAAACATTATAATCACTTCAATTTAATTCCATCTTTGAACAAAAAAAGGTTTCATAATTGTCATTTTTGAAGTCACATACCTAAGATCCATTAGAATTCTTTGTCAATATCATAACTTTTGTGAATTTAAATCACTCTTATATATATAACATGTAGTTGACAAGTCATATCCATTCCAAAATTTGGTAAATTTAAACCTCACATAAAGTATGTAGACGAACTAACCATTCTCATTTCAGAATTTCGATCAACTTAAACCGTAAATAAGTTATGTAACAAACTAGTGATTTTCGATACTATTAAAAATATTATATTAGTAAAAAAGTTGATAATATAAATATTATATATTACTAGTGATATATATTACGTGAGAATAATTTTTTTATGCCACCAATGATACTTTTAAGTAATAATTATTATTATTTTAACACAATATAACTTAATATTGGCAAAATTAATGTTTTATGTTGTCACTATTGATAACTAATGACACAACAATCTAGAGACAATGAAAATATTGCCACTGTGATTTGTAACAAGATTTTTATTATTATTAAATTGTCATCATGAATGTGTCATTAATTGTGAAATTTGACAATTTACACAAAGTTCTTGTCACTATTAAACTTGTAATCATTGTTTTGGTAAAATAAAAAGTATATATTAGTAACAATTTTTACATTACTAACTACTATTTTATTACTAATTTTTCTTTTTCTTGTAGTGCAATTCAAAGAAAAATTTAAACTGACCAAAACCCTCAAGATGAAAAACTCGACAAAGGAAGGACATTGATTTTCTTTTATTTCATATTTTTAACAAAAATTAACTCAATAATTACGTAAGACACTAAATCAATGTTTGGTTTGGGGCAAGGATGTCCTTCCCTAAAATATTGCAAACATTCAAGCCATTTTGGAGGGAAGCAATTTTCCAAAGTACCCTTATTATTTTTGGTCACTTTAGCTAAAAAAATCCTCAAACTTTCATTCAAATAAGGATTGCACCCGTGCGGGAATAGGGTGACGAGCTACTCCCCCATTCCCATCTCCATCCCCATCCCCGAATCCCACCCATCCTTCGTCCCCATCCCGATCCTCGTTGTGGGGAACTTTATTTCCCTATCCCTATTCCTCGAATTTCTACGGGGATCCGTGAGAATTCCCAAAATAGCATACCATCATCTATTCACTCCAAATTTAGGGCTAGAAGTTAGGAATACAAATTAAAATTTAGGAATAAGAATTAGATTTAAATCATATATATTTTTGTTATTTATATTCTATGTAACATTGATTCTTATAATTCAGATGAAATTACTTAAAAACTAAGAAAATATTACACATATAGATAAATACAATTAAGAGATCTTAATCATTTGGTGGGATGGGGGACATGGGAGGCAGGGAGTATGATCCCTATCTCTATCCCCAAATTAGTGTCGGGGGTGTTTTCCCCTATCCTCATCCCCAAATTAGTCTTGGAGGTGGTTTCATCCCTATCCCCATCCCCATGGGAAAAAATTCTTGAATTTGGGGATCCAAATTCAAGGATCCCCATAAGAATCCTGAAGTTGGGGATTATTTTGCCATTCCTAAACTCACAACATCATTATTTAATCAATCATGATGATAATATTTTAAAATTATATCCAATCATCATATTTACATACTTTTATACATTTTAAAATATTTTACATAGAAAAATAAAATTACAAATATTTCCCACTAACCAGATAAAAATGTGATTGATTTGATATTTATAATAAAAAATATCTTCCATCAAACTGCAAAATAAATATTACTCCACTTCCCAAAAGAATTTCTACCTACAATCCAAAAGTGTAAATAAAAATTCATTACATTTCCCCAACCAACTATTACATTCCACAATCTTATGCTTAAAATTTATTTTCCCCAAATACACAAATCAATATATTATAAAACATAACCAAACACAACCTAAATAGTGTAAATTCCTAAAATTTGGGAGGAGGATGATCTGATGGATCTCTTATTTACTCCTGCATTTGGGGCCAAGGGAAATTTGAATATGAAGAAATCAACTAATTAATGGATGAAAGAGTAGTTATAATCATAGCAGATGGCAAGCTGTTTGCATGTGCTATTGGTCAATAATATTCTTGAAAACCCTTTTGGGTGGATCTATATTATAAGGGCCCATCAAGATAACTACCCAAATAATTTACACAAACAACAATAACATTAAAAGGGGGACCAGTTCATTGATTGATTTTTACCACATTACCCGAGTCATACGAGCTCATATGAGTCAAATCACGTTTCTTCTTCTTCTTCTTCCTCCTACTCCTCTCTTTTATTTATTTATTTATTTATTATTATTATTATTTTATGTGTATGGGTGTGGATGGGTGGGGACAGTAACTATTTGATCAAAATTGAAATAATCAAAACTCAAATTTAAATTATAAATGAACCCCACACAATTCAACAATTGTGGGTATATTAATCCAATCCAATTAAAAATTACTTAAACAAGCACAGATTCGTGAGCTTCTAAAGTCAAACTCGAAATAAATAAAAAGGAGAAAATTGATTACATATGTATTTGTTGGATTTTGGACGTTAACAATAATAATAATAATAATAATAATAATAATAATAATAATAATAATAATAATAATAATAATAATAATTGTATGTAATTTATTATCGTAAAAAAAGATTTAGCTCAAATTAAAGTTACCTTACAAAGTATAGACTTATATGTGTAGATACTCGAATTTGTAATTTCCAATTTTATGATAGGCCAAATTAGAAATAAAGAAAAAAATATTCAGTTATATTAGGATTATGGTCCCCGAATTATGTGTATGATTCTTTTATGATATCCCATCATTAGAAAAGAGATAGTAACTTCTCCCAAAATTCATACACACTAATTAATTTGGAAGATCAATAACCACAAGACTCAAAAGTTTTCATCACTATTTATTAATGTTTTAAAAATCGGACTGGACCGGCTAGTCCAACCAGTAACCGGTGACTGGTCCTATCTGAATCAGGCATGAAAATTGGCCATAAGCTAACCGGATGTTAATTGATAAAAACTGGTCAAGAACCTGTTCGACCAGTTCACAATTATTTAATTTTTTATATATTTTTTTGTCCTTTTAAATATTCCAAAAAAGGTTTATAATTTAATATATTAAAAAAATCTTATTTTATTATGTTAAATATTAAATTTGAAACTTGAAGGGATGGCCAATTGTAGTAATGTTAAATAGTTGTGGAATACTATTTTAATTAGACCACATATTTGTAATTGATTAATTGAGAAATGGTATTTTTCTTAAAAATCATTTGAACAAAAATGACTAAAATATGATGAAAATTTTCTTTATTTATTTCTATATTATTGGAAGCTTTCTGTTTCTTGCAATATATTAATAATATTATATATATTTATAAAATAATATATAATTACTGCATCATTATGACATCACACAGATTGAACTGGTGGTTGAATCAATTGAACTAGTAACTATTAAGGCCACCGGTTCAAAGTCCAGTCCAATTTTTAAAACATTGGTATTTATGGATCCAAGTACATTTCTGCATCTAGTTTGTTTTTTAATAATTTAACATAATGGTTCTCGAGTTTTATGTGATGGGTTTCACAGATTTAATTTTATTCCTACAATTGGTATCGAAGCCAAGTTATGTTGAATCATTAAAATCTATTAATTTCAATAGATCTATTTAACTTTAAGGATATATATGAGTTCAATATAGATTTATTCAAATTCTTGATTTATGAATTTAATCTTTTGGGATATTAGTTGAATTTTGGTTGAAGTTTAATCGTTGAAATCAAGTTTCCCGATTTAATCTCTTTATGTTCTGAACTCAAGAATATGACAATTGAATTTTTCTGAAAGCAACACCGCTGAAATTGATTGGATTTGAGAGTTGTTATGTATATAATTTATAGAATGAAACGGTGGTGTACGGCGGTGCTGTGTATGTCAATTGAAATAGTATCAATATTTGTTGTGTGTTGTCATTGACTCCATTAAAGAATTGTTTCATGGATAAAGGTTTATGCCAAGATTTGTTGAAATCATTGAATTTCCGCCAAGCTATATTCTTGTTTTTCTTGTGCAATAAAGGGCAAACTGATTTACATGAGTATTGATATATTTATTTTGAATATATATGTTTGTTTCTTTTGATAAATTTAATCAAAGGCAGGTAAGTAATATATATATATATATATATAAAAGAAGGTAATTTTGGGGAATTTGTAATTCGAATATTGATATGCTTATATATATTTTGATATAAATTAATTGAAGTAACATGTTATCAAAGTGACATCTTTTGTGGAAATTAATTTATTTTGAAATATAAACGGTTGTGTGCATGTAACTTATATAAATATTGATAAGCCCAAAGGAAGGTTTATATTTAGTAGAATTGCATGTACACTTGTGGTAATAAACGCGTTATAATTATCTGGTTTTACATGTTAGCAATAAATTGACCCAAATGAAGATTTATTGTTCGACATATTACTTTATTATCAGTGTTTAGTTACTACACCAAGATATCACTTACAAGTTAATACTTTGTCCAAAGATGAACTATTAATGGAGTGTCCGATATCTTGAGATAGAGTTTACCTTTATTTGAACTTATTATTTCGTTCTGGTTTTCTGCTTTGGTACTTATGTGAGTTCGTTCGTTCGTTTGGTTTGTTTTGTTCTCTAATCAATTTCTGCTTCTGCTGCTAATATCACCGCTGGCATCAATTCTATTCCTATGATGAAGGGCACAAATTTTAAGGTATGGCAAGAAAGTATATTGATTACTCTTGGAATCATGGACCTAGACCTTATGTTAAGGGTTGCTAAACCCGATGATATCACTGATATGAGTACCTTGAATGAAAAGAGGGAGATGAAAAAGTGGGAAAAGTCCAATCACATAAGTTTCATGATCATCAAGCATGCCATTCCAAAAGCTTTTAGGGGCACTATGTTTGATAAGGTAGATATAGCTAAAACTTTCCTTGAGGACCTTGAGATGTGATTTGTTGAGAATGAAAAGGCTGAAACTAGTAATATCTTAGCAAAGCTCATCTCAATGAGGTACACAGGTAAAGAAAACATAAGGGATTATATTATGGAAATGTCTCACCTTGCTTCAAAATTAAAGGCACTCAAGTTGGATTTGTTTGAAGACTTGTTAGTGCATCTAGTTCTGATATCTCTTCCAGCACAGTTTAGTCAGTTCAAGGTAAGCTATAATTTCCAAAAGGAATCATGGTCCCTTTCCTTAATCATCTCACACTGTGTTCAGGAAGAGGAGAGATTGAAGCAAGAAAACACATAGAGTGCTCACTTGGTTTCCACCTTAAAAGACAAGAAGAAAGATAATAAGAGAAAGAAAAATAAGGAAGCTGCGGATACAGAACCATATAAGAAACAACATAAGGAACCAACTCAGGATGCTTGTTACTTCTATGGAGCTACAGGTCATAAGAAGAAACAATGTTCCAACTATAACGCATGACGTGCTAAGAAAGGTCTGTTTCTTAACTTTGTTTGTTTTGAGGTTAATGGTGAAAGATACATCTACGTTAGCGATGGCATGGTAGTGAAGGTTGAAGCAATCAAAACATTTAGATTATTGTTAAGAAAAAATTTTTGTTTGAATTTGATTGAGACTTTCATTATATCATTTTTTAGATGAAATTTGATTTCTATTTCAGCATTGGACAAGTTTGGTTATTGTTGTTCATTTAGAAGTGAAGAATTTAGTCTTTTTCAAAATTCAAATTTGATTGGTTCGAGTTCTTTATCAAGTTATAATCTATGTTTGCTTGACACAATTGCTTCATTCCATGAATCCTTACATGTTAATGTAACAGGTAAAAAATGCAAATTGACCGATGAGAATTGGACTTCGTTATGGCACAAGAGATTAGGTCGTATCTCTAAAAAGAGAATTGAAAAACTTGTGTCAGATGATATTCTCAATCCCCTTGATTTTTTAGATTTTGAAATGTGTGTAAATTGCGTTGAGGGAAAATAAACAAATGTCAGGAGATTTGGTGCCAATAGGAAATTAGATGTCTTAGAATTAATACACACAGATATTTGTGGAGCATTCCCTACGGCTTCTTGGAATGGTCAGTAATATTTCATAATGTCTGTCAACAATTTTTCACGATATGGCTACCTTTATCTCATTTATGATAAATCTCAATCATTGGACATGTTCAAAAGCTATAAAGCTAAAGTTGAGAATCAACTTAGCAAAAGAATCAAAAGCGTTAGATTTGACCATGGTGGTGAGTACTACGACAGATATGATGGATTAGATGAACAACATCTAGGATCGTTTGCAAAATTTCTAGAGGAATGAGGTATCCTCCCACATTACACTATGTCAGGTTTGCCCACCATGAATGGTGTTCCTGAAAGATGAAACAGAATGCTTAAAGACATCGTAAGGAGTATGATTAGTCATTCTACCTTGCCTGAATCACCCCGGGGAGAGGCATTAAAGACTGCAATATATATACTCAATAGGGTTCCGACTTACCCTTTATGAGCTTTGGATGGGCAAGAAGCCTAGTTTAAAGCATTTACATATTTAGGGGATGCCCATCTGAGGCAAGGCCTTATAGGCCAAATGAAAAAAGACTGGATTCCAGAACTCTCAGTTGCTATTTCATTGGATACTCTGAAAGATCCAGGGGTTACAAATTTTATGATCCCACAACTAAGTCTATTTTTGGGGTGGGTAATGCTCGATTCTTTGAGGATGTTGAGTTTGCGGAGGAGGAAGAATTAGGGATTTTGTCTTTGAAGAGGAATATGTCAATATTCCTCCAGCTTCTGTTGACAATGATCAAGAACAACTTTCTATACTTGACATTGTTCAAGAAGCAACTCCGGATCAAGATAATGTCATTGAACTTCCTGTTCAGGTTCAAGAAATTGTTCCAGATGAACAAACTCTACAACCTCAAGAACCAATGCCTTCAAAAAGATCCACTAGAGAAAGGAGAAGTGCAATTTTGGATGATTATATTATATTTTTTCAAGAACATGATGTTGACATTGGAGTAAAGGAAGATGATCAAATCGACTCCGTCAAGCCACAAAAATTTCTAACTCTCAAAAGTGAATTGATGCCATGAATGAAGAGATTAAGCTCATGAAGGATAATGACATGTGGGATCTTATCTCATTACTTGAAGATGCGAAGCCCATTGGTTGCAAATGGATTTTTAAAACCAAGAGAGATTCAAAGGGTGATGTGGAGAGGTACAAGGTATACCTTGTTCTTAAGGGCTTCACATAGAAAGAAGGCATCGATTATAAAGAAACTTTCTCTCCGATTTCATCGAAAGACTCTTTCAAGATTATAATGGCTTTAGTTGCATATTTTGATTTTAAGCTACATCAAATGGATGTTAAGACCGTGTTTCTCAATGGCGACATTGATGATACAATTTATATGGTGCATCCAGAAAACTATGTGTCGAGTAATGCAAGTAAATGGTTTGCAAATTAAAAAAATCCATCTATGGGCTTAAGCAGGCGTCTCATCAATGGTATTACAAATTTCACCAAGTGATTGTCTTGTTCGGTTTTGAGACTGATGATTGTATATACCATAAGTTTAGTAGGAGTAAGCATATTTTTCTGGTTTTGTATATCTATCACATACTGCTTGCAAGCAATGATGTAGGCTTGTTGCACGAAACCAAGATATTTTTAGCAAGGAATTTTGAGATGAAATATCTTGGTGAGGCAACTTTTGTATTACAGATTTAGATACGCCAAGACCAATCTCGAGGTATCCTTGGATTATCACAAAAGGCCTATATTAAAAAGATTCTCAAAAGATATGGCATAAAAGATTTTAAACTAGGTGATACCTTTGTAGTTAAAGGAGACAAACTCAATCTCAATCAATACCTCAAGAATGCTTTTGAGGAGAAGAAAATGCAGAAGATTCCTTATGCATCAGCAATAGTCTAATGTATGCTCATATTTGTATGCGTTTAGATATTATGTATATTTTTGGGATGCCATATATTTGAGCAATCTAGGAATGGACCAGCGGAAAACAGCCAAATGAGTTATGCGGTATCTACAAAGAACAAAACATTACGTGCTCATATATAGAAGGTCGGATAAATTAGAGATCATCAAGTATTAAGACTCCGACTTTTTCGGATGCCAAGATAGTATAAAATCTACATTGGACTATATCTATCTACTTGCTGGAGGAACTATTTCCTAGAATAGCGCTAAGCAAACACTCGTAGCTCCTTCCACCATAGCAGCTGAGTTTATAGGATGTTATGAGGCATCTAATCGTGGAATATGGGTGCGGAATTTTTTCACTGGGCTACGAATTGTGGATACAATTAAAAGACCACTTAAATTATTTTGTGACAATAAGTCAACAGTCTTATATTCCAACAACAACAGGAGCACAACAAAGTCAAAGTATATAGATATTAAGTTCTTGATTGTTAAAGAAAGAGTTCAGAATGGTCAACTGTCTATAGAGCATATTGGCATAAACTCCATAGTTGCGGATCCACTTACTAAGGGATTACTACCCAAGGTCTTTTATGAGCACACTACTCATATGGGTGTCGTTATTTGAGGACATACAATTTAAGTAGGAGTTTATAATTCTTAATGCTTTTTTGTGTATACACTTTTTCAGTTATTTTACTTTGTTATATTTCAAAGTAATTTTCCACAAAAATAAAGCTTCTTTCGGTTTATCCACACTCTGATTTGGTGTGGTTTGATCTCACTAAAGTTTATAGTGAACCAGTTGAAAATAAGCATCTTTAGATCACATCACATGTAATTTCCATGTTACATATCCATACTAGATCTATGCCATTTGGTTATGTTGATATACGTGATCAAGGATGGATCTAGTTATGATATATGTAGCAAAAATTGCCTTGGTTCTATGTTGACATAATTGATGGATGAGATTGTTTAAAGAAAATTTTGGGTTATGATAGCAAAGTTTTGAGCTCATAAAGTTATATTATGGCATATAATTATAAGGTGATGTGTGTGTGTATATATATATATAGTCCAAGTGAGAGATTGTTGGATTTTGGATGTTAATACATATACATATATATTAACAATAATAATAATTGTATGCACTTTGCTATTGTAAAAAAAAAGTTTGGTCCAAATTAAAGTAATCTAATTATTAGGTGGGCTTAAATTACCTTACAAAGTGTGGGCTTATATATGTAGATACTCTAATTTGTAATTTCTAATTTTATGATGGGTCAAATTAGAAAAAAAAAAAAAGTTATACAATTATATTAAGGTTATGATCCCCGAATTATGAGTATGATTTTTTTTTTCCTGATATCCCATCATTAGAAAAGAGAGAGCAACTTTTCCCAAAATCTATACATACTAATTTGGAACTCAATAACCACAAGACTCAAAAGTTTTCATCAATATTTATGGATCTAAGTACACTTCCGCATCTAATTTGATTTTTAATGATTTAATATGATAGTTCTTGAATTTTATGTGATGGATTTCACAGATCTATTTTAACTCATAGGGTGCTCCCTCTAAGATAGTTAAACTGCAAAACTCTTTACTTACTCCAAAGAACTTTCTATTTTGTTCCTATCAACCTTCCTTATATTTTCTTAACTAATATACGCTTGGTCAAATGCAAAACTTAATAGGGTGTAAATATAATAACTAGCAAATGGAAAATATATAAGTAACAAAATACCAATTAAAAAATGTATGCATTAAACTCAAAAAATTGTGATTTTAAGTAGAAAAATTAGTAGCCATTTTTTGACTCTACTAAATATAAAAGTACAAATTGATCCTCGACACCACATGCACATAGATCATCAACTTTTTGGTGAAATTTTCACCTTGCTCATTGTTGGTTACATGTCTCAAAAAATCATCTTAGAGATTGTGTACTGCCTACTATATGTTATTTTTGTATTATATAAAAAAAACATATTATTCAGCTAGTTTTTATAGTACTATCATATTAAAATATTAAAAAGAGAGGCACTTTTAGAAAATAGGTAGACATAATTTTACATATAAAAATAATTAAAAATTTCTATCCATCTTTGCTTCTTTTTCTCATTTTTCTTTTCTTTTCTATGTTCTTTCTTTCATTTCCTTTTTTTGGGGTATCATAATTGTTATATTAAGGGTGTTAATGGGAAAAATTCTAAGGGAGGGAGTGATCAATTTCAAGATTTGAACGCTCTAGGAACGAGAACGACATTTACATTTACAATATTTTGCTTTTCTTTTTTTAGGAAAAATGATTAATTTAATAAATTGATGAGTTAATTATTTTTTTAATTATCTAAGTTGGTAACAAAATAATCAATTCGGCCACTTCCATATGGGTGTTTAATGAAATAAACTTAAGGGAAAAGTTTTTATAATTATAAAAGGCAACTCGAAAGAGTTGTATGTAATTATTTTAGAATAAGGTAGGGTAATTAATTTTAAAATAATATTTAAATTAATATATTGTTTTTTAACAATTTTAAATAATTGTATTATACTTAAATTCTTTCATCATCCTTACCATCATTAAAGTTACTTTTATCTTATTATTACAAATACATAATTATTATTAGTAGTAAAATAACATTATTGTGAATTTTTTTCAATAAGTGTTTTTTAGTTTAACATTATTATATATATTGATTCATAATTTCTCTTTGTTATTAGAAAAAAATAGAAATATCATTAATATTCTAATTTTTAATAATAAATTAAATATTAAAGTATAAAAATAAAATATAAAAGCTTCTAAACCGACCTCATGAATCTCTTAACATCTATATTACAATTATACTTGAATTTCACAAAATTTTTTTAAGAGAATTTCACTAATTTGATTTCAATCTAATTATACCTAAACCAACTTATTAAGCCTCGCGAATCGATTCAATTAGTCTTCAGCCCTGCCCAAACCACATCTTAACCTATTCATATATCATAGTTTTCGAGTTTTGCATTCTTCATATTGATTTTCCTTCACAATGTTCTACCTATTGAACAAATTATTGCCAAAATACCCAAACATATTTCTAGGGGTGTAAATGGATATTAATTGGATCGGATACATTATTTTTATATTCGTATCTGTTTAACTTTTTTAATATTTGGATACAGATATGAGTTTGCTGGATATTTAAAAATGATATCTGAATTCGTAACTGTCGGATATCGGTCGAATTCGGATATATCCATATTCGATTATAATTATTAAGATTTATTTATATTTTATTAAACTTATCCGTATTTGAATTATTTTTTTATATTCATAATCAAATAATAATTATTTAGATATCTATTTACAAATATCCAAATATGTGAATCTATAAACCTATAACAAATACATATTTTAATTAATAGAAGGAACTATATAATTTCATTAAAAAGAAAGTAATCAAACAATCAGACAAAGAAAGTAGATATTAAACGGATGAGATATGCATTTACCATATTCGTATCCATTTATAATCAAATATCTACTAATCGAACACGGATAATATTCGTATTAAACGAATGCGGATAAATTTTGTATAAATGGATACGAATGCGAATGATAAACGAAATTTTGAATATCCATTTACAGCCCTACATATTTCAGCCTATTAAAAATATCCGAGTAGTATGAGTGCAGAGAGTTTCACTTTTGATTTAGACTCGCATTTTCAA
Organism: Jacaranda mimosifolia; assembly: GCA_018894105.1. Taxonomy (NCBI): domain Eukaryota; kingdom Viridiplantae; phylum Streptophyta; class Magnoliopsida; order Lamiales; family Bignoniaceae; genus Jacaranda; species Jacaranda mimosifolia. The sequence goes on along the minus strand of CM032120.1, from coordinate 33,909,074 downwards.
TAACAAATAATATATAATTTTGAAATCCAAAATAAATAATAAGGATCATCAACGTGTTTTTAATTAAAATTCTCTAATGGTCAAATTAGTATTTATAAAAAGGATAATATGCATAGAGAATACTGAGAATAGTAAAGATTGCGTACCTCACAATGTCAAATCTAATAGTAGGTATGTCAATAGGTAGAGTATTATCTTACCCAGCCCCATATCCTAAATTACTCAAACAACAATACCTTGTATTTTACCCTATCCTAAAACACCCAAAATAATAGGATTATAACTCTAGCTATCTTACTTATCCAAGACCCATTTGGTCTAGCTTATTGAATTTAAAATTTTAATGTATAGACCAATTTTTTTTAATATGTATTAGAAAAATATTTGGAATACAATATAATAAATATTACCTTAACTTAATTTAATGTATACATTTAATTTACCATCAAATTTAATTTAGTAAATCTTTACATTTCATTTAGGATATTGTCAATAAATAAAAGTAAAAAAAATATATATATTTTTTCTCTCATTTTCTCCATAATATGTTCTTTCTTTCTAATGTTTTCTGGGCTCGTTTGATACCCACTAGTAGCATGTATAGTGGTGGCCAATGTGTTTTAATCGCCTATTTGATGTGGAATATTAACTCCATAGGCCGACTCACAAAATTGATGAAGCCCGGTACTATAGTATGTACTACACCCTATTCAAATTTCGGTATTTGGGTGCGATTAAGGGATCTAGGACCAACTAAAGTCAGTGTACTGAAAAGCCATATGCACCCTTCTTTCTTCATAAGCCATTATATTTTTGCCCTCCAATTATCGATCTCAAAGGCAACTGAAATAAAAAATTTGTTCAGGACTCATTTTCTCCTTTTTGCAAACCTTAGTTCTCCCCAATGTGCTGAATCTCTTGATGCGGTTCAATTAACGAGTCAATGAAAGTACCCATCTCATGTGAGATTCGATAATCGACAGATTCATAGTGACCTTTGCATGGCATTCCGACTTTTTTTTTTTTTTTTTCACTTTTTGTTCCAACAACGCATTTGATTCACTCTGAGGTTTGTCTATTGCATCTGCTTCCAGGTTGCTCCTTGTGTAAATCCCTTTCGTTGACAACGCGATAAGGTTGTTACGAATGGTGTGCTACACAACAACACGACTAGTCTAACTATCGATTTGTCATATGATACTAAATAAGAGATATGTTACTGTTTTTATTAGCTTTTCGCATATCTTTAGACTGAATGTTGTATTTCATTCATAGGTATTATGATTTTAGCATATGCGGATGCCTCATTCAAATTTTATGCATTTCTGAAGTACCCAACTTTATTATTTTGTATCCATAACCTCCAACAAGCTTTTTGTGCCTTGTACAATAAATCCTTTCAAGTATTTACATTGATTTCTTTGTTTTATTCCGACAGTATAGGGTTGTCCATTATTGTTGCATTGTTGCTTTTCTCTGACTACTCACTATGTATTTGAGTCCACTTGTCATCAGTGCAAATTTGTTATTAATTTACAAGTTTGTATGATTTATTTATTTTTCTACCATGTTTGGTTTTATTTTTTGTGCTTGCGTCCATTAGGTTAGGATGATTAAAATCGCCTGTTTAAGAAATTTCATGAATGGCTAAATAATTTTCTTCACCCAAACTTTGGTTGTTTCGGGTTCTCTTGAATGGCTGAAAATAGATGGTTCTGATGTTGGGTGCTTTGGAATCTTAGATAGTTTCTCAAAATGACTATTAACTATGCTGAGTTTGGGTCCATGAAACAAAGAAAATTTTAATCAATTGAATATGATAGTCTATTCAAAAATAAAGGGGTCTATTTTAATTGTAGCATGAAAGTAGGGTTGTCTTTGTTGGTGACTGATACCTTCACAAATAAAGATAGTATAAGTGCATAGAAATGATTAAATGTGCTTGTATGGATACTTCATATAATTATCCCTCTTGCACCAAGCTACTAGCAAATTATGTTTGTTTCAGTAACAATGCCTAACTTCTTTTTGTTATGACAATCCTCTATGTTTTAGTTGCCTAGTACATTGATATCCCGTCACACAATAGCGCTGCGTGTGATGTAATATATGTTCTCGAGACAAATTACAAAAGTCTGAAATGTTTATTCCTATACCTTGGATATTCCTTGTTTAATTTATTAATGTATGCCTCTGTTGGAAACATGACGGTACCAAGTACCAGTATATTATGAGAGCAGTAGAGTTAATATATTGTATACTATGATTGAGATGTTTGTGCTTCTCTTGCTTTCATGTTGATATTCCTTTATTTTAATGAATACTACTTGGTGTTATAATAGGATCGTTTTCAAAAAACCGCATCGATTGGAATACTAAAATGCGTATTTTGATTTGGATTTATCTATTTTTGTTGCGAAGAATTGTCTGCTTGTGTTTGCTTTATAATGCTTACTATATACATATTGGGAGATCGAGTGATAGACGAAATTGGGTCCCTAGGAGGTCGAGCGTCATTTCTAAGATTCTTGATCAGTTAAAACACTTTAGAGAAATTGTCGAACTCATTGATCAAGCTTGTTTGGACAATTTACGTATGGATATGAGTGCTTTTTGGACGCTCTATTATTTGATGGAACACATAAGGGGGCCTTACCATGAAAAATTTGTTAGTATTCCTGAGAAAGTTGCCACTTTTTTGTCTATCCTAATACATCATAAGAAAAATATGATTGTTAAACATGACTTTAAAAGATCCGATCACACAATTAGCAAGTATTTCAAACAATGTCTTAGAACGATTATCAAGGTTAGTCCCTTGCTCCTAGCTACACCTCAACCCATTGATGAAGACTGTATGAACGAAACTTGGAGATGTTTTAAGGTAATTCTAAATAAACTAAATATTACATGTGTTGTCTAGTAGATATTATGACCTTTTATCTCATTGAAATTTGTGTTTATCTCCTCTTGTATGGTTGTCTTGGGGCCCTTGATGGTACATATAGAAAACACATTATAGATCTAGGAAGGGTGAAATTGCAATGAATGTTTTGGGTGTGTGCAATCGAGAAATGAATTTCATTTATGTTCTTGTCGGATGGGAGGGCTCGGCTGCGGATAGTAAAGTGTTACATGCAATTGTTAACAAGCCAAATGGCCTAAAAGTACCCATTAGTATGTGCTCTTGTGTACTACGTACTATCTAACTTACATGGATATAACCTAATTTTAGTCCTTTTTTTTAAACTGTCTATTTGACAGGAAACTACCACCTATATGGTGCTAGATATACAAATTGCAAAGGTTTTTTGGCACCATATTGGGGCACTGGATACCACCTCGATGAATGAAGCGACGGAGCATTGGCACCTCAAAACCCCAAAGAATATTTCAACATGAAGCATGCTAGGGCAATGTAATTGAGAGAGCTTTTGGGTTGTCCTGAGGAGCATTACCTACTACCCAATCAAGACCCAGAACATGATAATTTTGGCCTGTGCACTTTTGCACAACTACATTCGCACCCAGATGCCTGTTGATCCATTTGAGGAGATTGTATTAGATGGGGGGTCAAAGCTCTGGACATGTGGATTTCGACCATATTGACACAATTAAGACCTCGTTCGAGTGTGGCAACTAGCATGATAACTTGGCTGCTGATATGTACCAATCGTGGATAGAGGCTCGATCCATGCATTAGTAATTATGTTAATTAGATAGGATGAAATATGTTGAATATGAACTTGGCCTTTTACGTGTGGGCTTTCACGTTTATGTACTTCAGTATTATCTTTAACACTTGATATTTCGACATCCTTTGGCTACAAATACTGTGATTTGGTTGGAATAGATATGTGGTATAAAGTATTTGTTTGTTCTTGAATAGACAAATATACATTTTGTGGTAGTTTCTTTTGTGTCGTACGTTACATCTTGTAGTTTTTGTTGATGTTGTATGTGTTAAAAATTATTGCTTGAATTTAATTTTTGTGATATGTAGCTGTATGATTTACATAATTGTCGGAAAGTTAATCTAACCGTGTTAGTGAACTAGGGTATGGCGCAGTCTCAATGCTCTCGCACGGCACTAATAGGTCAACTAAAGCAACAACTGTCCCACGACATTTAAGGACATATCAAGAGGAGGAGGCTCTAATTAATGCATTGAAGCATTTGCAGTCCAGTGGGTTGAGATGGATCCTTCAAAGGTGGTTACATGGTGAGATTGGAATCTATGTTGGGCAAGAAGTTCCTCGGCAGTGGCATCCTAGTGAAACACATCAAATCAAAGTTGTAGGTTTGGAAAAAGACATATTCCACTCTTAAAGGCATAATCAACTGTAGTGGAAGTGGTGTGGCTATTATAGATCCCAACACGCATATGATAATTGTGGAATCTGAGTCAGTTTGGGCTGAGTATGTGAAGGTATATGCTACTTTGTTTCATTAGTTTAAATGTGCATGTGTACTTATTCGAAAGATTTACATATAATGCATGGGTTGACTTGTTTGTGCATTAGGTGCAACATGATGCGGCGAAGCTTAGGGGAAAATCGCATCCTTCGTACAATTACTGGCTCGAGATATTTGGAAATGATAGGGCAACCGGTGAACACTCATTTGATGTGGCGAATATTGTTCAGGAGTTGTTAAATGGTTCTAATGCAAACGATGGAGATGAGTTAGTTGAGTTTGTCGAGAAACTTAATGGAATAACCAGTGGAAATAATGCTGACAATGATGCAGTTTCTATCACTCCTCCCTCAGCGTTGGGTTCGAAGAAGAAGTCATCTTCCACTGGCAAACGAAAGCTGGTTGAACAATGTAATATGGACATAGATAAGATGATGGGGACACTCTTAGAAGGCACAAAGACTACCATTGGGAATATTGCGGACAAGCTAATGCAACTGCCGTCCCAGCCCCCCAATCGACTTGGAATCATCAATGAGATCATCTTTATTTCAAGCACTTGCTGACCTTCCAGATTTGTCTTTGGCTGATTAGATCAGGGCTACACATCAGTTGGTGCACAAAAAAGCAAACATGGATGCCTTTTGGGGAATGAACATGGAGGCAAGATCCCTTTTCATGCGTATGCTATTAGCTGGAACCTTGCCATCCAAGTGACTGGTATCTTTTCACGGCTGCATAAATTTGTTGTTTTCACACTACTACTAGATGTAAATGTTCATATTTTGTCTATGAAATCATGTTATGTAAGGAATAGCTCTAATTGGCTAAATCACAACTATAACTGCCACCCTAAAAATAGTTTTTTTTTATTCTTTTTTCTGGTGTTGCCTTCTATTCTGGGTTGTGGTATTTTGCATAGGATGTTGGTATTTGTATATGTTATTATGTTGTAATCACCTGTAGGGGTTATGACAATTTTCTGATTCATGTCTTAGTTGACTAGATGTAGTTTCTATTATATAATCTTCAATACCATTTTCTCTACTAGCAGCACAAGGTGACAACAACTGGTTTATGTTTGTAGATGTTATACAGTTTATGGACATTTAGTTGGCTCCTCTACTCTCAACATTTGCTCGACCATGCATGCATTATACTTATCAGATTCTCCCAATACAATGTTGTGGGTACCACGTTTTCTCAGTCTTATTAAGTTGTATTGAATGTACGTTCAATTTTATTTTAAAGGGATTGTAGTTTTTCTAATTAATTTTGTAGTAAAGGGTACTGATTGTTTCATTAGTGACGGCAAAATAGAAGATTACAACCAAAATGAGAAGGATTCTGCATGGGCCTCCAAAAATATCCATTTTTTGGACAGGACACCATTTCTTTTTGGAAGAAACAAAATTTATAAGATAGCTGGAGTTAGCCTCAATAGATATATGTGGAGAAATTAGGGAGCTGCCATTTTGTAATATGGACAATTTGCTTCAATGTGATTACTGGTTATCATGTGAGTTAAAACCATATTTACACTGCATTAAGCACATGAATTGATACTAATTAAGCTTCTTTGAGTCATTAAGAAGGTTGAAAAAATTTTAAGTTGGAAATTTATACTTGCCATGCAAATGATGGACCAGTGTCCAATTTTTTTATTTGGTCTAAAATTGTTAAAATTTTAGTGAAGAAAAGATAAAGAAAAGGTACTTAAGTTTTATTACTTTTATATAGAATGATATGTTCAATTGGCTTTGATGAACAATTAATTAATGTTGTTCAATTCGTGTATTATTTCATCATTTGATCGCAAAAACATATTTATATATATATGTATTCATTTAAACGTACATTATATATATATATATAACTAGCACAAATGTTAGGCCTAAACTATAATTAAAAAGACTATAATAATTTTGTAATGAAATAGAATCAAAGCAGTTGGGATTGGAGTTTAGCTGGTTATAAGTAATTAATTAGTTAGGGACAATGGTCCACAACATCACATTCCACAGCTCTTCATCATGAACATGGGCCATTTCTCCAATTCAAAAGTAAATTAATTTTCAATAATATTTTGAAAATTTCTAATTCAGCCTGATTTAAGGCTGGTTGATCATCAACCAAGCAGCTTGCACCATTTGTTTATTATAAAATTAAAATAAACATGACAAATTTTAGATAGAGAAAATATTATAAAAAAATAACACAACATAGATGGATACATGAAGGACCACAACTAGTTGCGGCTAACAGAACATAGATGGATACACGAAGGACCACAATATTACCAGCCAACACTAACCTATAGGGAGTTAATGTTAATGCCGCTTATTTGAACACACGAGGAACGGGGTACATAAATAGAAACAATGACGGTGATAATCACATGATGCATTTGTACGAAAACACATCAAAGGACAAAAACGAAAAAACACAAACATCACTTCTTGCCACAACGTGTGGATGCGTTGGAGGAAGACACATAGGAGCTCGATGGACTTCAAACTGGGGAAGGATTAAGCAAACCAAACAGTTCCTGATCATCTTCTTCTGTCCACAGGCCATCATATTGCACAGATAAATGATTGGTAATTGGATTTGAAGACATATTAGGATTTGTGAACTTCAATGAATCCTGAGATGTATCATCGTTTCCGTAAATTTTGTCCAGATCTCCAGAAAGAAGATGTCAACGGGTTTACATTAACATTTTTCAGGGTAGCATTCGATAGTGTGGCATTGTTGTTCACGGGCTGAATTGTGCCAATTCCGCTATCCTCAGAAATTTGAATTATGTTGGACTCCCCAAAACTATTAACCTGCTTTAGCGAGCTAAATATGTCACATAATTCTGACCACTGAGCCTTTCCTTTCATCATGTATGCCTCTGATATTAAGTACTTCTACAAAGCTAAGAAACAAAATTTAAATTATTACACACCCATTTAAGGATTGTAGGAAAAAAATATTGAGTAGTGGTGTGCAAATTAAATATTTCCACAATAATATAATCCCAGATATAAGGTTCGGCAGACACTATATTCAAGTCCTCATCATAAGTAACTGGGGCTAGAGAAATTAAAAACCCAAAGACATTGTGCCCGTGTTGCAGCACCTTAAAATGCATTCTACCATCGTTGTATTTAAACTTGGTCCTGAATTTTACATTAACAAAGTGAATGCATAATCGAATGACATCAACATCGCTGAGGCCAATAGATCCCCCATCTAAATGAGCATACTCCACTAGTCGAATGATGAACTTATTATTAATTTGCTCCTCCTAGGGTGCAGCTTACAAAACTTGTTCTTGACTGCGGGAATTTATTGGAGCCATTTTTCTTTGGCGGGTCAAATTAATTGGTAGTTGATAGGTGATGAGAGATTTTTGGCACAAAATAAGGTTTGTAAAGCCAAGACAACCCAACATATAGTAGGATTTATAATGCGTAGGGCATTTCTCCAGCATTTTTTGTAAACTTGCCACAAGCTATGCTTTTTCATTGAGTTATCTATCAGTTGTCAAGTTTGAAAGCAAAAAGTAGCACAAGATGCAGGATACCATTATGGGAGTTTGCTAAAGCACGCGCTGTAAGGCTGCAAAAAGCCATGCGGATATTCTGGAGAAAAGGAAAATCTGCACAATTGCATAGCTGAAAATCGGAATCTTATCATGCGAGTGGGGTGTCATTTATGGATAGCAAGCTTGGTTGATTCATGTAATAAAGTCCACACGTGAAATCTAAATTAATTAATCGCCGAAGTTTTAAGCATTATATTACCAGTACTAATGCTTCTTTGTCCACATTCACATATTAAGTAATATATAGGCTAGATTGTTTCTCATTTTTTTTACATTCAGTTGGATTATTTGTCACTTTTTACCTATCTATAATTAATACACTCCCTTGGGTAAAGATACTTGGTGCCCTTGGATGTAATTCGTACAGCATGAACGATTACATTTAGCTTTGCTAAAATGAAATGTACACTAATAACCACAATCTAAAAAACAGAACATTTTAGTCACCAAAGGCGAGCTCTAGAACATTTTACTCATATACAAAGACACAATCAACAAAAAGAGTTCGGCCAAGACTATTGCTTCAAACAGTAATATCATTATTAAGCAAATCAAGCATTACATAATACACTGAAGTACTAAAATAAGTGGTTCTAACCCAACCAGAAATGAAAAACAAACATTACGCACTACATTCAAGTACTAAAGGTCATAGTTTCAAATATTTAAACATAACACTAACATAAACTAGAGTTAAGCTATACAACATCCCTGTAGGTCCAACTGTAAAATAAAGTATTATATTGCATACATTCCACCATCATTAACTAGGCATAGACAAAGAACATCACAACAAAAGCTTATCGACCAGCAATCCTATCAACAACCCAACAAATGCGACAAGGATGACAACAAATGCAACAAAGATGACACAGCTACAACCAAGACAACCACCATTGCAGAATTCATGTTACAATTGGAAAGATTAAATATCTCAGCCCGTTCATTGAAAGAGCTATGAATAGAAGGACCTGTACACGAGCTTTCACTTTGCTCTGTGTGGTCAACGCATCCACTTTCATGTGTTTTTGAGTCTTTGCAAACCGGTGGAGTTTGAACATGAGCACTTGAACTAGGAAGCAGTGAATATGCTTTCTGGGATGGATTGTCCCCATACGAATACCTCCATGGGACTCCCTGGTACACATCCCACCATATGAAGTGGCCGTCGTGATTATTTCCTTTGGGATATTTGTAAAACCACCTGCCAGGATTCTGTGTTGTGTGAGATTGACGGAGCACCATCTGACCTCCACCACAAGGGCATTAAGGAGATGACCTTAGAATCATTGCACCCTACAAATAGTTTTAAGCAATATGGAAATGAATTAACGAATAATATAACATATCTATAGGCAAAATTATCTGAATGGATGGGATAATAAAAACTAATGTGGATTTCTATAAGCGTTCTTTATAAGGTGAGAGCAAATAACCATACATGAAATCTCATAAAATCTTATATTGGTTGGTTTGCAAAAATCAATCCCTTAGCATATCATATTAAGGTATGCATAATGATGTAAAATAAGTACATGTTACATGTAATATCGGATTGCATTCATATTTAAAATATCAGAATAGCTTAATCAATAGTGTGAAAATTGATATGTCCCACATATCAACTACAAACAATTTCAGCCACCGTTCTCAATATATAAATCAATTTAGAATGCGGTATTAGTGTTTAATATCATAATAGCTCAATCAATTATATGAAAAACTCATAAAATACACACCAACATGTAAATCAAACTACAAGTCCCTTTTTAAATTTAAGTACAATATATACTTGTATGAGTACAAGCAGTATAAAGAATTGGGCAAAACAACTGAATCAATCAACTAACCTCTAAGATTAGAGTTGAACCCACAACTGGTCAAAAGCCTCGCTAGAGCCTATCTTAGATCCTTTCTCTAGTTGGGAGCAATTGTGAAATTCAAATGCAAGCTACACAATTGCTGTCTCAAATGTGATGTTGTATACACATTAGACGAATATACTTGTGGCTGTCAATAATTTTAACAGTAGTACTCAATGGTCATATAATGTAATTAGATTATAAACTCACTTGCAGCAGAAAATTTTTGTCAATAGTTGCACATATCATTATTTCTTCTATCAAGCATGTCAACAACAATTCTTCTATGCTTACCTTGCCTAACACAAATCAGATACGCTGTCATGCAAACATTTTATTAACCTCATTTGAGCAAACCTAAATTTTATTAATGGTTGCTAAATTCTACCCATATGTTGAGCGAACCTAAATTCTATTCATGGTTGCTATATTCACCTATCCACATACACCTAAAGCATTTGAGACTTTCCGTATGTAGTAAAGATTGGAAGAAAAATAATAGGTAGCAAAGCAAAATCATCGTCAAATGACTATACAATATATTAGTATAAATTTAACCTAACATGCAAATCAAGTTCAAAATCGAATGAATAAATCGTACTCACACTCGAAAGAGAATGATTTCAAATTTTATTAACAAAGTGTACTCTCTCATATCAGATCAGTTTAACTGAAGTCAACGACAACTAAATCCAGTAGCTCAACTGAAAAAAAAAATGAAACAAAGAAAAACTCACCAAACTTCCTAAAAACCCAAGCTTTCGCCAAAGATCTGCGAATGGATCATATCTCTCGCTCATTGATCAATCTACCCATTAAAGTGAAATATATATATATATATCATAAGAAATGAAAAAAATTACAGCAGGAAAAGCGATCTTCATCATAAATTTACACATTACATAGAAAAAATTGAAGAAAAAAGATGTAGTTTTATGTATACATTCATATAGACATGCGGAGGGCGTATGCATAGGTGGGGAGGAGAGAAGAAAAACCGAGAGAAAGCAAAATTAGGGGAAGCTTGTTTTGTTGTCTTCTGCAGTGAGAGAAAGTGTTTTAAAATCTACCCATGGAGATAAATTTGGGCTGACGATTTCATGAGGAGTAGGGTTTTAGCTGTTCTTGTTTGGGGAAGAAGAGAATTGAAGGGGGGATTTTGTTTGACTAGAGAGGGCCCTTTTTCACAAGGGCAACTTTGTCCATAAAACAATAATAGCTTATATCAAATGCCTCATAACCAAATAGGAGAGATTATATTTGCTACTAATTAACTGGGGAATTTTGCATATAAAACATGATAATAAATAGTGCAATCTCACCTAATTTGGGGCGATTACAATGAGTGGTATTATGAAAATTCCACAACAAATGCAGCCTCTATAAATATATTAGTTTCTTTCTTTCTTTAATTTTATTCTTCCTATTCTTTTTTTCAAATAGTATTATTTCATATGGTGTATTCATGCAAATATATGTAAATAGTTACAAATATATATTATTATACAAAAATCAATAGATATTTTTAATTTTATATATATTAAAAATTTATGATTAATATACATTTAATTTTGGTATAGATAAATTTTAAGTTAATAGGCTAAATTTGAAAGGAGGGTAATGAAAGATGTTGAGCATGAAATCAGATCCATTGAATAATTTATTTTTAATAATTATCAATTATCATGATAGCATTGAGTTTAGAGGGCATAGACAGCATTACTTGCGTGGCCTGTGGGCCAAATCCTATGGTCCAACTTGGATATTAATTTGAGCTCCAAATTAATGGCCCAAGGACCTTGGCTCTTATCACGACAACAGGCGTGGCTGCTATCTTTTGGCACCTCAAGCTTAGGAAGAATATACTATTTTTCCATTTTTTGATCTTTTCTAGTTCCATATTTATTTACATACACTTCCAATTACTCGGCCAAAAGTTTATTTCAGTACAAAACAGATCCGAAGGATGTGTTGGTCCAAAGCTTTCTCATCAAATTAGAATGGAGAAAAAGATCTGTAATGTCATGCATTCCTGAGCTTGAGGCAGTTGTCACAAGGGTTGGAACCATTTTTACAGGCATTTCGATCAAAGGATTCTCCAAAGTGTTCAAGTAAAGCTTGCCGACGGCATTCATCCTGCACGAGTTCCAAATTTTACTTTCAACAGAGCTTATAGATTTATATGCACATTTATATACAACAGATGATCTGGCACAGGCATATCATCTACAGTTAACGTAACAAACATTAGATAGATTATAGCTTGTACCTTAAGTTCACAATACTTCTGCATTTTTCGAGCTTGCTCCATGGCCACCTTGAAGCTTTCGCTTTTACCTCCTTGTCCACTTCTGAGCATACATACAACACGGCTGAAATCCTTCCTCTGGTACAGAAGAAGGCATGCGGCGGCCAGATTATCTCTTCCTGCCCTTCCAGATTCCTGATAGTAACTCTCGATTGACTTGGACATGGTGTTGTGAATAACAAAACGCTGGACAAAATGGACAGGTGATGTAAACTCAACCTTTTTCTTCTAATTCTTCAGCAAAACAAGATTCAGAACTCTATTATTAGGATGATGCATTAATATAAAAGATGGCTTGAGATAATGAGCAGGTCTTTGAACCAGTCATAATCAGGAAAGAAGTCGTTCAAATACTGTTTATTCATCAAGAAAATTATATGCATGGTTATTTTGTTTACCTGAATATTCAAAAGTTCAATTCTGGACAGTAAAATGAACTATCATAAGTTACAAATTTATGAAATGAAACAACAGATATTTTCAGATTAGCAAGACTTACAACATCAGGTTTGTCAATTCCCATCCCAAAAGCTATGGTAGCGCAAACAACTTGGACTTCTCCACTATGCCATTTCTTCTGAACTGCAACCCTCTGACGAGCAGCCAAACCAGCATGGTAATACACAGTTTTGATCTTGAACTTCTCAATCAGAAACTTTGAAACCTCCACACATTCATTTTTTGAAAGGCAGTATACAATTCCACATAAATTTTTGAAATGATCCATCAGTAATTTCCCAAGCTGCTTGAGTGGTTCTTTAGTTTTCCCTATCACTTCATACTTCAACTCGGGCCTATCAAAACTTGTCTCAAGCACTATTGCGTGGGGGATTCTCAATGAATTTAAGATATCCTGCAGAAAAATTAGTCAGTTTAGAGCTTAGAAAAGAAATTGTAGGTACATCTAAGATAATCCAAGAAAAAGCAGTCAAACCTTACGAACTGTCTGGGTTGCAGTCGCAGTTAAAGCCATCAGAGGAACATGTGGAAAATTCAGCTTAAGACATCCTAATACTCTATAATCAGGACGAAAGTCATGCCCCCACTGACTGGAAAATAGTGCAAAGAGATCAGTAGGTCGCAAATCCAGTCTCCAACCAAATTTTAAGAAAATGAATCCTGTTCTTGAAACTAGTAACATAATCATATTCATCTACCATCTTTCTATGTAGGTTGTAATTCATAGACATGCAGTATGCTCTATGGACTAAAAAACCAAATAGGACATGACACTTGAATGTATTTCATATCATTTCTTTGTTACTGTTGTGATTTGGAACAAGTAAATCGCGATACTCCATACACAGAATACAAAAATCATTGAAGAATATTTTGATCACTTTCTTCATTGTCGGCAACAAATGAGATCCTTCTTTCTATTCATCATCGTTTCATATCTCTTCAAATTTTTTTCCTTTTATGACCAATTGTCCTTTATCCAACTCATTTCCATTTTCATTTTCTTAAACATGCTAGAACTTATCTCCAGAAAGTTGCAGAGAAAAGCATACCTCAGACAGTGAGCTTCATCGACAACAAATCCTGCTAATTGACCCTGAAATTAGCAATATTTTCTTGCCATATTCAGTATCATCAAGAAAGTGCCATAGACTTCAAAGTGCAAAGCACTAAATTTGGATTTGATGTCCACAGCACAGTAAGAATTTACCTTCCTGTACAGACACTTTAGGATCTCTTGAAACGACAAATTTCCAGCAACCCTTTCTGGAGTTACATACAGAAGTTTACATGAAGGCTTATCTTTCCTAGAAACATTCAAACAAATGTAAAAATTAAAGATGGAACAACAATTAGTAAGCAATTATTAGAATAGAAAGTGTATCTTTCTGTGAATAGAATTAGCATTAGAATAGAAATTGTACCTTTCTGAAATATAGTTAGGGTGTTAAGCACTAGTTAGGATTCCAAACTATATTTAGTCACAGAATCCGTTTTCATTAATTACTAACCCTCTTGTATAAATACTGTCATTTAATACAAGCTGTATGCAACTTCTTTTCTCTGGAATAGCTCAGCATGCTCTGCGTGTTTGCATTCAGTGATTTCTTGGTTCCTAACAGCAATTAATAAATGTTTTATGCTGCACTTCATTTGGAGCTAGATCTATAATACAACTATCTTGTACTCTCACACACAAATTCCGTCATTAAGATATATTATCGTAATTGGAGTAATTATATACAATCGTAATTGGAGTAATTACTTTGACACTTCCTGGAAAGACACCATAAAAATGAAGTACCCATTGAGGCGTATTTGATACTCTTGAAGCATCCATTTATTCTATAGCCATAAGCGGGGATTGGAGCTAAGGAGAAAAGTTCTTCTAAAATAGTTGAGTGATCTAGACACACGGGTTCTGAAAATGTCAACAGTAAGAAAATATTAGATTAGATAGTAATGGTGCTATTTACTAGAACCTGGAGCCTCTAGCTCCCACGACTTCCTTTACATAGATGCTAGAAAGAGCAAACAAGAACATAAAATAATCATTTTCCAACTTATTATTCACTATATTATAGAAAGAAAGGAATGCGCTTTCTTATAAGATGTTCACAATTACGAAGGATAGTGAAAATGATGATGATAGCTTACATTGTCATGTATAATATTTTTCTATTGATATAACCAACCATCTTTTATATTTCTTTAAGAATAAAAGTTGGAATTTGGATTGTTCTGTGAGAGTGGTTTTCTCAGAATCACATCTGATGGATCATAGAAGAAATCTTGAGAATGTATTGGCTTTGTCGGCACAGCTTCAGAGGAGTATTTCACATGAGAATTTGGGGGGTTGAGTGGGTGGGTGTTAAAATATTATATAATATACATGGAGAATAAATTGAAACTTGCCTTAATTCTTGAAGTATAGCTGCTGCTTGTGAAGGCTTCTGTTGAGAATTTAAGAAAGTTGCTGGTATTCCAAATTTGAGATTCAGTGTAACAATTTGATCTTGAATGAGGGAAAGAAGTGGAGATATAACAATTGTAACACCTGGTCGAAGAATGGCTGGAAGCTGCATAGTAAGGCATAGCAAAGTAAGAACTAAGAGAATAAAGAGAAGTCATGAAAATTGTCAATTTATAAGCCTGCATAAGGACAGAGCCATAATTCTTAAGACTTAGGTGGCAAGATAAATATTTTTGTTCACATGAGAAGGCAATTTCAGAAATTTGGATTTTCATATAACTGACATATAAAACTTGATATTATGGACAAAGTGGAAGGTGCCATCAGATTCAACAACTATACTAGCTCTGCCTTTGCCAGTACTAAGGGTGGAAGATGAGTCAAGCAATCTTGTTAGCCTTGTGGGATGGCTCAATTGGAGGTCAAGTAGAGTCAAGTTTGAGCTCAATTGTAGTTGTTCGGCTTGCATGCATTTTGTTATTAATAAATACTAGATCAAATAATTCTATTTTGGAAATTTGTTCAAATTGAATACCATTTCAGCCCTTAACCTTGTTTCTCTCATTTTCTCACCTATTCTCACAAATGTTTGTCCCCATTCTCACAAACCCAAGCTGCCCAACCTCACAGACAACTGCCTTGCTTTCATTAGGTCTTTGTCTTCAGCCTAAACCATCACACATGAGGTTTGACACTGCTAAGTTTAGAAGTCTATCCATAGTTTGATTGCAATGAAGGTGAAGCACAGTGGATGGAGAAAAGCAGCCTCTGTGCTGGATTTCACTAGATTCAAGGGCACATTTGATATGAAGTACTGTCTTTTTAATGCATAGGTTTTGTTGATTTATAGATTTGGTTGTTCAGTGTTTCTTACTAAATATTTTGTCCCTTCACATTTCTCTCAAATTCTTTAGATTTCTCAAGTTCTACGGAAGAGATTAAAACTTTTTTCCATTTAGAGGATGCATTATCTTTTTCCTCAATGAGCATGCTCAGGCAATGTAGCTTGAGCTCAACTTGAATTAATCCAGCCAATGAGCTCAAGCTCAATTCATCTAGATTGAGCTTCAGTTTAAGCCTTCATAAACAGGCTCGATGAACTTGAGCTTCCAAATTTCAACTCTAATTGTTTACAAATTACAATCGTGGCATGCACGCTTTACAGTCTTTCACAATGATGATCCTAGAGATCAAATCTTCAATTAAATAATAGATGCTGGAAACTGTGCCTTGACATACTACCTTTATGAGTGCCAATGCTCAAAGCTTGAAAACTTCATTTCTTTCTGTAAAATTACCCTGAGTTAGACTAGTTAGAAAGTCTGCCACAATATTTTGCATGTATGGAAACAGACCCCAATTATTATTCAGACACATCTATATTTCTCTGAGCTCCATTTTTTACCTTGAGAGTTGCAATTATTTTCAAGTAATCATTATCAACTGGAAATTGTTGGAAATCAGGGGATCTGACATACACAAGGTTAATATTATCTTAATGGATTTCAAACTTCAGAATTTATCATACCCATGAAAGGCCATTCACATAGTAACAAGCACTACCAACAAAGGGCCAAGAGCTGAAATGTGACCTAATCACCAGAACGACAACTACAAAGGACTTATTTTAGAATAAACCTTATTTCTGACAAATTAAATCAGCCGTATACTGAAAAAACATATGCCCTATCATCTTCTTTGATGTTTTCTGGAACCTGATTAGTAAAAAATCATCTCCTTTTGATTAGCAATCTAATTCATGTATTACCATAACTGTCTGAAAGGAATGGCAATGAAATAGTTCTTTATGTACTGAGATAGTTCTTTATGTATAAGATTAAGGTATTACTTTTTATTACATGTAATTAGATTATTAAATCCTTATGCTGGCCTATGATATTGTCATGGAGCAGAAATCTCAAGTTGACGTTGTTTTTGAAATTGTGAAATTAATATCTGAAGAAATCACCCACAAAAGATAGAATAAGAATGTAAGATGCTTCAGAAAAGTATAGCAAATAGCACACTAACTCATCCAGATGAGAGAGTCGTTCAACGAACGCATTTTCAAGTTCAGGTAGTCCAAATTTTCTTTTCAACTAGTGAACCTCCTTTGGTCATTTCAATTGTAGCTTACAGAAGGACATGATATACACCACATGGAATAAAGATGAAATGAATACCGAATTAGCTTAAGATCTAGTTATGCCAACAATTGTACGTAACAAATAATTCTAGAAATTTAAGGCAAGTGCCAACTTGAGCTAACACAACTTCCAGGTCAAGTTGATCCAGTTCCAATGAATTCATGAAAAGGATGATCACTCTACACTAACTGATATCAGGACTTTGACAAGAACACCTAACTTGAAAAGCATTAAAAGTTTAAATCCCAAAAATTCCTTAAAATGGATCCTCAAAGACCGAGAATGAAACGAGGTCAATCAAAATGTGATACGCAGAAATTATCTGATCCAGGTCATTGAGCTAAACATTTTAAGCTCATGGTGACCAAAGGGGAAACAAAAACAATCCCAAGTATGTAGGAATTACAGTATGCTATTGACCACATGGACAGCAGTGAAGAATGTAAACTACAGGAACAATACATAATATAGAGATAGCCTACATGCCAGCAATAAGCAAAGGCATATGATCAAATGCACAAGAAAACATGGTAATAATTTTCATGATGATTACACAGAAAATAACTGAGTGATATTGGTATCTGATTGGCCCATAAATTAGTAAGACTTGCCAACAGACACCAAGATCAAATAAAATTATGTAAAAATAATGTCGCTTTATTTGCCATCCAGAAAATGTTCAAATAGAAAAGAGAGAAGCCTGCTATAGGAGTGTGAGTCTGACCTGGTAACAAAGGCTTTTACCACCTCCGGTAGGCAAAAGAACAAAACAATCATGCTGACCAAGAAATGCTTTACAAGTCTGATGCTGCAATGGTCGGAAACTTCTATTACCAAATACAACAACATTTGCCAATTCAATATCATCTAGTTTCTGCAGCTCCTCATATGTCAGAGTTCCATGTATATTTTCATATGATCTGGAATGCCGTATTTCATGGGAAACTGATGAACCTGAACTTTGAGTTAGGTCGCTCCTGTAGTCCTTCAAAAGAATTTCATGTTAGTACTCTGAAAACAGTGAAAGACTTAAGGTATTTATACATTTCCTCCTTGGGTAGAGGAAAGGTGGGGCTTGGAAGCAACTAGGACACATGCTTATCATATCCGTAGGCATGCCTAAGTACAATTCTACCATTTCACCCTAGCCATATTCCACTCTCAGGAATATTACACCTTACTAGATTTATACATAAAAATTTATGATAATAGGGAATGCTGCAAAATAAGCTTGGAATTTGCAGCCTTAAAAAATACAGCCAAACATTATTTTTAGGTACTGATATAAGGCAAAAAAGTCCTTACAGAGGTTGACGGACGTCTAATTGAACTCGGAGAAGGGCCATGAGCGTTGCCATCCATAAAAACATTGGAGGAAGATTTCAACTTTTTTTTTCTGCGAATATTCTGACGTGCCTCTTCATCATCACTTGAAGAATCCAACTGCATAATGTTTTGATGCTTCTGAGATTTAGGAGAATCTTCTATGACATGAATTTGGCTTCTAGTTTCTGTAATTTTTGAATCATAATTCTGGAGAAGATCCTTGTCCAGAATCTCAGACAAAGCACCACAAGCTTCTGACTCCATGGCTTGCACATCATCCCAATCCTCACTGTCTTGCATAAATTCAGCAAGTGATGCCAGAAAGTCATCACCACATTGCTCCACAGTGATGAAATCTCGCCCTTCCTCACCTTAACAAGAGGATTATCATAATAATAGCAATCAATTATTCAGCCAACCAAGGACATTGTGGATATAACTAAACTACCATATCTATTGTAAGTCTACTTATGCAAGTGTGAACACTGAGATTGAGTCATAGGACAATATTAAATTCTAGAAGTAAATATGAAGGGATAAATTTTACATCTTCTGTGAAAAAGAGTTTTGCAAATAGTTCCATTAAAAGATTTTGAAGAACAAGCACAATATTTCAGTCTACAGTCTATTCCTCGTTTAACCCAAAAATATACTGCTGGCAAAATATTCATTGAGCCCTTCTTGCAAGCCAACATGCATTAACCAAATCATGTATCCAATCTACATAATTGGATTTCCATTTTTACCTTATCCCAAAACTCGTCCTTTCTGTGCAGCCATCAACAACAATGCAAATTCCTACTTATTTTAGTGTACACTAAAAGGAGATTAGTTTCTACAATGCAGTCTCCTTCACAACTACGACTTCATTTTTTTCAGTTTTGGCCAAAGTAAGTCCTAATACTCATTCTATGTTCAAGTCCTGTTGAAAAAGCAAATTAAATAACAAGTAGAACTTTATTCTTTATCAGCGTACACTCATCTAAGTGGGTTTGTTCGTGTACTTTTCAAACCATTTTAAGATTCGCAGAAGCAATACGTGGCAGTTCGTTAAGGAATTCTCTGAGGTCATGTGAGTGGCATGTTAATCAAGATTTACAGGTCAGGAAACATCTAGCTTTGTAAGAACTTCAAAGGTGTTAAGATTGTGTAGATCTCCCATTAGACTTGCTGGGGATACTTATGATTCCAGGAGCCTGCCTTAATGCTTCTTCAAGACTAGAGATGGATGTTTTAGCTCTCTCAACAGGTGCATTTGTCATACAACTTCCAAACAAATTGCCCAAGCAATCTTTCCATAAGATACATATGAATCTTCTCCGTCTTCTACTTGTAAGCTTTGCTTCCTTTTATTGTCCTCTCAGTAGTCAATCAAGTACTCGTTTTATTTGCTTTTGTTATATCATTACATATGCCAGTGCCCATTCTAGAAGTCTTTAGTAAAAGCAGAAATGGATTAAAGCAGGATCAAATTTCTTGACAATCTTATTTTTCTCTTAACTATCATTTGTATAAAATTATGAGTACCACATCTTGGGTACCATAAGTGAGGGAGGCAGAAGAATTAGCACCATTGGTTAATAACCAGCACATTCGGGCTCCTAACTCTAAAAACAATGTGGCAAGCTTAGGACTTGGTAGTTATGGACATAATCTGTCGCATGCATGGACATAGCCGTTAACTGGTTGGTCTGTTCAGCATTTACTAGAACTAAATTTGCTCAATTGATATATTTTATAGGTTAAGTTGCTAAATGTGCGAATCATAGCCTCACCTAATTTATGGAGCAAAAATTGCTACACAAATTAAGCAGCTACACAGTTTCCATCACAGTGTTCAATCAGTAACGAAAAAATTAATCATAGAAATGCAGTAGCTAGGATTTGAGCTGTGAAATCATAAGGGGAGAAACTCACCATAGAGGTGAACAAGGCGATCCAAGCACTTGTTGGCGGAGTCCTCGTCGAAACCGAATTCCAGAGCCAAGCTTATCAATCTCGTCTTCTCTAACTCCAAATCCTGATGGTCCATTTCTCTTCCCGGAATATTCCTTCGACCGGCGACCCTAAGATGATTTTCCCGCGCTTTCACGTTGGAAATTAGTAATACTGCAAGAAATGGCGGGGTCTTTCGTAATAGGTGTGGAGGCGTTGTCGTTTTATTGACAATGATCTATTCAAGATTGGGCTTTGTCAGATGAACCTGGGCCCACACATATATTCTGGGCCTTTGTGGTAAATTGGATGTTCCTAAAATATATTTTCCTTTTTTCTGCATTATTTTGAAATTTTTATGATTTTACTGTACATACTTAAGTAAACACATATTATAATATACCAATTATTATAACTTTTATATGACATGGACATCTCCAAATCATTATATTAATAAAAATTATTATTTCAATACAAATATCTATTTTTCAAACATTAATACAATACCATAAAATTTTGATGACATAACAAAACAAACAAACTTAAATATAAAATATTTAGAGTAAAGATGTCTTGCAAAAGTAAAATCAAATATATTTTAATTTTCACATAGTACTCAGTACATTTTTTTTCAAATACATGTTTTGCAAATACAGGTTTTACAAATTGTCCCAAGTGTGCACAAGAAGAGGCCCAATAAAGTAAACATGAAAAAAGATTGAAGATACGAATCTGTTGAGTATGAGATATACTCTAAATACAAATAAATGCAGATCTCACGCTTTGTTTCTCTCTTCAAACTGCTCATACTAATACCCATTTTTCGTTTATGAATGCCCTAGAAGATTGGTTGAGCTGTATACGTCTCCAAACTATTTCAAACTTGTGAAATAAGGAATTGCGCAAAAACAATCTATTAACTAAGCATAAGAGAAGCAAACTCAGATAGTTGTGAGGTCTAATCTAGGAACTAAACTGTGAATATTATCCATGAGATCATTCAAATTTGTCATCCACACATTTCTCTAATTTCCAAGTAACAGGCAACATCAAGGTTTTAGGTAACAGAAATATACCTTAAAATATACATTATGTTTAAACAGAAAACAAGAATGTAAACTCTGAGCGTTTGTAAGGCAAAGAGTATAACAGAAATGTAAAGAATCGCTTTTTAAAAAAGCTAACTGGAAAGATAATAACATCAAACATGGAGCATGCAATAAGATCATGCCAATAGAAATATGTTATATTACCATTAGAAAGCACGCGAACAGAAGCTCCAGTACTTTCCTGAATAGACTTGATCAAGGAGCCTTGTTTT
Source organism: Jacaranda mimosifolia (assembly GCA_018894105.1). Classification (NCBI taxonomy): domain Eukaryota; kingdom Viridiplantae; phylum Streptophyta; class Magnoliopsida; order Lamiales; family Bignoniaceae; genus Jacaranda; species Jacaranda mimosifolia. The sequence goes on along the minus strand of CM032120.1, from coordinate 33,887,232 downwards.
CCTATTAAACTAATGGCTTGTGTTGATGCCACCAGTAACCGAATCGAACAAAAGGCAGCCCCAGAAGCACCAGTGATGCCATCATTCTCAGGCAGTCCATTGACACGTTTAAAGATTCTTACTACGGCATCCATAGCTGGAGATAGAGCTGCTTCTGGATCTTCCTTCCCAGATATGAAAACCTGAAATATTGCAATTCAAAGTCATTCATCAGCGAGGCAGAAAAGACCAACTAAAACCACAAAAGGAAAGAGGTTTTCCAATCATAGCAACTTTAGCAACAAATCTCCATCTGAAACTAAAAAACTGAACAATAGACCCCTGAAAAGTGAAAAAAGTTTGATAATTCATGCCCACATCAAAGTTACACTAGAAGTGGCTTAGAACAAGCTACTACGTGCAACCATATTTCTTATTATCCGGAAAAGTCTGCCCCTGTTCAAAAGGTCAGAAGACTGCAGCTTTTGCTGCCTTACACAAAAGATGCCAGCTCATCCAAATATTTTCCGGGCATACAGATATCATCTTGCTCTTATTATGTTCCAGCTAAAGAGCAATTATTCTTTTGTGACTAATATATAGCATAGCTGCAAACTATTGCCATTTGCAAGGACATAGCTAGTCATATATGATTATCTTAGAAAGGGTTATAGCACGCTTGGAAACTACAAACAGGGCTACTTTATTGGTATGCTAATGTTATTGATATACTATTTCCATCCAGAATTGAATATCCAATTTAGTGTTGTTGACCACGCAACTTAATTATATCTAATAATGCAGGTGCCTACAATACTAATTGAAATTGCTTAACCTCTGACCAGTTTATTTTATTGATTTTGACATCTTAGATGTTGAAAAACTTTTGAATAATATTAATTGTTGTGCTGTTTTATTATTGTTAGATATTATTTCAGGTTTTCATATCTGGGAAGGAAGATCCAGAAGCAGCTCTATCTCCAGCTATGGATGCCGTAGTAAGAATCTTTAAACGTGTCAATGGACTGCCTGAGAATGATGGCATCACTGGTGCTTCTGGGGCTGCCTTTTGTTCGATTCGGTTACTGGTGGCATCAACACAAGCCATTAGTTTAATAGGAAAACAAGGCTCCTTGATCAAGTCTATTCAGGAAAGTACTGGAGCTTCTGTTCGCGTGCTTTCTAATGGTAATATAACATATTTCTATTGGCATGATCTTATTGCATGCTCCATGTTTGATGTTATTATCTTTCCAGTTAGCTTTTTTAAAAAGCGATTCTTTACATTTCTGTTATACTCTTTGCCTTACAAACGCTCAGAGTTTACATTCTTGTTTTCTGTTTAAACATAATGTATATTTTAAGGTATATTTCTGTTACCTAAAACCTTGATGTTGCCTGTTACTTGGAAATTAGAGAAATGTGTGGATGACAAATTTGAATGATCTCATGGATAATATTCACAGTTTAGTTCCTAGATTAGACCTCACAACTATCTGAGTTTGCTTCTCTTATGCTTAGTTAATAGATTGTTTTTGCGCAATTCCTTATTTCACAAGTTTGAAATAGTTTGGAGACGTATACAGCTCAACCAATCTTCTAGGGCATTCATAAACGAAAAATGGGTATTAGTATGAGCAGTTTGAAGAGAGAAACAAAGCGTGAGATCTGCATTTATTTGTATTTAGAGTATATCTCATACTCAACAGATTCGTATCTTCAATCTTTTTTCATGTTTTGCAAACTTGGGCCTCTTCTTGTGCACACTTGGGACAATAATCTAAAATAAAACCAGACATTGTCTATTGTTTTGTTATTTTCTTTGGCCCACCACCGCCATTATGCAATGTATCTGACAGCGAGTTATTTTGTCATTGATGGAAAATAATAAGGTAATAGTAGAAAAATACTCAAACCAACTTCCATTTTAGAATTTAGTATTCATTCACCATTTTTTAAGTTTTAACTATCCATTTCCAACTTTGGTTTTGAGTTCACTATCCACTTGAATCAAAAAGACAAAGGAACCCTTACTTAAATTAAAAATGACAAAAATCCCTCCACTTCCCCACTAACAAAAACATTACTTCATAACTCCCCCCTCTCAAACTCACCGTTTTCTCTTCTCATTCCCTCTATTTGTGCAAACCCAATGTCTGGTGTTGCAACGACGCTCCGCTTGCCATTTTCATGCTGGTGTTGTAATGAAATCTTCATCTCTTTCACTTTCTTTTTTGGAGACTAACTTTTCTCCATTCTTATTGTGGTCGTAGATAGAAATGTTTCTATTTTCACCCCTCAATTGCATAGCCTACGAGGTAAGTTGTGTAATTTTCTATTTTGTTATTTTTTTATTGAAATACATAAAGAAATACAGTACATCACTTTGTTTGCTTCTTGTTTGATGTTGGTTTTAATTATTTTAGGCTTGATTTTGATATACTCAATTCACCATGGTTGGTCTTTTTTTTTATTTTAAAAAAAAACCCTAATATAATTTTTTTGGTACTTGAATGTTGTCAATTTATACTTCATTTGTTGTTTTAATTGCATGCTTCAAATATCAGTTATCTGAATTTAGTAATTATATAATTTATATAAGTTGTAGTGTATATTAGTTGTTTGTAACTAAATTATAGGGATATTATTTGATTTATGGTGTATACGATATCTATACATCATGTTTAAGCATTTTTTGGGCATCAATTCTTGCAAACTCATGATTAATATGATTAGTATTATTTTCAAATAATATGGTATCAAAATTCAAATTTTCAGTATTTAAATTGTGATTTGCAGTATAGATCTCCAATTCAATATTACGTTCTAGTTTTTTCGGTGGCAAAATTCAAGTTTTCAATATTTAAATTGTGAGTTACAGTACACAAAACCTCCAAATCAATATGTTGTGCAGTTTTTATTTTGTACACAAATTGAAGCTTTCAGTATTTAAATTGTGAGTTGCAGTACACAAAACTTCCAATTCAATATTCTATGCAAGTCTTTTTGGTACAAAAATTGAAACTTTCATTATTTAAATTGTGACTTGTTATTCCAAAACCACTTTCATTATGTAGTTATTGATGTCTCTCTTTTCTGCAGAAATAATGGCTAAAACTCAGGGACCAACATACCAAACTACCGAAGATAACAGAGACTCCGAGCTATATTCTCAGTGCTCTCCAGGGTACTTTAAAAATATTATGAAAAAACTGGACGGTAAGATGAGCTTCAGATATACTAAAGCACTAAAGAGAACACCATTTTCTGTGTACCTTAAAGTGACTGACTTGAGTAAATTGAGTACTAATAGTGTTATTAGAGTTGAAGCCCTCTTAAGGAGATTTGATATCTGGTCTTGTTCTTTTATTTTTGGTAACTATATTAGGCTTTTTTTTTACTACGAGGGACTTTTCTATTGTTGTGGGGTTGTGGCACATGGAACAACCTATGAATTTTGATATAAAGATAGAGTCAGAAACTGTTAAATGATTATTTGAAGGAAAAAAATAAGAATGTCACTCGAGTCGAGATTTGGAAAATATTGAAAAGTTGGTAAAAAAACATAATGATCAGGGTATAAATGATTTTGTTAGGACGTACATACTACTAGTTTTCAACTGTATTTGTTTCCAACTAGTAACTATTTGACAGGTAGATTTCTTCTGCCATACGTGGATGATTTATCTTCCATTGGCCTTTATGCATAGGGGGTTGGTGCATTTAAGTTTTTACATGATGATATTTTGGTGCATCTAGGAGGTGAACGGGAAAAGGTCCAAAAAAGGAATATTTTGATGGATGCAGTATTGGCCTAATAGTAAGTTAATGGCATTGTTACTATTAATATTTTTTATTTCTATTATTGAGTAACTATAACATTGTATAATTCTTCTTTTGAATGATAGGCTTGGGTTTATGAGCGTTTTCCTTGCTTGGGAATGACAAATTCATTGTGTTTGTTTCCACAATTCCTTCAATGGTATGAGAGTAAGATCCCCACGAAAGTTGCTAATGCAGAAAAAAATTCAAGATGATTACTAGAAATATGGAAATAACTTATATTCCTTATCTTTGTTGTTAGAATAGTTTTATGTACATATAAAATTACAAACTAAGTTGTAGAGTTATGTTTGAACAGGTTCTGGATATTTATACATTCCCTGATAAGGAGAAATTGTTGTTATCAATACATTACGGAGCACAACTGTTGATGTGTATGGCTTGCAATGAATGTTGAATGAGAAAGAAAAATAGATAGAATTACTGAAAGAAAGACTTTTCTTTCTTGAGAATAAAGGACTTGCTTTTGGAGTTGAGGTCGACGAGGAGAAAGATAAAGGGAAATCAAAAGAAAAAGAGCCAAAAGAATAGGAAAAGGAAAAAGAAGAGGAAGAGAATGAGGATGATGAAGAGAATGAGGGAGATGAGAAGGCAAAAAAAGAGGAGGAAAAGGTGGGAAAAAAAAATGAAGAAGAGGTGGAAAAAAAAAAAAGAAAAAGAAAAAGAGCAAGACAAAGATGAAAAAGAAAATAAAAAAGAGGAGCAAGAGAAAGGTGATGATGGTGGAATTCATCTTAAAAATCCTAAATTAGGGGTGTTCTACCCTTGTGTCACAGTGCACTTCTCAAGTAACGAGGAAACTGTGCACTGTGCGGCTAGTAGCTTGCCACACGCTAACTACGTTCGCCGAAATACAACAACTGTCAACCATCTAGGTAACTGTTTAGAGCTTAGTAACCGTCAAAGCTTGATAACCGTTGGGTGATTGTGTGTCGCATTCACGCCCACGCCGGGACGCTTTAGAGGCACAATCCCCAATAGTACTCGCTCACACACCGGAACGCTTTGGAAAGAAAATTCTATTTCATTGATAACAGCAACAGTACAATATCGATAATCGTTAGAGTAATGCTAGATGTTGGGGGGGGGACTCTAACAATGTATAGTAGAACTCAGCTTCGAATACTCATTCCCCCATATAATAGGCTTAAAAAAGAAAAACATTGTTACAATACTAGATATTGAAAAGCTAAAAATTACAACAAAAACGGCAACATCCTGCCTACATATGTACAATAGTGAAAACAAAAGAACAAGCCTACACCTAGGACACAGTAGATACTCCTTGGAGTGCAAGTCTGTTGATGCAGGCTATTGAGGGGCGGCCAGGGAGGCCCAGATGCCCTGTAGACGGTCAAAGGGCTCGATGGCGGGAGCGACCTTTGACATTCTCCCCCACCTGAGATGGTGACATCCTCGGCGATACTGAGGCCTGATATGCCTCTAACAGAGGTTGGAACACCTTGAGGTCTGTCACTCTTTAAGGTCCGTCACTCGCTCCCAAGTGTTCTCTTCACTGCTACATCCCTTCCATTTCACCAAGTACTCCATCTAAGTTGAGCTTCCTGTGCCGGTTACTCGGTGATTTAGAATTGCTTCCACCACCCTCTTCTCTTTCTTCGTGAACGTCAACTGTGGGCGGCTGGGTCTATTACGGGATGCGTCCTCCTGATCTGCACGAAGGGCTTAAGCTGGCTTATATAGAGGACATTATGAATTTTTCACCAGTTAGGCAACGCAATCTTGTAGGCTACCTTCCCGATGCATTTAATGATAGACAACGGTATAATGTACTTTTGCATTAAGCGAGGGTCTCCCCTCCTTGCTGCTTTTGACTGTCTCGGATCAAGGACCTTTACCAATACCATATCTCCCACTTGAAATTCACTGAAGCGGCGATTCTGATTTGCATGCTTTTCATCGGCTTCTGAGCTTTCTCGAGGTAGCTTCAGGCTAAATCAACATTATGTTTCCATTCTTGCGAGAAACTCTGTGCAAGAGGAGACCGTGCACCTTGCGGGGAGTCCAGAGTGTGTGGGAGTAGCAGTTGCTGCCCAGTCACAATCTCAAAAGCACTCTTATTGGTGGTAGAGCACTTATGGGTGTTGAAGCACAGTTGAGCAATATCCAAGAGCTTCACCCAATCCTTTTGAGAGCCTCTTACAAAGTGTTGAAGATATTCCTCCAACATGGAATTGAAGCACTCGGTCTGGCCATCAAACTGTGGATGATAGCTCAAGCTCATATTCAATTTGGATCTGAGGAGTTTGAAGAGCTCGGTCCAAAAGCTGCCAGTAAACCGAGAGTCCCGATCACTGATAATATCCTTTGGTAGTCCCCAATACTTAACAATGTGCTTGAAGAAGAGATGAGCCATCCCTTTAGTTGTAATATGTTTAGGGGCTGCAATAAAAGTAGCATACTTAGAGAACCGGTCTACCATAACAATGATAGTCCCCAAATCTCCCACCTTAGGCAACCCAATGATGTAATCCATAGATATGCTCTCCTAAGGTTGTTGGGGAATCGGAAATGGCTCCAACAAGCCTGGTTTCTTCTGATGGTCCAACTTGTCCTGCTGGCACACCAGACAAGTACGGACATAAGTCTCAATATCATACTGCATCTGTGGCCAATAATACGATCTATGCACCAAGACGTAGGTGCGTTCTGCTCCTGGGTATCCCGTCAAAAGAGTGTTGTGGCATTCCGAAATCAATAACTTCCTCAGGTCCTCGCCTTTTGGGATATACATGCGGTTTCCTTTGGTCATCAAGAGTCCATCTATCCAAAACTACCGAGTTTTGCCCTTCTCGACAAGGTCAACCAAATACTGCCTTGCAGGATCTTTCAATAAGAGCTCTTGTATTCGGTCCTTTATAGAAGTGGTAGCTACACTCAAGGACAAAGCGGCCACCATCCTCATATAATCTGCCTTCCGGCTCAGGGCATCTGCCACATGATTGCTCGCACTGACACGATACTCCAAGGAAAAGTTAAACTCTACCAACAACTCTTGCCACCGTGCCTACTTACTGGTCAGTTTAGACTGGCTCATAAAATGGCTGACTGCAGTATTGTCCGTCCTGACCACAAAAGGAGAGCCCAACAAATAATGCTACCATAGTCTAAGGCAATGAACTACGGCTAGTAATTTCTTCTCATGCGCTGAGTAACGCATCTCTGCTTCCTTCAACTTGCGGCTCTCAAAAGCAACAGGATGCCCGTCCTGAATTAGAACTCTCCAAGAGCAAAGTCCGAAGCATCAGTCTCCATTTCAAACATCTTCGTCAAGTTCGAGAGGGCCAACACATGATCCGACACCATAGTTCTCTTCAGTCCCTCTAACGTTGCTTGGCATTGGGGTGTCCAATTCCAAGACTCTGGCTTCTTCGTGAGGTCGGTGAACGGTTGTGCTATTTGAAAGTAGCCCTTTACAAACCTACGATAATAGTTTGCCAACCCAAGAAATGACCGCACCTCATGAACATTCCCAGGAGGCTGCCACTCTGAATAGCTTGCACTTTCTTTGGGTCCATACGAATTCTCCCTCGCTCCACGATATGACCCAAGAAATGGATTTTCTCCTGAGCAAATAAACACTTCGACGACTTGGCATATAGTTCATGCTCACAGAGTCAAGTGAGAACCTTTCGCAGATGCTCTAGATGTTAGGCTAAGGTCCCATTATACACCACAATATCATCCAAGTACACCACCACAAACTCATCTAGAAAATCATGGAGTACCTAGTTCATCAATGTATTGAAGGTTGCTGGGGCATTTGTCAGACTGAAAGGCATGACTAGGAGCTCAAAGGCCCCATACCTCATGACCACTATAGTCTTTACCTCGTCTCCCTCCTTGATCTAAACTTGCCAATAACCCGACCTCAAATCAATCTTTGTAAAGTATTTTGCTCGGCTAAGTCGGTCAAAGCAATCGGCCACAAGCGGTATAGGATACTTGTTCTTCACAGTAATTTTGTTCAATGCTCGGTAGTCACAGCACATCCGTAAAGACCATCAGTCTTCTTCTGGAACAATACAGGGGCTCCATACGGTGACTTGGCGGGCTTGATGATCCCACACTCCAACATCTCCTTCAACTGCTTCCTAAGCTCCTCAAGTTTAGGTTGCGACATCCGATATGGCACCCGGGCAGGAGGTTTGGTACTAGAACCAGCTCAATCTCATGATCCACTTCTCTCTTCGGTGGTAGCTTCCGAGGCAGCTCATCTGGCATCACATTCTCAAATTCCTGCAAGAGCTCCTTAACCACACCAGGGATTGGCCCCAATGCCTCCTCCATTTCCTCAAAGCGAAGGGTGCACAAGAATGACGGCTCGTTTCGTTTGCAACCCTTCTCAAATTGAATGGCTGAGAGATTTTTGTCCCCTAGCTTCCCGATCAATATAAGTATGACGCACGACTTGCTTCTCATCATCATCAATGAATCCACGTGCGGCATCACCACTGTCCTTGTGTCCCACATAAATTCAAGCCCAAGGATAAGCTTGAAATCATCCATTACGACCACTGAAAGGTTTGTCCTTCCTTCAAATGGTCCCACCTTAATGAGCACAGATTTGGCCACTCCTGCAACTGGTTGAGCAACTGAATTAATAGCTTTCACCCGTCCAACTCCTTTCTCCAGTACAAGCCCAAGTCTCTCCACTTTGGCACTTGCTAGGTAGTTATGGGTGGCGCCAGTGTCGACCATGGCACAAATTGGCTTGCCATTGATCTTCACATCAATGAACATCAGCCCTTTCTTTCTATAGTTTTGGGGCTGTGATTCCTCTTCTGGCTGGTTCTCAGTTAGGACTGGTGCAGTCTTGTTCGCCTTTGGTGGCACTATTCTTTTAGCTGCCATATGTGAAATTGTATTGCACCACTATGAGATGGCCCCAAGGTTGTCCTCGCCCTCATTCGACTCCTGTTCTCCAGCAGCAGAAGCCTGAGTCTCAACTTGCTTAGGCGCCCTTCCCACTTCTGCAAGGCTCAGTAAATAATGCTTCGGACAATCTTTCATTCGGTGTGGACCACCACAAAGGAAACATCCGCTGCTCTTTTGCGGTGCTCCCTGCCTGTTCTCTGGTTTTGCCTTATTGGAATTCACCTGTGAGCTCTCTTGTGTGTGGGATTGCCTCTCTCCCCCACCTTTGCTCAGATTCGGCCCGAATGATTTCTCCCTGCCCCCTTTTGACTGATTAGTGTTTGAGGCTACATGTTTCTCCTTTTGGGGCTCTGAACTGTAATCCATTAGCCGCTCTGCTGCTCCCATAGCAGTATTTAGATCGGCCACTCTCTGGCACTGTAGCTCGGCACGCGCCCACGATTTCAATCCCTCCAAGAATATGAAAAGCTTATCCTTCTCGGACATATCCCTGATGTCTAGCATGTGAGTAGAAAAATCTTTCACATACTCCCCGATGGAGGTTGTATGCTTCAGATCTTGTAAGGCCCGCTTGGCATTATACTCGACATTCTTCGGGAAAAACTGTTGCCTGATTGCTTTTTGGAGCTAATCCCATGTATCTATGTGCACCCGCCGTGCTTGGATATCTGCATATTTGGTCCGCCACCATAGTTTTGTATCTCCCTTCAAATAAATGGTAGCGGTCACCACTTTCCTTGCCTTATCCTCAATATTAGCAGCAAGAAAGTACTGTTCCATGTCAAACAGGAAGTTCTCGACCTCCTTTGCATCCCTTGCACCCCCGTAAGATCTGGGCTCTGGTATTTGAAGCCTGGCCACTGGGTTCAGAGCATTGGCAAGCCTATTACTCATCGCTCTCTAGAGTAAGCCGATTTGAATCGACATCGCTTCCATTTCCCGTCTCAAATCAACTGTATTATTTGCCCTTAGGGCCTCCGTCAAATCCTGACAGACATCTTTGCTCTCATCCAGTTGAGCATGGAGATCCGTGATCTCTGCTTCCAGTCCTTCGACCTTCTCCTCTAAGGTCTCAACCACAAACCACGGCCTGGAGTTCTTGTCCTCCAGTACGTCCAATTGCTGTTTTGTAGTACCAACTTGTCTTGGGGCTTCATTATCTTGCCCCGCCATATTTGCGAAAGCTGCAGGTTCTAGCGCCATTTGCCTCTACTAGTGGATCAAGAGCCAAGGCTTTGATACCACCTGTCATAGGGCGCTTCTCAAGTAACGAGGAAATTGCGCATTGTGCAGCTAGTAGCTTGCCACAAGTCAACTACGTCCGCCAAAATACAACAACCATCAACCGTCTTGGTAACTGTTTAGAGCTTAGTAACCATCAAAGCTTGATAACCGTTGGGTGATTGTGTGTCGCACTCATGCCTACATCAGGACGCTTCAGAGGCACAATCCCCAACGGTACTCACTCACACGCCGGAACGCTTTGGAAAAAAAAACTCCATTTCATTGATAATAGCAACGGTACAATATCGATAATCGTTAGAGCAATGCTAGATGTTGGGGGGGACTTTAATAATGCACAGTACAACTCAGCTTTGAAGACTGTGCACTGTGCGGCTAGTAGCTTGCCACACGCTAACTACATTTGCCGAAATACAACAACTGTCAACCGTCTCGGTAACTATTTAGAGGTTACGTCAAAGCTTGATAACTGTTGGGTGATTGTGTGTTGTACTCACGCCCACGCTGGGATGCTTTAGAGGCACAATCCCCAATGGTACTCACTCACACGCCGGAACGCTTTGGAAAGAAAATTCTATTTCATTGATAACAGTAATAGTACAATATCGATAATCGTTAGAGTAATGCTAGATGTTGGGGGGGGACTCTAACCATGCACAGTAGAACTCAGTTTCGAATACTCATTCCCCCATATAATAGGCTTAAAAAAGAAATACGTTGTTACAACACTAGATACTGAAAAGCTGAAAATTACAACAAAAACGGTAGCATCCTGCCTACATATGTACAATAGTGAAAACAAAAGAAAAGGCCTACACCTAGGACACAGTAGATACTACTTGGAGTGCAAGTCCGTTGATGCATGTTGTTGAGGGCTGGCTGGGGCGGCCCGGATGCCCTGTAGACGATCAAGGGGCTCGATGGCGGGAGCGACCCTTGACACCTTGGAAGTGACCATAACTTCTATCATGAAAAGTATGCGAGACCGAGGTGAGATGAACAAAAAAAGAAAAGAAATGGACATTGTTACACCTAGCACCACGTCACAAAGGACAAGAGTGAAGTAGATTGCTCATAAGGATCGTGGCAAGAAGAAAAAGACATGTGTGTACAAGTTTTAAATATTGCATTTTGGAGTTTTTACAGTTGATGTAAGTGAGACAAATACTGAATTGGATTGGAAAATATACTACATAGCTGGATTGAAGTACTGGATATGTGTATTGCATTTTTTATAGGAGAAGATAAAGGACGTCCAAAATACTGAGTTGATAGAGATTGGATTTGCAAAGTCTAATTTATCAAATAATGAGGACTTCTTTAATCAATTTTGAGGACGAGCAGATTATAGATGGTGGTCCAAGATATCTAATAAAGAAAGAGAAATTATTGACTCATATTTGCAATGAGATGAAATGGAGTAATTATAGTGAATACACATTATTCTTTTTATAGTAAATTTATAACTTGAGTAACATCATGATTTATTGTTGTAGTGTTACTGCTTAGGAGGCGTCTGATCTTCAAATTATAGGATATGTGTTGTGCAATCTATTGTTCGAGAAAGAGTTGAGGTTAGATTTAATTTATTGCTATATGAATTCATTTAGAGAAAAATGTGATCATGATATTTTGTCTAACTCTGTACGTGTAGATATGTAGTGTTTATTTTGTATTTCCAACTACAAATAACTTGATTTAACAAGCTCTAACATTAATTGTTGATAAGAGGAAATTTTGAGAGAACTTGAGAAAGCAAATAAGAGGCATGCTATAAAACAAGATGAAATTCCAAAATTTATTGGTCTACTGAGCACGCCGAAGTCCCTAGAACTGGAAGAGCTAAATTTAGATGTGTTGAACAAATGTCAATTTATTATATTCCTTGTTAACAATTATTGGTTCCTCCTTGTGTTGGACATGATTGAGAAGAAGTTCATACAGATGAACACATCCTGGTCTCCCCAGATGAAAGCATCGATAAAAGTTTTTGTAAGTTTGCTTATATTTGTGATACATTTATCCAAGTATTTGAATAAAAACTAACAAATACTTTTGCAGGCTAAGTTTTTGTCTAGATACCTAAAACACTACTTTGGGTAATTTGTGCCAAAAAAAGAAGTGCATATACGTTTTAGTCACCAACAAAATGGAGACTTGGACTATGGAGTTTATTTATGTCTTTGGCTTAGTGTTATGCAAAAAACATGAAGGATTTTTGGCAATATGCAAATGAATGTTTTATGGATGTGCATCGAGCACATATTGTTGTAAAAATTCTGACTAATGAGCATGGTTTAATGTATTCCAAGGGAGAATAATGATGTGATGGTTATTATCTGGATGAATTGACTATTTTGTTATTTTGTATTTTAGTATTTCTGACATTCTTATTGGATAACATTTATAATTTGTGTATGTGGATAATTAGAATGGACGGTGTTTACAATTTATAGTATAATTTAGAAATTTATTTATTAATAGGTGCTGGTAAAGATATATATGTTATAGGTTAGCTCAAAATAAGTACATAAGTAGTATAACTCAACACGCATGAATATAGTTTTGAAATACATAAACACAAAAAATAAGTACACAACATTGGCAAACTAAGTACATAAACGCAGTTTTGGAACACATAACTACTAATATTGAGTACTTTTTCATCCATTTCTAGTATCATTCTAAGCACATAAGAGATTGAATTTAATTCGGCTTAATTTGGCCATTGCATGATCATAAGATTATGGCATATTAGTCTTGGGACTCACATAGTCATGATAGGTTCTCTGGTTTTTCATTGTGGTGTCAAGAGGATTCATTTGGCTCATACATCAATGGTGTATACTACTATGAATGAGAGCACAAGTGGTTGGATGTGGGTGTTTAAGTTCCCAACCATTTCAATGTGTACTATCACGATCATTTTTTCAACAAACCACGATTTTATTGTGTTAGGATATCTTATGTGTTGTTCCACACATCGAATTGAACCTCAACTCGGCCATTGAAAAAGCAAGTACAGAAAAACGCATAATAAGTACACAACATTGGCAAACTAAGTACATAAACGCAGTTCTGGAGTACATAACTACCAATACTAGGTACTTTTTCGTTGATTTTCAGTATCATTCTCAACACATAAAAAATCGAGTTTAATTCAGCCTAATTTGGCCATTGCGTGACCATAAGACCATGAATTATTAGCCCTAGGAATCATATAGTCATGATAGGTTCACCGGTTTTTTATGGTGGTGTCAGGAGGATTTTTTATATATTGCATCAATAGTTTATATTACTCTAAATAAGAGTGCAAATGGTTAGATGTGTGTGTTTGAATTCCCAACCATTACAACACATGCTATCACAATCATTTCTTTAGCAAACCATGATTTTGTCATGTTAGGTTGTCTTATGTGTTGTTTCATGCATTGAATTGAGCTTCATCTCAGTCTTTGGAAAAGCAAGTACAAAAAAACACAGAATAGGTACACAATATTAGCAAACTAAGTATATAAACGTAGTTCTGGAGTACATAACTACCAATACTAAGTACGTTTTTGTCAATTTTTGGTATCATTCTCAGCACATAAGAGATTGAGTTCAATTCGGCCTAACCAGGCCATTACATGACCATAAGACCATGAAGTATTAGCCTTAAGAGTTATATAGTCATGATAGGTTCATTGGTTTTCAATGGTGGTCTTATGAGGATTCATTTAGCTCACGCATCAATAGTTTATACTGCTATAAATGAGAGTGTAACTGGTTGGATATATGTGTTTGAGTTCCCAACCATTACAATACATGCTATCATGATCATTTCTTCAATAAACTATGATTTTTCCACGTTGGGTATCTTACGTGTTGTTCCATGCATCGAATTATGCCTAAGCTCGGCCTTTGGAAAAGCAAGTAGAGAAAAACATATAATAGGTACACGGTATTGGCAAACTAAGTACATAAACACAGTTCTGGAGTACATAACTGCTAATACTAGGTACTTTTTCACTGATTTCTGGTATTATTCTCAGCACATAAGAGATCAAGTTCAATTCGGCATAACCTAGCCGTTGGGTGACCATAAGACTATGGAGTATTAGCCCTAGGAGTCATATAGTCATGATAGATTCACTGGTTTTCGATAGTAGTATCGGGATAATTCATTTAGCTAATGCATTAATGGTTTATACTACTCCGAATGAAAGAGTAAGCGGTTGGATGTGTGTGTTTGAGTTCCAACCATTACAACACGTACTATTACGACTATTTCTTTAACAAACCATGATTTTGTTGCATTAGGGTCACTTATGTATTGTTCCACACATTGAATTGAGCCTCATCTCGGCCTTTGGAAAAGCTACTATAAACATAAAAAAAAGTACATAATATCTGCAAATTAAATATATAAACGCAATTCTGGAGTACATAAATGCCTACATTAGGTACTTTTTCCATGGATTTCCAATATCATTCATAGCACATAATGGATCTAGTTCAATTCGATCTAATCTAGCCATTATGTGACAATAAGACCATGGCGTATCATTATCAGCACATTAGAGATTTTCAGTACCATGTATGAATGGTTTTACACTATTATGAATGAAAGAGCAAGTGGTTAGATGTAGGTGTTTGTGTTCCAAACCATTTCAACACGTGCATATCCAAACTATTTCTTCAACAAACCATGGTTTTGTTGTGTTAGGGTCATTTATGTGTTGCTCCACGCCTCGAGTTGAGCGTCATTTCAGCCTTTGGAAAAGCAAGTATATAAACACGAAATGTAAGTACATAATATTTGTAAATTAAGTACAAAAATGTAGTTCTGGAGTACATAAATGCCTATATTGGATACTTTTCTACAGATTTTTGATATCATTCTCAGCACATAATGGATTGAGTTTAATTCAACCAAATTTGGCTATTGCGTGACCATATGACCATGGTGTATCATTATAAGCATATTAGGGATTTTTGGTACCATGCATGAACGATTTCACACTATTATGAATAAGAGCGCAAGTGGTTGGATGTAGGTGCTTGTATTCCAAACCATCTCAACACATGCGTATCCTTTATCTAAACCATTTCTTCAACAAATCATAGTTTTGTTGCGTTAGGATCACTTATGTGTTGTTGCATGCATCGAATTGGGCTTGATCTCAACCTTTGGAAAATCAAGTACATAAATATAAAAAATAAGTACACAATATCTTTAAATTAAGTACATAAACATAGTTCTAAAGTACATAAATGCCTATACTAGGTACTTTTTTGTGGATTTCCAAGATCATTCTCAGCACATAAGGGATCGAGCTCAATTCGACCTAATCTGGCTATTGCGTGACCATAAGACCATGGTGTATAATTATCAGCACATTAGGAATTTTCGGTACTATGCATGAACGGTTTCATACTACTATGAATAAGAGTATAAGTGGTTGGATGTAGGTGTTTGTGTTCCAACCCATTTCAATACGTGCGTATCCAAACCATTTCTTCAACAAATCATGGTTTTATTGCATTAGGATCACTTATGTGTTGTTCCACGCATTGAATTGGGCTTGATCTCGACCTTTGGAAAAGCAAGTACATAAACATAAAAAATAAGTACACAATATCTTTAAATTAAGTACATAAATGCAATTCTGCAGTACATAAATGCCTATACTGGGTACTTTTCCGTGGATTTCTGGTATCATTCTCAGCATATAATGGATTAAGTTCATTTCAGCCTAATCTGGCCATTGCATGACTATAAGATCATAGCGTATCATTATCAGCACATTAGGGATTTCTGGTACCATGCATGAACGATTTCACACTACTAGGAATGAGAGCGTAAGTGGTTGGATATATAAGTTGTTGGATGTAGGTGTTTATATTCCAAACCATTTCAACACGTGTGTATCTAAACTATTTCTTTAACAAACCATGGTTTTGTTGTGTTATGGTCACTTATGTGTTTTCCATGCATTGAATTGAGCATCATCTTAGCCTTTGGAAAAGCAAGTATATAAATACGAAAAATAAGTACACAAGACTGGCAAACTAAGTACATAAATGCAGTTTCTGAATACATAATTGCCAATATTGGGTACTTGTTCTGATAAAATAAAAAATAAATCTAGATAATAGCTCCAACATAAACCTTCCCCATAGTTAAAAAAGAATACTCGTTCATGATTTCTTTCACATTAAAGTGATAGTACAATATGTCCATATTTTACAAAGTATACAATACAAGTAATTCTATTAAAATTCTTCGATTAAAATACAATATAGTACAAATGCTACAAATTAACATGTCCTCCAGACAAAGATGAATTTAGCAGCTACCATAAGCACGTGTTCACTGTCTATTTCTAATCCATCTTCTTTTAAATCTTTGTCTTCTTTGCGTCCTCTTTTTCCTAATTGAAGAGAAATAAAATCAATAAAAATATTATTTAATAAATAATGACAAATGGTAATACAAGTATAAATATACAATAAAAGGGTAAACAAATATGTCATCGTATCAATTTGCACAAAATGATAGGAAAGTGACTTTTACTCTTACTTCCAAAACATTGTATCATTTTGCAATGTGTTCTATCATTTTGTTCTACAACATACACAATTTATGTAAATCCAACTATGTAAATCCACAACACACAATTTATTATGATCCATTATCTCAAAACTCCTACAATGACTAATGTGTAGATTGAGCAGAATCATTGAAATATCAGAGTGGAAGTACAAAATTGCACTAACCTAGTATTAATCAGTAGATTAATAAGTATGATAATGTATAAATAAAGTATCTCATTAAGAAGGAAGAACATATAACAATTAGGTACTAATCGAAACATATCGGAAGTATAACAAAGAATTAATGCAACACTAATATGAAAATATGAAGAAACTTTCCAATACATATAACAAATTTTCCTTCCACATCTTTTTGGTTCATTTTTTCGGACAACTATCATATCAACGATACTCATTTTAAGCAAAATATGCTATCAAATCATATTAAAACATCATTATTAGTTTTCAAAATGACATACATCTTCTGATTTGGAGCGAAATATTGCAATTTATTGAGCTTAAAACTTATCCCGGGCCATTTTTTCCCAATTTGAAATAATAACTCTATCAAACTCATACCTTCATAAATTGACAAAATATAGAATTTTCCATTGTCCACACAATTTCCTAATAGCCGAGTTTTAACATCTTGGCCACTCGAAAACATTTTTGTTATGGTTAAATTCATGAATTCTTACCTTCTTTCACATACTGTTACACGATTAATAAACTCCAGCTCAAAATAAAGCAGTGATAAATGGGCTAAGGATCTTCTCAAACCAATTTGACAATGGCGAAAGTAAAAAAAAAGTGGGGGGGAGGGGAGGCGGTCTTACTTACTGTTCGCGGGAGAGAGCCACTGGAGAGAAGAAAGCATGAAAAGAGAGAAGGAATTATGTCAAATAATTAAAAAGAAAAAGAAGAGAAAATAAGGTTTTTGGGAGTATTTTGATCAAAACAAGTGCATAGATAGTCAACTCAAAACAGAAAGTTGAATTGGAGAGTTAAAACTAAGAAAATGATGGATGGAGACTAATTTTTAAAGTGAAAGTGGGTTTGGGGATTTATAAATAGGATGCCCAAATAATAACTCTTTTCATGTCTACCTTTTTAAAAATGTATTTAATATAATAGAATATTATTTGAAAAGGTCGAATAATACTTATAATATTAAAATTATATAAACAAATTTAATAGCATAAGTTAGTGAGAAAAATTACAGGTACACAATTTATGTTTGTAATGCCATAAGTAACTAGTTGAGACATTCACCCGATGGTAATCCATGTATTATATCACCTCTAATTGAATCGGGCGCAAATATATGTACATGTATATTATAATATATATACTAATATATGTAGTATAATTTTATATTTATTTAATTGCATAATTTTAACCAAACATTGAATTGTTAAATTTTTTAATCTTTTAATTTAATTAAAAAAATTTCATTGATTGCTATTTTTTTATAATTTTATTTTAATACAATTAACTTATTGTTATAATTAAAACTCATATTGTATTTATTCAAAATCACAGTATAGATTTTTATCTCATCAGATAATCTCAAAATATTCTATCATATTTTTATCCCATCAAATAAATATAGAAATTTAAAAATACAATATTTAAGTACTCTTATGACAAAACTCCATCTTATAATATTAATTTATCACAAAATTAACATGTCAATCTTTTGTTCATATCATACATAAATTTTATTATTTGACAATCGTTCTTTCCATGTTACATTATTTGTGCTATCATTCAACATTTTTATTTTGATTTGTTATTTATTTGTAAAAGTTCTTTCTCTAATTAACATAATATATTGATGGTGTCGCTTTTTTCTTTTTAATGTAAAATTTATTTTGTATATAATTTTTTAATATTTTCATAACACATTTATATTATTATTTTGTTGTACCATAATTAGATGTTCTTCTAATCTATTCAAATATTTTATTACTATTATTACTTTAATATTTCCTTAATATTGACTTAAAATTAATGTTTCTATGGTCAATTTAGGATTGTAATTTTTATATTATTTAAAAATATTAGCATGCAATACTTTTATTTTTTCAATTATTTATGTTAATTCATTTTCAATACCATTTCAAATATTTTTGTATGTTCTAAGAATTTATTTTTGTTATTGAATTTTAATTTTAGTATTTTGTAATTACAAATTTTTCGATTTACCTAGACAAAAAAAAATTATATACTTCATATTTAAATAATGTACTTTTTTTGAGATATTGCAATATTTTATTAATTAGTTGAAGTTATTCTAATTTTTTATTGAGTGAATGAAGAAATACTATATATTTTCTATAAGAAAATCATTAAATTTATTAATAGAATGTTATTTTTTCACTTTTAATTATGTGCATATAAAAAAAAATTATATTGGTATATAACATCACATGCTTTAGTAAGTTTATTTCAATTGTTTTAATATTTATTTATTTATATTTTTTTAATAAATAACAACTTTATTTCTCTTTCAACAAAAAATAGAATATGTAATTTATTTATAGAAAATTATGCATGTACAATTAAAAAATCAAATTTCATTACTAAATAAATACTCTTTTATATATATAATTGATATATTACATATTTTAACAATTTGTACTTACTTTAATAATTCCAACTATTAAAAATAATTTCGTGCTTTTTGATATAATGAAAAATGAATATACCGAGTAAACACGTTGATATTATCTAATAAATATGATCTTTAAAAATGCTAACCTTAATTTTTCTATCTATAGAGCTTATTATATTTATTTTTAATTTAATTATACATTTTTATCTAAAAAACTTTCACCATTAAAGTTGTTGGTAACTAAGTTATGTCAAAACAACAACTAATTTTTTGTAACACCCCTAATTATCTCACTATTTATGTTAATTTTTATTTCATTTTATTTTTGATTTATGAAATTTTATTTTATTTAATTAATTTATAAAGTTTTGGGGTCAATTCATAAATTTTGAAAACTTGATTGAGCATTTTCTTTAAACTTTGGGGCTTGCATGGAAGGATTGAAGTCAAGTAGGGTCTAGACCTTATTTCCACAAACAAGAAGGCTAAATTGAATAACTTATATAAATTGATGGCTAAATTTCAACTTCAGAAAATTGAATTTTATAAAATATTTTTCCTTCATTTTTTTTTTCCTTCAATTTTTCTTTCTTCCTTATTCTCTCCCATACCACACCCTCACCACCTCCACCACCTCCGGCGACTTCCCTCCCTTCTAACATCACCAACCATCTCTCCTCATCCTCAGCTACACCTTGCACCCACATGCACCACCCAACACCACCAAATCGCCCCATTTTTTAGCAAGCCCGGCAACTTACCGCGACGGCAGGTGGGAGTTCATAGCGGGCAGCGACGGGAGCGGGGGGGCATTCTGGGTTGTGTAGCTGGAAGCCATTGATGCACGAAGCGAGTTTGTGGCCTTACATGGAAGTTTAGCACGACGAATAGTGGCGAAACGGGGAGTTTCATGCGCGGCAGCAAGAGGTAAAGTTTGGAAATGGTGACCGACGGTTGAAGGCTATCCAGGCTTCAAAACTGAAAACAAGTTGGAGATTTGGACTCAAGAGGACGAGACGCAAGCCAACAATGGTGGTTCTATATTTTTTCGGCGACGGTGGCGGGGGCCAGAGGACAGTTTTCTCCCCTCGATGTGACGAACACAACCATGTGTTTGGTTCGTGAATCCGAGATCTCGTTGAGCGATTCATGGTAAAGGATTGGAAGAAGAGTTTTGTTATATATATATATATATATATATTATAATACCCCTAAAATTTGGTAGTTTGAACAAATAAGGATTTAGAAATCAAGATATCGATTGATTGGATTTTAAGGCTTGAAAAATAAAAAAGGACTTGATTGTAAAAATTTTGAAGTTTTGGGGGTCAATGTGAGAGAAATAAAAGTTTAAGGACCTCAAAATAAACTAGTTTGGACTTGATTGTCCACAAATAGGAATTTTTGGGGTCAAAGTGGAAGAAATAGAAGTTAGAGGACTCAATTGAAGGCTAGGGACTAAAATGAAGGCGGTTGAAACTTTTTGGGGTGAAAATGAAGTCGGTCAGAACTTTTGGGGCTGAATGGAAGGGCTGAAAAGTATATTTATATATATAGAATGAAGGACACCTTTTTGTTAAATTCACAAAAGGGCCCAAAGCTATCCTACCGGTGAATCACCAGATATTGACCGTGAAACCCGAAACTAAGGCCATGGTTAGCTTCCTCCAGTTGAGATGAGCAAAACCATACCAATGTTGACCCAAAATAATCGATAGAATCATCGAAAAAGAAGGGCCGACGGCGGAGCTGGGCGGGGGTGACAGTTTTGCCATTTTTGGTGGCGGAAAATGGTGGTGTTTAGGTGGGTTTTGGTCCTGAGCTTTTGGGTAAGCACATGGTGGTGTTAATTTTGGGTTTTGAGGTGCGATGGTAGTGGAATTGAGAAAGGTGGCGTATGGCGGCGAATTAGGGCTAGCCGCGACTTGAAGTGGCCAATTGACTGGCCTACGGTGGTCGGAATCAGAAATTGATTGGGGGGTTGTGATCGCCTCGACGAGGTGCGCCTACTGATGGGGGCGGTGTCTATCTCCGGCGGCGGCGCGTGGTGACACTGTTCAGACAACTTGTGTAGAATTTGATTCTGGACTCATCTGGACTAGTTCCGACGTGAGACTGGGTCCCGGTTTGACCCAATTTGGGTAAATTTCAATAATCAAATTTTGATTCGATTGAACTGTTGAATGTATTTAGATTTTTTGACGAAGTTGACTGTGATTAGAATTAAGATTGTTAAGCTATGATTTAGTCTAAAGTTATAGATTAATTTGTAATTAATATATTATTAGATTTAATCGGCTCAAATAAATTATCAGATTGTCGTTGAGACTTTAAATGAGATGTTAACAACCAATTTATCGGCTTGTCGAGTTAAGGACTATGATAAGTGGTTACCTTGCACAGTTGAGTGTAACATGGAATTGAGAATTATAATTGAGAAATCATAGTCAATATTGGATTTAGTTATTTATTATGAACTTTAAATCAATTGGGAAACAAGTTCATGGACGGTTTAAATATCTAAGAATTATCAGGACTATGTTGGAATACCCTTAAGTTTGATAATGACATTCGTTATATTAATGGTTCATATTCAAAAGATTTCATTGTGAACTTATTCCTTTGGTAGGTGACGAAGGAGTAGGTCCCACATATCAGTAGACGGTTGATTGTGGTTGCCTTCTGAGACTTTTAAGGTAAGGATCTGTCAATCTGGCACTCTTGTACCTATCGATTTTATTGATAAACCCCTGTGAGGGTTTGTACTGATTTGATTATCGTATTCTATTTATTATTGTTGCCCCTGTGAGGGATCTGCCAATTGGTTATTGCTTGTATGAGCTTATCCTGTATCTAACATTGAACTCGTTAGGTTCTGCTGATTAGATATTTATCTTGATTAACGTTGCTTGATTGTTGAACCCTGTGAGGTTCTCCTAAATCTAAAACTATTTGGTATCTTTCGGTACTTTCCTGAAAATAACTGTTTTTCAGTCGAACTCTATGAATTTCTCTAAACTTGTAAACTCTATTTGAAGTTGATTGCTCAAGTATATTGTTAATCGCCTTGTTGGCAAAAATGTTGAATTATTTTGCCCTATTGGCAACTGAATGTTGATAATCTTAACCTTTTTAAATATCTTGTTTGGTCAGTACTGTAAAATATATGCCGGGTAGAGCAAAGGACCACACTAGTTGACAAGGCATGTCCAGTGGGAGGTACTTCTTGAGTCTGTTACAGAGCAAAGAGTCACACTAGTTGACAGTACATGTCCAGTGGGGGCTACTCTTGAGTCTATCCCGTAGCACCTCTGGATTTCAGTACTAGACCTATTTGTGTCAAAAGTTTTCTTAAATTGTTCATGTACCTTGTTTATTGGAATAGGCCTTGCCGGCCGTTGGAAAATGTTTTACCTTGAAAATGGCAAATCTGGTAAAGTTCTGAAATGTTCATGTTATTGTTTGAAAGGTTAAATTATTATCTGTTGGCATTATATATTTTCAACCCATGGGATGCTATGGGCAATTTTCAACTCATGGGACGCCATGGGCGGTTTTCACCTGGAGGGACACCATAGGGGGTTTGGGCCTAGGGGCTAGGTCCGGAAGATGGCCGGGCGAAATGGACCGATGGACACAGGTCTTATGGCTAGTACCCACTTACGATCATGACTTACAGCTAGCTGGAGGTAGCAAACTGTGAGTGGCAGGATCCGGCATGTAACCGGCCATGCCATGTCATCAAGTTATTACCCGTCGAGCTGAGTGCTCGAGCAATGAAGCGATAATGAAATCTTGTTTATATTGTACCGATGCTCGGTACTTGCAATTATAATTTGATTCAGAAGTAATAAGGTCGGATCGAATTCTATTCCTATTGAATGATCTTGCTTATTACCGAATTTATTATTTGATTGTTGTGTCTCAATAGTTTCCCTTCGTGTCTTATCATTTCCCTCATCTCACTAAGTCCTTTGGACTTACCCTCGTTATTTTGATTCTCTCAAATAGGGATTAAGTGAAAGATTGGACTCCGACATGATATGAATATTTTGTAATCAGTCAGGTGTTGAATGTATATATGGAAATTATCTGGTTGCTAAGCATGGACTTAAGACGCTGTGATATATCATGTTGATGTGGTCGACTTAAGGAATTTAAATATTTTGTTATGTGATAATGTGAACTATGGCATTCACCTAGTCGGCTGACGAGTCTATTAAGTTTGAAATTCCACTGCTTTTGATAAGTTGGCATTGAGATTTGGTTGCATGTATTTGGTATATGTGCTGTATGTTACAGGATTGTTTAAAGGTTTGAATTTATTGTCTTATGACAGGTTTGTTTTAATTGGAATCCATTGCTATTTTTGATGAGCTTGAAACGTTTGGTTATGAACTATCGATTGATTTGTAGGTTCAATTTAAGATTGAACTGAGTAGCACCACAGCTTAGGTGTTGCCCTGAGTGGGGGCGTTCCATATATAAATGCATATTGTATCGTTATCTTGTTTAACTTTGTAATTTTGCGATAATGAGAATTTATATATAGATTGATATGTGTTTCGCATGTTTGGAATATTGCATAGTTAGTGGACCCAAATTTGTCTCGTTATAGCCTAAGTTTGGACTAAATGAGTTTATTAATTGATTAAAACCTAAATTGTGGATTTAAGACCTAAGTGATACTCGATGGAACTGATTATGAAGAATTGAGTTATTATTATAATTTTTGGACAATATTATGAGAATGATTAAGTAATTGAGGATTAGTATAAGTTTCGTTATTAAATGATATAAAATTTAGGTTATTTTGGTAATAATGACTTTATTAGTTATTTTGGGCCAATAGTATTGTTTAAGTTCTATAACGATTATATATTAATCGGCTAACTGTTGATTTTAGATTATTAATGGTTAATTAGATTAGTAGAGTTGAATAAGGATTTTGATTGTAAAAATATTATTTTAGATAGGTGATGATGACGTAGGTCCCGCAGAGCAGTAGGCGGCAATATATTCTTTTTGGGATACTAGAGGTGAGGGTCTGCCAATCTAGCACTTCATTTCATTTTTCGGTATTTATGATAAACCCTTATGAAGGTTGTTGTTTCTAAACTGACTGTACTATTATTGAAATTTAGGATCTGTTAAGATCTCTTTGATATTCTGTTATCTGATCCGAACACCCCTGTAAGGGTTATTTATGTTATGATTCTGTTTTCGGTTTGTTCTGGCACCCAGAACGTTTATCTAATATATGTTATCTGTTCTGTTGTCTGTACTATTCTGATATCCAACTGTCCTATTATTCAACTGTTCCGCTATACTGTTTGTTTTGCTATCTGCCTATTCTGATATCTGTATTGTCCTATACTGTTACTGTTTGCCTTGTTGGCATTATCGTTATCTGGTATTAGCGGTGCGCTAGGGATTTCTCCCTAGGCATCTGTCAATTGTTTATTGATTTGTTACTGAATGGCCAAGACCTTGATCGGTATGCAAGGGATTTCTCCCTTGGTATCAACGGCGCGCTAGGGATTTCCCCATGGGCTTCGCAGTGCATGGGATACGCAAGGGATTTTCCCCTTGGTATCAACAATATGCTAGGGATACCCCTGTGCGCCAGGGATTTCCCCCTGGGCATCGTTGTGCGCCATACGCTCCGTATGGGCACAACCATGCGCCAAGCTGCCATGCTTTAGCAATACTATCTGACTGTTTGGCATAAGGATGATCTGGTATACATAACTAGTTATATTCTATTGGAATGCATATACTTTGGATTTGCTTTACCTGATTGTTTCCTGTCTATCTGAAATATGTTAATGGAATAATAAGGTATGAGAGTTTCCTATTTTTCTATTTATACTGTCTGATTTTGAATCTGTCTTGTTCTATATGTTTAATTGACCCAACTGTAAATTTTGATCTGTTGAGTTGATGTTTCCTTGATAAATCTCTACTGTTATCTAGTTATTATCCCTCACTAAGTCCTTGGACTTACCTTCCTACATTATACTATTTGTTCAAACAGGTCTAGGTGATGGAAAGTACATTTTAAGCTGGAAACATGAATGATGTGTTTTATAGTAGCACTTGGATATATATGTGCCTAGGTCTCTTTTGAACTTGAGGTTTTCTTAACTTAGAATGTTTGTGATATGTAAATTTGAATTGTGATCTCGAGTATATAAATATTATGAATTATGATTCGAGACAACTTATGGCATGTACTTAAGAGATTGTGAACCTGTTAAGTTAAATATGTTGATGTTTATTGTGATAGGTTTTGAATTGTTATTATGAGCCTTATTTGATGAATGAGTTTGATAGGTTAAGATTGAACTGTGTAGTATCTCATCTTCGGGGTTACCCCTGAGTGGAGTGCCACAGAAGGTGGTATCAGAGCCTAAGTTAGCGATGACCTAGGTATCGAACACTGTTGGGACTGATAGTTAACTTATTGTTTGGCTCAGTTAGTATTTGAACTTTGAGGACTTAAGGCCTATTAGAAAGTTTTATATGATTTCAGGAATTAGGAATGGATTTTATCGTTAAGTACTAATGAAATAGATTTCTATAAAAATTTTGTGTTGTAGGATGGCGAATGATCATAGGGAAGGCAAGGAACCAGCTGTTGGACCAAGGAAAGAGACCCCCGAAGATAGGGTCAGAACTTTAGAAGAAGCGAAGAAAAATTTACGAAAGTTGTGCCGAAACTAGAAGAGAGACTCTATGACTAGCATGAATCCCTCATGCAAACCCAAGCAGAATCACACCAGCTTAAGTCCATGTTAGGAACTCGAGACTATCCTATGGATTGACTTATGAGCGATGTTAAACGGGAAGGTGTACGAATTAGTGTAGCCGAGGCACAAATTCAGGATCTTCGTACTATACAAACCTAAATGGAGGCTACGTTCAGAACGTTGGAGTATGACTATAGGAGGTTTGTCGATGTTCCCTATCTGGCAGTAGACGAGATTAGTAGGATGATGGATTGTTATGGTAGAGCGATCGACCAGGCTATCGATGTTGGCATGAGGATCGACACGGAGGCCGAACCTTCGGGGATTTATCTAGCCCCAGCACCTGAGCACAGATAGGGACTATAGAATGAAGAACGACCTGTAAGAGAGCCAGTTTCGGTGCTTGAGGAAGAGCCTGAAGAAGCCCCTGATGCGGATCCCATCCCGAAACCCCCAATAGTAGCACAACTGGAGATTGACAACAAGCCTGAAGGTGATGAGATGGACCTAGACCTGATGTGGGATGATTTCAACCAGTGGATATTTAGTGATGAGGAGGCTCAGTCTGACATTACGGACTAGGATGATTCCAGTGACGACTAGGTGTTCCTGTTGACTTTTGGTACCTATGTACATAAGGTCGATGTATTTAGAACTTAGATGCCTAGTATTGACTTATATCTTTGCCTTCTTCTTTTCTCTTGCCTTATCATTTTTAATGCAATTCGGTGAGTAGTTGGCGTAGCTATTTTGAACTTGGGACCCCTTGTATATTTGCCTAACTCTGCTAACGCTAATTAGTATGTCATAAAATTATCTCATATTTTGGTTTTAGTTCCCTTTTTTTTTTTTTGTTATTTTAAGTTATCAAGATTTTATTAAGTTTGCTTTGCTTTACTTTTCTTTACTATTCTCAAGTTCAAGAGAAATTTGAAGGCATAACCATGTTGGCATGTTGTTTTGAAACGTGTGATTGCAGGCGTGAGATTCACTTAAGAAATCACAAGTGATAATAGCCTCCCATGGAAGTATAGGTAGACCAGCTCTGGTCAGGACATGTTGAAGAGGCAGACTAGTAGGTCAACCAGCCAATGCACCACGAGTTCCCAGACATGAAAGGCCTACATACCAACTACCTATGCCAGATGAGGAGGTCTCACAAACACCTCATATTGATCAGCCACCAATAGAATCATCGATAGGATCTACTCCTCGTGAGGAACTGAGACCTAGATGACAGGACCCCCAGCCAATCGAGAGAGCTAGGGCAGTTAATGTGAACACAGATGACCGAGCACTTGGAACGATTTTTACGCTTCCAACCCTCTAAGTTCTTTGGGAATCCAGATGATCAGAAGGCAGAAGAGTGGATAGAAAGTCTGGAAGTTATATTTGAAACTTGACACTATCCCGATGAGCAAAAGGCGAGATTTGCCACATTTCTCTTGATGGGGCATGCTAGAGGTTGGTGGAGGATGATTGATCGTCGATGAATAACTATGTGGACCTACCGAACATGGGATAATTTTACCAAGGAGTTCAAAAAGAAATATATACCCTTGGTAGTCAAGTAGTCTAGGGAGCATGAGTTCATGGATTTGATTCAAGGAGGTCAGTCGGTGAGTTAGTATGAAGCAACATTTAGCCGACTTCTCTAGTATGCCCTTTATATTCAAGAAGATGAAGACCGGCAGACACAGTGGTTTGTGCAAGGGCTCCGACTAGAACTTCGGCAGGGGTTGGCTATTTGTGATATTCTGAATTTTGACCAGGCGGTAAATAAAGCATTAAAGTTGGAGTAAGAATTACAAGAAATTCGGAAGATTAAAGAGCGAGGTCGAAAAGGAGGACCATATCCAGCAGGGGAGAGTAGCGCTAGTAGGTAACATCCCAAGCTACAAACTGGGGGTTTTTCCCAACAAACTCCCCAGACGGGCGGCATAAGACAGGCTCTGAATAAAGCACCCATGCAATGTGGTTTTTGTGAATCAACAAGCTATGAAGAGTTGAACTATTGGAAAAAAGTAGCTTACACTACGGAAGTGACCAACACTTCCTAAAGGACTGTCCCGGGAAAAGAAACCCATCACCTATGGAGAGGGGAAAAGCTGTAGCGGGAGCTGGAGGGAAATAAAAGATTTGGGCCCATGTCTATGCACTAATTGGCGAAGAGGTGCCAAGTTGTAGAAGGTATGATTTCTATTCTTAAAACTTATGGTAAAGTTTCGTATGATCTAGGTGCCTCACATTCTTTTATATCTGTTGCCTTTTCACAAAAATTAAAAATGCAAGCTGAGACCATGGCATACCAAGTAGAGGTTCAAACACCCTTGGGAGTGGGGTTGGTAACTGACACCATGTTTCGGGATTGCCCAATGGAGATCGAGGCCCAGTGTATCCAGCCAATCTGATACAAATGTCCATTCAGGGGTACAATGTAATACTCGAAATGGATTGGCTATACCATCATAAAGCTCAGATGGATTGTTATACCAAGTGTATTACGCTTGGGGAAGGGACATCCATAGCAAAAAGCCTATCGGCAGGCAAAAGTTCCCCGATATTGATAATATCAGCATTAGAGGCAAGATGGATATTGAAAAAAAAGTGGGCAAAGATTTCTGGCATACTTGATTAACAAACCACAAAACACTACTAAGCTTGAAGAAGTGGATGTAGTAGAGGAATACCCAGATGTATTCCCTAAAGAGTTGAATTCATTGCCTCCTGACCGAGAGATAGAGTTTGTTATACATACTCTGCCGGAGGCAACAACATTCTCCAAGACCCCATACAGAATGGCACTTGCAGAACTGAAAGAGTTGAAAAGTTAGCTGCAAGAACTATTGGAGAAAAAGTTTATCGAACCCAGCACATCTCCGTGGGGAGCCCCAGTAGTGTTTATAAAGAAGAAGGATATGACTTTGAGGATATGCATTGGCGATAGAGAATTGAACAAGGTCATCGTCGAGAATAAGTATCATCTGTCGTATGTTGAAGAGCTATTTGATCTACTACAAGGATCTAAGATCTTCTCGAAGCTGGACTTGAGGAAGGGTTACTATCAGCTGAGAATTAGAGAAGAAGACATTCCAAAGACGACCTTCAATTCTCGATATGGCCACTTTGAATTCGTGGTAATGCCATTTGGTCTAACTAATGCCCAGCGGCATTCATGGACTTAATGCATCGAATCTTCAGACCATATCTAGATCAATTCATAGTCATTTTCATTGATGATATATTGGTTTTCTCCAAGTCCAAAGAAGAGCATATGAAACACTTACACATCGTTCTTAAAACTCTGAGAGAGCATAAGATGTATGCTAAATTTAGTAAGTATGAATTATGGATAGATAGAGTAGCTTCTTTAGGTCATGTTATTACTCAACATGGGGTAGAAGCCAACCCTTCTAAAGTGGAAGTAATTGTCAACTGGAAAAGACCCAAAAATGTTACTGAGGTATAAAGCTTTTTAGGATTGGCTAGCTACTACTGAAGGTTCGTCTAAGATTTTTCAAAGATAGCTGGTCCGTTAACTGAACTGACCCAGAAAGATCAGCCATTCAAATGGAATGAGGATTGTTAGAAGAGTTTTCAAAAACTGAAGAACCGACTAACTACAGCCCTAATTTTGGCTCTTCCAGATGGGTTGAAGGATTTTGTGGTATATATAGATGATTTCCTCAAAGGACTAGGATGCGTATTAATGCAGAAAGGGTCGCATCATCGAATACGCATCATGAAAGTTAAAGCCCCATGAGGAAAATTATCCAATTCATGACCTGGAACTAGCGATCACTTTGCATTATCAAAGTGGAGGCACTATCTTTATGGAGCCACGTTCGAGGTTTATACAATCACAAAAGCCTCCAATACTTACATTCACAAAAAGACTTAAACATGAGACAAGGAGGTGGTTAGAATTCTTGGAAGATTATGATTTCTCCATCGCTTACCACACTGGGAAGGTGAATGTAGTGGCTGATGCCTTGAGCCGGAAAGCAAGAATGGCTCATTTGCAAGGGACAGAAGCGTCTAGTGGGTTAAATTCAGGTGTTATGATAAGATTGAAACAACGGGTTTGGATTGCGGGCATAACAGTAAAACCTAAACTGTATGACAAAATTCGTTGAGCCCAGGCCAGTGATGAATGAATAGTAGAATAGAGAAAAAGAGTTGAGGGTTCTGTGGAGTCCGAGTTTGGTATTGACGACCGAGGTACCTTATTATTCCATAAGAGGTTGTGTGTGCCAGAACAGATTAAAGAAAGATTATTACAAAAAGCACACAAAACTAAGTTCTACGTACATCCAAGAAGCACAAAGATGTATCAGGATCTAAAGAAGCAATTCTAGTGGAATGGAATAAAGAGAGATGTTGCTAATTATGTGCAGAAGTGCTTGACTTGCCAACTCGTAAAAGCAGAACATCAGCTGTTGTCAGGGTTGCTGCAGCTGCTTCCGATTCCTAATTGGAAATAGGAGCAGGTCACAATGGCCTTCGTGACTGGTCTACCAAAGGCATGAGGAGGTTATGATAGTATTTGGGTGATAGGAGATCGGCTGACCAAGTCTGTTCACTTCTTGCCAATCGAGACACGGTATAATGTTGAGAAGCTAGCCAAACTGTACATTAAAGAAATTGTCTGATTGCATGGAATTCTGACCAGTATTGTATCAGATCGAAATCCAAAGTTAACATCAAGACTTTGGAAGGGTCTACTGGAGCATCTAGGAACCAGATTACGATTTAGCTCCACCGTTCATCCTTAGATGGATGGGCAATCGAAAAGAGTTATTCGTATCTTGGAGATATGCTATGGGAATGTGTTTTAGATTTTGAAAGAAGTTGGGCCCGACACTTGCCACTAATAGAATTTGCATACAACAACAGCTATCAGTTAACTATTCAGATGGCACCGTACGAAGCATTATACAGTTGGAAGTATCAGTCACCATTATATTGGGATCTGGAAGAGCACAGAGTTAGCACCGATAAGACTCCCGAAACTATAAGACCTGAGTTGATTCAAGAAACAATTGAAAAGATACAAGTTATTAAGCAGCGAATGAAGGCAGCCCAGGATCGATAAAAGAGTTATGCCAATAAGTGAATGAAGGATTTGAAGTTTGAGATTGGTGATCGAGTATTCCTTAAGGTATCTCCGAGGAAGGGGGTTAGACGAATTGGTAAAGGCGAAAAACTTAGTCCAAGGTACGTTGGGCCGTATAAAGTATGTGAAAGAATTGGACCAATGGCATATCGTCTTATACTACCCCAGGATCTAGCAGAAATACACGACGTTTTTCACATGTCGCAACTTCAAAAATATTACCCTAATCCTTCCCACGTCGTATCACCTGAACTTATGCAACTGAAGAGTGATATGACATATGAGGAACAACCAATTCGCATCCTAGACTGAAAGTTTTGAGAGCTTAGAAATAAGAGAATATCACAAATAAAGGTATTATGGTGTAATCATAACGTGGAAGAAGCTACTTGGGAACAAGAGGATCTCATGCGCCAACAATATCCCAAACTCTTCCAGTATTCAGGTGAGAATCTAGGGGCCAGATTCTTTTAGAGGGGGAGGTCTGTAACATCCCTGATTATTTCACTATTTATGTTAATTATTATTTCATGATTTATGTTAATTGTTATTTCATTTTATTTTTTGATTTATGAAATTTTATTTTATTTAATTAATTTATAAAGTTTTGGCGTCAATTCATAAATTTTGAAAACTTGATTGAACATTTTCTTTAAACTTTGGGGCTTGCATGGAAGGATTGAAGTCAATTAAGGTCTAGATCTTATTTCCACAAACAAGAAGGCTGAATTGAATAACTTATATAAATTGAGGGCTAAATTTCAAATTCAGAAAATTGAATTTTACAAAACATTTTTCCTTCATTTTTTTTTCCTTCCATTTTTCTTTCTTCCTTATTCTCTCCCGTGCCACACTCTCACCACCTTCACCACCTTCGGCTACTTCCCTCCCTTCTAACATCACAAACCATCTCTCCATACCCTCAGCCACACCTTGCACCCACATGCACCACCCAACGCCATGGAAACGGTGACCGGTGGTTGAAGGCTATCCAGGCTTCAAAACTGAAAACAAGTTGGAGATTTGGACTCAGAAGGATGAGACACAACCAACAGTGGTGGTTTTGCATTTTTCCGGCATCGGCCGCGGGAGGACATTTTTCTCCCCTCAACGTGACGAACACAACCGTGTGTTTAGTTCATGAATCTAAGGTCTCGTTGATTGGATCGTGGTAAAGGATTGGAAGAAGAGTTTTGTTATACATGTATATATGCATATTGTACCGTTATCTCGTTTAACTTTGTAATTTTTTGATAATGAGAATTTATATATAGATTGATATGTGTTTCGCATGTTTGGAATATTGTGTAGTTAGTGGACCTAGATTTATCTCGTTATAGCCTAAGTTTGGACTAAATGAATTTATTAATTGATTAAACCCTAAATTGTGGATTTAAGACCTAAGTGATACTCGATGGAACTGATTATGAAGAATTGAGTTATTATTATAATTTTTGGACAATATTATGAGAATGATTAAGTAATTGAGGATTAGTATATGTTCCGTTATTAAATGATATGAAAATTTGGATTATTTTGGCAATAATGACTTTATTAGTTATTTTGGGCCAATAGTATTGTTTAAGTTCTATAACGATTATATATTAATCGGCTAACTAGTGATTTTAGATTATTAATGGTTAATTAGATTAGTAGAGTTGAATATGGATTTTGATTGTAAAAATATTATTTTGTATAGGTGACGACAATGTG
This sequence comes from Jacaranda mimosifolia, assembly GCA_018894105.1. NCBI lineage: Eukaryota > Viridiplantae > Streptophyta > Magnoliopsida > Lamiales > Bignoniaceae > Jacaranda > Jacaranda mimosifolia. The sequence goes on along the minus strand of CM032120.1, from coordinate 33,854,492 downwards.
GGTCCCACATACCAGTAGGCGGCAATAGATTCTTTTTGGATATTGGAGGTGAGGGTCTGCCAATCTAGCACTTCATTTCACTTTTTGGTATTTATGATAAACCCCTGTGTGGGTTACTATTTCTGAACTGATTGTACTGTTATTGAAATTCGGGATCTGTTAAGATCTCTTTGATATTCTGTTATCTGATTCGGACCCCCTATGAGGGTTATTTCTGTTATGATTCTATTTTTGATTTGTTCTGGCACTCAAAACGTTTATCTGATATATGTTATCTGTTCATTTTGTTATCTATCATGTTGTCTGTACTGTTCTGATATCCGACTATCCTATTATTCAACTGTTCGCTATACTGTCTGTTGTGATATATGTATTGTCATTTACTGTTACTGTTTGCCTTGTTGGTATTATCGTTATATGGTATTAGCAGTGTGCTAGGGATTTCCCCCTGTGCATCTGCCAACTGTTTATTGATCTGTTACTGAATGGCCAAGGGCTTGATCGGTACGCAAGGGATTTCCCCATTGGTATGAATGGTACGCTAGGGATTCCCCCTTGGGTATTGGGCAGTGCACTAGGGATTTCCCCCTAGGCATCACTGTGCGCCATACACTCCGTATGGGCACAACCATGCGCCAATCTACCATGCTTTGGCAATACTGTCTGACTGTCTGGTATAAGGATAACCTAGTATACATGACTAGTTATATGCTATTGGAATGCATATACTTTGGGTTTGCTTTACCTGATTGTTTCCTATCTGTTTGAAATCTGTTTATGGAGCAATAAGGCAAGAGAGTTTCCTGTTTTGGTATTGATACTGTCTAATTCTGAATCTATCTTGTTCTGTATGTTTAATTGATTTGACTGTAAATTTTGATCTGTTGAGTTGATGGTTCCTTGATAGATCTCTATTGTTATCTTGTTATTATCCCTCACTAAGTCCTTTGGACTTACCCTCTTGCATTATGCTATTTGTTCAGGCAGCTATAGGTGATGGAAAGTACATTTTGAGCCGGAAGCGTGAAGCATGTGTTTTATAATAGCACTTGGATATATATATGTGTGCCTAGGTCTCTTTTGAACTTGCGGTTTTCTAAACTTAGAATGTTTATGATATGTAAGTTTGAATTGTGATCTTGAGTATGTAAATATTATGAATTATGATTCGAGACAACTTATGGTATGTACTTAAGAGATTGTGAACCTGTTAAGTTAAATATGTTGATGTTTATTGTGATAGGTTTTGAATTGTTATTATGGGTCTTATATGATGAATGAGTTTGATAGGTTAAGACTGAACTGTGTAGTGTCTCATTTTCGGGGTTACCATGAGTGGGATGCTACATTTTTCATGTTTAATAAATTCTTTTTTTATTTATATAGATATAACAACTTTATATTTGACTAAAGTAATACACCATTCAATTATTTTTGATTAAAAACTTAATAGATAAAAATTATTTAATTATTTGATTTCAAATGAATTATTTTTATATCTTATTAAATAATTATTTTTGAATGACTTAGAACTTTTAAATATATGAATTTTAAATAATTTATATTAACTTTATTTTAAAAGTAAAAAAAATATTTAACAACGATGGTTGCCTCTTAATATTGTGACTTGCTTAAAAAAACTTTACAATTTATCTGTTTCTTATAAAAAGGATAGACAATTATTTATGTGAACTATCAAATCATCATTTTCTTGGTAAAAATTTGAACTTTGAGAAATATTATAAATTAATTGATATGTAATTCCTCAATTCATTAATTTTTTTATAAAATTTAACTATTTTTATGATGATCTTTTTCTAGATAATATTTTTAAGTAAAACAATATATATAAGTTTTAATAAATGATGTAATTTGAATCTATAATTTATTTTTAATATAAAAATCTACTTTTCATAATATTTATAAACTCTCAATTTTATTTTTATATTATCAAAATTTTCAACTATAATCATTTTTAATTTTTAACAACATAACAGTGGAAATTACATTCTCAATTATTTGAAGTAGATTTTTTTTGTAGTAAACATATATGGTTGATGTAGTCCAAACTTTTCAAAAGTTTGATAAATTATCACTTAATTAAATAGCAAATGATATTAATTTTTATATTTTAATATATTTATTTACATAGTTTTATATTTATATTGCGTATTTTTTTTTATATCTTGGCAAAGTAATTATTCATAAAAGAATATTTTTGCATGTGCAAATACTAATATTTGAATTTAATGGCAAATCAAAAAATTTATTCCAAATCAAGTATTGTATTAAACTATCTATACAATTTGCACTTATGAAAAGAAATTCATATAACATTGATATTATATTTTGATATTGAAATTTACTTAATATTTTGTGATTATTTACATAATATATGATAATTTTAAAAATAATGAAATAACTCTCTAAATAAAAATAAATAAATTTTACTTACTATAGTTGTATCAAACATTAAAAATATTTTAGTTTATAAAATATGACATGTTACAAATGACATATCATATTAGTGATAAGATAACATCCTAATATAAGTTGTTTTGATAAATTAAGTACAGATTATATATTTACTCTATACTTGATATTTTTAAAATCTCAAATATTATGAAAATTGTAATTATGACTTCTACATTATTAAGAAATCATACAAAAAGGCTTTATATTGTGGAAAAATTAGTTTGCTCATTTATCATATCAAATATGTATAATATAAATTATCAACCAATTTAGAAAATGAATGGAATAAATTATTCTGCTCTATTTTTATTATTTTAAATTTTTTTGTATAATATATAATTAGAGTTAGCAATTCTTGATATTTGATAGTTTATTCAAGTACAAATTATCTTCATGTTTAATTTTTTTCAGTTGAAATATTTGTATTATGTTATCTAATAATAGATTTTCCTTCCTTAAGTATTAAAAATAATTACAGCATATTTTTTTAATCACATAAAATAAAATGAATATTATTATAGAATAAGTTGTTTTAGTATTAAAATTAATTTCGTGCATCGCATTAAACACATGCTAGTATATATATGGATCATTAATGTTTTACAGAAATTAATATTGTGAACAATTATTATCTTAGTTTCTTTTGTTCATACATGGAACTAGCTAGCCTTGTCATGACTTTTTAGGATATTTGGTGTGTGGTAGTTTCACTCATGCACTTTTTAAGACCTTTAAGAGGTCATGGTACGTCATTCTTTAATTAATTTGTCCCTGTCTTAAAATAACTAGAAGAAATATATATATATATACACATGTATGTATATATGTTTCTTGAACCAACCAACGTAATCCTTTACTGAATCTATGATCTTGACCTTGTTCGCCTTCCATCGAATACAATTTGTATTTTGCAACCCTTTTCCCTTCTCTTTAACTCTCCACCACTGTACGTACCACACCACGGCCCTGAAATCCGCCGACGTCTCGGGTTGAAATCTTCGTACGTAGAAATTTGAGAGCCGCGCCGGTGAGTCCATTATGATAATTGCCCTTCCCATCTTCCGAGTTCCGGCCGCCTAACCCATCCATTTGGCCTTCCACGTCGTCATGGTACATCGTATGGACAATTCACACTACCATACATCCGGTAATTAATGGCAAAAATGTCATCTGGGGTTTTTGTTAAATTAAATGAAATAAAATTGTGAGCCGCCCTGCTGAACATGTGGTCATAAATTGACTTCATAATTTTCTATTCCACATTTAACTAAATATTGAAAGAAAAAGAATGTCTATATATCATACAAGTTTTGTCCAAAAAATTCATATGTATTTATTGAATATATCTTTTGAACAAGTTAATCATAGCCTAATATCAAAATGCACTCAATAAATTTATAAGCAATTCTCATATCCAAAGGCCTCTCTTATTAACTCATGGATTTCTACTGCTATCTTGTACACCAGCACAAAAATTAAATGTGTTATTTTTAAATAAGTTTTCTGGGACCCGTTGGTCTCTAATATTATAATTACTAGTAACTTTGCTACAATTTGTGTGTATTAAAACTTTTTGCAGTATAAAATAGCATAGAATATTTTTATTTATTTTTATATAATACTCTTTTCTTTTTATATCAATGTATTTATTTAAATTTTTAACATTAATAAACAAAAATTATAATAAATAAAATAATTAAAACATAAAATATAAAATTTTGAAGAGGGAGAAAAAATATTAAAGAGTAAAGAAGTAAACTATAATTTTAATTTTATTAATTCATTATAAAACATATCAAATTAATTATTAAGAGTCAGTTGATCTATGAATAATATAAAGTATAGAAAATTGGAGTTGCACAGACAAACCCCACAAAATTGGTATTTGAAACATCAAGAAATTCACCAAGCGTTACTGTAATACATGCTTGCTCTACACATTAATGTTGTTGGATTAACAATTCAGCTTGATTTTATTAGCTAGGGGAAATGTCTCATTTATGTTCTTCTTCTTCTTCTTCTTTTTTTATTTTTTATTTTTCTCTTTTTGTCTTAAAATATATTTCCTATTTACCAATCATTAGATGTGAATAGAATGACTTTAGGTGGTGATTGGTATGCAGGAATGGAATTAGATGGGAATGAGATGACTTTAGGAATGGAACGAAGTTGGGAATGGAATGGTATTAGTATAGTTTATCTTATGATTAGTATGTACAAGGAATGAAAAAGGAATAGAATCTCCATTCGCTTTTTAATTTCATTCTAATGATTGGTAAATAGGAATGACCAATTGGAATGGAACAAATTTTTTAGGTGGTGATTGGTATGCATGAATGGAATTAGATGGGAATGAGATGACTTTAGGAATAAAATGGACTGCGGAAAAGGAATGGTGCTGGTATAACTAATCATATGCTTGATATGTTCTACGAATAAAAAATGAATGGAATTGATTTTATTCTCAAGATTGGTATTAAAAATAACTGGGCAGGAATGTAATAAAATTTTTTAAATGACCAAACGACCCATTTGTAAAAAAATATTAATAAATATTTTTTATATATTATTATAAAAAATATTTGTGGGATAAGTCTATAATTATGTAGTTTTAATATTACTTTTAATGTTATTCAAATTATATTAATAAATATATGCATTTTATATCTCATCATAACATAAAAAAAGTATAAATACAATTCCGTTAAAATTTTCTTTCTATAATTATAACTTTGCAAGCTCTTTTATCTTTTTGATAAAATATTATTAAAAAATTATAAAATATTTTATAACTAAAGTGGTTAATTTTTTTCTGATAAGGTAAGAACACCTTTATTGCACTTTTTAACAAGTTTAATCTGAAGTGTCATTAATATAATCCACGACTCTTCATTTATTGATTATATATATTTTTTAATCATTGGAAGAGATGTATGTATAATTAATGTTTTTAAATGATATATAGATAATTTTTTATTAGGCATCGACCAAGTTGATGATGCTTTTATTTTTTATATTGTGAAAATTGAAAGATGCATAATTGTTCTTATTTTTTTATTTTTTATTTTTATTTTTTTAATACTTTATAATAATTTAATATTTTTATTAATTTTAATAAAAAATATATGAGTAAAATATATAATTAAATCAAAACATGTAACAATCAAATAAGTTAGAACATAATATCAGATATTTACAAATTGAAGGTTTTTTTTTTAAACAAAAATAAAAGTCTTTTGTTAAATTTGGAGGGTAATTTTGTGAAAGAAAAATATAGATTTATTCCCAATGGATTGGGATATCTAAACCCATGGGGGGAGAGAAAATAGCTAAACCCATACCTTTGGGAATGGGATTCCTATGGAAATTGTAGGCATGGCAATGAGTTCGGGTAATTTGGGGCCCCGCCCCGAATGGGGCGGGTACCGAGTCCAAATATTCAAGACCCGGTGGGGTCAAAGGTGGGTTACGGGTTTTACTAAACTCGCCCCGTTTAATAATAAATAATTAAATGTATTAATATATAAATATAATTTTAGTTAAAACTTAAAAACTTTGGACTCTTTTTATGGAATCTTCATCTGAGTTTCGCATTCCATGAACTAATTTTGGTTAGATTTCTTATTGTAATGAGTGAATCAAGTGGGGGAAAAAAACCCTGGTTAAACGGGTTAGACCCATCGGGTTTGGAGCCAAACGGGAGACGAGGTGGGGCGGGACCAAATGAAAGGTGTGACGGGGGGTTTTGGTTACAACAATTGTCATGCTGGGTGGGTTCCAGGTCTGGCCAAACTCGCCACGTTGCCATGTATAGGAAATGGGGATTTCTATCTCCAAAGTATAGCAATATTAGATTTTGGAATAGAGTTGGGAATGCCCATTTCATTTCTGTCACATTCCTGCATACCAATCATATCATAAAAGTTTTTTAGGATATGTGGTAGTACGTAGCACCAACTAGGGCTGTAAATGGATATTCAAAAATTTGTTTACCGTTCGCATTCGTATCCATTTATACAAAATTTATCTGCATCCGTTTAAAACGGATATTATCTGTATTCGATTAGTAGATATTCGATTATAAATGGATACGAATATGGTAAATGCGTATATGATCCGTTTAATATCCGATCCGAATATATATTTATTAAATAATATATTATTTATATTTTTCAATAAAAATCTCATAATCCATATATATATATATATATAAGTTATAATTGAAGAATTGGGAAGAAAAAAAGAATAAATTTAAAAAATTATTGTAATATAGAGAAAAAATTGAAAAATAAAGTTAATCAACATAGTTATTGTTGGTTGACTTTATAATTAATATACTTAAATACCATTATTATTATTAATAAGTACTAATAATCCATTATAAAGTCAATTATTAATTAAAAAATATATTATTTATTTGATTGTTTTCATTTTAATGAAATTATATAGTTCTTTCTATTAATTAAAATATATATTTGTTATAGGTTCTTAGATTCACATATTTGAATATTCATAAATGAATATCTAAATAATTATCATCGAATAATTTGAATACGGATAAGTTTAATAAAATATGAATGTATTTGAATAACTATAATCGAATACGGATATGTCCGAATCTGATCGATATTCGACGGATACGAATTTGAATATCATTTTTAAATATCCTTCAAATCCGTATCCGTATCCGAATATTCAAAAAGTTAAACGGATATGAATATGGAAATAGTGTATCCGATTCATTTAATATCCGTTTACACCCCTAGCACCAACTTCTACTAAATATTTTTAGGTCAGCCAATTTATCTCTGCAAATATTATAAAACATATATGTATGTGCACAAGTCTTAATAAGTAGAGAAAAATTAATCAAATTATTTGATATTTGACTTAAAATTAATTACTAAAAAGGGTTGTTTCAATTCGTTCCGCTGCGCATAATAAATCAAATTTAAGTATCTAAATTTTTTGTTTAATATAACTAATTTAATTAAAGTTCGACCCGCTCAAATCAAAAAGTGCATGGTTAAAGAATGAATATCATTTTTAAATATCCGTCAAATCCATATCCGTATCCGAATATTCGAAAAGTTAAACGGATACGAATATGAAAACAGTGTATCCGATCCATTTAATATCCGTTTACACCCCTAGCACCAACTTCTACTAAATATTTTTAGGTCAGCCAATTTATCTTTGCAAATATTATAAAACATATATGTATGTGCACAAGTCTTAATAAGTAGAGAAAAATTAATCAAATTATTTGATATTTGATTTAAAATTAATTACTAAAAAGAGTTGTTTCAATTCGTTCCGCTGCACATAATAAATCAAATTTAAATATCTAAATTTTTTGTTTAATATAACTAATTTAATTAAAGTTCGACCCGCTCAAATCAAAAAGTGCATGGTTAAAGAATGAAATAGTATTTGTAAAACTCGAATTTGATCTGTTTTCTCAATTAAAGCTTCCACAAAATAACACATTTAACAATTATCGGATGAAGTCCAAATGGAATATATATGAAACTAGCTTGATGAAGAACTCTTTTAAATTTCAGTGTAACGCAAATTTCATGTCTGCAAAATAAAATTGTAAAATAAGAAAATTTATATAATAAAAATGAAATTTATTTAAATTTTTGATGTGGATACAATTCCTAATCTCATTTTCTAATTCTTTCAATTTTGATCAGCTCAGCGATAAATGTCTTGAACATCGTGAATTTCTTTGAATTTGATTTGAAAAATAACATTTCGCGTCGTAATTTCAAATCAAACACAGAGATTTAATGAGCTCTATGATGAACACCTTAAACGTTGTGGATCTCTTTAGATTTTATTTGGGAAAATAACGCCAATTTGAGGGTTTCGCATTGTAATTTTGAATGGAATGCCGTAATTTGATGACCTCTACAATGACCACCCTGAACGCCGTGAATCTCCTTGAATTTGGTTGAGAAAATATTGGAACTCCTTCAAGATCTCTCTTGAATGAGCTTTGATCATCCTTTTATATAGGTATCTAGTAAGAGGCTCCTAAATAGGTTAAACTTCTTTAACAGTTATCTCTTTGATGCATATATTAAAATATAGTATCAAATATAAAGAGATAATATTAAATACCTTTTTTTGATCCATGTACTAAAATATGCTACTTGCACGACTTGGTTAGTGTGAGATTGCTGAGCTACAAGACTTAATTTGATTGACTGTGATGCTACACCTTGACACTTGTTGATATCTAATTTCCGCACAAAATAAATACTAGAGTATTAATTAAAATTACCTATTTATGTTTTAGAATTGAATTTAATAAATTTTAAGATATAAATAGAAATTTTACATCAATAACTAGTATATTATTACCAAGTGTCATTTTTTAATTAGCTAAGAATTAATATGTCTACAAATTCTCCCACTTTAAGACTTGGTATAGGATGTGTTGATCATCCACGAAAGAGGCGAGGCTTGAAATATTCGAGAATTTTTCCTTTTCTCTCTTTTTTTCACATACGTTTGCAACAAGAACGTCTTCTAAGCATTCCTTGATCTATGGGCCCTTCTAAAAACACACGCCACACTACCATTGAGAACTACAAATCTCTTTACGGGATCTTCATGGACTTTATGGATTACCAATACATGGAAATTTTTATGATAAAGTTGTACCATCTGCCAAGCAACTGTTGGGTGCTGACACCTACCAACCTTCTCTACCACTAAATTGCAAACATTTATTTGTAGAATATTATACTCTTATGAAGGATTCTAATGGTGTATCTATTTCTGATTGAACTGGCTTTTGGTTCAAAAGCTTAATCTAACATGAACAATCCCCTTTAAGATCATCTCAAAAGAGACTTGTTAAGCTAAAGTTGTCTCGTAATCCTTGTGGGAGCATCAATACATCTCTTCTATCACGTATTAAGGAGTATGATGAATCATTTTTTGTCATTGTTATTGCAGAGAAGCTACATTGTAGCATTCCAACCTCTAGAAGTATTTGAATTTTGCCTCCAAGTTACAAAGACTGGAGCTCTTTGATGGGTATCTTTCATAGTTTATACTCGTGCTGGTTAGGAGTAACATCCAGTTTAGGCTCATGCACCAAGGAGCAAACTTAATTTAGGGTAGAGATTCTATACTTGTGTCCACTTGAATTTGGTTGACAATTTATATTTATGTCAAGTATTCTACTTAAGTTTCACTTTATAGAGAGTTTACACTTTTATCAAGGAGTACATGGGGAGACTTTAACTTAAAGATTTTAAATAGTTTATGCTCGTACCTTGGAGCATTATTGACAGTTTTAACTCTTATCAAAAAGCACATGGGAAGACATTAATTTAAAGATTTCAGAGAGTTTATGTTCATATCTAGAAGCATTATTGACAATTTAAACTCTTATCAAGGAACACTTAGAATTTAGAGACGTGAGTCTTACATTTGAAGACTTGGAGACTTGAGTCTTGGACTTAGAGACTTGGAGGCTTCAGTTTTGGATTTGGATTTGAGTCTTAAATTTGGAGACTTGATTCTTGGACTTGAAAACTTAAAGACTTGAGTTTTGACTTGAATACTTGAAAACCTAAGCTGTGGATTTAGAGACTTGGGGACTTGATTTTGGACTTGAAGACTTGAGCATTCACTTGATGACATGGAGACTTGAGTTTTGGATTTAGAAACTTAGAGACTTAAGTCTTGGACTTGAAGCTTTGGAGACTTGAGTCTTAAATTTAGAGATTGATTCTTGGACTTGGAGACTTGAGTCTTGATTTGAATATTTGGAGATCTGAGTTGTGGATTTAGAGAGAGACTTAAGAGTTGAGTCTTGAGTTTGAAGACCTATAGACTTAGGTTCTAGATTTGGAGATTTGGAGTTTGGAGTTTTGGATTTGGATACTTGGAGACTTGAGAATTTTTAAATAATTTATGCTCTTATTTAGGAACATTATTGACAGTTTAGACTCTTATTAAGGAACACTTGTGATTTGAAGATGAAAGTTAATTGCTTCCAACATCTTCATCATCATAGGTATTACTTGAGTGTTCTTATCTGTCAAAATTCATGTTTATTTCAATATTATGTGCACGAGTTGCCAAATCTTTAAAAGTTTTTTGTTTGATTCCTTGAAGTATATAACAAAAACTCCAATGCATTCTTTAGATACACATCTTAATGGCTGAAGCCTCCAATAATTAATCTTTGTAGTTAAGACTTAAATTTTTTTAGTAATTAATGTAGTTAATGACTGGCTTTTCTTTCCATTGGTGAGAATTGGTGAGTTCAACCATACTAACCATCCTTCGAGTGTTGTAGAAGTGATTGAGAAATTCTTGCTCCAATTGCCCCTAGCTATTGATTGAGCTTACCTCCAAATCAATATACCAATCAAATGTGTTGCCCTTTAATGATCAAACAAATTGCTTTACTAGATGAGCTCCATATGTCCCAACATTATTATAAGTCTCGATGAAATGAGCCACGTGCTGCTTTAGATTGCCTTTGCCATTGAATTGTTGAAACTTAGAGGGATAGTACTAATCAACATCTTTAAGTTGTCATTCCTTTGGGTATATGGCTTGGAGTAAGTCTAGAACTTCCCTCAAGCTTATCTTTGATATTCCCTATAATAAACTTCTTTAGTTGGTTGATGGGATTAGTCTATTTGTGGAAACTTATAGTTTTTTTGTTACAATCTCTTCAGTTTTGGCTAACTATCTCTTTGCAGATATTTTGCCTTCGTCATGAGCCGCAACTTATTTCCCTACTATGTAACTGGCATTATCACTGTCCACTTTGTTTATCAACTTGGAGACTAGAGAGTTTTGCTCTTGGACATGCTTCACGAGTCATTCAATGGAAGTCGTCAAATTTGCAATTTATTCCTCCAAAGTTGTAGCACTTGTCACTATCACCAATGCCATGCATGAGAATTTAATGTAGAGCAAGGAGTAGATGATGCGGATTTTTCCTTTGAGTCTCCACCATATTCATTCATATCAATAAGATGCAATACCACCTTCTTCACGACAAGCTAAGGAGCTACCTTCGAAAATGATTGCAACTTCTTGTGATGAAGCCTACATTTTTTGCTCCAGCACTTGAGGAACATGCGGCAGTAATTTTTAGTGCTGCGATCTTGTAGGCGTCCATTTGATACTTCAATTTTAATAAAAAGAAAAGATGAGAGGTATAGATGGTCCCATTTGGCTTGCCAAAAATTTATAATGCAAAATTTGTGTTTGCAAAATGAAATTACAAGACAAAAAAAAAAAGTACAAATAAATGTGAAATTTATTGAAATTTATAATGTGGATACGATCCCTCTAATCCTCTAATTCTTCCATTCGAAAAATGATTATGAACTTTGATGAGTTCCTCGATAAATGTCTTGAATACTGTGGATTTTTTAAATTTAATTTGAAAAAATAGTACCAATTCAAGGGCTTCGTGCTGTAATTTCGAATCAAATGCTGAAATTTGATGAGCTTCATGATTAACGCCTTGAGCATTGTGGATCTCCTTGAATTTGATTTGAAAAAATAATACCAATTCGAAGACTTTGCACTGTAATCTCAAATCAAATGCCGTAATTTGATGACCTGTGCAATGGATCCCCTTGAATTTAATTGAGAGAATTCTTGAATCCTTCAAGGTCTTTCTTTTTTGCTATGACTTGAGTTGTTCTTGTGTTATTGTGTGTCTTGAATGAGCTTTGATCATCACTTTATATAGGTGTCTAGTACGAGACTTCCAAATGGTTTGAACTTCTTTGATAGTTATCTCTTTGATGAATATATTAAAGTTAATATTAAATATTAAGAGATACTTCACCTTAACACTTGTTGATATATGATTTTACGGACAAAATAAATGTTAGAGTATTAATTAAAATTAACTATTTGTCTTTTGGAATTGAATAAAAACTTTAAATCAATAACTAGTATATTATTTCCAATTGTCATTTTTTAATTGACTGAAAATTAATATGTCTACATCCAATTCTAAAAAAATGTTGCATTAATTTGTCTAACTATTTTCTTTTGATACCTTGATGTGTAATTAATTATATATAAATGTTAATTAATATACTAATATCATACTGTATTTGGTAGTTAAAATAAAGAAAAATGCACTCCATGACATGTTGTACAATAAAAACTATCATTATATATATATATATATATTGATCTAGAAACACAATGCATCATATGTATTTGCAATAAAAAGCCTATGATTACTACATTTATAATACTCCTCTCAATTATTTCACAGCCGGTTTATTTTTGTTTTCAATGCTCGTTTCATTTTCGCCACTATTTAAAAATATGAAACTATCAACCAATATCTATATTTTTTATTGAAAATACTAATTATTTCAATTTTATTTATTTTTCTAAACTAATCATATCATCCTATTATTATATTAATCAAATTCAAATTTAATTTGACATAAAATATTTATCATCATTTCAAACCAATTAAAATATTACATATATTTAAAAAAAACACATCTTTTTAGATATAAAAAATTATAGACCACCTAAAATATACTTACTCTAATAATTATTTTCAAACAGATACATCCAAATATAATTTCATTTTCATCTTCAACACTATAACTAACTTTTCAACTTTTAAAAATGTTACTGAAATTGGAAATGAAAATGGAAATAAAACCAATCCGACTACTTCTTTACACTTAATAAATTGTCATTAACTTATGGTCTTGCATCAAATAAACCAAGAAGCAAAAAGAAAAAAAGACGGAGGGAAAATCCTTGATTTTTATTCCATCATCATAAATAAAACCCACAAGAAAAGAAAAAAGGCATGACGGATGAGATTATTTATGCACGCATGCAGAGTTTCTCAATTTTACCCTTGCCTAGAATCCATGCACAATTTTGGAACATGTTTTCTTGATCCAACGTAATCCTTTGTTGAATCTATTCTTGAGCTTGCCTTCCACAGAGTACAATTTGTATTTGGCGACCCTTTTCCTTCTCTTCAACTCTCCACCACTGTACCACTGCCGTGAAATCGGCCCAGGTTTTGGGTTGAAATCTTTATGCGTAGAAATTTGAGAGCCGCGGGCGGGTCTGTCTGCCCTTCTTCCCGTCGTCCGCGCCCCTAACCCATCCATTCTCTCTATCTCTCTCGTTCTATATTTACTTGTAGAGAGAGAGAGAGAGATAAAGAGAAGAGAAATTAAGAAGGATTTAAGGCCGGGTTAATTTGGCTATAAAATTAAGTGTTGATGATTATCAAATGAATATATGTTTTGGAAGAGGATATAGAGTGTGGGAATATTTGTTATTCTTTTTGTAAGGTTTTCGTGAAATGGAATATTAAATGGTTTTCTTAATCTGTTGAGTTGATTGATGATGAGTAGGTGCCATTGTGGGAGGTATGATAAGACCGTACCCATGCATCCATGCAATAGACGTTCTAAAATCCAAAGCTTAAAGAATGGATGATTAGGAGGAAAAACCGTAAGAGAATAATACGGAGGGCCGCAGGACTTTTTAGTTTGTTACATATATCTAATGGATTGTCCTAAATTAATATCGCTATTAATGCATGTTTAATTTTGTCACACCCCAACTTAATAAAATAAAGTAGGATTTTTATACATAAATTAAATCAATAAAAAGACTACAACTTGAAAGTTGCTCCTTATCTCTTGACCTTGCTAATTCTCCTTCATATCTGAAAATGTCAACAAAAAGAGTGAGTTTGAAAGCCCAGCAAGCATTTTACATATATTTAAGATGCAAAATATTCAAAATACCTTATAATTAACATGACCATGAGACTATAACACCCAAAAATCGGTGGACAAACCACCACCATATCAAAATTCACAAACTTTCGTATCATAGAAACATAAAACACATTATGTACTCCTGATAACACTAGTGGTAATGCAAGTCTATAAGCAAGCTTTCCAACTTTTTCGAAGATTTAAAATGGCTCCACAAATCAAGAACTTAAATTTCCATGAATTCCAAATCTCAACACCCCTTTTGTAGGGAAGATCTTGAGAAAAACATGCTCTCCCACTTGAAACTCCTCAACTCCAATGACATTTATAAACTAATCAAACTCAATCCCAATAATCTCAACAAACTTAGTAGGTGGCCTAGAAACTGACTCACTACTGGATTCGAGTGCGATCTCCACTAGATCATCAATAGTATTAAGAATTTCATAACAATTGTGTCAAGTTTCCTTAATAACTTGCTTGAGTTCCTTACGAGCCATAGACAAAGGTTTCCTTAAGTTCTTCATTGTCATGATTAACTTTTTCTAATTCCTTTCGAAATGCAAAATTCTCTCCTTGATCACGTTCTCTTCAAATTTATGATGATTCTATAAAATGTTACAACCATCTTGTCTTATAATAAAGGGGTAACCTTTCTAGATGGACTTCCCACTTCATTTAAAGAACTCGTGGCCTTCAAATGTATTTTTGTGATGTCCTAGAACTGTCTTGGTAGAAGGTCTAAATTGAGATGATTCCATACCTACACAAAAATAGCTAGGTGATTAACCTAAAACAATAATAGTTCAAATATTCATATCTCCAAATGCAACAACTTAGGTCTAACCTATTGCTCTGATACCATTTTGTCACACCCCAACTTAATAAAATAAAATAGGATTTTTATACATAAATTAAATCAATAAAAAGACTACAACTTGAAAGTTGCTCCTTATATTTTGAACTTGCTAATTCTCCTCCATATCTGAAAATGTCAACAAAAAGAGTGAGCTCGAAAGCCCAGGAAGCATTTTACATATATTTAAGATGAAAAATAGTGAAAATAACTTATAATTAACATGACCATGAGATTATAACACCCAAAATTGGTGGACAAACCACCGCCATATCAAAATTCACAAAGTATTCAAAACTAGTTTCGAGCTGGCATATTCAAAGATTTGTATCACATAGATTTCATATCATATAGCAAAGTGTTATAGTCAACATGGCTATGCAAAACATATTCTCATATTAAGGATTGTGAACATTTCAAACCTTAAACATATGCAAAACACTCACCTTTCAAATTCTTATAAAACTAAGTAAAAACACTCTTCAAGAATCTTCCTCTCCTAATTCTTTCTCCAATACTTTCTCTTCCTCTTCTAACATTTTCTACTCATAAGATATGTATGTTTCCACATATTCCCAACATATATATATATATATGGGCAATTTTGTAACTTATAAATTAATTCCCACTATCTCTCAATAATACACCACTCTTTCCATTCTTAAATGAGATACACCTATACATATACTTGAATAAATAGGTTATTACTCTATATTCCCCCATCATTTCATGATAAATACCCACTATCTTCCTCATTCTTAAGGGATACCCCTTCATATTCCACTTGTAACTTATAACCATAATTTCAAGAATAATAGTCCACTAATTGTCATTACTTATTTGAGTTAATAAATTAATTTGTTATTATTAATTTTTATTATTGTTTGGGGCATTACAAATTTACAACAGGAAATTCAAAGAAAGTTCAATGGAGTTTCAACGAATACTAAGTTTTAATTTTTAATTTCCATGCAAATTGATAGAAATAACTAGAAATTTAGTAGACTTTGTTATTTTTAATTTACACAAGTGTGTGTGTGTGTGTATCTATAAGTTTAAATATTTGTAGAATGACATGTATATAGACATCGAGTTATTAAATATTGATATAATTAAAAGTTCGTGCATCCAATTTAAGATAATAATGACATAACTTTGGTTTGGTAGTGAATTAATAATATCAATCCTTAGTTATATGTTGGTAAATATAGTTGGAACATGTGTGGTTTTAGTTGGGTGAAAGAGTTGGATATAATTACGTACATCTAGATAGCTATAGGGCATAGGAACAACTAGCAGATAGATCAAGAGTAAGCTAGAAACAAAATTGCTCCACATTGATGTTAATTAATTAATAGATTTTTGACAATGATCAGATAATTTTGTGAACTCTTTTTTACAAACCGAAAAGTGGGAGTGAATGCATGGATGAGAATTTTGATCTTCAATTGCATGAATGAAATTTGTACGTATTTGGAGTTTATTTATAACTGTTGAAGAGTTTTTTTCACTTGCAACATAATTACTGAAAAAGCGGCACTACTCACTACACACTTTTTATCTCTATAATAACAAGCTTTGATTGGACACTAATTGGATTCTTGGTTACAAATTATTACACCACGTATCAATCACTGAGCAATACAACTCATCGTACTATTTTGCATAAAAAAGATACTATGTAATTTTTTTGAGGAATTTTAGTACTCCTATAATAGGACAATTGATAATAAAATTATAGAGACCAGATTATCACTATGCTTACTTTAATCATCCATTACACAGGGCCCAAAAGTTTGATGGGTTAACTCGTCCCCCGATTAACTTATCCGTTAATAATTTTACTATTTCACATGACAAATCACATAACCACCCTTAGAGCTGTCACTGTTAAAATGGGGTGAAGACAAATAGCCAAAAAATATTCGTATAAACATCCAAAGTCATGTTTAATCATTAACATCGTCGAATCATAGTGAAAATGGGCGTACAAAAACTACCTTATAATGTGATGCTCTAAATTAATAATGTATGATCCCCAATTGAAATTTAAATTTGCTTACACAGTTTACCAGCAATATTAGATTGGAGGAAGCATGAACCAGGAGAAACCCTTGTCAGCAGGTCCATGCACTCTGGATTAAGCCAAGTTTTACGGTCGTCTTCTTTATTTTCCTCTTTCCCAGGAAAACAGGTCAAATGGCTAACATAAAAGATCACACAAGATTGCTTTGTCATATTTTCCGAATTAAGAGCTAATTTGGGCAGTGGAGGTCAAAACAATCAAACAAGTAACGGAGACAGGTAATAGGCTACCAAGCACTTTGTTGCCGTGGAAAGTGATGAGTCATGATGGCATCTACTCAAGGATCATTCCTTCCAGCATCGGGTTGCTCTCCAGCTTTATCGTCCCTTTTGGACATTTTGGAGCTGCTGTCATACGAGCAACCTGCTCATCTGTATCAGTCGGAAACTAGAATACAGCCAAAGCAAGTCAAAACCGAGCGCACTTCACTTAGCAGACATAGCCTCCTAAACATGTTTTGACTCTCGCTTTGCATGTGCACACATGCTCACACAGTTAATATCCACAAATGCTAGTCTGGCGTAAATTTGCACATGAAGACTTCTTTTAAATAACCAGACAAACAAATAAACGAGAGAGAGAGAGAGAGAGAGAGAGAGAGAGAGCAGTATACTGATTTGTCATTGCAATTAATAACGACCAATCGCTGTATCACCCCAACCACATATACATGCACAAACACAGATACCTTATAAGTAAACCAAGAATGCATGCAAGAGGTCCCAATTGAAATTATGTTAACAGGCTTAAGCAGTATCAATCCGAAGTGGCAAATCTTTATCAGTGACACACTGATATCCCACTTCATTGCTGTATATGGGTAGGATATTGCATTCTTGCCTCCCTTTCAATAAGTACCTGAAAATCAGTCCATGAAAATTTTAGCAGCAACTTCAATTAAAGATGCAAAGGACTTGAAAGAAAAGTTTATATATGACCAAATGCTAGGTAGTCCAATAGTTTGAGAAGTAACTGGTCATCTCAGGAGCTTACTACCGTCTTCTCTGCATGAAAGTTTACTGGTGAAGGACAAATAATTCAAACCACAATAAATTGCATGTTTTTATTTGTGTCAACACACCAAGATTAACAAATATGTGGGACTACATAAAAATCTAAATCAAAAGCTGATATGCAAAACAAAAAGAGGAAAAAAAGGAGAAAAGAAAAAAACACAAAGAAACTTTGTTTCATATAGTCTAATCTAGTCATTATCGAAACAATTACTTTTCTCCTGATAGAATAATAGCTCATTACAAATTACCATTCTGTTAAGTTCACAATCTATTTTGCAGAATGGACGCCAACTAATCTAATACAAGATTGATACAACAAATGCATCAGTCTTTTAATAACACATATTAGGCCTGTATAGAAGCATGAGAAATCCTGAAGTACTTGAAGTGAGGGAGGCTGAATGGATCTTCAAAGAAAACATGCTAACCACTATCTGTGGGACTTATCACACCTCAGTTTCTAGGCATATATAGGGAAAGCAATTGGACCATAAAACATCACTATGTGAGTAGCTGCAGCAGAAAATTGAATAAGGGGCAGCATCTGAGACATCTGTAACACAGAAACAAAATATTAACCCATAAACACGTACAAGTTCATTGAGATTGTATCAAAATTGTTGAAGAAAATATACCTTATGAAAGAAAGTGAAATGGTGTCAGAGAACATATATAGCTAATCAATAATTACTAAGAGACCAAATTGAGTACACTTAGTAGAACACAATTGGTAATTTGCAACATATACAGCAGCTACCATTGCAATGGGACAGAGTTGAAGTCAACTGCTAATGACGGTACGAGTAATGAATCTGGTCGTTTAGAAAGTGAACAATTAAGGCTTCCAAAGATTAAGCTTACAACTCATTTATCAAAGAATCTGAACATCTCTATTACACCACACTTGAGCCCAACTTATCACATGCCAACTGTCCTAGATAGTGTCATGCTACACATATGTCTATGTGTGTGCGTGTGCGTGTGCGTGTGCGTGCGTGCGTGTGTGTGTGTGTGTGTGTGTGTGTGTGAGAGAGAGAGAGAGAGAGGCCTTACATTACATTCCAGCTGTTTATCAGCTAGGCAAAAAACAACATACATGCTGCACATGATGGTAACAATCAAAATTCACAAACTGCTAGTTTCATACATGCTGGCAAAAACTGAGTGAATCCATATGCGGAAAAAGAATAGCATCCAGAAGAATAAAGACCAAGGATATCCAAAAAAATCAGTGCATATTGGCATCAAGTGCTCATATCTACCAATGGTGACAAGACACAGAATGATCTGAACAAATCAATTTAAGCATAACCCAACATAGAGCAACATAAATGAGGAAGCCGAAGAGATTATCCAAACACGCCCCTACATAACTGTTATTTTTCATATGTTGAAAAATCAACATAAACTGTAACAGGAACTATTCATGGAAGACTAGCATCATTTAAAATATTTTTTTTGGCTATATTAAATATGGAATGCTCACAAAGATTATTTTTATAATATAAAGAATAATAATTATTACTCCAGAAGAACAAACTTTCTGGTGACAGCATGGTGATGCTGATGAATTCATGTTCTACATAATCCATTTAAACAGGTAGTCAACTATTAAGAAGATTTGCAGCTTCAGTTTGCTGACTGGCCATCAAGAAATGCTTGAAGTAACTAGAATAGATAAGTTTAGCTTGAAAACCTGCACCAAAAATATAATATGATTCTGAAAATAAGAAGATTTTCAATATAAATCATGCTAACAGGAATAAGCATTACCATCCTAAAGTGTTCCAATTCTTTCTCAACTGACAAATTGATATCCCCAGATAATGGCTCAACAGTATCAGCGGATTGATTTCTTGCCTCACCCTCACAACATACCTAAAAAGTAATCTGCATCAGTGCAACAATAACTGCAAATAACTAATCCTCTACTAATTTTCTCTCGAGAACACTTCCAAGGACAGATACAAATAGAATCATGAGTGATTAAATCCTCAAGTAACTTCGTCTAAGGATTTTAAAGTTTAATATTATTACATTGTTCTCAATTATGGGAAAACTGTGACATCCTTTCAATGCAAGCGAATATGTGGATAAACATAAAAAGAAACGGAAACAAAAGAAAATAGAACAGAAAACATAAAAAGAACGGAAACAAAATTAAGATCAATACAAAGTCAGATTGCACAGAGTAATTTGTTTAAATATCCAAGTTAACATGTCTCCAGAACCGCTACACAGAAGCCTCATCAACTGCTAAGGAAAATAACATCAAATGACTAAAATATGCTCAATTAAAGCAGTTACAGAATGAAATGAACAGTGTTTTATTTGTTATATGTAGAGCAAATTTGAGCTCCAGTGACCCTAAAATCAAGTGTTCAGTATAGGTATGTAAATACTTCCAGAAGAACTTATGTATCCACAGCATCCTAGTTCCAGTCAAGAGGAGAAACAAAATCCCAATGAAACTCATGTAACAAGTAAAACATTGACAAACTACTTTTTGCAACTATAAACTGGGAACTGTAAAATAAAATAAAGAGCTAAACATAAAGGACAAAGCACACTCAAAGTGTATTTCACCGCTTCTTCAACATTACTAAAAGTGGGTAATGAAAATGACGGAATGGTCCAGCCACTGCAACTGCTGCAGACTGATAAAAAACTAGACACTTAAGACTAATTCCAATAAGCATATGGTTTGCCATGCAAGAAAAACCACCTAGGGATCAAGAAACCATCAAAAGAAAATACTCTCTTTTTTATGAGGCTTCTGGGTGAGGGATGTGGCGTGGCCTCCTACTACCTGTGCATAGATCTTTTAATACCTTATGGTGTGCCCTAAATTATTACTAGAACTAATCTCATCTTGCCAAAGAAATAATTTTTCTTATTTAATTCTCAGTCTTATTCAAATCCGTTAAACTTACTTCTTACATATTACATTACTTACACATAAATCTCTCTCTGCAGCTCCTCTCTTTGCATATATAAGTTATTACGGTTTAACATCCAGAAAAGGAAAAATCAAAGAACTTGAGACATTTTCTCTCTTTGTATTTTTTGGTATGTTCAATGTGTTCACAGTTGAATCTTCTTCCATTCCATTGCTTTTCCCCATGCCTTTTGTTCCCATCCCCTCTATCATTTCACCTTTTTTACAAATTATTTAACAATCATCACTAAGATTTCATAAGGATGGCAACTTGAGCAGGTCTGGAGAGACCCAGGGCCTGCCCTCCCAAAACCTTGAAGGACCTGAACCTAGACTCAAGCCGCCTCCCACTAAACCTAGGATGCTCCCCATCTCAAACCCAAACTTGACGTGTTGAACCTGATAGACTTAAGAGTCTTTTAACTATAGAAATATTTAAAAAATAAATTAAGAAAATCATCATAACCTTCAAAATATGAGAAAAGATGTTCTTAACAAAGAAGCAATGATTTGCAAACTCACCTATGTTTGTTTCCATTTTTAAACATTTACAGTTTTATACATTTTCTTTTTACTCTTAGCAACTTGAAAGGAAAACCAACTTATTACGTTTTCATTCTTATTTTTTAATTGGCAAAAAATATTATATTTACATTATATATGAAAGTATATATGTTACAAATACACATTTTCCCATATAAACATATAACATAAATATCTAGTACTTTAGTCACTTGAAGCCACCCTAAGTAAATGATTCAGGCATCCCCCTTAGCATATCCTTACTCTCATGCTTTTATAGGTTTAGGGTTGGTTGGGAGCTACCCAAGCACTAAGGAAGTCCACTTTCATGCATTAGCCATCCACAAAATTAATATACTATATTGATTAGCAAATCATATTCTCACTTGTTCAAGGCTCACAACTAAGCCTGGGTCCAGTCCCTTGTTCTACTTGGTAGGTTGATTCAAAACAAGTATTTGCTTAAATGATAGTCAGAGGACACCTTTGCATTATCTCAGGGAAGTACGTAGTTTGTAGAAGCTATTCAAGAACTAGGTCAATTTTAACAATAAGGACAATCAGCCCTTCGGGGATGCAAAGGCAAGAAGGAGGCAATCGCTCTATGGAAGTCTAGAGGGATTTCCAACTCCAAGAGAGACATAGCGAGTTATGAAAGAGGCTTCTAAACTTCAGTGTCTAGGATAACCGATCATAGTCCAGCTCCGGGAAGTCCAAAGCTCGTAAAATCTCTTTAGGGAAACCTCCCTTCTATTGGTAACTTGACTGAATTCAATTTGGAATTAAGACTCAATGACTTCAGCTAAAGTGATAACTCACATTCTTGCTTTAAGCAATTGGTGGAATGAAATGTTCAGCTTGAGTGGCAAGGAGAAGATCGAACTCTATAACTTCATAATATGTAATTGATGTATGTAATATGTATTTAGGTAGGAGGGTTTGGTCAAGACCTGTGACCTTCCTAGGTCCAAAAAATCAAAAATCTAAAACTTTATGGACTCAAACCCACCCTAAGCAGGAGAATTTCAGGTTTGATTTGGGCCTATTGCCTCCCTTAAGATTTTTTCATCCCCATATTAGTGAAAAATATACAGAGAAATTAAAATATTTCTCCTTTCCAGCATTATGGCATACTATTGTTCTTTGACTACTTTGTCCTTCTAAAAATGTTTCATGAATCATTTTCTTCTTTCTTCTGTTGGGATCTCCTCATAATATGTTTTGATTATGATCCTTTGTAATGATCTTATTCCATATTGCATTAGTTGTAAATAAGGAAAATACCAATTGATTTGATACCACAAAATCAGCAATTTTGTTTGCTCCAATCATGGCTTAATAGTTGGAAGTTTCATATGGAAATCTGCATGATTTTCTGGAAATAAAGAAGAAAAGTTTCTGCTGGAACTTCACATGGAAACCTACAATCAAGGAAGAGTTATTTAAAGAAAGATATCTGCTGGATCAGTCTTCAAGATAATTGTCTAATTCATGCCTAAAATGAAGGACGGAAAATCTGTATAATCTTCCAGCGTCAAGTAAGGAAAGTAGCCGTTGGAACTTCAATATGACAACTTTAAAATCAAAGAAGGAAAGTTACTGTTAGAGTTTTACATAACCACATGACCAAAGCTAATTCCATATATTCAATGAAGAAAGATAAAAGGAAAGATGCCGTTGGAATTTTTATGGCAACCTGGACTCAAGAAAGGGAAGTTACGGCTGGAACTTTATGTGGCAACACGATATGTCTAGAAGATGAAAAAGATTCTGAATGAACTCCATCCATTTAAAAAGATAGAAGACATCTCAAGTCAAGGAAGCCTTTTTCAAAGTTCAGAACTCTACAGGATATTATTCTGGAAGTTGCGCAAGAAGTTTGCTTTTGCCTTCCATCATCCAGTCTGTTAGAAGTTTCTGCGATAGAAGAAGTTGCTTTTTGTGATTGATTTCTTATATCTTGTCTTCTCTATAACTTCACGTTTGTTCAATATAAGTGCAGGTTAAAAATCCTAAGATTATATCTTAGGTAGTGGAGTAGGCTTGCTGAACCACTATAAATCATCGTGTTCATCTTATTTGCTGCTTGTTATCCGTTTGGATCTTTATTTCTGTTATATAAAACCTTTTACAAAAACCTTCTCAAGAAGCGAAAAGTGTTAATTGATTTTGAAAAAGATCAATTCACCCCCCTCTTGATCCCACTTATATTAACAATTTCCTTGTTCTAGAAAGTCGTCCATTAATTTTATATTTTGTAATAAGAACACCTAATTGTGATTGGGTTCGAGAAAATTATCTTGTTTGATTACATTTTCTTTCTTGTCTGTTTTTGCCTTTTCTACTGTCTAAACTATTAACAAACGAGTTTGCTTATCCCATTTTCACAAAAATACGAAATATGTTTTTCATACCTATAACCATCATTTTCAAAGCCAAAAACTTATTTTGTCGAAGAATGACCCACAGCCTTAACATTTGATACATTATCCCAATAATTGAAAAATAATTAAAATCCACTAACTAGAAAAACAATAATTTCTCTTCTTATCCTCACAACTCACAAGGTAATAGGACTCATATTAAATTTAATAATAATTTCTTTTCCCAAAACCATTTGATTATGGGACCTAAAGAACTAACGGGACCAATAAATCAAATGATAATACCTCATCCCAACATTATTTGACTAGTGTGAATGAAGAAAGTAATGGGACCAACAAATTATTACTCATATATTAAGATATCATTTTGCGGGATCAAAATATATCTTACGCTTAAACAAAAGACTTTCAAAGGATGAAGGCTGTGTGTCGAAGACGTCTCATGTACAAATTAATTATATCAAAACATTGTCTCTTACGCCCAAACATGGCTCAGATATTGTTCAGTACCAGACAATTAAAGCATTGATTCAATTACCATAAATCACAACAGAGCTACAGATGAATTGAACAGAAAACAAAAGCAATTTATTTAAAAACAAAGTTACCAGTGATTAACTAAATACCAATGAAAACTTAAAACATTAAATTCAATTACCATAAAGGAAAACAGAACTACAGATACATCTAATAGAAAACAAAAGCAAATTATTTAAAAACAAAGCTATCAATAATTAACTAAATACTAATGAAAACTTCAAGAGGAAAAAAAAAATTGTCAAGAAACATACAGGATTGTGTTTCAAGGCAAACTTGATAAAGATAGTTTTGGACTAAATATAAACAATTGTCAAATACAAAAAAAGATATTAAAGTAGTGAATAGTCCTCTCAACAATTTTCCTTAGAGAAAATCTTGAAGAATGAAAATTTATGCTGGCCCTCTTTTCTTCTTAGTGTCTTCTTATAGCTCCCATTTTTTGCTTGATAGACAATTTTATCAAGTCCTATCAATCATTTGGATTATTGACTGAGGCCAACATTTATTGTAGGCCCAGTGCACGATCTGGCAATTGCTTGATTCATCACCCTTGGGGTTGGGCTCCAATCGTGGAATCCAAATTTAATGGGTGGTGCTAATTTGAGGCATAAGGACTTCTCTCTCCTAGAAAGTCAACATCCAATTACTAGTCTGCCCCTTCAAAAATCTCAACCTATTTTGCATATTTGAAGACCCAAAACTCATCTTCCCAAAATTTTCTTTCTCCTGAAACCCTAAAGTTCCCCCTTTCACACCCATGAATTTCACAAGAGATACAGGAGTTAAACTGATAATTGCAAATAGCTGCCTTTTCACTGCGTCACCTCGTACAGAGGCAGGATTCTTGGGTCTGCTGCTTTGCTTTTGAATTGGCTAATTTTATTGTGGATTTCTTGTTATGAATTTGATATTAAATGCACTTTTCTTGCTCTTTCGAATTTCTTATTGGTAGTGAGCAGAAACTTTTTTGCCTTTTAACTTGCTTTTTGCCTCTTCTTTTTTTTTTTTTTTTTTATTTAACTTTTTCTTTTTCTTGTTGCAAGCAAGTGACTCATGAAACTTTGCTTCTTCAGCATTTTCAAAAGTTCCAAGCTACATCTAAACTTGGTTTCAATTCATTTCATAAGCTTTTTTTGGCATTGGCATTTTGCTTGGGCTTAGGAGGAAAAAGAGGTAAAAATATGCCTCAATCATGGTTACTTCCCAATTGTATCAATCCTACCTATCCCTGTCAAGAAAACCAATTGAGCCCCTAACATAAATACAGTCAGCCTTACAATCTCAAGCGGCATCTCACTATCCTTACCAGCAGAATGGCATGATATGACAGAATTGCGTACTTCAAATTTATATAAGTAGCAATGAAAAGACCAAATTGATCTCTCATATTATTAAAGGAAAAAACTTGTTGCACTGCAGTTAGGCTGCTTACATGCCCCACAGTCAGATTAAGTGGAAAATAATAGAAGGACCACGACCATCAGGTTGAGTTAGAGATTTCCCTTCACATGCTAGAATGCCAAATGAAACCTAGGAGAACTTTAAACCCATATGTATTTTCAAAAATCAAGCTTCAAATTTTTAAGAGATGCGATGTGGAAAACAACATGTATCAATGCAACCATTAACCGTATCTTATTCATGTTTCTTCCATTGCATATAAATGGGACTTCAGATATTCCTGGATTCATAACTTTCACTCTCCAATACGGAGAGCTCAAAATATCAAATGCTAGAAAGGTGAGGGTAAGTTGTATATTAATGGGGACTGAACTTACCAACTTGAAACCTTCAGGAGAATGTACTAATTCCATGAACTGAAAATTCACAGGAACATATTGCTGCACTGCATAAGATACCCGCATAATTGCACAGAGGATTCTGAATTTCTGCTTTACCTAAAACTCAAGAAAGTATCAAAAAATTAAAAAGGAAAAACTATAACACAAAATCAAAAGTAAATACTTTATCCTGTGCAGATATTTAGGTACCTCTCTAGCAGATCCCTCCAGAATATCACTTTTTGGAAATTTCTTTCTATGATATCTCACGAGCAATGCTATTAGCTGAAAGATTTGAACTGTACTAAACATCTATAAACCTTGCAAATTACGATTCAGACAAAGGATTAAATTGCAATGCATCACTATACCTTAATCTCTTCCTTAGTGTAACCAGGAAGGTGATCCGCATTCTGAAAAGCAAATTGCCAGAATTAGCAAACCAAATAAAATACATCCTACTATAATTCAAACAACACATAAGACTTGAAAATCACAGTCATCGAGCTGATTCATATGCATAGGGGAACACTACTATGAACAGGAATAGATTGTTTGGAATTCCATAGAAATAGTAAGTCCCATAGTCCATCTGAAAATCCCTTCCTCCTCCCTCCCAGCCAGATTGCCATAACTAGCAAACCAAATAAAATATATCCCACTATAAATCACAAAATGCATGATATAGCGTGCCCATTACAGCACCTCTATTACAGAAGTGAAAGCGATGCACTCTTTTTTTGGGGATTCTTTCCTTATAAAAATCGATATTTCAAGTCACAGTTATATAGCTGATCCCAATGCATAATCGAACACTACTATGAATAGCAGCATATTATTTGGAATTCCATAGAAATAGTGAATTCTTATAGTTCATCTGATTTACTACTTCCCTCCCACCCTCTCAACCTCATCCACCTCCAGAGAATAATATCTTATAAGTTTGAAAAACTCCTCCAAGTCAGAAGATCAATTAGAATATTGCAAAAACTTCAGATAATGGTGTACCACTATAATGTAATGAGACTGCTTATGATAACCCTTCTTGCCAATATACAGGCCAATATTGTGAAGTAAACTAGCAGCATCGAGATACTCAAGATCCCTCTCATCCAAAGACACTGAAAGCTCATTGTTTTCACTGCCATCATTGTGAAGCTCATTCAATTTCCTCAAACCTTCAAAAATCTCCTGCAAAAATCTAACTTAATGAACAATAGCAAAGTAGACTATACACTGATATATCTATTAAAATAGCTCATGACTATACCCTTGCAATGCCTGCACACATAGTAGCAGCCTTCATCTGCTTCTTGTTATTAAACCTCGATGCTAACCTAACAACTGACCTCCATCTCGCGTTAGCATTCAAATCAAACCCCTTGAAAACCTGCCCCAACATCTCCGTAATCACTCCCTCCGTTAATGCATACCCTGAGACCTCTATCTCCTCAACCGCAAGGCTCTCAAATATCTCGTCCAGTAAAACAGTTCCTGCCAAAATGAATGCAGCTCGCTTCTTAAAGAACCCCACCCTCCGCACCTTCCCCCCCATTTCCCTCTCTTCATCATACAACCTCTCCACTAAACACTTCAACTCATGCTTAGTAAACCTCCACTCTCTTTTAACAAAATCCTCGAGAGCCCCAACATTTTCCTTTATCGTAAGCGCATAACCTTTGCACACTGCCTTTTCAATCGCCTTAATCGTACCAGAAGAACCTACCACAATATCTAGTTTGAACTCCTTAATTTTCTCGATCAAGCCAGAGGTTTCTAGTTCATTCCGAATGTGCTCACGCATTTTCATAATATCGCTGAATCCCTGAGTTAAAGTGACATGACCTAATCTCAATGATTTAGAAAACAAAACACTCCCCTTAAACCCCACAGTGAACTCAGTAGAGCCTCCGCCGATATCAATTGTAAGAACAGTAGAGGTGAAAACCGGGAAGAACTGTAGGACCCCTAGGTAAATGAGGCGCGCCTCTTCGGCGCCGGAGAGAATTTCTACGTGGAGACCGAGAGCTTCCTTGACAATTCTAAGAAATTGGGAACTGTTGGAAGCTTCACGGACAGCGGAGGTGGCGACCAGGCGGAGGTGAGAAGGAAGAAAGCGGAGGGGATGGAGGGAATACTGGAACTTTCGGATGGCTGAGATTGCGCGCTCGAGAGACACTGCTGAGATGGTGGTGGAGGCGGAGGTGCTGGTGGTGTCGAGGCCGAGCAGGACAGGTTCTTTGAGGCGATTTAGGGTGAGGAATCGGCCAGAAGAGGGGTCAGTGCGGGCAACTATCAGTTTGAAGGAGTTAGTGCCGATGTCCACGGCGGCGAAGAGGTTGTTGGCCGTGGTGGTGGCGGCGGCGGTGGGTGGTGGAACTGGGGGACCGGTGGACATTTTTAAGAAATAAAGAAATTGCACCGATTAATTATATTTAGATTTAGACCCCTTATGATTTAGCTATAAGTATCTTATATTTATTATCCATATAAATTTTACAATATGGTAAAAGATATTTTTTACGAAAAGATATATTAAGAGAAAATTGATAAGATAATTTATGGTCAAGTCATTGAAAATAATCAAATCCATCTTCAAATTTAAGATTTAATCCTCACCCCCAATAAAATTAGTTTGAGCTCCCTATTAAAAATTAAATTTTAAACTTCACTTTTAACTTACCTAATTTAGTCAAAATACTTTCCTAATTATTAATTTGTTTTTTTTTTTCCCTCTCTTTTTTTTTTTTTTTTGGTTCTGTTAAGGAAGTTCTTTCCCTCCATCTTCCGTCGGCCAAGCACCCCAACAACCGTTCCTATGCAGCTCAACGGTGTTTACATTCAATCCAATTGAGCAAAAAAAAAAAAAAAACAACAAAAGTGAATTGATCCAAAAAACGAAAATCAATTAAAATCAACTTTTTCTAGTTTGAATTGAATTTATTTTTTAAAAAATCGATCGATTCGATTCGATTTTTTATTTCAATTTTAAAAATCAATCCAATCAAAATTAAATTGAATCTTATATACTAATAATATGATATATTTTAATTGTAAAATACATAAATGAATTAAAGTAAAACTAAGCATAGAGTTTTTTCACTTTCAAAAATCAAATACATAGCACTAGAAAAACATTAGTCACCGCAAACTCTTGCGTGTGTTTCCAATTTTGACTCTAGTATTCAACTTGATCAAAAGGCACCTTTAGATTTGAGCATGAATGCTCAGGCTTCCTTGAAGATTTTGTACCTATTACGAAGTGCAAGTAATGGGGGAGGGAAATGGGTAAACCTGGCAATTTGGTATCCATGGGTAAACCAATTATGAGTAATGACGGGTTGAGTAAATTATCTATGTTTTATTGGGTTCGAGTTTTATTGTGTACGAGATAGTGGACTCATTACTCATAAGAATTCCAAGGGTACTCATAATAAATTTTTATTTTTTTAATATTTTACTTTAAATTAATATCTACCTTGCAACTTACATGATGTTATTAAAATATTAACAAAATAAGACTGGAAAAAAATGACTACAAATTTATTACATTTGAACAAATACTTTGTAACACCCCAACTTTCAGAACTCTTAAATTAAATTAATATTTAGTGTTGAGATAAGCACTCCGACAAAATAAATTATAAAGTAAGGAAATTGGGTCCTGATTAAATGTTAATTAAATTTTAGATACCAAACATAAATATTAAAGGTCGAGGCATTGGAAAATAATTAAATAGAGGATGTAATTCCTTAGCATTATAAATGTTTGGTGTTAAGGTTTAAATTAAAACTTTTGGAGGACTCGATTGAAGGAGACGAGAACTGAATTATAAATAGAATAAGGATCGGATTGATTGAAATCTTAAATGTCTGGGGGCCAAAGTGTAATGATTCAAAGCTTGAGGGCTTAAATGAAAAGCTGGGGCAAAAATAAAGGAGGTTAAATTTCGAGGGGACTAAATCAAGGGTGGTTAGGAAATATTGGGGTCAAAACAAAATTCTAAAAAAAAAGAGTTCTATATATATTCCTAAGACTAGAAATTTATCAAATACTCACATATGCACCTAAACGGCCAAACCTCACCCACAACAGCTAGCATCGAAAAATGGCCACAAAACCAAAAACTAACACCGTAGTTAGCTTCTTCTAGTTGAGGCAAATACATCCATACCAAAAACAACCTAAACCACCGAACACATGGCTGAAAAAACTCGCACCGATGGTGGCGGGACTTCGGGGTGGTGGGTCTTCCGATTTGGTGAAGAAAACTTAAAATTGGTTGAGGGAAAATGATGGGTTTATCACAAGGAACATTTTGGTGGTGGAAACTCTCGGTTTAGATGGTTAATTGTGGAGGAATTACAATAGTAATGATGTGGTGATGCTAGAGCTTACGCAGCGATTTTTGGCCAATTGGCTAGCCAAGCAGTGGCCAATCAAGAAATTGAATTGTGGGTTTTGCTCGCCTCATCGAGGCACACCTATGGGTGGTGGGGGCGGCCTACACCTCCGACGGCAATAGCGCAGGCGGCTGCAACATTCAGACATGAAGTTTAAAATTTAATTTTGAGCTGATTTGGATTGTTCCCGGCTTGAGATTGGATCTTGATTCAATCCAATTTAGGTGAGTTTCATAATTGAATTTTAATTCGATTAATTTATTAAATATAATTGGAAATTTGGATCAAACCCAATCATAGTATGGACTAAGATTGTTAAACTATAAATTGACTTAAGTTATGGACTAATCTTATAATTGGCAAATGGAAACTAACTTACAAAATTCAAATTGATGAAATCAGAGAAGATGGATTTAACTCATGAGCTAAGTTAGAAATGTTACGGTTTAATTGACCCAAGATCCCAAATTAGGAAGACTAGATGTTTTATGCAAAACGTGCTTATGGCATAAAGATGACTAGAAAGAGCTGTCTATACATGGGCTTGATAACTTGAAGGCTTAAGCCACTCTAGACTTGTATAGAGACACTTGGACATTAAGAATAAGGGTATTGGATAATTGAGAGTAAAAGATGATTAGGCCTAAATTACGCTAAACTCATTTACTATTATGATTATTGTAAAGTTAAACCGAATCGACTCAAATGGGTTATCAGAATTACTATTGTGACATTGAGTAAGATTTTAATAACATGGGTACCGATTCGTTGGGTTAATAATTAAAGCTGCTATCTTAAAGACCTGGGTATGATGTGGAAATTAAGGAAACTATAACTAAACCAAAACGAATTAATTAAGAGACCCCATAAAGATATCTAAGTATGCTTAGATTTATGAGTTAGAAAACAATATAATGTTGGTCTAGGTTATCTTATTCCAAACTTTGAATTGATCATAAACAAGGACATGGACTCTCCAAACAACTAAAGATTACCACCTTTAATTGTCTTAAGCATTTAGATATGAAACTAAAATTACCAAAATTGTGTCCAAATAACCTTAAGTTTGATAAAGACAATAACTATATTTATGCTTAAAATTTAGAGGATTGATAAGATGATAGCTTGGGTTATCTTATGACAGTTCTCGATTTGACTAGGAAGCCAGGACCTGGCGACCGTACAACTAGGAATTCCTCTGCATTTTCTAGATGAATTTATACTCGATAGTACGAGATTTCTTTGCTAGGGAAAGAATATATATACTTGTTGATATGGTCCTTGTTGCTTGATCCTTTTGAATAAATGTGTTGCGAAATTTACCACACATCGCCACTTTATGCTGATTGTGGTTCCTATTGAACTAGATTTATGCCATTTTACTTGAAATTGGCGATCATGTTGGGAAAACTGAAAAGGGATTTCAAAATACAAGTTCTATTGGCGCCATGACTATTACCTTGAAATGAACTAAATATAAATTGCTTGATTGCTTTTTCTCATGGCATATTAAGAATGTTAATTGAAATGTTGTTGGACATGTTATATAATATACATGAATGAATTTGATACCCTTGGGGTGGGCCTTGGGATCGGCTTCGAAAGACGATCTGGCGAAATGGACCTACGGTAGCTGGTCTTTTGGCTAATACCCATGCGAGTTGTTATATAATCTTATCTCATAGCCAGCTGGAGGTAGTTGTCTATGAGCGGGATAAGGCATGCGGCTAGCCATGCCTAATAATTGATGGATTATCCAAGCCGATCACTCAAAAATTGAAGGGATAACGATTTTCGTATTTTTGAAAGTTGAGTGATAAGGTAGGAGAACCACCAACAGCAAGATTATAAAAGTAATTGATATGTGTGATGATTGTGCTTTGAGGCTTGAATGTTTGATAAAAATCAAATAATTGTTCAAATGTCATGTTGACCCCTTTAGCTGTATTTGAGATTTAAATCTTTGTAAATAGGCAGTGAGTTTGTGAAGTCTCATCACTGGTATGGGACGGTGGTGAGATGGATCATCTAAAATTTTAACTAAAATTCTCTTTTCAAGACTTCTGGAGACTTTAATGCTTCTAATTATTTCCTATATAATATTTGAAAATTTGTCACTTTGTTGTCATTGCTAAAATATCTCACTAAGTCATTTGGACTTACGTTGTTTTATTGTTATCTTCTGTTCTTTATCCCAAATAAGAACGAGTGATGAAGATTGACTAAACCACGTGACATATGAGGTAATGAACCGAATGAATTTATAAAAATATAGATTGTATTCATAGAAATACTAACATTAGTTTAATGAATGTGGTGGAAGTGCTAAGTGTGGTTCATGATACTTTTGGTTCTAAGTTGAACTTCTAGTGGATGTCGCTTGTAGAAGTTAAATGCTTTGGATTTTAAGAAGTTTACTTTCTATTATTCAGAGAGCTTGTGGTATAGAATGGGTAGCACCTCGATTGAGAGCAGGTGCCTCCTGGTCGGGGCGCTACAGATGTGGTATTAGAGCTTAGGTTTGAAAACTTGAGCTATGCTAGGATATGATCCTTGGAATATGAAAGGTTTGATTAGTGGAGAATAAGCTTGATTCATGAGATCTGAATGAGACATGAAAGTTTTGGTTAGTGGAGATTAAGAATGACACTAGAATTTGACTAGGACATGAATTTTTGGGATAATATTCGATCCGGAGGATATGAAAGATTATGGTTTGGCAGCCAACCAATGTATAATCCATAACTCCTAAGGTATCGAGCATGTGACTTTTTATATTTAGGAGGAATAATATTATTGGGGACTTGTATTGGGTGCGAACTTGTTGAGAGCATTCCAGTTGGTGTATGAGCCAATGATTGTTTTAGATAGAGCTGAATTAGATAAGCAAAAAATCTTTCAGATCGATATTTTGGACATAAAAGTATATTGTGACACATATGATATGACTATTTGGGAAGTGGTATGCCGATAACTCAAGTCTCCTTAGAATATGGAATGTTGGGATTAATGAGGGTTAAGTTTGACAAGAAAATTTGGCTAGGATATAAACTTTTGAAATATTGCTTGATATCCAAGGAATAAAGGATAAATATTGGAATGGCTAGCCAATATCTAGTTCGTCACCATTGAGATGTCAAGCATATGACTTTAGTAACGCCTAGTGGAATTATATTCTTGGTATCACATTGTGGTATCGATTTGTGATAATGGAACAACCAAGTATCATTCTAAAATAATCTATATTTTGGCTTATATGTATGGTTGAGGCCATAGGGTATGGTTGTTTTAAAGAAATCAATACTTCAGCAGTGGAGTTGACTAGTATAATTGCATCATGGTACTTGAGAGGGAAATAAGGAATATTTGCCATAAGGAAATCTTTTAAGAAAAATATGATTGATATGTGTGTATGCTTATGATTTAAATGTTTGTGGAAATTAGCTTATAAATAGTAAGAAAGCTAGGAGCACAAGATGACAGCAAACAAAACGAGAGAAAAATTGCCTATAAGAATGAAGTTGTAAAGAGAACATTGAGACTCAATGAGAAGGGAATAAAGTTTATTTAAGAATGCAGAAGAGTTAGTACTAGAATTTTAAAGGAAATATTAGGTAAGGATATAGAAATCAACGAAAAAGGATTTTAAGGGATTAAAAGGAAATGATAGGATAGAAGGACTGCTGCTGGAACCTTGGCGAAAAGGATAGTGATGAAGGATGGGGACTATTATACCGGTGTAATCAATTATCAAAATTGAAAAAAATATAAGACCTGTAACTGAAAATTAAAGGGTAAAGATTCATATTTGGAAATGAAAAACTCTATCCAAACTCTTGACAACAGAAAACTAGAATCTTAAGTTATGGAGATTGAAAAAAATGTAGAACCTAAATAAGTATACCTATAAGGGCAACTCGTTATTGCACATTCATATATTAGACATGACTGAATAAATAATCTTATTGATAATATGATAGATGAAGCTACTTTTTCTCACCACAAACTAAAACAATCAATTGGTTCAAATAAAAATCTTAATACCTTTAAGAATGAGATTCGTACACACCAATTGATAAAATTGCATGTAAAGCTCGTGTATA
Source organism: Jacaranda mimosifolia (assembly GCA_018894105.1). Lineage (NCBI taxonomy): Eukaryota > Viridiplantae > Streptophyta > Magnoliopsida > Lamiales > Bignoniaceae > Jacaranda > Jacaranda mimosifolia. Next base: position 33,819,610 of record CM032120.1, on the reverse strand, counting down.
ACTAAAAATGGACATATTAACTAAACTCCACAAAGTCTTACACCCTATTTTGGTATCCCATAGCTTCAGAAATGAAATAGCGACTCTGATGATGATTTGACAATTAGTAAGTTTAATAAAGAAAATTCTAGTATTCTTAAGAACTAGATAGGCATATATATATTTATAGAAGTTGTGTACAAACATAATTGTGTGAACCAACTTGAATTTTAGAAAATCTTATCTCATGTTCAAGTATCCTACGTTCTACAATAATATATGTCAACATCGATATTATTTGGAAATATTTTAGGTTTAACGCTATTGACCAAATTGATCTAGGCCCGTCTTCTTAAGCCAAAATTCTGATACGCCAAAAACTAATACTAATCGAAAGTATCAGTCAGGCAAAATCATAAGTCACCTGTATCAGAACAAGAAAATTACCAATTAACTAAACTAACAAGATCAAACATCAAGATACGAACACTCTAACTAGAAATGTATAGGAAAAGATAAACACTGGCGCCAAGTCTTTACGCTAATTTTGTGAATAGGTTCTGAAGCAAGGAGGCTAAAGGTAAAGTCTCATTGTGGGAAAATGATACCATTGTGGGTAGTGATAGTCGTGACTAGACTAGTAGTTTTAAAAGTACCATACAAGACCTTATGGAAAGCACCACGAGTATTTGGAATCCATTCACCGAAGTTATAAGGGGATTGGCAATTAGAACATAAGGGTCTTGACTTGAAGTGTGAAGGGATCCTTTGAGTACTGAGGAAGGACCATGAATTATTGATGCAGGCTTAGGAGATATAATAAGAATCAAACTAGTCTATTTAGTATGAAACTGAAACCCCTTGCCTACATAAACAACTTAACTCATCATAAGGGCTTATAGCTCACTTAAGGTTGAACTAAGTAAGGATGCTAGTAATTAGAAGTTCGAGCAAAAGATATATTGAAAATTACCTCATATCTTATTATATGAGTACCATGAATTGAAATAATGTCATTTGAATTGATTAATGCCCTTACAGTATTTACAGATATGATATATAGGATATTGGATCAGTTTTTGATAATTCTACTAAGAACATCAGAGTATGTAAGAGAAAAAGTCATACTGTATTTACGTTTGGTGGTATGAATACCTATAGAGATGCAGGTTACACAACAAGTTAGTAATTTGAGTATCAAATAGAAAAGAAGCATATTTGGGAATGTATAACTTCAACAGAAACAACAGAGTGAACTTACTAAAGCCCAGATTTTAGGCCCTTGGAAATAACTAGGGAATTGGTCAAAAGTATAAAGTCCTTTAGGTTCTACCGATGATATCACATGTGTACTCAAGATTTTTGTTAGGTGGTGAATATGTTGATTCACTTAAATAAGAAGAATTGGCGATCTTAATACATGGGGAAATGTATGAAGAGATCCTATGAAATAAAGAAGAGGATTAGCTTGTATTAGTTATTACTCCTCTTATAGAATATACAAGATTGTTCTATACATCTATGCTTTCACAAAAAATTAGATTACCAAAAAGGGAGCATAGGTACCCCCAAGAAAACTTAAATCCTTAAAGCAGAATTATCCCATTAAGAATATATGACTTGTTGCTATCGGTTGTCCCACTAAAATAAAAATACTCTTGTAGACTAGTAGAATTTCCTAGAAAAATATGGATTATAGTATGTTATCTAAGTATAAACATCCGAATCAAAAGAATAAGAGGAATAATATTATATAATCAAGTTGCAAATGTGAAGTTCTATTTGAAATTAAGATATTACAGAACATATGATTCCCCGAGAGGAAATAAAATTCGATCCTACTAAAGTAGGATCTGTAGCCAAGAAAAGAGGATCGAAGAAAATATGGGATCGAAGAAAATATCAGAAGTAAAAGCTTTTTAGATTCTAATAGTAAGCATCATCTGATGACCTCTTAAGGTGAGTAGATCTACTGATTAAAATAGTTAAAAAGAGATAGATTAATCTTGATACTAGTTTTACCCTTCTTTGGGAAACTTAAGAAAATATCAAATGTACCTATGCCCTGAAGTGAATATGGGGTCACGAGGGAATAATCTCGAGCATGTTGGAAAGACTTGAGACATAGGAATAGATGATCTTGTTCGCATGGGATATAGAAGGCAACTCTAAATACATGATGAAATGTGAAATGCTCAAGTGAGTGTGAGTAGCTGAAGAAATTCATAACAGTGATTTTCAATAAGAAGGATTTCCACTTTTCTACAACAAGTGAGAGTCATTTGACATTGAAGAAAGGGATATACTAAAAGACATAGGAATTTGTCACAAAATTATCTTTGGGAATAGTAAGATGGTAAGTGATGACAATACAAGACCTTTCGTATTTCAAATAGAATCTAGGGACCAGATTCTTTTAAGGGGAAGAGAGTTGTAACACCCCAACTTTTAGAACTCTTAAATTAAATTAATATTTAGTGTTGAGATAAGCATTCCGACAAAATAAATTATAAAGTAAGAAAATTGGGTGGTCCTGATTAAATGTTAACTAAATTTTAGATACCAAACATAAATATTAAAGGTCGAGGTATTGGGAAGTAATTAAATTGAGGACCTAATTGCTTAGCATTATAAATATTTGGGGTTAAAGTTTAAATCAAAACTTTTGGAGGACTCAATTAAAGGAGATAGAGACTGAATTATATATAGAATATGGATCAAATTGATTGAAATGTTAAATGTCTGGGGGCCAGAGTTTAAAGATTCAAAGCTCAAGGGCTTAAATGAAAAGCTGGGGTAGAAATAAAGGTTGTTAAATTTTGAGGGGACTGAATCGAGGGCAGTCAGGAAATATTAGGTTCAAAACAGAATTTTGGAAAAAAAAGTTCTATATATATTCTTAACGCCAGAAATTTATCAAATTCTCACATATGCACCCAAACCTCACCCACAACACCCATTACTGGAAAATGACAACAAAACCACAAACTAACGCCATAGTTAGCTTCTTCTAGTTGAAGTGAACACATCCATACCAAAAACAAAAGCACCAAACACATGGCCGAAAAAACTCGCACCGATGGTGGTACGACTTTGGGGTGGTGGGTCTTCTGATTCTGGCAACAAGAACCCAAAATTAGTTGATGGAAAATGATATGTTCATCAAAAGGAACATTTTAGTGGTGGAAATTCTCAGTTTGGAAGGTTAATGGCATAGGAATTCTAGTAGTAACAATGGGCGGCGCTTGGGCTTACACAACAGTTTTCGGCCAAGAGGCGACCAATCAAGAAATTGAATTGTGGGTTTTGCTCGCCTCATCAAGACATACATATGGGTAGTGGCGGCTTCCACCTCTGACGGCGGCGGCACAACGACATTTAGGCATGAGGCTTAAAATTTAATTCTAAGCTGATCTAGACTGTTCCTAACTTGAGATTGGATCTCAATTCGATCTAATTTTGGTAAATTTCATAATTAAATTTTAATTGTATTAACTAACCAAATGTAATTGGAATTTGGATCAAACCAAATCATAGTACGGATTAACTATAAATTGTCTTAAGTTATGGACCAATAACTGTCAAATGGAAACTAACTTATAAAATTCAAATTGATGAAATTAGGGAAGATAGATTTAGCTCATGAACTAAGTTAGAAATACTATAGTTAAATCGACTCAAGATCCCATATTAGGAAGACTAGATGTTTTATGCAAAATGGGCTTATGGCATAAAGATGACTAGAATGAGCTGTCCGTACATAGGCTTGATTATTTGAGGACTTAAGCCACTCTAAACTTGTAAAGAGATACTTGGACATTAAGAATAAGGGTGTTGGATAATTGAGAGTGAAAGATGATTGGGCCTGAATTACGCTAAACTAATTTACTATTATGATTATTGTAAAGTTAAACCGAATCGACTCGAATGGGTTATTAGAATTACTATTATGACCTTGAGTAAGATTTTAATAACTTAAGTATCGATTTGTTGGGCTAAGAATAATTACATCTACTATCTTAAAGACATGGGCATGATTTGGAAATTAAGGAAACTATGACTAAACCAAAATGAATTAATTAAGAGACTCGATAAAGATATTTAAGTATGCTTAGATTTACGAGTCAGAAAACAATACAATGTTGGTCTAGGTTATCTTATTCCAAACTTTGAATTGATCTGAAACAAGGACATGGACTCTCCAAACAACTAAAGATTGCCACCTTTAATTGTCTTAGGCATTTAAATATGAAACTAAAATTATCGGAATTGTGTCCGAATAACCTTAAGTTTGATAAAAACAATTACTATATTTATACTTAAGATTTTGAGGATTGATAAGATGATAACTTGGGTTATCTTATGACAGTTCTCAGCTTGACTAGGAAGCCAGGACTTGAGCGACCATATAACTAGGAATTTCTCTGCATTTGCCAAGTAAGTCTATACTCGATAGTACGAGATTTATTTGCTAGGGAAAGAACATATATACTTGTTAATATGTCCTTGTCGCTTAATCCTTTTCAATAAACGTGTTGCAAAATTTACTACAAATCGTACTTTATGCTGATTGTGGTTCCTATTGAGCTTTGTTTATGTCATTTTACTTGAAATTGGCGATCGTGTTGGAAAAAACTAAAAAGAGATTTCGAAATACATGTTCTATTAGCGCCATGACTATTAACTTGAAATGAACCCGATATAAATTCCTTGATTACTTGTTTGTCATGGAAAATTAAGAATGTTAATTGAAATGTTATTGGACATGTTACATGATACACATGAATAAGTTTGATACCCTTGGGGTGGGCCTTGGGATCGGCTTCGAAAGACGACCTGGCGGTATAGACTGATGGTGGCTGATCTTTTGGCTGATACCCGTACAAGCTATATATATAATCCTATCTCATAGCTAGCTGGAGGTAGTTGTCTATAAGGGGGATATGGCATGCGACTAGCCATGCCTAATGATTGATTGATTGTCCGAGCCGATCACTAAAAAATTGGAGGGATAAGGACTTTCGTGTTTTCAAAAGTAGAGTGACAAGGTAGGAGAACCACCAACAGCAAGATTGTAAAAATAATTGATATGCGTGAGGCTTGCGTTTCAAGGCTAGAATGTTTGATAAAAATCAAATGATTGTTCAAATGTCATGTCGACCCCTTTTGCCGTATTTTAGATTTAAATCTCTATAAACAGACAGTGAGGTTTGCGAAGTCTCATCGCTGGTATTGGGCGGTGGTTGGATGGATCACCTAAAATTTTGACTAAAATATTCTCTCACGACTTTTGGAGACTAATGCTTCTACTTGTTTCCTGTATAATATTTGAAAAAATTGTCATTTTGTTGTTATTGCTAAAATATCTCACTAAGTCATTCAAACTTATGTTGTTTTACTGTTATCTTCCATTCTTCACCCCAGATAAGCACGAGTGATCCACATGACACATGAGTTAATGAATCCAATGAATGTATAAAAATGCAGATTGTATTCATAGAAATACTGACATCAATTTAATGAATGTGGTGGAAGTGCTAAATGTGATTCATGATACTTTGGTTCTAAGTTGAACTTCTGATGGATGTCTTGTAGAAGTTAAATACTTTAGATTTTAAGAACTTTACTTTATGTTATTCAGAGAGCTTGTGGTATAGAATGGGTAACACCTCAAACGGGAGTAGACACCTCCCAATTTGCGTGCTACATACTTAAAGCATATTAATAATGTTGTAGTTTAAACCTTACAACTTAAGTATTCAAAATCCATCACATTTAAGGTACATTATATTTAAAAATTCAAGTTTAAATTTCATTATATGCCAAAGTTTTTTGAATTAAAAATTTAAATATCACTTAAACATTGTTGTCTTTGTAGAACGAGATGTTACATCCATGGAATATGCACAACAAATCATTCATCACTTGACTACATAGGTGGCTGCTATTTGGGAATGGCTTTTTGTTATACACTATTTTGTATCTAGGGTGTTGCTTTAGGGTATACATTAATTTAGTTTGTTGTAATTTTTTTTATTTGTAAAATTCCAAAATTAAAATTTAGATTAAATTTTTTTTAAAATATACATATGGGTAACCCATGGGTACCCACAGGTTAGACAAAAAAAGGGCAGGTAATTTGGGTATGGGTAATATTACCCGTATTTTATTGGATTGGAAATATAAGGCCTTTTACCCTTATTTTTTTGGGTACCCACGGGTATGGGTAATATTTTGCCAAGTCTAGAAGTGGGAAAAATAAGAGGGGTCTGCCTATATTTAATTTGAGCGGAAATAAGCTTTCTTAGGAAATTCTCTTAACTTGCAAATAATTTTCTATCCACGCAGCTTCAAATCACTGACTATCCAATCCACACGATCAAATCAATCACACGAAGTGCAAAAAAAGATGATTATTGTGGACTTATAATTTTGTAGCTTATGCATTCTTACATAATTTAACTCAATTCTACAAGGTCAATAATAGTATGATTGCAAATGAAATTTATAAATTGATTAATTAAATTAATTTCATTGTTAATAGTAGCTTGTCCAATATTCTAGTTAAAAATTTAAATTGAAAAATTGAATTAATTGATCCAATTCAAACTGATTTAAAGTGGATTGGTTTGGAACGAATTTATAATAAGAATCAAACTAATATTATAAAGTTCGGATCGGTTGGGTTTTTGTTCTAAAACTCAAATCGAACCATGAACACCCGTAATGCTACCATGATGATCTCCGCCATCACCTTTGTTTATTATTTTTACGTATTGCCAATTTCTACCACCTGTGTAATCAATTTTTATATTTTTTCATTTCTAATAAATTGAAAAATGTCTACCAGTGGTAAAGGAGGCCAAGTTCAACAATTAGAGAGAGTTATCTGTTTATAACGGCGAGCTACACATCTTGTCAATCAACTATAGCATAAGTCTAATCGAGGTAACTATTAATCTTGTGAGAAGATTTTGCTTGAAAATGATCATTATTGACATGATAAAAGTTTTGGCATGGAAGACAAGACAATTACATGTTTGGTAATACTTCATTTATATAACTAATACTACATTGATGAACAAAGTACCTATTTCTTCAATAGTAGTACCACATCAGCATATTGAAACCTTCATTTGCGTATTTCAGTATTTATTGTTGAATTATTAATATTATTTGATGCATACTCAGTATTAATGTATTAACACATTTTACTATAGTAAATATGATGTTTGTTATTTAATCTTTTAATTAATAGTGCAATAGTTCTAAGGAGTGCATTAGACGAAGATATTGTTTCTACTAGGAAATTCCAATACAAACTAACTTCACAGAAGAACTCAATAGATGACTGGAGTCATTGCATTCATGGAGAGGGTAAAATATTTAAGGATGTTGAGGAGTACAGGATTAGAGTTAATTTAAAAAATATGTTATTGCCATCATTTGGTCCTCGTGTACAAGAGAAATAATAGCAAAAAAATCATAGTAGTTTTACAATGATAAAACTTGCAAATGACTAGTTTATGCTTTGAGACATGAGGCTGACAAATTATTTGGCATTCGACAATCTGGAGCACACATGTGGTGATACTAATTTTCAGGAGATGGGACATTCTAAGGTTGATTCTACTTGGGTTTGCTAACAATATTAAGATCAGATTGAGAGGAGAGTCGTCCTTTTGGCTATATTCATAGAGAAATCTGGTAGGGAACTTGGGTATCACAAAGCATGGGTAAGATCGATAATTGCTATGCGAACTTCTACAAGGAAAGGGTGCACAAAAAAAACCCTTGAAGTGTTGCAGAATATGAGTTGACTCAATTACCCAGACCCGATTTGTATATGTTTCAATGTCTTCCTTGTGGACTTTCTTAGCGGATGCAGATCTTGATATTCTTAGACGGTGTACATATTAAAAATAAGTACAAAGGGAACTTATTTAGTATTGTGTCTAAAGATTTCAGTGATGATTTATTTACATTAGCATATATAGTTGTTGATGTTGAGAACGATACTAATTGGAAATGGTTCTGCTTGAAATTAAGAAATATCTTAAATTCTCACTATACACGGGATTCACAAAGTTTACCTTATTCTTTTATTAACATCCTAGGCTCTTAAAGCTATTGATGAACGAAAGTAGATGTTAGATTCTATTTTTTTCATCTATTGCTCACATCCACTTGTTTAAGTACTTTCGTTGAAAATCACTACAAAAAAAATTAAATTTAGCGGGGTTCAAAATTAAATGTAGCGGGGTTTTTTAACCCCCAGTAATTCCTTCAGCAGGGGTAGGGGTGTAAGATGAGTCGAGCCGGCTCATGAGCCTCATGAGCGGGCTCGATTATAGCTCGACTCAAGCTCGAGTTTTTCGAGCTCGAGCTTTAACATGAGTCGAGCTCGAGCTCATCTCTAGTTGTTCAAAAGCTCATGAGCCGGCTCATGAGCTTTTTCATATTTTTAAATATTTTTTATATATTAATTAAATAATTAATATATATATATTATAATTTACTTTCTTTTTCTAATTTTAAATATTTATTATATATTAATTAATATGTATTAATAGTTTACTTTTTTTTTTGAATTTTAAATATTTATATATATAATTAAATAATTATTAATAATTTATCAATAATTATAATATATTATAATTTAAATCATTATAGTAATTATTATAATTTCATATATATTTAATTTATAATAATAATTTTAATTATTTTATTAATTATTATTAAATAATTATGATATATTAATAATTTAATATTTTTATTTAATTTAAAATTTTCTGATGAGCCGGCTCGAGCTCAGTAGGCTCGACGAGCTCGAGCTCGAGCTCGAGCCCTTAAGAGCAGGCTCGATGAGCTCGAGCTCGAGCTCGAGCTCAAAAAGCTGGGCTCGAGCTCGAGCTCGAGCTCGAGCCTGCAATTTTGGCAAGCTCGAGCTCGAGCTCGACTCGTTTACATCCCTAAGCAGGGGTTCAAGAAACCCTCGCAGTTACATGTCTTGCTAAATCATAGATGGAGTTTTTGAGCAACTCCCGTTACGACCCCCGCTAACTATTCAAGTTATTCTGCGGGGTTTTTTTTTATTTAGCGATAGTGGCGAAACCCCCACTGTTATAAAAAAAAATTATTTCATAAAATACTAATGGGGGTTTCAAACTCCCACTGTTATTTAAAAATATTATTTCATATGATTTTAACAGGGGTTTTAAACCCCCGCTATTATTGAAGTGTGTATTCAATCAAAAAATGGATTTATTTTAGTGGGGTTTTACAACCACCACAATAATTTTTTTAAAACTAATTTTTTTGGTTAATTTTCAAATATCCCTATATGCCATTTCATATACCTGCCAATAGATCCATTATCAAAATTCAACACAATCAATTGATTCTAAAATCAATCTATTAAAATAAAGTCTCAAAAACATCAACATCCTCAAAAACATCATCATTCTCAAAAAAATCAACATCAACATCATCCAAAACATCAATATCTTCAAAAACGTCAACATCATAATCTACAATTACTAAAACGTTCAACTTAGTTTCCCATGTAAGTAAACACTACAAATAAGTAACTAATGAAGAGCTTCACTGCTGGCACTTGAAGATCTTCCTAGTGGAGAAGTTAGAGATTTATGTTGACTACCTGCATCATGTCCCTGTGCTTGTGGGGAGAAAAATGAGTATTTCAAAATATCAAAACACTAAACTTCAAGCTGTTGCGCTAGATTTTTAAATGCAGCAATATAACAAATCAATTGTCTCCTTAATTACTCTGTCGAGAAATCCAAATTTAAAAAGAAGGTTTAAAGAGACACACAACAGAAGGCATATATATGTAACGAAAAAAGTTAATTTACCTCACTTTTTACAATCTAACTCCATGAAATGATCAACAATAAATTAAAATTAGTTCCAAAACCTATAAGTATGAGTCTATGAGATAAAAAGAAATATTTTTATAATAAAAAAACCCATATGCATGCAATAAAAGCAAAAGAATAGTTCTGAATTCAACCTTAACCAGTTCCAGGTGATGAAACAGGCTATATATATAACTATAGTTTACCATACAAAAGTAACTTCCACATATAGTTCTCATTATTATTATTTGGAAGTGGTCAAATCAAATATAAACCAGAACTTTTCATTCACCACTAAAGCATTGAAAAAAAAAAAAAATGAAAGCCCAAAAGGTTTCTGTCTAACCAACACCACCACCCCACACATTCCACCTTACCCATTTATATATTGTCCCTCCATCAACACAGCCCACAACCGTTGAATATTCATTAATTTTTATAACTACTTACTTAGAAAGTAGTTAGTAATTCATTTAATTCATTGTTGTATAGCTGCAGATAGTAACTATAGAATTTACATAAAAGTTGCTTTTACAGTTGAGTTTAATTGATTTATTATTATATATAATAATGTAATCACCAACGGTACATTAATAAATTCAAAAAGGATATGTTGTTAAAGCACTTATTATAATTAACAGAAATAGTAATATGATATTTGAAATAATTATATTAACATATTAACATTTTATATCTTGTCAGCAAAATTATGTTAATATTAAAAAAAAATTAATATCTAATCTATAATTGATATTATTATTATTATTATAATAAAATGATTAATTGTTGATAACAATGCATTAATAAGATATTATCAAATTTAGAACATAAATGATAAAACAATGTTTAAATAAGTATATATTATTGTATTAGCATATGAAATATATGGGTACTATATATGATATAAAAATATATTACGGATAAAAGTGGCACAAATAGTTAGAATACCTTATTGAAATTGGTATTATGGTTACTACCTACAATATAATTCCCCATTTCAGGAATCAAGAAACCACTTTACTCAAATTCATTTAAACATACCAAACATATATAAAATTAAAAAAAAAAAATCTGATTTCAGATGATCAGATTTCCAATTTGAATTATTTATCAAGACAGACAAAACGGGCCTTAATATTTTTACACTGAGAAGAAAAATAGTGTCAGCTCAGCTATATGGCAAATCCATGCTGATGGAGCCAATAATGAATCCTGTGAAGTTAGTCTTTTGGAGAAAGAAAGAAAGGGAAAGGGAAAGGGAAAGGGAATCTAAGATATTTGGAATATATCTATCTTGTAATTAATTTAAAAGCATTATAAGGAAAGTCTTATGTAAACCACCCAAACAACCCCCCACAAAGATAAGATGAAAAAACAGAGACAGACAGTAATAATGTCTGAGTGGAGAAAGTGGATATGAGATGTCAACCGCTCAACAGAACAAATCATACCTCATTCATCAACATCATCATCACCATCATAATATTATCTTTATTCCTTGTGACTTAGAACACTCTTCATTCAGAAAATTCTCACATTTGTCAAGCTTCCACACCAAATGCTCCAAAGGAAAACATTTGAAGACACTGCTTTATGTTTCAAAGAATTTTACATGCAAGAACGGTCATATGGTATTTTTGGAGGAAATGTTTACTAGTTATTGAAAAATTTAAACATTGCATACATATAAGTAATAATCTTCAACTACAACATGCAGTTATATATATATATATATATATATATATAAATTCAATCAGTACTCAGCAAACTCAGCAATGAAATAAGTTTATTAACTTCAGCCAAATTAATCGTCCCTGGTATACGAATTCTCTTTGCCTGGATCAGATCAAGCAACCTAGAAATCCATATGGCTGTAAATTTTAGAAAGTTTCTAGGACTTTTCACCTTTGAGAGAATATGGCTATTTAATATACAAAACAATACGATTCTCTCTTCTAATAGTTTGTATCATGCTTTTTTTTTTTTCTCAAATATTCCAATCAGATTAGAAAGAATTCAATCTAGCAACACTGTCTCTGTACAGAAACCAAATTATCCACAAATATTGGTCAAACACAGCAAAACACAACTGCAAACTTCAAGCAGGATGCTCAATCAAAGGAATTAAGCACCCGAAAAATCGAGCAAACTTAAGGAAACAAAAAAGTGAGAAAGAATATATGTATAAGCAACATTTACGTGAGAAAGAATCAATTTATTTACGCTCATGAAATTAATCAGGCCACCACAACAAAATAATCTGGAAAGCAAAAAGGAGGACAAAGCACTTTTTTAATGACTTCCTATCATTATTCATTAGCAAATGAAGAATTGATGACCTAACAATATGTTCTAGACAAGAAGCTTCGAGCAATTGTCAAGAATAACTTCCCCCAACCCAACCCACCCCCACATCAAATAAATAAATAAATCTAGTTCAATAATGCTAGCATATATATGAAACAATCATTGCCTACTATTTTTCAGCAGAAAGCAACACAACATGGATGTTTGGCACGGTAGACAACAAGAAAAAAAAAGAACACAAACCAACATCTTTTAGCTTTAAACATGTGTTCGTTGTCCAGTTTTACATCCAGTTCAACCCTCCACATACCTAAGTCACCTAACCCCCTTGCCTCTATGTAGAGAGCAACCAAACCCAGGTTACATTGAGAAAAGCCAAAAAGTCCTATTTGGCAGTGTTAGTATTTCACTTGTATAAAGTTCAGATTGGTATATAGATTATGAATTATTCTACCTCTTCAACTGCCTTCTCTTTAAGGCGTTCAGAGTACTTCAATGCTTTGATTTCAGCATGTGCCTCTCGCAGTTCTCTCTATTTCTTTGCAAGTTTTGCAAGAACCTTTAACAACATTGCTAAAACACTCTGATATATGTTTAATTTTACCACAAGCATACATTTGGAGCATAGAATGGTAACAGAGCACGTATTATATACAAAATATAATTCTTTTCTCAGAGCATGTAAATCACAATCACAATCACACTACAAAAGATCACAATCACATTACAAAAGAACAAATCTGGAAAGTACCTGAGAAAGAAGTAGAAACATGCTAGAAAAACTGCAGGAAAGCACAAAACTCTATAATTTCTTCAGAAATCTGCAACAATCATTTATTTCACTTAATTATCACAAACCATAGAAATCTGGGGAAAAAATTGTAAAAGCTTTGGCAAAATTCAGCTTTACCACAGTAAAGATTGAGAGTGATGAGGCGTGGTGGAGGATAATAGGGCCGAGGCGCGGCGGCGGAGAACGGGGACAAGGCACAGCGGCGGGCAATGGGGACGAGGGGCGCGGTAGAGGTTGGGGGCGAGGCGCGGGCTGTGAACGTAAGGGTTTTGTTTGCTTTTGGTTAATTTTAAATAATTTTTATTTCTTTTCTCAATATTATTTATTGTTAATGTGTGGGGATTGTTAAAGCCCCATAGTTAAACTCTTACTAAATACTAAAAATTTTTAATTTTTATTATTAATTAGGAGGAGTTTAATAACCCCCACAAAATAAGATGATTAGTGGGGTTCATAGTAACCCCCACTAAAAAAAACCCCACAAACATGTTTATTTTTTGTAATGAATGAGCTACTTTTTCTCAAATTTATCTACTCTTCAATCTTGGCCTAAGGTGTAAATTCACAAACTCTCAATGATTCCTTAACCATCAAATGCTATATTGGCGACCTTTAGTGGCATGACTTAAATTTAGTTTGACTGAGTGCATTAGGCATGACAATGGGATCGGGTAAACCAAGTTCCCATCCTGAATCCGATCCCAATGGGGTGAGTTAGGAGTCAAATAAATGTGTTTTGGAGTGGGTAAAGGGTCCTAATTTTATGGACCAAGTCAAGTTTGGGATGAGTTATAGATTTAAGTAAACCCACCCCAAACTTGCCCTCATAAGAAATATATAAAATATATTATTCATATTAAATATAATAGATATACATAAAATACATAAAAAAGGGTATATAATAGCATACACACATTTAAGTGAAGAAGTGACACTTTGCTCATTCAAAAGGTGTTTTGTTGAGCTTATAAGTTTCTCAAAACATCTTATAAAATATTTGAGAGTTTATAAGATGTAAAAAAGTATTTGGTAAATATTTTTAGAAAAGAGCTTATAAGCTCTAATAAGATGTTATGAGCTTATAAGTTTCTTTTTTTTTTTTTAAAGTAAGAAGTTCCTAACTTATTGTTAGGATTTTAACAAGTTCCCTTAATTTTAATAATATTAATTACAAAATTAATATTACTAGCATCTTATAAGCTCCACGATTTTATTTTAACCAAACACTTTGAAAACTTATTTTTAAAAAAAGATCTAACATTTTATAAGTTCCAAAAACATCTTATAAGATATAAGAACTTATAAGATCTTTTAAATAGGTTTAGCCAAATACCTTCTCAATCACTATAAAAAATGATGGAGAATATATTACAATTAACTAAGGTGGATATTTTATTTTATATTTAAGGAAAGAGTGTTAAAAACTTATCTATTGGATTCCACTTTTCTCAACATGTATAAATAACCCTTGTATTTATTTATCTTAATCAATTTTGATAATATATGAGCTAGAAAATTTATATATTTTAATTTAAAAGAGAAAAGAAAGAAGAAAAATGGGTTTGGCAGATTGTCCTACTGGGTTAGGAGTCTAAAGTGAAGTAGGGGGGTTCAAAGAGGAAGGCGTGGCAGGCAGATTTTGGGTCCTATCAAACCTACCATATTGCCATACCTAAAGTGCACTAGAACTTAGACCGCTCATTTGACTAAGTGTAGAGACTTTCCACACGGACATAGGAGTGCACCTAACTTAGTATATTGAACTAAAGTCAAGATGCTCTATCTCATAACCAAAATAATCTATACTTTTTGTAAATAGCATAATCAAGATAATATATACAACCCCAAAATAATATCTAAAAGGCACAACATTCATGGCACCACAATCAAAATTTACAATTTTTCCAATTGTATCTACATAAAAAAGATTAAAATACACATAATTAGCAATTCCAAATAAAAACTTACTAATGAGACACCTAATTAAGAATATCTCAATTAGCAAAAACTCAATTACAAAGTAAAAGAGTAGCAATAAAGCACAATTAATAGTATTTTCCTTAATAGAATATCAAAAACTTATTATTGAAATTCAATTAATAAAAGAGTCATAAAAGTTAAAACCAACTAAAATATCAATTTAAAGCTAATTTCCTAGGCTGAATGCCAAAATATGATATGTAATAAAACAAACAAAAGTTATAAAAATTATTTTAATTTCAAATGACAAATACTAAAAGTCCAAGTCAATACAATCTCATCACATTACCCATAAACAACCAAAACCCAACAAAAAATAAGAGCATATAATGTAAAAAAAAAACAAGAAAAAGAAACCTAAACCAATAGTTAGAATATTAGAGAAACAAACTGCACAAGAAAGTCCATATTAATTTGAAAAGCATGCCCATTCATAACGCGGATCATCTTGGGGCTTGCAACAGAAAACTACCTCAATTTGGCTATTGGGGAGAATGAGTTGCTAAAGTGTGGTAATAGTGAGTCTTATTGAAGTCCCTCTCAATGTCTAGCATTGCTCCAATTATTGTACATTTGATGCCATTAATGAAATTGAGTTTCCCTTTTATTGGATTATACTTCTAAAGTTTTCCCTCATGTGTGGTTGGGATGTGAGTATGACACAACAATCACATGCAATTGCTAAGTATTTGGCAGAAGTACTAAGCGATTGAGCTAATAGCCACACAGTACATTGTTTGCTAATTACTCAAGAATTAGAATTTGATACGGCAAAATAAGACCCTAAGGGTAGAAAGTAAAAGGCAAATAAGTGACTTAATTAAAAAGATAAATAAGAAAAGGGACAATGGGCCCAACAATTTAAACCTACCAAGATAGGCCCTTAATCTTAATTGGGCTAAAACTTACCAAGGACTCAATTAATATTAATAACAACTCCCGAAGTTAAAAAGGCATCTACTCAATCATTCGCAAACATGAGCTTTGACTCTACGCAAGTACATTCTAAAAGTAGAAGCCCAACACATCTTATTGATTTTTGAAAAGTACGCTGACTCCATTTTCATGCAACATTATCTTCACGCTATATATGGGAACTCTTTTTCGATGTAAGGAATGTTGAGGATGCAGATGACATCTAGAGCTCGAGACTCCAGCACTCTAGTGGTACCCCAAGGTGGAAAGGTGAAGAACAATTGACCGAATGCACATTTCTATCCGGTAGCTGAGCAAAGCGTTCGACCCATACCCATCACTGGAGGCCGCAACCCAGAAAGTCCATCTTGCAGATCACTTAGGAGGCCATGATGGTATTGGCGGGAAATGCCCTAGCATGGACTGCAGCAAAAATGATGGTCTTATATACCATTCAACAATATCCGTGGGGCGTCCTCCTCTAAGTGCTCAAAGTTGGAGATGGGTGACTAGGCTGGCGCTTTCCCTAGGGTCAATCGCCTATTTAGCAATTAGATCAGAAAGGGGTTGCACCATAGCCATCCCCAGAGCTTAATAAATAGCTAGACCTCTGTGGCTAGCCGCCACTACAGATCCAAGGTGACCAATACCTTAAAGTTTGATGGAATTGGAGATCCTTAGGGTACTTAGATGACAACATGGCATGCTTGCAATTGTACGCCTAATAGAACATGTCGCCGTTTGGCTTAACCAGCTTCTTGTTGGAATTATTACCAAACTAAAGAGGTTGGTGTAATGCTTTTTGGATAACTCTTTGACTAATGGGACATTCCCCAAGACTATAGCCCACTCGCTCACCATAAAGCAAAAAGAAGGGGAAAACCTATGGAAGTATTTCATTTAGACAGTAAATGTGATTCCTCATCTTAGGTCAAAATTCTTACTCAATATCATATAATATGGTGTGAGACATAGGAGTTTCAAGAAACCTATAGTGGTCAAGCACTCAGCTACTTTGGAAGAGCTCTTGATTTGAGCCGAGAAGTGTATCCATACTGGAGAAACAACAACTCCCATGGAGAGCCATAAAAGATGATGGATAATCCTACAAGGCGAGGCAAATACCCATAAAGAACGACCCTAAGGGCACCCAACAACTAGAAAAGTCATAGATGATCCCAAGAAGTCGAGCCTGGAGAAACATTGGCAATTCCATTACAACAGAAGAGATGAACACACTAATACCTTAATAATCCTAGCCTCTTTAGTTGACTCATAGGTGAGGAAGATTCTAATAAATAGTGAAAGCTCTATAGATACCTTACTCTATGATGCTTATCTCCAACTAAGCATGGCAGGTACTCTATAGCAAAAAATCAATCCCTCTTCAATTGAATTCAATAAAGAAACTATAGAGGCGAGCAACCAAAAAAGAAAACAAATAAATGCAAGCGCGAAGCTGAAAAAACCCCCCAAAGAGGTGGAAATCATCCCAAGCAATTTGTTAAACACCGCCAAGGCTATGATAAAATGGCAGAGACGGAGTGCGTATAATATAGAACTCAGAGTTCCCTTATCAATTGGACCTTACATATGGATGGATCATGTACCAACCTTTCACTTGACTGTTGGGAGATCTAATTTCCATGCATTGGACAATGAAGCAGAGTATAAAGCACTGATTAAAAGAAAGAGCCTGCCTTTTATAGCTTCCATTTGATGGTTGCATGCTGGAATCGGCTCCCCAATAATTGTCAATTAGGTTATGGAAAAGTACGAGTCTAGGGGTAAGTTTGTTTGGAGGTATACCTAAGGATAAGGTAAATTTATCAAGGATAGTCCTATGTTTGGTTTGTGTGTTTGTTTACCCATAGGCCTGTGTAAAATCTGTAGGCTTATATATCTAAATTTAATATACAATATAAGTAAACCCCCATCGATTAACTTATCACACTTAACAAAACCTTCTCCATTTTGCTGTAAAAAGCCCTTTTCGCCCATAAATTATTTGCATTAATTACTAGAATATCCTAAGGAGCTCCACAAAATGCAAGACCCTAACATATCCTCTTCAGATTTTCTAAGGCAGGCAAAAGTATTGTTGAGCGTAAGGCTTCCTATCAATTGGAAATAGATATCACTTGTTACATTACCTTGATTATTTTTAAGATTCTTACACCCTTCCTTCGTTCCTTTTGTATTATATTGTTGATTTGACAAGAGGCTTAGGGCTATGCTTTACGACAGTAGCAGATTACACAACTTTAAGAAACGGCTAATGTGAAAAAAAAAAAACCATTTTGGCTTACTTTGGAACAATTTTTTGGGACTTCTGAATTTGTCTGAACACATCGATTTCATGTTTTGAGGATGTTTCAATGATGTTAGATTTTTTTTTTTATCAAACTGAAAAAGTAGGCTACAAATATGTAAAAATGTTGTTGTTTCAACTGATTTCTAAGAATAATTTTGTGGTGTTGGTGGTGCTAATTAAATTTTATGGATTGTAGGAATTGCTCATGTTTTATGTTTGTTTAGAAAAATGAAGACACTGACATTCATTTCTGAAATGTTTGCTTTATGGTAAAAGTTCTTAAGTCATAGGTGCTATATCATCTTTGAGATGAGTGTTGTTGTTTGAAATTGTAATTTGGATTTTTCACCTTAAATTTGTTGTATGATAGATATGGATCATGAGACCCATCGTTTCATTTTTCTATTCATGATGATTCATCAAATTTATGTGGATTCTACTTACATTGCATACACTCTCTATCATGCATACATGAGGTGCATACACTGTAGACGATGCTCAATCATTATTCGTTATAGTATGACGATGAAGGTCCCAAAATAAATTGAGCATTTAAGAGAGAAAATTGAGGTTTTTGATGAAAATTGTACAATAAATACAAATGCATTTGCACGATTGTGTTTCCTGTTAGAAAATTTGGGCGGTTTGCTTCCTAGTAGACATGTGAGCATTCAGGAACAATTTACAATATTTCTTCTATTCTATCACACCATAAAAAAATCATATTGTAAAGGGAGATTTCAAGAGATCGGTGTACAAAATTATTAAGTTTGTTAACAAGGTTTCGAATGCACTCCTCAAATTTAGGCCAATATTATTGGCTAACCCGATTTTTGTTGGAGAAGATTGTAATAATTCACGATGGCATTACTTTCAGGTAAATTATCTTGGACTACATAATCTTAAATGAGATGCTTATAATCAAGATATTTTATGTTTGTATACATGTGCTTTTGCTAATTTACAGGAACATTATGCATTTAATAGGGTTGTCTGGGTGCACTTGATGGAATCCATATTAAGGTGAGGGTGAGAGAAGCACAACAAGTTAGATATAGGTTAAGAAAAAGTTTGGTTTCGATGAATTTTCTTGTAGTTTGTGATTGGAACATGAACTTTGTGCCTATACTCAGCAGTTGGGAGGGTTCGGCTACGGATAGCCATGTGCTTTGAGATGTCGTAAGAAGGTCTAGTGGTTTTCAAGTTCCTACTAGTATGACATATGATAATTGTTTCGATTTTGTTTCTATTCATCAATAAACTATACAATTTAGTTTTTATCATTTTACCTTATATGATCATGTCTAATAATTTTCAATCTTGTAGGATGTTATTACTTAGTTGATGGAGTGCTAATGAAGAGGGTTTTCTTCCGCCTCATTGAGAAGATATCATTTAAAGAAATGGCAATCTAGGCTTGGCGTGCCATAGAATATGAAAGAACACTTTAATATGAAGCACTATAAGGCATGTAACATAATTGAATGTGCAATTAATTTGCTTAAATAAAGATGGGCAGTTCTTGCAGCCCTGTCTATTATCCAATTCAAGTCCAATATCACATTATTATGGCATGCGCTCATCTGCACAACTACATACGCATGACCATGCCAAATGTCCATTAGAGATGGAAATTTCTAAGGAGATAATTGCAGATGATGATGATATGTTTGATTATATAGATTCTATTAAGTCCTCTATTGCATAGGCTACTTGGAGGGATGCTTTAGCATACTTCATATACAATGAGTGGATGGGATTTTAGGTTTGAGTGGATGGTTGTTAGGACCTAACCATCCTAAAACCTGTAACTTGTATGTTTAGATTTGATCTTTTACTCTACTTGTAACCGTTGTGGATATTTTATTTGAAGAATGTCTACTGTCTTGACTACTTTTCGTGTCTCGCAATGCTTCTTTAGTCATTTTCCATGCTTAATTAGTTAATTATTTTCTCTTAAGCTTATTGTTTCTTGGATTACTTTTAATCGCACATGATCTATCATGTAATGTTTTTTGTTATACAGGTGGACGGATGTGAGGACAACTATAGATAAATAAAAGGTGGTAATAAGTAAGACACATAGAACATGGACATTGCAAGAGGAACAAGCTTTGCTTGTAGGGTTGAGAGACATCGTCATGACTAGTTTGAAAGTAGATGGAAGTTTCAAATGTGGTTTTCTGAACATTCTTGAGCATAAAAAGTTGGAGACATTTCCCAAGTGGTTTTGGATGGGATTCCAAAGTGCATGTATGGAAGAAGTACTGCAAGCATACAAGTGGTTTTGGATGGGATTCAGGCACATATAATATAAAGGTTGAGTATGATCTATGGCATGAATATCTAAAGGTAAGACTTAAATAATATGGCAATTTATTAGGTCATACACTTTTTAGAGGTTGTGTTATATAATGATTACTTGGTTTATTCATATCAAGTGCCTGGCAGAGTGACCCGTTAGCCGAGAATATGTATTTCAAGACCTGGCCTTATTATGAACAATGGTTAGAGATTTTTGGGAGTTGCAGTAAGAGATGAAGTAAATATAGTCCAAGAAGGTGATAGTTTGCCTATTTACAATGATCAAGACATCGAGGTGGAGGTTAACTCAAAGGTCCCTACTAACGCTAGCGGATCTTTATCCAAGAAAAGTAATTTTAAGAAACAAAAACTAGTTGACTTTGTAGATATTGGTATAGAAGCACTTATGTCATCATACTTGGAGAATCAAGGGAAGAAGTTCAACTCATTTTTTGAGAAGCTCAGCCCTCCTATAAATGCTGATACTGATAAATTTGTTGGTTGAGAATCATTGCTTGATTAGCAAATCACAGTAGCCATTAGATTTAGGGGTGGTTGTTGAGCTAGGATTACCGGGATTGGGTTGGGTACCCAGTTGATCGGGATCAAAATTTTCTATCCCAATCCCAACCCAGTTGCTGACTAAGTACCTATAATATTCCGATCCTATATTCGGATATTCGGGTATAAGGAAAAAGAAAAAATAATAATTCTCCAAATTCAAGTCCAAAAGCAATTTGAAGTTAGAAGCAATTGAAAATTATAATAAATAATCATTCTCACTTTTTACCAAATTCGAAGTCCAGAGCCCATTCTCTAGAAGCAATTAGAAGTGCAAAAGAATACCATTGGAGACAAATCATCCTTATTAGCTATTTGAAAGAAAAAGACCATTGAAGACAACATATAGTTGCTTTGGGGCTGTGACGAAGTGAACAATTTGAGGCCAACGGGCACTTTGGACGACAGAGACAAATGTGGCGACTGACAGGCACTGGCAACGGGCTTGGGATTGGGAGCTTGGGGCGAGCGAGTTGCAGTAGAATAAATTGAGATTTTGGGAATTTGCTTGGGGTTGGCCAGGGAAAGAAAAAGACAGAACATATGCTTATTACTGTTTGCACCCGGTCGCCTTAAGGCCCCTAACTTAATTAAGTTTTATTTTTATTTTTATTTTTATTTTTTACTTTTAATCAAGTACCTAATTACTTGATCGAGTCCAGCATTCAAACTTGAATCCCGACCCAATTTTAATACATCGAGTACCCAATTTAATCGGGTATCCAAAAAATCTCAAAAATTCAATCCCAAATCTCTATTACCTGGTTAGGTCAAGTACCCAAAATCCGGTCCTACCCCTAATTAGATTGGTTAAAAACAAAGATGAATTGGAGTGTTTTTTTTCCATACACCCAAAACCAAGAAATATGATTGTTTAGATGATAGCCTTAGGAATGTTGTTTATAATTGTTAATGACGTTGGCAAACTGGAGCTTGTCTTTTTTATATGAGTTGTGAGTTTGAAGCAATAGTCAACTCTGTGTATGGTGCTTTTTGTTCCAACAATATGGATGAATTATATTACGACCTTTATGTCTTTAAAAATTAACTTATTTGATGTCATTTTTCTACGTTCATGGACTTTAGTAGTTGAGTGATTACATAGTTTGTTCTAGTAGTTGGAATTAAATTTGTCATTACACTAGTTATGAAATGCAGTGTTTGAAAAATCATACCGTTTATTGAACTGGAAAACTTACTCGTTCACGGTTCACTGGTTCAACCGTTGATCGGGACTGTAATTGAATCGCAATTGAATTGTGACATCATAATTATGAAATATATATTTATATTATATATATTACTTAAACATTAATAAAATGCTGAAATATAAAACATAAAGAGCTTAAATGATGTTGTCTAACATCACAATCTAAATTTCACAATTCATATTATAAATGATTACAACAATTTAAATATCTCAAGTCTAAAGTTTAAAGTTGAGAGTGTATGAATTAATTCTAAAGTTTAAATTCTAAACCAAGGCTTTTTTTGACTTTTAAATAGCTTGTGAGGTGTACCTTAGCCTTCAAACTTTGTACTTAGACAAAAAAAATTTTAAAAAATTAATTTCATTAAAAATTAAATGAAAAAACTGCTCGGGTTCAATTAAATCATAAGCGGTTCACCAGTCCAACCAGCCAGTCTGGACTGTTTTTAAAAAAAAGATAAGATTTTTTTTTTTAGTTTTTCAATTTTATAAGAAAATCGGACAGGCTCACCAACTGGTTGACGGTCCGACCGGTTCAATCCAATTTTTTAATCCATGATGGAATGATTGGGTGCATTTTGAATTTAATTATGTACTATTTTACTGATTTTTAATGTATTAAATTCCTCTATGTATATGATGAATGCTATTTGCTGGAGCAGTTCTTATTAAAAAGCCAACTAACAATCTGCTTATGATATTTGGAATTAGGCCTGTCAATGGGTAGGGTATTGCTTTACCCAAACCTATACCCTAATATACCAAAATAGTTAGACCCTATATTTACCCTACCTTACTCCACTCGTAGACTCAATTAGACTCATATCCTAAAATACCCAAATAATAGACCCTAAACTAGATGCTACCCTATCAAACCCAAGACCCATTGGGTGTATGGTTGGGTCTAGTTTATTAGACCAAAATCTGGATTCTGTTTTGACCTGACTAGCTTTTTCATCTTTTCCAAATTTTCTTTTTGTCAATCAAAATGCTAAAACTACCTAATGTTTGAATGCTAGAGTAATTTATTAATATTAACTAATTTTTTTTGACATATTTCAAAAAAGTTAACTTGATTTTTTTAAATTAAAAAAGAGTTTACATATTTAATTTTTAGTTAATTATATATTTAATTTTTGGTATATTAAACAAATAAGAACCACAAGAGTATATATCACTTTTCTCTCTCTTCCTCATATTATGTTTTTTTTCCTCTCTCTATTTTTCCTCTAAGATATTATTTTTTCTTTCTTTAACTTTATTCTTTTCATTTTTTTGAAATATTATTATTTCATGTAATATATTCAATCAAACATATGTAAATAGTAGAAAAATTTATGTTATTACATTTAGTAAATATTTTAAAATATAAATAAAAAAGGAAAAGGCAAGGATGTCTTCAAATAATTCTTGAATAAGTTCATATTTTTTTCGAAGAGAACATGTTTAATAAAATATAATTTTAAAAAATATTTTTGAAAAATAAAAATTTTCAAACAATGCACCATAATTTTTCATATTTCTAAAGATAATATTTCATTTTCAAAATATAAACAAAATAAGATGGACATATGGATAACAAATTCAATTTCAACTTTAATATATGCAAAGCCTTCTCAATCTGTAATGCATCAAAATGACTTGCATCGAGCACTACAACACTCCCCTCTGCCCATGCCCCCCCCCCAACCAGAAAAGGAAGAATTTATAATATTCATACTCTTAAATTTTTCTATAGTAATGTAAACATCTTTTAAATATTCTTTCTTTCTCCACTGTCCAAAGCTGCTGAAAATAAATAAATTCAAACTAATTTTAATTTTAATTTTATTTTATATATATTAAAAAATTTAAGTATACACTTCAAGTATGCCATGATTATTAGTATTAATTAATTTTGATATAAGTAATTTGGGTTAACTAGTTAAATTTGGTATTTGGATAATGAGTACTTTCAAGGTATATGACTCATTATCAAGGTATATGATACATGGGTAAGTTTTACATATAAACATAATTACACCCGTTTAATTATTTTTAATATATTCTTGGCTTTAGGTTTGATGAAAATGGTAACTAAATAAAATTTTATGAGTAAAAAAGATTAAAATTGAGAAGGAGGGAGTTGGAACATGGGTATTTGATATTGGGTATTTCTTGAGTATCGGATATTTGGGTATTTTATGGGTATAGACCTTACTTTTACCCATTCCATTTTTCTTAATGGGTCTGGGTAAGATCCGGGTCTCATATCTATTTATTGGGTATGGATATGAGTATTGTACTATTATCATGGGCATGGGTAGGGTAAAACCCTACCCATTGACAGGCCTATTTGGAATACGACTGTTGTATTTTTAGCCTTTGTGATATTGATTACTATCATTGGATTTTGTTCGTTGGTTTAACTTAGCTCTGTCATTTGGCCTTACTGTACATGCAGAAATGTTGTTGTTAGTTTGAATTTTGTGGGGCTAATCCTGTTGGAATTTTTACTTGTTGGCTATCTGCTCAATATTGCTAATCTATGTGATGGAATTTTATGTTCAAAGACTGTTTTGAATCCTTATCTGTGATAATCTGATGTCATTTTTATGGTGACAAAAAATTGTGATCTTTTTGTAAAGGGATTTTTCCATGTTTTAGGTTCTTTGGCAAATTCTTGTGAACCTTGATTTGAAAGCTTAATCTCAAGAGGAGTACAGATTTGAAAAGGCTAAGTTTGGTTGATTTTGTTTTGATCTTATGCTGTTGTTTTCCTTGGGAACTTTGATGTCCTTTTGGAGCTTGCACTTCCTAGACTCGATTAAGTTTAGGGCTTGAAGCAGCAAAAGTTTGTTGCTATCTTATGCAACAAAATTCATTGAAAACAAGTTCCTTGTTGCTACTTTTGTAAAGAGTATAGGGTGGTGTATTATTTTTTGGCGTTCAACACTTTGATTGCTGGACATTGGAGTTGATCCTTGCTTGTTGAAGTGAGGCCCTTATTTTGCTTCAAAGCTGCTAGAATTCAATTTCAAACCTTGGCCCTCTGAAGAAGAATTTTTAATTTCTGAAAATCTACTGCAAATTGTTCATTTTGGGGCTTGATACCTGCTTCATTGAAGGCGTCCATTAGATGGTGAAAATGGATACAGAAGGGATTCGATCCCTAAACTGGCGAGAAGTTTAAATCTAGCCTAGGCAAAATCTTCGGCCTTTACACCATAATTTGATTCAATTATGCTAGACTAGGATCTTGAGATTGAATTTTAATTTGAAGGGTCAGAATTATTGCATGGAGGGATTTTTTGATTGCTAAAAAGGTGCTAGAAATTTGACAGCCAATGTATCAGTTTAGGCACACTAAAGAGTTGCTGAAGTAAGGTTATATGGGGTTGAAAACTTTGTACCAGTAGGACATGGTTGTTAATTTGCTAAAAAATATGTATATGATATTGATACCCTTTTGTTAATTAGCAGCATCTAATGGAATTGTATTTCATGGACCCACCAAATTTTAATAATTGTAAATATAAGTAATTGATTAAAAAATCTAAAGAATTGCAAACTAGACCCAATACTAAATAACATAACCTTAAAAAATATAATACAAACACATCAAGTGAATTCAAAATTAAAATGATAATTATGTAGGAAGTAAAACGACTGGAAAGTACTATGATGCAGTAGCATGGTCTTCAAGTTAGTTTTGAAAATCCATATTTATCTGGCCATCCAATAGAGTAAGAAGCTTGGCAGCTATTATATTAATCATCATGGAGTACTCAGCACTCCAAGTTTGGTTAAATTCAAAAGATGGCATATTTTTCTCTAGCATGTATGCCTTTTCCATGTTGACATCATCTCATTGTGGTTGGTTAACTTCTTTGCTTGGTTGTGGAATACCGAGTGAAATGAATCCTTAACATATATAGGAAACCGAATCACTCCAAAAAGAAGTTTGTATAAACAAGTTAGATTCTCCTTTCATAGCAATTTCTTGAATGACCTTATGTTGTGTGGGAGTTTTCCGTGTTGAATCATAGGTACCAGTAAAGATTGAGCACAATTACAGCTAACAAGGCTTCCCTTCAAGTATGTAGGCCTCTGCCAGGGGGTATTTCTATACAAAAAAGAATATAAATAATTAAAAAATATAGACAATATTATATTAGTAGCGTAAACACAAATGAGAAATCATTTGTAGTCAAACCTTTATGGGATCCATCCAACTCATTTTTTGGCAATTTATGAAATTATTTTCTCAATCGAAAGAACTCTCAGGATGTCCATAATGTAGTTAAACATAGTGTATCTCTCATATAAAAATTTCCACCTCTTCATACAATCTTTGAAAGTAAATGTTGTTCCAAATGCCTCATCAATGTCTCGTAATGCATTCTTTATAGTTCAGAAACTGATCGACATGCTTTTCCATTCCCTATCATAGAAAAAAATCATGTTGCTCACGAAATTTTCTCCTAGCCATAATCTCAACTTGTAAATGATATTTGACATACTATAATGAATTGAGTTAAGCAATTCATTTAGATGAAATGAAGAGACTCATACAAAATGTGAATGTTTTTATAGTTAAGTTATATCCATATAAAGTAGGTATCACTGTATGCAATAGTGGATTTCAAATAAAGATGACAATTCATTCGAATGACTCTTTGAGTGTACACTTTACTCTAATGAAGGAAATCAATTCCCTGCGTCATGACTAATTTGCAGCTACACCACATAAATGCCTTTGGGAGATATCTGTAACGATTCCTTAGCCATAAGATAGGTTGTCTAAGTAGATAGGAAATGAAATAAAGACAAGCTTATTTTACTTAGATAGGCGCCAGCTAGTGAGAATTAATTCCCTAACTTATATAGCAAAAAACATGTTGCTTACTAACAAATATGTATGTTGAATATAATTCATGCACTAATCTGTGTGCTATTATAAATAATTTCTTTTGCATCCTTTTTACCTATACTATTCAATGATTAAATTCATAACTAAGTGCGAACATAAGTGTTATTAGTTTATAGAGTGACCCAGCTTTAATGTGGCAAAAGTTTAACAATATGGAGAATATGAGCAATAATTTACTGAGACTTGGATAAATAAACAAAATCAAGAAATGGGAGCAATACTTTCACCAAGAAATTCTCATATTGCTAGAAATTAATTTTCTACATAAATTAATTAAATTTGAAGATCATTGCTTCTTATGTACTTGGATGTGGATCCATGCTTCTCATATCAATTATTCATATCTTGGTTTGTGTAATTGGTTTTGTTGTATTGCTAGATTTATGTTTGTAGTAGATTCTTTTTACTGATTAGTTAGCCTTTATATTCTTTATATTTGATTTAAAACCTATATAAGGCCACTTATATAGGCCACATAAAAGCACACCCACACAACACGTGTTCAATTTTCATTTCCTAGGATAAAAAATGGCTAATACTCCCATTTCACCACAAGAAGATATTTTCTACAATGTTAATTGGATAAAGGATGTAGAGCAATACTTCACCAATGTTCTATACCGCTTCGTAATACTTGTAGCGTAGTTACAAATTGAGAATCGCTTGGGTTTAATATATGATGAACCATTTTTATGTCAGTGAGTTCATGCTTTGCATTGTTGGTACAATATCTTCAAGCAACTCATTACCTTATCACGTGTGGCTTATGACCATCCACCAAACACTCTCTTAATCTCCAATGATCAAGGGGCGAATATAATAGCGGTGTAATCTTCATGTTTCGTAATTAGCTAGCATTTTCAAAGTATTAATAAAGTTTTGACTATTTTTATATTTTTATGTTTAATATCCGTATGAATTACTCATGTATAATTTTTTTTCCTCAAATTTCAACAGCAACAACGATTTGAAGGGTCTACAAGTATCAAGGCAAAATAACTTAGGATAAATTGTGAATGATGTTTGAAGAATATCTTCGGTTAATCCCTTAACCAGCTGCCAAGGACACACTGATTTGAAGGGTCTCACTTCGATGTACAAGTGTGGCTTTCTATATTTATTTATGTAATGTCGTTTATTTTCTAGAATTACGTGTTAATTATAACGTAATTTTATGGTAATGTTGATTGCATAACTTCTCGCGTTATTAATATATTGTGTGATGATTTTAATTAGGCAAATTATCAAAGACTTCTTATTAGTTCTAAGATGGCATGCGGGAAAATTCATAAACATAAAGATAATTCAAAATGACATTATATTAGTTCAAATTGAAAAAGGCTAGTACAATCTAATCATTCAATATATCCTAATAGCAAATCCATCATAAGCATCACAAGATAATCCTACACAAATTTAGATAAGATGAATGCAAGAAAAACTGCCAATGTCATTGAGATACCACAGATGAGGCATGACAAACAATAACAAAATCCTGCTAGTACGAATTTTCAACACTTGAAGGGGATGAAGTAGTACTCATATAAGTTGAATGAAGACGATCAATTGACATTAACGAAGAAGGAATGATGTCACTTTGCGCTTGGGATGATGAGCCTTCTTCACCATTGTAGTTATTGGATTGGGATGCCTTTCTAAATTTGAGAGGAGATTGACTACTCGTGAATGTCGATGGAGTATCAACAAATTGGTCATTGTAGAGTATATGGCGGAGGTGTGCACATCGACTTTGCCCTACCTGATCAGTCCGTTATGAACTAAAACTCATGTTTCTTATCAACCAGACACTTGTAATAGTATCTCCCTAGATTTTGCGCTGAGGACCGACTCGTAGGAACAACATGGTACCATTACTGCAATAGCATGGAAATAGCATGTTCCTTCACCATCTAATTGAATAAAATAGACAAGTATCTTGATAAGCATACTAAATTTAAAAACAACACAGTAACGTATGTAAATAAGCATCATGACTTCTCAAGCTTGGCTTTCTTTGCAACATACTAGTTTTAAAATGTATCATTTACTCCAAAAATATATCAAATTTAAAATCAAATCAATTAAAATGATTTACGTCAAATAATCAACCTAACTTTATCATATTTATCAAAATTTATATCCCATTTGAAATTTCATTGATATTATGTCATAAAAATATAAAGAAAATAACAAATAGCAATTTCTGCAACTTCTTGGAGTAAATCAAACCCATAAATGAGTCCACAAGAGAAGCACCACAAATTCATTTAAAAACCTACTTCATGCAAAAATTTATCCAACTAAATAATGCTCACAAGTCTTGCTCTAAACAATAAAAAATACATCAAAAAAGTACACCTGCTAGTTTTGTGATTTTCAAATAGGAAGCTTACTATGTAAAATGAGGATGCAGATGAGTTTTGTAAGGAATCAATTGGACATACAACATGCAAACAGGCGACCTTGGGGGAGAGGTGTTAGGTGGTAGTGGGAGATATTTAACAAGTACAGAAGAAAAGGAAGCTATTTAACAATGAAAACATGAAAACGCTTGCTGGTTTGTGGTATAAAGAGAAGAAAAAGATTTTTTTTTTCATTTTTTTAATCAAGGACAACATGGTCATTTAATGGGAATAATCACATGGCAAGGATTATTATACATCTAACTAAACAACAATCATGTTGCATATTTACAAATAATTATACAAACCGAACTACACTACAATGATCAGTAATCACACATTGTATCATGAGATAAATTCAAAACCCAACCAAACTTGCCCTGAGGAGATAAATATTGCAAAGTACCTCAGTCGCAATTGGAGAATGCTCAAAGATTTCTCCCTAACTCAAATACCATGTAAAGAGAACTCCAATGCTGAACACTCGGCTAAGAGAGCCGGCTCCCGATGGCGGCGGACAGCAGACAAATCACATTTTTCTTCCTCGACACGTAAAAAAAAGGTCTTGGAAAAGATAGAGTCCACTATGGAAAAAAATTGCAAAGGCTTTCGCAGACACCACTTAGAAGAAAGATTCAAGTCGATGGCTACCACCAGAGCTTCAAGGGAGGAGACACCACTCAAATCAGCCTTCAGTGTAGAAGCTTGTCGGTGAAAGAAGGATTACAAAAATTTCTGGAGTTTGTAGAAGCTATAAAGTAACCCCAATGTATGCTTAGAAGTTGAGTAATGCCGTGCATACCTAGGATGAGGTGTACAAGACCAGGAGGTCAGATGCACATGATGCCCAAGTGGGCCTGAGAAGCTTCCAAGATAGGAATGTAGTAAAGAAAGAGAACTATAACTTCGTGTCCCATCACAAAACTGGATAGCAAAAGGTGAAGATTCCTCTAAAGAACAGGAGAAGCAATTGACAACCAGTATATCCCCAAGAAGTGCTACACTAATATTTTGAAAGGAGTGAAACTCCATGCTACGAGTCTAGGAAACATGA
Organism: Jacaranda mimosifolia; assembly: GCA_018894105.1. Classification (NCBI taxonomy): domain Eukaryota; kingdom Viridiplantae; phylum Streptophyta; class Magnoliopsida; order Lamiales; family Bignoniaceae; genus Jacaranda; species Jacaranda mimosifolia. The sequence continues at coordinate 33,789,001 of CM032120.1, read as the reverse complement.
AAAGGTGGCGCAGTTCAAAAGACAAAGGCAAAAGAGGCTAACACTATTGTAGCACCTCTATTGGAGGTCTATCCTTAAATAGAGAAGTCCATGCAATGCGAGATCGCAATATAAGGAAACATTTGAGATGGAATAAGCCACCCTTAGCAACTCAGCTAACATAGGAAAGCCTCAACCTCAATAAACATGTCATTTAAGGCGCACGTGATTTGCTTTCAATAATAAGTGCATTTTATTTTAGTAGAGTAGTTTTTCTTTTCAATATTCAAGTTGCGTCTCCAGTAACATAGGCAAATGTTTTGTTTCATCATGAGTAAAAGATCGTCCAACTTAGGGGATGATAATTCTTTATTTTGCTACTTTAACAAAATATTTTGAAGTTTCTTTACATGTTTTTTTAACTATACAATTCTCAATCATAAGAATAACTCATTCTTGGTAAGACTCAAGAGGCATGCATATAAAAAAAAAAAAAAATAGATAAATGAAGAAAATAATGGTAACAGCTCCATGCAATGACCAACAGATGAGCTACAACAACACTATTATAAGACCCGAAGGTGCATGTGGCTAACAACATCATTGCTATTACAAAACCCCAAAAGGGTGCTAGGTAAGTAGAAAAGACCACTATAAGATCCTTGAGAGCACACGTGGCATAGACAAAAGACCATTGTAAGAGCTCTAAAAGGGTGCACAGTAGCAAAGAGTGTTATAAGACCCTCAACGAGGCATGCAAACAATAAAGACTACTATAAGACCCCCAAGGGAACACGTAGCATTGATGACTATAGTGCTACCTCCCAAGGGGGATGTGCAATACCAATGGTTATATTAAGACTCCTAAGGGGGCATATTGACAACAAACAACACAGTAAGATCCACAAGGTGACATATTGATAACACACACTACGGTACAACACCCAATGAGGCATAATAGGAAACACTACGTTGAGACTCTCAAGTGGGAGAATTGAACACAAATGTTATAGTAAGACTACTAAGAGGGCTCATAAAAGTCAAGTTCATTACAGGATCCTATGAGGCTTGCAATCAAGTTTTCTTTTAGCAAAGTCCGAAGAAACAAGCGAAAAAAGCAAAAAAGGCACAAAACACAATAAGGTACAAGTAACATAAAAAGAACAAGCAATGCTTTAAATCATCCCAATAGTTAAGTATGGAAAAGAGTGAAAAGGCTACTCAACCAACTGTAAAAGAAAACAATGTTTAACATAATCATAATGCTCAAGTAGCAAACAACGTCTGGTCTACACTTGGTTCCAAAAGAAAACGACATCTAACATACTACTAAAGAAAAACGAAAGTATATGAAGAAGAGTGTAGTACAAGGATCTAATTAATAAAGCAAAAATAGCTAAATCAAACTTGGCTACACTCAATCCAAGGATCAAATCATGCTTCTAAAATGGATTTGGTTGTAGAAAATTACCTGATTGCTTAAAATCCAAGGTAGGAAGGAAGATAGGGTTGAACTTTTCAAAACTGTCTCCTCTTGGTGCAACAGAGAACTGGAAACATTTATCTTATCAATCCCCCGAATTGGCTAAAATTTGGACAGCACATCCCAAACACCTTGAGGAATATCCAGTAAAAGTTTCAGCAAAAACAAAAATCAACATGTGCTTCAAAATCGCCTCCAATCAATCTACACTGCAGTGGATCTTCAAGCGCAAAGCTATCCAAATATCTAGCCTCCAATGAAATGATCCACACACCTAAGGCAAGCTCCAATCAGCCTTTAGTTAGCTGGATCACTAATGGATGAAGAAGAGATGAAGGCCAAAAAGTGGAGGGAATGTGAAGAAAAATATCTGAAACTTCAACATATGAGTATATCACAGTTTCGGAGGGAAAAAGAGAATCTAGTATTGAAGTCTTGCATGTGGCCGCACACCCCTCTATATATAGATGAAAAGGTGTGATGCAAGTTGGCATCACACCTCTCATGAGGTAGGGTGCCAACTGAGCAAGATAACTTGTATGTGAAATGTAAATTTCACTTGCATTTGAATTTCATTTTGAGTCTTCATTTTATCTCATGAAATGTCATCCAAATAAATTCTAGATCCACCTCAAATGAACTCCTTCATTTGAATTTCTCTCCAAAATTAATTCCTCACATTAATTAAATTAAATTAACTCCTTAAACTAGAAAATGTTAACTTAACTCCTTAACTTAACTTGACTAATTAATTGTCATACGACACCAATTAAATTAACTCCTTAATTTAATTGGTGTAATTTAACTCCTTAAATTCTTTTGATCAATTTAACAATTAAATCAATCAAGCCAAAATGACTAAATATTAGCTAACCATTTTCTCCACAAAATCGGTCACTAGGGATTTTCTAACTTTTAGAAAATTCCCTTCATCAGATAGAACTTCCTTTAGACTTTTCTGTGTGACCCATTAGTTTTTCATATTCATTGGACATGGGCTCACAACTCTTGTGATATTTTGAATATTGAAATATTCACATTAGTTTAAACTCCTTTAAACTAATAACTCAATTCAATTAATCTCTATTAATTGAAGAGTACCCAATCTTCATGGTTGATGTCTTACCGCAAGCCCATAGAGCCCAACTAATTGGCCAAAATGAATATGCTCTTGGTGAACCATTCTAGCTCTACGCTTGCCATGCAAATATAGCATTTCCATCTTCTATCTCCCGAAAGAGGCCTAAGGCAAGATATTTGCAGGCTTCCTAATATCCTGGATAACTATGTTTCTATTTCTAATGTTTGATTTCGGTTTATGACCTCATCTTTGGAAAACTCTTTTTCTAAATTGTCATACTGCCTTGCGCAAGGACTCCTTGGAGTCAATCATTATAGAATGCATAGGAGATGCACTTGCCCTTCATAATGACAAGGAGATGGATCCCATCTTGGATCTCACAAACCTTTATGCCTAAGTAGCTCATACCCAAGTTCAACCTAGATGACCCGCAGAGTGGTCAAGAAAGAGTCAAAGCATGAAAACCTAAACATAAGGTTACCATGGATCCTTAGGTCTAAGGATTAATTATATGCACTAGCGTAAGTTGGAGAACTTGCCACTGCGACTATTTAATGGATTCTCTTAGTGGGCCTATAGTGAACTTGTTATTTAACAAGCTCCTACTAACATGCACCAATGTCTAACATGGATTGCTAATGAAATGGAGCAATATCCAACTCAAATTTATGCATCGTTAATGCAAGTCTATCTGAATCTTAGATGCCTTGTCTCAGAAGATTCTACGACTTGAAATATTTTAAGATCATGGCCGTGTAAGACCTGTTTCATGACACCACCCAGCATGTGACCAAGTCCCATAGTCATGTGTGATCTAAGGGCTTCAACCAAATGCTAGTGAAGTAAAATAAGCATAAGATGAAGATGGACATTGAAATATGAATATCATTCACTCAAGATTATCTAACAAGTGAAATAGTTTACATGTCAATCTAATTGGTTGTGAGGCACTATTCTAACAATTTCCCACTTGCCTTAAAGCCAATTCCCCATAGCCTTAATGCCCATCTTCTCAAGATGTCTTTCAAAGACCTTTTGCATTTAATGGTTTGGTTTAGACAGTAATTCTGCTATATTCTTTTTTGAGACAACTTTATCTACTCAATTGTTGCCTCTATCAATTGATCTCATAGATCAAATGATAATGTGTTTACTTGTGTTTGGATTACTAATGATATCTTGGCTCAAGTCCTAAGTTGTCTTCAAAAGACAACCATAGGCTCATGCATGCTAGGCACTATACCCAACTCTTAAATGAAGTTTCTATCCAAACACCCTTCTTTGCTGTTTCCAAAACTGCAATGTATTCCACCTCAATGGTAGTTTTGACCGTGGTATCTTGTTTGGAACTCTTCCAACTCACCATGCCTTCATTGAGGTAAAATATAATCCAGAAGAGGATTTTAGGTCATCTATATCGGATTGGAAACTAGAATCCAAAAACTGCTCGAGTTTCAATTCTCCATTGCTGTTTACTAAAAATAAATCCTTAGTTCTTCTCAAATACTTAAGGATTACTTTAACAGCTTTCCAGTGACGTTCACCAGGGTCGAATTGAAATCGGCTCATAGCACTTAGAGCGTGAGCTACATTTGACCTTGTACATTGAACGACATACATTATACTCTCTATGGCGGATGCATAAGGTATGTGGGAAATTTTATGTCGCTCGTTATCAGTCTTAGGGGACGTAGACTTGGAGAGACGAAGACCATGTCCCACAGGGATGAATCCCTTCTTAGATTCTTCCATACTAAATCTCTTTAGTATCTTGTCAATGTACGGTGTTTGGAAAAGCCCAACATCCTCTTCAATCTATCTCTATAGATACGTATTCCTAATACGTAGGATGCTTCTTCGAAATCCTTCATGTAGAAGTATGTAGATAACCATGCTTTAGTACACTCTAACATTTCTCTCTCATTCCCAATTAGAATGTTATCAACATAAAGTACAATAAACTATACGCTACTCGTACTAGCTTTCTTGTACAGACAAGGCTCATATATATTTTTGACAAAGCCAAACGATTTAACTATCTTATCAAAATGTATGTTCCTACTTTGGGATGCTTATTTGAGTCTATAAATAGATCTCTCGAGTTTTCAAACCTTTTGCTCACTTTATTTAGATGTAAAACCTTATGGTTGCACTATATAGATTCTTCTTCAATGTTTCCATTTAGAAAAATAGTTTTCACATCCATTTGCCATATCTTATAGCCATAATATGCGGCTATGGCAAGTAAAATCCTAATGGACTTAGGTACAGCGATTGGTGAAAAGGTTTCCTCAAAATTAATACCGAGTCTTTGAGTATAGCCCTTTGCCGCTAGTCGCGCCTTAAAGGTATTACCTCCTATCGACTCTTAGCTTTTGCTTATAGATCCACTTGCAACCAACAGGTACTTTACCCTCTAGTGGATATACCAAAGTCCATACTTTATTGGAGTACATGGAGTTTATTTCGAATTTCATAGTGTCAAGCTAATATCCCAAATCCATGTCCAACCTAGCTTCCTGATAGGTCTTCGGATCACTATCTGATTGGTCCATCTCATGAAGGAATTCAAACCTTTAGGGTTACTTTTTGATTTGGTCCGACCTTTTCAAAGGTTGTGTGCAAAGCTCTTGATGTTCACTTGTTTCTATCACTTATGGGATTTGTTGATTATCTTGAACTTCATCAAGTTCAACAGCAATACCATTTCTATCTAATAAAAATTCCTTTTCCAAAAAGTGGGCGTTCCTTGAAACAAACACCTTTTGTTCCTTGAATTATAGAAATAATAACCTAAAAACTCTCTTGGGTCTCCCACAAACTTGTACAAAGTGAATCTTGCATCCAACTTGTCTATCACTAGCCATTTGATGTAAGCGGGAAACCCCCCGACTCTTAGAAAAGAGTAAGAAAGGTGCTTTGCCATACCACATCTCATGTGGTGTCTTTTGATTTTCTACTTCATTCCTATACTCTATGAACTTTTCAAAGGCTTTGAACTTGTACTTCATAAGATACACACGTCCGAACATAGTATGATCATCGGTAAAGGTGATGAAATAGGAATAGCCTCCTCTCGCACTAACTCTTAGTTGTCCACAAACATTGGTATGAATCAAATCCAAATGACTTTTGGTTGGCTCCATTTGTCCTACAAAAGGAACTTTGGTCATTTTTCCCTTTAAACAAGACTCACAAGTAGGAAGATCCTTAAAGCTACTAACATTTAGTACTTTGAGGGCTTCTAACTTGTTCATCCCATTTTTGGAAAAAATGTACAAGTCTTGCATGCCACAAGATGGAATCTTCTTGGTTATCTAATCTTCTTTTACTCTATTGAACGTGCATTAGTGATGGTTGAGAATCCAAAAAATGTATAATGCTTTGTTAAGTGTACCATGAGCAACTAAAGAACCAATTCTTTAATGCCTTCAATCTCCCATTTGATATAGAAGGATCAAATCCTTCGCTATCCAAAACGGGAATTGAAATAATATTCTTAACAAAATATGGTACATAATAACAAGGGTCCAATGCAAGTATGGAGTTCCCTAAGTCTAACTTATTATATGCCTTTGGCTTTGGCTGCAACTTTTGCTCATTTGCCAAGGCTTTGGATCATATCCCATCACTAAGTTTTATTCTTCTTTATATTCTTTGTAACAAATTACAAAGATAAGAACTACATACAATATCATATATCAATGAGGAAGAATTTATCTTTAAATGTACTTCAATAAAGTACACACCATTTTCAACGGTTGCAAGGTATTCCTTACAATATTGCTTCCAATGGCCTTTCTCACCAAAGTAGAAACAAGAAATATCGACTATATCCTCTATAATCTTCTTAACTCTATCGAATGCCTTTAATGGTTGCTTTCCCTTGGAGAAAGAAATTTTCTTTTTTTCACCTCCCTTTCTAGCACCCATAGGGCCCTTAGACTTGGAGGAGGAAACAAGTATCAAAGGTTTGTCCTTGTCATGGTTGTCTCTATCTAAACCAACACTTTGATTAATAAAACTCGCGAGGATATGAGGATCAAATCCTCATGGACATCATTGAAGAGCTTCTCAACAAGCCTAATCATCTTTAGACTGTAATAGATGACATATGACTTCTCTTTCATCCTAGCTTGAAAAATATCCTTTGACAACATGAACCTTTCATACCTTGTTTGCTTTACAACTCTTGTAAGCTTTAATCGAGGTATTTTTCATGTGTCTTTAAGACTTTTGAAGTATGTAGATGCCATCATGAGACTATGGGATAGGACGATCCTTAACCCAATTCGTGAACATTTCACGTATCTCTTGATCTACATTGATCCCCATAGGATAAGGAGTACAATGATATAGGACATATATCCATTTCTTGGAATCTGGAATGATTTTAAGGTTAAGTCTATCATGGAAGTTAGGCCCAATTAGTTTATTGGTTTCCAAAATAATGCTTAGTAGATATATAACCATACTTGAGATTTTGCAAATCATCAAAGGCGAAAAAGAGAATATAAGTATGTGATTGAATATTGATATTGAAAATAGTTTACGGACTTTCAAGCATGTTTTTATCCCACTATTTAATTTCTCACCCTCTTGAAGAATTTGAGAAATCTTATTTCCTAGTAAGAATCAAGGTCCTAAAGACTTGTAAGTGGACCTACGTGTCATGTGCCATCCACAAACAATCAAAAGGTAAACAACTTTTGCTAATTGCATCTCTATGCAACCCTTGATATATTTTGCCTCATTTTTCATGTAGATCCACATGTCATGTGCCATCTACATTATTAGGTGTTAAGTCGGACCTACCAATCAAACTTTGTCGTGTGCCAATGCATAGGAAGCATCACATCAAAGGTGCATCATATGCTAAGTATATGATCACAACTTTCTACCATAAGTGTGACTCATGTGTCACGTGCCATCACACGAAGATAGTAGCATCGTCATGTCATATATTATTGGTAGAAGGCATGGATTAATTAAAATTTCTTTTAATTTGTATTCGTTTTGACTTAATATTTGAAAGCACTTAGGCTCTTCTAAGTGGAGGAATTTTCTTGCTTGCAAAGATCTCATCAATTTTATCTTCTTATTTAGGTTTTTTATATCATAACCATGCATCTCATACATCAATAGGATATGGAAAGCATAAATAAGTAAATGCGCCTAGCATGCTCCGAGGGTGTGATGATCATGAGCCTTAACTAAGTAGTGCACTTAGAGCCACAGGTGCACTACTTAAGTGCACTACTTGGTTGATTTTAAGTGGGTTGATTAAATCTAGTTATTACATAAATGTATCCCCATACATTTATGGATCTTCATGCCTCCAATGGTTTTCTTGTCTCCTTGCAACAATTACATGAGAAAAGAAATCATCACTCCTAATGATTCTACTTTCATAACATTTATAAGATAGAAATTAAGAGGCATGCAAGCCCTAATTTAATACAACATTTTTCAACAACTTGAAATAAAAAAAATCAATATTAAGGACTCATGATCATCCCTATTCATTTATCATCCATTCAAGAAGTAAATGAACAATAAATCAAGAATTGACATTCAATTCCACAATTAAATACTTATCTCATAAACAATTAATTGACTAGCAAAAATAAGCATAAAAATTATGCATCTCATTTTTGCACCAAATTGAAGATTAACTTGAAAAATATTTTAAAACATCCAAAAAATGTCCAACATTGCTTCGAACACTCACACAATATTTGTGCATCAAAATAAGGATGAAATAATCAAGTTTGATAGGAAAAAAACACCAAAATAGCACAAAAACAAGTTATAGAGTGACCTTAGGCGAGCTGCTATCCAACTAGCCGGCCAGGCATGCAACGGGGATGCACAAGGCACACCCATGGCAGTGCCTAGCTGCTGCCAGGCAGGGTGGCAGCCTTGCCACAACTCACACCGATCAACTTAAGCACCATTTTGTGTTTTTACCACTCCAAATCATATGGATACCTCCATAACATCATTTCATATAAATTTTGATAAATTTTAAGATATAAACACCTTTAGAAATTAGAAATTAAAGTGCTCAAACATGCTTAAAAAATTAAGTTTAAGTGAGAATCAACATTCTCCAAAAATCTCGAATTAACTCCAATCCAATTGGATCCAAAAATGACCAAAACACTTTAAGGCCAAATTTAACATACTATATCAACATATAATATCATTCAATGCTAAATCAAAATTTAACATAATCATCCATGAATAAAAAATATACTAACATATGAATTAACTCTTAAAACACATATTAACATAATTCAATTCATCATCAAAGGAGCCACAAGCAACGTCATCCAAACATTTCAATCCATGACTTGAATCAAATGTTTAGAGATCTAGATCAATTCATCACATGAATCAATCAAACAAAAATCCAAATTAAAGAGTGAAATAGGCTCTGACACAACTTGAAGGAAAGTGTAGCGCAAGGATCCAATTAATAAAGCAAAAATAGCTAAATCAAACTCGGCTACACTCAATCCAAGGATCAAATCATGATTTAGTTGCAAAAAATTACCTCGATTGCTTAAAATCCAAGGCAAGAAAGAAGACATAGTTGAACTCTTCAAAATTGTCTCTTCCTAGTGTAACAGAGAACCGGCAACGTTTGGCTTATCAAATCACCTCCGAATTGGCTAAAATTGGATAGTACCTCCCCAAAACCTTGAAAAATATCCAATAAAAATTTCAACAAAACCAAAAATCAGCGAGTGCTTCAAAATCACTTCCAATCAATTTGCACCGTAGTGGATCTTCAAGAGCAAAGCTATCCAAATGTCTAGCCTCTAATGAAATGATCCACACACCCAAGGAAAGCTCCAATCAGCTTTTAGTCAGTTGGATCACCAATGGATGAAGAAGAGATAAAGGCTAAAAAGTGGAGGGAAGGTGAAGAAAAATGTATGAAACTTCAACATATTAGTGGATCACAGTTTTGGAGGGAAAAAGAGAATCTAGCATTCAAGTTTTGCATGTGGCCACACCCCCCTCTATATATAGATGAGGAGGTGTGATGCAAGTTGGCATCTCACCTGTGCCAACTAAGCAAGACAACTTGCATGTGAAATGTGAATTTCACGTGCATTTGAATTTCATTTGAAGTCTTCTTTTCATCTCATAAAATGTCTTCCAAATAAATTCTAGATGCACCTCAAATGAACTCATTCATTTGAATTTCCCTCCAAAATTAATTCCTCACATTAATTAAATTAGCTCCTTAATTTAATTAATTGGTCTTGACTTAATTCCTTAAGCCAACTAACTTAACTCCTTAAACTAGAAAATGTTAACTTAACCCCTTAAGTTAACTTGACTAATTAATTATCATATGGCAACAATTAAATTAACTCCTTAACTTAATTGGTCTAATTTAACTCAAATTATTTTGATCAATTTAACAATTAAATCAATCAAGCCAAAATGACTAAAGATTAGCCAATCATTTTTTCCATAAAATCGGTCACTAGAGATTTTCTAACTCTTAGAAAATTCCCTTCTTCAAATAGAACTTCCTTAAGGCTTTTCCATGTGACCCATTAGGTTCTTTCATTCATCGGACATGGGCTCACAACTCTTGTGATATTTTGAATATTGAAATATTCACATTAGTTTAAACTTCTTTAAACTAATAACTCAATTCAACTAATCTCTATTAATTGAAGAGTACCCAATCTTCATGGTCTATGTCCAACCGCAATCCCATGGAGCCCAACTAATTGATCGAAATGAATATGCTCTTGGTGAACCATTCTAGCTCTACGCTTGCCATGCAAATACGGTCCTTCTGTCTCCTATCTCCAGAAAGAGGCCTAAAGCAGCCTCGATAACTATGTTTCTATTTCTAATATTTGATTTTGGTTCATGACCTCATATTTGGAACACTCATTTTCCAAATTATCATACTACTTTGCACAATGACTCCTTGGAATCGATCATTATAGAATATATAGAAGATACACTTGCCTTTCATAATGACGAGGAGATGGATCCCATCTTGGATCTCACAAACCTTTATGCCTAAGTAGCTCATACCCAAGCTAAGCCCAAATGACCCATAGAGTGGTCAATAAAGAGTCAAAGCATGAGGACCTAAACAAAAGGTTACCATGGATTCTCAGGTCTAAGGACTAATTATATGTACTAGCGTAAGTTGGAGAACTTGCCACTACGGCTATCTAGTGGATTCTCTAGGTAGGCCTTCAGTGAACTTGTTTTTTAACAAGCACCCACTAACATGCACCAATGTCTAACATAGATTGCTCATGAAACGAAGTAATATCCAACTCTTTGGATTTATGCATTGTCAGTGCAAGTTTATCCGAATCTTAAATGCCCTGTCTTATAAGATTCTACGACTTGAAATATTTTAAGATCACGACCGTGTAAAACTTATTTCATTATCACCACCTAGTGTGTGACCAAATCCCTTAGTCATGTGTGATCTAAGGGCTTCAACCAAATGTCAGTGAAGTAAAATAAGCATAAGATGAAGATGACCATTGAAATATGAATATCATTCAATCAAAATTGTCTAAGTGAAATAGTTTACATATCAATCTAATTGGTTGCGGGGCACTATTCCAATAGTATAAGCATCCTCAACTAAAAAGGACAAAGTCCAGTAACTCCTATTCAACCTTTCCTAGAACCACAACAGCTACATCTCTGCCAAGGCCTCAAAGATGTCCATGACGAGCGCACAAAAATTAAACCTACTGTAAGGCCCCCCAAAGGGCTTGCAAAAATCAAGACTACTAAGGCTTCCTAAAGGGGCACCTAAAAATCCCATTTGTTATATGATCCCTTATAGGGACTTGCGAAAAGGCATTGTAGCACTAAGCTCCTAAGCGTGCTCTGTGATAAGACCCTAGGTGTGCAAAAGGCATCTTTGCAATAAGATCTCTAAAGGGGTGCAAACTCAAGTTACTAGATGACTCTAAAAGGTCCCTGAAGAAATGCCTCAAAAAAAGAAAAAAAATTCCCAAAAGGTTCTAGAAACAACTTCATTCCACATGAGGCCCTAAGGGATCAACGAGGCATAAAGCTCCAAAAATGTTTCAAGCTATTCACAATGTGCAAAACCTCGAAAAATGCTAATTTATTCTGGAGCATAAAATTTTTTAAGAACATACTAAGTTATCCCTGGAGCGTGAAGCTCTACAAAAAATTCTACGCCATTCGTGAAGCATAAAACTCTATTGAAGATCTTAGCAACCCTTAAAGTACTGCTTAAAGGATCGTGCCCAAGCATTAGGCAGACTCCAAGATCCTAACCACCTAACGGGCAACCCTAAAGGTTGACCATTCAAAGAGCATCATTTAATCTCAGTCATCGCAAGTTGTCCTCGAATTTCAGCTATGCTAAGGTAGCCCCTTCATCTTGGTTAGCCTCTTGGTCAACCAACGGTGAATGACAAACTCGCACCTGCTTTCATTATCTTATACTCAGCTTCAATAAGCTACTTACACTATACTTGCTTTCCTCTCTCATCAAAGGAATCTGAAGATAAATCAATGTGTGGGCTCTCAATGAGTACTAAAATAGTCAAAAGGAAAGAAATATGGTAGATAACACCCAAAAAAATTCAAGTCATTTGTTGAATGAAGCTCCACCAGCGATCCTAAAGGATCTCTAAAGCACAAATCTCCAAGAGAAATTCTAAGTTCTTCATGGAGCACAAAGCTCCACTGGAGATCCAAGTAATCTTGGGAGCTTGAAGCTCTAAAAGAATTCTTGACACATTTGTAGAGTGCAAAGCTCCACCAAAAATTCAAGATAGTCTTTGGAGCATGAAGCTTCACAAAAACTCTAAGTCACTTGCATGGCACAGAAGCTCTACCAGAGATCCTAGACGATCTATAAAGCATGATACACTGCAAGAAAATTGTATATTAGAGGCATTAAAAAATACCATTTAAATAGAATTATATTGACAATTTTATACATATAATGGTGTTTTTAGAAATGTCATTTAGGCAGGTGTAGTTAAAGATATGAATGTCACTATTTTATTCTTTTTGTGACATTAATAAAATGCAACAAGTAATGAATTCAATGACATGTTAAAATGTCACAAAAAGTACATTAAATGACATGCTAACATGCCACAAAAATTGCATATAGTGACGTACTAAAATGCCACAAAAAATCTCTTAAATGACATTATAACATATCCTAAAAAATGCAATAAATGACATGTTAAAATTCCATGAAAGATTTTTTTTAATGACATATTAACATGCCGCAAAAAATATAGTAAATGATATATTAATATCACTAAAATATTTTTTAAATGACATATTAGCATGCCACAAAATAATACATTAATGATATACTAAATGTCACAAAAGATTTTTTAGATATATATGTTAATCTACCCAGACTCCCACATATATATATATATATATATATATAAACCTACCCACACTCCCCAATTATGAGACCCAACATGGCCCTACTGATCTTTATAAGATTCAAATCTACAACTATCTATTTACAAAAATATGAATTTACCACCAAGCTATCCATCAATGCTTAATATGATTAAAGATATTAATTTATTTGTATGGTTTGGAAGTACATTTACTCAATTGTTTATATAAATGCATGTGCTCAAATATATTATATGAAATAACATACTTTAAAAAGTGTGAGAGATTAATTAATTTAGAGATATAAAATATTCAAAAAAGAAAGAGAGACAAAATATAATATATAGGTAAGGAGAGGAAAAATCGACAAAAACTTAAATTTATTATACTTTTTAAATATATTGTTAATTTAGTCAATACATTAATATAAATCAAATAATTAATCAATACATTAATGATAAGGTGTGTATATATATAAATTTGTAAATTTTATAGTCATTGATATACATATATATACTTTATCTACTTTTGTGATATATTTTTATATAGCACCATGATTAAATTATGAGTGAGATTTTTTTCCTTCAAAAAAGGGGTATTAATACTAGTTAAATGCCTTTGACATATAATTATGTTGGTTGTTTCAATAAAATGCCACTACGTTTTTACAATATTTATTAATCAATTAACACTAAGTATTATATTGTAGTGATATTTTTTTACTACTACCGCTATATTACTTTAATATATCATTATACTATAAAATGTCATTAATGTACTGATTAACTATTATGGCATCTTTTTGACTATATTACTTTTATGTAGCATCACTAAATAATTTGTGACATCTTTTTCAAATGACACAATTGCAACAACAAATTTCTTGTTTGCAAAAAAATTAAAATTACAGAACAAGAAAAATCGTACAAATAAATTTAAATTTAAATTAAAATCTATCAATCAACTGTGGATTTTATCTCTAATCTATTCCTCTGATTCTTTTCTTCCAAATATAATCTTGAATTTGATGAGCTCCACGAAAAATGTCTTAAACGCCATGGATCTCCTTTAAATTTGATTTGAATAAAATAACGCCAATCCGAGGGCTTCACACCTTAATCTCGAATCAAACGCTAGAAATATATGGATTTCGTGAAGAATGCCTTGCACGTCGTGGATCTCCTTAAATAAAAATAACACCAATCTAAGGGCTTCGCACCTTAATCTCGAATCAAACTCCAGAAATATATGAATTTCGCGAAGAATGCCTTGAACTTCGTGGATCTGCTTGGATAAAAATAACACCAATTCGAGGACTTCGTACCTTAATCTCAAATCAAACGCCAGAAATATATGAATTCCGTGAAGAACGCCTTGAACTTCGTAGATCTCCTGGAATTTGCTTGAGAGAATTGATGGGCTCCTTCAGAGTTTCTCTCGTCTGTTGGAATTTTTTTTGCTGTAAAATGAGCTGGAACCACTCCTATATAGGTACTTGATGGAAGATTTCTTGATTGACTTGAACTCCTTCAAAAGTTATCTCTTTGATAAGATAATATCAAATATCAAGAGATAATGTCATATATATTTTATTTAATAATATTTAATATCAAATATCTTTAATTTGATTGGTCTATAGATGCAGACACTCCATCTTTGACACATGTCGATGCTTGATTTGAATATAATATAAATATTAAGTTATTAATTAAAATTAACTATTTATCTTTTAGAATTAAATTTAATATATCCCAAAATTTAAATAGAAAATTTTAAATTAATATTTAATATACTATGTTACATGTGTCACTTCTCAATTGGTTAAAAATTTAATATGTCTACAAATGCCCCCACTTCAAGGCTTGACGAAGGGATGCAAATCAATCTCAAAAGAGACAAGATTTGAAGTATTTAAAAATATATATTCAATAATATATGTGGGCCGAACAAAAATCCATATCAAAAATTGACATGAGAAGCCCAATATCCTTTATATATATATGTATATATATAACACTCAATCAGGCGACAAGATTTGCCTTACTTTTTTTTTTTTAACTAATGGCCTACAAGAGAATGATTGGCGTTGGATTTCAATTTTCCAAGCAGAAATTTACTAAAGCAAACAGTGGAATAGAAAATTGAGAATTTCAATTCTCATCAAACTCTTTTCCCATTTTTCTTGAGTGTGGCCCACTTGAGGATTAAACATCAACATTTTTGTTTCCAATAAGAAGCCGATAACATTCAGCATATCCAAATCTCGAAAGCCATATTAAAATCCTCACAATCAATATTCCAAATCCAAATCAACCCTTTATGATTTCAATTTAAATGAATCCCAAATCACAACCACACGTGATTCATACGACTAGGACTCTTGATAGCAAGCAATCTTGGCTTATCATTCTTGGTAGAATTCATCTCATCAGGATTTCTCCCACTATCTTCTTTCATTGTCCTCTTCTTTTATCATGATAAATAAATGAATTGAGATGAAATCTAATTCCTGGTAGGATTGAGATATGAACAATTCACAAATTTGAGTCCCATTCAAATACTTTTTTCCTACAACAAGTGCCTATAAATTGGTTCGATCATGAGCTCATAAACACACAACAAGCACATCAAGAATTTGCTTGCTAATTGCCGAGAATTTACTCTTGATTGTTGGGTATTTACTTTGTTAAATTGTTGGGTTTCATAACTTCTTAGTCTTTTTTATTCTTTCTCCCTTAGCTCATGCATCCTTCATGTTTGATGAAATGACTATATGAATATTCACCATTATTTTAGCATTGTTATGAGTTCCTTATCAACTTAATTCTCCATTAATTCACATGAGCATTAAACATGACCATTCTTCACATCAATCTTCTTTGACTTACATCTTTTCTTCTTTTTTTTCTTTCTCAACAACTTGATTAACTTTTCTCATGTCCTTGCAGATTGCACCATAGTTCAGTTTAAAGATATTTCATCCACCACTTGATTATTCTTGATGAAAAGAATCAACCTATGGACAAAGGCACACTTTTGACTACTCATTCTTCTTGTTGGTAGATATGTAGCAAAGTAGCCAAGGCTGATTTAATGGACCCAAGAGATCAAGACTTCCAAGGTGTGGGCTTTAACGGCAACTCATTATTGCCCTCCAAATGAACTAATTCGTCATCAACAATCAATCAAACTAATTCTTCTTCAACATTGAGTTGCAGCATTAATAGACCTAAGATATTATGACTTACAAGGTGTGGGCTTTAAGGGCAACTCATTATTGTCCTCCAAACGAATTAATTCGTCATAAACGAACTAACTTTTCTGCCATCATTGGATTTCAACATCATTGAGGGCAAAGCCAAGTGGGGAGATATTCCTTAATATGATGGCAAATTAATACATCAAAAGATACATTGAGTAGCCAAGACTGGCGAATTTGCTTTATACGGAGGAGTGTTCCCAAAACTTGCAAGGAGTAAACTATAAGGGCAACTCACTATTGTCTTCCAAATGAATTAATTCATCACCAACAATCAAATAAATTAATTCTTCTATCTACATTGGGTCGTAACATCATTGAAGGCAAGGCCAATGAGGGAGATACTTTTCAATTTAATGGTGAATTCCACTATATCAAAGGATATTGGGAATGGGAAAGACTAACAAACTTGCTTTATATAGAGGGGTGATCCCAGGAGACTTCTTCAAGTAAGATTTCCAATGTGTAAGCTTTAGGGGCAATTCACCATCATCCTCCAAATGAACTAATTCATCATCAACCATCAAATAAACCAACTCTCCTTGTGCTCCAATTTCAATATATAAAGGTGTGGAATTTGTATTTAATTATCAGAAAGAAAACATCTTCAAATGTTGTGGGATGACCTTCGCAAGAGAATAGCAAATACTCCACTTGAATCTCTCTCATCTATCAAAGAAAGTGTTCAATTTGTGCTTGAATCAATGAGGGGCTTCAGCAAATTTGACATCTCCAATGTGGAATAATTATTGCAAAAATTATTTGACAAGGCTATCGCTTATGATGAAGTAAAGTCAGCATCTTTTGAGAAAGCATCCAATAAGCTTCTTGCACAACAATTAGATGAAGTCAAAAATCGTCTCCATAAAGCTCAAACTAGAAAAAGAAAAGAAGTGAATCAAATTCAATCCACCCAAGAAGAGTTGGAATGTGTTGGAAATGAGCTTGATAATTTGAAGGAATTTAAGAAGAATTTGATTTCATCATTGAGACGCCAACAACTTCTTCAAAGTGCTCAAGCTAAAATTCATGAGATTGAAGAGTAAATTGCTACTATCAAGAGTATTCATCCATTGAGTAATCAAGTGGTTGAGCATTTGCAAACTTCAATGGAACACTTGGATGATGTCGAGGAAACATTGAAGAACTTGAGTCCTTTTATTTGAAAATTGTTTAGAACTTTTCGCGCTTTTTTTTTATAAAAAATAAACTATGTTGCATTTATTTATTTATTTATGTTTTTTAGATTACATAATAGAATTTTTTTTTATTTTCTATCTTGCAATCTTTTGATTTTTTTTTTAAACTCAAACAACTAAAACTACTTTTTTTTTTTAAACTTAACAAACTAAAAACTCAAACTTAATGAAGACAATTAAACTACTAAAAACTCAAATTTAATAAAAACAACTAAACTATATTTTTTTTCCCTTAAACTTAACTAACTAAAAACTCAAATAATTAAATTACCAGAAAAAAAAAACTCAAACTTTAAAAAAACAACTAAACTACCTGTTTTTTTTTTTTTTTTAACTTAACAAACTCAAACTTAATAAAAATAATTAAACTATTATTTTTTAAGAAAACTTAACAAACTAAAAACTCAAACTTAATAATAAAAAGCAATTAAACTACTAAAAATTCAGACTTAATAAAAACAACTAAACTACCTTTCTTTCTTTTAAATCAAGGAAAAAAATATAATTTAAAATAAACTCATGACTAAACTTAGAGAATATCTAAGCTGCCTATGTGCCCAATAAAGGGATCAAGTCATAATGTAGTTCAAAGAAAGCATCATTTTAGGGGGGGTTCCGTTCACAGTTTATACTCATGCAGGTTAGGAATATCCATCGCTTAACCATCTTGGACTAAGTGGGGTATTTGATTTTTTAACCATATAAAATACCTTTTGTGGGGTAAATTGGCAATTTAACCACATGCACTATCTTTGGTGGAGTAAGTTAGTAGTTTTACCTGTGGTGGTACCGTTCACAATTTATACTCATATGGGTCAAGAGTAACATGCATTTTAAGCTTGTGCGTCAAGGAGCAACATGTAGTTTAGGCTCGTGCGTCAAGGAGCAATCTCCCAACTTTATTCATAGTTGCACTTCAAGAACTTCCCATTTATAGGGCCAATTCTTAATCCGTCTTCAGCAACCAACTTATATGCACCATTTGTATAACATAAGGACCATCCCATTTTGATGTGAACTTATTCTCAGTTCGATGAGTCATGATGATGGGGCTTCTCACAACAAGCACCAAACTCCAACTTGAAAAGAACATGATCGCACCTTCTTGTTAAACGCCCTGGAGAGCCTAGCTTGATAACACTCAAGTATTTGTTGTGCTTCCAACCTTTTCTCATCAGGGGTCTCCAATTCTTCAAGATATAAACGTGCATTTCCTTCCTCAGTCAATCCTTCTTGTATGGCTATCCTTAATGATGGAATTTGCTGCTCAAAAGGTAAAACAACTTTGACACCATAAACCAATGAATACGAAGTTGCTGTGTAGGTGTTCTATGAGGAGTTTGATATGCCCATAAAGCTTATCTGATCCTTTCGTGCCAATCCCTCTTCGACTTTGAGTCTACTTTCTTCAATAAATTACACATAGTTTTATCGAATGCCTCAGCAAGACCATTAGCCGCGGCATAGTACACAGAAGATTTCCTCTGCTTGAAACTAAACTTCTGATAAAGTTTATCTATTCGACTATTACTAAAGGGCTTTCCATTATTAGTGATTATGTATCGAGGAACCCCAGAGCGATATATAATGTTGATGCGGATCAAGTCAGCAACATTTTCCTTCTTTACTTCTTTGAGGGGTACTGCTTTAGCCGACTTAGAGAAATACTCTATTGCAGCCAAAATATACAAGTGCCGAGCAGAAGACTTTTTCATGGGTCCAACTATATCTAATTCCCAAGCATCAAATGGCCATAAAGCAATAGTCGGATGCAATGGCTCGGGTGGTTGGTGAATGAAATTTGCATGAAATTGGCAAACTTGACATCTTTGAGCATAATCCATGCAATCTTTTACCATTTTTAGCTAGTAGTAACCCATTCTTTTTATTCAAAAATGTAATTTCGGACCCGACTGATGAGTTCCATAAACTCCAGAATGAGCTTCTTCCATGGTTTGGATAGCTTCATCATCACTTAAACATCCAAGAAGACTTCATCAAATGACCGCCTATAAAGCACATCTTTGTAGTAGATGAAGAGAGCCACGCGACATCAAATATCGACTCTTTCACGTGGATCATTTGGTAACTTTTCATACTTCAAGTAGTCTACAATTGGTTGGTGCCAATCTTCTTTCTCTATCTCAAATACTTGAACAACATGGTTTTCATCTTCTTCACAATCCTCATTTTTGAAAATTAGCAGTACAACCTAACTTTGACATATTGGAATTCGTACTTCATTTTCAGGTATAGTAAGTGAAGATGCCAATTTAGCTAACGCATCAACTTGCTTGTTTTTCTTCCTTGGCACATGTTCAATTTCTACATCCCCAAGCCATCTAATGAGTCTTTTTGCATAATTAAAGTATGGGAGTAATTCAAGCTTCTTAACTTTATATGATCCAAGCAACTGGTTGACCACTAACTTAGAATCTTTATAGACTTTAAGGCGCAACTATTTTATGTCAATCGCGATCTCCAACCCAAAAATTAGAGCTTGATATTCAGCAACATTGTTTGAACAATTGTTAGTTAAAGGGAAGGAATATGGTAATACTTCATCATTTGATGTGATGAATACCACTCCAGCACCAGCTCCTTCTCTATGGGATGCTCCATCAAAGTACGTCTTCCAAGGAGGTGTAATTTCAACTACCGAGACATCTTCATCAGGTAGGTCATCAAATAATTCCTACTCAGCAGGGATGGGATAATTAGTTAAGAAGTCAGCCAAAACTTGTCCTTTTACTACCTTTTTCGGAATATAGACAATCTCAAATTGTTGTAACTGTAGGTACCACATTGCGAGTCTATCAGATATGATAGGTTTTGACATGACATAATTTAATAAATTTGCTTTTGAGACAAGACGAACAGTATGAGCCTAAAAATAATGCTTCAACTTTTGGATTGCAAAAATTAGAGCTAAACATATTTTTTCAATTGGCGAATATTTAAGCTCATTTGGCGTCGTCATTCTGCTTAGGTAGTACAAGGCATTTTCTTTCCCTTCATCATTTCCTTGTGCTAGTAAAGCTCCAACAGAACATTCTTGAGCAGCGATATAAAGGATCATTGGGCGTCCAGGTATTGGTGCGACCAACACAGGAGGTCTCATCAGATAAGCTTTTATACTCTTAAAAGCATTGCTACAAGCTTTATTACATTCAAATGGAATGCGTTTCTTCATTAAACAGCTGAATGGTTGACATCTACTAGTTAAATTTGATATGAATCTCCAAAGATAAGCTAATTTTCCTTGCAAACTTTTGAGTTCATGGATGTCTCGAAGTTTTGGCATTTCAAAATTACATCAATCTTTGCTTTCTCAATTTCTATGCCTCAATGACGAACAATGAATCCCAAAAACTTCCCCGATGTAACACCAAATGCACACTTTAATGGGTTCATTTTGAGTTGATATTTTCTCAAGTTCTCAAAAACTTGTCTAAATCTTGGAGATGATTTTCTTGCCTTTTGGACATGACAACTACGTCATCAACATAACATTCAATGTTCTTATGGACCATATCATCAAAAATCTTCTGCATAGCTCTTTGATATATGGCACCAGCATTCTTCAACCCAGACGGCATCACTTTATAGTAGTATATACCCTCAGGAGTATGAAATGCTGTCAACTCCTCATCTTTTGGTGACATATGTATTTGATTATACCCGGATGATCCATCCATAAATGATAGTGCTTTATGCCTTGTGGTGGCATCAATCATGAGTTCGACAATGGGCAATAGAAAATCATCCTTAGGACAAACACCATTCAAGTCTCTAAAGTCAACACAAATTCAAATTTGACCATTTTTCTTTCTTACTAGGACAATACTGGAGATCCAAGTTGGATACTTAACTTCTCAAATGAACCCAACCTCAATAAGCTTATTTACTTCAGCTTTAATCAAAGGAACCAATTCAGGGTGAAATCGACTTTGAGCTTGTTTGACTAGACGGGTTTCTTTCTTTACTGATAAATGATGGGCCGCCACCTTTGGATCTGATCCAGGCATCTCTTTGTACAACCATGTAAACACATCTTTGAATTCATGTAATAGCTCAATATATACTTCTTATTCCTTAACAGTTAACAAAGTACTAATGTACATAGATAGGCCGAATATCATTGGCATCACCTAAATTAATCTCTTTTAATTCATCTACAGTGGCCTTAACACCTTTTTCAAATTTAGGATGAGTAGTTTCAACATCTTCTTCTTCAATCAAAAATTCTTTACTCAAAGTAATATGGTATGTTGGCGCAATATCCTCTTCACAGGTTCAATCTTCTTGAATTCCACGCATGCCCTTGTTTGTCCACCCTTTTTTCTTATATGGACCGTCTTCATGATGCTATCTTTCTCAGTTATGCAACCTCTATGGACAAGCTTGGAGATTTGCTTGGAAAGACGATCTATAGTATTTTGACGAGTTGGCCGACTATTACTATCAACAATATGATATGAAGAGGCCACACTTTCTCTATCGTCCTTTGCATCCGTTTGAGTTCCCGTGAAGATAATGGTTTGCAATTTAACCTTCAAAGTTCTACCACATGATATATGTAAAATGGAGCACCGCTTCATGCATGAAAGAATTGAACTCCTTAGCTTTTTTGGCTCGCTAACCCACTTCAAATACTTTGGCATTTTTGATGAATTCAATTTTTGATTATGGGGTTTTTTATGCCGCAACTTTCCAAGTTTATCAAAAACTGAGAGTCGCGGGACTTTCTTCCCATTTTCATCAAAAATATCATTTGTTAAGAAAAATTCCTCTCTAACTATATGATTACTACTGGCTCTCCTAATCGCAATACGAATAGGATTCTGAGGGACAAATCCAAGTCCCGTTCGAGAACTTTGAACACCATGCCCTTTTTCCTTCAACATCTTTTGGGTAGTATTAAGTCTATACATTTGCTTTCCAGAAGCCTCAGGAGGGAGTTTTTCCAAAATGGAATGTTTTTCCAAAATGGAATGTTTTGTGGATTATATCCTACTTTAACAAGAAGTTTATAAGCTTTTAGATCAAATCAACTCTTATTATGAAGATGTAGAGATTCTCCATGTTCCTTCTTGACTCATTGAGTTGCGCGAACAAACCCTTTCAGCGGTTGAGGGGATGGCTTCTTCACATAAAGCTTGGTTATAGGAAATGTCAATTCTTTCAATAACTCAAATCCTACCAGAGGTGACTCTTTGTTTATGTGATCTTCACCGCTGCATGCTGGAGTCAAGTCTTTAACATTGTTTCCTCCATCAAGATCATCTTGTTTCTTGGATTCCTCTTGTTCTTTAGCCTTAGCAGTTTTCATACTTTCAGTGTAGTATTTGGCATCTGCTAAGTGTGATTCAGCTTCAATGAAAGGTTTGCTATCTCCAAGCATTTTTTTTACCACATTTTCTCAACAATACTTGAAACATTGGTGCCAATTAGAAGGAACTACACCATTTTCATGTAACCAAGGTCGGTCTAAAAGCGTATTGTATGATGTCTTGGCATCTATGACATGAAATAATGCTGCTGACAACATATCCTCCATTAATAACTTTACCCTTATTATTCCGAGAGCCCTTTACCCCTTGATTGAACCCTTAGATCATTAGGTGACTTTTTGTCAACTCATCTGTGGAGATTCATAAATCCTTCATCACACACAATGGCAAAATATTGACTACAGAGCCTCCATCAATCAAAATTTTATTTATTTTATGCTCACAAGCATAGCCAATTACAAATAGTGTCCTATTGTGGGGCTTAGAGCCAAGCAACAAATATTCATCAGTGAAAGTTATTGCCGACATGCACTCCTTAGTTACATCATGATTTTCTTCATCAGATAAACATGCTTCACTAGAGAAAATATTTTCTTCACTTATCATGTAGCACGCAGTGTCACTATTGTGATCACCAAGTACATCATTTTCAATCTCGATAGTAGCATGATTTGAGATAGCATTATCCTCCTTAAGTGAGATTTTCCCTTGTCGGGCCAATTACATCACTTTATCTTTGAATACGAAGCAGTCATAGATTGGGTGACCCACCAATCAATGGTACTTGCAATACTTTGGGTCATCAATTTTCCCAGTTTCTTCAAGTTGCTTCATTTCAGGTAATTCAATGAGATTTGCATTTAGCAAATCAACAAATATTCCAAAGACATCAGAATCGAGGAGTGGGTATGTCTTAGCCTGCATCTCCTTTAAAGTTAATTTTCTTTGTCCTCTTTCTTGGGAGACATCCTTTCTTTCGTCCATTTTGCTCTCTGCCGCATACGAAACTTGATAGGTATTGCATTCACCGCCATAACTTCTTTACTCTGCGCCTTAGTAAAAGGTTTGCCCCCTTTCTTGAATTCTTGCTTTTCCTTAGACTTACGAGGCTCTTGAATTGGTGGCCCTTCTACTCCACTAGCAAACATGCTTAACTCCATATCATGGGCTCGAGTAGCCAATTCTTTAAATGTTTTGGGTTGAATTCCTTGTAGAATATATCAAAGTCCCCAATGCATCCCTTAAATACACATCTCGATGGCTAAAACCTCAGATAATCTGTCTTTGCAATTAAGGCTTAAGTTTCTCCAGCGATTAATATAATCAATGACTGGTTCTTCTTTCCACTAGAGGGAGTTGGTAAGTTCAATCATACTAATTGTTCTTCGAGTACTGTAGAAACTATTGAGAAATTCTTGCTCCAATCGTCCCTAACTATCAATTGAGCTTGCTTCTAAGACAGTATACCAATCAAAAGCATTGCCTTTTAAGGATCGAACAAAGTGCTTAACTAGGTAGTCTTTATACATCCCAGCATTATTACAAATTTTGATAAAATAAGTCACATACTGTTTTAGATTGCCTTTGCCATCAAATTTCTGGAACTTTGGTGGTTGATAACTAGTCAGCATCTTTAAGTTGTCAATCCTTTGAGTATATGGCTTGGAATAAGTCATAAATGATTTAGAACTTCCTTCAAATTTGTCTTTGATAGTTTCCATGATAAACTCCTTTAGCTGGTTAACAGGAATTAGTCCATCGGTGGAACCTTGCAGTTCCTTTATTTTAGGCTTTTCATTTTCAATTGGCTGCATCTTTGTGGATGTTTCGACTCATCTTGAGCCTCTATTTGTTTCTCCTTCACGCGACTAGTCTCAGTATTATCCACCTTGTTAATCAACTTGGAGATTTGAGAATCTTGCGCTTAGATATGCTTTGCCAGCCCTTCAATAATCTTTGTCAAATTAGCAATTTGTTCCTCCAAAGTTGTAGCACTTGTCACCATTACTGGCGCTATGCTTGAGGAACTTGAGGTTGAGCAAGGAGTGGATGCTTTTGACTCTTCCTTTGAGTCTCCACCACCTTCTTTAGTATCAACAACATGCAGCAATGCCTTTTCCACAACTTCAAGTGAAGGATTTACCTCTGAAAATGATTACAACTTTTTGGACATACTTCTTGTAGTGACACCAACACTTCTTACTCTAGTATTTATGGAATTTGAGGTAGTGATCTTCAATGCAACAGTCTTGTTGGTGGCCATGATACTTTAATCTTTGATGAAGGAAAGAGATGAGAGGTAGAGATAGTCCCACTGGGCATGCCAAAATTGTAACAACAAATTTCTTATCTACAAAATAATTAAAAATACATAACAAGAAAAATTGTACAAATAAATTTAAATTAAAATCTATCAATCAACTGTGGATTCTATCTCTAATCTATTCCTCTGATTCTTCCCTTCCAAATATAATCTTGAATTTGATGAGCTCCGTGAAAAACGCCTTCAACGCTGTGGATCTCCTTTAAATTTGATTTGAATAAGATAATGCCAATCCGAGGGCTTCGCACCTTAATCTCGAATCAAACGCCAAAAATATATGGATTCCGCGAAAAATGCCTTGAACGTCGTAGATCTCCTTGAATAAAAATAATGCCAATTTGAGGCCTTTGCACTTTAATCTCGAATCAAATGCCAGAAATATATGAATTCCGTGAAGAACGCCTTGAACTTTGTGAATCTCCTTGAATAAAAATAACACTAATTCAAGGATTTCTCACCTTAATCTCAAATCAAATGCAAAAAATATATGAATTTCGCGAAGAACGCTTTGAACTTCGTGGACCTCCTGAAATTTGCTTGAGAGAATTGTTAGGCTCCTTCAAAGTTTCTCTCATCTGCTGGAATTTTTGTTGTTGTCAAATGAGTTGGAATCACTCCTTTATATAGGTACTTGATGGAAGACTTATAGATTGACTTGAACCCCTTCAAAGGTTATCTCTTTGATAAGATAATATCAAATGTCAAGAGATAATGTCATATAGATTTGATTTGATAATATTTAATATCAAAAGATAATATCAATATCAAATATCTTTAATTTGATTGGTCCATAGATGCAAACACTCCATCTTTGACATGTGTCGATGCTTGATTTGAATATAAAATAAATATTAAATTATTAATTAAAATTAACTATATATCTTTTGAAATTAAATTTAATATATCCCAAAATTTAAATAGAAAATTTTAAATTAATATTTAATATATTATTTTACATGTATCACTGCTCAATTGGTTAAAAATTTAATATGTCTACAACCATAATTAAATAACATTAAAAAAATTTAAGAAAAATTAGTGGCATAGGTTGAATGCCTTGAAATACATTTATGTTGGCATTTTCAATCAAATTTCTTCATCTTTATTTATCATTTATTAATCAAATGCCACTAAGTATTGTAATATAGTGGCATTTTTCAATAATTATCACTATATTATTCTTTTATGTCACTACGTTACAGAATGTCTTTAAATTAGTGCCACTACATATTTTGTGATATTTTTTTTTCTAAATGATACAATAAATAAATATCTCTAAGAAAAAAATAGTGGCACTAGCTAAATGCCTGCAAAATACATTTTTATTAGCATTTTTTATCAAATGCCACTATCTTATATGTCATTTAATAATCAAATGCTACTAAATATTTTATTATAGTGGCATTTTTCTAGGACTAACACCATATTACCTTTATGTATTATTATACTAGAAAATGCCACTAAATATTTTATGATATTTTTTTCAAATGACACCATAACTATATATTAGTGGCATTTTTCTAGAAAAATTAGTGGCACTAGTTAAGTGTCTTTAAAATAAATATATCTCGATATTTTCTATTAAATATTACTATTTTATTTGTCATTTATAACCAAATGTCACAAAATATTATACTATAGTGACATTATTTTATAACTATGACTATATTAATTTTTTGTGTCATAATCTTATAAAATGTCACTACGTTGATGCCACTAAATATCATGTTTGTTGGGTGATATTTTTCCAAAAAATCTATGTGATTCATAAAGCAAGGACGCCTAAGGCAAAAATTGCTAAGTCTCGACATGACCTACAAGCTCAGACTCATCAATGAGACCAACCCTATATCTCAAAAAATCTAACTTATTCGAAGTGAAAAAACAAGGAGAACTGCCAATGCCAACAATGCTTGTATCTAGAATAGAAGCATCCTCGGTTTTCTCTTTAAAAAGAGTCCTCCTCTCTTGACTTAGAATTTGACTCTGGCTTCGGACTCTAATGCTAAGTTGGACCTACTTTGATCATCACTACCCCACATCACACTCTTGGGCCTGGGTACCCCTCTCTCAAAAGTGGGATTGATTTTCCTAAAGGACAACTCTCCAAAAGTGACTTCGCCACAAATTAATGTTAATCAATTTGAGAGAATCTTCAAAGACTTGAGCGATAAATATTGTCGAAGCTCATGCAGAGTACAAATCGCTAGCAAAACACAACCCCTCGAAAGCAACTATCTCAGATGTGTTAGTAAATCTGAGTAACGGGAAGGAGCAAACAAAAGGTAAAAACTTACCTTGGGAACTCATCTTGGATATAAAAGACAACTTCCCAAGTTAAAGAGCTATCAAACTTCTAAGTCCCTTTGGAGGTCGGAACTTGTTAGTGAAGTGCTATTTTTTGAAGGCAACAAGCCCAAATAACTTATTAGTCTCCTAATTATTTAATTATAGATTTACTGAAATTACCCCAAAATTAAATTGAAAGTAAATTGATGTAAAATAATGAAATTAACTATTAAGGCAAGATAAAATAAAATCAACTCATAAAGTCTGCTTTCAATATGAAAATATAAAATTTCAAATTAAAAGTCAGAGAGGGCTTGATCATATGACAATATAAGACTCTAAGAGCAAAAAAGTGAAAAAAAAAAACAAAAAAAAAAGAAGAAGCCTAATAAAATAAATAATAAACAAGAAAATGGGCCAATAAGTCCAATAATTTAAGTCCACCAAGATAGGCTCTAAACCCAATTAGGCTGAAGCACACCAGGGACTCAATTAATACTAGTAGCTGATGCACACTCGATGTGTGTGCAATTATTAATAAAATAAAAGTAATAAAATAATATAAATGAGATATAATATAGCTGCAGAAAAATTGAAAAGAAAAAAATTAAAAATAAATAAAAATATGTATAACACTCATCAATTATTATGAAACTAAGTGATAGTAATGGGATAAGATTGGGGTGCTAGTTATTTTGTAATTATGGAAATAAAAACTAAGAATGATGGCATTTTTAGGAAAATATTTGAAAACACACCAAAAATGGGGTAGACGTTTTATTAATAGTATAGATAAATACCAACTCCAAAGTCAAACAGGCATCAGCATAATCATTTGCAAACTCGAGCTCTTACTCTATACAAATATATTCTAGGAGGAGAAGCCTAGAACATATTATTAAAAAATTCTAATCATTCCAAAATATTTATATCTTTCAATAATTATTTTATTATAAATATATAATTTTCAATTATTATATTATTATTAAAATAATAATATAAAAATTTAATATGACAAAACTAATCAAGCAAAAATTGATATGAAAAAATATTTACAACAAAATTTATCTTTTTTTCAAAAATAATTAACCATAATTTTATCTTCTACATGTTTTCTAATTTGACCCGCAAAATATATTTTCCAAAAAAATTTATTTCTCCCAAACCTCATCTTCCTGCCGCCACGTGTTAGCACATCTATCTAAAATAAGCCAATCAGAACGTAGCAAAGGTCTTGGTTAACTCTATAACTGGTTGGATTGAGCTTTGCCCTAAAACTTGATCTACGCGTCAAAATAATACATTGCAATGGTCCTTTTATTTATTTCAATAGCCATATCACGCGTCTATTATTGAACTTTAAAATTTAATGAAAGAAAAAATATTTTTCTTCAAGGAAAAAGCTCATCTAAAGTATCTGTAAAAGACATTACCATGTGAAGTTTATTATTTGGCTTATAAATCAATATTATTCTTTTTAACAATACTCAATTGCGTTGAATTTTTTTTCAACTAGTACTTGTTTTATTTAAAAAAGAAAAACAATTTAATTATTCCTCAATATTATCATTTTCGTTTTCCCTTGTTAAAATAATATATATATATATATATATATATATACTGAGTTTTAGATCCAAACTAATGAATTTAAGTTAATAATATGGTATGTAAATTTACTCTAAATTAATTCTCATACTTGGGCTTCATTTAAATTGGGGTATTAGATTAACATTTATTATTTTATCCAACCTAATAATATAAATACTTTAAATGATTATTAAAGCTCGGGCCGATATAAAACAAAAGATTCTAGGATGAAGCATCCCACATAGAAGGTGGAATGTTTTCCTCCAACCCCAATTATCATTTATTAATAAAAAATATGATTGCAAATTATTTCCAGAACTCTATAATAAATTATATAAAATGTTAGTTTACTTAAATATAATAAAAATAAAATTAACTATATTGTGAACGGTAAAATAAAGTTCAATTAAGCTATTTAAGTCCATGAATAGATTGTATTTACTTGAATAAACTTACATTTTTTTTCATTTTATTTATATTATTAATTTAATAGGAAAATTTTAAAATTTTGATTAATTATAAAAATTTTAATTTATTAATAACTCAATTAAATTAAAAACATACTCACAATATTATATTTTAAACTTTTAGAACTAAAAGGATATATTGTAAATATAATAGTCCAAAAACACATACATGTAATGCAACAGACTATTATTTATTAATATCTCGTTTAAATAATTTTGAAAAAATATATATATTTATATAATTATCACTTATTTTATCACATATTTTATCAATTATTTTTTATCCTGACAAAGCAACCAGTCAGCGTTTCTTTATTATGAGAAAAAGTTTTCACATTAATTCCCGTTTACTCGTCACCAAGCACTTCTGAGCCCATTTACGTCTTCTCCGACAATTCATGTTACTGCTGTCGGTTGAAATCATATAGATATTTTTCTTCATATCGTTCAGCTTTCGTTTTCATTTCCGATTTATTTCTGTGGTGTGATCTTTTTTTCACAGATGAAAATCAGTTTACTAACTTTTTTGGTTCCAAATTTACTGCAATCCCCTCATATTTGTTTTGACCTTTCGCTGCAAATTTAACCTCTCAATTTGCTGATTTCATCCAACGGTTTTCCATTGAATGCATTTTACCGGAATTCACTGCTATGAGAGCTTTTCCTTTTCTATTTTAGCTCACATTCGTCCTGCGTGCTCTCTTTCCTACTTCTAGGGTTTCACTTTCTCACCACTGTAAATCAAGAGATCGTCTCCATTCACCTTTTAAGCAATGAATCTTATTTGCGCCTTTTATTCTCTCCGTTAATTGGAA
Source organism: Jacaranda mimosifolia (assembly GCA_018894105.1). Taxonomy (NCBI): domain Eukaryota; kingdom Viridiplantae; phylum Streptophyta; class Magnoliopsida; order Lamiales; family Bignoniaceae; genus Jacaranda; species Jacaranda mimosifolia. The sequence goes on along the minus strand of CM032120.1, from coordinate 33,758,812 downwards.
ATTCTCGTCTAACCCCCTTGATTTCGCTTAGATTGAGCTCAATTTCAAGTGGGCCCTAAGAAATTACCCAAATTTCAAAAGCCCTGATGGCCTCGATCCGACTGGAGGAGTCTAAGCAATCCTATGCAACCAGCAGTCTGGTCATTGGCTATGCTCTGTGTTCCAGCTTGCTTGCTGTGATCAATAAACTGGCCATTACCAAATTTAATTACCCTGGACTACTTACTGCTCTTCAGTACCTAACCTCAGCTCTTGGGGTATGGATTCTTGGTAAATTTGGGTTCTTGCACCACGATCCCTTCACTATTGAAACAGCCAAGAAGTTCCTGCCAGCAGCATTGGTCTTTTATTTGGCAATTTTTACGAACACAAATCTCCTTCGCCATGCCAATGTGGACACTTTTATAGTTTTCAGATCATTGACTCCACTTCTTGTGGCTATTGCTGATACAGCATTTAGGAAACAGCCTTGCCCTTCGAAACTGACATTCCTCTCGCTGGTGATCATTTTGGGGGGTGCAGTTGGATATGTAGCCACGGATAATGGGTTTACACTGACTGCCTATTCTTGGGCTTTTGCGTATTTGGTGACAATTACTACCGAGATGGTTTACATCAAGCACATGGTGACTAATCTGGGGTTGAACACTTGGGGATTTGTGCTGTACAATAATTTGTTGTCATTGATGATGGCGCCCCTGTTTTGGATAATAACTGGGGAGTATGCTGATGTGTTTGGAGCAGTGACATCGTCTAGCGGAGATTTATTTGAGCCTGTCGCATTTTTTGCCGTATCTCTATCTTGTTTGTTTGGGTTGTTTATTAGTTTCTTTGGTTTCGCAGCAAGAAAGGTTATCTCAGCGACAGCATTTACCGTTACGGGGGTGGTGAACAAATTTTTGACCGTTGCCATCAATGTGTTGATTTGGGATAAGCATGCTACTCCTTTTGGCTTGGTGTGTTTGCTCCTGACTATTGCTGGAGGGGTTGTCTATCAGCAGTCTGTCACTGGTGGAGTCGGGAATGCTTCAAACCAACGGGAGTCTGCATTGTCCAAGCAAATGGACATTAAGAATGATGATGAAGCAGATAGGGATCAAGAAAAAGGCATTTCTGGTAAAATTTCTGGTGTATGATCATTTTTTTTCTTGCACGAGTTGCACCAGAAGAGGCCACTTTTCTAATATAGTGCATACAACTTGTGACCCAAATATTTTCCTGTATTCATCTCAGAATTTATATGTATTTAATGCTTGTACTTTGACTTGTAATACACAAATCTTTTGCCATATCTATTGATGCTGAGGATTAATAGAAACTGCTTTGTCATGCATCTAATGACACCTGTCTTGGTGAAATTTACCTATTTGGTTGGCAAATTATATTTGGGAATGTTGCTGCTTTCTTTTTGGTCTTTGGTTTAATGGACTGTTTCAATGCTGCCTGATTCTGGTGTAGATATGTTTTTTGTTGTTGAATGTTGTGATTCCTTGGCCAGATTCACCTTGGTGGCTAATGATCTATGTGTTCCTCGGTCCACTCTCCTCCTTTATTAAGTTCTTGAGCAGTTTTGGAAATTGGAATTACCGAATTACTGTGATATTGAGGATATGCTTAATTGGATATGCTAGTTGCTTGCAGAACAGTAGGTACCTTTTTATGTGTAAACGTGTTCTGGGAAAGTATTCCTCTTCTCTTGCTTTTCTTTGGTGCTTCATTGCTAAAACCTAGAATTGAAATCAATTGGTCAGTTGCTATGACAGAAAGGAAAAGCTTGTTGCTGCAAATTAAAACCGTTATTTGGTTATACTAGGCACTTTACTACCTAAATTTGAGTTTCCAAAATTACATTTGAGTTGTTATAAGATAATTTGATTGGTGCATAACAAATTACCTGAATGTAAATAACTACTGCAAGCGTCTTGCTTTGGCAACTTCCCGTTCTTACTATCATCATAAGACTATATTGTTGCAGGGCATGAAAGGTTGACTTTGATGGCATTTTTACCACACAATACATCTTTCCTTCTTTCCATTCTTTGAAGATGCTCTGATAAATTAATCACATTTCTGGTTACTTTGCAGGATTCTAGTTACTTTCTGCATGATTTACAGTAAATTTATTTCTGATGGGATACGAGAAATTTCTATGAATGAATTTGTAGTTTTGAAGTCAAAAATAAAGATTAGCAACTATTGAAGTCCCATGTTTTCAATGCTTCCATTTTGATCTTCTCTGCTACACTCTATGAATAAAAATATTTTGTTATTAAGTGGTATATTATCTGTAATGTCGTAATCAGATTTTGAAATTTGTCTCTTTGTTACGAAATAAAGGTTTGTGAGAAGAAATATATTTTAAGGGCTGTCATGTAGTGGACAGTTATTGGTTTTTTTAGCGATTTCAAGGATGTCCACTCGAAAGTTTATAGTTATTTTTATATGATTTTAATAGGAATAGATTGTCTGGAAAAGAAAATGAAGGTGCGTATGTATATATTTCTTGTTGAATTATCTTGGGCACTGCTGCTTAAATGACTCATTCAAGATAGCCATGTAAAGTGGACTATATGAAAATAAGCTCAAATGAGTCAACGGCTTAATGGACTCTGTATCCTATTTCTAGTAGCTTTTTAGAGCCTCTTGAAGGGTTATTGAGAGAGGTGAAGGAAGTGGGCCAAGGCCCCTCCTTACTAGGTATAAGGGCCCTAGACCATGTACTGATATCGCTTAAGCAACATGTCAGAGGACGAGGGCTAATCATTTCAATCCATCAGAGGGATCCCTCTTGCGGCTTGCGCCCTTGATGCTTTTTAATTTGATCGGCAATTTTGTTGTATTATTTACCTTGCAATTGTTCTTCATTGTTTATTTGTCCATAAGTGTATTTATTATGCTGACTTTATTACTTGTGAAGCTCAACTTGCCTTGCAGTAATTCCCGTGTATGAGTTATTTAGACTTCATTGAGAAGAATCCACCCTTTTAGAGTGTATCAATCTATTGATTAAAATTGGTCCAAAGTTTCCTTCTTGATTTTTCATTTTGATATTTAAAAACATTATAACTACGTATGCAAATAGCAAACATTAACTTCTTATCTCTACTTAGTTTGTATGGAAATCATTGCGTGGCCGTTTTGCCCTTTTGCTCAGTGAAGTGATATTAGTTGGTTTTCAAATGCATGATTTTTATGTGATGTAAAAATACATGATTATTGAACTAGTGGCCGTGTTACTATCTAGGTATCTTTAGCTATTTGTACAGGCTTAAATAGATTGAGTAGTGATTTAGCTGAACAACTTCAGCTTTCATGTGGTCCATCCAAGGTTTCTTTATTCTTTAGCATATGATAGGTGGTGGAGTAATAGATTTCCTACACCCAAATTTTATTTGGCTATAATGGTAGCTCTCTAAGAAGATGAAACTGATACTGGCAGTTAGTTTATCTGAGGTTCTTGACATGTCTGTGTTATTAGTTCTTGATTATCTGATGGTTAGCTGCTTATTCTCATGTTGTGTACTTGGGTGCAAACAGGTATGAAAGGGTAATTTTAAATGCAAGTGTCTCTACCCTTTTTCCTGCATTAGAAAGTATGAGTTTCTCTTGCTAAAAAATCTGCTATTTTTGCTTTATTTTGTTCAGTCCAGTTCTTTGAGGAAGCATTCTTTTGTTCCTATTAAATACAATATTTGAATCAGCAATCACTCATTTTATTGTGGATGCGGATATGGATCTTTCTTTAGGATACCTAGTTCTTTCTGGGACCTGAATGAAGTATGGAGGTATATTGATATACTATACTTGGTCTTGGATTAAATTTCTTGAGACAATATTGATACAAGCTATAGGGACCTTTGTATTCGCATTACTTTCCCATTCTTGGAGTTTTCTACTTGCCAATTATACTGTCTATAATATATCCTAATGCAATCGTAAAATATCACGTACTTCTGAAAAATATTTCTACCCATATTAAGTTAAAATGTCCAAATTCAAATTCAGCCATACCTAGATAGTGCATTTGAATTCAGAAAGCGATATTGCACCGTCGTCTTTTCCCCTTGTTCGGTAGCATCATGTCCACTTTCAAGTTCTAAAAATTCTTGTTCACATCTAAAAATGGGTTTTTGGATCTAAAAGTACTCATATGATGGTGGAGACAAAACTATGATGCCTGTTAATTTTGAAAAATAAAAGAAAAAACCATGAAGTCAGAGAATAAGAATACTATACTCCCATACGAGATATGTACTGTTCATTTTTTTTAAATACAAGTAGTTTTCATTAAAGTATTGAAATATTTATCTCAAGAACATTAGTTCAAATTTTGTAGATAAGCTAGAAACATTAAATTTCAAGTAATGTGAGCAGGGTGAATTACAATCACACTCCTTGAGGTTTGATGCAATAGCAGAAAACCCTTATTGTTTCAAAAATCACCGAGAGCCTTTATCACCAAGAGCCTTTGTTCTGCTTTTTGGATTTCCAATAGTCGCTGTCTAAAAAATAAGTTGAACCTTCAAAAATACCTTTTCATACAGAGTCAATAATTTTACTTTTTCTAACAAACTTTCATTGATAAAAATGCCCTTAGGGCTGAACTGTAAGGTTATTTCATATGTCTAAGGGGGTATATGAAATGTATTATACTTTTAAAGGTTCTAATTGTAATAATTTTGAGCTATGATAAAATAGTTGTTTATAGCTATTTGTGGAGCTTGGCTATATATATATATTTGCTCTTACTTTTCACATTAGTTACTTGGAGTAGTCTACGGTGCAATCTTGATTGTACATACCTCATGTGAGAGATGTATAAATGTACTTAATGCAAATTGTGTGATTTAAAATGTGAAATCATAATCTTTCATTTCAATAAATAGTTGGCAACATAATAAGTACATTTAACCTGTTACTCGTACAACTAGTTGATAGTTAATTCTAATTGTATATTAATGGTTCATTATACTAAAAAAGTGACTATAAACAATAAAATTTTTATAAAAACTTATTTAATTACCAAATTGAGAAATTACCTTTTTGGTCTCATAATTTAATTGCACTGTTAGTCTTAAACTTATGATATTAAACATTTGTAGTCCATATTCTATAACTTTTTAAATACTTTTGATTCTCCATCCAATTTTCCATTAAAATTTTGACGAAAATTATTATCTATTTATGAAAAAAAAATTAAAAATTGATCTATTTATAAAAACACTCACAAAATATGAAACATCCATTTAACCATCACTAACAAATTTTAAAAAATAAAAATGTTAAAAATTAGATACCACAAAAATCCTCTGCAAAATATATTTTAAAATAATATATATTTACATATACATAAATATATATATACACATCTATAATATACATATAAATAAATACATATATATATAAATATATATAAATCCCATCCCTCATTCCCAATCCCTGCCCAAATTCGATGGCCATGGTTGGCGATCGATTGACTAGGCAGCCAGATCTGGCCATGCTGGGGCGGCTGGCCATGGCCAGCCCGGCTATTGGCTGGCAGGGAAAGGAGGGGGTTGGGCTAGCAAAATGGGATCATGGGACAAGGGGCTGGGCGATTTGCGGTTTGCAGGGTGGGGGAGAAGAATATCAATGTTTTTTATTTTTTGTTTTTTAATTAATTAATTAAGTTAATCAAATTATTTTAAATATATATATTTTTTTATATATTATTAGTATTAATCCATAATAATTGTTTTTTTTAACTTATTGTATTAATTTAAAATTATCAACTTATATTAAAATGATTAAAATTATTTAATTGCTTATTTAAAATTAAATTATATTGTTAGGATGATAGTTTTAGATTTTATATTTATTCTTAAATTTTTTATTTTAGTTAATAAATAAAGATAATTCTATTCATCTATATTATTTTAAATATATTTATTATTTTAATATTATAAAATATGTAATTTAAAATTATGAAGTTATGTTATCTAATACAATAATTTTAAAAAAAATATCTTTTAATTATTATTTTAAATATATACTAAGCATTTGATGTACTAAAAATGCGAACCAACAACTTATTGCAGAATTAATGATAACATGTTGTAAAAAGACATATGTCATTTAATGATACCTCATATGAGGTAAATACAAGCATACCTCACCGTAGACATGCTCTAGTTACTTTTCTATACAATATTTAGATGACCTTTTTATGGAACAATTTTGTACTAATGCTAGAGTGTTGAAATATAGAAAAGAGAGGTGCAAAAAGAGAGATTATAGGAAGAAGACATCTATAATAATATCTGAAAACAAGCAATAATTCGAGAAGGCTCTTTTTTATTATTGTACTGGTCACGATAATTGGCATTGGTGTATATCTATTGAAGATAACAAACTTCAAAGTTTTAGTCATGCTTCAAGAGAAGGTTATGAAGAATTTGAAGCTACTAGCTTATTTCAAAGGCATGCATCAATTGGTGCACTAGGCATAAAAACAAAAGTTTATCTATAAGATTTTAGTTGTAGATATGATACTTTTTCCTATATTCTTATTATATCAAAATTTCCAAATGTTGGGAACATAATAAGTATTTAATGACTTTCTTTGACAAACTTTCACTGAAAAAAAATGCCCTTGAGGGGCAAAATGCGAGGCTATTTCATATGCCTAATGGGGTATAGTAAATGTATTACGCTTTTAAGGGGCAAATTGCATTTTAACCCCAATGAAAATGGAAACGAGTAAAAGACTCTCATAAAAAAAACAATAAGTAGAAAAAGTCCCCTTTTTTTTTTTTTACAATTATGCACATCACTTCCCATTCATTATTTGTTGCAATTTAACCTTAATTTTAATACATAAACACTATACTACCCTTATTTATTAACAGAGGAGCAACACAAGTATACAAAGTGATAATAAGTCAATAAGTACTAAATCAACATAAAACAGTCACGACCATAGCAGATATATGAGGCATAACGCAGGTAAAAAGAATACAACTGGCTAGACAAATTAATAAATAGATAATATATTAATAACACTTTCGCAAAACCTGATGTTTTTGGTTCTACTACCTTATCACCCCACTTTCGAAAGCACAGGAAACCTTTATTCCTCCAAGTCTCTAAGTGATCAGCTCAGTACAGTAAATAGGTATCAACATGGCTAGCTATATGCCTTATCCTACTAATAGACAATTACCTCCAACTAGCTATGAGAAAAGATAATAGTAATAGGGTATTGGTTGGAGACCATCCAGCGTCGGTCAGTTCCGCTCAGTCGTCTTTCGGTACCGATCCCATGACCCACCCCTAAGGGTATCAACAGACCAGTGTATCCATGGTAACAATGTGCCCAGTATTGGAATAGTAACCCGCAAGACAATTAGATTGGCATTGTAAAGTATTTCACTTGTGATACAATCTTGATTGAATGATATTAATAATATGGCCATCTTCATCTTATGCTTATATTTACTTCACTGGCATTTGGTTGAAGCCCTTAGATCACACAAGACTATGGGACTTGGTTATGCACTAGGTGGTGATCATGGAATAAGTCTTACACAGTCGTAATCTTAAAATTTTCAAGTCATAGGATCTTAAGAGATAAGGCATCTAAGATCCAGATAGACTTGCACTAACGATGCATACATCCAAGGAGTTGGATATTGCTCTGTTCTAGGGCAATCCCATATGAGATATAGATGCATGTTAGTGGGTTCTTGTTAGGGAACAAGGCACGAAAGGCCCACCCAGATAATCCACTAGATAGCTGAGTGGCAAATTGATAGTAGCAAGTTCTTTTGCTTACACTAGTGCATATAATTAGTCCTTTGACCTAAGGATCTATGGTAATCTTGTGCTTAGATCCTCATGCTTTAACTCCTCCCTAGTTACCTAGCGGGCCATTTGGGTGGTGATTGGGCATGAGCTACTTAGACATGGAGGTTTGTGAGATCCAAGATGAAATTCAACTCCTCGTCTTTATGAAGGGCGAGTACATCTCCTATGTATTCTATAATGATCGATTCCAAGAAATCCTTGCGCAAGGTAGTATGACAATTTGAAAAAGGAGTTTTCCAAAAATGAGGTCATAAAGTGAAATTGAACATAGAAAATAGAGACATAGTATCAAGGCTATTAGGGAGTTGGCAAATATCTTACCCTAGGCCTCTCTCAAGAGATAGGAGATGGAAGGATTGTATTTGCATGGTACGTATAAAGCTATAATGGTTCTCCAAAAGCATTCATTTTGGCCAATTAGTTGGGTTCTATAGGCTTGAGGTTGGACATCAACCATGAAGATTATGTACTTTTCAATTAATGGAGATTAATTGAATTGAGTCGATTAGTTTAAAGGAGTTTAAATTAAAAGGAATATATGATATTCTAAAGTCACAAGGAGTTGTGAGCTCATGTCCAATGAATGGTAGAACGTATCGGGTTACACACAAAAGCCAATTATATTTCCTAAGTAATTAAGGAACTTTCTAAGTGTTAGAAAATTCATTCCATAGAGATCGATTTTTGGGTGACCGAAAATTGAGGTCAATTTTGGCTTGATTAATTTAATTGTTAATTTGATCAACTAATTTAAGGAGTTAAATTAGACCAATAATTAAAGAGTTAATTACTTGGTGCCATGTGACCATCAATTGGTCAAGTTAACTTAAAGAGTTAAATCAACAAAATTAAGCTAATTGGCTTAAGAGTTAAGTCAATAATTAATTAATTAAATTAAAGTGTTTAATTTAATTAATGAGAAGAATATATTTTGGAGGAAAAATTCAAATGATAGGATCACTTAGGTGTGACATTTAATTAATTTGAAATTAGATTTCAAATTTAATTGAAATGCACACAAATTCAAATTAGATTTGAATTTGTCAACTTGCAAGCATACTGGCGGTCCCCCCACCTTGAGGAAAGTGTGATGCCAACTTGGCATCACACCATCCTCTCTCTATATATAGATATAGAGATGAGGGTGGGTAAAACACATATTAGCTATTAATGTCGAATGTTGATTTGGTATTAGTTGATGTTATATGTCGATATTGCATGTGTTGATTGGCCTTAAGTTGTTTTGGTCATTTTTGGATCTAATTTGATTGGAGTTTTGTTGGAGATTTTTGAAGAATGTGATTCTTACTTGAACTTGAAGTTTGAAGCATGTTTGAGCACTTGAAATTCCATTTTTGAAAGTTGTTTTAAATCTAGAATTTCATCTAAAATGTGTGGTTTGATGTTTAGGATGTCTCCTAAAATTTTTGGTGCACAAAAGTTGAACCAAAATTGACTTGACTCAGTCCAAACCTCAAAATAGGGCAAGCTGCCATGCCTGGCCAGGCACCGACTGGGCAACGAGCATGCCTGGGGCACACCTGCTACATGGTTGTGCAGCCGGGTTGGGGCAGCAGTGCATAGTTTCAGTTTTGATGATTTTTGAGTGTTATTTTGTGTTCCTTAAGTGACCAAAATTGATTCAAATCATGCTAGATAAAGTATTGTGCAAGTTCTCAAAATTATGTTTGACATTTTTGATTGCTTTTAGAAACTTATTCAAGTTAATCTCCAGTTTTGTGCAAAAATGATATGCATAAATGTTATGCTTATTTTTGCTTGACCAATTAATTGTTTATGAGATAAGCATTTAATTATAGGAATTAATTATTAATTCTAGATTTATTTATTGTTCATTTAATTGTTGAATGGATGATGAATGAATGGGGATGATCATGAGCTTTTAATATTGATTTTATTTGTTTTAAGTTGTTGAAAAGGGTTGTGTTAAATTGGGTCTTGCATGCCTCTTAATTTCTATCTTGTAAATATTATGATAGTAGAATCACTAGAAGTGAAGCTTTCTTTCTCTTGTAAATGTTATAAGGAGCAAGGAGACCATTGGAGGCAAGAAGACCTATGAATATATGGGGATACACTCATGTAATAGTTAGATTTAATCAACCTACTTAAAATCAACTAGGTGGTGCACCTATGGCTCTAAGTGTACCACTTAGTTAGGCTCATGGTCATTTCACCCTAGGAGCATGCTAGGCGCATTTACTTATTTATGCTTTGCATATCCTATTGATGTATGAGATGAATGGTTATGATATAGAAAACCTAAATAAGAAGATAAAATGATGAGACCTTTGCAAGCAAAAACTCAACTTAGAAAGTCTAAGTGTTTTCAAATATTAAGTTAAATAGATATAAACTAAAAGGAGTTTTAATTAATCCAATAACTTATATCAATAGTGAATGCCATGAAGATGCTTCCAATTTTGTGTGATGGCATTCGATTACGAGGGTCATACTAAGGAGGAAAGTTGTGAGCATACACTTAGCATGAGATGCATCTTTGACTTAAGAACACCCACACATTGGCACTCCATTACGGGGGATGATGTGGTGCCCGTCTTGAATCAAAATTTGATTGGTAGGTTGGACTTAACACTTAGTAACATAGATGGCACACCGTTACGTGGGTCTATGTGAAATGTGAGGTAAAATACATCAAGAGTTGCATGAGATGCAATTAGCAAAAGTTGCTTACCCTTTGATTGCTTGTGGATGGTACTTGACTATGAGGGTCCACTTGTAAGTCATTGGGATCTTGATTCTCACTAGAAAATGAGATTTCTCGAATTCTTCTAGGAGGTGAAGGATTTGATAAAATAGTGAAAGAGAAACATGATAGAAAGACCATGAACGTGTTTTCTATATCAAAATTCAATCACATGCTTATATTCTTTTTTTATCCTTTGAGGATTTGTGAAATCTCAAGAGAATGGCTAAAAATCCACTCCACATTATTTTGGAAACCAATAAACCAATCGGGCGAAACTTCAACGATTGACTTAACCTCAAAAATCGTTCTAGGTTCCTAGAAGCGGATATATGTCCTATATAAAGGTACTTCTAATCCCATGGGTATTATAGTAGATCAAGAGACACGTGAAAAGTTCACGAATTGGGTTAAGGATCATCCTATCCCAAGTCTCATGATGGCATCTACAAACTTCAAAAGTCTCAAGGACACATGAATTATACCTTGGTTAAATTTTACAAGAGTTGCAAAGCAAACAAGGTATGAGAAATTCATATTGTCAAAGGAGATTTTTCAAGCTATGATGGATGCGAAGTCATGTATCATCAACTACGGTCTAAAGATTATTAGGCTTGGAGAAGTTTTTCAACTTGGATGTAATGATGGACAATGATCTCCATGAGGATGTCATCCTCACATCCTTGCCTAGTTTTATTGATCAAAGTATTGATCTAGATGGAGATTACCATGACAAGGGCATACCATTAATGCTTGCTTTATTCTCCAAGTCTATGGACCCTAGGGTGCTAGAAAGGGAGGTAAAAGGAAGAAATGTTCTCCCTATAAGGGGAAAGCAACCATTAAAAGCATCCAAAGGAGTCAAGAAAATTATAGAGGATATGGTTGATATTACTTGTTTCTACTTTGGCGAGATAGGCCATTGGAAGCAAAATTGCAAGGGATACCTTGCAACCCTTGAGAAGGGTATGTACTTTATTGAAATACATTTAAGAATAAATTCTTCCTCATGGATATATGATATTGCATGTGGTTCTTATCTTTGTAAGTTGTTACAAAGAATAGAAAGAATAATAGGACTTAGTGATAGGGATATGATCTACTGCCTTAGCTAAGGAGTAAGAGTTGCAGCCAAAGCCAATGGCGTATAATAAGTTAGACTTAGGGCACTCCATAATTGTATTGAACCCTTGTTAATATGTACCATATCTTGTTGAGAACATTATATCAATTCCCGTTTTAGATAGCAAAGGATTTGACCCCTCTATATCAAATGGGAGACTGAAGACATTAAAGAAAGGGTTCTTTAGTTGCTTATGGTACACTTAACAAAGACTTATACATTTTTGGATTCTCAACCATCACTAATGCACATTCAACAAAGTAAGAAAATTAGATATCTAAGAAGATGCCATGTTCTGACATGCAAGATTGGGACATATTTTTAAAAATAGGATGAACAAGTTATAAGCTTTCAAAGCACCAAATGTTAGTGGCATTGAGAACCTTCATACTTGTGATCTTGTTTAAAGGGAAAAATGACTAAGGCTCATTTTGTAGGACAAACGAAGAACACCACAAGTCCTTTGGATTTGATCCATATGGACATTTGTGTTCCACTAAGAGTTAGTGCAGGAGAAGGCTATTTCTACTTCATTACTTTCACCGATAATTATAGTCGGTATGGACATGTGTATCTTATGAATTGCAAGTCCGAAGCCTTTGAGAAGTTCAATGAATATAGGAATAAAGTGGAAAAGCAAAAGGGACTTAATATTAAAGCTATTCGATCGGATCAAGGGGGAGAATACTTAAGCACCAAATTCTTGGATTATCTAAAAGAGAATGGAATTCTCTCTCAATTGACTTAGCTAAAAGGAGAAATCGTACCTTGTTGGACATGATACATTCTATGATGAGCTTCTCCAATGTACCTATATCCTTTTGATGATACGACTTAAAGACGATAGCAAAGTTACCAAGTGTAGTACCTTCAAAGTAAGTGCCAGAAACACTACATGAGATGTCGCTTGGCAAAGCACCTTCTTACCATTATCTAAAGGTTTGGGGGTCTTCCGCCTACGTGAGACATTTAGTGGGAGATAAGTTAGATAGTATCCACCTTGTATAAGTTTGTAGGATACCCAAGAGAGTCTTAGGGTCATTACTTTAATGATTCCTCGGAACAAAGGGTGTTTATTTCGAGGAACACCACCTTTTTGGAAAAGAAACTTCTATTAGATAGAAAAGGCGTCGTAATTAAACTTGGTAATGTTCAAGATGATCATTAAAATCCCACAAGCAGTAGAAACAAGTAAATATCAATAAGAGCCTCCACACACAACCTCTAAGAAGGTCAGATCGGATCGAGAAGCAACCCAAAAGTTTTGAATTTCTTCATGAAATGAGCTAATCAAATAGTGATCCGAAGACCTATGAGGAAACTATATTGAACATAAAACTCAGGATATTAGCTTGACGCCATGAGATCCGAAATGAAATCCATGTACTCCAACAAAGTATGGACTTTGGTAGATCCACCGAAGGGAATAGTTCTCATTGGTTGCAAGTTGATCTATAAGCGAAAGCTAGGAGTCGATGGAGAGGTAGCAACCTTTAAGGCGCGACTAGTGGCACTCAAAGACCCGATATCAATTTTGAGGAAACCTTTTCATCGTTCCAATGCCTAAGTCTATTTAGATTCTACTTTCCATAGCCATATATTATAACTATGGGATATGGCAAATGGATGTGAAAAATGCTTTCCTCAATGGAGACATTGAAGAAGAAATTTATATGAAGCAACCACAAGGTTTTACATGCAAGATAAGTGAGCAAAAGGTTTGCAAACTCCAGATATCCATTTATGGACTTAAATAGGCATCTCGAACTTGGAACATACATTTTGATTAGAAAGTCAAACGTCTTTCTTAGCAGCTAGTAATCTACGATCCTACACTTGAAGCTTTCAAAGAGTCCTACTGTCGGCGAATCTAAATCGTTTGGCTTTGTCAAAAATGTGCATGAACCTTGTATGTACACGAAGGCTAGTGGGAGTAATATAAAGTATATTGTGCTTTATGTTGATGGCATTCTTCTCATTGAGAATGAAAGAGAAATGTTAGAGCATACTGAAGCATGGTTATCTACACAATTCTTCATGAAGCATTTGAGAAAAGCATCCTATGTATTGGGAATATGTATTTATAAAGATAGATTAGGGAGGATGTTGGGGCTTTCCCAAATATCGTACATTGACAAGATACTAAAGAGTTTTAGTATGTAATAATCCAAGAGAAGGTTCCTTCCAATGGGACATGCTCTTCGTCTCTCCAAGTCTATGACCTCTTAGACTGACGACAAGAGACATAGAATGACCCACATACCTTATGCGGAGCATATTGTATGCAATTCAATGTACAAGATTGGATGAGGCACACGCTCTAAATGTTATGAGTCCTTTCCAATCTTATCCCAGTGAAAGTCATTGAATAGCCGTTAAAATAATCCTTAAGTACTTGAGAAGGATTAAGGACTTATTTTTAGGTATAACGGCAATGGAGAAATAAAACCCGAAAGGTTTTCGGATCTTAGTTTTCAATCCGATGTAGATGACCTAGAAATCCACTTCTAGATTTAAATTTTGCCTCAATGGCGGCGCGTTGAGTTGGAAAGAGTTCCAACAAGACTCTACGACCAAGACTGCCATTGAGGTGAAATAATTTATGGTTTTGGAAATCACAAAAGATGGTGTTTTGATAGAAACTTCATCCAAGAGTTGGATATAGTGCCTAGTATGCATGGGCCTATGATTGTCTTTTGAAGAAAACTTAGGACTTGAGTCAAGATCTCATCAGTGATCTAAACACAGATAAATGCATTATCATACCATTTGATAGAGGTGACAACTGAGTGGAAATAGTTGCCTCAGAAGAGACTATAGCAGAACCACTGTCTAAACCCCTAAATGCATATGGTCTTTGAAGGACATCTTAAGAAGATGGATTTTAAGACTATAGGGAATTGGCTTTAGGGCAAGTGGGAGATTGTTGGAATAGTTCCCCGCAAGTCAATTAGATTGGCATTGTAAAGTATTTCACTTGTGATACAATCTTAATTGAATGATATTAATAATATAGCCACCTTCATCTTATGCTTATATTTACTTCACTAGCATTTGGTTGAAGCCCTTAGATCACACAAGACCATGGGACTTGGTCACGCACTGGGTGGTGATCATAGAATAAGTCTTACACGATCGTAATCTTAAATCTTCCAAGTCATAAGATCTTAAGAGACAAGACATCTAAGATCCAGATAGACGTGTACTAACGATGCATAGATCCAAGGAGTTGGATATTGCTCCATTCCATGGGCAATCCCATATGAGATGTGGATGTATGTTAGCAGGTGTTTGTTAGGGAACAAGGCACTGAAGGCCCATCCAGAGAATCCACTAGATAGCTGAAGTGGCAAATCGATAGTGGCAAGTTCTTCTGCTTATGCTAGTGCATATAATTAGTCCTTTGACATGAGGATCCATGGTAATCTTGTGCTTAGGTCCTCATGCTTTGACTCCTTCCTAGTCACCTAACGGGCCCATATGGGTAGTTATTGGGCATGGGCTACTTAGATATGAAGGTTTGTGAGATCCAAGATGGAATCCGACTCCTCGTCTTTATGAAATGCGAGTACATGGTTACGCTAGTGCATATAATTAGTCCTTTGACCTGAGGATCTATGGTAATCTTGTGCTTAGGTCCTCATGCTTTGACTCCTTCCTAGTCACCTAGTGGGCCTGTTTGGGTAGTTATTGGGCATGAGCTATTTAGATATGGAGGTTTGTGAGATCCAAGATGGAATCCGACTCCTCGTCTTTATGAAATGCAAGTACATCTCCTATGTATTCTATAATGTTCGATTCCAAAAAATTATTGCGCAAGGTAGTATGACAACTTGAAAAAGAAGTTCTCTAAAGATGAGGTCATAAAGTGGAATCGAACATTGGGAATAGAGACATAGTCTCAAGGCTATTAGGAAGCCGACAAATATCTTGCCTTGGGCCTCTCTCAGGAGATAGGAGACAGAAGGACCGTATTTGCATGGTACGCGTAGAGCTATAATGGTTTTCTAAGAGCATTCATCTTGACCAATTACTTGGGCTCCATGGGATTGAGGTTGGACATCGACCATGGACATTGGGTACTCTTCAATTAATAGAGATTAATTGAATTAAGTCAATTAGTTTAAAGAAGTTCAAACTAAAATGAATGTATGATATTCTAAATTCACAAGGAGTTGTAAGCTCATGTCCAATGAATGGTAGAACCTATCGGGTCACACACAAAAGTCAATTACATTTCCTAAGTAATGGATGAACTTTCTAAGTGATAGAAATTTCACTCCATAGAGACTGATTTTTGGGTGACCAAAAATTGAGGTCAATTTTGGCTTGATTAATTTAATTGTTAAATTGATCAACTAATTTAAGGAGTTAAATTAAACCAATAATAAAATAGTTAATTACTTGGTGCCATGTGACCATCAATTAGTCAACTTAAAGAGTTGAGTTAACAAAATTAAGCTTAAAGAGTTAAACCAATTGACTTAAGAGTTAAGTCAATGATTAATTAATTAAGTTAAAGTGTTTAATTTAATTAATGAGAAGAATATATTTTGGAGGAAAAATTCAAATGATAGGATCATTTAGGTGTGGCATTTAACTAATTTGAAATTAAATTTCAAATGTAATTGAAATGTACACAAATTCAAATTAGATTTGAATTTGCCAACTTGCATGCATTGCAAGCATGTTAACGGTGCCCCCCACCTTGAGGAAGGTGTCATGCCAACTTGGCATTACACCAACCTCCCTTTATATATAGATATAGAGGTGAGGTGGGCGTTTTTTAAAGCAATCCAAGTGAAGAATTAGATTCTCACTTTCTTCTTCCATTTTCAAGGTGTTCACTCATATGTTGGAAACTCACCTCTCTTTTCTTCTCCAACCCCAAAATCGGTCATCTCCTTATCTTCTCTCATCTATTTCTCTAGCTAAAAGTGAGGAGTAGTAGGAAATTAGATTGGTGTGTGGATCATATTGGTAAAGGCAAAACAAATGGTTTGTTAAGCCTTTGGAGATCCACCTACGAGACTAGTCACTTGGTGATTTTATTCCAGGAGATCCAGAAGGATTTTTGTTCTGAAATTTTCACAGTAGCTTCATAAAAGAGTTGAGGATCTACTGAAATTATGCAAAAGTTGCTCTTGTCCAACTACGCCACTGTTTGGCAGATTCTGTTTTGAAGAAAGAGTTCTTCAATCTACCTTTGGATTTTGCTAATCAAGGTAACTCTCCATCCAAATCTAAATCCTAAGTATGTTTAGATCCTTGGTTTCTTATAAAGCACTAATTTATTTAAGCTTTTGAAGTTTTATTATTGGATCCTAGTGCCTTACTTGCTTTCACCCTGCTAATAGCAGTAAAATATCCAATACTAGTACAATAAACATATCAACTTGCCATGAGATATGAACAATCAGCCAGTCGGTATCGAGTATGTACCAAGGAAATAACCACGGCGATAATAGATAATACATTATCTATTTTCAACTTTCCCAACACGATCACCAATTTCAGGTAAAATAACATATATCGTAATCAACCAGGAGCCACAAACATTGTAAAAGGTGATGTGTGGTACAATTTCACAAATAGTTTACTTTTTCAAAATTCATGTGAACATGATATTCGGTTCAGGTATTCAACAACTCAAGATAGGTAGGGAATTCAAGTAACAATAGCTCAAGATTCATGGCTAAGAGGAAGAGAAGTCCAAAAAGATTGTCAAGGGTGACACAAGAATCGAAGGTCATTATGACATAGGCAAACGACAATGATATATTTACTAATATATATAAGATAAGAATTTATATTAGGTTTGATCAATAACGACTCCAGAATTATAGACAAGCAAAAAACCTCAAATAAATTGTTAAATTCAACATAAAAGTTGAAGAACAACATATAACAAACAAACAACAACTATTGAATCTCAACACAAACAGGATCAAACAAGAAGGATATAATAACAAAAACGTATGTTCTTTACCCATCAAAGAAATCTAGTATAAGCTCACCTTGCGATATCAAGCAGTGGCCTTTTCATAATAAGCACAATAGCTCAGCTCCTCGTTACCTAGCTTTCCCAAAATACAGTATTATAATTATTGGAAACAACATTGACTTACTTTCCTAAGCTATGCCTAATAGGTTGCTTACTTATTTTCTTCCCATAATTTTATGAATATAAGATCAACGTCCAAACTGTAACTAAGTTCTTATTTTATTATTTATTCCATCTAAATTATACTATGTGCCTAATTTTTATCAATTACGATTCAATCATATTGATTTAGGGATAATTAATTTGGTACAACTCAAAACTTACCAAATTGGACTAGGTTCGAGTCCAAATCAAAGTTCGATTTTGGCCCGTTTAACTTAGAAGAAAACTTCCAGTCTACTGTTTTAGGCCCGCCGCTACTGTCAAAGTTAAGAACCACCAGCACCATACTGTGCATCTCACCGAGCCTACCAAAATACCTAAATTAATTTCTCAATTGGACACCTGCAACACCGTCAATTGCACAAAAATCTCGTGGCGCCGCCCCAAAACTGACGTCCAATTTTTCCCATTGTTGTTGATCGAAACCTCAAATTGAAGCTACCATGAGCTTACCCATGGGATTCCAACCAAAAGCCATATGTTTCCCATCCTGTTCCACTGTCGAAAGTCAGACAACCACCATACCTGTCGTCCATCATTGTTGGGCTTCATTTTTTGACAAATCTCTCAGTTGTTTCTTAAGTTTCTTGGTATGTTTAGGTTCCTTTCAGCTAGAGGAAGCTAACCATGGTATCAATTTTAAGTTTCACGGCCATTTTTTGGCAATTCATCGTTGGGGTATGGTTGAGGTCAATTTTTAGAATTTAATAAAATTCCGTCCTTAATTATATATATAGAAATATTTTTCAGCCTTTACAGATTGAACCCCAAAACTTTTGACCGACTTCAATTTGCCCCCTGAAGTTTTACACTGTCTTCAGTTTGGTCCTTGGTTTTCAATTAAGCCCTTCAACTTTTACTTCTTAAACATTGACCCCTAACATTTCTGTTTCCAGGCAATTAAGTTCAAATTTAATTATATAAGTTAAAAGTATTTCGTCAAAATTGAGACCTATATTTTTCTTATTTTAATTCTTATTGTGAAATTCAAAATTCAGGATGATACATATAATATATAGTTATATCAATATGAATATATATTTATATTAAATATATAGTCATATTTATATATAATAAATATTGATATATAAATATTAATATATACATAAATATATAATATATTATATAATAGACCCACGCATGTTCCCAGCACCCTCTGCAACCCCCACCTCGACCCCATCCCACAATGTCAGCTATTGTTAGACAGGCAATGTAGTAGTGGAAGCTGCAAAGTGGTCGACCTTTTGCTCAAATTCTTACTTGTGGAACATTTCACCAGTTTGTTTCTCCTTAGTTGCACGACCAAGAGAAGATGAGCAGTTTGGTTAAATTCTCCAAGATGGTAATGCTCTAGCTTGTTCATGAGTTACGCAATTTGATGATCTTTATCTTCTACAATATTTTGTAGGTCAGCTATAACTTGAGCTATCCAAGGCAATTGTTCATCCATGGTTGTTGCTCTAGTCACCATGGCAGGGATCTCAAAAATGGATGCCTTGGGATTTTTGTCCTTTGGACTCCTAGAGTTTAATCATCAAATAGATCTAAATTAGTAGTTTTGCCCCCAGTAATGGTTGATTAACAACATCAAAGCTAGACTCCGCAGCATCTTCCTTTGTAAAAGGAGCTGGCTCTTTCAGGAACTATTGAATAATTGGAGTTAACTTCGAGATTCATATGGGAGGAAGAGATGAGGGGTAGGATCGATCCTACTTGGTGTTCCATAGATTTGTTCACTTTTATTGTCTTTAAAAATAAATTACAAGACAATAAATAATGGACAAATTGAATTTATCATTGAAAAAAGAATTAGAATTTATGAGAAAATATCTCCTAATAAAGAAAACTAATAGTCTGATTCTTCTCTCCTAATTTATGATCTAAGAGTTTGAAACTTGTTCTTGGATATAATGGTGTAGACTGTAGTCTTCCTTGTTTTGACAAAAGGACAATAGGAAATTCATTGAACTAGAGTCTTGAATTTGGAATTTTGAAGGCTAAAATCTTAAACTTGAAGCTTTAAAGACTTGTGCTACTACGTGCATGTATATTTCTTTGAGTATGTATATTCGATTGAGCCTCGATTGTCTCTTTATATAAATGGCCGAATAGGAGATTCCCAAATGACTTGAATTTCTTTGATATCTCTCTCTTTTATATTTATACTGTCGAAGAGATAATGTCGAATATTATTTCAACTTGATTGGTCAATGTACTTAAACACGCCAACTATTGCAATTTGATTATTTTGTTATCTTTAAGTTACAAGATTTGATTTGATTGACCATAATATTCCACCTCGATATTTGGTCACAATTGATTTGTACATGAAAATAAATATCAAAATATTAATTAAATTTAATTAGTTACCTATTAAAATCAAATTTAATAAATTTCAAAGTATACATGGAAAAGTTTTAAATTAATAATTAGTATATTATTTTTACTGATATTTTTCTTTTAGATTAAAATAATTCATTAGCGTTAGTATTGATAGGAATAGAGATGAAAAGGTTAACATTTGGGGTGATAGGAACAAATAATTGAAATTAAAGACTTTGATCTTTGTTGACATCAAGACGAATCTAGAAATGAGACGGTTGAGGCGCAAAACTTTTAAAACATAGAAGTTCAACTATAATTTCAAAATTTTGCTAATTCAAAATACATACTTTCATCGAAATCGAGAGCAATGTTCTTTCATATTATAAAAATTCTCATTAATAATTGAACTAATATCAAAACTTTTAATAATATTTATAAAAAGAACAATCAAACATATATTTGATTGTACAATTGACCATAAATTTTATTCTTTTGATAAGACCTAGAAGCACACATAATTTACTTTCAATTGAAAACAACATCTATTGTATAATGTATATAAACAAACACCAAAAATTTATTATAAAATTAAAGAATTAGAACAATAATATATATTTTATTCTTAGTAAAGAGAAGAGATAAATAAGAAGAATAAACAAACCACATATTAAAGACAACAAAAAATCTAACAAAACCTTTTTAAAAAAATATTCATTTACATTGATTGTTTTATAAGTCTCTATAGATCCCTATAAACATGTTTCAAACAGATCCCTAATGGACTCAATTTAATTATTTTTACTTAATTATTTAATTGTAAATATGTGCCTAAATTTTTTTAAAACTTCACAGAATTAAAATAGGTAAAAGATTTAGTAAGAATTATTACTAAAATTGAAAAAATAAATAAAAAATTGCTAAAATTAAATATATATATATATATATATAATGTTGGCGTGGGTGGGGGTGACCCTCCTTGCCCCCTTCGCATCCACCCATGGTTGACATGATAATGGCCGACATTAATTTCATTGGAGAAACACATCTTAAAGAGGTTTGGTCACTTCACGTGTTTGTGTAAATTGGGCGGAGGGAATTTCTAATAAGAATGTGAGACATTGTCAAAGGATACCTATTGGTTCGGGGACAAATTCACAACTTAGACCTCAAAGTTTGATGTACGTCGAATGCGGATTTTTTTAAGGACAGATAAATAAATTAAATTTTAATGTATTTGTTATGAATTGGATGGAACTTTGGATTCTTGACCTAATAGACATTCCTATTTGAATAAAATATTATCTATATCTAAAAGGAATAGTAGTTCTTGTTGGATTAGAACTCTTTCTTTTCTTTCTTTCTTTTTTTTTTTTTAAGAGATGTGGATAGATAATAATACTCATTCATAACTAGGAGGATAATTCTCCCTTGTATGAGATAGACATTATCTAGATCTTCTAGTTAGATTGGACTCTTAAAAGACTCATATATACATATGCCCTCTTCGTAGGAGTTTAAAACACACAACTTGACTATTTACTCATAAAAGACTCTCAAATTCATAATTACTTTTTAATTTTTCTTGGGATATCACTAAATAGTCCCAAAGGTTTAAGGTGTGAAAATTCTTGTAGCAACCTTGCAAGGCGAGAAGAAGAAATTAATAGAAGGTAGTTCGGGATTAAAGGATGTAGAGTTTGTACGCATTCAAGGCTTCGATCCAGGATGGTATTCATAAATCTTCCGCTGATCAAAAGGTAACACTGGACCACCCTATTTGATATCATGATTTATATGATTAATTGCAATAACATAGTTAAATCATGATTTCCAACTGTGGTATCAGAGTCAATAGGGCTCGATCTCGCAATTTTGAATGCGTTAGAATATTTATTTATTTTTGCTTGATGTATTGAAATTTGAAATCTAACACAAATATGTATATATATATATATATATATATTGTAAGAAACTCACGTCCTAAAGGAACCTTGAAAAACGAAGTGGATAAAATTGTTTTTCACCTTCAGTACTTGTCATGGAAATTTGATTGCATGATCATTATATTTTAATATATCGAAGCTGCACATACATGGAGAACAAGTTAAAGTCCGTAGCTAGTGTTCTTAAATTTTCGAAATTTTGTTCGACTGAGGGCATCAAAAATGCTGCAAGCTTACAAGTATGTTGTGTTTTGTGCATGCTTTGTATATTCCATTTTCCCTGTTTTTGGTACATATATTACTGATGTACAATTAATGAAAAAAAATTATTCAAAAGCATGAGAAACTAGTTTGGTTTCCTGTTAACCAGCATGTACTGTTTATCTTCTTAATTTAAATTCAAAAGCATGACTAGATTACTAACGTAGCAATATTTGCAATTTATCGCTATTTAATTGAATTCAAATGCAAGAAAAGTCTTTTATGATTTTTGTAAAGAAGTGAATATTTGCAATTTGATATTATTAACGGATGGGATCATGCAAGATTAATACCATTAATTGTTAAAATTTGAATGCTATATAATCTGAATCATTATCTTTGACGTGAAAAATTATGGGTAATTTTTCATGAAAGAGCATGAGATTTCTTAAGCGTGCAATTTAATTAACGAAATTCTATTTTTGTTTGGAATTAAATTCTCTATGTGATTATGTAAGTTGCTTTCAAATTGTAAATGCTCAAATTATTTGTTTATGAACAAAAAGTTATTTTATTTCTAGATTAATAATATTATTAAGCTCTTGACTTTAGTGGAAGATGATTACTAGCCTCAATAGTGAAATTTTCGATTTTACTGAATTAAAGAGAATAATAAATTTTACTTGAATTAGAAATAAAATATTAGACTAGTACCTACCATAAATGCACGTGTCATATAGTTATAAAGACACAAACAACTTTTTTTGACCTTCATGGTAGTGGGAAACTTGATGGCCAAAATTATGCAATGTGACATAGAAAAATTCAATATTTATTGCACAAAGAAAAGATTTTTGATCATCTGATTACTTCCATGCCTAATCCTGTTAAGCTAGAAAATGGACAAACTGCCCAATATCATCGCAATTTGGATGCGTACAATAAGTGAGTGGATCAATATATGAGTGCGCGCTTTACCATGTTGAGTTGCATGCACGATAATTTAATTCGTGAATTTGAAAAATATCCTACGGCTAAAGAGCTGAGGGAGGTATTGAAGGTCACGTACAGTAGCACCTCGGCTACTAGACTACAGGCACTCACTCTCAAGTTCAATCAGTATGTACTTGATTCGAAACATTTGATGATCTAACATCTTGATATGATGAAAGATATGATTTGAGAACTTCAAAATGCTGGATATGAGCTCACAAACGAACAACAGGTTATGGTTGTCCTTAGGTTGCTACCTGAGCAGACTTGGGGACATGTTAAGCTTGTGCTAACACATAACGAGCAAATAAAGACGTTCGACAGTATTGCCAATCACCTTAAGTTGGAGGTTGACCGTAAGGAGTCAGAATGCGCACAAGCAACTGCTCTTGTTCACATGCTAGTCAATGTAAGCCAGATAGAGGTAAGCGTGGGAAAAAACAAGTTGTTGCTAAACAACGCAATAATCAAAGTCAAAGCTTGGCCCCATAAAGCAATAAGGCTATGAAACATTATTGAGGAAATAGGAGTGGAAAGAAAGACCTAAGTAAGGTCAAGTGCTTTAATTGCAAAAAGATAGGCCACTTCGATCATGACTGCATTGAGCTGAAAAAGGTAAGGCATGTATGAACTTTTCTCAATTCTTTTGTTTTCTCACATGTATTAGTTGTTAATTCTCTCCTAGGTTGGATTGTAGACAGAGGAGCAACAAAATATATGATGAGAGATCGAGCAGGATACGTAGATTACCATCAAATGCCAGCATGTAGCCACTACATTGCTTGGGAATGGCGCACAAAAGGAAGTCATTAGAGTTGGTGCATACCAACTAAAGCTCAGCACTAGGCATGATCTAATTCTTAGTGATGTACAATATGCACCTAGCATTCGATGTAATTTAGTTTCAATTAATGCACTTTTGAGAGATGGTTTTTCTTTTCTGTTTGAGAACACTAGTTGTCTATTTTTCTTGGTAAAGACCTTTATGGATTAGGTTTTATACATAATGGAACTTTCATGTTAGAATTATCACATAATTTCATTTCTTTTGTCTCTTCTGCAATAGATATTATTTCTAATTTTGTTAAATGGCATGCAAGATTGGGACAAATAGGACAAGAGAAGATGACTAGGTTAGCTCGAGAAGGCCCATTGGGGCCCTTCGCTAAAGTTAATCTCCTTGAATGTGAACCATGTTTGGCGGGAAAAGCCTGGCAGAAGCTTTTTAGAAAGGCTAAGAGGGTTACTCATTCTCTAGAGTTAGTCCACTCAAACATATGCGGAGCCATAAATGTAAGTGCATGATGTGGTGTATACTATTTCCTAACTTTCATTAATGATTATTCACGATATGGGTTAGTATACTTTTAAACAATTCTTGGTAGAGGTCGAAAATAAAAGGAATGAAAAACTTTAGGTTTTGTGTACTGACAGAGGGCGAGAATATTTATCTAATTAGTTTAGAAAAATATGAGAGGAAAAAGATATAATAAGATAATTAACAATTCCATACACTCCGCAATAAAATAGGGTTGTAGGAAGGAAGAATATAAACTTCTGGATATGACCAAATCAATGATGGCGCAAGCAAATCTTCTAATATCATTTTAAGGAGATGTAATTTTGACTGTCGCCTATATTTTAAACCATGTGTCGTCCAAATCAGTTCCTTCAACACCTTATGAACTTTGGTAGGGGAGAAAGCCCAATTTAGAGGGATTGCGACCCTGGAGATAGACAAGATTTGTTCATAATACTTCTCACAAGCATAGGAAGCTTGGTCCTAAAGTAAATAAACATATCTTTATTATATATTGTGAACACTGAAAATGATATATTACGTACGGTGAACACCCTAATGGAGGAACAATTGAGATTATGTCCCGTGATGTAGATTTTCTCTAGGAGGATTTCCTAACTATAGGAGAAGTAAAATGAGATCTTGAACTATATGAGTTGTAAGATTCTCAGGGGGGCGTATCTATCTCTGGCAATAGTAAGGGCTTGCAACCTTATCTAGTAATTGCGAGAGATGATGAGAGTGAACCTAGATCCAGTTAGAGTATTCCATTGGAAAAAGACTCTCAAAATCCACAATTACAAAGAAGCAGATGTGGAATAATACCCCGTCGACAGTATGAAATTGTAGAGGAATCTTTCATGAGCACTTCTATGGATATTGATAAGCTAGCTGCTTATAATGAAGCTGTAACTTCTTCTAATGCAAAAAAGTGGATAATTGCTATGGAAGAAGAGATAAGCTTAATGGCTAAGAACCATGTTTGGGAGCTAGTTGATCTTCCAGCTAGATGAAAAACCATTAGGAATATGTGGGTTCTTAGAGTCAAGCAAAAGGTAGATGGGTCGATCGACAAGTACAAAGCGCGACTTGTGGCGAAGGATTACACCTAAAATGAGGTGATAGACTATGAAGAGACATTTTCCCCATTGGTGAGATTTGACTCTATTCGCCTAATTCTAGCCATAGTTGCCCACTTAGATCTAGAATTATTTCAGATGGATGTCAAGACATCATTTCTCAATGGAGAACTGGACGATGAGATCTATATGGATCAACTTATAGGTTTATAGGAAATAGGACAAAAGCACAAAGTTTGTCGCTTAAGACGCTCCATCTATGGGCTGAAACAATCGTCCAACCAATGGTACCATCAATTTCATTAAGATATTATATCATAGGCTTCACGATGATTGAGAAAGACCATTATGTGTATGTCAAGAGAATTATGAAGGATTTTTTGATACTTTCACTATATGTGGATGATATTTTGTTGGCTGAAAATGACATGGAATTGATTATCACCACTCAGAAGTGGTTGTCCTCCACATTTGAAATGAAGGGCATAGGGGAAACTAAATACATACTTAGTGTTAAGACACACAGAGAAGACAAATTTGTCTATCTCAAGAGACTTACATCAAGAGGATTATAGAACGATTTTGTATGCATAATGCTAACCCAACAGACATATCCATGGATAAAAGTTGTCTTCCTAGCAAATAAATGTGCCCAAAGGTAGAAGAAGAAAGGAAGCACATGGCTGATGTTCCATATACTAGCGCTGTAAGAAGTTTGATGTACACTATGATGTGTACTCGACTAAGCTATGCTTTGCAATTGAGATGGTGAGTAGATATCAAAATAATCCTGGACCCGACCATTGGGTAGCGGTTAGAAGGATACTTAGATATTTGAAAGGAACAAGTGATCTCACTTTGTACTACCATGGAGGTAGTCTAAGACTAATTAGATATAGTGATGTTGATGAATCAACAGACAGAGATGAACACAAATCCATATTAGAATATGCATTCATACTAGGAGACGCCGCTATCACTTGGTGTAGCAAGACACAACCTTGGATTTCTTTATCCACGAGAGAAGCAGAATATGTTGCTTGTACAGCAGTGCAAGAGGCTATTTGGTTAAGGATATTTCTCCAAAGTCTGAGCATTTCCGTGCATATTGATGATGCAGTTGTTATGCATTATGATAACACAACTATTTTGGCATATGATAAAGGCCTTAAGTATCATGGGAGGGCCACGTATTCAAGACAGTATTGCGCAAGGACGAGTAGTTCTCAAGTATATTCCTACTAGCGATATGGTTGTTGATCCATTTACCAAACCTTTGTGTAGAGATGTGTTCCAAAAGCATGTTAGTAGTATGAGACTTTGTAAGATTTGACTATTGGCTTGTATGAACATTTTTATTACTTAATAAAATTATGATGTTCTTTTTCATTTTCATGTTAGTGTACTGGGACTATGATATATGTGAATGTCACTAGGCCTTGATTAACCCACTCACACGGGCAATCGCCTTGGCGCTTTGATACAAACAAGATGAGACTTATAGATCATGTATATATTATTGAGATATATATACGAATGATCGCCTTTATGTTTTGAAAAAATAAGAAAGGTTAAAACATAACTTAAAGTCGCCTTAGCTTGGAGTCTAAGATGAGATCATATTTGATCGATTATGAAGTACGTCCAACTTCATAAAAGCTTATTTGTAGCCGAACGTGTGAAATACTGGAAGGAATTTTAGAAATGACTGTCTAATGTTGTGTAGGTCAGGCACTTGAATAGCAATTGGACTAAGGTTCATATGATGTTAAGAGCATGACACGCCAAAAATTGAGTAGGAGCTCCATCATAGCATGTATTCATACTACATGTACTATACAACAACCTATGATGAAAGTGATTGAATAGATCCTTGCTTCATCACTGTGTGAGCCCTTATTATTTTTATACCCTTTGAAACTCTGGACCTTGTCATGAAGTGTAAGCTTGACGATGCTACTTTAGCATGCCTCCAGTAGCCTTGATTAATCGGTCTTTTAGAGCATGACTACAAAAGTTGTCAAGACCAAGCGAATTAGCATGAAAGGCCGAGGAAGAAGTAATTTGGTAACACACTCTTGTTCTATGGCTCATAGGTCGGCCAACTAAGTCAAAAGCATTTGACATAGTCATGAGCATAGATACATAGTGGAAAGAGTCAAGCATGCTCTACTTGATACTGAGGGATCGAAGATGTTTAATTTAGTGAGACCACATAGTTTGGGGTACTTAGCAAACTTTGAGTTGTAGGGTTATATTAGTTTGGTGGTAGCTTGATATAACTCTCCTCACTTGATTTCTTTTCACTTGGTCGCATGCCTTATTCCCTATATGAAAGAAAGAGCGTGAAAGTTTATGAATTTGATGAGATTAAGTAAAATATGTATAAGTGGGAGATGTTATGAATTGAGTCAGGTTTTGGACTCTTGACCTAATAGACATCCATATTTGAATAAAATCTTATCTACATCTAGAAGAATAGTAGTTCATGTAGGACTAGAGTTCTTCCCTTTTTTTTTTTTTGGAAGAGATTTGAATATTCATCCATATCTAGAAGGATAACTCTCCCTGTATGGGATAGACATTATCTAGATCTCCTAGTTAGATTGGACTCTTAAAAAACTCACCTACAAATAGGTCATCTTCCTAGGAGTTTAAAACACACGACTTGAGTATTCACTCATAAAAGACTCTCTCATTCATAGTTACTATTCTAAATGTTTCTTTGGGTATCACCAAATAGTCCCAAGGGTTTAAGGTGTGCAAGCTTGTGGAAGCTCTAGTAGCAACCCTGCGAGACGAGAAGAAAAAATCGATAAAAGGCCATTCGAGATTAAAGGACGTGGAGTTTGTACACATTCAAGGCTTGTAGATGAGCTTCTATCCAGGATGGTATTCATAATCTTCCATTGATCAAAAGGTAAAACTGGGCCATCCTATTTGATACCATGATTTATATGATTAATTGCAATAATATAGTTAAATCATGATTTTCCAACAATGTTCAATGCCAAATTTGTTATTGCATGAGTATAAAGCTCATTTTATATTTTTAATATAGTATAAATATCTATATTAGTTATACTATTATATATAGCATAATGGTATAGAACCTACAATTATGCAATTTTGATCGAATTCTGAATTTTTAGAATTTTAAGTTTTTTAATTAAATTTAAAAATTGGTTGTTGGTTATTAAATTTGATATTATTTATTTTATTTATTAATATCTAGATTTTTGAAATTATTTTCTTGATTATAACAAATTATTTTTTATTTATCTCTAATACCAAAAGACGATTGTATCTTATCTACAAAATATCTTTCATATCTATTCTAAATATGTAGAAGATTCATTGATCATTTAAACTATATAGTTTGATAAGTTTTTCATAATTTTTCTCTTATCTTTATTTACTAATTTATATCTATACCACTATATATAGAGCATTTTGAAAAGTCATTTCATTAATATTCTAAGTTTCTAGCATTTTCTCACTCTGTTCTTTGTGTGTCTCTTTATTTTCTAGCATTTTTTCCTATCTCTTTGTGTAGCACCCCCTCTCAGGGCAGCATCCAAGCTGAGGCACTACCCAGCTCAGTCTTAAATCTCAATTCATGATACAAGCAATAGGCCCACAAGAAAAACTTTCAGAACTTATCAGAGAAAGCAGCAATCTTCAACTTAGATGGATCTTAACAAAATACTAAACACGTGCCATGGTTCTTTCCTTAACACTCAACAAGACATATACATATCTTTAGGTTATTATTGTCAATCCTGACATACCACAACATCTCAAAATCCAAACTTAACATTCAAATGATTTCATAGATGTAATCAAATACCTAAATTATTACAAATATGTTCATGTCCAAGCTGGAGGACCGAGTTCATCACCTATTCCTGTATTAGGAAAATCAAAATAATACAGGAGGATAAGTCCTAAGGACTTAGGGAGGGAAAGAAAATGGCAAGACTGAAAGAAAAACTATTGATATACAACAATCAATGAAGAATTCAGCAACAAGCAAGAGCGTTTGATATGAATCAACAGCATATATGACACACATGATATCGAATTTAACATGCTGTTGGCCATTTCGTCCTTATTACTTCTAAATTAAATTATAATTGCTAGTACCGGGCATCGGTACAATACAAACAAGATTTCCTTATCACTCCATTGCTCGAGCACTCAGCTCGGCAAGTAATAATTGATTTATAATGCACGGTCGACCACATGCCGGATCCTGTCACTCATAGTTCGCTACCTCCAGTTACCTGTAAGTTAGGATCATATGTGGGTACTAGCTGTAAGACCTATCTCCATCGGTCCGTTCTGCCTAACCATCTTCTAGAACTAGTCCTTGGGCCCAACACCCATGGCATCCATCTGAGTGGAAATCGCCCATGGCGTCCCATGAGTTAAAATAATATAATGCCAACAAATAAAAAATTAACCTTTAGACAATAGCATAAATATAACAAGATATAATCTAAACATCCAATATACTGGCCATCAAGGCCATTCTAGAATAATAATCCAAGCATTCCATTGGGATTGGCACTCGGCCGATACAACTAGTAATCAAGTGTGCCGTCAAGGCCAAATAATTGATATATAGAATGAATTTAAATATGCCAACAAGATTTCTTAAACAATAAACACATTTATAAGAAGTAAACAAGTAATACGGGGTTAACCAGCAAGGCTGTAGGGTACAGGGGACAAAAAAGGAATAATATAATAAGAGCTCTGGACACCAAAACAGAAAAAAGTAATAACCCCCATAGGGATGTACACATTAGAAACAGATAGCAATCAAGATTTCAAATAATATATGGATTTTCAACAAGTACGATACAAAAACTGAAACCCTCATAGGGGTTTATCACAACAACAAGTAGGCACAAGAAAGGTGCCAAATTAGCAGACCCTCACCTTCGTAGTCTCAGAAGTGCTACCACAGTCAGCAACCTACCGGTCTTCAAGACCTACCTCTTCGACACCTAACCAAAAGAATATATCCACGATCACAATCTTACTAGACCTTACATAAATACAATTATTCTATTAGCAGTCCCAAAATACTAGTTTGTCAATTAGTACGATAATTAATGATTTAATTGGCATTATCGATTGAAACATGCTCGTTAAGCCGATTAAAACGGAAATAATCTTAGGCGTATATATCGTTCCAATAATAAGGTGCAACCTAGTCCTTAATTATATAATTATCCCCATAATATTATCCTAACTTAACAATAAGAGTTCGATCATCACAAATTTACCCAATTATCGCTACTAAGGTTTCCAATGCATATAATCCTTAATTAAAGATTAAATCTTTAGTAAACCTATTCAATTCAAGTTAACAATATAATATGACATATCCGGGTTCCACTAAACCATATAACAATCCTTGCATGGGAATATATATATATCAATCGCATGTCTATTCTCCATTCTTTGGCATGATACATATCTTATGGAAACAATGTACAACATGAGTGTATACATATATATATAAGCATAACCCATCCTTTTCTTTTTATCGAAGATCCTGTTATAGAAGCTCCAGAATCAAAAACCAAGCACACAGGTGTGCTCGTTGCGTCGAGGAGGAGAAATTATCTCTCCACTGCTGCTGCCGGAGCAGACCAATATTACCACCATAAGAGCGTTTCAGCTCACTGAACGAAACGCCCAGGTCAATTTTAGCAATGGCCACCAAGAAAGCCTTCAATCGAAGCCTCAAAGTGGCTGCACCACCATCACATCCATGTTAGTTTTTCCTTAATTCCTTCATCCACGGTGGTCCGTTCAAGAATCTGAAAGTATTGGCGTGATCCTTGAGCTAAAATATTCAAAACCCACACCTGGGTTGCATCTAAAAGTTACTGAAAACCTGCTCCCATCGAGCTTCGCCGCAGCTGGATTTTCTGTCTCAATTTTCGGCCGTTTCGTTAGGTGGTTCAAGGAAAAACTTATACTATTGTGTTCTACTCGAAGAGAGGAAGAGAATGGTATGTAATTTCAACGATTATGGTGGCCGAAGTTGTTTGCCGGAGGGAGGGGTGATGATCAGTGCATGGAAGAAGAAAATGGAGTTAAAAATGGCAAAAAAAAGAGTTGACCAGCCTCTATAAATGCGATATTTTTTTTTTTGGAAATTGCAGTTTCACCCCCAAAATTTTCCTCCAGCCTTCAATTAGATCCTCTAAGGTTCCCACAAACTTCAATTCAATCCCTAACAAAGTGAGTGCCTACCATTTCATGTAACCCCAAAACTTCTCA
Source organism: Jacaranda mimosifolia (assembly GCA_018894105.1). Taxonomy (NCBI): domain Eukaryota; kingdom Viridiplantae; phylum Streptophyta; class Magnoliopsida; order Lamiales; family Bignoniaceae; genus Jacaranda; species Jacaranda mimosifolia. The sequence goes on along the minus strand of CM032120.1, from coordinate 33,726,806 downwards.
AGTTAGTCCTATCAAGTCTTCCTAAATTTCATTTTGACCCCAAAACTTTCAAAGTTTTTGCAATCAAGTCCTTCTTATTTTATTTTTCGAGCCTTAAAATCCGATTAACCAATACCTTAATTTTAATGCCCCGATCGGGAGGTGCCTACTTTCGGCCGAGGTGCCACTCACTCTATACCACAAACCTTATGAATTACAGAAAAAATATTTTTCAAAAGCCAAATCGTTTAATCTTTACAAGCAATGTCTAGAAGAGGTTCAACTATGAACCAAGATATCACAAATCACACTTTGCACTTCTATCACCTTCATTACCTTATGTGTTGCCTGGGCTAGTCTGTCTTCGTCACTTGTTCTGGGGTATAGAACAAAGAGCAACAATAAAATAACATAAGTCCGAATGACTTAGTGAGATAGTTTAGCAATAACAACAAAGCGACATTTTCACAGATATTTCTTATGTGAGACAAGTAGAGGCATAAATATTTCTAGAAGTTTTGAGAGAAGGTTTTAGTCAAATTTTGAAGTGATCCATCTCACCACCATCCTATACCAGTAATGAGACTTCACAAAATTCACTATCTCTCACAGAGGTTTTAAACCTCAACTATGATCAGAAAGGGGTCGATATGCCATTTGCACGTCCACTGGATTCTAGTCAAATATTTGAATTTAAAGCATAAGTATCGACATATCGTATAAACTAAATATAGTTTAGCAAAATATTTCCATTGTTAAGCTATTGGTGATTCTCCTACCTTATCACTCCACTTTAGAAAACATGAAAATCCTTACCCCTCTGTCTCAAGTGATCAGCTCAGATAAATACTATAACCAATAGACATGGTTAGCTATATGCCTCATCCCCCTATAGCTAGCTACCTCCAGTTGACTATGGAGCTAGATGTATTTAATAAGGTATCGACTGAAGGTCGATCGCCGTCGATTCGTTTCGCCCGATCCACCTTACAGCCAACCCCAGGGCCTACCCCCAAAGGTATTATTGACTGAGTAATATAACAACGCCCAACAACATTTCATATAACACGTCACTTTGCCATTATAGATTGTACCAGATGATCAACATCTGTAACCTCTAGTCACAACCATTGCTATGACGGTAAATATTCCTCAAAACCAGTATTTTACATAACATGTCATTTCGCCATGATAGACCGTACCAGATTATCAACATCTGTAACCTTTAGTCACAACCATGGCTATGATGGTAAATATATCTCAAAACTAATATCTTACATAACACGTCATTTCACCATGATAATTAGAAATCAAATAATCAACATCGAACTCAGTTTTAGATAATAGTCATGGCTATGATGAAAAATGTATCTCAAAACTAGGGTTTCAGATAACATATCAAGTCGCCATGTTAACAAACTAACTAATTCAGCACCAGGCCGGTTTCCAAAAAGACATGGCGATTAAAAGTATATATTTTGAAATCACTTTTCAGCTTCCTCAACATAATCGCCAATTTTAGGTAAAACGATTTCAATCAAAATCAACGGAAGCAGTCAATATAGAAGGGCGATGTGGGGTACTATTTTCAACACATAGATTGAAAAGAATCAAGGGATCAGGATGTAGTGGCAAGTGTATATGTTCTTTTCCCAACAAAGAAATCTCAAACTACTAAATATAAACTCACCCGGTGAATACAGGGAAACACTTAATTGTACAACCACTCAGGTCCAGCTTACTAGTCAAATCAGGAACTGTCATAAGATAACTCGGGTTACCATTCTGTCAATCCTCTAAGCCTTAAGGATAAATATTATTAATATCTTTATCAAACTTAAAGATATTCTGACATTATCCTGATAATCCTTAGAGATTTCGAAAGTCCATGACCCTATTTCTTAGTAGATTCAAAGTTTAGAGTAAAGAACCTAAACCTATATTGTTTTGATCTCTAAATCATAATTCTTAATGCACTTAAATGTCCTTATCAAGTTCCTCAATCACTTTAACTGTTCAATCATAATTCTCAAATTCCATGTTACACTTAGATGTTCAAGATAATCACATATCATTGGATTTAACTCGACAAGTCGGTAAACTGGTTATTAAAATCTTATTTAACGTCTCAATGGAAATCTAATAATTCCTTCAGGTCAATCGAGTTCAAGACTATATAAATTTTTTGGATTAATCCATAACTTGACATAAATTATGTTTAACAGTCCTAATTCATATTAGGATTAGGTTTAAACTCAAACTCCAATCACATTCGGTAAATTAATCGAATTAAAATTCAATTAAGAAATTTAACCAAACTAGATCGAATTGAGATTCAATTTCAAGCCGAGAATAGCTCAGATGAGTTGAAAATTCAAAACTGAGTTGACTGTCCCAGAGCCGCCACACACGCCGCCGTAGGTGGGTATCAACACCACCACCAGATGTGCCTAGCTAAGGAGAACATAACCCCCAATTCAATTTTCCATTTCGCAACCATATTGATGACTAATTTAGCCAAAAACCTCCCTATAACCCTAACCTCACCACCGTCCGCCACCCACCTCAATTCCTCCACCACCATTCACCATTTCACCAAATTAACACCACCATCACCTTGCCCATACTTTTTCGACCAAGACTTCCCAAACCTCAGCCACTTTCCGCCGCTGGAAGCAGCAGAACCACTACACCCGTTGTCGCCTACCATCGGGCTTTAATTTCCTGGGATTTCTCTGGTGTTTCTAAGTGTTTTGGTACGAGGTTGTTCGTGGGGACGAGAGGAATCTTTTTATCAGTTTAGTTTTGGGTTTCGCGGTCATTCTCCGGCGATTCACCGCACGAGGTATGGTTTGGGCTTTTTTTGAAAATTTAATAAAAATCTGTCCTTAATCCTATATATATAAATGGATTTTTTAGCTTATTCAATTGACCTCCTAAGCTTTTTGACCGCGTTCAATTCAGCCCCTGAAAGTTCTAACGGCCTTCAATTTGGCCATTGATCTTCAATTGAGTCCTCCAACTTTTAATTCTTACACATTGGCCCCTAACATTTCTATTTTTGGGCAATTAAGTTCAAATTTAATTATTCTAAAGTCCTTAAACTTTTATTTTGCTCACATTGACCCCCTTAACTTTAAAACTTTAAGCAATCAAGTCCTTTTCTTATTTTCAATTAAATCCCTCAATTTCCAGTATTTCTTCCTAAGCTTTAATTAAATTACATTACTTTTAATCAACTTAAATTGATACTCCAAAAATCAAGGTGTTACATTGATGTTTAAATCTTATTTCTCAAAACACCGAATTTTAGGAGTGTTACACTCTTCCCCCTTAAAAGAATCTAGTCCCCAGATTCTCATCTGAGTACTGTTCTGACTGGCAAAAAATAAGTAGATTCGGTCAGTCGATCTATATTATCTCCTCATTACATTCCGCCAGGATTGCTTCTTCAAGTCCCGATACATCTTTATGCCTCTCGGATGCATCATACAACTTAACTTGAGTGCCTTACTAATATTCCCTCTTTTTTGTTCTGATAGAGTGCAGGCTCTTACTTAAAAGACCATAAAATCATTATAATAACAAATAATTAATCAACATCATCAGTTCACACTTCATTCTATACTCAAATGGTTTTCAATTTCACCTCAGTCAAAAGAAAACATACCATTATTTAAAAGATCACAAACCTATTACAACAACAAAAGATAAACAACACCACTAGTTCATACTTACATGATATTTACATCAAAAGTAGTCAAGTTCAAACTTAACATACCAGTCTTTATAACAAGTCCTACATTCCCAAACAGCTAACTATAAGTTCACAAAAACCAAGCATACTAGATAGTCATAAACAACATGTCGGTTGCTCCTTAGATGTTGCTTTGAAATACAAAATCATGATTATGCAAGATCAGACTCCCTTCTGACATTCAAGAACTTAAGTAGAACCTTTTACCACCTGTTTTCCTTTATCATTTTGAGCACCTAAGTTTGACCATTTGCTGTTAGGGCAATCTTAGATGAGATGTTGATCGTTGCTGCACCTCATGCACCTTCTTAGCCTTTTCCAATAATTAGATTCCTCATGAATCGGACCGCTACAAAATCTGCAATTCCCTTTTGGTGTTCTGGATTGAACCTTCAGTTGTTTTCTACCTAAACCACTTTTCTTACCAGTAGCGATTTTTAGTTCAGAATTTGTCCTTCATTTACCCTTTCTTTCATCTGTATATATCTCAAGAGGTTCTTGTTCCACTAGCAATGCCCTCTTTAAGGTTTCATCAAAGTTAGACTACTCATAAGGCGTGAGGGTCCGTCGTATCTCAGATCTTAACCTTTTAACAAATTTCTCAGTCCTACACTCTTCATTTCTCAATATCTGTGGGGCATACCGAATCAACCTATTGAACCTTACTTCATATTGCCATACCGTTATGTCTGCTTGGGTAAGACCTTCAAACTTTTGTTTCCGAGCATCTCTTACTTCTTGTGGTATGTACCTATCCATAAATTCCCACACAAAGTTGTCCCGGGCACGAGGTACATTCCTATGTTCCCATCGTTGGCTTACCAAGGTCCACTATTCACATGCAGCTCCTTCTAATAGACAGATGGAAAATATAAATTTAAGGTCATCTAGGTAACCTAACATCTGAAAAATATCATCAATCTCCCTCATCCAAGCTTCTGCCTTTTGGTGATCTGATTTGCCTATAAACATTGGAGGATGAAACTTAAGAAGAAGCGTTATAGTCCCAAACTTTGGCGGTTCCTTACTTCTCTTAGGGCTACCAATCTAACCTTGTTGCTGGTGCGACTGTAGAAATTGCTTCTACATTGCATTTATCTATTCTATAACTTCTCTCCTTACTGCTAAATGCACATGTAGACCTCGTGTCTCTTCTTCAACACTTATTTGACGTCTCCATTCTGAGGTGTCTTCTTCTAGATTTTCTCGGTCAAGAGAATGCATTGGGATTAGTTCTTGTGATGCCATTTAATAAGTTGTAGACTATACTTATCTATAATATTTAAATGAGATGTTTGTCAGTTAGTATCTATTCATTGTTAGTTCTCATTGCACAAGATTCAAAATATATACACAATTTCTTAAATTTTCAAAAATAAGGAAGATAAAAGTAAGTTTAACAAATTTTCAATGACTCATAACAGAAAGAAATGAAATCTACTAACAAATATTTGAAAGATAAAATTCGTTAATATATATTAGTTAGCATTAGCAAAATTATGTCAGCGTGTACAAAAGTTCAAAATTTGCAAAATAGCTATGCTAACTATACGTCCGATCGAACACAAAATGATAAGGCTTAAGAAGGGGAAAAAAGAAAATATCAGCCAATGCTACACGGTCCAACAATTAGAAGCTACTACCAAATGACTCATACCCTATATACATACGTACAATGTGCCCACGGGCACCAAATCATCTAACTTTAGTTTTCCTTATCGGTGATATCGGACTCAACATCCTCGCTATCGTCCATTCACTGCTAGAAATCATCATCCATCCAGAGCTGGAGATCGTCCTCATCATCGTCAATCTCTCGATAACTATATCATTCGAGTTACACCATACAAATTTATCCAATATTAATCTATTTGTATAACCTTTCAAATCATCAAATGTGACTTTGTTCAGGAGGATCTTCAACTTATAATTCTAAAATCTCACAAAGTATGTCTAAAAGTGAGTTATTTTTCTAGATTTCACCTTTTTGACATTCAAAGAGCCCTATGCTTGACATTCTTAGATTACTAGATCATACACTAGTTGTCCTGAAAATGTATCCTCTCGTCATTGATTATTTCTTAATTTCTATAGCCCATGGTCTCAATTTCCTATCTTTATATCTCTTGTCAACATAATCATACCATTCGAGCCATAATTGTACATGCGAGTCAGATACTCTTTTTCTTAAAGGCATTCTATCTATTATATTTATCTTTCCATTATGTCATCCCTTACCTTTAGACATATTGTTAGATTCCAATTTTTGCATAAGCCACAACATCACTCAGTCCTACTGATCATGCATTTCTTGATTGTACCACATAACCAAATTTTCATCCGTAAGCAATTAGTAGGAATTCATTTATCCTAAGGTAATCACCTTCTAGCACTACGTACCTTCTCAAAATGATCCTTACTCGTCATGTGAGTTCTCCTTTGGATCCTTCTCCATCTGGGCTTGTTTGGCATGAAGTCTTTGCACTTGAGCTACTGTTATCCTAACACGTTCTCCTTCTCGTTCAATGTCTTCCATAATCTCGCCACGAGGTAGCCCCTAAAATCCAATATCATTTTCCAATGGCTAACTTTGCTCGGCTTGGCATGAGCGACTCATGCTGATTGTATAACCTATCCTCGAGTGTCCAACACATCCTTAGCAAGCTCATTTTTTTCTTGTTCTAAACCTCAATCCTTTCCACTAAAGACTCCTTGCTCCGTTCATCTACAGGTTCCTTTCCTATGATTGTCAACTATCCCTTAATATAGAAATCACAAAATCAGTTTCATTAACACTAGACTATTTAAATTCATTTTCAACTCCCCTGGATCCTATCAAACCTTTCAATATACATCAGAAACTCAAAGTTCAAATCCTAACTTAACCTAAACAGAAGGTTATATATGAACCTTAATCCAACACCTAGGTCATCGATAACCTAGGCTCTAATACCACCTCTGTAGCACCCCCTCTGGAGGCAACACCCAAGCTAAGGTGCTACCTAGTTCAGTCTTAAATCTCAATTCATGATACAAGTCATAGGCCCACAAGAAGAACTTTCAAAACTTATCAATGACAGCAGCAACCTTCAACTACATATTTACTATAACAAAGTACATATATCCTGAAATCAAGTATAAATTTTCTTCATTGAAGTATTACAGCACAGACATCAGTACTAGAAATAGAATATTACAAACAGAATGTGTTCATATAATTGTTTGAAAATACATAGTTAAAAGCAGTTATCCACGATAAAGTTAAATACAACAGTTGTTCAGAAACACGAAGTAATCCATAAATATGTTATAATTCCAAAACAAATCATACAGTCCAAACTTCTTTAGAATTTATCTCTTTCTTCATACCAACATCTCCAGCAAACACTCTTTTTCTTGATTAAGAAAAAAAAGACAAAATAAACCATGCATCGGTAAATAATTTATCCGCCTCATGTCTCGATGATAGATTCTCCATTTGCAATTTTCATCGCTACAAACAACTATGATTTTTTTTCTGTCATTTTTCTTGAATTGAAATGACTGCATAGTAGCCACCGCATAATTCTTAAGCATAATTCTGAATAGGCCTATAAATGGGTAGGGTATTACCCTACCCAAACCCAAAATGTCATACCCATACCCATACCCTAAAGATAATGTAATGGGTATGGGTAGGGTCTATAGCCATAAATTACCCATGTAACCATATCCATAAATTACCTATTACTTTATACTTAAATTTAATCTATGAACTTGAAAATTGTCTATACCGAAATCAAATGTATATTAATGATAAAATTTTTATATATAAAAATTAAAAATATGTGAATGTACAGTAGGGGCAAGAATAGGCTAGGCTTTGCCATAAATATGCCAAACTTGTTGCATATTTTGTAAGCCTAAGCCTAGCCTATTACTTGACATAGGTTTTTTTTTTTTTTTTTAAGAGCTGACCTAACCTCCTTAGATTTTTCTAAAGCCTGGGTCTGGCCTGAAAAAGCCTATTTTAGTTAAGATTTTTGTTAGGCTTAAATTTTATATGGATCCAGGCTTTTAATAGGCTTAAGACTTTGATAGGCCTTAATTGGCCTAAAAATTCTATAATTTATATTAAGCAAAAATAATTGGCAATTATAATACATTTATCTTAACAAAGAGAAAAGCATAATCAAATATTATTATAAGTTAAACAAAAAAATTGAAATAAAATGGTTGTGTATTAATTAACATAATATATAATTGTATAAAATTATTACAATTAATTAATATAAATATAAAAGTAATTATATAAGTATTATAAATAATTAAATATATATGATAATATAATTAAAGTGTATAGGCCATTCTGATAGGCTTTATAGGCTCTTTTAAAAGCATATATCTAGCTAGGGGTGTAAATGGATATTAAACAGATTGGATACATTATTTTCATATTCGTATCCGTTTAACTTTTTGAATATTCGGATACGGATATGGATACGGATACGGATACAGATACGAATTTGACCGATATTTAAAAATGATATCCAAATTCATATCTGTCGAATATCGGTCGGATTTGGATATATCCATATTCGATTATAATTATTAGATGCATTCATATTTTATTAAACTTATCCATATTCAAATTATTGTTTTATATTCATATTCAATGATAATTATTTAGATATATATTTACGAATATCCAAATATGTGAATCTATAAACCTATACATATTTTAATTAATAGAAGAAACTACATAATTTCATTAAGAAGAAAGTAGTCAAACAAATAGCATAATTTCTAATTAATAATTGACTTTATAATTGATTATTAGTACTTATTAACAATAATAATGGTATTTAAGTATATTAATTATAAAGTCAACTAACAATAATTATGTTGATTAAATTTATTCTTCAATGTTTTCTCTATATTACAATAATTTTTTGAATTTATTCTTTTTTCTTCCCAATTCTTTAATTATAAATTTATATATACACATATATGGATTATGAGATTTTTATTTTAAAATATAAATAATATATTATTTAATAAATATATATTCGGATCGGATACGCATTTACCATATTAGTATTCATTTATAATCGAATATCTACTAATTGAATACGAACAATATCCGCTTTAAACGGAGGTGGATAAATTTTATATAAACAGATACGAATGCGAACGGTAAACGAATTTTTGAATATCCATTTACAGTCTTATATCTAGCCTTTTTAACTAAATAGACTTTTTTAAAAACTTAAACTTGATTTATTTATTAAATAGGTTATGCCTCAAATAGGCCAGACCATAGCCCCCTAACGGGTGGCTTAGCCTATTTTCATCCCTAATGAACTGTAACAACTAAATAATTTTCTTCATTAAAAATTAAACTAAATTAATAAAATTAATAAAGTTATTATACTGGGATAACAATTTTTAAAAAAAAAAAATTGGAATAGCAATAGCAACGGTTGAAAATTTTTCATTAATAAAGTTAATAATATTAAAATTAATAGTGGAATAAATATTTTTTATAAAAACAGTTAATAAAACTAATTTTGCTAATGAATAAACTTTGTTAATAAAATATTTATTATTGAATAAAAAATTGAAAATAAAGATTAACTAATTTAAATTTAATAATTAAATTAAAGTAAATATAGAAAAATTTATTTTTTTATTTTTTATTATCATATTGCAAATAATATTTTTACTATATATTGAGAAAATTAGTATATACATTAAAAACATAGTCCAATAAGCTAGATTCAATAGGTCTTAGGTTAGATATGGTAGGATAGGATTAGGATCTTATCCTTTTGGGTATTTTAGGGTAGGGTAGAATATAGGGTATTTTTATTTGGGTGTTTTAGGGTATGGGCGTGGGTAGAGGTGTCAAATGAGCCGGCCTGGCTTAGCCCGGCTCGTTTAACAGACGGTTAATAGTGGTCTCGAGCCAAGCCAGGCCGGCTCGTGGGCCATTCACGGTCCGGACTGTGACGGGCTGAAAATTGAAAAGTCCGGCTTGGCTCAAAATCAACCAACTATATAGGTGAGCCGGTTTATATATGAGCCGAGCTAGGCGGTCTGGCTAGCGAGCCGGCCCGCGAGCTTCTTTTTTTTTTTTTTTTTTTTGAAAATGAATTTAAAATTTTGAAGTTTTTATATTTATGTGATTATTAATGTTTTTTTCAACACTTATACTTTTTTAAAAGACTTAATAATTTATACTTATGTGATTTTTAATATTTTACAACACTTAAATTTTTATAAAAACTTAGAAATTTATACTTATATTAATTTTTTCTTATCAATTATATTTTTCCAAAAACACCACCAAATAAGATGGTGAGGGGTTTGGCATGGACCCCTCTACCCGTCATTAATTTAGAAAAAATAATTACATAGAGGTGGATTTGACCAAACCTCTAAATGAAAGTACATAATAATAAAAAAATAAAAAAATAAACAACTTTGTAATATCTAAACATCTCCAATGATAAATCGATCGTTCACTCAAGTGATCTAAATTGCTCTCGGATTGAGATGCGATGGTGGATGCAATTTTAAGCCATTCTTCATCGTCTTCTTCAAATTGAGGCAAAATGGTCTTCACCTTTCTCAATTTTTTTTTTATAATTTATAATTTTTATAAATTTATAATTTATAATTTCTTAATTATTGATTTATACATTTATAAAGTAATAAATTAAATTATACATTCTTAATTATAAATTATAAATTTATAATCTTTTAAAATTAATAATTTGTAATTTGTAATTTAAAAATTATAAATTCTTAAAATTTTAAAAATTATAATTTATAATTTAAATTAAAAAAATATTGTGGGCTAAGCGGGCTAGCCCACGGTCCTTCATGGTCCGTGGGCTGAGCTATCCCGGGTTGCAAAATTTCAGCTCGAGACAGGTTCTCAAGCGAGCCGGTCCAGCCCAACCCATATTAAAAAATTAAACGAGTTGAATTGAGCCGATTTTTTTGCGAGTCGGGCCAGTCTGGGCCAGTCCGCCCGGCCCATTTTGATACCTCTAGGCATGGATAGGGTGATAGCCTACCCATTTACAGGCATAATTCTAAACTTCTCAGCATCTCTGAACGTTTGACCCTCTCTATATATGCAATGCCTCCATGCATCAATTTAGTTGCTAAATAAGTCCATTTATTTTGAGATGCATTGATTGAACCAATTTCCTCCTCTAATGCACCCCTTGGAGTTTACTAATGCAATACAAATAAATGTATAATACTAGAAGAACAATATTCAACATTATAATACAATTTTAAATAAATTAAGTACAATTTGAGAACACTTCAAGTATAAAACATTAGCAATGTTGTACAATTTTAGATAATGAATTAGTAGAACACTTTAAGTATAAAACTTCGACAGTGCTACTTTTAGATAAATAAAGTATAATTGTAGAACGTTTCAAGTGTAAAAAGAATTTCAAATAAATGAAATATAATTGCATAACACTTCAAGTACAAAACTTTAGAAAATGTTGTACAATTTAGGTACTACAAAAATATTACCTTAACACGTTAGTGCTCTTCCTTCCATTGCCACTAGGTTTGTCCTTTTAGTTTACCAGAATATTAATAATGTTCATTATCAATGTCAAATGCAATAGTAGGGATGTAAGATGAGTCGAGCATGCTCGATTATAGCTCAACTCAAGCTCGAGCTTTAACATGAGCCGAGTTCGAGCTCTACTTTTGTTGTTCGAAAGCTCATAAGCCGACTCATGAGCTTTTTCCTATTTTTAAATATTTTTTATATTAATTAAATATTTAATATATATTAATAATTTACTTTTTTTTAATTTTAAATATTTATTATATATGATTAAATAATTATAATATATTAATAATTCAATATTTTATCAATAATTATAATCTATTTAATTTAAATCATTATAGTAATTATTATAATATATATTATAATTTAATATTTTTTTTGTAATTATAATTTTAATTATTTTATTAATTACTATTAAATAATTATGATATATTAATAATTAATATTTTTATTTAATTTAAAAATTTTTAGTGAGCTGGCTCAAGTTCGAGCTCGAACCCTTAAAAGCAAGCTCATCAAGCTCGAGCTCAAAAACCTAAGCTCGAGCTCAATTTTTGTGAAGCTCGACTCATTTATACCCCTATGCAACTGGACCATATTCATAACATAGTCGTCACTGCTCAAAGTCACATACAATCTTTGACATGGAGCTACGTATTGCAAAGTAAAAAAGCTCGGGGTTGATTTCACTCAATTTTCTTGCGATATTAAGGTAGAGGTCCATTAAAGTCATACTGTCCTTAATTGATAGTATGTGGAGCTGGTGCTGGTAGTGACAACTCTCTATGACTTGAGTGAACACTCCTCTTTCATTATTGGTTGACATTTTCTAAAAACTATAAAATGGAGAGAACTTTAGCAGAATGAAAATAAACTGAAAATAACGAAAATAAACTAAGAAAATAACCTAAAAATAATGAAAATCAATTGAGAAGAAGGAAAATAAATTGAGAAAATAATTTGAAATGATAAAAATAAACTGAGAAAAAGGAAAATAAAATGAAAAAATAACCTAAAAATGATGAAAATAAACTGAAAAGAAGAAAACACGGATGTGGAGGTGGTGGTGATGGTAACGTCGAGCTCCTGTTTTGCACCATCGAGGTCCTCATGGTTGCACATTATGCTCGTTTCTCTCTTCTATTTTCTTTTTTGTTTTCAGAAGAATGAGGGAGGAAGTTAGGGTTTCGTGTTTGGGAATAGGGATAAAAGGGTGTTTGGTTGTGTGGATAGAGAGGAAGTGAAAAAAAACAATAGAAAAAGTATTCTACTTAAAGGGTATTTTTAGCTAATCAAATGGATAGGGAGTAATCTCTAAAATTTGTGGAAAAGTGGGGAGTTCATTGTTTAAAAAAACAAGTAGAGATTGATTTTAAAAATGAAATATGATTTTGGTACTTTATAATAAGTGACCCTTTCTTTTTCAACCATAAATAAATCTATCATTTAGCTTTTATTTGTTATTAAATTTATAATTTTTTATATCTTTTTGGTTATTACTTAGTTTAAGTTATTAACTTATTTAATTTTATTTTCTGTTCTTTATTTTTTTTCATTTAATTTTATAGTTCTACAAGATGAGATACATTAGTTGTTCTTAATATTTTCTAATTTTGTTTTATTTTTATTAGTTCCATTTTTTCTCTTCAACCATTGGTAGATTATATCATTTAATTTTTATTTTATTTTATTTGTATTCATTTAGTATCTTTTAACTTATTCTTTAGATCAAGTTATCAATCTATTTGTTAAATTTTATATTTTATCTTTAAATTCTCTTATTTTTGTTCATCTAACTTTATAATTTTATAGGATGAGATCTATTTTTTTGTTTTAATATTTTTAAAAATTGTTTTACTTTTTGGATATTTATAATTTTAAAAGTATGTTATTTAGTTTTTTTTTATTCATATATATGTAATTATGCATGTATAATTCAACTCTCCTGAAAAGTTTTATATATTACTTCATCAGTATATATTTTTAAGTCTTTCTTGATCTATTTGAATAAATTATGAGATGATTGTATCGATAAAAAATACACCCATTACTTTTTTTAGATTTGTAACACTTGGCAAAATTAATTGATCAAAACATATATCTAATTTTATTTCTTTATTGTTTTATTTTAATTTTCTTGAAAGGTTAACAACTTCTTTTGTTATTTACTTTTTTTTTCTTTTATGCTATTTCTGCAATATAATATGAAGATTCAATTATACTTATACAAAAAAATTTGAGAATAAACATAATAATTTTATTTTTTATATATTTTTATATTCTAATTTCATCCTCATATCCTCTCATTAATTCCTATTTTAAAATCAATTTTGAGTTTATAATTATTTTATCAATTCATTATTATTTTAACTTTGTATTACTAATATCAAATTCTTTTCTTCACTTATTCAATAACTAAACTATCAATCAAATTAAAAAATTTATTATTAACTTTTATTCTAATATTGATTCTAACCTTATAATTATTTTATAGAATCATTTTACATTTTTTTAATTTGTTTTATCTTTACTACCGTAATTTTGTCTTTTCTTAATTGATTTAATTAAAAATTAAAATTAGATAAGACATTTAAAATGTTTTTGCATGCTATATATTATCCAATTCTTCATATTTAAGTTTCAACTTAAAATATACTCATGGTCTTTTAAGTTTAAAGTAATCTTAAAATATTATAATTTTAAGTTTATTCTAACAATTTTTAAGCTATCAATCTTGTACTCTATCATTCTCATATATTTTTATTTCTTAATGCAATTATCTATAGTTTTTGGTTGCATAATATTTTCTCTTTTTAATAAAGTATATAATCATATTCATAGACATATCTTTGAAAGTTTTGAACTTTTTTTTTTTTTAACCTTCTAATTGAAAATTCTTAAAATTCATTTTTCATGATGTCATGTATATAAGGTTTCATATTCTTTGATGTCTTTACATGTTCCAAGCTTTTCAATACTAAATTTGAGATGTTGAAGTTATATTTAATTTTATTCATTACTTGGCCATCTTTTGCAATATTTTTACTTTTATATTACTATTTTTAATTATATCTATAATTCAACAAATACATTATAATATATAGTATTTTAAAATATTCATGCATAACACGGAGAAAATTCTAGTACATTCATATACAATAAATAAATTAAAAAACCCACCACTTCTTCTAAAGTAACTCCACAATTTAATTGAGAAAAAATGGGCAACACATACCTGTACTGGAAGAAATAATTATTTCTTGAATTGTCAAATTTTACTAATTTATTTTAACAAATGAGCGTGCAGAAATTGAAGGAACTCGGTCAAATTAAAAACAGGGGCAATAATGACTAATTAACTTTCAGAGCATTAAAACAAAATAAAATAGTATTAATACGACTTAAAGTGAGCCAACTATAGCATAGAATAGGGATGCAAACCGAGCCCGCTCGTCCAACGAGCCTGACGAGATGGCTCGAAAAGTATTCGAGTTTGAGTTCAAGTTCAAAGAATTTTTAAGTTTGAGCGAAGTTTGTATAGATTTTGAGGGCTCGAGCCAAATAATTCTTATTCGTAAGTTCATGAGCCAATATTTTTTTAAAAAAATATTTATATATAAAAATATAACAAAATATATTAATTTTAGAATTTTTTATAGAATAATTTAACTTTTCGAGCTTGAGTTCGAGTCTGAACTCGAGCTTTTAGCTTGATGATGAGCTCAAGCCTAACAAATCGAGTTGAATCAAGCCGAGTCGAGCCAGAATAAAGTCTTGAGCCAAGCTCGAGCCTCAATTTCCTTAGCTCGTCAAGCTCAAGCTCGATTCATTTGATTCGAGTTTGAAAAAATAGTCAAAGCTCGACTCGATTCGACTCGTGTGCATTCCTAGCATAAAAATAGTCTTAATTTGGTGAATGGGTGACTTTTTCCATCTAAAACGTAGGGACTATTTGATTAAATTCATTTGAAAAATGTTATAGATTTTATAAAATATTTTTAAAATTTAGAAGATGTTAAAATTATTTTTAAAATAAGTTATTTAAATATTTTGATGAAATAAAATTTTGAAGTTTATAAAATATTATTAATGACATTTCACACTTAAAATGATTAAAATTAAAGGAAAATAGTAGGATCTCCTTACTTATAACATTTTATTTTAGAATTTTATAAGTTTCTTTTTAAAACAAATTATTAAGTATTTTCTAGCATCTCATAAATTTTTAAATATCTTATAAAATATTTGAGAAATTCATAAATTCAACCAAACACTCTCTTAGTCAATACATCAAACTAATGCATTAAGATTATTTATTTATTAATTATAATATCTTAGAACTTTTATACCTTGTGTATATGATCTTTTTTTAATATATTTACACATACAAACCAACATTAAGATTTGCTATAGTTTGAATTCAAATTTTATATTTTATGTGTGAAAATAATGTCACTAAATTAATTGATCACGATGAAAAAAAATAAATAAATGATGTTTATGGTTGGATTTTAGAACTTGGTTGACTTTTAGAACTTTATGAAATTTTCTTTTTTAATTTTCCTTCTTGCTACGAGCCAAGACATTTTCCACATTTGAGGGAGAAAGGTCAAAATTAAATATATAAATAAATAACATTTTGTGAATGATGTTTTCCATGAATTCCCATTTACCCTTCACCAACCCGTTCTGAATCCCATTTACTTCTTCTCCGACAATTCATGTTCCGGCTGTCAGTATAGATCCTATAGATATTTTTCCTCATATTATTCGTCCTTCATATTGTGAATTCTTTAACCGATCAAAGTCATTTTACTGAATTTGTTGGTTCCAAAATTTACTGCAATCCCCTTCATATTTATTTTGATCTTTCGCAGCAAAGTTAACCCCTCGATTCGCTGATTCCACCCCATGGTTTTCAATTCAGTGCATTTCACCTGAATTCAATGATATGAGAGATTTTCCTTAGATATTTTTGCTCAAATTTTTCTTGCTTACTTTCTTTCCCCTTTGTAAGGTTTCACTTTCTCACCACTGTAAATCAAGAGATCGTCTCCATTCACCTTTTAAGTACTGATTTTCATTTGCGCTTTTTGCTCTCCCCGTTAATTGGAAATCCTGGTTGAACCCCTTGATTTCACTCAGATTCAGCTCGATTTCGAGTGGGTTCCTAAGAAATTACTCAAGTTTCAAACACTCTCATGGCCTCAATCCGGCTGGAGGCGTCTACGCAATACTATGCAACCAGCAGTCTGGTCATTGGCTATGCCCTGTGTTCCAGCTTGCTTGCGGTGATCAATAAATTTGCCATTACCAAATTTAATTACCCAGGCCTACTTACTGCTCTTCAATACTTGACCTCAGCTCTTGGGGTTTGGGTTCTTGGTAAATTTGGGTTCTTGCACCATGATACCTTCACTATTGAAACAGCCAAGAAGTTCCTGCCGGCAGCATTGGTCTTTTATTTGGCGATTTTTACGAACACAAATCTCCTTCGCCACGCCAACGTGGATACTTTTATAGTTTTCAGATCATTGACTCCACTTCTTGTGGCTATTGCTGATACAGCATTTAGGAAACAGCCTTGCCCTTCGAAACTGACATTCCTCTCGTTGGTGATCATTTTGGGGGGTGCAATTGGATACATAGTCACGGATAATGGGTTTACATTGACTGCCTATTCTTGGGCTTTTGCGTATTTGGTGACAATTACAACCGAGATGGTTTATATCAAGCATATGGTGACGAATCTGGGGTTGAACACTTGGGGATTTGTGTTGTACAATAATTTGTTGTCATTGATGATAGCGCCCCTGTTTTGGATAATTACGGGGGAGTATGTTGATGTATTTGCAGCAATGTCATCTTCTGGCGGAGGAGATCTGTTTGAGCCTGCCGCATTCTTTGCCGTTTCCTTATCTTGTTTGTTCGGGTTGCTTATCAGTTTCTTTGGTTTCGCAGCCAGAAAGGCTATCTCCGCAACTGCATTTACAGTTACGGGGGTGGTGAACAAATTTTTGACCGTTGCCATCAATGTGCTTATTTGGGATAAACATGCTACTCCTTTTGGTTTGGTGTGTTTGCTCCTGACCATTGCTGGAGGGGTTCTGTATCAGCAGTCTGTAACTGGAGGAGTTTGGAATTCTTCAAACCAGCGAGAGTCTGCATTGTCCAAACAAACAGACATTAAGAATGATGATGAGGCAGATAGGGATGAAGAAAAAGGCATTTCTGGTAAAATTTCTGGTGTATGAACATTTTTTCTTCTATCGGCTGCTGCAAAGAGTTGCCGATTGTCTGACTATAGTGAACATTGCCTGTGACCCAAATATTTTCCACTATTCATCCTGGACTTTCATATGCAGGGAATGTTTTACTTGCCATTTATTTACTAGATATATTTCAGCATCTGCTTTAACTTGTATAATGCAAATCTTCCATCTGAGTTGATGCCGAGGATCAGTAGAAACTATTTTATCCTTCATTTTATGGTCACCTGTCTGGGTGAATTTATGTGTTTAGTTGGCCAAACATAGTTGGGGAATAGTGCTGCTTTCTTTTCGATGTGCAGTTTATGGACTATATTTCCTAGTTGCCTAACTTCTTTCTAGTCTAGATATGCTTTCAATTGTTGAATTCTGTGAATCCTCTTCCCAAGCCACCTTGACAGGGTAATGCCAAATGTTGTCTTTAATTCACTCTCCTCCTTTTTCAACTCCTAATAAGTTTTGGAAATTGGAGTTACTGTAATATTGAGGACATGCCTATTTGAATATATTGGTAGAATAGTCTATGACTTTATGCTTATAACAACAAACTAGCTGCTCTCTGAGCAGTTGGCGCCTTTTCACAATCAAGCATGTCCTGGAAACAAGTATTCATCTTCTCATGCTTTTATGTAGTTCATTGCTAAACCCTAAAATTGAAAATCAATTGGTCTGTTCTTATGATGTAAAGCAAAGAATGTGGAGCCAAAATTGGAACCTTTATTTGGTTGAAGATGGCTCAAGGTGCACATTCTAGCAGGCACTTTGTGATATGAATAATGCTATTCTAATGGTTGTAAGGTTATTTATTTGGTGCATCACAAACATAAATTTTATATTCTAGTTTTTGTAATATGATTTGTTTAGTTCATCACAAACTAAGAACGAAAATAACTGTTGCAAGATTCTTGATTAACATCTTTCCTCGTTTACTATCATTTAAAGCTTTTAACCTGGTATTTAGTCATTAGCAACGATATATTGGTGCAAGGCATTTGAAGGTTGAATTTGATGGCATTTTTATTACGCAATGCCACTTTCCATCTTTGCATTCTTTGAATAGGCCTTGATTTAATCCCATTTCTAACCATTATCTGCATGTTTTGCTGTAAATGTATTTCTGATGGAGCCACAGAAATTTCTTTTAGTGAATAACTTTGTAGTTTGGAATCCAAAATCTTGTCCGTTAGCAGAAGAATAAAGAGTAGAAACTATGGATCCCACGTTTTCAATGCTTCCACTTGGGCTTCTGTGCTTTTGTAACTGAATGCAGAAAAATCTTTGATGTCAAGTGATATATTGTTTGTAAATATGCTAATTAAATTGATATATGCGTGTGTGTGCACAAGCTGAAATAAAGGTTTTTGATTAGAAATATATTTCAACTGTTGCCATATAGAGGACAGTTAATGATTTTTATTGTTTTATAGAATGTCTATATTTGCTTTAATCTATTTTCTACTACTAGATATTTCGAGATCATCCTTCCAAATTTAAGTACATGATTTTAACAAGAACTGATTGTTTGGAAAAGAAAATAAAGGAAAGGTTTTTACTTATTTATGTTTTGGGGTTGGGTTGGTGGGGTGTGTGAATTAGCTTTCTGGTACTGCTGCTTGTAATGAGTCACATTTAAACTGCAATGGTGAAAGTCACTATTGGTTCTGTCATCTATTGTCTTCATTTCGTCATATTATTTACTTATGCAGTTCTTCTTTATTATTTTACTTGTGCTTAAGTCTACTATTGTATCACTTGATCAATTATTAAACTCAATTTGCCTTGTAGTTATTCCCTTGTCTGCATTATTTATTCTATGTTTGGATCTTGAATTTTAATGTGGAAAATGCAAAGATATAACTCTGTGCTCTAATGCACCTTTACGTTTTTCTTTTCTTTTTCCTCACTATTTTTCTTGATCCAAACATAGCATTAGACTTCATTGAGAGGCGTTCATCCTTCTAGATGGGATCCATCTATTGATCAAAACTATTGGCAAGTTTTAACTTTTTAATTTTCCTTCCAAAATTCTCATGTGATATTAAAAGATTTTATAGCTCTGTACCCAAATAGCAAAATTAACTTCCTATGTCTGCTCAGATTTTGATGGAAATCATCGCATGGCCCCTTTCCGGAATGAAGTATAAATTGTGTATGCATGATTTTTGTGTGATGTAAAGTTAGGTGATTGAGCCATTGATCACATCACTCTTTGGCACCCTTAGCAATTTGCTCAGGCTATCATTGATATATTCGAGTATCATAGATATCATTTGAGTATTGAGTGAGCTTATCAAACTTCGGCTTTCATGCAGTCCATACAAGTTTTCATCATTAACGTGTCATATGTGGTGGATGATGGCTGCCCTGCACCCAAATTTCTTTTATTTTTTTGGCAATAATAACAGCTCTGAAGAAGATGGAATTGATTCTGGCAGTTAATTTAATCTGAGTCCATTGACACCTTCATTTTATTAGTTCTAGATTGCTGA
This sequence comes from Jacaranda mimosifolia, assembly GCA_018894105.1. Classification (NCBI taxonomy): domain Eukaryota; kingdom Viridiplantae; phylum Streptophyta; class Magnoliopsida; order Lamiales; family Bignoniaceae; genus Jacaranda; species Jacaranda mimosifolia. The sequence continues at coordinate 33,706,724 of CM032120.1, read as the reverse complement.
TGATCAGCTGCTCATTCGTGTTTCATGTTGTGGCTGGGAACCAGGCATGAAGTTGTAGTCTTGAATGTCAGTGTTTCTACCCCAAGTTTTTCTTAAATTGGATTGTACGAGTTTCTCATGCTAAAACATTTGTGTGTGGTTTGAGAAATGAAGGTTTGTTATTTGCCTGATTTTTTCCAGCCTAACTCTTTTGATGGGGAATTATTATATTCATAATTAAATAATTTAGTTGATTTATTTACCTGGCATAATTGAGATCTAGAAAGTGCTGTGATAGTTCGAGTTGGAGAAGCCTTGCAAATGATGAGAGTTGCTGAACCCATCTTTGATACCATTAGGATGTGGATCCAGTGGTTCTGGGTTATACGTGGTTGCTATAGGTATCTGTCTGTAGAGATCTGTCTTCATCTGGAACTTCAATCACAAAAATTTGGATTTGAAACTACTTGTATTATTTAGTGGTTGTCCAAACATGGATCTTTCTTTTGGATATCTATTTCTTTGTGGGATCTAATTAAATTTCAAGGTATATTGATACATTGAAATTTTGACTGGATCTAAATCTAGGACTTCAATTTTATATGAACAGGTGCCCAGAATTGTTAAGGAAACAACTTATTAGTATCTAAAACTATTGAGTATAGTAAAAGCTAGCGGTCATCTGTTAGGCAAAAACCTCTTTCGATAAGACTTGTAAACAAACTTGAGTTGGTTAGTTGTTTTTCTAGACTAATAGAGATATGTTCGTATATCTAGAAGGGTGTTTGGATGAGCTTATAAGCTTTTCGAAACATCTTATAAGGTGTCAAAAATTATTTGGTAATTTTTTTTTAAAAACGAAAATGATTTGAGTTCTTGTATTAAATTATCTGTGGGACTTTCCTGCATATGCAATTTGCAAGATACTACTTGGTAAAAGTAAAACACTATGGTGATTTATAGATCAACAAAGGCACCTGAAACTTCCTCTGTCTGGAAATTGCAGACAATTGAGAGAGCATAAAGTTGGAAATTGCAGACAATTGAGAGAACTAAAAGCTTGCAACTTCCATTGTAGAATTGGGCCGCCAATCTCCATAGAATGATTGCCTCATCCAGATCTAGACTGTTTAGGACTCTTGATCACATAGGACCACCGGTCCCAAATGTTATCAGACCCGCTAGTCACAAAAACATTTAAAAATTGTGCATCTTATAAGAAAACAAAAAATGAAGGCAGAGTACGCGGCCCGCACACACTAGAGAGCAAGACAAGGGAATTGGGTTGACTCGGTTACAAAGCAAGGAAAAAGGAGGATAAGCATGGCATGGGTGAAGGCTCTGAGTGCTGGCTGCTAAATGGATGGTTTGACCTTCAGTATTAGGCAGACGTTAATCGTCATACATCGGTCGGAGTGTTCTTAGCGACCCCGTTGCAAAGGGGTACCTTTTCTTCCAAAATTCGGACTATCCTGCCGTGTTTCTTGGAGGGAGGTGTCTCGCAACCCTTTCCTGATAATATATACTACAGCTCAAAACATCAATATATAACTAACTCTTTCATGCAGCCCAAACCATGATATTAGACAGGAATGGAGACTCCATTCAACTTCATGTAAATGGCTGTAATAGTGCTCTTGTTATTATTCCTCTTCCCAAGAAAGTTAACATGCTGAAATATGGGTTTCGTGTTTCTTTGATGAGGGAAACATGACACCTCTGACAAACAAACAAGTTTCCAATGCCATGTAATATGAACGACTTCAAAATCAACTTCAATCATCTCTCTATGCTAAGAGACCATAAGTCAATGATTGATTTGTTTTGTCTCATATAGAATCTCAAATAGTTATTTGTACAGAAGTAGAAAGGGTCTCAAATAGTTATACACTTATGCCATGCACCTCAATCTCCAAAACAAATGCCACCACTCAATTTATGCTTAATTTAATGTGCTCCATGTGACACAAATTGAACAAAGTTCCTTTCATAGAATCTTTAAAAGAAAGCACAAATTTTAAGACTATTGGTATCTTACAATTACCAAAGGTGGGGCTACAAGTGTTGAAAAAGAGAGCAATATAACAAAATCCCATTTCATTATGATATCATATCATATTTACAATTCCTTTTTCCTAGTCCTACACAAAAAGGCAAAAAGGATCCTAAACCATGGGCTACCATTTCCCCTAAAACTACCTGTTTTCAAACTACAATTCCTAAAACATTAACAAAGGGCTTTTTCAAGTTTTCACATGCTTCATGGGCTATAAGATATAGCCCCCCAAACCCTAATATGTGGCTTTCCTAAACTTCATTAAGCAAAAACAGCACCACAAGAAAGAGCCATCAAAAGCAGGGCAGCCCTCTCAACCTCGCCCCATTGCCTTGGACTCCTGAGCCTCTTCACAGGTGATCTCTGCCCCTCCATCATCACCTGCAACTCCTTCCCTAAAGGCCTCAAATTCACTTTCAATGAATCCCTTAGCTTCACATTCCTTGCTTTCCCAAATTTACCCTTTTTCATATCATTCTTGGTGGTGGAGGTGGCAGCGGAGGCGACGGCGGCCACAGTTGGGCGCTTCTTTCTATACCGAATACCACAAGCATTACAAAGCGACTGAAAAAGTCAAACAGCAAACCAAGAAAATTGAGAATCAACGACAGAAAACAAATCCCATTCGCTCCAAAACTCAATTCTTACAAAAGAAAAAAGAATATAAAAAAAAGAAAAATAGAAACCTTGGGGCCTGAAGGGCCACTCCTCCACAAGGGTGTCTTTGTGGTCTTGCAATCAGAGCAAGACTTCTTGATCTCCACTTCGATCAACCCTTCTGACGACAAACCCTCTTCCTATAATAAGAAAAATAAACCAAAAACTTGAGCGCAACAACGTAGTATTATCACTGAAAATCGACAATTTGCTGTAATAAATGGCTAATTGCATCATGCAAGAAAGTGTTTCACCTTTTGACTGGATTCCATAACCTTTACGATCCCTATAAAAGTAACTTTTCTTCCTCGGACAAAGACAATTAAAGAAGAAAGAATGCTGTTCAGTACAAATTGGTAACTCTCTGTGCAAAAGGATTACATGATTTTGTTGAACGAGAAGAGCAAAGAGTTATAAATTTTTCTGGGTAAAGAGAGGAAAAGGGAGAAAACCCAGAAAGCAAAATACAGAAATGACGGCGAATTTGAGCCGTGCGATCGGGGAGAGAGAGAGAAAGTAGAAACAACCGACATGTTTGTTAAGGTGGCACCGAGCAACGTCGAACCCTAATTGCGAAATGACGGAAAAGGACACGATCCCCGCCAAAAATTGTTAAAAAATTGTGGCAAAGAAGCGCGCATGACCCACGTGTCACCTCGCATGCACCGATCCTTCATTTCTTCTGATATTGTAATTCGCAATGACACTCGCTTTTTGCACTTGCAGTCCGTCTTCAATATAAGACTGCCATTCACAAGCAATATAATTATACATGTATGCTCCTTCCTTTGGGTTGTGGAAATTGGCGAAAGGATTTTATGAGTAACTCATACGAGAGTTTGAGTGAGCTTATAAGTTTTTAAAAAATATCTTATAAGATGTTTAAAAATTTATAAAATGTGAAAAAATATTTGTTAAATTTTTTTAAAAAAGAATTTATAAATTCATAAAATAAGATGTTAAAAAATTATAAGATATTTTAAAAAAGAAGTAAGAAGTATCTAATTTATTTTGAAAATATAAATAAATTAATTTAATTTTAATCATATTAATTACAAAAATATTATTATTAATATTTTATAAGTTCCAACATATTATTTTATCTAAATATTTTAAAATTTTATTTTTAAATAAAAATTTCGCATTTTATAAATTCCAATAACATTTTATAAAATATAAAAAATTAGTCAAACATCCTCTTAATAGAAGTAGGCGTTCTTCATGAATTGAAATAGGAACTAATTAAGTCGTTATTGAAGACCACTTTTCATAATTATTACCATAAGTTGGACTGTGCCGTGAGTGACATATGACATAGGGAAGATTTTGGTAGTCTTGTCGCTGTCGTGCTTCTTTCAATGGAATGGAATATGGATTGAATTCATTCATTATTTTAATTAAATAACACTTAACGAGAGAGAATAAATTAGTTTCCGCTGGACCAAAGCTGCCCAAGTTTCGTCAGTTACTAAATTCGATCAACGTATGACAACACAAATTGCAGATCTAGAAATATTTCAAAATAAGATAGTATCGGAAATTTTGGTTTCAAATGTTCAGTTGAGGGTATTAGAAGAGTTTGATCAATTAATTAAGTTGTCTTTATTTATTATTAATGAAAGGAATTTGAATTATTATAATTTATATTGTGGATAAATGTTAATAATGTGTTTAATTATTTAAAATTAATTTCTGGTGAATGAAAAATTAATGTCAAAAAATAGATCACTTAAATGATTAAATTGAGAAATAAAAGTGGAAAGACAAAAGGTAATCAATCCCAACTTAAATTTGAAATGAGAAAATTATAAATAGATATTATTGTTTATTAGTACATCTTTTTAACAATTATAACTACATATACAATTAGTGTTAACAGACATATTTTTTCAATTTGTGTTATTCCAAAAGACACATCAATTTAATTGAGATCTTGCTAACAATCATGTTTATTCACGAAAAGCCTTCCAACAGCTATAAATAAACCCCTGCAATTTTCTTTTTTTTCTTCAATTAGTCAAATTTGCATTAACAGCATATAGTACTTTAGCATTGTAGCTGTTGACGAATTAATTTTGAGCCGATTGAAAAGCGACACATGTAAAATAATATATTTATTATTAACTTAAAAATTTTCATTTATATGTTGAAATTTATTAAATTTAATTTCAAAAGATAAATAGTTAATTTTAATTAATACTCTAATATTATTTTATGCACAAATCAAATATCAACAAATGTCAAGGTGATGTATCACGCCAATCAAACCAAGTCTGGTGGCATAGCAATCTTCGGGTAACTAAATTGTGACACGTAGTACTATCAAGTTAAACTATTTGATGTTATTTCTTAACGTGTGTATCAAAAGGATAATTATCAAAGAAGTTCAAATTATTTTGGGATCTCCTACTAAACATCTATATAAATAAGTGTTTAGAGACACATTCTCATATTCACATACAAATATTCTCAAGTTCAAGACTCAAATCTTCAAGTTTCAAGTTTCTGTTGTGACAAAATATTGCTACCACAATGTCCTATAACTCTTCAAAGCATCAAGTCAGCAAATCCTTTGATCTCAGAGTCAAGGTTCGAGTTCAAAGAAATTTTATAGTGTTCTTTTATCAAGTTAAAAGGTAATACACTTTATATCCAAGAAAGCACCCCCACTCGAGATATCACCAAAATGCCAGAATGCCACTCAAATCAATCATATAGCATGCAATAACATATCCGATAGGCCCATAAGTTTTTTTCCAAAATTCTCCAATAAACCATAGTGATCACAACTCACAGCATGCTTTAAACTTAATACAATAATATCAGAGTGCGGAAGTCATACTAATAACCCATCGTTATTCAAAATAGATATCAGCATAAGAAATATCATACATACATTCCAAAAGTCTCATACTCTTCCTGACATATCACAACGCTTCTAATATCCATACATATTAAATGGTGAACCCACATATGAACATACATTCACTAAACTTAATACAAAACCATAAGCCACAACCCTCAGTCCAACCCTCCAGTCTCATACCTGTCTGAAAGGAAATAAACGATACGAGGGTGAGTCATAAGGACTCAATGAGGAATAAGGCAAAGCAATGGATGGCTGTCTAGAGTCAATAATAACAATGCTCGATAAGACAAAACTATGGAAGCTCAAAACAAGCCAGAATGAAGATAATGAACATTTTTCAAACAATAACAATTGCCAAGTTGGGATGATGTATCCGTCAGCTCAAAAGGCTCGAGATCATCTCGACCGATGCTGCTTAGGAGGTTTAGAGCATCACAACAGATCACAGTTAGGAGGAAATACAGACGGCTCAGTTGGCTTGGCTTCAGCCCGATCCAGACTGGGAACTCACTCCAACCTATGCATATCAAATAAAAATAATTATGCATATCAGATTATCTTTATGCCTCCATAACAATACAATTGATCAATCAATAACAATTCAATGGCACGAGCATGACAACTTGGCAACAACAGTGGCACAAGTACGACGGCTTGGCAAAACAGTAGCACAAGCATAACAACTTGGCAACAACAGTGGCACAAGCATGACGGCTTGGCAAAATAGTAGCACAAGCATAACAGCTTGGCAAGGCTCTTGGCCCAACAATTCCCCTATATCATTTTCAATCAATATTTTGAACGATCAATTGCCAACATGGCATAATAATTGAATAATGATGCTAACACGGCAAATCCACGATATACGGATCAATCAAGGAAATCAATACGATTTTTGACACTTAAAACACCAATTCAACAGGAATGATGCAGTAACACTGTGAAAGTTCATGGTGCCAGAACAATAAATTAGTGTGTTAAGAACAGTTTTAAAGAAAACACAGGCCACTCGGCCGTACAGTTCAGTTTTCAGAAAAAGAAATCAATTTTCACAAAGCTTCACAGAAGCCGATATGGACAGTCATTTTCAATAAAACTAATCAAATATCAATCAATTTCAAATCAAGAAAACCTCATAGGGTTTGAGAATCAATAACCAATCACGATAGATATCAAATCAGCAGAACCTAATGGGTTCAATGAAAACTATAGATTAGACTCAAATAAATCAAGAACCAATCGATAGAACCCTCACAGGGGTAACAACAATCAATAGAGTATGATAATCAAAGCAATAATAACCCTCACAAGGGTTTATCACGGAATCGAAAGGTACAAGGGTTGCCAAATTGGCGAATCCTTACCTCGTCAACCACAACAACAAGTCATAATCCTACTGGTCTCCAGGCCCAAAGTCTTGGCCACCTAATAATATAATACAATTGAGTTCTTAACTTACCCATTTAACCCTTATAACACAGGGGTTTATCACGGAATCAAAAGGTACAAGGGTTGCCAAATTGGCGAATCCTCACCTCGTCAACCTCAACAATAAGTCAAAATCCTACCGGACTCCAGGCCCAAAGTCCACGCCACCTAATAAGATAATATGATTGAGTTCTTAACTTACCCATTTAACCCTTACAACTCATGCTAATCAATAATAACAATCCAACTTTTTATAACATCCCAAAATTTGTTACCTAAGTTGCAATAAAACAAATTTAGGGTTTTCTATACTTAATAAGCCATCTAACCTATAGTTCACATGAAATAATACCATATCGGGTTCAACAAACTTAATTATCATGCATGAATGTTCAAATCTTATGCATGGTTGTTCTGATCGATCATTTCCTTCATTATCCTCCAAAATACAATATTTGAATGAAGAATACATGTATACAAATACATACAACAAGCTTAATCAAAATTTTGGACATTTACCCAATTTTTTAATTATCAGCAAGGATAACCGACAATCAGCCCACGTGCATGTAATCGTCTCGACGAGACGAACAAACTGCCCTTTCATCATCGCCGCCTCGTCGCCGCTGCCGAAGATGGCCAACGACACCACCAAAAGATGCTCCTCGGCTCTATGAATCAAACCCCTCAAACAATTTTGGATTTCACCGCCATTTGGCTGATCAATTAGCCAAAAAATCAAAATCCCACCACCAACACCGTTGTGCAATTTTTGTGGAGTTTCTCCCTCTACGATAGTCCGTTCAACGATCCAAGAGTACCGATGTGATCCTTATGTTGAGCCCAATAGAACGGTACCAATCTTGGCCATCAAAATTCACCGGAACAATAAACCATTTTCTCTTCCATTTCCATTGGTCCTCCTTAAGTTCACCGATTTTGTCGCCGGAGATGGCCCAGGTTTGGTGGTTTTCAAGTTTAGGGTGGTTGGGTGATGGTGAATGTTGGTTGATATAGGGGCGTTCACGGTGGATTTCAGTGTTGCCGGTGGTGAAGAGATGGTGTGTATACAGTGGTGAAGATGATGAATGGATGGGGAGTAAATGGAAAAAGAAAAACTTATTTTTATTATTAATTTTTTTTATAATCTCAATTGAGCCCCCAGAATTTCTGTTGGCCACACTTAAGTACTCCAATTCAAAACTTACCTCAAATGAGTCCTAGAATTAAATGATGGTTTCACATTGAATCTAAATCTAATAAAATTTCAAACATTAACCCCTATTAAAAATAAAATGATGAAATTTAATCCTCTAAATCTATATTTAAACCCACAAATTAACAAAATATACATATATATATTAGTTTAGATATTATCTTAATTATCAATTTTGGCAAAATTCAAAATTATTATTAAAATAAAATTCTAGGGATGTTACAATCCCCCATCTCTTAAAGGAATCTGGTCCCCCAAATTATCACCTGAATACTAAAAAAGACCAAGATATTGTTGGCGCATAACTTCTTCAAGCTCCCAAGTTGCTTCTTCGACCTTATGGTTTTGCCAAAGGACTTTTACTTGAGGAATCTTTCTATTCCTCAGTTCTTGGAATTTTCGATCCACAATTCTGACCAGTTGTTCTTCATATGTAAGATCACTCTACAGAGACACACTAGTGTAAGGAATGATATGAGAAGGGTCGGGATGATACTTTCGAAGTTGTGATACGTGGAAAACATCATGAATGCCTGTCACATCAGGAGGCAACTCTAATTGATATGCTACTGATCCAATTATTTCCCATATTCGATAGGGGCTAATATATCTAGGGTAAGTTTTCTACCTTTTCTGATTCTTCGAATACCCTTCCTTAGAAATTTTTTAAGAAATACCTAATCACCAACTTCAAATTCCAAATCCATTCTTCTCTTATCTGCATAACTTTTTGTCTGTCTTGTGCAATTTTCATTCTCTGCTTATAGATCTATGTTTTTTCAATAGTCTCCTAGATCAATTCAGGTCTTATAGTTTCCAAAGACTTATGTTTATTGCTCTTATATTCCTCAATATCCCAATGTAGTGGAGATCGACACTTTCTGCCATATAGAGCTTCATACGGAGCCATCTGAATTGTTGTTTGATAACTGTTATTGTATGTAAATTCAACTAGAGGTAGATGTCGATCCCAACTTTTACTAAAATCTAAAGCACATGCACGTAACATATCCACTAGAATTCATATAGTTCTTTTCGATTGTCCATCCGTTTAAGGGTGAACAGCGAAACTGAAATACAACCTCGTGCCTAGATGTTCCTGCAGGGCCTTCTAAAGTCTCAATGTGAACTTGGGATCCCAATAAGACACGACACTGACTAGAATTCAATGCAACCTAACTATCTCCTTGATATATACTTCAGCCAATTTCTCGACTTTGTACTGTGTCTTGACAGGTAGAAAGTGCGTAGATTTAGTTAATCTATCCGCTATTACCCATATACTATTATATCCATCTTGAACCACTGGCAAACCTATTACAAAGTCCATAGTGATTTGTTCCCATTTCCAATCCGGTATTGGGAGTGGCTGAAGTAATCCTGATGGTCGCTGATGTTCTGCCTTTACTAACTGACAGGTTAGACATCTTCGTACATATTCAGCGACATCTTTCTTTATTCCGTTCCATCGAAACTGTTTTTTCAAGTCTCGATTCATTTTGGTACCTCTAAGATGGATTGCAAACCTTGATTTGTGTGCCTCTTCCAATAATTTGCTCTTAATTCTTTAGGCACGCAAATTCTCTTACGAAATAAAAGTGTACCTCTATTGGTGCTGAATTCTGATTCCCCAAACTTCTTGAATATTTCCTTCTTTTCAGATAGCCATTTATCATTGGTTTGAGCCTGTCGTATTCTTGCATGCAATTCTGGTTACACATTTACTCCCGCAAGCCAAACTTTTTGTTTCATTTTCATCACCCCATCTGACTTTTGAACCTTCATCTTTGTTCCTATCAAATGAGCTAATCCAACTCTACAACTCAGCGCATCTGTTACCACATTGGCTTTTCCTGGGTGGTATGAAATTGAAAAGTCATAATCCTCAAGGAATTCCACCCATCATCGTTGTCTCATATTCAGATCTTTTTGAGAGCGCAGATACTTGAGACTTTTATGATCAGTATATACTTCAAATATGGCCCCATATAAATAATGTCTCCATTTAGATAAAGCGAATATCACCGCTGCTAACTCCAAATCATGAGTTAGGTAATTCTATTCATGTGATTTAAGTTTTCGAGACGCATAAGCAATAACACATCCTTTTTGCATCAGCATCCCAATCCTTCCTTGGAAACGTCTATATAAATCACAAAGTCTTTTAACCAATCAGGAAGGGCTAAAACTGGGGCTACGACTAGCCGAGTCTTTAGCTCTTGGAAGTTCCTTTCACATTCTTTATTCCAATCAAAGGGTTGATTCTTTTGGGTTAACTTAGTCAAGGGACTGGCTATTTTAGAGAAGTCTTGAACAAATCTTCAATAATAACCAGCTAAATCCAAAAAACTACGAACTTCTGTGACATTCTTAGGTCTCTTCCAATTAGTTATTGCCTCTACCTTGGAGGGATCAACTTTTACTCCATTCTGAGAAATGATATGTCCAAGAAAAGTTACTTGTTCTATCCAGAACTCGCATTTACTAAACTTAGCATATAATTGATGCTCATTCAAAGTTTTGAGTACTAAGTGTAAATGCTTTGCATGCTCTTCTCGAGTCTTCGAATATACCAAGATGTCATCTATGAAGATAACGACAAATTGGTCTAGATATGGTCGAAATAATCGATGCATCACATCCATAAATGCTGCTGGAGCATTGGTCAAACCAAAAGGCATCACCACAAATTCAAAATGACCATACCGGGAATTGAAGGAAGTTTTCGGTATGTCCTTCTCTCTAATCTTTAACTAGTAATACCCTTGCCTTAGATCCAATTTTGAAAAGATTGTAGCCCTTTGTAACAAATCAAATAACTCTTCTACGTGTGGTAGGGGATACTTATTTTTAATTGTGACCTTATTCAGCTCCCTATAATCAATGTACATTCTCAGAGATCCATTTTTTTTCTTAACAAACAATACCGGGGCTCCCCAAGGAAAAGTGCTTGGTCTAATAAACTTTTTCTCCAACAGCTCCTGAAGTTGCTCCTTTAACTCTTTCAATTCTGCAGGAGCCATTCTGTAGGGAGTTTTTGATATAGGCTCTGTTCCTGGTAGAGTGTGAATAACAAATTCTATTTCTCTATCAGGAGGTATTGAATTCAGCTCTTCTGGAAATACTTCCGGATAGTCGGCCACTATATGCACTTCTTCCAACTTGGCGGTATTTAGAGGCTTATTTATGAGATAAGCTAAGAATACTTGTCCACATTCCTTGAGAATTATTTTTGCCTAAAATGCGGATATTAATGACAATGATGTAGTTTTATCTGAGGTGGAGTGAGTAGATATCGGCATTTTACCTCCAAGAGTGATACTTTTTGTGTAACAGTTCATCTGCGCCCGATGTTTATATAACCAATCCATTCCCAAAATCAGATCATATCCCTGAAAAAGCATCTGTATAAGGTTAGCCGAATATATCTCATCTCCTATCAGCACTGAACAATCCCGGTATGTTATATTTGTGGTCAAACTTTCCCCTAGTGGAGTCAAAACCTCTATTTGATAAGTTATAGTTTCTGGTTGGTTGCTCAATTTTTGAGAAAAAAATAGAAGATACAAAGGAATGAGATGCACCAGGATCATACAAGGCATTACCAAATAATTCCTATTCACCATAACAGACCTCAGATAATTATTCTTAGCCTGGCTGTCTCTCAAATTTTCTCTTATATCATAAAGTCTATCCTGAAGATTTTGACATATTTCATTCATCTTTTTCTTTTCAGCTTCTAATGCCTCAATTCTTTTCCTAAAAGATTCCAAACTATTGTTTTCTTCCATAGGTTCCTTGCCCCCTCTTCGCCCGTTCGCCATCCTAAAATACATAACTTCTTTTGATTAACAACAATTCACTTAAAGCTAAAGCTGTAAAACACATTACAATCTTGTCCCAGGCAAAACAGTCCAAAACTTAATTCCTAAAATCCTATATCAATATAGCTTAGGTTTCCCAAACCTAAGCTCTAATACCACCTCTGTAGCACCCTTACTCGGGATATCACCCAAATGCAAGAATGCCACTCAAATCAATCCTATAGCATGCAATAACATATTCGATAGGCCCATAATTTTTTTTCCAAAATTCTCCAATAAACCACAATTGCCAAGTCGGGATGCTATAACCGTCAGCTCAAAAGGCTCGGGATCATCTCGACCGATGCTGCTCAGGAGGTTTAGAGCATCACAACCGATCACAATCAGGAGGAAATACAGACGGCTCAGTTGGCTTGGCTTCAGCCCGATCCAGACTGGGAACTCACTCCAGCCTTATTACTCCACGAGCTAAAACAATTTAAGAGTGCAAGCACGACAGCCTATGCATATCAAATAAAAATAATTATGCATATCAGATTATCTTTATGCCTCCATAACAATACAATTGATCAATCAATAACAATTCAGTGGCACGAGCATGAAAACTCGACAATAACAATAGCACAAGCATGACAACTTGGCAACAACAGTGGCACAAGCACGACGGCTTAGCAAAATAGTAGCATAAGCATAACAGCTTGGCAACAACAGTGGCACAAGCACGACGGCTTGGCAAAACAGTAGCACAAGCATAATAGCTTGGCAAGGCTCTCGGCCCAACAATTCCCCTATATCATTTTCAATCAATATTTTGAACGATCAATTGCTAACATGGCAGAATAACTGAACAATGATGCCAACACGGAAAATCCACGATATACGGATCAATATAGGAAATCAATACGATTTTTAACACTCAAAACACCAATTCAACAGGAATGATGCAGTAACACTGTGAAAGTTCAAGGCGCCAAATTGGCGGATCCTCACCTCGTCAACCTCAGCAATAAGTTAAAATCCTACTGGACTCCAGGCCCAAAGTCCTCGCCACCTAATAAGATAATACAAATAAGTTCTTAACTTACCCATTTAACCCTTAAAACACATGTTAATCAATAATAACAATCCAACTTTTTATAACATCCCAAATTTTGTTACCTAAGTCGCAATAACACAAATTTAGGGTTTTCTATACTTAATAAGCCATCTAACCTATAGTTCACATGAAATAATACCATATAGGATTCAATAAACTTAATTATCATGCATGAATGTTCAAATCTTATGCATGGTTGTTCTGATCGATCATTTCGTTCATTATCCTCCAAAATGCAAGATTTGAATGAAGAATGCATGTATACAAATACATACAACAAGCTTAATCCCAATTTTGGACATTTACCCAAAATTTGAATTATCAGACGGGATAACCGACGATCAGCCCACGTGTATGTAATCGTCTCGACGAGACGAACAAACTGCCCTTTCATCGCCGCTGCTGTTTGCCGCCACCGGAGATGGCCAATGAAATGACCAAAAGATGCTCCTCAGCTCCACGAATCAAACCCCTCAAACAATTTTGGATTTCGCCACCATTTGGCCGATCAATTGGCCGGAAAACCAAAATCCCGCCACCAACACTGCCATGCGGTTTTTGTGGAGTTTCTCCCTCTACGGTGGTCCGTTCAATGATCTGAGAGTACCAATGTGATCCTTGAGCTGATCCCGATAGAATGGTACCAATTTTGGCCATCAAAAGTTGCCGGAACAATAACCTATTTTCTCTTCCATTTTCGTCGGTCCTCTTTAAGTTCGCCAGTTTTGTCGCCGAAGATGGCCCAGGTTTGGTGGTTTCCGAGTTCAGGGTGGTTGGGTGATGGTGAATGTTGGTTGATATAGGGTGGTTCACAGTTGAGTTCAGTGTTGCCGGTGGCGAAGAGATGGTGTGTATACGGTAGTGAAGATAATGAATGGATGGGGTGTAAATGGAAAAAGAAAAACTTATTTTTATTATTAATTTTTTTTTATAATCTCAATTGAGCCCCCAGAATTTCTGTTGGCCACACTTAAGTCCTCCAATTCAAAACTTTCCTCAAGTGAGTCCTAGAATTAAATGATGGTTTCACATTGAATCCAAATCTAATAAAATTTCAAACATTAACCCCTATTAAAAATAAAATGATGAAATTTAATCCTCTAAATCTATATTTAAACCCACAAATTAAAAAAATATACATATATATATATATATATATTAGTTTAGATATTTTCTTACTTATCAATTTTGGCAAAATTCAAAATTATTATTAAAATAAAATTCTAGGGATGTTACATTCTAGCCCTTGGATCATATATTGGGAGAAGAATCAAGGGATTAGTTTTGTTAGGGATTTATTTTCTCTGATAAATTGTAATTCTCTTTTATTCTTTAATATAAATTCAATTTGTCAATTATTTTTCTTTGTCTTGTAATTTAATTTTGCAGATAACAAAATTTGTGTGAACAAATTTCTGGCACACCCTGTGGGACAAATCCTATCCCTCATCTCTTTCTCCCGCTTGAATTTTGAAGATATTTGCCATTACTCAATGGGGCCTAAGAGGAACCAACTCACCTTGGCTAAGAAACATGTTGCTAACCCTATTGTTGATGTTGTCAATCAGCCTGTGATTGGGGGCAAGAATACTGATTTCATTCCATCTAATTATTTTAACTCTGGAAGATAAAGGGAAACAAATCCCAAGACATCATATTTTGCTGAGCTGGCGATTGGAGCGACAACAATGGATGAACAACTTACTCGGATGGCTCAAGCTATAGCTGACCTCCAAAAAATTATGGAAGAAAAAGATCTACCAATTGCACAATTCATGAACAAGCAAGGATATTCCCATCTTGGAGGATTTAGCTACAACCATTAATCTTTTCTTAGCCATATAGTAGTACAGAAATAAGTTGAGCAGATGCCTCACAAGCGAGAAATTGGTCGAAAGATCAATCATTCTACAACTTCTATTGCTACACTGTTTGTTCAACAATTGCAGGATATGATTACCAATACTATTAGAGCTTAGTATGGCATGCATTCTAAAAGTTCTACTGTGTATTCAAAGCCCTATACAAAGAGGATTGACTCACTGAGAATGCCAATAGGATATCAACCATCAAAATTCTAGTAGTTTGATAGAAAGGGAAATCTAAAACAACATATGGCCCATTTCATAGAGATATGCAACAATACAGAGACTTATGGTGATCTTTTTGTGAAACAGTTTGTGTGTTCATTGAAATAAAATGCCTTTTACTGGTACATCGACCTAGAACCTGAATCCATTGAGAGCTAGGATCAAATAGAAAGGGAGTTTTTGAATTACTTCTATAGTACATGCCAGACTATGAGCATGATTGAACTTACCAATGCAAAACAATAAAAGGACGAGCTGGTGGTAGACTACATCAACCATTGGCGTGCATTAAGTTTAAACTGCAAGGATAGACTCTCAGAGATGCCAATGGTGGACATGTGTATTCAAGGTATACACTGGTGACTTCTCTACATTCTTCAAGGAATCAGGTCTCGCACTTTTAAGGAACTAGCCACTCGTGCCCACAACATGGAGCTTAGTATTGCTAATCTCGAAGTCGGAATTCTTGTTGAAGACTAGAAGAAAGAAAAGAAAGATTCAAACAAGAGTGAAAAATATACGAAAGTTGCTACTAAAGAATCTATGGCGATCAAGACAGCCTCCATAAAAATTCCCACAAGCGATAAAAATGTTGCTGAGAAAACTGAAAATCAACGCATTTTAATAGGCAAGAAAATACTAAAAGAAATGTAAGTGATGTTTCTCACATCTTTGATGAATTATTGACAAGAAAGTTGATTGAACTACTAGAATCAAAACATCTTGAAGAAGCTGGAAAAGTAAACGATCAAAAATATTGCAAGTTGGGTCAAACCTTGCTAGTGTTGTAATTGTAGCAGATACCACATGTGTTACAAGTAAAGACAATGTCTTTTCCTCATCTACACTCATGGAGGCATCAACAATTCTTTAGTTTAGGAGTTTAGATCCAGTACTAGTGAAGACTTAATTTGTTGATGAAGTGACTAAACTAGAAACAAGTTCTATTACTAAAACTAAAGATAGCATTGAGTGGATTCTTGTGATGTGCTATCGAAGGAGAAGACGATGTGCTAATCAATCTCGTCCACTAGCATTAAAGGTCTTGCATGTGGCTAGACACTGCAACCAAGGATAATGTAAAATCTAAAGGCTACAAATGGCAAGCTAGAAAATTTATTGGTAGGTTACAAAAGGAGCCAAGTGACTTCGAAAGATTATTTTCCTACAGGATTCTTTGATTAAAGAGTTGAAATAGTGCATGCTATATCTTGTGAAACTGAAGAGCAATACTCTACTTCTTGTTGTAAGGCCATTGCTTTTACAAATGAGGATTTGCTGCTAGGGTCAAAACCTCACAATAGGCCATTTTTTCTTTTAGGGTTTATGTACAGCAGAAGGTTAATCGTATATTCATTGACGGGTGATCTACTATCAATGTCATGCTGAAATCTACCAAGAAAAATTTAGGAATCTCTATTAAAGAACTTGCATACAGCCACCTAACCATTTACGGTTTCAATTAAGGAGGCCAATGAACTATTGGTATGATGAATCTAGACCTCACAATCAGGGAGTTGTAAGCAAGTACTTTGTTTCATATTATTGATGTAAGGATTTCCTACTACCTGCTTTTGTGATAGTTGTGGCTTCATGAGAATGGGGTGATACCTTCCACTCTTCATCAATGCTTCAAGTATTCAAAAAAGGGAGAAGTTATGAAAGTTAACGCATATGTGAAGCCATTTACTAAAGCTAAAGCATACTTCACTGATGCTAAACTTTATCTGGATCCTGACTTAATAAGTGAAGTGCAACCTCCAAAGGCTTCAAGCAACTACTTCATTGAAGGGAGACAAGATTGTTCTGAAAATTTGAGTAAAGTGACAATAACTGAAGTTTTGACAAGCAAAAACTGCAAGCATGGTGATGAGTTCAACTTACCAATCTGTCAATATACACCACAGCCATATTAAGAGAAAAGGCAAATTCCACTTGGAGTATGAATTGAGCCAAATGATGCTACTCAAACCTAATTAAAGATGATAGAATCAAGCAACTGTCAAACTTTGAGGAAGGAGTTAACCATGCCTATTTTTAGCATAAATTCATCAACCCATAATGGACCATCTGTTGCAAGGGTTTCTCACAAAGAATTCGAGGGAACGTTTGATCCTAAGGTGTATAAGTTGCTTGAAAGATCTAGCTATAACTTTGCTAATCCACCCAATCTAAGTGAGCTAAAACCTGAGTTAATTGGAGAAAAAGTTCATGGACTCAGTGAAGCATAGTAGAAACCAAGGAGACAAGGATTTTATGTTTAACAGTCAAGGGTTGGCTTGGGATTTCAAGTTGTAGAATCGGTCAGGATACGTGTGATGAAGAAGGATAAGTATGCTAATGTCCAACATATTTTTGTGGAAGATCATGTGAAGTAAGAAGAGCAAAAACAGAATAATTATTGAGTTTCTGTATTTGATTGTCTCAATGCTTTGACTACTTGTCCTTCTATCTTTAAAATACTTAGTGCTAAAGATCAAAGCAGGCTTAATACAGGTCCACGTCTGAGAAGTTCTGTGTCCAATCAACTCAAAAATAATGCTGCAACAAAAGCAAGAAAAATGGGTGTTGATGATAAGATTGATATGTTGGAGTTGAAAAATGAGGGCTGGACTCTTCACTTATCTCAATCAAATGGAGCCAAATCTGCAATCTTAGTCATCAATATGGATAGACCTATGAAAATAAAGTGGCGCATCATAAAATATTCATGCAAAGAGAATGGTGCAGATGAAGTTGAAGTAGAAATCACTATCAACTCTAATTACACAAGTTTTAAAGAGGAGCTAAATCCTGCATCACATGATCTGCGTATTGAAAATTCAATAGATTGGTGGCAAGTGATTTTATACAAGCCACAAACTACCCAACATGGATAATAGTGCATGTCCTAGTTTCAAAAGCAAATAGAGCATTAAAATGGAGCATTACATTCCAAAGAATGAGAGTTGTTGAGATTGGGTAGCCATATGATGAAGAAAATGATGAGTTACACACATGTAACCATATCGTTGTTGATGAAAAGCTTGATTTTAAAATTTCTGAAGATGAAGGTCCAAAGCTCCTCCACAACTTGAAGATGGTGGACAAGAAACTATTGATGAACTCAAGGAGTTGAATCTTGGCATGATAGAAGAGCTTCATCCATATTTGATAGCAAGCTTCTGAATCCTAAAAAGAATGAATATTATTTCAAAATCTTGAGCGAGTACAAGAATATCTTTGCTTGGACATATAAAGAAATGGCAGCATTAAACCCAAAAGTTGCAATTCATCACCTTAATTGGCATAAAACATGGGGCTCGTCTAATAAAGCAATCGCAATGAGTGCTTTGCACAGAGCTCATCCTGCTAATTGAAGCTGAAGTTAACAAGCTTATTGATGTAGGATTTAACAGAGAAGTTAAATATTCGACTTGAATCTTTAGCATTGTGCCAGTCAAGAAAAAAAATAGTCAGATACGCATTTGCATTGATTTGTGAGATTTAAATAAGGCATTTCCAAAGGATGATCTTGCACTACCTATTATTGAGCTCATATTTAATACAACCACTGGACATGCAGTTTTATCTTTCATGGATGGATCCTCCGGGTATAATCAAATTAGAATGTCACCACAAGATGAGGAATGTACGACCTTTCACACACCAAAAGGTATTTACTGTTACAGGGTGATGCCTTTTGGGTTGAAAAATACAAGTGTAACTTATCAACGAGCTATGTAGAATATTTTCGATGATATGCTAGATACAAGGATAAAGTATTATGTTGATGATCTAGTTGTTAAGATTAAGAAAATAGATAATCACTTGGAAGATCTCCGCGTGGTATTTAAGACAACTGGAAGATAAACCTACTCAAGTGTGCTTTTGGTGTCACGTTTGGCAAGTTCCTTGGCTTTATAATTCGACATCATAGAATTGAAGTTGATCCTACTAAAATTGATGCTATCCAGAAGATGTCACCACTAAGGAATCTTAAAGAATTGTGTAGTTTACAAGGCAATCTTGCATTTATAAAAAGGTTCATATCAAATTTGGCAGAAAGATGCCAACTATTTAATCACTTGATGAAAAAATATGCTCCTTTCGTATGGGATAAAGGGTGTAAAAAAGCTTTTGAAAACATAAAAAAGTACCTCATGAATCTACCAGTTTTGGGAGCTTCTACACATGGAAAACCATTGATATTGTACATTACAACACAAGAACGGTTAATTAGTGTTCTAATGGCTTAAGAAAATGATGAAGGAAAGGAAAAAGCTTTATATTATCTAAATAAGTTTTTATATTATCTGAGTAGAGCCTTAACTAAGAATGAGTTGAAATACTCCCCTATTGAGAAGATTTGCCTTGCCTTATTTTATGCAATCAAAAAGTTGAAGCACTATTTTGAGGTATATTCCATCCGACTCACCTCACGTACTGATCCTGTCAAGTTTGTGATGTCAAAACCAATGCTTTTAGGAAGATTAGCTAAATGGTCTATTGTATTCAATCAGTATGAGATCGCACATATACCTCAAAAAGCTATTAAAAGATAAGCTCTTGCTAATTTCTTGGCAGATCACCCCATTCATTTAGACTGGGAAGTGTTCGATGAATTACCTAATGAGGATGCCCTCTTCGTTGAGATCTTGCCAGCATGGACAATGGTATTTGGTGGAGCAGCTCAATCCAATGGAGCGGGGGCAGGGATCGTCTTTGTTTCACCAGAAAGGTAAGTTTTGACGTATTCAATAGTGTTAAATGAATTGTGCTCTAATAATGTTGTAGAATATTAGGCTTTGATTATTGGGCTTCAAATAACACTTGAAATGGAAATTTTAGAAGTTGAGGTCTATGGTGATTCAAAACTAGTTATTAATCAGCCTTTAAATGTTTACAAGGTTAAAAAGGAAGATTTGATCCCTTACTTTCAACTAGTCTCTTGTCTGTTGAAGAAATTTGAAAGTATTGTCCTAAGTCACATGCCGATGAAGAAAAATAGAATGGAAAATGCATTGGTTAACCTGGCTATTACTTTGGCCCTTTCTGAAGGCAAAATGACAAATATCCCAGTGTGCAGCAGATGGATTGTGCCTTCACCAATTGAGCTTGATTTTGAGGATGCAAATGCAATGTCAGTCTCGATTGGAAAAGATAAAGATTGGAGAACATCACTTATTAACTATCTAAAACACAGAAAAATTGATGCAAAACCCTCGTCGTAGGATGGAGGTATGTTGGAGGTCATCTCACTTCATTTTATACAAAGATGTGTTATATTGTCGATCTTATGAAGATACTTATCAGCATTGTTTAAGTGGTGAATAAGCAATTGAAGCTATATCTAAGGCATATTCTAGGATTTGCAGAGCTCACTAGTCAGGTCCTAAGCTTCATTTTCATATTAAAAAGATGGACTACTGCTGGCCTACAATGTTTAAAGTTTGTATAAGTTATGCGAAGAGGTATGAAGTTTGTCAGATGCATGCTAACTTTATACATCAGCCTCCTGAATCCTTATATCCCACAGTTGCTTCATGGACATTTGATGCATGGGGTTTTAATGTTGTAGGTCCTATTGCTCCTAAGTCATTGGCTGGTCATGCTTACATATTGGCAGCTACAGACTATTTCTCCAAATGAGCAGAGGCAATTCCTCTCAAGGAAGTGAAGAAATAAACTGTTGTTGAGTTCATTTTTTGTAATCTGATTTTTAGGTATGGAGTGCTTCGTTACATCATTACCGATAATGGGAAGCCTTTCTACAATAAGTTGATGGACAAACTTTGTGCACAATTTGGATTCAGACAATACAACTCTTCTACATACAATGGAGCTGCAAATGGTCTAGCAGAGGTGTTTAATAAAACTTTATGCAATCTGCTAAAGAAAATGTTGTCAAAATCAAAAAAAGATTGGCATGAGAAAGTTGGGGAAGCTCTTTGGGCATATCGGAAAACTCATCGGACTGCTATCCAGGCTACTCCGTATTAACTAGTTTATAGAGTTGAAGTTGTTCTCTCTCTTAAAAGTCAAATACCTTTATTTTGTATAGCAATTAAATAAGGACTTACTGTTGAATACAATGTTCGCCTTCGACTTGAGGAATTAGAAGTCTTAGATGAGAAAAGTCTTGAAGTGTAACAACAACTTGAATGTTATCAAGCACGTATGACAATGGCATTTAATAAGAAAGTTCGTCCGTGATCTTTTCAAGTTGGAGATTTGGTGTTGGCAGTGAGAAAGCCCATTACCATCACCCAGCGAATGGGAAGTAAATTCATGTCAAAATAGGGTGGTCTATATGTGTTAAAAGAAGTTTACACAAATAGTGCTTAAAAGTTGGTTGACAAAGATAGATTGCACATAGGCCCCATAAATTGCAAGTTTTTAAAGCGATATAATCCATGAGGAAGTTTGTTCCTTGACGCACGAGCCTAAACTGCATGTTGCTTCTTGGCGCAGGAGTCTAAACTGCATGTTATTCCTAACCTGCATGAGTATAAATTGTGTACGGTAATCCCCAAGGATAGTGCATGTGGTTAAATTGCTAACATTACCCACCAAAGGTAATGCACATGGTTAAAATGCTAGCTTACCCCACTAAAGGTATTTCATGTGGATAAAATGTTAAATGCCTCACCTAGTCCAACGTGGTTAAGCAATGGAAACTCTTGGCCCACATGAGTATAAACTGTGAACGACACCCCCCCTAAAAAATGTTTACTTTGAATTACATAATGACTTGATCGCCTTGATAGGGTACGTAGGCAGCTTGGGAGTTATTTCCCAAGTCCAGTCACATCACTTAAAAAAAAAAAGAGGGTTTGAAAGGCTTACTAGTTCAATCACGTCATTTAAACAAGTTTGGATTGTTTGCCAAGTTCAATCACATCATTGGAATAGGTTTGGATGGCTTCCAAGTTCAATCATATCATTGGAGCAAATTTGGATGACCTATTTCCCAAGTTCAATCATGTCATTAGAACAAGTTTGGATTGCTTGCCGAGTTCAATCACATCATTGGAATAAGTTTGGATGGCTTGTCAAGTTCAATTGTATTGCTGGAATAAGTTTTGATGGCTTCTGAAGTTCAATCATATCATTGGAGCAAATTTGAATGACTTACTTCCCAAGCTCAATCAGATCACTAGAGTAATTCTGGATGATTTATCAAATTCAAGCATATCATTGGAAGAAATTTTGATTATTTTCAAGTTCAATTATAATAAGTTAGGTCTATTCATTAGATAGCCAATTTTACTCATGAACTTAAGTAAGTTTATTTTATTTTTCACTCAATTATTGGGGACATGTAATGCAATTTTTCTTTGAAATTGGCATCAATTCGAAGAAATACTAGATAAACAAAAAAGAAGAATGCACAAGGAGAATTTATAAAAAGAACAACTTTTTTTATTGCATATGTAGTAATCAAGTATTCTTTTACATCAATGATACTAAAAAAAAAGAAAGAAAAAAAATGCTAATGAGCTAAGTGCTCATGCAAGTATATCAAAAGTTACTAGTTCCTTGCGAGATTCTTCAAGTAGTGACTCCATCCTCTTTAAAGCCTCAACCTCTTGGTCAATCAAAAATGGAGTGTCTTCAAGCTTTGAAACTTTATCTCTCTTGGTGGTCATTTTTTTTTTTTAATAATGGACAAGTTTTCTTCAGCCTTGTGGAGTGATAAATTTGCAAATTCTTTCATGCTGCTTAACTCGGCAAGTCGTGTTCTCAATTCCTCTTGCTGCTTGGTGATTTGAAGAAGTTCATCCTCGAGACCATTCACCTCCTCACTTTTTTCACCTTCTATTGCCTTGGCCTCAAAAAGATCATATTGTGCAAGAAAAAGTGTTTTCTCATGGGTTTCTTGTGTTTCTTTTTTAATTGAATTTGACTTAACCCTTGTGCATTTGGAAGCACCCTCAAAGAAAGTTTTCAAGTGGTTCTCCAAGGACAATATGTTTTTTTTATGTATAATCTCATCTCTATGATCAAACCATCAATTGTTAGTTTTATATCTGAGAGTTGCTCAAATAGAGTTTTCATGATTTTTTTGACATATTCGTTCCCAATAGAATTTGAGTCATATCTGCTCAGCTTCAATCTTTATAACTCAAGGACAAAATTCAGAAACTTCAGCAGCTAGAAGTGTACAAGATGGAGCTTCAAATGTCTTTTTGGGCTTGTCTTTCTCGGCAAAAGTCTTATCATTTGCAATCTCAGGTAGTATTACCTTTGGTCACTTATTAGAATTAGCAGTATTATGGAATGCTTGCATGCCATCATCAAGAGGTTGATGAGTAGTTGTTTCAAGCAAGTTAAAAGGATTAACCCCATTTATCCAACCAACACTACCTTCAGAAGTAACTGGGACTGATATTTCAAGATCTGCAAGTTATAAAAAAAAAGGGAAGAAGAAAAGAAGAAGAGATTAGTGCAATGGATTGGAAAATATATATAAAAAAAAGAGTTACATGATACAAAAAAAAATTAATTTACATATTTTACTAATCCATCCAAAGGTAAAGAAGAACTTCAGACATCTGTAAATAAATTTGAATTAATATTGATGTTACCTAAATCCAAAACCTTTGGTTTCTTCTTGAGAATGCATTGGTTCCTGGAGTTGTCATTTGAGCAAGAAAGTGTAGAAATTATTTCATTTCCTTCCATTTGAGCATCAGTGGGAATGAAACATCGAGTAAGCTACAACGTCTTTTAGACAGCACTTTGGTATGGTCAACAATGTTATACTCCTTAGGCTCCAAATTCCCTCATTTAACTTGTCTTAAAACAACATGATTTTGAAGAGGTGAGGTTGCTGGGTTATTTTTGGGATCTTTCATTAAGGCTTTTTTAAGATGAGATAGATTTTTTCCAGGATGCTCAAGCTCAGATACATGATGTTCAACTCTCTCCTTAAGTTGACTGGATTGACCAGAATTTGATTCTACATCTCTTTAATTGACTTTGAGAACAATTTTAGTACCTTTTGTTTGTGAGGCCTTCCAGTGCTTGTCCCACCAGTCTGTATATTCCTTTGTGCCCAATGAAAAGGAAAAAGTATTTCCAAGAATGATAAGTTTGTACGATGTGTTCAGTAAGGTACATGACTATCAATGTCGAACAAGCTTGTACAAATCACAAGTAAGGATCTCTTTCTTTAAGTTGCCCAGGACGTGTTGACAAAATCTACATTGTTGGCTGAATTAGTAAGGGCTATAAGCTTCAATGATATGCTCTTTTCCACATTAAAATGTTAAATAGATGGAACATAAAGCCACAAAAGGTCTTTATAAGTATTTGATATGCATGGGCCATCTATTATTGTGAACTACTTGTGTGGAAATAAGCGTAGATTTTGAATAGCGGATGGGTTGATACTAAGGAACAAATCTCATGCCTTTGAAAGATCAAAATATTTGGCCATGTTCTCCCCTGCAGATTTGACCATCTCAGCTTTTCCTACATCAATCTTGGATAAAAAATGAGTGCTAAGGTAGTGCCCTATCCAACTATGAACATAATGAATAGGAAAAGATAGAAGTAGATTCATGAAGACTTGGTGAAGTCGATATATTTCTCAAACCACGATAGATGCCCGTTGATACAAAAACTACAAGAGAAAAGCAATCATCGTTTGCCATTCTACTAGCAACTTTGAAAATAGTGGCACGAATTAGATTTGCTTTGCCATGTGGTAGAACAAAGCTACATAACCAGCATGAAAGAAAGGCAGCCAAGTAGGTCTTTGCTCTACCCCAATAATGGAGAAATTAGGAGATTAAACTGGAGAATGGAGGAAATGATGGTTCGATTCATGTATAGAGAACATGGAGAGAGGGAGGGGGGAGAGGGCATGGGGGATATAAATCACACACAAAGAGAAAGAGAAAGAGATATATGAGAAGACTGAGAGACAAGGCCAGTTGAGGTGTCAAGGTAAGGAGTAGGGCCAGGTTAGTGTATAGAGTTTTTTTAGATTGAATTTGGAGGGGTTTTTTTAGTATAAAATTTGGGTGTTTTAGATAAAAGATTAGAGAATGTGTCTGCTTTTTGGGGTTGGAAAAAAATTCCCCAAAATGTAGGAGAACAAGCCCTTAGCTTTCTTAACGCATATAAAGGATACAACTAGATCTGTTTGGCCTTGGAAGATCAAGAAAAGAAGAGCTTCATAATAACTTATGGTATATGCTACTATGTGGTACCTTTTAGGCATAACATATTAGAGATTGGCACACCACATGTTTAAAGATATGATCTGGAGAATCATGAAAGTATACATCGACAACGTGCTAGTCAAGAGCCGTGAGTAGGGAGACCACCTCCATGACCTAGGAAAGTGTTTTGACATCCTGGAGAGATACAGTTTGCAACTTAACCCCACAAAATGTGCCTTGGGCATACGTAGCGGAAAGTTCCTATGATATATGGTGTCGTAATGTGGGATTGAAGCTAACCCTCATAATGTCAAGACATTATTACAGATGTTGTCTCCACGTAATGTCAAGAAAGTGTAAATGCTAGCCCGATGCCTAACTGTTCTGAATCACTTCATTTCCCACTCCCTGGAGAAAGGGCTGTCATTCTTCAAGATCCTAAGATAAGCTAAGGCCTTTGAGTGGACCAAGAAGTGCAACATGGCCTTCCAACAATTAAACTATTTGATGTCACCCCCATTGCTAAGGATGGGTGAACCAATGTACTTGTACCTAGCCGCCATCGAAGTCATCATTAGTTCTGCTATAGTATGAGAGCATAAAAAGGAGTGCCAACTGGTGTAATATGTTAGCGACCTCCTACAGGGTCCGAATGTGAGGTACTCATCTCAAGAAGCTAATCTTGGCAGTGGTGACCGTTGCCTAAAAACTCCACCCTTACTTCCAAACTCACTAAATTATAGTTCTGGTATGCCACAAATTAAGAACAGGACAGAACAATGCTCCTAAGCCCAAAGGACTCAAAAGCACTAAGATACAAACATCAGAACACATTAAGAACAAAACTTCAAAAAATTGTGGCGGTGGAATATAATTTAAATTCTAAAGATTCAAAATCAAACAATATATTTAGGAATCAACACTAATTATTTCAATTCTTAGAAACTGTCTTCAACCATAAAAAAGAACTTCTAAGTAATAACTCTACTTTAATCGAAATTAAGGAACATTCTAATATCTTATCAACAATCCCAGAATAGATGGTCCGTTTCATTCTCAACCAAATCCTCTGCAAAAAGGTTAATCAATAATGTATGAGTGACACTTTACCAAGTAAATAAACTTCCTTCACCTTCTACCAGATTTAAGCATGTATAAACATCACAATAATTAAAATTGCTAAAGAAAACAATCTTTCATTTTCATTCTCTGTAAAAGAATCATCAAATACAAAATCAAGAATTTTTTTAACAAAATATTTTCAGAACATGCTGTCATAATAATTTAGAACAAAAATTACATAATTTATATTAAATGTTCAATTTATTATTTAACCATGCTCATTAACTTTTGGGACTCTAATCAACTAACTTGGCCAAGATCTTAACTACAATGCCGTTAAGTAGCTTCAGATACTACTATTATTACCATAAGAGGGCCTTAACTACAACATTGTTAGGTGGCTTCAGACAACACTATTATTACCCATAAGAGGACCTTAACCACAACATCGTTAAGTCGCTTGAGAGATCTTTTGCTACTGTAACCTCGTAACATGGTTGCAAAACTTGTTCCTACCAATAGTTTCTCGATTATTAAGAATATAGAAACTTTTTGTTACTTTATTTCAATAGAAATACATAATAGTGAGTTTCATGTGAGATTCATAAAATTTTATCTTGACATGCTAAAAGATATTAATTTCACGCGGGATTCAGAAAATTTTATTTGACATGCTCAAATCCTAAATTTTATGGATGTGAAAAATCTTATTAACAATTAACATATTTGCAGACAAAATAATATTTGCAACAAATAAATAATTAAGGTTAAAACTCAAATCCATATTATGCAGCATCCCTATTTTTATCCAAAAATTATTCATGCAAAAGAAATATTTTCAATAGAAGGAGAAAAGAAATTCACTTACTATTTCATGCAGAAATTATTTGTGCAAAAAAATATATTTTCAATAGAAGGAGAAAAGGAATTCATTTACACTAAATCCCAAAACCCGGTGCTTTCTCAAATTCAATCTATCACTTAGGTGCTCTTCATCAAATCTACCTCAGATCTTTCTTTTGCTTAATCTACATATCGATCTGGATTACCTAAATTCTATACGCAAATAAATCATGATAATTTATAGCCTTATATACTTAAACACAAAAATATTAACTAAAGGATTGTATATAGCCTCAATAACGTAAATAATTGATCCTCAGGCACTTGACCTTCCCCTTTGCAATCTTTCTCTCGTAGGATGATTTTTGTGGAGAAATTTAATATATCTATGAGGAACTTTTGATTTTTTTGGTAGAATTCCTGCATGAAAAGATTGGGGGCACAAGAAAAAGTGATTTAGGATTTTGTATCACCAATTTATATAGAGTTTTGGTAACCCAATTTGAGTAGATACCTTATGGAGATTAAAAAAAAAAATTAAATAGAGTTTTAAAATAATGGGAGGACCTCCAAAATTATCCATCTATCTATAAATCTGAAAATTATATAAAAAAAGGTATTTTTTTTTCATCATCTTTAATTTGACAATGACGGACCTAAACCCAAAATAAACACAATTATAATTTATGGACTTATTATATACAATAACTTAAAATAAACTAATAGATTGGACTAATTAATACATTTAAGTCATTGACAAGATATGGACCATAAGATTAACATTTCCTTCATAAACAAAAAAATTAGGGTTATATCATATTGCTATTTTCCAAAAGAAACTCCTTCGTTCAGGGTTTAGGTTTTAGGTTGAAAGCCCCGAAGAAGACAAAAAAGTAGGAATAGTACTCCATTCCTTGTTCTTCATTCGATTTACCTCCTCCTTAGGAATATACTTCGCGGCCATTTTCATTAGTAGTTTACTATATCACTAGGAGGTTTTCTCGCTAGGCCCAAGGACTAAAAATATTCTCTTCCTCAACCCATGGATAAGTATATTCACCATCATATCGACTTGCAAGTTTGAGACTTCCAACACTTTGTATTAGATTTAATTATGAAAGCTCTAAGAGACTTTTTTTTTCTTTTTGCCAAATTGTGAATATATACATGGCTACCTCTTCGTTTTCTTATTGTTGACAAAATGGAACAAGAACTTGTTACATAGTTGCGCATGCATACGATGTTCTGTAGCCCACTAGTAATGTAGGAAACCACTCTTAAGCCTTTCCATTGAATGTGGTAATGAATATCTAACAATTTATGGCATTTAACTACCTAATTGACCATAACTACATGATATTCTCATAAGATGAGGTTAGGTGCTCTTTGGGATCCTTATTCCTATCATATATATTTCGAAAAATTGAGATTAATCTTAAATCACACAAGCAAAATTTCTTCTTCTAGTATTTTTTTCACAAGATGGGAATCACCTCTTCTGGCAATGTAGATCCACATGTAATTACTTTCCTATTCACTTCTAATTCAAGCTTCCAATTTAACTCCTCTGTCTGTTCATTAAGCTCCTAGCTACTGTACACCTCACTTTTCCTTGATATTTTCTAGTTATGATCCTTTGTCTGAAGATACGTCTACGCTGAAGGCCTCAATATAACTTCTGTATGATTCTATGCATGGGTCAAGTTTAAGGTTGAGGAGCCCGTGACTCAACCTCCTCAATGCTTTCTCTATCTAGGGTCGGCTTAAGCTTGGGGCTCATTCTCTTCATTGCCTGAAAGAGCCTTCTCTTAGTTGTATGCTACTGTGAATGCTCACATGGCCTATCTAAGCCGGCGATGAACCTATATATGCTTAAAGGTTGCCTTAACATTAATTGTTCTTCTTCCAACTTTTTACCCCATTCTTCTATTAACCATCTCAACAGCTCAATTCTCAACTGGACAACTTGACTCCATCACCATACACGGATTCATGTGGGGGAGGGGGCAATGGCCGTGTGGGGGAGGGGGGCAATGGCAAGCAGGGGCCATTGCTTGCCATTGCCCCCCTCCCCCAAACTTATTATGTTTGTATGTGTATATATATAGATTTAAATTAGTAATAATAGTATATTTAAATTTAAATTTTAATAATAGATTATTTAATATAAATTAAGATAATTATTTTTTAATTAATATTTATTCATTTTAAAAAAATTAACTTTTCTTGTCGGGCCTTAAATAAATAATTGATTATTTAGATTTATTAAACTAAATTAAGTGATAACAATATCTATTTTTAATTTTGTAAAACTCAAAATAAATTTTTAAGTCCATATTGACAATCAAATGAAGACAATTAGATTAGGCTTATTGGGATATGTCCATTCTATTTGTGTGAAAAAAATGTTATAGAGATTTAGTCAAATAGAACATTAAAGAACTTACACAATAACCAAAATTCTTCTTTTAGAATAGAACGAGATTGGGATAAAGAGACAAAAGTAAGTAAATATTTTTAAACAAAATTAGATTTTCTTTGTCTTGCAACAGCTACAAGTGAAAAAAAAATATTCCCCTATAAATATTGTGAAAAAGATGCTTAAATAATAAAATGAAAGATGGCTTTTTAGCCAATTGCTTAGTTACTTATATTGAGAATTATATTACTAAAAGTTTTAATGTTGATTAAATCATTGATGAAAATTTATAGTATAAAAAATCGTTGTACCCAACTTTAATGAAAATCATATATTTCGAATTCGTAAATTGTAAAATATAGATATTAATTATATTTTTATAATTTTTGACTCCCTACACTCTTATTTATGAATCCGTGCCTGCCCATCACTCCCCGTTAAAGGAACTGGTGGTTCTAGTGAGAGAATGACAAGGATGTGCACTGCAGCAGCTCCTCTAAATATATGGGTTGCTCTATATATCTTTTTGTGGGATGTACATGCCGCTCCTTTCATTCAAATTGTAACTCTTGCGTAATTAAAAGAATAACTCCCGCAAACGAGACGACCAATATAGTGATACTTGATCAAACTACCAATCCCTATTCCATGTGAGAATGGGCTAACCTAATTGGAATCCCTCCAATGGAGTTGAAGCAACAAAGATACCCTCTGGTTCTGGGGAAGTTAGGAGTATTTTTGTGGGAGTATTGTTTATATTTTTCTAAATAATTCCACATATGAGAAATGTATTTTCTTTTATATCTTAGGCCTTAGTCAACTCTCTACATTATGTTGGTTATTGTTGGCGTAGTCTTTTGTTTATTTTTGTCTTGTTTGTAATGTGCCTTTAATCTTGAAATACCCAATAGAATTATCCAATTAACTATTTTTAGGCTGCTTCTTTAGTTAATTATTTGGGATTCCATATCACATATCTATCTATACTATTATATATAGCACAGGTTTGTGATTATCTAAATGCGCAATTTTGTCCACGTGTCAAACTCTTAGAATTTTGGGTTTTTTATATTGCTATCCCTTCCATACTATGAATCTCGAGGCCTGTCTCTGGATTCTTCTCGCTACAACTAAGTCTGACGGGAGACTTTCATCTTTCAAATAAGCTATTATCTCCTTCCATTCATCATGCTCCAACCTAGCCATTCCCGTGACTATGACTTCTTTCCCAAATATCTTTAGGTTGTGGATGGCGAGCTCATCTGACGTTATTATCGTCACTTTCTTTGTCCTGAGTTTGCTGATCATGTTAGCAAACTTAGATAGGGAATCGACCCTTTCATTCTCCATTCTCAGTATTTGCACTACTTGGAACTTTTCGATTTGGCTTGCAAGACTTCTTACCCTCTCCAAGTATTTTTTTTCATCATTTTTTTTTCGCCTCATACATCCCATTGAACTGGTTGGCTATCAATTGTGAATCTGTGTACGTTATGAGGTCTTTTACCTGCACTCTTTTGCCATTTTTAGGGCGTCTATAACGACCTCATATTTTGCCTCATTATTTGTCACTTAGAATTGGAGTTTCAAGGCAAAGTCTAGCTCATCGCCTACTGGGCTTCGAAACCACATTCCTAAACCTCCTCTTCGAGCCATCGAAGACCCGTCGACGTGCACCATCCATGGACCAAACATCATGGAGTTCACATCGTGAGGTCGTTCGGCTTTCTCCTCTCCCATCTCAGTTAAGAAATCAACTAACACATGCACCTTCATGGCTGTTCTACTTTGGAATTCGATAGAGAACTCACTCAACTTCACAGCCCATTTTACCAACCTTCCTGATAGGTTTGGCCTTTATAATATCTTTCTCAGAGGTTGGTTGGTTAAGACCACCACATGATGAGTTAGGAAATAAGGTCTTAACTTTCTTGCAGTTGTGACCAGGGTCAATGCGAACTTTTCAATTTCACGGTACCTTTTCTCTACTCCCTGCAACACTTTACTGATGTAGTACACTGGCTTATGGTGCTTCCCAACGACCTTCAATATCACTGAACTAACTATTTCTTCCATCACAGACATATACAAGTACAAAGTTTCTCTTACGACAGGCTTTTCCAAAAGATGTGGGAAGCTAAGATACTTTTTCAGATCTTGAAACACTCGCTCACACTCTTCCGTCCATACAAAATCCCTGAGATTTCTCAAGGTCTTGAAAAAGGGTAGGCTCCTCTCAGCGAAACGCGCTATGAACCTTCCAAATGCCACTATTCAACCCGTTAATTGTTGTACCTCTCCAGTGTTCCTAGGCGACGACATGCTCAAGATAGGTTCTATCTTTTTTGGGTTGGCCTCTATCCCCATTTCAGTGACCATGTACCCCAGAACCTTCCCACCTCTGACTCCGAAAGTGCACTGGCGAGATTTAGCTTCAGGCCGTACCGACACATGATATCGAAAGCCTCCATCAAGTGCTCGATATGCTCCTCTTCTCTTATACTTTTGACCAATATATCATCAACATAGACCTCCATAATGCGACTTATTTGGTCCTAGAACATCTTGTTGACCAGCCTCTGATAGGTGGCCCCTGTGTTCTTCAAACCAAACAACATGACTTGGTAGCAATATACCCCGTTCTCAACCATGAAAGCTATTTTATCCATATTCTCAGTGGCCATGTGTATCTAATGATAACTTTGGTATGCATCCATCATGCTTAACAATGCACACCCCGCTGTAGAATCCACTAAAGCATCTTTCTAGGTAAGAGGTAGGAGTCTTTGGGACAAGCCTTGTTCAAGTCAGTATAATCTGTGCACATTCTCAACCTTTTTTCCATTTTGGGGACCACCACAACATTGGACAACCATTTGACAAACTATACTTCTACTATGAAACTTGTTCCCAACAACTTCCTTACCTCTTCCTCGATTAACCTATTCCTCTTAACCCAAAACTATATTTCTTTTGTTGAACAGGTCGTACATCTGGGTCCATATTCAAGTTATGAACCATAACCTCAGGGTCTATTCCTTTGAAATTTGTGGGTCCCCATGCAAAGACATTTGCATTTTCTCTTAGGAATTCAACTATCAGCATTTCAGATTGAGGATTCATGTGCGTACCTATTCTTGTAGTTTTGCTTGGATCTCCAAGTCGCAGCTCTATCTGCTTGTGGTCAGAAGGTTCCACTCTTCTTTTCTTATTGTCTTCCTGCTCAACACTCATGGGTATCTCCAATTGCCCACCCGCTTCCATTCTTATGCTCTTCCATTTCTTTTGCTTACCTTCCATATGCTTAGGTTTCGTCAAAGACATATTGTAGCACACGCAGGTTGTTTTTTGGTCACCACACACCTCACAAATTGCTGTCTTGGTCAGGAACTTCATCTTTATGTGAAAGGTCGATACTATAGCTTAAAAATGGTTAAGACTTGGTCAACCTAACACAACATTATAAGCAAACAAGCAATCCACCACCAAGTACTTCAATATAATCATTCTCCTCTTTGGTTCAACTCCCAAAGAGGTAGAGAGGTCTATAGTTCCCAATGGCACGACCTCAAATCCACCGAATCCCACCAAGGGTGTGTTGATTGGCCATATGGTCATGACATCCAAATCCATCTTCTTTAGTGTGCTCTTGAATATGATATCAACCAAACTACCATTATCCACCAATACCTTCTATACTAAAAAATTTTCAATGTCGACTGTGATCACCATAGGATTGTCGTGTGGGTAAACCACTTCCTCTAGGTAGTTGTGGTCGAAGGTTATGGGCTTATATCTTTTTCTAGGACGAAGACATGTGAGCTTCTTCGATCTACTCGGGCATACTTTTTCCTAGCACTGCGCGAGTCCCCACCTATGGGATCGCCAACTATCATATTTATCACACTTTTCTTAGGGAGGTTGTCCTTGTCATTCGGACCATGTCCCTTCTCGACATTCTGATGCCTCTCGTACATATAACTCCTATGGGGGCTTCGTGACCTACTCCTGTAGTGACCATTGTATTGTTCCCAACCTTGAGACCTTTCCTTGGAACCTCAATGAGAATGTTGCACAAACTCTTTCAGGTATGCTTGTTTTTTCTACCTTTCAATCTCATCCCTTTGGTAGTGACAGTCCTCCGTATCATGTCCTTTATCTCGGTGAAAGGCACAATATTATTTTGAATTTCTTTTATTGGGTGTATCTTGCTGCTTAGCTAGCCACCTTATGATGTCTGATGAGACGATAGCGAACATAGACTTGATTCTAATGGTATGTAGGGGTGTGTAATGATCAAATCTTGGTCGGAGTGGAGACATCCGGTGATCTTTTTCAGACTGAGGTTTGCATGTTTCCTCCTTCTTCTACAGCCTAGCTTCCGCGGCGGCTTTCGACCACTCCTCGTCCTTCATCATGTTCATCTCCTCCTGTGTATATATCTCTCTGCCACCGTTCTCTCGCCAAGGCCGAGGCTAAAGGACCTTTCTTAAAGCCATGGATTAGGATGCTGACCATCATGTCCACATTGAGGTTAGGAACCTCCAGCACCTTATTGTTAAAGCAGCTCATGAAAGCACGCAATGTCTCATCCTCCTTCTGCCTTATGGTGAACAAATAGGTAGCTGGCCTTCTAGACTTCTTGCTAGCAAAGTGGTACAAAAACTTTCAGCATAGCTGGTCATACTTCACCACTGTGCCCGGTGCTAATGAGGTAAACCATTCTTGCGCCCAACCATATAAAGTGGTAATAAACACTCTGCAATTGATTGCATCAGATAACCCGTGCAGCCGCATCACATGCTCGAACGCCGTCCGGTGTTCCTAAGGATCAGAATTCCCTTCGTATCTCGGGAGGTCGGGTGTCTTAAACCCCATGGGCATCGTTTCTATTAAGATTTTTGTGTTGAAATGAGAGCCTCTCTTTTGCAGAGTGGATCCTTGTTGCTCTTTCTTTTTGATCTCCTTCAACTTTCTACTCAGCTGCTCTACCTGATCACTAATTTCTTGCACCTCTATACATGTTTGACCCTTAGAGTATCTTTCTACCAACTTTTCTCTTTTATTCATTTGCATGCTTGTGGTTTCTTCCTCTACTCGTTTTTAGTAACTTTTATTCTCTCCAGAATCTTCCCCACTTCCTACTACCTAGATCCTCATATCCCGATCAGAGTGTCATTTCCAAAATAGCTGCCTTGGGAAGGGGGGTTGTGGGATCATCGTCGTTTTTTTCCAACCTCCCGTCAATGACTTTATTAGTAACTGCTTCAATCAAGGTTTGTAACTCGGATTGCGTGATCCATATCACCGGCTCAGATCAGGTTACATGAGGCAATTGTTGTAGGGAAGGTGAGCTAGTCCAGATCTTCGGTGTCTCCACATTCTTACTAGGTGTTACTGCCATGAGCTCTGCTCAACCCAGCATGTAAAACACTCAAATCGCTTTCCCACAAACGGTGCCTACTGATGTTGCAGGAAATGACAACTAGTATATTTATTATTGGTCAAGAGGTCGACCAAAGATGGGAGCTCGGGTGAGCATTTACTGGGTTAAGGGGTAAAGTTCAGCATGGGGTCTACAAGTCATGAGGTAGGGATATTCTGTATTCAGATGGGTATTAAATGCCATTCATTGGGCCTTTGGCAATAAATGAGAAGGTATTTATAAGTGACAGTTCAGCTGGCAAGACATTATTTGGGGCACGTGTCCTCTTTTCCAGACGTACATGTGGCAGCGATGGAGGGTTAAGATTTGTTCGGGTTACAAATACAGATCGGGTGGTCGGGTCGACCCACTTGCTAAAAGACGCAGATCTTGGGGTGTTTTTTAGGAAATTGGCTAAAGCGAGGGGCATTTTAGTCTTTTGGAAAATCCTTCCATATCAGTACAATTCTATATTTTTGGTTGTAGAACTTCTTTCCCTAATTAGGATAATAAAATAATATTTTTTTAATTAATTTAAAGTTCATTTCGTAGAAAAATTTCAATATTTTTTTGATAACACATTTTTATATTATTTTGTTTTGTTTTTATTTTAAATTAATTAGATACTTTTCTAATCTATTTAAATATTTTATCAATGCTATTATGTTATTATTTCCTCAATATTTATTTAAAATTAAAGTTCTTATGGCCAACTTAGGATTGTAATTTTTATATTTAAAAACATTAGCATGTAGTACTTTTTTATTTCAATTAATTATATTTTATATATTTATTTTCTATACTAATTACAAATATTTCTGTATGTTCATATAAAAATTTATCTTTGATATTGAATTTTTATTTTACTATTATTTTAATTGTAGCTCTCTCGATTTATCTAGATAAAAAATTATATATATATATATATTATATTTGAGTAATGTACTTTGAATAATGTGATGTTATGAAATATTTAAAAATATTATAATTTTATTAAGTTATTAAAATTATTTCAATTTTCTTATCAAATGAATGAAGAAATACTATATATTTTTCTATAAAATATTCATTATTAGCACTTGATTTACCCATTTCTAATTATGTACACATAAGAAAGAGTTTTTTATTTTTTGTATATAATATCTTGTGCTTTGATAAGTTTATTTTGATTGGTTGAACTTTAGTTATTATAATATTTTATAAGAAAATCATTTTATTTCTCTTCAATAAAAAGATTATTTATAAAAAATTATGTGTATACAGCTAAAAATCATAATTTCATTGCTAAGTAAATACTTTTTCACAATTTATATATATCTCATATTTAGGAATTTATATTCACTTTGATAATATTAATTATAAAAAATTAAATGGATATACGATGTGATGAAATTATCTAATAAATATGAGCTCTAATAAATCTTAACTTATTTTTCTCATTCAAAGAGTTAGATTTTTTTTTTTTTATTTAGTTATGCATTTTTATCCAAAAAGACTTAAAATTTATTCAAAAAAAGTAGTTGATAGCTAAGTTATTTCAAAACAATGACCAATTTTTCATACTTAATAAATCTTTTATATTTATATAGATATAATCCCTTTATTTTTAGTTGAAGTAATAGAATATTCAATTATTTTTGACAAAAAAATTATTAAATATATAAAAAAATATTCAATCATTTGATCAAATAAATTCTTTTATTTCTTAATTAAATTAATTATTTTCTAGACAACTTAGAATCTACATATATATATAGATAGATAGATAGATAGATAGATAGATAGATAGATAGATAGATAGATAGATTATAGATATATAGTATATAACTTTTACATAATTTATATTAAATATACTTCAAAAGTAAAATTAAAATACTTAACAATCATAATTATCACTTAATATTTGACTTATTTAAAAAAGTTTACAACTTATTTATTCCTTGTGAAAGAGATAAACAAATATTTATGTAAAATATAAAGAGTCAGGAGTTTGAGAAATGAATTATTATAAATTAATTGATATATAAATCCTCAATTTATCAAAGTCTTTAAAATTAAAATTTTTTTTTAGATATGTAAAATAATTTTAGATAAAACTATATGTATAGAATATAATAATTTTATTGAAGAACTTATTTCAAATATAAATAGTTACTTTATACAACAAATATAAACGCTGAACTTTATTTTTATATTATTAATTTAATCATTTTAGATTTTTAGTAATATAATAATATTGGAGAATTTATTTTCAATTATTTGAAATAAATTCTTTTATATGGAACATATATATATATAGTTGACAGTTAAAAATTTTCAAAAGTTTGATAAATGACTACTTAAATAGCAAATGATATTAATTTTTATATTTTTAATATATTTAATTACTCTATTTTATAATTATATAGCATATATTTATTTTAATATTTTTTCTTATAATAATTCATAAAAATATTTTTACATGAACTAATGATGCGAGATAAAAAGTTTGACTGAAAGTAAGTATCAATTTAATTATTTCTACATTTTTATGTACTTATAAAAGAAACCTATTAGAGATTGATATTTTATTTTGAATTGAATATTATAAATTTACTTATTATAATATTCATGATCATAATATATGTTAATTGGTAATTTTAAAAATAATAAAATACATGCATACATAAATAAAAATAAATAAATTTTACTTATCAGAGTTATATGAAAAATTAAGAGATATTTTAGCTTATAAGTTATTTTCATAGATAAAGTACAAATTAAATAGGTTATATATATTTATTCTAACAAAAAATATTTAACATTTAAAATTCTCAAATGTCAAGAAAATGTAACAGTAACTTCCAAATTATTAAGAAATCATACAAAAAGCCTTCATATTTAAAAAAAATAATTATTTTCTTATTTATCATATCAATATATATATAAGTATAAATATATATATAACTTAAAAGTTGTATTTAGTAAAATATTTTGTGCTATTTTTATTTTCTTAATTCTTTTATTTATTGTTTTTAAATTTTATCATTTTA
This sequence comes from Jacaranda mimosifolia, assembly GCA_018894105.1. Classification (NCBI taxonomy): domain Eukaryota; kingdom Viridiplantae; phylum Streptophyta; class Magnoliopsida; order Lamiales; family Bignoniaceae; genus Jacaranda; species Jacaranda mimosifolia. Next base: position 33,668,574 of record CM032120.1, on the reverse strand, counting down.
TAAATTTCTATATAATTTATAAACTTAGAGCCTGCAATTCTTAATATTCTATAACTTATTTAAGTATAAAAATATAATATTTTTAATTAAAATATTTATATTATTTTATTTTATTAGTAATAGATTTTCTTTCGTTAAATTCTAAAAATAATTACAATTCATGTTTTAATCACCTGAAATAAAATAAATATTATTATAAAATAAATCATTTCAATCTTAATTACGATTAAAAGCACATGCTAGTGAGTGTATATATATATATATATATAGCCATTTTCAGTTATGAGAATCATAATGAACTTGGAATTTTGGGTCTTGCTTTTCAATTGATGGCACTTTAGTGAAAAGAGTTATTTTTCATGAGGTTATTTTTTTCTTTTTATTTGCACAAATACGTACATTAAAGATTTGTTAAATTTTGATTTTTAAATTTTATATTAATAAGTTGTAGACTTGGGTCACGTTTGATAGGCTATATTACACCCAATTGTGACTGTCAATAGAGGCTAATCCTTTGTTTGATAACTGATATTACCAAAGTGGGCCCACTCGAATTTTTTTAAGGGCCTGGCACTGTTCAGCAGACTAACATCTACTCTTGGGGGTGCAATTAATCAATCGCACCCCCTCCTATGGATTTTCATAGGTCAAAAGTTCAATTTGGCCCTCGGATGTTGTGAGTCATTTTTCATTTATGCCCTTCAAAAAAATCCTTCTGTACCACGCACGAAAAAGGGAAGCGTTGTCTTCACAAACCTAATTTCCTTCTCTCAGCAAAGAAAAGGAACCCTAACCAGTTGCAGCGACTCACTCAATCACTCACAAGTTCCGCATTGATTTTCAAGTCTCCTCTCATTACTATTGTAGATTTCTTTTGGGTGAGTCATATCTAATCCAGTTTGTATTTCCATTGTAGGCTTTTGTATCATATCAAAGCTGGAATGGACAACCTAGTTTCGGAGTGACTCGTTCAGTGCACGTAACAAGATAGAGACAGGATTCTAAAATCTACTTCGGTGCTTGTTGTGAAAGAGGTATCGATCCCGCCCAATTGCTGTTGTTTTTAGTGTTTTCACCATTAGTGGTTCCCATTTGCCAATCCTATATCTCCCATTTGATAATATTTGAAGTTGTATTTTGTTTTTTGACAAAAAATGGACGATTGTGCTTTGCACCTCCTTCTTTGTGGATTGAGTAGCTTCATGGGGTGTTGACGGTGAAGACCCATCAGAAAAATTGTTCCAAGAAAGGCTTATCTGGCAAGTAACAAACCCATGTTCTCCTCTCGATATTATTGTGGATTTTAATTTTTTCTTGCCATGGGATTGAGAGTGAAATTTTGTGCACTGTTGAATTTTTTTGTTGTTCAAAAGGGACAAATGTTTTAATATCTGAAATTGAAACGTTTGAAATGAGGAAGCAAGTTTGCAATTTGTTTTAATGGATGGGTGGTGGGAGGGGGGAGGGGGAGGGATGAATAAGGAGAAATTGTTAGGAGTGCAATTTGTGTTTTTCGTCTATCAAGTTGAGTTAAGAAGATCAATTTAACAAAGGATCCATGTGCGGCAGCATGATTAAGCAAAACCAAACGTGGCCTAATGAGATTTATCACATTTCTTTTCTGCAAGCAAATGCTAATGACACTTTCATGTAATCTAATCTTTTTTCCTAAGGCCTGACATTTAGGGTTGGCAATTTGGGTGGGTCAGGTGGGTTCAGGTTGGGTTGAAGTATGTATATAACATTAATTTCCTCAATCCTAATCCAAACCAACCTGATGAAAACCTTTAAATGATCAACCCTAACCCAACCTGAATTGTATCAGCTCAAGTTTGGGTCAACCTGATTTTTACTAGGTTAACTTATCAACTCAAATCCACCCAATCCAACCTATCAATCTGATTTGAAATAATTATTTCAAGCATTTGTTTTAATTTTTAGAAATTCTTTTGGCATTTTTATTTTTTAATTTTATTTATTCTTAATTATTAATAAATTAAAATAGAAGTAAATAATCCTCATCATAAATTCACGACAGCAGCTCTTTAAAAAAAATAAATAAATAACTGAACCATATAATATATTGATTTTAAGACTTTTTGTTCCATTCATTTTGTAATATCTATCAACATTATAAAAAATATTCAAATCAAAAAATAACTTATTTTTAAAAATAGTGTACTTTTTCAAGCTTTATTCACCCACTTTCTTTAATTTTTTGTATTTTTTGTATCAATCAAATTGTTTCTTTTAACTTCTTAAAATGACATTAGTTCTTTATTTTATATTGATTCAATTAAGCATCGCATAAATCAATAAAAATATATCGTCAAGCAAATAAGTAAACAAGTATTTTAATTGGACACATAATTTATCATAAAAACTTGCTTGAGTCTTTTGAATTTTTTATAACCTCTCAATAGAAAGAATTCCTGTCTATTTATATATGCAAAATCTTGCATTGCATAAGGTGTAAGAAAATTTTGTAGGACAATTCAATAATCAAAGCAGTGTTTTGTCAACTCTTTGCAGAATAACTTTCATGTCCGTTTGGATACCAGAAAATAACCATTAAAAATAGTATAAAATTATAATCATCCACCGCATATGTTTGAGAAAATAAATAAGCCCGAAAAATACCAAAGTAGTAATTTTAATATTGCTAAAGTTCAAATTTTCAAGTTTTATTTTGTTATTTTATATTTTTACTCCTAAAAAATTTAAATTTTATTTGTTTAATTCGAGTTGGGTCGAGTTGGTTCAGGTGGGCTCGGGTTGTCGTGCGACCTAAAATCAAATTTTGGGTTGTTCGTGTGACCTGAAATTCAACCCAACCCAACCCAACCCATTTTCTTCGGGTTCTTATTCGTGTCGATCTTATTGGACCCTAAAAATGAGTCGACCCAAACCCAATTGTATTGCCACCCTAATCTGACATTAATGTTTTTGTTAGTACTAATCTTTCTTCCTAGTTAGTACTAATTTGGGATACTGATCACATTCAGTTCTTGAATAGTTTTTTGGGAACAAAGTTGTGGCTCCTTTTATGGATTATTGCTGTATCAAATTGCTAAGTTGCTCAAGGAATTGCGCTAAGTTGCTCTTATGCTTCTTGCTACAGTAGACTCCTGTTGGTTAGAATGGTGGTGATGAGGTGCTATAATTTTTTCAAATGATATTAGATGCTGAATTCGGAAAAGAACAGATTCGATGGCTTCATAAATTAGCTACCAGAAGTTGGTGGAATTGATTTTTCCTGGATTGAAATAGTTGATCTTTTGACAAGTATTGGTGCAAATTTTGATCTGGATTGAACTACTCAGTTAGCACATTGTTGCTTGCAACTGGGTGTGCATGCTATCCAATGAAGGGTGCAGATTTATTTGCTAGAAATGGCTGGAATGAGGACTCCATCCTTGGTTAGATTTGGAAAATTGATGGAAATGGACTTCAAAATGCTAGAATTTAACTTCAGAGTAGCCTTACTACTCCTAAAACGTTTCCACTTGATGTTATTGCTTTTGGACTATCAATATACAAGTCCGCATGGGTGGTTTAAGGAAATCATAGCAATTAAGATAATATATATATATATATATATTTTTTTTTTTTCTTGCTTCAATTGGTTTTCATGTTGCATTAGGGACAATACAAAATCTAGGAGTGCCTTTGTATTAATTTGATCTTAGAGCAAGCTTAGAATACTGTTAAATTAGTGATAATGAACTTTCTGAAGCTGTATAGTCCATCGTCATTAACTTCCTCCTGATTTTATGTGCATCTACATTTATATCTGAAACAGAGAAACTACACAAAGGTGCTCCCTTCACTTTTAATTTTAATGAGTAATTACCAGCTTTTGATTTCTAGATTTTTTTCTCTACCATTTCTTTGTAAATGGGTAAGGTACCAACCCATTTAAGTCCTTGCAGAAATATTCATTCAAAGTCTATCTAAGTTTAGAAAGAGATAATTCAAATATTTTTTTCTTATTTTACTAATGATTTGAAAAATACTATAATATATAAAGGCATGCCAACAAATCTGCTGCAAAGACTCGCACACGTGACTGCATTAATAGTTTTTTATAAAATCCCATTCATCTAATATTCACGTGAATACTATTAATTAATTATTAAAATCAAACTGGTAACTATTTTGCAAAAGAATAGTCTTTTTTTTTTTTTAAATTATTTTTGGCTTGCTTTAATATTATTCAAGAATAACTAATTTTCAAATATAATCATTATAATTGCATATTTTATGAATTAAAAGAAAAAAATAATTAGAATTATTCTTCAAATGAATGATAACTCCAATATCAAAATCAACCAAGTGGCTTGCATTTTTTATACCAATAAATAAAAAATGTCTAATTACCAAGGACTAAATAGCCATAAAAAAATAAGTAAACTCTATCAAATACCCAATTATTACCACTCTTACAATCTCAACTATTATCCAATCTCTAAATTAAACTTGACCTTGTAGTTTAAGACAAATTAAAATAAACCGACATTGGGTAAGATGCAGTTTAAAGAAAACACTGGGGGCCTTATCGTAATTAAGAAAACCCAGTCGGTATAAAATAACTCATACCCAGTCGCGATGTCCCCAAAATTGTCACCTTAGCCCACAAAACCAAAACCCTAGGGTAATTTTGTTTCTCCTTTCTGTGAGCCTGTGAATTTTGAACGCGATGGCGGTGGAGACGGCGACGCAACCAAGCAAACTACGGTGGGGAGAGCTGGAGGAGGACGATGGAGAGGATTTGGATTTTCTTCTGCCGCCGAAGCAGGTGATTGGACCCGACGAGAACGGGATAAAGAAGGTGGTAGAATACAAGTTCAACGACGAGGGAAACAAGGTAAAGATCACCACAACCACTCGCATCCGCAAGCTCGCCAACGCCCGACTCAGCAAACGTGCCGTCGAGCGCCGCTCGTGGCCCAAGTTCGGCGATGCTGTCCACGAGGACGTTGGCAGCCGCCTCACGATGGTCTCCACGGAAGAGATCCTCCTTGAGCGCCCACGCGCCCCTGGTAAACGCTCCACTATCACCATATATATACGCATATATATATATATACACACGCCAATTTTTATAAAAATTATATATATATATATATCCGATGCATAAACCTGCTTATCCTTTTTCGTTATCACAGTTGGTCTTTTCTGATGTATTGTTGAAGAAAAGTTCTTTTTATTTATAGATCTTGGTTGCAATTCAACTGGTAGGGCGTGTTTATTGGGCTGCTTTGGTTGGCCTTTTGAGATTAAAATGATAGTGAGTTTGGATAGCAATTAGTTTTGGGGTTCCATTGTGGTTACTATAAAAAAAATTGCGGAAAAGGTATATAATTTATGGTAAAGGGGCAGTGTTGATTTAGCAATAATTTTTTTTTACTTGAAACTAAAAGTGGAAATGGGAATAAAATATATTTGGGTTTATCTATTGTCAGTTGATATTCTCCTTTCGTTTTTTGAGGGTTCCTTGAGTATGGAAGAAGAATGGGGAATGGGATCATCCGATTGTTTTTGAACAGTAGTGCCTGTTTGTCTAACTTCTAGAGTCCAGGCTGGGGTTAATGCTGTTGCTGTTTTCTCTCCCTTCTAATTGAAATTTTCGGATAATCAAAGTCATGATGAAGGAACCTGGGAATTAGCTCTTTTATTGCCTTTGGTTTTAGAAAATCTTGCTTTTGTCTCAAAGAATGGGTATGTGTAGAATGAGGATTTTTTTTTTTTTCATTAATTTTGTCTAGCCATCCATATCGAACCCACAAACTAATGTTTACAATCCTTGTGAAACCTGTCAGTGACAGCTTTGGTGCCTAAAAAGGCTGCTCTTAACTGATGTTGTGCCCAGTGAGACTTAGTCTAAGCTGATGACTAAATATTCTGTCTCCATACGCTTGTCCATTAATTTTCTCTGGCCTTGGTTCATGTTATATTTTGATTTTCTCATTTTCATTGTGACATTTTCGGTCATGTTTATGTGGATTAATGTGGACAGAAGTGTTATATTTGGAGATGTGCATTAGCATAGTATTGTATCATAGTGCTCTCAATTAGATTTTCTTCACCATTCTCTTTTATTTGTGCAGTGTCAGGTGTTGATGAAGTAAAAGTTCCTGACTATTGCTAGTAGAAAACTATTTGATGTGTTATTTTGACCTGTTGGAAGATATATTTTGGAGTTAAATATAATAACATCAATCAACCATTCAGATAGTTAATAACATCAATCAACCATTCCCAAGACAATCACATTACCAAAATAAATATCCCCAAACAGTTAAAAATGACATAAAAAATGCTGAAAAATTTTAGAGAGCTTTTTTCAGTGCCTATGAGGAATAATATAGACACATAATACTAATAGTTTTCAGTTTGAAAAAAAAAAAATTTCAACATGGCCTACAAACCATTTTATACAAAATCACAAGAAGTATTACTAGTTATATTAGACCCTTGTAATAATTTAACTCTCTTGCTTGATTGGTTAAAATTAAATAGACCATGTCTATATACTACCTATTATTGTTTGGACAACAAAATGGAATGAAAAAATAGAAAAAGAAAAATGAAGACTTAAAACGGGGCCCAAACTGTCATCCTTATCTACATTCATCGGCAGCAGGCAGAAGCGTTCTGCCACTCAGCCTCCAGTTCTTTTTCTTATTTCCTTGCGCCTTCTGTTTCACCTACCTTCTGGCCTTTGTTTTCAAGCTTCTGCCATCACCATTTATTATTCATCTTCACCAGAGTCTCAAATCCCATAACTGCAATGATGGACCCCAACCGACAAGTTTGTTGGTATTTTTGAGACGAAAAGCTTCATTTAGGTGCTACATAATAGATCCTGGAGGTGCTCTGTTCTAAGATTGCAGGAGAGCTTGCTCCTGCTCAACACAATTATTCTAGTCATTACTCTTATTAACTAGTTGGTCTGGTGTTCATCCTAATAAAATGCTTGGCCTGTTGCCTATTTTTCAAGTTAATGTTGTGTTCTTTACATGTGTCCTCTTTTAATGTGCCCCTATAAAATCTAACTGGTGAATTGAAAAATAGGTACCAAACAAGAGGAAACTAAGGTTGCTGGAGATCCTTTGGCTCAAATGGGGAAGGGAGGAGCTGTACTCATGGTATGTAGGACCTGCGGCAAGAAAGGTGACCACTGGACCTCAAGGTGCCCGTACAAGGATCTTGCTCAGCCGAGTGACACCTTTGATAAGCCACCAACAGAGACCACTGCCACTGCAGGTGCTACAAAGGGAGCTTATGTTCCTCCTGGCATGAGAGGAGGCAATACTGAGAGGAGTGGTACTGACATGAGACGCAGGAATGAAGAGAACTCTGTCAGGGTCACCAACCTTTCAGAAGACACAAGAGAGCCTGACTTGCTTGAGCTATTCCGTCCTTTCGGTTCTGTGAGCCGAGTTTATGTTGCTATTGATCAGAAGACTGGGATCAGCAGAGGTTTTGGTTTTGTGAACTTTGTGAACAGAGAAGATGCTGAGAGAGCTATCAACAAACTTAATGGTTATGGGTATGACAATCTCATCCTCAGAGTTGAATGGGCTGCTCCTAGGTCAAACTAGTTCCATTACATGGCGCATTGAGGCTTGAAGCACCTGGGCGACGCATGGAAGAAGTCGTCCTACTTCTGGGACATATTCCTTTGCTTTTTCGGTAGGCATGACTGTTGGGGGTTGATTCATAGTTTTGTTTAATTATGCTGGATACAAGTGTTTGTCAACTATAAAATATGAATTTGGCTGTAGAGAGGTTTTATCTTCTCATGGCTACAGTATTTAAATTTAGTAATTTACATATTTGTTTTTTGAGATATCTTTATGTGATTATGTCTGTGTATCTGATTTTGGCTGTTTATGTGTGTGTTTAAAGGTGATGAATAGAACTTAATTCTAGTCTATGGTTGTAGTTAGCCAATGCTTTGGTTTCGGTTTGGGAGGTGCAGCCAAAAATTGAGTTGATACACTCGAAGTGTAGGGTTTAGATTCCTACAAAATAAAAAAGAAGAAAGAAAGAAAATATATAATTTGGATGTGTTTTAGAAGTTGTTGTTGGTTGTCCTTAAATTTCAGCGCATTATCATCACATGTGATGTGATGTGATGTGATGTTGAATTTAGGTTCACAATTACAGACATATGGAAGTTTGATTACAAGAGCCATGAGATGATTTCAGCGCAGTATCTTTTGATTTGTTATTAGACACCAATCTTGAGACATTAAGAATCGATTTAAATTAATTGATTACTAGTATCTAGTACATAATAAGATGGACATTATTATATTAATAGATTACTAGTACATTATAAGATTGACATATGATTGAGATGCATATTCATCAAAACATACAATGACCCCTTGCCTGACTTGCAAAAGAATCATGAGCGATGATTAACCAAAATCTTAGAGACTGGCTGAGATGCAACCAGCTCCCCCCCCCCCCCCCCCCCCGCCCCCAACCCACCAGGATGATTTATTAGTGCCTTAGCTAGCTAGTATTGCAACCATTTCAGACAGCGTCTCTCCCATGTCATCAAATCCATCAAACAGCTCATAATCATCAGTTAATGGGTGAAATCAGCTCAACTAGCTAGTAAGTATATCTATCATCTACCTCAGTCGTTATAACCCCCCACGAAAATTGTATTCTTGGCTTTGATTTCTTGCTAGTTGCTACTCGGTGAGGATTGAGGATTTCCATAACCTCTACTACATCCAATTTTTCACGTCAGTCATATAAAGTGGCGACTCTTTCCATTATTAAATCTTTCTATTCAAATAAAAAAGCCACATAATTTCATCAGCCATCACACATGACAAGACAGATGCCTTGCCAGCAATCAACTCAACTCCTGAGCTAGAAATAGAATTAGAAGAGCCACTACACTACAGTCTACAAATCACTAACTTGTTAAAATATGGACTTGTCTAAGTTGACATGATCTCAACTTTCGATATTAAATACCTGGAACAGACATAAATAATAAGACGAGTTTTTCAAAAGTATATATACTAAAAAGTCTCTTGCAACGGGAAACCGAAACAGGACTAGAACACAAAGAAAGGCGTTACAGATTTAGTGGAATGAAATTTTTTATTGAAATAAGTTGTTAGATCTTTCAGCTTATAAAAGTTCACTTTTGGATTTTATTTCCAAAAAAATTAAAAAGAAAAAAGAAAAGAAGAAGGGACGGTTATTTAAAAGTACCAAAAACACTTTCAAATTTTATGATCAGTCCCCACTTGATTTTTGTTAGAAGAAACTCCCTAGTTTTGTTAAAATTTTAGAAATTACTCCCTACTCACTTGATTTGACAAAAATGCCCTTAAGTATAATATTTTTCATTCATTTTTTCTCACTACTTCTTCATCCAAACAAGCAAACAGTAAACCTTATCATACGCTCATTACCAGAAACAAAAAGAACAGAAAAAAGGCAACAAGCTCCATGGCGGGAACGAGAATAACGTCAAAGCCAAAAACCATCAACCCGGCAGCTGCATTGTCTTCTTCTCTTTTTATTTTCATCATTTTCGGGTTTCATCTTCTTATCAGTTTCTTCTCAGTTGCTTCTAAGTTTCTTATATTTTTCCGACAATGTCAACCAATAGTGAAGCAAGTGTGTTCAATCAAGTGTTGGGGAGTTGCCGCTACAAAGACCAGCTCCATATAATGTCAATTAAGGATAGTATGACTTTAATGGATATGTACATTAATCTCGCAAGAAAATGGAGTGAAATTAACGTCGAGCACTTGAGTTTGCAATATATAGTTTCACATCAAAGATTGTATGTGAGTTTAACTGATGACGATGATGTCATAAATATGGTTTTACTACATTTGACATTGAAAATGAATATTGTTGACATCCTAATAAACCGAAAGGATGAATCAAGCAGCAGAGAAAAGAAGAACAGTGATGTTTTAAGGTAATACTTCTACAGAATCTAAATTGTACTGCAGTTTGTAAAGTTTTGTACTTGAAGTGTTCTGAAATTGCACTCTGTTTATTTGAAAATCTTTCTGTACTTGGAGTATTCTACATTATACTTCATTGCAATTAACATTGTACTTCATCTCACAAAAATTATACTCTATTATGTAAATTTTATACTTTAAGTGTTTTACTAATGGATTATCTAAACTTGTATTGCAACTTGTAGCGGTTTTTACTTGAAGTGTTCCCAAATTGTATGTAATCCATATAAAATTATACTTTCGATTTTCTGAAATTATACTTCATTTTACCAAAACTGTACTGAAGTTGCTAGGGTTTTATACTTCAATTGTTTGGAAATTGTACTTCATTTTATACAAATTTGTACTCCAGTTATCTGAAATTGTACTTCATTTCATTAAAATTGTACTCTATTATTTAAGATTTATACTTCAAAGTGTTCTACTAATTGATTATCCAAAGTTATACTGCTATTGCTAGCGGTTTATACCTGAAGTGTTCAAAAATTGTACTTCTTTTTATCTAAAATTGTACTTCAATTTTTTGAGATTATACTTTATTTTACAAAATATTTACTCTATTTATTGAAGGTTTATACTTTAAGTGTTATATTTATCGATTATCCAAAATATACTACAGTTGCTAGGGCTTTATACTTCAAGAGTTTCAAATTATACTTCACTTTATCTAAATTTGTACTTTTATTTTTTGAAATTATTCTTTCTTTTGTACTTCATTTTACAGAAACCTATACTCTATTCATTGAAGTTCTATACTTCAAGTGTTCATAAATTGTACTTCATTTTATCTAAACTTGTATTTCAATTATCTAAATCTATTATTTGACTTTCAAGTTTTCTACTAATAAATTATCCAATTTGTACTGCAATTGCTAAGGTTTTATACTTCAAGTGTTCTGAAATTGTTCTTCACTTTATCAAAAATTGTACTTCTGTTTTTTAAAATTATACTTCCTTTTACTTAAATCTATGCTCTCATCATTGAAGTTCTATACTTCAAGTGTCCGAAATTGTACTTCATTTTATCTGAACTTGTACTTCAATTATCTGAATCTATTATTTAATTTTGAAGCGTCTACTAATGGATTATCCAAAAATTATATTGCAATAGCTAAGGTTTTATACTTCAAGTGTTCTGAAATTGTAATTCATTTTATCTGAAATTGTAATTCATTTTATCTAAAATTGTACTTTGGTTTTTTGAAGTTATACTTCAATTTTTGAAGTTCTATACTTGAAATTATACTTCATTTTACCCAAACTTGTACTCCATTCATGAAGTTCTATACTTCAAATTGTACTTCACTTTGTCTAAAATTGTACTTCTATTATCTGAACTTATTATTTAATTTTGAAGCGTCTACTAATGGATTATCCAAAAATTATACTGCAATAGCTAAGGTTTTATACTTCAAGTGTTCTGAAATTGTACTTCACTTTATCTAAAATTGTACTTCGATTTTTTGAAGTTATACTTCAATTTTTACATAATTTCACCTAAATCTATATTCTTTTCATTGAAGTTCTATACTTCAGGTGTTTTGAAATTGTACTTCACTTCTTTTACTTCTATTTCTTAAAATTATTCTTCATTTTATACATCATTTTAACTAAATCTGTACTCTTTTCATTGAAGTTCTGTACTTCAGGCATTCTCAAATTGTACTTCATTTTATCTTAACTTGTACTTCAGTTATCTGAATCTCTTATTTAACTTTCAAGTGTTCTACTAATGGAATATCCAACAATTATACTGCAATTGTTAAGGTTTTATACTTCATGCGTTTTGAAATTGTACTTCCTTTTATATAAAATTATACTTAAGCTTTTACGTAAAATTGCTCTCCATTATTTAAGTTTATAAAGTTCTATTAATTTTGCACTTCATTTTACCTAAAGTTCTATATTTAAAGTGCTTTACTTATTGATTATCAAAAATTGTACTGCAATTGCTTGTGTGTTATACTTTTGTTGTTCTAAAATTGTACTTCGTTTATTTGAAATTATACCACAATGCTGAATTATTCTACATACTGTACTTTATTTTACCTAAAATTGTACTTCATTTGTCAACCTCAAGGGATGCAGTCGAGGAGGAAATTGGTTCGACCAATGCATCGCACAATGAATTGGCTTTAATTAGCAACTCAATTGATGCATGGAGGAATTGCATATATAGAGAGAGTCAAACATTCAAGGATGCTCAGGAGTTCATAATTATGCTTAAGAATTATACAGTATCTACTTTGCGGTCATTTAAATACAAGAAAAATGACAACAAAAAAATCATAGCAATTTGCAGTGATGAAAATTGAAAATGGAGAATCTATGCATCAAGTCATGAGGCTGATAAATTATTTGGCATTCAAAAATGCAATCTAGAGCACACATGTGGTGAGGCTAATCTTCGGACAATGGGACATCCTAAAGCTGATTCCGCTTGAGTTGCTAACGTAGTGAAGGATAAGTTGAGATCAGAGCCATGTTATCGACCCTCTACCATATTGAAAGATATCCACACAGAATATGGTGTGGAAGTTAGGTACCATAAAGCATGGATGGGTAAGGAATTAGCTATGCATGACATCCATGGAGCTGAGAAGGGATCTTATGATAAGTTGAGGTGGTACTGTGATGCTGTGAAGAGGACAAACCCTAGAAGTATTGCAGACTGTGAGATTGACTCAATCAGTCGAAAATTTTGTCGGCTATTTATATGTTTCAGTGCCTGCCTTCTTGGTTTTCTCAGGGGATGCAGGCCGTTGATATTCTTGGACGGCACCCATATTAAAAATAAATACAAAGGAGTCTTACTTAGCACTGTCAGTAAGGATGCTAATGATGACTTATTCACGTTAGCATATGCAGTTGTTGACTCTGAAAATGATATTAATTGGCAGTGGTTTTGCTTTAAGCTAAGAAGTGTCTTAGATTCTGAATATTTGTCTGGCTTATCAAGGTTTACTTTCTTCTCCGATCGACATCCAGCTCTTCTTAAGGCCCTCCCCATGATATTTCCCGGTAGCCACCATGCATATTGCTTGAGACACTTAGTGGATAACTTTAAGAAACAAGTAAGTGTACTTTATCTTTGTTTGTGAGACAATTATGTGAAATAAACTCTAATTCATAACATTTAGCACATTACTGTTCTATTATTTTAAATTCAGGTATTAAGGAAGTACCCTCTATATAACAAGAAACATTGGTGTTCTATTTTTATGAAAGCTGCATATGCGCCTACAAGGCAGGAGTATACCCGACATATAGACAACATCTTAGAGTCAATGCCGCTTGCCAGAGAATTTATTATGCAGTTTGACCCACCATGTTGGGCAAATTCCTTATTCAGTGAAGATCGATGGGGGGTAATAAACAATAATCAAGCGGAAAGTTGGAATAATTGGGTTAAACCAGCTCGATTTATGCCAGTTGCAGCCATGGTTGATCACATACGCATGCAAATAATGGTTATGATGCATGATAGACGCGAAGAATCTCATAAGATGGTTGGTCAATTATGTCCCAAGCAAGAGAAGAAGTTAGCAATCAATCATATGCGTTCTCGTAACTTAAAAGTTCTCATGTCTAGCGGTTGGACCTTTGAGGTGATTGAGCAAGATAAATCATATGCTGTAGATTTACATAGCAGGGTTTGTTCGTGCAGAGCATGGCAGATTGATAAAATACCATGCAGACATGCTTGTGCTTGTATCGAGTCAAAGTCACTTTCACCGTATGACTTCACCACTCAATACTACCAAGTTGAGATGTATCAACAAGTATACCAAGCAGTGATAAACCCTATTCCTACATTTGATATGCATCTGTTCCCTCTAGATGATGATGATGTCATTTATGCACCTGATTGCCGATCTCAGCCTGAGTGTAGAAGGACACAGAGGATTCCATCACAGATTGAGAAACGTGTAATTAAGTGTAAAAGGTGTGGTAGAACAGGGCATAATCGTCGAACTTGCAAAGAATCAGTAAACTAGTTAAATTTTGTACCTCAATCTGGGATAATTGTACTTGATTTCTTCACATTTTCACCTCACTTGGGCAATGAGGCAGGTGATTTAGCATGAAATTAGCATTCTTGCATGTTGTCCGAGATATAGTTAAAATTTATACCTCAATCTGGGATAATTGTACTTGATTTCTTCACATTTGGACCTCACAATGAGGCAGGTGATTTAGCGTGAAATTAGCATTCTTGCATGTTGTCCGAGACATAGTTAAATTTTGTACCTCAATTTGGGATAATTGTACTTGATTTCTTCATATTTGCACCTCACTTGGGCAATAAGGCAGGTGATTTAGTGTGAAATTAGCATTCTTGCATGTTGTCTGAAACATAGTTAAATTTTGTACCTCAATCTAGGATAATTGTACTTGATTTCTTCATATTTGCACCTCACTTGGGCAATGAGACAGGTGATTTAACATGAAATTAGCATTCTTGCATGTTGTCCGAGACAAAGTTAAATTTTGTACCTCAATCTGGGATAATTGTACTTGATTTCGTCTCATTTGTACCTGACTTGGGCAATAAGGCAGGTGATTTAGTGTGAAATTAGCATTCTTGCATGTTGTCCGAGACATAGTTAAATTTTGTACCTTAATTTGGGATAATTGTCCTTGATTTCTTCATATTTGCACCTCACTTGGGCAATAAGACAAGTGATTTAACGTGAAATTAGCATTCTTGCATGTTGTGCGAGACATAGTTAAATTTTGTACCTCAATCTGGGATAATTGTACTTGATTTCGTCACATTTGCACCTCACTTGGGCAACTTTGTACTTAATATCTTAATATTTTTACTAATATTTTTGAATTGAAATTTGTTCAAAGATTTGCTTTTTAAGTCTTGGTAATTAATAACCAAACTATTGAAGCATATGTCCAATATTTATCATATGAATAAAATAATATTAAAATTTTTAAGTTGTTAAGCACTAGTGTTCAACGGATGAATGTTATCAATCGCAGTAATGAAAGAATACTTATGCTTTCAAAGATGTAAACAAATGAGAATTTGACGATGATATCCACCCTATCACGCGTATAAATTCGTACTTCACTAGATCCGATAATCTCAAATTATTGTACTTGCCCATCATTACAATTATTGGAGAATAATTATTCAATTGCAATAAGTGTACGTCAACAAAACAAATTTTATACTTGGTTTGTTCGGAGTTTGTACTTCATTTCTCCAGAATTGTACTAAGTTTGTATTTCATTTCCCCTGAATTGTACTCAAAATTCCTGCCTTGTTTCAATTGAATTTAAGTGTTCTTCAGCGAAACACATTTTATACTTTCTTTGTTTCGGGTTTGTACTTCATTGCCCTCAAAATGCACTCAAATCCGCCGCCCAATTTCAATTGAATTGAAGTGTACTTCAATGAAGCACATTTTATACGATGTTCATTCTAAGTTTATACTTTGTTTCCCTTGAATTGTACTCAAATTCCCTGCCCTGGTTCAATTGAATTTAAGTGTTCTTCAGCGAAACACATTTTATACTTTCTTTGTTCCGGGTTTGTACTTCATTGCCCTCAAAATGCACTCAAATCCACCGCCCAGTTTCAATTGAATTGAAGTGTACTTCAACGAAACACATTTTATACTTTGTTTATTCCGAGTTTGTACTTCGTTTCCCCTTAATTGTATTCAAATTTCCTGCCCTGTTTCAATTGAATTTAAGTTATAAATAATTAATAGAAAATTACACTTACATACAAAATAATATTATAAACAAAGTATGCTTCAATTTACATATATATTTACATACAAGTGATTCAAATCTTGGCATTTTCATGACTTAATATTGTATATGCCATATTCATATGATATTTATCAATTTCAATTGTTCTAACATCCCTCAAGAACTCGGGGGTGTCTCTAGCAAAACATAGACACCACAATCCACTATACCCACTTGTTGCCTGCTTTTTTTCTACTTTATTTGTTCGTCCACACGACTCCCCAATGAAAGCTTCATGTACCGAGAATAGAATGAAGCCTACAAAAATACTGATAAGTTGTTGACTCCCTACTTTATAAAGAAATCATAGGGAAATGAAGCAAACTTACAATGGCACTAGCTATCGGTTTGTATATGGCAGCCATTATTGAATTCATGTATAAGAAAGAACGAGTCGAGGTGTCGAGGACAACCAAGAACCAATGCTGGCGCCGGAAAATCAGTAGGATTATATAACGACACTGGTTAAAACATCCACCGTGAGCTCTTCCAAATCTTTACAGGTGAAGGTGTTAAGTTTAAGCTTCAACTCCACAAATTCTTCATCCGTAATGTCCTTGATGTTGCGTCCCTCTAGTTGGTCTAATATATCACCATATGAAGTATAAAACAAATGGTTAGACTCATTGGAAACGTGAACTAAATTAAGTTAGGAAACTGCCACATACATGCGCTATTGAGGATGTAAACCACACCTTGTGGTGACAGTTCTTGCCAAAAGATGGACTACATAATATCGACATGTAGCAGTCCACTATGTCACCGGTAAGTTCTCCTCCAAATAAGAGCTCACAAAAGTTTCTTCCATCCACAAACTGTCTTGCTCCCTCCCAGACAGTCACCCTACACAATTGATAATTGTTAGTTCAAATACCAATTTATCCAACAGAAAAATAATAAGCAAATTTTGTTACCTCAAATTATCTCTTCTGACAAAGTTGTCGATGACTTCTCACTCTTCTATTGGAATAAAAGCAAGACCTCTATAATCAATCCTTCATTTATAGGGATCAGTCACTTCAGTCTTTGGGTTGGTTGGTTCATCTACCACCTGGGGTACAAAACATAGCACATAGGTAAAAAGTATCAACTATTGAAATAGAAAAGATAAGCACATGAAGTACATATATCACCAACATGGAGCACAAAACTCAAGCACATTAGGTATAAAGTATCAACTATTGAAGTAGAAAAGATAAGTACATGAAGTACAGATATCACCAACATGGAGTACAAAACTCAAGCACATTAGGTATAAAGTGTCAACTATTGAAGTAGAAAAGATAAGCATATGAAGTACATATATCACCAATATGGAGTACAAAACTCAAGCACATTATGTATAAAGTGTCAACTATTGAAGTAGAAAAGATAAGCACATGAAGTACAAATATCACCAATATGGAGTACAAAACTGAAGCACATTAGGTATAAAGTGTCAACTAATGAAATAAAAAGATAAGCACATGAAGTACAGATATCACCAACATGGAGTAAAAAACTCAAGCACATTAGGTATAAAGTGTCAACTATTGAAGTAGAAAGATAAGCACATGAAGTACAGATATCACCAACATGGAGTAAAAAACTCAAGCACATTAGGTATAAAGTGTCAACTATTGAAGTAGAAAGATAAGCACATGAAGTACAGATATCACCAACATGGAATACAAAACTTAAGTACATTAGGTATAAAGTGTCAACTATTGAAGTAGAAAAGATTAGCACATAAAGTACAGATATCACCAATATAGAGCACAAAACTCAAGCACATTAGGTATAAAGTGTCAACTATTGAAGTACAAAAGATCAGCACTTGAAGTACAAATATCGCCAACATTAAGTGCAAAAGATTAGCACATTAAGTAAAAATATCACCAACTTGGAGTACAAAAGATTAGCACATAAGTACAAGTATCACTAATATGAAGTATAAGATATCATCCATTAAGTGCAAATATCAACCAATAAAGTATAAGATATCATAAAATTTATTACAATAGACATTTTACAAATGAAATGCAAATAGCAAAAAAATAAAACATTAAGTAGTGTACAACACCTTCTTCTCTTCTTGTTCTTTGTTTTTTTGTGCACGAGGACGAGCACGATAGGTCTTTGTCACTTGTCTTGCTCTTTTAGCTGGTGTGGTGCTCGGGGGGCTGACAAAATCTGAAGATTTATATTTTGGCTTCCTGTCTTCTTGATTGCGCACATTTGTCACAATCGAGGACATGACATTTGCCACTTCAATCTCAGATTCCTCGAACTCAGCCGCTTAAATTGGTATATAATGTTCTTTCTTCAAAGGTATGGGGGAATCTAAAGGATCATGACGGTGTTTGGTTCGACTTTCTTCATCCACCATGTCTTCAGAATCATCCCCTTCTTTCTGTGCATCATGTACCAAATCAAGTCCCCCCGCATGCACATACTCACCAGCTTCCTGCTCAAGCTCCACCCCATCAGTCTCTTCCTCAGCTAGATGCTCCTCTTCACCCTACTCCTTCATTGCCATGTATTCGAATGAAGTAATTTTTTCTTTCAATGATTTAATTTCTTCACCTTTCGCTGCAATAATTGTTTCATATATTGTATGACCACAGACATGGACTTCACTGATGGTAGTACTGGAAGCCTCTGATTTCTTGATCACAATTGCTAATTCTAACTCCTCTGGAGCAAGGTTGAGGGCTACAACCTATTACAATGGAAATAATTATCAAATTCAAATTATTATACAAAAAACTAATAATTAATTATTACAATTATTACCATATATGTTGTAACTTGCTTCAATTTATTCTCTGCCTGCTCCACATTTTGTGGGAGTTTGCTATCCTTCCACCAGTAAAAGCGTGGAAACTCAAACAAACTCACTGATGAAGCCAGTAACGGGATGCGTTCATAAACCCATACCTGTCATTCATAAATCGAAAAATTATACTCACTTGAATATAAATATAATCAATGTTATTAGAAAAATGAAGCAAACACTTACCATCAAGTCGACTGTACACCCATCAATGTACTTCTTTGCTCTTTCTCCACATACTCCTAAATGGTTCCTCATATCTTGGACAAGAAAATTGTATGCAACTATGCCCCATGCATACAGACCAACTTTAGACAAATTGTCCAAGTATGGTAGGAGAAATTGTGGAGTCCAATAATTAGATGTTGGAAATAGAATACAATTAAAAACAAAAAGTGTGTACAACCTACAAAAATTATTCAAGTCCTCCACACTATCCTTATATACATATTCCTCAATTTTTTTTGTTATTTCAGATCTAGTTATATTCTGGAGCTTTCCACAAAAAAGGCGGTCAAAGGTTGAAGACTTCATCTTCAATGTTATATCAACATATTACCCCACATGTGGCAACCCTAAAACCATTGAAAATTCAGCTGTAGAAAAAGGAACCTCAACCCCTTCCGCAAAATGAAATGATAGCTTTTTTAGGTCAAACCTCATAAGTATAGCTTCAAGCCAAATGAAACTTGAACTTAACTTAGGCATATCCATGTATATATAGGAATGGGTCTTTTTCAATGCATCAAAATGTTTGGACCCCATCTTGGACTTCACAAGCTCCAATTTACTCTAAAAATATTGGGGGGAGCAACGAGAGCAGACCTCACAATGTCTTGGCTTTGCTGCGATGAGAAGAAAAAAAAAGTATATAAACAAATAATAAACTAACCCTTTTAGATAGAGTATACTAAAAACTTGAATGTTTTGTACTAAAGATGCTTCTAAAATGTACTTTAGAAACACATAATATATACTACACTTTTAGTTATTCTATACTTCAGGCTTGAATTTTTTATACTCCAGTTGCTTCTGAAATGTACTGCAGATACACAGATAATATACTAGAGTTCCATTTAATGTATACTGCAGGCTTAAAGGTTTTATACTTCAGTTGCTTCTAAAATGTACTGCAGATGCAAAGATTATATACTACATTTTCAGTTAATGTATAATGCAGGCTTGAATGTTTATATACTAAGATGCTTCTAAAATGTACTGCAGCTCTACAAATTATATATTATACTTATGCCTAAAGTGTACTGCTAGTTTGAATATTTTATACTATATTTGCTTCTAAAATGTGCTGCATCTATAGAGATTTTATACTACATTTTTGCCTAAAGTGTACTCTAGATGCTCCTCAAATGTACTGCAGCTATACAGATTATATACTATATTTTTCCTAATGTGTATTGTAAGCTTGAATGCTTTATACTAAATACATTTGTTTCTAAAATGTATTGCAGCAACACAAATTATATACTACACTTATGCCAAAGTGTACTGCCAGTTTGAATATTTTATACTATATTTGCTTTTAAAATGTACTGCAGCTCTATAGATTACTACTCTTATGCCTAAAGTGTACTGTTAGTTTAAATGTTTTATACTATATTTGCTTCTAAAATGTATTGCAGCAACACAGATTATATACTACACTTATGCCTAAGGTGTACTGCAAGTTTGAATACTTTATACTACATTTGCTTCTAAAATGTGCTGCACCTACACAGACTATATACTACACTTTTGCCTAATGTGTACTCTAGATGCTCTTCAAATGTACTGCAGCTGTACAAATTATATACTACCTTTTGCCTAATGTGTACTGCAAGCTTAAATGCTTTATACTACATACATTTGTTTCTAAAATATACTGCAGCAACACAGATTATATACACACTTATGCCTAAAGTGTACTACCGATTTGAATATTTTATACCACATTTGCTTCTAAAATATACTGCAGCTCTGCAGATTACTACTCTTATGCCTAAAGTGTAATGCCAGTTTGAATATTTTATACTACATTTGCTTCTAAAATGTACTGCAGCAACACAGATTATATACTACACTTATGCCTAAAGTGTACTGCTAGTTTGAATACTTTATACTACATTTGCTTCTAAAATGTGCTGCACCTACACATATTATATACTACACTTTTGTCTAATGTGTACTGCAGGTGCTCCTAAAATGTACTACAGCTATACATATTATATACTACATTTTTGCCTAAAGTGTACTACTAGATTGAATGCTTTATACTACATACATTTGTTTCTAAAATGTACTACAGCAACACAGATTATATACTCCACTTATGCCTAAAGTATACTGCCAGTTTGATTATATACTACATTTATGCGTAAAGTGTACTGCCAGCTTGAATGTTTTATACTACATTTGCTTCTAAAATGTACTGCAGCTCTGCAGATTACTACTCTTATGCCTAAAGTGTAATGCCA
This sequence comes from Jacaranda mimosifolia, assembly GCA_018894105.1. Lineage (NCBI taxonomy): Eukaryota > Viridiplantae > Streptophyta > Magnoliopsida > Lamiales > Bignoniaceae > Jacaranda > Jacaranda mimosifolia. The sequence continues at coordinate 33,647,494 of CM032120.1, read as the reverse complement.
GTTTGAATATTTTATACTACATTTGCTTCTAAAATGTACTGCAGCAACACAGATTATATACTACACTTATGCCTAAAGTGTACTGCCAGTTTGAATACTTTATACTACATTTGCTTCTAAAATGTGCTGCACCTACATAGATTATATACTACAATTTTGCCTAATGTGTACTGCAGGTGCTCCTAAAGTACTACAGCTATACATATTATATACTACCTTTTTGCCTAAAGTGTACTACTAGCTTGAATGCATTATACTACATATATTTGTTTCTAAAATGTACTACAGCAACACAGATTATATACTCCACTTATGCCTAAAGTGTACTGCCAGTTTGATTATATACTACATTTATGCGTAAAGTGTACTGCCAGCTTGAATGTTTTATACTACATTTGCTTCTAAAATATACTGCAGGTCTACAAATTATATTTATATACTACACTTATGCCTAAAGTGTACTGCATGTTTGAATGTTTTATACTACATTTGCTTCTAAAATGTGCTGCAGCTACACAGATTATATACTACAATTTTGTCTAATGTGTATTGCAAATGCTCCTAAAATGTACTGCACCTACACATTATATATAACAAACTTTTGCCTAATGTGTACTCCATGCTTGAATGTTTATACTACATTTGCTTCTAAAATATACTGCACCTACACAGATTATATACTATATTTTTGCCTAATGTGTACTGCAAATGCTCCTAAAATGTACTGCAGGTATACATAGTATATACTATACTACCCTTTTGCCCAATGTGTACTGCAAGTTTGAATGTTTTATACTATATTTGCTTCTAAAATGTACTGCGGTTACCCAGGTTATATAGTACACTTTTGCTAATGTGTACTGCATGTAGGGGTGGGCGTCGGGCCGGGACGACCGGGTCGGGTACCCGATGGTCCGGGATTTTGTTTTTCACTACCCGATCCCGACCCGAGTTAGTGTCGGGTACCCGGGCACCGGGAAGTCTGGCCAAATTTTGGGCCAGATTTTGATCCCAAAATGTGGCCCAAATTTTGGCCAGAAAATAAACCCACAATCTGGACAGAAATCTGTCCAGATTGTGGGTTAATTACTTCATTTTTCTGGCCAAATTTGGCCAGAAAAATGAACCTTCAAAGTTCAAAATCTGGACAGATTTCTGTCCAGATTTTGAACCTTAATTACTTCATTTTCTGGCCAAATTTGGCCAGAAAAATGAACCTTCAAAGTTCAAAATTTGGACAGATTTCTGTCCAGAATTCTGTCCAAATTTTGAACCTCACAATGTGGATTGATTTCTGTCCAGATTGTTGGTTCATTTTTTGGCCAAATTTTAGGCGAGATTTACCTTTTTTTTTTTTTTTTTTGTCCTTGTAATATAAATTGTGTTTTTGATAATATAAATTTTGAAATGTGAATTTGTTGGTACATAAAAACTAATTGAAATTAACTCAACTCTCCAACTCCAAATGAATTACAATTGACAAACACAATTTGCTATACATATTGAAGAGAAATCAAATATTCAAAATTTTAAATTGCTCAACTCCAAATTCTAAACTCTAAAGTGAAAAAAAAAAAAATTCCTCAAACCATTACACAAAGTATAATTTACAAGTTACAACACCAAGGCATTAATTTATCTTTCAACTTAACAATTCAAATTCTTAACATCAAGTATTCAAGTCATCCATTCCACTTTTCAAAGTCAACATCCTTTCAACTATCCAAAATTCAAATCACATAAACATGATAACTGATATCAAGTCATCAATATTCACAAACAATCTCTAATGCATTCCCCCATTCCGCTCAAATGCTTATGCATCAAGGATGGATGTATCGGCCCCCATTTGTGTCAGCTCTACAAATGTAGTAACAAGATTAAAAAGAAATTAATACAAAAATATAACATTAAAAAATAAAAAGAATTAAATTAGTTAAGTTACCTTGCTCAAGATTTTCTAGTTCACACAAATCTTCCTCCACATTAATTGGTTTCGAAGCCGAGCGAAACCAATCTTGGGCACAAATAAGAGCTTGAGCTACTTTAGGGGATAAGGAACTCCTAAATGCATCAAGCACACGCCCTCCAGTGCTAAAAGTAGCCTTTGAAGCAACTATGGAGAACGGCACCGCTAATATATCACGGGCCATCCTAGAAAGTATAGGAAATCGATGAGCCGACACTTTCCACCATTTCAATATGTCAAAACCATCTCCACCCTCTTCACACTCTTCTTGCAAATATTTCTCTAACTCAGTCTTCCCTTGTTTACCTTTCTTCTTATTTTTCATCTTGTCAAACTCATCAAATAGATCATATGCTCCTTCATCCTCCTCACTCAAAGTGTACCTAGCACTAGAACTTTCACCACTTGTTTTAGAACTGGGGCTTGTTGGAAGTACATGGGTATATATTCTTTGATACTCTTTGAATAAATCATCAAATCCATTTTTGACAGCTTCTTTCATGTCCTTACTAGATGGACCATCACATGTTCCAAAATTTGAATACATTTTATCAAATGTGAACTCAATGAACTCCATCTTCAAAGTAGGATCAATGATCACTGCATAATATAAAATCTTATTGATTTTTGTAATTGATCCCCAATATTTGTCATACTTTTCTTTCATTTTTTTTTTGCCATCTCCTTCAATTCAATGTCACCACTCTCCATCCACCTCGAAAGAAGCCTATCAATTGCACTTATTTCTTTGAATACGGTGTTTGATGTGACATACGAAGAGCCAGAAATTTTCAAAGTGAGATGAAAAAAATGTCCAAAAAATTTCAACAACAATTTTGCCCTTTCCCAATCAAAATGTGAAGGAACTCCATCATCAAGATCAATATTAAATGCATGATCACTGTCCTCATATGCTTCAAAGGCCTTTCTAAGAGACAAAGCGGCATCTAACATCAAATAAGTAGAGTTCCATCTAGTAGGTACATCAAGTGACAACATCTTATTTATTTCCAATTTTTCAAGTTTTGCACAATGCTTGAATTTTTTGTACCTTGCTGCAGACGCTCTTATATACCTAACAGCCCCTCTAATACGAGTAATAGCCATGCTCTCATCTTTTCCTTTTAAATCATCTTGCACAACAAGATTAACGATATGTGCAATACACCTCATGTGCATATATTTACCACCTAAAATCATACTATCTGATCGACCATCAAATTTCTTTTTCATATAAGCAATTGCACCATCATTTGATGAAGCATTATCCACAGTGACAGTAAAGATCTTATCAACACCCCAATCATTCAAGCATGCAGTAACATCCTTACCCACATCCTCACTTTTATGGCCAGAAATAGGACAAAAATTCAAAATCTTTTTCACCAAATTCCAATTATTATCAATAAAATGCACAGTAAGACACATATAATTCACTCTTTGAAGGGAGGTCCATGTGTCAGTGGTGATGCAAACCCTTTGTGCATGTGTGGCAATGAAGGACTTCAACTTGGATTTTTCATTCATGTACATCTTAAAAATGTCTCTAGTTATAGTCCTTCAGGATGGCATAGAAAATTGAGGACATGTAACTGACATAAAATGTCGAAACCCTTCTTTCTCAACTGTCCTACATGGCATCTCATCAACAATAAAACAATGGCATAATGCATCTCTAATTTTCTCTTGATCAAATTCCCATAAAACTCCTCCACTCTTTTGACCCTTTCCAATTAGTTGATAATTTAAAATCTTTTGTCTAGTTGTAACTTCATGAGGTTTCTTCTTACATGATTGATAATGCCTATCAAGCCCTTTAGTTCCATGTAAATTAGGATCCGCCCTAATACATGCTCCACAATATTTACATCTTCCCTTTTGGCATTTATCATTTTCACAAAAGAATTTAATAAAGTGTTCCCACCATGGTGACCTAGATGTAATTTCTTTTTCAACTTTTTTCTTTGGAGGTTCATTTTCCTCATCTACATTCTCATCAACAAAAGAGTCTTCGGCAGGACCCTCAAAACCTCGAGTTATAAAATCATTATCATAATTCAAGCCATACTCCAAGTCATCTAACAAATTTAATTCCTCATCAATTGGATTAGCAAAACTCACCTCCTTAGTCTTTCTTTTTGTTTTTGGATTACTACTTTCCATTTCACTTTCCAAGGGGATACGTTGATTTGGTAATTTGGATTGGATGAGTCCCTGCAATGCAATTAACAAAAAATTAATTTTTCTATACTTGTAGTTGTATGATCTTATTTTTATTATATATCAATTTAAAAAATTAATAGGTAATAAACATAAAAATTAAAAAATAAGATAACAAATTGAAAGATTAAATATTTAAATTCATTCATAAAAATAGAGGGAAAATTAAAACAAAAGCAAATCATTATCATTCATTCATATAAAAACTAAATGTCTAAATCCTCCACCCAAGTCCCAACCAATAAACTAAAAAATTAAATAATTGACAAATGCATATATAATAGATAATAATAGATCCTAATATACACGAATATACGAAAAATTTACAAGAAAAGTGAAAAATTAAAAAATCTAAATTTTATCAAGAAAACCCTAAACTAAAAGTTTTATTACATTGTAAATAATATTAAATCTTCTACCTAATACATACCTATATTGGGGGCGGTGGTGGCCGGCGGCGGCGGCAACGGGCAATGGAAAAGCTAGAGAAAATGAGGGGGAAGGGAAAGGAAAGGAAAGGAAAGGAAGGGACGGGCGGGAATGGGAAAAGAAAATAGAGGCAGAAACTTTGAGTTTCTGCCTCTGTTTTCAACTTTTAACTAAGTTGCTGCCTTTTTTCGTTTTATTTTTATTTTAATTAATTGTAAACCGGGTACCCGGTTCCCGATCAGGCCCAGATTCATTACCCGAATCCCGGCCCGATTTCAGGGGATCGGGTACCCAGTTGACCGGGTTTAATCTGTTGACTACCCGATCGGGCCGATTCGGGTACCCGAAACTCGGACCCGAATGCCCACCCCTAACTGCATGCTTGGATGTTCTATACTACAGATAACACACTACCACATTCAGATAATTTTATAGTATAATTTCACCATATAATTTCAATTAAAAAGAAGTATAAACCCCTAAAAGGTGAAGTGCAACTTTCATGCCCTTCAAGTACAAATCAGAAACTTCCTATTTCACAACAGAAATCATATATATATATATATCAAAGGGGTTCAAGTGTTTAACGACTAAAAAAGTAAAAACCCTAAACATTAGAAAATAGACAAGAAATGAGTGCAACACTGAAAAATCACGGACATTTGAAATTTCAAATGCAGAAAACATACCTTTGTTTCTTGTCATCACTTCTTTTTGTACTTTGCTTCTTGTTGCAACTGTTTTTCCTTCCATTGTCGCATAAAAATGGCAGAAATTTTGGTGTTTTTTTTTCCTCACTTTTTCTTCTTCTTCTTCTCGCGTCAATGGCAGAAGAACAGTTTCGCGCCCTTTTCTTTTGGCGCTTAGAGAAGTCGATTTCAGGCAAAAATAAAAAAAGGAAAGCGCTCTTCTTCAAGAGAGAACACATTTTCCATGTATTTTTGTTGTTTTTTCCAGCTGCAAGGGTATATAGGTCTTTCTAAAAGATATGGGGAGTGATTCCTAACTTTTGTGAAAAAGTAGGGAGTTTAGTATGTAAATATTCAAATGGGAACTGAACACTAAATTGAAAGTAGGTTTAGAAATTTTTTCTAATTAACCGAAAGAGGAAAGTGTAGGAAAAGAATTAATATTTTTGGCCCCAAAGTTGTGACATGCCAAATGGTGTGTATGTCACTTTCTCCCTCAGAAAATGGGCAGGCAGGCAGGCTGGCGGGCCTCACTCCTCAATCCTCATCCGTGTTCGATGTGCAAGTTTTTCTTCCAAAACTACAAATCCAACTGATCATGTGCACAACAATTTGGGTTGTGTGCACATTAATGGATTTTAAATTAAAAATTTTTAAATTTGTGATGAATTGACCTTATATTTAAATTGTTTCATGTTATGACAGATTTCGCATAATTGGTATTTCATTTTAAACTCTCTTTTAAATTTATTATACTAAATTTGCATAGACATAACAATTAATATACAGCCATTTGGATTCTTTTTCCCCAAATTCAAATCCCAACATAACAATATTTAATAATTTAACGAAAAATCTTGAAATTGCATAAGAAAATTACAAGCTACAGTATTCAAGGTCACATTACTAACAAATTGAGGACTCAATAATAAAACTTTAATCTAATGAATAACATCATCATCTTAATTATTCCGTAAGCAATAGGAAGGTTGTCCATTCACTTCCTCCTCTTTTCCTCTCAATCTAAAATTAAATTGGAAGGATTTTTCTTTATTTTTTTAAATAAATTCCAAAAAAAGAAGTAAAACATATTTTTTTAAGTCAATAAAACTTATTATTAAATAAGATTAAAATTTAATAAATTAATTACCAATTTAACATAACACCAAGATAAATAATAAGGCAAACAATAATTCATTTGATAAGGCAAAAAATGAAAAGGAATATCCTGCTAGGCTAGGGTTGTAAATGGATATTCAAAAATTCGTTTATCGTTCGCATTCGTATCCGCTTATACAAAATTTATCCGCGTCCGTTTAAAGCGAATATTATCCGTATTCGATTAGTATATATTTGATTATAAATGGATACTGATATGGTAAATGCATATCAAATCCGAATATATATTTATTAAATAATATATTATTTATATTTTTTAATAAAAATCTCATAATCCATATATGTATATATATAAATTATAATTGAAGAATTGAAAAAAAAAGAATAAATTTAAAAAATTATTGCAATATAGAGAAAAAATTGAAGAATAAAGTTAATCAATATAATTATTGTTGGTTGACTTTATAAGTAATATACTTAAATGCCATTATTATTATTAATAAGTACTAATAATCAATTATAAAGTCAATTATTAATTGTAATATGTTATTTGTTTGATTGCTTTTGTTTTAATGAAATTATATAGTTCCTTCTATTAATTAAAATATATATTTGTTATCGGTTCATATATTCAAGTATTTAGATATTCGTAAATGGATATCTAAATAATTATCTTCGAATATGAATATAAAATAATAATTCAAATACAAATAAATTTAATAAAATATGAATGCATATGAATAATTATAATCGAATACGGATATATCCGAATTCGACCATTATTTGACGGATACGAATTTGAAAATTATTTTCAAATATTCATCAAATCTGTATCTGTATCCGTAACTGAATATTTAAAAAGTTAAATAGATATAAATATAAAAATAGTGTATTCGATCTGTTTAATATCTGATTATACCCCTATGTTAGACAGAAAAAGTGCAAGGCAAAAAAGTTTATGAGGAAACACCTCAAGACCATGGACCGGACTGGACCTCATGATCCGCACTTTTAGGGTGAGTTGTGAGGAAAGAATGAAATCCAACTTCCGTCGTAAATTTCAATTTTTACACTAAAAAATCTCTCGACACTTTTTTCCTAACTTTTTTTACTCCATCTCCATGTTCTGCTCCCAAAAATTCTTTTCTCCCTCCACAATCTACTCATTTCTTTTTCTATATATATAAATATATCTCTATCTGCAGAATTTTCAAGACTAGTTTTTTGAGGTGAATGCTCTGCATTTCGAATAAGCCCCATCAGGCATGTTGTTTTCATTTCTATTTTCTTTTCCTTTTTTTGTTTTTCCATCTTATTTTATCTAACCTTTTGCTTTTCCTCTTTGAGATTTTGATCAATGGTCTGGCCGTTGGAAAAACGTGTCTGTGTCTTGTTAAAGCAGATTCTTTTTTTTTTTTTTTTTTGTTTTTTTTTTCTGGGATTGTTTTTTGCTGTTAGAATGAAATTATATGTTCGCTTAACTATTTTACTCCCCTGTTGTCAAAGTATTGACCTTTATTGACACTCTTGTTTTTGCTACCGCCATTTGTGATTTGGGTATGTGATTTTGTTTCTGGGTTTAATATTATATGTATTTGGTGTGAAAGAAGATATTTTTCTTGATATTTTTGATGGATTGCGATTGCCTTCATGATGGGTTTCTGAAATTTGTGTTGATGCTTGATATTTTATTCTTACAACACTTCACTTGTTACGATGTTCCCATATGTTGCTTCTTAGTGTAGCATAGTGAATTAGAGAATGGCTTGGTCTTTCATGTCTGCTTTCTTTGTGACACAGAGATATACTCCTACACGAAATTAGAGTATTAATGCTCTGCTTTTCATATTTTCAATATTACTGGCAATATATTTGACACCTCTTTAAGAGTAACAACTTTTTGAAATGTCGTTTTCAAGTTCTAGAAGTGTACTCTCTCTAATTCTTGTTTGTTTATTATTCATTTGGATCCCATCGAACTGTGGATAATATATCCTCCGACTTCATGATTCCTTCTTTCATATCTCATGTTATTCCTTCAGATTTGATCTAGATCCATAGTTAGTAGTAGCTGAAATATTCGAGACATAATTATTGTTGTTAAGGAAATATTCCGAGACATAGTTATTCTTGTGAAGGAGTCATGCTTTCGCCTTGTTTGAGAACATGATTATTTAAGGTTCAGGTTGGAACTTGTGGTGGCTGATACCCTATTTGTCAACCCCATGATTTTTCCTGAAAAAAATTCTAAGACTGAGGTTTTCTCCTTTACAGTGGATTATCTGCATTCTTCCTGTAAGAAAGCTAAATTCCTGTTTAACTGAGGAACTTGAAAGTATACATTAGAGACTGAAATGTAATGAACAACCTTACTTTCTATTTAAATGTTTGATAAATGAATACATCTTGGCAAGGTTTTGTAATATGGTTTAATTTCTGATAGACAAGATGAGTTTTTGTTTGATGCTATGAAGTAATAAGGGAAGAGCATATGTGAAAAATTATGCTTAACAGCTGTAACTTTGCTAATTATCTAAGTGCCACAAGGTCAAGATATTGCGGTAAGGGAATGAGAAACAAATTACATATGTTTATTTGGTCTGACAAAAGGACTCGTAAAAATTGTTAGAGTGCAGATATTTGCTTTGAGGCGTTGATGATTCTCTTTTGTGTTGGTATTCTGCTCAATTGTTAATGTAACTAAAATTTGTTAGATCTGTGTTACCATAGATCTGTGTTATCACTTAGTGTTAAACAGAGGGATTATTCAAGGTGAGGAATTTAGATACACATCAAGACTTTTCTAGTCTCTGCTGTCTCTCTTGTTTTGCAAATTTCCTTCTAGTTTACCGTTGATAGGCTGATTTATTGTAACAGACTAATAGTCTTGGCTGAAAAGCATCTTCCAATACTCACTTCATTTTTGTTCTGTTGCTTCATTGACAGTAATTATCGTAGGTTCTCCTCCTTGTATAATCCTGTTCTCCACCTTAAAAGTCAGCAGATATGATTCCAGAAATAGCACTTCATGTGCCTTGTCTGATATTAGTATTTGGAGCTCTTGCACAATTCAAAACTGGTTCTGGAAGTTTTTTGGTGTAGAAATGCTAATTAGTTTTATATCTTAATTTCTAGGAGTGACTTTTGTTCATTCTAGTAAATAGAAAAAATTGCGACTTGAGGAATTGTTCATCCATACATGCAGTAGGATGTTGGCAGATGGAATTTCTTTTGGCTACAAAGTATAAATTCTCTGACTTATGCTTATGTTAAACTGAACAAATGAACATGGATCTTCCTATTGGGACCTTGACATGCAATGTTATATTTGTTATATGATTTCTTGGTCAATCATTCACTAAGTTATTGGTTTCTTGTTTAATTTCTTGCATGTAAGCAGGAGTTATTTCTCAATTTTATATGCTAAAGAGCATTCTCAAGATATCTGACTTTCCTTTGGGAATGAAAATTTTGTTGCAACTTCTTAATTTATGTTCTTAATTTAACGGAGCATCTTGTTAATATTACATCATCCTGTGCAGGTTAAGACATTTTATTTTTTACCCACTTTGGACCTGGCATCTTCTTGCTCACTCTTTGATTTGGATGAAAACAATTGCAATGTGCTTCTCTCTCCTGCAATTTCCCCGAAGCAAAGTTCATTTATTAGCCAATTCCTGGTGGGAAAGCTTTTATAGGTTAGCTAGGAGTACTGGAGGCAGTTCCAGTTATAGGGTTCTTTGTTCAAACAACTATGAGCCTGAAGGAGGACTCAGCAGGAGGTGGACTAAACGAACTATAAATACAAGAACCGGAGGAAGCAATGAGGGTTTAATTAGCAATCCAAGTATCAGGCATGAGATCATTCCTGAAATAAGCAGCGAGTCGAATACTTTTAAATTAGAAACGACAAAGGCACAAAGGAGCAGAAAAGTAAGTATCAGAAAAAAGATCAATTCTGAAAGTGCAAGCAATAAATTAAATACATATAAAGTAGAAACGGCAGAAATAGAATCAGATCAGTATTACACTGACTTGGCCAAACTCGCAACAATTATTTGTTTTGATATTGAAACCACTGGGTTCGGCAGAGAAAGAGATAGGATAATTGAGATTGCATGCCAAGATCTTCGAGGGGGTGAGAACAGCACTTTTCAGACTCTAGTGAATCCAGAACGTGATGTGCCCAATGAGCAAATTCATGGGATCTCAACCCGAATGGTTAACAGATATGATGTACCCAGGTAATTTGTAAAACATTTCCTTTATCATCATAGCAAACAATGCTGCTTGGTTTAATGGTAATGGTATCTTTATCATCTAGAAGATTATATGAAAAATATTGTTATCATGGCGTGAATGATTTTTAGGCTGGTTTTTGTCATATGCTGAAATTAATTCCCTTCTACTTGGCCTAATTTTCAAGCCTCTATCTTGTTTTAAATCTTGTGTCTCCACCTGTGGTTTGTTTTTCTTTTCCTTCTGTCTCTGCGTTTCTCTCTGTATGTGATATATGTGTGTATGTGTATATATCAGCATGCTTATTTTAGCTTTCCGTCAGCTTTTCCATTCCTTTTGTATGTATCTACTTGTAATTTGATCTGAAACGTATCTCTTCATGTTCCAGTGAGTTTGACTCTGTCGGAAAGACCATATGATTCTCAATTCAGATGCACAAATCCTGTTGATTTTAGCTGGAAGAAATAAGCTTTTCTCTGAATGAACATATGCACAAGTCTTATTCTATCACGCTTTTGTAGGATGAAGGACCTTATTCCTATCTTACTGCAGTATGTCAAAAGCCGTCAGATACCTGGTGGAGTTGTGGTTTTGGTATCTCATAATGGGCGCACTTTCGATGTACCCTTTCTGAAAAAGGAATTTAGTCGCTGCTCTTATGAGATTCCTCCAGATTGGTTGTTTGCTGACACTCTTCCACTGGCTCGTGCAGTTATGAAGTCTAAAGGTTTCTCATTCATATCTCTTTTGCTTTATATATGTCCATATTGATCACATCTATACATGCATAGTAATTATTAACTTAAATGTCATTCTGTTATCAGGATCAAAGGTTCCTCCAAAGATATCACTGCAAGCCCTTCGGGAGCACTATGGCATTCCACTGATCGGGCCAGCACATAGAGCCCTATCAGATGTGCACTCACTAGCACTAATTCTCCAGAGGTTGACGTATGACCTTAAATTGCCAATATCTGGCCTGATCCAAGGGTCCTTTAAGTAGGACATCAAAGTCAATCTGATGGAGAAGAATAACTCTAGCTAGTTTCTAGGTCCTAAAATTGCTTTGTTGTAGCAGCTCCATCTCATTCTTTTAAATGACGGTGTCAGGTCCATTAAATTGTTTCAATGTAAAGTAGTTTGCAGGGCAGCAAGCATAGTTCGCGAAGTGTCTTGTCAGCCTGGACTCATTACATCCGTCTAAGTTGAATGTGGGATTAAAGCATGGTAGATAGCCGTGCTCGAAGTTGGCTGGTTGGGTGTATATACTGTTGGCAATTACATATTGATTATACTTTTTCTCATTTTGAATAATGGAACCATGTATTCTAGAATCACTTTTCACTTGAATTTGTTATAAAGTGGATATCTTCGGTACTTCTGAATGTTGAGTTTCAATTTGACAGAAAAATCGGGAAAAGGAAAATTGTAGTCAGGAAAAAATGGAGAGCTGAAGCATGAGAAATGTGAATTAAACTGCCCAAAGAATGCTTTCTTCACTTGATATAGTTTGTCAATGCTTTTTGATGGCAACAAGCCATGGTGGTTGCTGGTGTAGTCACCATCTTCCAATGGTTGAGACACATTTTTGGTTTGTTTGCAAGGGGTCTGACTGCGCAATGGTATGACTCTTGGCTATGTATGCTCTTCTTCTTCCTCTTCTTCTTCTTCTTCTTCTTCTTCTTCTTTAATTTAAAAGAGTATTAGAGATTGTTGGAATTACAGCGTGCTAGCTTAGCATGAAGGCAAATAAATGATTTAATTCATTCAGTTTTACAGAATTTCCATGCATTATAATTTTGTTTTTGCATATGAATTTTATTGAGTTATTTATCTGTTTTACACTTTCTTTTTGCTATGAAAATGGATGGTATAAATTGTAATGTGATTCAAACGTGGGGATGCAAACTGTAATATTCTGTTAAAGGGGATTAAATTCTAAACAACATTTCGCCATTATTGATCTGTTTGGTGCCCACGTAATATTATTGTCCAAATCTGAGCATAGTAATACGAACAATTTTGTTGAAAAAGAATGTAGGATAATCTAGATAGTTGAATGTGTTAGATTTTTTGATAATATTTAGTATTATTTTATAAATGAGTAACGTGTTTTTCTTTGTAATATACAATATGATCAAAATATGATCAAAAGGTAACATTATGAAAGTATTGTTAGGGAGCACACTTCAATATGATAGACTTTCACATATAAGAATATATCCATGAGGTGAATATGAGTTTCGGCCTAAAACCTTAATTTAAAGCCTATAAGTACCTGAAAGTTGGCTAAAGAGGGTATCAAATCATTTTCTCATTCGAACTATTCTCTAAAAGCAAGCGCGTTCTCAAATTAGGGACCCACAACTTTCACCCTCTAGTACGAGATTTCGAGAAATCATTGAAGTGGAGTTAATCCCACATCAATATATATTTAGAAATGATTCAAAATATATAATTAAAACATAGGTCATTGTATTAGTTCAAAGTAAAAGTATTAGTTCAAAGTAAAATAAGGTTTCATTACACAACTTTGCGAACAATAATACAAAAACAATAGAGTTTTACCTTCATAATCATGTGTCGTAGGAGGCATGTGAATGCTTCATATTCTTCAACCGTCTATGCCTCTTACATAAAATATGAGAAACCACTTGTGGGACTGGGACATCAGTAAATCAATCTTCCAGAATTTCTTTTAATGTCTTAGAAATTATTTTTCCTGAAGGCATCATCATTTTCATATTTGAGACTTATAATGCTGTAAAAAATGCTTGAATAAGTCATTTTGATTTTCCATTTGAAGTAAGTCCGTAGGAGTATGAGATATAAACAAATGATAGAACCTCTTTTTTGCTTTTAGATAATTAACAAAGGACAGAACTATAAAACTATAACACAACGAAGGTCAAAATGGCAGCCAACATCTATCTCTATATGTTTTCGACTCATTAATCTTACAATTGAGCCCTTACAAATTTCAATTTATTGCAGAAGCACACTTCTATTTACTAATTACTACCAGCCACATTGTTCTTCATAAAAATTTAAAATAAAAGTTAAAAAGTAGAAACAAAGACCAAGTTTACAAAAAATAATTAAATTTTTGGATTGAGGTCGCCAATTACCATTCCAAACTCACATAAGAGGAATCAGAAGTTTTAGTGATTTCAGAAATAGTAGCTCTATCAATTATTATAAAAAGGTTCTTGTAATTTGACCCTAATATCTTTCAATCCATTTTTTTTTTATCCTGTGAACTACCATTCAGAAATAGAAAGCTATTATTGAGTTGAGTTCAACTAAACCAGACAGACGTATAACAACAACAACCACTCGTTTGAGGGCCAAAGTGGGGCTTTTAGATCCACTTCAAGAATAACAAGACAGACAAAATGGGGATTATATTATTCAAAAGTGCATGTATAATGTGAATTATGAAGGCCTTCTGCAGTGGTCCGGCAATATTTCTTTCCCCACTTGAAGAATTATTCCTTTACAAACACAAGAATGAAACAAGGCAAGGTGAGCCGAGCATTTCTGAACAGAACTAAGACTTTCCTGGGAAAAAAAGAATCAATACCACGTCCTCCTCCCGACTATACAAATGTCCCAGGAACAGTCTATCATTCCATTGAAGACAATTTCATAGTCCCTCCCTACTGAAAAAATGGTAAAAAGTAAGAAAGGGACCGTGAGATATGAAATAAATTGGAATTTTCAACATTTAGAAATATAGTGTCTATAACTGGGAAATCCCACTCTTTTTCTGTCCATGATATCTCTGAGCCTGTCTTGAGTGTATAACAGTTGCTGGGAGGGTCAGAACTAGGAGAACACTGTGCAGGAAGATGTTATTTTTATAGCTTAGAAGATTATCATCTTCAAAATTAAGAGAACTAGCATAACAAAGCACATGATAACGAGAACAGTAGCGCACATAACCATGCCACCTTGTTTTTGAGTTCTCTCTGCCTGCAATTCCAGTTCATTTCAACAAAAAATTAAACACATGTGCATCCATGGTCCAGAGCAAAGTGCACATAATCTTCATTAGAAAGTCTGGGGGGAAAAAAAAGCAAAAAACAAAAACGAAGGAGAGTGGACCTTCTGGAGCTGTTTCAGGCCTTCTTCAACTGAGGCTGCAACATTTGTTATATTGTAATCAATCCTGTCCACAATAGTCCCCTGCTTGGATATACAAATTTTAATCAAAATCCAAAATCTTCCATATGAGCAGCTATTGAAAATGGTGTATAGTGTCTGACCTGATCAATCACCAAAACTGATAAATCCTTCATAATTTGGGCAAGTTCATTAACCGATTCCACCACCTTGCACCAACAAAATGCCAAAAGAAAATAAAACATCTGGTCGTCGTGCATACTAGAGAAAAAACCTAAAACTTTCAACTCACCTGTTGAATTTCTCTCTCCCTTTCTGCAGTGAGTGCCTCGTTTTTCTTTAGTTTGGCCATTTGATGTTCACTGAATCCCTACGACATGATATTTGCAGCATATTTGAGGTCAAGACATGCATTCAAGACATAAATGTAGAAGATAGTATCTCAAGCAACTATTTGGGAACTAATGCCACTTTGACAGCGAAAGAAACCAAAGAAGCAACTACAGAAAGGTTTGGATCCTCTACTATGTTACTGAAACCTCTAAAATGGTAGACATGGTGGAAAAATTACTTCAAGAAGGAAGGTGATTCCCTCCCTATCTGGTCATATAGAACTGTCTTATAAGGTCAGGGTAATGTTGTAGATGTATTAGCATATTCACAATGGCTAGACCAACTATTCCCAGTTGTTGCAAAATTTATAACCTCAAAACCCAGGTTTAGGTAACCATCTCTTTTGGAACCTGATAATTATCAGTCTGCGAGACAAATAAAAAGTTTAGCACTGCCAAGCAGGGTAAACTCATTTTACTCTTATACCAACAGCAGGATCAGGAGATAGGTGCTCCACTTCTGTTCGAGAACATATTACGTACATCAGTGTTTAATTTTAAGATAAGACTAAAGTCAAAACAAAAAATAACATTTGCTTTTTGTTGGATGGTAGATCTAGCTTACAGCTAAAAGTTGCCAAGCAGTTAACCTTTTGGTGTCAAATGTCAAGCATGATGTTGGTATTTCTTAGTTTTGTAAAGAGTTGCAACACGTAACCAAAGATCCCTAAGACCTGAAGCAATTAGTCTGGGGGAGTACATTTAAATCTCTGAACTGGCTTGCATGGAACTGCAACATTATAAGTAGAAATTTATGTCAAACCCAAAAGAAGCTGAATCCACTTACCATGTCATCCAAATCATCGTCCTCCCTCTTAGAATTGCTTCCATTTAAGTTCATTTCCAAGTCAACTCCATCAGGACCCTACACAGAATGGCAGGACACTAAAAGATTACATTAACTATAGAGCATTAAGACATGATGAGGATAGCAGCTACTCATAGGCAGTTCAAAATGTAAAACCTCAGAGGAACCTTCCAATCACAACAAAGAAGTGCATTAATTCACCGAAATGGAACTTGGTGTCAAGGTATTGTGGCATCTAAGTTTGATTAAATGAAGTGCAGAAAGGAAACTATACCTCTTTCTGCTGCCGAAGTCGCTTCAAATATTGGGACTGCTTCCTACGTAGCTCCATTGAGAGTGTCTGAAGGTCAGTAGCTAAAGACCTCTGTCAAAGAAATAATATGCTGTAAGCACAATCTTCCATATGACAATTATAATGAATATTAAACCTGATCATAATTTTCCAGCAGAAAGAACAAAGAAGACAGAATTGCCAAACATGCGAGGTGAGCTATATTATATTATTATCAACAGGAGCAGCAGTGAGTTTATACATGAAATATCAGATTTTTGAATAATGAGGTCCAAAGTCACCAATGTATTTTATTGTATTTCATTAACTTCAGCAACTAAAGGTAAAGTTCCTTTGATGCATGGGTGGATTGGAAACTAGATAAGGACAAGAAAAGCAGCAGTTAGCTCCGTTCCCTCATTCTCATCAAGGATTTAAAATACTATAGGAAATTCTTCAATAATAGCAAACACACAATAATCAACCAACAACCTTCTGTTTTGTTTGCTTGCATCAGAAATTAATTCAATACAAAAAACTGTGTTATATAGTATCAATGCATGAGTATAACCACAATTGTTTGTAGTCCTATACAAATGCAGGAAACAGAGGATTACCATAATTGCTTATAGTTATATAAAATTCACGAAGCAGAAGATTATCAGATCATACCTGGACATTTTTCCTGATATTTGAATCCTCTGAAGGTCCAGCAGCAGAGAATCTTTGTAATTTTTTTTCGGATTTTTTTAAAAGATCAGTTATCTCTTGTGTAAGTGACTCAATCCGGTGTTGATCTTCTTTACCATCTCCGAATGAAGGCATTAAAGCCTTGGCATGAGCCTTTGCTAACTCAGCCATCTTTCCTCTCACGCGTTGTATGTTAGCTGCTATTTCTTCAGATACATCCACCCAAGCTGGTGGTAAACCTACTGCAACTGTGCCCCTACTGTAACAGGGAAAAACTTCAGAACCGGGCAGGGTATATTAGCTTACAATACATTGAGATTCTTTGGGTAAGACTTTGAATAGGAAACAGTAATTAAGTAAATAAATAAGGGGAGCTCAATTAGCTATCACAACTCTCTATATCTTTTCTTATTCTTCTTTTTCATTTTCTTTTGAGTCCAAGTATTTTCTTGTCTTTTCGTCTAACCAACTTCTCATAGGAGGATCACCGATAGAGTGCTTCAATTTGTTTGTTTTCAGACAGAAGTACGACAAAAGTGCTACATGTTTTTCTGTGCAGCTGCAATGACCCTCATGACTATTGTTGGGGAGGGGTTGTTGGCCTATGCAACACCAAATTTAGTTGCATCACTGTTATCAGCTATAGCTTTGTAGGCATGCGATCCTATAATTCGTATCAGAGCCAAGGTTATGGGTTCGATTTCCATTTGCTTGGTAAGGGATTGTTGTGCTGCATTCCAGCACTGGCCCTTGTGGTAATTGCTGGAGAGGGAATTGACGGCCAGTGAGGCAGGCAGCAAGCAATTGCTTATTGCCCTCAAGTCAGGTCCTCAAAGCATGGCATTTGTGTTGTTATACAGTCTAATGATTTGAGTTGCACCATTATTATAAACTATAGCTTTTGGCACGGCAGCAAGCGCCTGGTCCTGCTTACACATAAAACTATGATCGTTTTTTTACATTTCAGATAGGAAATTTCTCATCCTCCATAAAGGAGCATAGTAAAACCAAAGTTCAATGTTGAGTTTGAGATGCAGAATATCAAATTTTACATGATCTATCTCATGGAAAAAGAATATCAAGGGATGCTCCAACAAATATGATTCCAAGCAGCAACAATGATTAATCAGCAGTCAGGACTTCATCACCTATGTCTCATGTAATAAACACTAGGGTCTTTCAAGCATTGGATTCCATAGAGAACTATATCACTAGGATTTAGGAATGGAAGGAGGAAAGAGCTATGGAGAAACATTGACATTTTTTGACTCAAATGAATGGAAAGTACATAGCCCAACTACTAAAATATGTAAACCGACTACTAAAGCAATTATCCGGTCACACATACAAAGGAAAGTTGAGAAAGTTTGGTGATCTATCTCATGCAAAAAGAATATCAAGGGATATTCCCATAAATAGGATTCCAAACAGCAAGATGATAATCAGCAATCAGGAACGACCAACACGGCTCATGTAATAAACACCAGGATCTTTCAAGCATTGGATTCCACAGACAACCAGATAATAGGGTTTAGGAATGGAAGGAAAGAACAACTATGGAGAAACATTGGCGTTTTTTTACTCAAATGAAGTATGTAGCTCGGCTACTAAAGCAATTATCCAATGGTAAGATCCAACAAGTCGCCCATACAAAGAGAGTTGCAAAAGTTTGGTGAACTTGAGGAGACTCAGACAAAGAGGGAGTGTAAGTAATTCCATATACTGGAACTCCAAATACATATCAGTGTTAAGAAAACATTGTTTCGATAGATTTGATGCCATTTATATTGGATTTTCAGAAGTACAGTAAGCTGCATATCTTCTATTTACATGGGCCAAACTTTCGAGATGAATAAAGCATGGGCATATCTTAAAAAGGGTGGAACGAACAAATAAATCAGGCTCAATGCACAACTTTCTCAGAAGAATCAGTTCAATGATCAAAGTAGACTCATTCTGTATATCCTGTTGATTTTATCAGAGATTCAGAGGGCAAAAACAAAATTCCCCCCCAAAAATGCAAGAGCTAATTTTCTATTCGCAGGCGGAAAACCAAAAGAGCTTTCTTCACTGCTGACATGAAGCAGTAAGTATGAAGGCCTTTTTATGCTCTTAGCTCTTCGTTTTATTTCTTATTTGTTAATTATCTTTAAGTAAAAATGGTTGCTGTAGGTTCTTTCTAGTTTTATTTAACTAGCAACTTCGACGTAGTTTGCTATATATAATCAGGCTTTAGGCTTTGTTATAAATTAGTGCTGAATATTGTATTTTTACTTCCTAAATAGTAAATTTCCAGCTGTACTGCTAGCTTTTTAGTTCTCCATAAGCTAAGCCAACATTAAGCTCTACCGAATAGCTCTAAAACCTTATAAACCTATTCCTTTCAGATCCCCTTAACCTTCTATGCTTTCATGTTCGTACATCCATACAAATTTATCTGCTGTGCCACAAAAGAAAAAAGGATTTCAATTCCTATCTGCGTGAGTAGTCAAGTTTCCTTGACCACTTCGTTTCTGGGACAGCCCTAATAATTTGAAGGGGGCCCATGCTCTTTTTCATCTTGCTTAAATTGATAAATGATGATGCGGGGATACAGATATGGTGATACGAATACGATATTATGTGCACATGGGATACTGCAATTCTCAGAAGATTCAGGATTCATAAATGCCTAGAATTGGATTTCAGACTAGATTCAATTATTTTTATTGGTTATACATGGAAAATTCATCCCTTTCAAGCAAAATAAAAATAAAATAAATTTATATTATTAAATAACAGTAATTGATAATCTATACTTTTTATAAAGTGTCAGGGCCTTAGTAACTAATTGTTTAAATAGGTTGACAAAATTAACCCTATTTTAAAAGATAATAGCAAGATAACTTTGTTCTCTTCTCTCTAAGCTGTGATCTCTTTTCTCTCCCCACACCCCCCCCCCCCCCAAAAAAAAAATAATAAAAATTTTACCATGTCATAATTTTAGTTCTTTTATTTATCCACAAAATTCAATAAGTACATTGAAATTAGTAAAAAAAAATTATAGTACTATAACTATATAGAAAAGTACATAAATATTTTTATTTAGTATGTACTATAAAAATTTTAGCACATGCATAAAGTCTGCCAAAATCACTAATATATAAATATATATTAAATAGTAAATTGATATTGAAGTATCAATTACTTATACCTAGAACTAGAATTTGTAGATTGTTCATGCTTTAACTTGTTCTATCTATTCTATTATTTTATTTGATAAAAACTCAAATTTTTGAAGCATAATAAGACAACAAAAATTGACTTTTATTAAACTCATATCTATCTATTTATGTTTCAGTTTGTTCCATATTTCTGAAACAATGAATCCAAAAAATGAAAAAATACATATCCTTTCACTTCCATTTTGGTGTCCTAAAGCAGTTGCGCACCAAAAAATTGCCCTATAAATTGTCTTATTTTTGCACAAGAAACTCATCTGAGTTGCGCTTCTAACATAAATATTTTTTGGTTGTTCACAAACTTTTTTGTATCTTGGTATATAATAAAGCAGAAAGAATGAAGCTATCCAAGTAAGCTTCAACTACACACATGCAGACAGCCTAATTGAGCTCAATTTTGCTACTAATGAAATTAAATGAGTTTCTTCATTTAAAAGTTTGATAAATCTAAGGGTGAAATTTGAATCGCAAAAAAACCCCTGAAAATTAACTTTTATATTAAAAAACAACAAGGAAATATTTTTCAATTCAAAGAATTCATTCCACTAACTTTTCATTTGAAAAAGTCCTTTAACTTTTATACTAAGACAGTTAAAGTTTAATTTAGATTAAATACTCTTATCTCCTTGAGGCCTGAATTAAGAATAAAATGCTTTTTTTAACAGAAATCTTGTCTTAATTTCTTCAAATTAATAAACAATATCAATTACAATTTTAATTTTAATAGAGGTATCAGTTCATAAGCATTAAACATGGATGCACTCAATCAGACATGCTCACACCATACGTTAAAATTTTTATCTACTATTGTTTGTTAATGTGACAACAGTCAAGCCCAAGTTCAGCTTTTCCTACCACCAGATTTCTGCCAGGCCTTACTGCTTCAACTGACAACATATACACTCAAACATAAAGGTAGAAAAATTTGGACTCCCCATATCCCAGTTTGCATCAGATCATATATTTGGAAACAACAACAAGTTTATCGTTGAATAAGTATATTTTCCACCTTCAAGTAACATAAAATGACCCCCTATGTTGCCTGAGATATTTTACCAGTGATTTTCCATGGAAAACGAAATGTTCCAAAGAATATGACAGACTTTCCATTACAGCTTTACAATGTCATTTCATTTTCAGATAAATGTTTATAAAGTGAAAGAGAAGGGAAGGCACATTTTTCACAAGATACTTTCGGTTAATTAGTAAACAGAAATTCTTCAGAAAAATAATGCAACTCACAACCATCCAAGCTTGGACTTCTTCATTCCATCTAATAAATATCCACATAAGAACGTAAAATATAACTAAGCATCTGTCATATTAAGATGTTTCTCAACCAATGAAAAGGGCCTATCAGAATCCGCACCTGAGTTTGGGAAGCAGAATAGAGGTAATATTGCAATAAACATTTCATATAAACTACAATGCCCCAGGCCAAGAATATCAACAATCAGACACTGAAACTGTTCTCTGCCATTATGCTTTGCCACGGCCATTTTTATAAGGCCATAGTGGTTATAAGTTCTCCAGGTAACTCTCAATTTCCTCTTTGATTAGGTACTATGTCCAAGGATTTAGGCAATTTGTGGCAGCAGATATCAGAAACTTAAGATTTCACATGCAGGAAAAAGGAAACTATTCAGTTTTTTCTCCCTTCTATATGAATTACTTACACTGGAAATAAGAAGGCATCCAAGGTTTTGAAGTGATTCAGGTTTTCAGACGCCACTAAAATGATTTTGTTTTTACCTAATATCTATTTTTCAATTGTTCATTTATATGTGACAGCCACCCAGTGCAACTTCATCATTTTCTTTTGTATACTTTCCGCTCATGTTCTGAATGTGATAGAGGCAAAAAATGTTTGGTCTCCCATATTATAGAATTTCTCCAATCAGAGAAATCAGTATCACCCAGTTCATCGACTCAACAACTGGTAACATTTTAGATTCATCTCAAAACACAGTGAAACTAAATTCAGAAAACAGAAAAGAAAAAGAAATTTAGAAAACAGTTTCAAAGTTTCACCACAGCAAACATACTAGTAACAAAATTCCGACCAAATCACAATACCTGGAGGTTCCGGGATCTTCAGTACTTAAAGGAGCGTAAGATCGGTTAGGGTTAAGCAAAGACGAAGTCGACAGCTCGATCACAGGACCTCCGCGGCCGCCGAAGCTCGACGGCGACGAGCCCGCCGGAACCCTGACGCTCTTCAATGCATCCCTATACTTTCTATACAAAATCGTCCTATTCCTTGTCGCCATTAATTAAAAAAATTAAAAAAAAAATCACAAAATTCCCAAGCACGTAAACTAAAGAACAAGAATCAAATCACGAAACTTCTTTAATTCATAATAGATCTATGAATGACAAAGCGTGGAATGGGTAATTAGGTCAGGCCAATTTCAAAAAGGGTCGAGTTTTGTGATCGATCGAAACCGGGAAAAATATTCGGGCTGGGTTTCGGTAGTGACTTTCTGGTACGGAAGTTACCGCTAAAGAAGAATGAAAGTAGAAGCCGGGTTTTAGGAGGGACCTACTTAGGTGCAGCAATACTAAGGGCCAGTTTGGTTGGACTTTTAATTTATTCATGATTATTTATCATGTGATAATTTATATAATTCTTTATTATTGTAATATAGTTTGGTTAGTATTGGGGTGAAAGATTAATTTATTATGGGAATTGTACATATAAACAAGGGCTTTGGATTTTCATGTATGCTTGAGTATTTATTGTCATTCTAACCAAATGAATGATAAAGTGGGGGATAAAAATAATGTATTCCATCTCATCGCTCCAACCAAATTAGCCCTAAGAGTGT
Source organism: Jacaranda mimosifolia (assembly GCA_018894105.1). Lineage (NCBI taxonomy): Eukaryota > Viridiplantae > Streptophyta > Magnoliopsida > Lamiales > Bignoniaceae > Jacaranda > Jacaranda mimosifolia. The sequence goes on along the minus strand of CM032120.1, from coordinate 33,624,494 downwards.
GGAGGCTCTTGAGAAGCTTGGTCCAAAAGGATGGACTTGGTGAAATTGTTATTTAGAAATGGTTCTATCAATATCTAAAATTTATTACTAATAATTTATATTTATATTTTATATCTATACTATTATAAAAGGAAAAGCATTTTTGTGTCTAAAGTGGAAGTTATGATACTAAATTTGCCCTTTCATTTATTCAATATTCAATAAACATTTATATATACAAATAACCACCATTTATTTAAAAACTTCCACTATTTACTTATTTTAATTAATTTTAAATTTTTTCTTTAATATGGTAATAAATTATAAAAAATTTACTTTAAGTGAGTGCTATCTTCATAATTATACGAATTATAAGTATGTTTTTGTGATACATGTTAATTTTTAGTATAATAAATGTGAATATATAGATAATATGATTACCCAAAAATATTTTATGCGAGCAGAAATTGCTTGCAAATGACTGCTAGTTATTATAAAAAGGAAGGCTTTTCACAATTACAAATGTAAGTTATTCCAATATTTTTATCACCTTTTCAACTTTTACCCTTTAAAAGCATTCAAATAATAAAAAGATTTGGTGTAATAATAAAATATTGTTAAGGGTAGAAATGACAATAAATATCAAATTAGGTATTTCTCACACCAATTTTTGAATATTCAAAATTTCCCTCAAGATTGTAATATTAACATCCAATAAAATTATGGTTATATTTGTAATTGAGTTTAAAAGATGGACAAACCACATTCTAAATTTTCAACATTGAGGGGGGGATTCTTCACTTCTTTAGGTGAATAACATTTCAATACTCCTTTCAAAAAAAAAAAAAAAAACAACATTTTAATACTATGTTCTTTGAAATAGAAATATTCCATTATTCAAGTTTTGTTTTTATTTAATAGGTCGAAGGATTTAAATAATATTAATTTTTGAGTTTAAATAATTCTCATTTATTTAATTTCTAAGTTTAAATATTTCTCATTTATTTGTTATTGAAATTACTATATGTTCTATATTGCATTTTTTCAAAATTTTGTTACATTAAAAATAAATATTGTATGTTATTATTTAGTGTGGTTTGTATTATTGTATATTCAATTGTAGTACTTGTAATTTAATTTCTTTTATTATTATAATTATTAAAATATATTTAAGCACATAGGGACAGCGTGCCTAAACTACTAGTTTTATTATAAAGAAGCCTCATTAATTCATGATACAATTTTTTAAAGTCAAACTTTTAACAAATCATAAAAAAGGATAACGGAAGTTGTAGGAAGAACATAGAAATAAAGTAGATTATAATAATTTATATATTTTGGTGATTATGTTCAACATGAGAAGAATTTAAAGTAGAGTATTAATAGTCAATTCATTGGATACGCTTCAAATTGAGAATGCTTGAAATATATAGTGATAATTTGGTAAATTAACTAAAAAAGGTAATATACCTAAAATTAATTAATTGAGTAAAAGAATAGAGAGCTCAAAGGACAAAGTCAAGCCCATAAAAGGGGCAGAAAAGTCCTAATAGGCCTAAACCCATCAACACCAAAATCTATAAATACTACGTCCCACAAAGAACTGGAACACAAGAAATCAATCATAAAAATTCTCAAAGCCAAAGAATTTTCAAGAACTAGATATCTCTCTACACACTTTCCAAAGAAGATAAACTAACACTCTTCTATTTTTCAGAAATGGCCTTGCTCCAATTCTGAGCAACATTATTTTGGCATTGTCTATGGGAACTCAAAGGAAGAAGAAAGAATATTGAGGATGTAGGCAAAATCTAGAGATTGCTACTTTAACACCTAGGTGGCATCGACGTTCGAAGACATGGAAGCTCCCAACTAGAAGTATCTTCATAATCGATGCTGGAGCCACTCTTCGGCACATTCATCCCCCAAAAGGAAACTCTTGTGAACAAGGCACTGCTTACCGGAGACCTTACGTTGTTGTTAACGCCAGAAATATTGACGAGCTTGTTGAAGAGTATCATTGCTCGAGTCTTGGCCAACTCAACTGCTCAACGTGTGGAGGAGCTGCTGCAACCCTATCGTTGGGACTGAGGGGCTACACCTTTCTCGAAGTAGGCTATCCAAAGGACCGATCCTGAGCGAAGCTTCGCCCCCATTTCCCCATCTCGACATGAGAATTTCTAGTCCTTTTCCCAAGAAAACCCTTTTAGATCAGCACCTATTAATGTTGGATGGTAGGCTCCTGCACTAGTATCCCAACCACCAAATGATGTAAAGAATCTATCCCTACAAGCGGCAGTCTTGAAGATGAAGGGATATGGACTAGTTTGTAGGGAGGATAACCATAATAAAGTGCCCAAAGCACGCAAGCACAACTAGTCTTGAGCATTCACTACTAACACCCTAATCACCATATCACGAGAAGAGATTCTGCGTGAAGCTATACGGTGTGGCTTTATCATGCACCTTTCTCAAAAAGACGATGAAAGATATGGAGAAGCAAAAAACAAGCAAATGGTGCCATTTCCACCAGCATTATGGACACATCGCTGAATGGTGTAGGCACCAAGACAAGATCGAGAGGTTAATCCAGTTAAGATATCTTGAAGAGTACGTGATGTAGAGGGCAAGTAGTCCCCTAAACACCCTAGAATTTGGAAATAATGAATTTTGCTATTCGCAATTTGGGAAGCACCCAAAGCCTACAAACCAGCAGGATGTGGGAGGCAAAGGCAACCTTCAAACCGCTGAGACACTCATGACACTCTTGAGAGGACCCACCAAGATAAGTGATGCCACCATTAAGAAGGCAATAGCAAGGGAGTTAGCACACGAACGAGCTCTAGTCATTAACCCTACTCTAAGCGGATTTGAAGGTCAACACTTGGTAACGAGTGATGCTTCAGAGAATCCAAGACACTCGAAGCCACAAGGACTCATCACTGATGATTTTATTTGTGGTTATGAAGAAATCTCAAGTGCGGAAGAACAAGAAGAGGAAGAAGTAAGAAATAGTGGCTCTTCAGGACACTGAAAAATATAGGTTGTCAAATTTAGGAGTTGACTTAGAGCAAAAGCAAATCGCAAGCACACAACGAGCCAAACGAAAAACACTTCAATACACGCCCCTTACAGCCAAAAGAGCAAAGATACTACAAGCGACATACTCTAAAGTTTGATTAGATATACCCCAAAGGATGTCGGAGGCCTAAAGAAGCATTGATTTTTAGGATACTACAACTACCATAGTTTCAGCAAGATACCACATAACAGTGTTGGAATTTGAGGGATAAGATTGAAGCACTGATCCAACAAGGATACCTTATGAATATGTGGACAAGCATAAGAGCTTCCTCAGAGAATAACTTCATAGCAAAGAAGAGAGGAATGTGGATAGTCCACCTAAAGAACACGTACAATCAAGAAAAGAGCTTTGCTCTTGCTGCCAATGTAAAGTTGGTCCTTGTGATGTGAATCGTCAAAATATCTCAGAAGATGTTATTTGAAGTTTAGCACTAGTTATGGGAATCACTTACCCTCGTGTTAATTAGACCGGCCAATTTACTACACCTACGAGCACTCTTTGCTACTTTTGAGACTACTTTACTTTTAAGTATCTTTTAGTTTCTCTTTTTGAGTTTGAATAAAACCTACTAACTTGGGGACGACACTCTATTCTTACTTCTATTTCTGTAATGAATGCATAATTTCTCAAAGTATGAGTGCGGAAATTAATAGTCATTCGAATTGGCAAAGTGTTTACATGAATGTGAAATAAAGAAAACCAAGGAAATTTTATTGGAACCAAACACAAAAAAAAGTAAAAAAATGTTGGCCCACACTTCACCTTTGAAAGTAAACAACAATGTAAGAAGGAAACATGCCAAAGTACTACTCAAGCTAATTAGAAAATGCTAAGTAGTAGTGAAGTCCTAAACTTATATCGTACTTGCTACCACTATTCTAGACAAAGTATCTTCATCCTTGTGGAGCTACTTTCGTTGGTTCCTCCGCTATAATCTTTGCCCCAACCTTAGGACCTTTCTTGGAGCCTCTAACATCAAGGTTGACTGGGATAGTGGGATCAAAAAATCTTTTATGGGGTACCTTCTGGTCTCGTTCAAAATGCAACAAAAATTCTAAATGGTCTTCTCATAGATCACCATCACCTTCACTTTGAATGCCTCAAAAAGTTCATCACCCTTGAATTCTTTGACCGCATCTTTGTGAGCAGCTTTTATGAGGATCCTTCTAGTAGAACAATTTTATGAACTTCTCTCATCTCCTTCCTATACCTTGCCTTCAAGCACTTGTGCTCCTTAAGTAGCTTGGCCAGCCCTTTCTCCTTTTGACTTTGTTGCTTAATTGTTTTATCAGTCTCTTTCTTAAGATATTTTACTATAGCCAAAGCTCCCTCTATTCGGCGAGACATATGCTTGACTAAGTTCCATTTTTGCCCTCCAAAAGTGCAAAAAATGCTCAAGAATAAGAAATCACTGTGAAGCTATAAAAGAGTGAAACAATGATGAAAATAAATCAAAGTAGTGCAACAAACTCATACTCATACAAAGTCACTAGTAGCAGGAATGTTCCCAAATTCCTCCTCAGAAAAACCCTTATCTTCAGGAGTTAGAAGTAGATGACAAAAATGACTCATTAGTTCCACTCTTACTATAAGATTCCTCAAAATTCAATAAGGTATGGATTCAGTGCACATTAAGTGGGAGACTGACATATGCTATAACATCACGTAAGGGGACAAACCCTCGAACCAACTCGTGTGCGCCCTAGGTGCCTAAGGACGACTTACTACGGGCACCCTCCTAAGATGGCCCACAGGCACCCAAGGCTGGTGCTTTGTAGGTGCCATGACAAGGCACTGTGCGGACAAAGTAGGCACCCGACACAACCGTCGCGAATGGAAAACTGGCTAGCCATGGGGTCGCCACCACGACTTCTCCACCATTCCCCTGATTAATCCTTCAAAGACTCATTTCCTGAACTCAATCCAAAACTAGACTTGTTCTCTGACATCTTTTGGCCTGACATAGACTCCAAAGTTCTTATTCACTCAAAAGAAGTTGGGAAAGTTTGCAAGTAAAGAAGTCAAGAAGAAAAGAAATAAAGCAAAGAGCCCAAGGAGAATGGAAGACATTACCTTGGGGACTCATCTCCATACTCATGATGAGACGTTCCTTGCTCAGGTCCTGAAAACTTTGAGACTTACTCAAACTCAACTTGGACAACAGTTGAAAACCTACAAATGACTAATTCAAGAATAATTGCTCAAATGAAAGTAAAGAAAATTTATTAAATTAAACTTACAATATATTTCAATGCAAAATTAAAAATCTCCCCAACGAAAATAAGGGGCTTGATGATATTGCCAAAGATTAAATATAGGAACAATTTGATAAATTAACTAAAAAGGCAATGGAGTTAAAATTAATTAACTGAGTAAAAGGGCCAAAAAGTCCAAAGGATAAGTCAAGCCTATAAAGGGGGTAGAAAACCCTTAATGGGCCTTAGCCTGTCAAGACTAAAATCTACAAATACCGAGTTCCAAAGAAAAATGGGACACAAGAAATTATATGCAAAAATTCTCAAAGTCAAAGAACTTTCAAGAATAAGAGATCTCTCTACTCACATTCTAGATAAGACGAATCGATATTTAGCTATTTTTCGAAAAAACGCGTGCTCCAATTTTGAGCAACATAAAAAATATTCAATGCTTACTCCACTATAAAGTAGCTAAAATTTTAAAAATCACTACAAAAAAATTGAGCTTTAGTGACCAAATTTTAGTAATTGCACACTGCGGTCACTAATCAGTGACCATTTAATGTTTGATTCATGATGATGGATTGAAATATAATTTATGAAAAAATTAGCAACCATTTAATCACAACTTCAAATATCAATTATGACCAAATATTCTTTCGGTCATTGATGCTGTCACTAATTAGTGACCGTATTTTTGGGTCAATAATCAGTCACAAACATAAAGTTTATTCTTTGACATATTTTTATAATATGAAAGTATAAAATTTGTTTACATCTGGATAAGTAATAAAATATTGTGTTTATTTATATATATAAATATGTATAAGTTTATTATAATAATATATGTATATTTCAAAAATATACAAATATATATAGTTGTCATATATAAATATATGACTATTAAATATTTCTATTTATATTATTATAATTGAACATTTATAAGTATATATAGATATAAAAAGAAATAAATAAGAACAATATTCTTGTTGACAGAAAGAAAATGAGAATTAATTAATTAATATATATATATGTCAACAGTATATATATTATATAAACATTTATAAGTATATATAGATATAAAAAGAAATAAATAAGAATAATATTCTTGTTGAAAGAAAGAAAATGAGAATTAATTAATTAATATATATACATGTCAATAGTATATATATTATATATACATATATTATGAGTGAATACATATTAATATATATATAATATTATATATTAATGTGTATTTGTTAGCATATACTATTTATTACTATACATATTAGTATGTTATACTAATTTTAATGTGTTTATAATATATTATGATAAATATGCTTAAAACTTAGAGGTAATAATAATAAATAATAAATATTGTGTTTTATTATATTGAAGAAAACAACTACAATAAACAATTCTTATTTTTGTTAGCTATTAAAATGTAAAATAATAATAACTTATTTATAAGAATGTCATATTTTTTTTTTGTATATATGATATATATTATATTGTTGAAATAAATATAAAAAATGGATTTGGTATAGTGGTTAGTGTCTAGTTTGTACGAACAATGGATTATGTGTTTGAATCCTAGCAAATGCAAAGTCTAAAGTTTAAGGCTATGTTTGGTTGCATTTAGAATGAATTTTGGAAAATATTCTGGATAAAGGAGTTTTGGGAGTTTAAATTGGGGAATGATGACACTGTTTGGTTTTGTTCTGGAAAAACTCGAAAAATGAAATTGTTTGTTTGTAATTGTTTTGTATGAGACAAATTTTACTAAAAATGTCAAATCAATAACTTTTTTATTGGATTTGTAGAGTGAAGTTGCATTTTTAAATTTAATGTATATATGTGTACATATATACATGTGGATGATTGATGTATTTATGTATATATTTGTAATAATTGATATATGATTGTGGTGAAAGGATGTTTAATTAATTTTATTTTATAATTATTATTAAATAATTTTTAATTAATGAAATAACATGATATAATAATTGGCCGAATTGAATAAACAATATGGCATTAAATGTAATATTACTTAATTAAGAAATATTATTTTATGATAATTAACCAACAGGAAATTGTTAAATGTATAAATTTGCACCGTTAAGTAACTTTTGCTAAATTTTTGTAAGTAATAATATTAATAGTAATTATTTACTAAAATATTAAAATAAATAAAATATTTACTAATATAAATTATTCAGGATTAATAATTATAATATTTACTAATACAGATGATAATACTATTAAGACTTCAAATAAATCTATTTTTTCCATCAACTATAATAATTAACGATAATAATTAAAATATATCAATATATCTACAATAATACTCGTTATTTAATTAAAAATAATTAAAATAAAATTTTAATATTAATAAATTTGCAAAATAAATCAACGGTTTTAAAATACATATTTTTAAATCTGTAGTTGTATAACAACTATTTTAAAAAACAAATATATAAATAATACTACTGATAAATGATAACATTATATATCAACTATTAAATTTAATAGCCGTAATTGATCAGCATACCCATAAGCATATATACTTGCCTTGTTATTAGTGATAAATACATTGGTCTATAAACTAATTATTATTACATAATAAATATTATTCGAAAATGTTGGAAAATTGAATAAATATATATATTGAAAATATTTTAATTATGGAGTAATAATTAATATATTTACTAATATAGATCATAATACAATAACACTTTAATTAATAATATTTTTATTGTTTACCATAATAGTTAATGAAAATAATAATAATTTAACAAAAATCTACTCGGCACTGTGTGTTTATATTTATAATAAAGGCTCATAAATTTGTAATTATTAAAATAAATACTATTAAATAAAAGTCTTAATATAAATATGTAATAACATGTATAACAAATTTTTAAAATTAGTTATAAAAATTTGTGATAAATTTCATGGTCGTTAAACTAATTATTGTTACATAATAAATGTTATTTGAAAATGGTGGGATATTGAATAATAAAAAATATATATAAATTACAGTTAATTTTCTAACAAATTTTGTGATGATTTTTTTAAAAAACATTCAATAATATTTTATAGAATGTTTTAGATTATTAAAAAATTATGAAATTATTTTTAATTTTGTTGGTTAAATTTATAAAGAAGTGCCAAAATATAACGAAATTATATTGATGCACTCGTGTTGGTACAATACAATACTATGTGAAATATACGATAATACATAGTGATGTTCATACTGTTTCATAATATCATATGAAATAGTCATACATACCAACATTCATAAAAAACTTCAGATTGACGAATGAAAGTGTGATCATGCAACAACACACTAGGGGGAAGGTAAATGGCGTAGTCTAGACCGCTCAGTGGTGTTACTGGTGGAAGAAAATGCACGTGGTCTCCTGATTTGTCACAAGAGATCATGCCAAGTGCTGATCTGGCTAGCTACGGATGCTCTGTCACTGCTATTAGGGTTGTGAATGAGTGGAGCTACATAGGGATCCGCAAGAGGAGGACCTGTCTCTCGCACTGATTTTATTAGAGAAAATATAGGTCTGTTAGACCCGCAATAGTGTATCAAGGTATGTGATGCCTTAGAATTGCAACGAAAATAAGGTTAAAGTAATCCCCACTCAATGCATGTCTTCCTACATTCGTCTGCGCTATATAATGCTGATGGTGAACTAGTATTGCCATATCTCCTATAACAAGTCATATCTTGCCTTCCCCCGCTCAAAATACCGCGAAACACTTGGCTTTATCTCCAACATCACCACCTAATATAAATTCATTTAATTATATTACAAAGAGAAAGTACTTAGTTGTAAGTTATGATATCAGTTGTTACCATAGTCAGAATTTCTTGTAACTCAGGTGGCACATACATTTTCCCCGTTTGCTCATTATATTGCACAGTCGAATGCATCATAATCAATGTTACTGTTTCATACTAGTCCTTCAATTCATTAAATTGCTCCATGGTGAATTCTATGGTAAAAGGCTGCTCAAAGTGTCTCGTCAACTTGTATGCAAAATCTAGCATACAAGCCTGAGCATATAAATCGTGCGTGAGAGACTCGATAGTGTTGGCATCAAAGAGCATGTGGATGAAGTGCTTCTCCACATCAGGACCCCTAAATCTGTGAGCTGACAAGTAAGGGCATCCAGTGACCTCAGACGGCTCACATCAACACCTATATTTTTCACAAATAATATGAAGCATATTACCATACATAAAGATATATATTTATGAGACAAATTCAACAATGTATAAATCCTCTGAATATATTAAAATATGTCCATCAATGATAAATTTACTTCAGTCTGACAAATACTTATCAAACAAATGTCAACCGTAATACACAAATAGTCAACTAAAAGGCTACATGAAAATTTATATGCAACACACGATTCAAACAAAAGGCTATACACAATATGAGAAAATTTTCACCAACATAAGATTCACAATAAAACATTATTTTGGAATATCAACACACACAAAAGTACACATATAGTACTAGTAGAAACATAATTTAATAGAAGTGGTAAGAATACGAAAGGAGGTATGATAATACATTAACACACATAAAACATCTCCTTTAATAAACCAAGTACGCGACGCGAGGACGATGAAAATAAAACAACAATTTTGGTACAACAATATTGTAATACTAATCGAGTTCAAGCAATTTTATCATTCCACATCCTCAATGCTATCTTATCCCTAAAAGCGGCCTGTGCATTGATTTCGGCTTGACTAGGATGCCCCTTGTGGTAAAATGTATGCCAATTTGTCTCATCCTCAATTAATGGCTCGTTGAAGATTTTATCACCTTGATTGAACTTTCAAATAAAATTGTGTAAAACACAATGGGCAATAACCAAATCTTTTTGATGATGGAGGAAGTAGTTAGGCATACCCCAACCTAAAATAGGGAACCTCTTCCTCAAAAATCCAAGTGATCACTCTATTACATTCCTTAGTCTTGCATACACATGATTAAACACTCCTTAGGGCTGTTATAAGCAGCAACATTTTTGAACTAGTCGAAGTCTGTAGGTGCAATAAAGCACATATAGTTTGTGAATCCAGCATCCACAAGATAATACTTTCATGTAGTGGTGAGAATCACACCATTAATACCAAGCCTATTGTATTAGTAGCCACACCTAATCTAATAATACAATGCAATTAAATGTTGGAGTAAATATGTAACCTGGGGAAGGAAATGGAAACATGGGTCATTTTGAATGGTGTCAAGCAACACCCTTTAATCATTTGCACTACTCTCCCATCCCACATTGACATATGTGAACATAAGTTCAAAATCACATACAACAAGAACATTTTGGAAAGTTTGGACCTTACATGACCTATAAGCATTCTGGCAATTGTGAGGCACCCACACCGTGATGAAAGTGCCATCTATCGCTTTGACCGCTCCCTATAATAAGAGTTTGATTATCATGTAACATGAATTGTAAAGTAAATAAGTATTACTCAAAATTTTGCTACTATGGTAAATGGTAGAACCTCAAAATAAGGATAAAAATTAGGATTGCACTCAATTTGAGGTAGGACTACGTCCAAATTCAGACGGCATATAAGCTCTGGTGACATGTAGTTCAATGCTCGTAAGACTCTTCTTATGTGACGATTCACTGTTTCAAGGGAATGTTGGAATCTTTCCATAGTATTATGCTGCCTTTGGTGCATTCTGATAGTTTGAATGAACATAGCTACCTCTTCTACAATTGATACCCATACATTTTCAGTCTAGATTAACAGGCCATGTGAAGTCAACAAGTTAACAAGAGCATCAAACGCGGGTTTGGTCATATGCATGCTGTCATAAAACCTTTGTAGATGAGTATTAAGTATTTTAGCAACCTAATATTTACCTTGCACCTAAGATGTATTTCAAGGAATTCTCTATGGATGCATGTGCGCTGCGATATCTCAGTGATGAAAAATAATTCTTCATATCCGTTAGAAATATCACTACCTAGTGTGCCCGAACTTCCATCACTTTCACTTTTTGAGTGATTGTTCTATAGATGAGATGAGATTGCCATACTGTATTCACGAAAGCACATGTAGTATGTGAAATCGTTAATTATGGGAATGTGAAAGGGAGAGAAATACAAGATCCTAAAGTGGACAAAGGAAAGATACATATAACATAAAGAGTGCTACTAAATTGACAAATAAACCATAGGTTTTTTACAAACAAAGCATAACAAAATAGTATTGGAAGAGGAAATAGTCAACAATAGCTAGAAATAAACAATACAAAGCAAACATGTGGAAAATAGTAAATCAGTAGAGATGGATACATATGGATGATGATCACATATATATTCTAACAATTTGACCCAAAGTCTTTTCTCATGATCGTCCATCCTCATGAAAAAGGATCTCATTGTTGAGCTTCTCAACTTATGAATGGCCTTTGCAAAAAGATCGTCATGAAGTCCATCCATAGCTCGAAGAGAATCCATGCAAAGCTCAATTGATTTCTCAGCATTGGCCCCAACCCTGTTGGATTTGGCATCCATTAAGTCATCCCACTTATCTAGAGCATCAGACAGGCGAGATTCCTTATCAGTCTTTTGTGCCACTTTTCTCCTTTGAGATGGTCTATCGTCGCTACCGGCCATGTCCGTCAAGTCATCAAGCTTGGAATGACTATCTCCGATAGAATTCATATTAACACTGGAAACATGTTCCTCATCAGAATAAGTCACTGACTGAGACGATGATTGGGATTGTGAACCTATTGCAAAGCTTAATTGAAACATTTGAGTGCAATAATCATAGTGTGGCAATCCATGCTCTATAAAGTATGCATGATTAGCATTCGCCTATAAAATTAAAAGTGTCAAGAGCGCTAGGTATTAAAAGTTAGAAACTTCATAGCACTAAGTATATTGAAAATATGTGTGTGCGTGCATAGTGCTGAAAATCCTGAGGTTTTTTATAACCCAAATTAACGCCATCCACTCTTGAATGCGCTCCGATAGACCTATCACAGTTCCTCTCTCGTAATCTCAACCCCATCTAGTCTCCTTTGTAAGTAGATTATGAATAAACACCATGCTTGCCGAAAGTGACACCATTTTGTCTTGCATTGCTTCACAATGTAATTATATCGTTCATATGACATAGCATTAAGTTTATTGCAAATTCGAGACCATATGAATTGCGAAAATGTGGTGATCAACACCTGTCCATTGATGAACTCCTCATATGTGTGCTCGACAAAAGCTTGCTCGTCCTCAGCATGTGTTGTTCGACCTAAGTGGCCTACCGGGAGGATTGCATAAAGGCGCTTTTCCCTTGGGATCCATCTAGGATACATATCATAGGTCGAACCCAAGACTAGTTAAATATAAACAACTAACTAAAAATGATATTCATATGGGGTGCATTATGTATAAAGAATCGCTATCAAGGTTTTTTAATCTATTTTTAAAATAAAAAAAATTTAGCAAGTTTAAGGTCATAATTGATTTGTTAGTGACATTGATTAAAATTAATGATTTCATTAATAATATCAATGAATTTATTTACACCAAGATCATCCTAATCAAATATGTGTGAAAATAAGTGCTAACAATGCTTCAATTGTTGAATTCTCAAACAGTGGACTACTTATAAGCAAAAATCCTCTTATTTTGCAATTTACCTTATTTTTCAACTTGGTTATTGTATTTACTCTTAATGGTTGGACTACTTATGTGTTTAGTTACTTTTTATTTTTTAGATTATATGCTAAACAAGTGCTTGGAAATTTTCATTTTGAACTTCATGTTGAAAATATTTTAAAGAAATCTCTAATTGTATGTGTCAAATAATACAAAAATTTTAAAACTTAAAAACTGAAAATAGCCTATGTTAATTGATTTGATGGGCCCAACCAAGATGATTGAATCGGAGACTGGCTTTTTTTGATTCCAATGAGATAATGGGCTACCACGTATTTCATTAAGATTATTTTTGTAATTATTATTATTTGAAAAAGATGATTATATCATAATTAGCACAAAAATATTTAAACTAATTTTTTGATGACATAAATCAAGTTGGTAATAAAACAGAGATCAAATTTTTGAAGTGCTTGGTAAATATATTAGGCAATCAAATTTCAGAACAATTACCTCTAGAAATTGATTTTTTTAACTTAACAACTGCTTAATTTACCTTAAAACTAACATAAATGGTTATTCTACGCACTGTAAGAAGAAATAATATTATTGACAAAATATTAATTAAATCCAAAATACATAACTTATTTAGGTCTTTTCAACAATTTTCTACTTAGGTCTTTTAAAACTTATTTAAATTTTCATGATTTTTTTTTAAATAATAGGTCTCAAAATTCATTATTACAACTGCAACATTAACAAATAATTGACTACAAAAGTCTAACACATGAATAAATAATTAAGGACTTTAATAAATAAATTTCTCGAAAATTAAATGTAACATAACTATAACAAACAATTAATATAATTAAACAAATTCTAATACTAATTACATGGAAAAAAAAGATTAACATCAACATTGTCTCAACTTTCCTAGCAATCAACACAGAAACTTCTAGTAGCAAAAAGAGAAAAAACAAAAAGAACATCAATATTATCTTCAATTGAATCCAAACATTGTTTTGTACCCAAACAAATTGTGCTCGGCTTTAGTCAATCCAAAGAAAATGTGGAATGGTTTGCAAAGGGACAATGAATAAGAGGGTCATTATCCCCAAAATAAGCATTCCATTTGTAGTTTTAATATATTTCAACTGTCCATTGGAAGGTACCATGCAACCCTACTTTAGTGACTCAACTGCATGAGGAATGACTACATAAACCTCCCCAACATTATGAATATCATTGCTAAAACCTATCCCACTAAGTAATGTAATAATCCCATGCCAAAACCATGCTCCACAGTGCTCACATGTCAACCAAAAGATGAATAGTAACTTATTAAATGATAACCTATATATGAAAATGACATTATGATAATGAAGCGTGTTAAGGACCCAAAATGACAATGCAAACAACCTAAGGAGGAATGCAATCTAAGTGGCAGACCACTTTATGGCATGATAACATTTCAATCCTACAATATTTAATGAGTAACCATGCAAACTACCTTAACACTAATTTTGCAAACTAACCTACTACTAATGAGTCAGATTGTGGACCTAACACAAATTATGCAAATTAACCTACTGCTAATGAGTTAGATTGTGGACCAAATCTAAGAAAATATAACAGCCTACATGTATATGCAAACTTATTGCTTGACCACTTAATGGAATTACAACATTTAAGCCCTACAATGTATAATAGATTTCCCTACAAAAATACTATAGACTGATGCAGAAGAGGATGACGAACATATCAAAACATAGGATGCTTCTTAGAAGCATCCTACAACCTGTTTCTCTTCAAACAGAACAAGTCACGACATATCTATGACTATTCTTGTGAAGACAACCAAATTGTTGACTCTTATAATGCGGTGAAAAGGTCACCAAGAAGGTACACTTACTTCTCCATTCACTGGGTGGAGAAACCCCAAGCATGGTGCTTGTAAACATCTACTGCCCAGTATACCAACACATAATTTACATCCAGGGACTCAACAAATTTATGCTCTAATAGAAAACATAGTCCACAACATAGCTTAAAACACATATAAATAGGGATAAATACATCATCAAAGGTGCATAAACAAGCATAGAATCTAGTATACCATTTTGAAGACAAATAAATTCATGCTATAGAAACAATCAATACAGCATACTGAGAGCCAAAACATAAAGCGAACTCACTGAAGAGCTGAAGCAAGTGGAACTTGATTCTTTTGAAACTTCCCTAGTAGATTCTCCTCCTACAAACTTCTCCAAACTCCAATTCTCACCAAAAAAAGAAGCGATTTGCTTCGCCGTTGTGCTCGAGTGATAGTGTAAAATAAGGACTGCAATGAATACTAAGGAGTGCTTATTTTCTCTTTGTGTGGTGAGCATGGAAGGTGAAATAAGAAAGTATAAATAACACAAGACTCCAATATAGATAATTAAAGAACATTGGGAACATGCATTCAACTGTACAAAAGTGGTTGGGATGTGATGGAATAGAATAACTTTGGTAGCCTTTATAAGTTACATCAGAATATATTTCTTATATTTTACACCATATAAAATTAGTACAAAAGTAATCACCTGCTTATACTAGCATAATCCCTTTTAAAGCACCACTTATAACCCAACAATTATACAGAATCCAAAAGGTTATTAACAAATTAAAACGAATCCCTGACACTACAACATATAAACCCATAATCACATATTTGTTCAATTCATAATCTAGAACAAGATAATTCTATATCATAGTAAGAAAAATACCATAAATATCAACAAGCATGACTCACAAAAAGTACCTAAATTGTATAAGGTACACAAATAATCAAACCATAACTCACATATAGGCATATAGGCATAAATACAAACAACCAATTCACATAACAATGATTTTCTAGAACCGTATAATACGATAACCCTTAATCAATGAAAAGAAATCTAGAATATCCACTTCAGAGATTGGTTAGACCACATCACATGAAGGATCCAACTATCAAGAAACAAGATATGACCACATGATGCAGGTGCATAAGGGAATCTATATACAAAACCTTCGACCCACAAAAAAAATTCAAATATAATATATTAAAAAGTGACATGTAACCATTTTCAAACCATGAACTATGTGCACCCTTTGTAGAATCAAATCTCTCATGCCAAAATCACAACAAACAATAGTGAATCTTTTACTTTACCCCCCAAAACACCCAACTCGTGAACATTTGGCCCATCTATTGCAAGCAAAACCCAAGATCTATGACCCTAAGCATGCTTTTACACCTCAATTGTCGGATGAATACAAGACAAAAAAAGCCCTAACCCTAAAAAAATAGCGAAACTAACACAAACACTGGCAGTGGGTTTGAAGAATTTAAAACCACAATGATTTGAAGTATTTAATCGGAATTGGTGGTGATTTTTGTGAGTTTTGACTAAAACAAGTGGAGAGAGGGTGGGTTTTGGAGAAGAATCAAAAGGGGCGAGAGAGAAAGAGTGGGAGGAGTCAGAGAGACATGTGAAGTGACGGGAAATGTGGACAAAAATATGGTTGAATCAGATGAGTTTGCATGGGGCTTTTTTTTTTTTTTAGGTGTATTTTGTGTGTAAATAAAGGTTTTTTGGGAGTTAAAATCAGAGGGTGTAGAGTTCGTTTGTTATTGTTATGTGGAGTTGGAAAATGTTGTGACAGAAACTAAACAAACATAGTGTAAGGTTTTGGCCCACTTAAAACCAGTGATTGCATGTGCAATCACTAATCTATGGTCATTGATTAGTTAATAGTTATAAACGGTCACTAATAGTGACTAATACAAATTAGTAATGAGGGTTTTTGTGATCGATCCGAGCGGTCACTAAACTGTTAGTGATAGATTTTTGCTTATTCAGTGATTGCTCAAACAGTCACTAATACCCTATTTTTGGTAGTAAATATTCTATGTTTTTCTAGTTGACACCAAATTCCTTGTATTTATGAAAATACAACATACTCATCCTAATTAGGTAATTAGATAAATTTTGAATTTAGCAAAAGAAGAAAATATCTTTCCATTAGGTAAATATTGAAGAAGATTGATGTATTTAGTTTTGGTTTAGGTTACTGCTTGAAGAAGATGATGAACTTCTTGCCAATTATCTAATCATTTGCATCATTATTGATTTTGTGAGAGTTTATTTATAGCATGAAACAAGGGAATTAACATATTGACAATGGCAGATGCAAAAAAAAAGAGGAATATGTCATTTAAAGAACATGTAAAACAAATTTCATGAAAATGAGTATGTATGACTTTTTTATTTTATTTTTTGATAATTTTTCTTTCCTTCACTAAAACATAATATATATATATATATTGGTTCTTTTTATTTCAAGAAATCAAAAGAAGGAAGCGTGCTTTGATTTTGTTTTCTAATGGCACACATCATAAAAGACATCAAACTTTATTAGTAGTGTTCAAATTGATTTGCCATTTTATATGTAGGTTTTAACAATAGAGAACCTCAAAGTATCTCAATAATTTTTGAATAAGGGATTATTTGTAATTCAACCATGCTTTATGGGTAAGTTATAAAATAAACAAACAAAATGAAAAGGTTATTTAGATATAACAGTTTCTAAAGTAGCAGACAATAAGAAGGGCTATATTAGGAGATTACAACTAGTTTCATGAGAATATTAGTGTGTGACCAATACAAAAAATTCATATGACGAAATCAACAAAGGTGAAGAATTAACTACGTAACCTAAGAATATAGTAGTAGTGCACATAGGTTGAAAATAAAGCAAGTAAAAGACCACTTGAATTAATCAAAAGTGCGATCAAATAACTCATAAGATTTTTTAAGTAAGTTTAGCCAAATACCCTTTAATTAATTCATTTTCTTAGCTCTACTAGATTAAAATTGTATCTATTTAAGTTTCATTTCACATGCACATTAGACTTCAATTGTTATAGTATTGGTATTATTTAAGAAATTTTAGAAAGGTACCTTTTTGGTGAATTTAACATTAAGTAATGTTAAATTTGTTAAATAACAATATGTTTCAACATTCAAAAAAATTGCTAACTTTTGATAATTTTACAATTAGTAGTAGGAATTTTATGGTAGTAGATGAAGTTATATGACATGATCAAATTTTCGGTATGTTTTGCTTTAGAATGATTTGATTCAAAATTAAGTAATGGTATGTAAAAAACTAATTATATTCTCTTTTTTCTTTTTTTGTGAAAAGCTTTTCTATTATTTAAAGAATTAAATAACTAGTTATATGATTTTGAACCTATATATATGAAATCAAATAAAAACCTCAACTATTATT
This sequence comes from Jacaranda mimosifolia, assembly GCA_018894105.1. NCBI lineage: Eukaryota > Viridiplantae > Streptophyta > Magnoliopsida > Lamiales > Bignoniaceae > Jacaranda > Jacaranda mimosifolia. The sequence goes on along the minus strand of CM032120.1, from coordinate 33,606,260 downwards.
AACTTAAAAATTTGAAGTTGTCAATAATATTAAGTATACTTGGACTAAAAGTCACATTCTTAGAAATTACAAATATTTTCCACAATTAATATTACCATGGCTAGCTACCTCACATTCCCATTCACCAAAAGTGTCATCAAATAACTCCCTCCAAAAGTTCCCTTCTTCTCTCTCCTCCAACTTGCTATCTTCTATTCCCTCTCTCCAAATTTTTTCTTGAAGACCTTGTTCCATTCTCACTTAGAATCAAGGTCTTAGAGTATTCTTCCAAAGTGTGTGGAAAAATTTAGAGGAGCAACATTTGGTGCTCTCAAATGTGGATCAAGAGTTTATCGAATTGGAGGCGGTTTTTGTGTCCAAAAGGGCTACAATTTTTCGACATTTGGAGTAGATTATGCAGCAATATATATTTTTTTCTGGAGAATTTTGATGCTAAATTTTGGCCCTTTGAGGCTTGGAAGAGGTATCCACTTGGTGAGGATTGAAGGCAATAAGATAAAAATCTTCATCCTTTATTTTGAGAGATTGTTTGAAGGTAACTTTCTCTTTTCTTGAATTCAAGATTAATGGCATAAGATGATCTTTTGTGTTGGTGACATTCAAGTTATGCTTTAATTTTAAATGTTGAAACTTTAAATTTCCGTTATGCTTGGATCCTTGATTTCACCTTTACCTTTATCATGATAGTGTTAAGGAAATATAGAATAAAGCTAAACCCAATTAAATGCACTTTTGGAGTAAAGAACAACTAGTTCTTAGTTTATATGGTTACAGAGAAGGGTATTAAGGTGAACCCTGAAAACATTAGAGGTATACATGATATGCTACCACTAAGTCATATCAATGAAGTCCAAAAGTTGATAGGAGATATTGTAGCATTGAGTCACTTCATATCCAAATTAATAGAGTAGAGTGTACTTTTTTTTAAGGAGCTAAGAATTTTAAATCGACTAAGGAATGTAAAGAAGTTTTCAATACAATGAAACCATTGCTATGTTACTAACTAAGCCCATCCCTAAAGAGATTATGTGTACCTTTCAATAGCAACTCCTTTGGTGTTGGTTCTATTATCGAGGAAATGTATGATACAAAGGCCATTTATTATGTGAGTAAATTGGCTCAGAGTGCTGAATAGAGATGTGCAAAGGTGAAAAGCTTGTCTTAGCATTGATCATTACTACCCATAGACCAAGACCCTATTTGCATTACATACCATAGTAGTCTAGATGAATCATCCTCTCAAGTAGATCCTTCGTAAGTCATGAAGATTGAAATGGGAGAATTCAACATAAGTCCCAACCTAAGGTTGCTAATAAGGCACATACCTTAGCTGGTCTTATATCTCTAAGATGATAATAGATGAAAGATAAAGGAAAGTATGGTTGCTACATGTAGATGGACCGACCTGTTCATATTGCCTTACCTGAGGTATTTATCTAAGGAGAAAGGGAGGTTTATACTTAGGGAAATTCATGAAGATTCCATGAAAACCACTCAGGCACTGTGATGCACACTGGGAAGGTCTTAAGATCAGGATAATTTTTGCTGATGATAAAATATGATGTAATGGAATTAGTTTCAAAATATTTGAAGTGCCAAGAAAGCATGTCATTGACTCGCCACCCTTAGTAAACTTAACAACTGTGGTGTCTTCATGCCTACTCCGTAAGTGGGAATTGATATAGTAGGTCCACTTCCTCCAGCAACATAACAATGAAAGTGTCTCTGAATGGCAATTGATTACTTTACTAAGTAAGTATAAATGGAACCATTAGCTAAGATCATGAAGAGTGGGGTATTAAAATTCATAGAAGAATATTGCATCCAAGTATAGTGTACTTTGTGAGTTGATTTTAGACAATAGAAGGCAATTCCAAGAGAAAAAGGTCGCACCATAGTGCATAGAAATGTAAACTACACAACAATTTATATCACTAGTCCATCCTCAAGTAAATGGAAAGGTCAAGGTGACCAACAGGATCATTCTTCAAGGAATCAAGACTAAGCTTAATGAAGATAAAGGTGCATAGATTAAAGAAATAAATAGTATATTTTCGGCACATAAGAAAAGCTTCGGGGCTTCTATGGGTAGAACATTTTTCAATATGATATAGAGGATGAATGCAGTCATCCCAGCAGAGATAAGAATGGAGGCATAAAATACAAACCTCTGAACTAGTTAGTAATGAGGAATTGATTAAGGAATGACTAGACATTATTGAGGAAAGGAGAGATCTGGTGTTCATGCAATGGAACAATACAAACATAAGATCTAGACTGTGTGCAATTAGTAAGTTCAAAAAAGAAACTTCAAAATAAGTGACTAAGTCATACGACGGAATGATGCCGCAGAACCTACTACTAAGCTGATACTTAATTGAGAAGGATACTATAAGGTTATTGAAGTTTTGTAATGAAGAGCATATGAGTTGGAGGTTGGAGAGGGCCAAAAGTTGTCATGGGCTTGGGACATTCATAATTTACATAAATTTTACACTTGATCCTATAGGATCATGTTCCTATATAGTTCAATTGAATTTTCTCTAATTTGTCACATAGGACAATTAGTTATCTGCTCATAAAAGTAGACATTTGAAATTTAGAACTTTAGGATTTTAGATTGATTGGCTGCAATATTGCCAAATAAAACCAAATTTCTCCATGATTGAAATAAAGTGTCTATGATTTGAAGCTTATTGATTATAATTATTTTGATAATTCCAAGCTTACTTATAATAAGTGGTCTTATAATTTGAAGCTTATTGATTACATGCATTCATACGATTCAACTTATCGATACAAGCATTCCTATATCTAGAGCTTATTATAAGCATTTCCAAAATTGAAGCTTACTATTACAAGTGTCCTTGTGATTTGGAGCCTGCGTATTATAGACAACTCTAGAAATTGAATTACAGCATTATGAGTAATTGATTATGAGCAAGAACCAATGCAAATCTCATGAATTAATTGTTTGTTGGCCCTAATAAGTTGGAAAGTTTGGTTCATAACATGCAAAAGGATGAGCAACTCATAATATCCCATAAAATGCTATAATTATATTTGGGAGCAAGATGAAATATTGAAATGTTTTTTTTTCTAGAAGAGATGTAGTTTGAAAAAGCTTATTCTATGAAATCATTCAACATTAATAGAGGATTACCATAGCCTTGTTTTTAAGAGTATTATATCTTCTATAGCAACTGGGGCATTCCTAATAGGATTATTCTCAAAAGATTTATTAGCAATAATGTCTTCAGCAGTATCCATGTCAACATCATTTCCAGTAAGGGTTGTAACAATGCCACCTCTACTATTCTCAATGGGTTTGATAAAGTCTTGAAGGCAGGTATATCTCGGTCTAGAGAATCCAAATCGAAGAATAGGTCTAGTGCTAAAAGTACTTAGAGCAACTATTGAAGCTATGATGGATAATCCAAAGCGTTGTCCACCCGCATCTCATGAAACTTATTAGAACCTAGCAAGGTAGATTTTTTCTTTTCCCACTTTTCGTCTTTTTCATTTAACAAAATGGGAAAATCAACAAGTGGACTCAATTTTCCTTTCTCATATCCTACCAAAGAGCTTTATCCAGCTCAAGCATGGTGCCTCAATGTTTCCAAATGTTGAGAGTCTAGCTTAAAGTTGTCTTGGCGAAGACAACTTTACTTTTTATTCAGGCTATCATTTTGCTACTTGGAGCTTTTGTTCGTAAGAGGACCAATGGGATATCATAGGGCTAGATTGGAGGCTCAACTGAAAAAATAAGAGGAGAGGGGGGGGATATGAGATTAAAACTTTAGGGAATTATGAATGAAAAATCAAGTAGTTTTGAACCTTGGTAATAGCATAACTTAAGGTCATCATCAGGAAGGCTTTTCACATGGCGACATTCTCTTGGGAGGTAAGACCCTTTAAGAACCAAGGAAGTAGCTCACAGGTGCTTCAAGAGCAGAGAGATTGCAGCTGGAGAAGACCAGCTTGAGAGAAGCTTTAGGAGGTTTTTGGGTAGATGACAATGAAGTCGAAATAGGAGCAAGAATGGTAGCCATTAGCTAAGTCTAGGACCCAATAGAATCTCAATAATTCCTTCATGCTGCTTTTTTCTTGACCAAATTTTTGAATATCATGGTTTTTGTAGGAAGACGTGAATGATGAGTGTGGATTATGAGAAGTCATAAAAATAGAAGGAATAATTGGGTATGAAGGATATCCTAATGGACCCTAATAGCCTTGCCTCAAGGTTTTAAGCCCAAAATAACAGAACTCCCTAGGTTCCACCATTGTGCGAATATTATAATAGTGAAGGTATAATCAATCCCAAAGTTCTTCATAAAGGGAAAGATGCTTTGCTAGAAGGTATCTCAAATGGTGGGGCAATTTCAACATTTATCTAGCCAACCAAAGTTTAGGGAAAGAAATGAAAACATGATATCATTTTCAGTTTGGGATACTCATTTAAGAAATTCACATTCTCACGTGAAGCCAAAAAAAGAGCCTATCAGAAATCATCTTGAAATGATAAGATGAGTAAAACATTTTAGCAGTTGGCAATTCCCTAATGTAGATAACCATTATGGAGAAGCTCGTAATCAAACAAAAAGAATTAGGAGTAAGTTTACATAGGGATATGCTATATGCATGTGGAATGGATAAATAAAGAGCTGTATGGAAAACCTAAGGCCACCATCTAAACGGCTAGTGTAAACAGCTAGAGAGTCTGGAGGACACTTGTTGGGATGATATTTTGTGGAAGGTATTATAATTTCATACATTGCGGGAGCCCCAACTTTCTATCTTAAGACACTTATATGAGTCGTTTTAAATTTATTCCTATATATGTCATCTCCTAACCAGTCTCATTTCTTTCTCATATTGATCTAAGTAATCCTCTACAACACAGTTGGGTGTTCTATTAACAACTTCCATATCCTCATGATCAAAATCATGGAAACTACGGGACTTAGTTGATTCAGAGTGTGGATGAATCGGGGAGAAAAGTGATAAGAAATAATAAGAAGAACGCATCAACAAAAATGACATTGAAATTAATAAGAAATTTGAAATGTTTTATTGAACAAGTAGAATATATGATAGAATGATGGTGGAGAAGGAAGTGATGGTAGCGACAGTAAATGAAAAACAAAGTGACAATGCTTAAGAAAAGAGAAGAGGTTGCAGGCATGAAGAGAGGAAAATGATTAATAGTTCAGATTAATTTTTCTTGAAAATCTTGAAAAGAAAGGTAAAACGATGTCTAAATTGACATGAGCAATTAGAGCCCTTTAGGAGCTTTGCAGCAATACACATGGACAGACAAGATGAAAGGGATAAAGAGATGACATTTTAGTAGAATCTAGAGTTCAAGTACAAATAACACGAACTTACTAGAATGGTTAGTATTCATTTGACTCAAGGATATTTTGCATGTCAAACAAACATCATGAGATCGTTAGGATCACAAACATAAGAGGAACAAGATGGCCAACTCATTCTACACTCAATTAAATCATCTGAACTGTGCTCTAGCTAAATAGGGGTGGACTAGATGATAATAAGTGACAAATATATGTATTTTACTTAATTTCGCTTGTTCAAAGAGGGCCTAATGGCTCTCTGCGTGTTTATGATTATAGATGGGCCTCAGCTTGAACGTATCCATGAGAGTGTGGTAGTAAGAAATATTCACATCTGAAGATAATCCCCTGATCCATGAAATAAAGCCCTCATTAGTAGGACCTAGAAGCATAAAAGGGAAGAGTCATTGGATTGAAAGATTGAGACCTAGCAATATTGGGAAGTGGATAAATGAAAGAGATTGATTCCTGATAGGACTCAATTTCTTGCAACTATAAATCGGCTCACAAGTTACTACAGGCTACATAATCACAATATTATAATTATTTACTACAGGCAGATCCCAACAGCCCTAACCTTTACTTTTCTAAGTAGATTTAGGAGCGCAACATCAATTTATATGGTAGAAGCACCTGATCTCTTCTCAATAAATGTTATCATTAAATTAGTACCAAAACAATTCTTCCAACATATAATATCAAAAACATCCCAAAATAAGACCAAACATTGCCTTAGTTTTACCAACTTTATGGAATAATCCGCAATATAATTGTGATATGTTAGTTCTTGTCATGACATGCCAGGAATCAAATTAAAATATTTTCTTAGATAACTAAAAGAAAAGCATATTTCAAAAAGTCAAAATCTAAGATTTGTTGCCTAGGTCGAACATCACAAGACATAATAAGGGGAAAAAAAAAAAAAAAGGTCAAATCTTGTTTTGACTTTGTTTTGGTTATTCTGGGAGAAGCGTCATGTAACAAATATCTAGAAATATTGAAGAATAAAAGAATGTTGATTTTTTATTTATGGAGATAATATTTTTCACTATAGATGTTTGTTTATGTAAAATTTCTGATTGATGTTGTCATTAAATTTTTATATTATTATAGCATAATAATTAAAGAATATATGTTTATATTATGAAGATGATTCTATCTATATATATGTTTTTCCATGTCATGGATTGAAATAATGAATTTTTTTTAAAAATATTTAGGAGAAAATATATGTATATAAGGGTAAATGTTTATTTTTATTTTTGAAATTGAAAAAGAACCAAATAAAGCCTTGGTTTGCTAGACTGCAAACCTGCATGATACTTTAAGGTTTATCCCAAACATATTTCATTGAATTAATGAAAGTCATGCCTGATGTCTAATGATTCAATTTTTGAATTTTTTTCCAATTGAACGCATAAATACTATCACGAACTTAAGTATCTGCTATAAAAAGATTGTTACGAATTTAACTTCGTAGCTATAGCTACAAAATATATCTACGAATTTTTGTAACAAATATAGTTTTTTTAATTATAATCAATAAAAATTATTGATTATCAGTACATAGCATTGTACTTGTAAAGTGTAATAGATTAATTATGTATTATCCGTATGAAAATTAATATATATATATATATATATATATAAGAATGATCATCAGTTATGGATTGATCGTAGCGAGGATTAGCTATGAGACATCAACTTTGAACTTGGTTAGAACAATTTCGTAGGCAAAACTATGAATTCTTAATGCCAGTTATGAATTGAATATAATTAATGCCCTAATTTTTGAATGAGATATCGATATTAGGATTTTTTGAATTTAAATTTTGATGATGACAGCAGAAAATCAATTAACTAACAACTACGCATTGACATTTTTTTACAATTTGATTTGAAATTAACTATTAGAAGAAAAAAATGTGAAAATCAATGCTTCGAATGTTTGTCACGATTATTTATAGGGTGCTTGGAAAATATTATTTAATATATATGCTCTTAAATTTTATAAAATATTAAATTTTATTTTACAACAAGATTATATAGTTTATGAAATATTGATAATAATTTTTTTTGGAAAAGCTAGTTAAACTAAAAAAGTTTGTCAAAATTCTGAAAATAAGTTAAGATTATTTTTATTTTTAAATTTACTTATAAAATCATAACATTTTGTCTTTCAAAGTTTATAAATTTATCTCTTAAAATTGTTATCAAATTATTTAACACATTTTACAGACTTTCAAATTTTTTGTCAAAAAAAAGGAAGGGTGTGGGGGGGGGAGGAATAAAGAGCTTAAAAGTTCAGGCAAATAATCTTGTCAAAAGACAACACCTTTTTTTTTTTAAAGACACTGTTTGGAAGTCTCATGAACTCGAACGTGGCTTTAAGAAAATCCTATTTCGAACAATGAACTAGTTGTCTTGTTTCTCTTATTTTCTTTATTACTTTTTTCCCCCTTTTCCTGAAAAGAAGTCGTCAAGTTTTCGTTCATCAAAGTTGCATCATACCTGTGGAACTTGATTCAATATAAATTAATAAGAGCTTCAATCATGTGCATTCTGGCGCACTGCATGTTTGACCTTTGCAAGTTGAATAATACTCCACAAAGGAGGTCTTCACCTTCTGAGATGGAACCAAATTAAATATATAACCAAGATCTTATGATTTAATATTTATAGAGATTAATCTCATGTTTATATACATTTTATCTTTTTTGACAATTTTATTGAAGAATCAAAACGCCCTCATGTGTTGTATGCCCTCGGAGATAATAATTAATGTGTGGTAAACTTATATTAGGATCATATAACGTATAAAATGAGTCAAATGGAAATTAGAATATTCCTCTCCTTTAATTTGGAATTATTGTCCAAATAATCAGTTCACTTCGCAAAAGTTTATAATATTGGTTGAAATGTAAAGCTACAAGGTCTAAAATTCGGCACGCTTAAATTAGGTATTTTGTATAAGAGACTATCTGTTATTTTTTGAGTAGATTATAATTGCTTGCTACTTGTTGAGCATATTACAATAATATTACTGATTATTTACGATCTTAATCATGTGTGCTTGGTGAATCAAACGTGTCTTATTCATTAATCATTAAAGTGTTTTCAAAAGGCCCAAATAGATCAGATAAATTCATAAAAAGGACTTAAGCCTATTAATTTATCTTGAATTTAGCCCATTCTTAAAGCTGGACCTAGAATAAAAAATTGTAAAACTCTTGAAATTCAGTATTTTTGAAAGACAAGGATTTAGAAATCAAGATACTTGTTTATTAGATTTTAGCGCTCAAAAAATAAATAAAAAGTATTTAATTGCAAGAAAATGGAAAGTTTTGGGTTTGAATTGCAATTTGAGAAAACCTAATTAAGCAACATCTAGAAGTTTTGTGGGTCAAATTGGAATTATTTTTGATCAACCAGGTGAAATTGAGGCATTCATAAGCATAAGGACTAAAATTGAAGATGCTCAAACTCTGAAGGACTCAATTAGAGACTGGATAAAAATCCCGAGGTCAATCCGCAATTTAAGAAAGTGTCATGGTATAAAAATGGAGTTTTCATTTTCTACCCCATTTCTTCTTCCTCTCTATCGATAACACCCTCTCCGCTCACCCCCTCTGATTATTGCCGGTGACATCTCGAAACACAAAACCAAACTAGCCAAAATACTCACCTCGTTCTCAGGAGCATGGCGACTCCTATGCAGGCGGAGATGACCGGTGAGCCACCGTGAAAAACTTGATCAAAAATGGCTATGGTGGAGCTCGATGGTAGCGGCATTCCAGCGATGGTTTGACATGACCAAGGAGTGGGCTTTGTAGTCCTCAGCTTAAGGAACACGATCGTGGTTTCAGATTGCAGAACGGACCACCGACGACGACGGAATCGAGCAAAAAATAGTGCGGTGGCAAGAGGTGGCGCAATGGCTTTCAAGCAGAAATTGGACTGCAATTCGATGGCATTTGGTAGAATTGATTTGGGTATTCGCCTTGTCTAGCTGAGATGTATCTTCTGGTGGCACTGGTGACCATCTTCGATAGCGGCAGAAGGCGACCGCGACAGTATAGAATCTTCATCTCGTTGCAAGGAGCACATGCATGGAAGCTAATTGTGGTTTCGGGGCTTCATTAATAAGAAATTAGGTAAATAACTAGAAATGGGTTTAAATTGTATGCATGTGTGTGTGTGTGTGTATATACCTTCCAAGCTTTGCAACGCTTTGTATAATCGGGAAGAACGCACAATTTGATCAAAAATTGAGACATGCATATAATTATATAAATTGTAGACCTGGATCTTGTTATATTATATGATAACCACGATTAATTAGATTAATTAGACAATTAAAAACCCTAATTTTATGTAATCGCGGCCTAAGTGACAAAATTGGATTATTAATGATAATTGGGTTATTATAATCGACTTTGTGTAATGTTACAAGGTTAATTACATAATTGAGGACCCAATTGTATCTCTTCACCGGAACGTATGTAAAACCCAAGAATATTTTCGTAATAACGGCATAATTAGGAATAATACCTATTGATGATGTCGAGACTAATCACTGAGGAATAGTACTGATAGTGTAATGACTAGTTTTAGACTACTATTATTACGATCATAATTATGAGGACAATGGGGATTTTGATAGAAACCCTTTTTTCTGATTAGGTGACGAGGAGTAGGATTTTGCCAACTAGTAGCTCTCGCATTTCGTGATTTTAAGGTGAGGGTCTGCCAACTTGACACTTCTTTCAATTATTTGTTCTTGTGGAATGACCCTGTGAGGGTTCAATAGGATTGCATTTTGTACTTGCTCTTGTTTATTGAAATCTGTAATTTGTACAAAGTTTTGCTTGTTATCTGTGAACTGATTGGCAAACTTCTGTGAGGGTTGATACTTGACTTGATTACTGTACTTATTGTTTGTTGAACCCCTGTGAGGGTTAAGTCTATTTCTGACTTGTGATATACATCTTGACTCTTCGATTCTTTGAATTGTTTGAAATTCTGGTTGTTATCTATTGATTGACTCTTATACCCCTGTGAGGGTTTGATTCCTTAATTTTGCTTGTCACCTATTTGGTTTTGTTCGGCATATATGGGAATGAATAATGGGACGTTAATCCTTCTTGAGTGCATGGATAAGTCGTAAGCCCAGAATGGGACGTTAATCCTTGTTGAATGCATGGATAAGTCGTAAGCCCAGAACCCTTGAAATAACGGGACATTAATCCTTGTTGTATGCATAGATAAGCCGTAAGCCTAGAACCCTTGAAATAATGGGACGTTAACCCTTGCTGAATGCATGGATAAGTCGTAAGCCCGGAACCCTTGAAATAACGGGACACTAATCCTTACTGAGTGTGTGGATAAGCCGTAAGCTTGGAAAGGGGACGTTAATCCTTGTTGAAGGCATGGACAAGCCGTAAGCCCAGAACCCTTAAAATAATAGAACGTTAATCCTTGCTTGCTTAGATAAGTCGTAAGCCCAGAACCCTTGAAATAACGGGACGTTAATCCTTATTGAATGTATAGATAAGCCGTAAGCCTAAAAGCCTTGAAATAATGGGATGTTAATCCTTCCTGAATGCATGGATAAGCTGTAAGCCCAGAACCTTTAAAATAACAGGATGTTAATCCTTGCTGAGTGCATGGATAAGCCGTAAACCTGGAATGGGATGTTAATCCTTACTGAATGCATGGATAAGCCGTAAGCTAAGAACCCTTGAAACAACGGGACATTAATCTTTGCTGAGTGCATGGATAAGCCGTAAGCCCGGAATAGGACATTAATGACCTTGTTCTGGCATATTCATATTTTTCTTTGTATTCATGCTAGTTAAATTCTGTTGAATTACTGATTCTTCGACAGAATCGTGTACTGCTTTATATTTTATCCCTCACTGAGTCCTTAAGACTCACCCTCCTATGCATTTCTTAAATATTTTCAGGCAGGTATGAATAGTGAAGAATGAGGACTGATGCTTTCTCGAAAGAGTTGTTTATGATATGCGTTTGGATATCATATAATGGTGACTATGGGATTTGAGACTGTGGACAAGACTGAACTAAGTTGGAAGACTTTTAGCTTGTATATAATGTTGGCATGTAGTGTTATTTTATGTTGAAATATGTTGTTATTTATGAGACTTTAGAATATGAATATGTTGCACTTCTTGTAGTGTCTCTTGGAGTTTGAATTTTGTTGTTTTTGGTTGTACGTATTATGCACTCTGAAATGATCTTTTGAGTTAGTACTAAGCTGCTATCACTTGAATTGTAAAATTTTGGGTTGTTGTGCAGTATTATGAATTGAAATTGAATTTTGGAGGTGTGTTTTAGAGTTAAATTATTATGGAAAAGATTTGAGTAGCACCTCAGCCCAAAAGCAGGCACCCCCGGACAGGGTGCTACAAAAATATTTTATATTCCAATTATAAATCATTATTATTCAATTTTAATTTCATAATCATATTTTTTCCTCAACACTTGAAATTATTTCAAAATACAATTTAATCTCTTATAGATTCAAATATATCCTATGAATATAAAAACTTGCAACATATTTAAAGTGCACTCAATCAAAATCTATGTAAGCTTTGACTATCAGATCATTAAATCATATATAAGTCCAATTCCCTTTCAATGCAGTGAAATTTGGTAAATTAACATTTTGTTTGTATTAATTCAAGGAGAATTTTCATTCTCTGAAAATAAATTGAAATACATCTCCAAGATTTAATATTTTCTTCAAAATATTATTGAAAAAATTTAATCATTTTAAATTATTACATCAAACAAATGTAGTTGTCTTTGATGTAAATATATATAAAATGAAAAGATATTTATATTAAAATTTGGCTTTCTTCCAAACAAAATCAAACATAACTTCATGCTCAATACATTCTCCATTCCTACTGTTAAAACATATTTTTCAAAATATTTTATTAAAATCCTTACAATATTATGATTTAATAAAAAATGAAAAATATTATATAATAACAACAAATAAAAAGTTGAAAAAATTATTAGTCTTGAGTAAAATTAAAACGAGTGTACATTCAGAAAATAGATTAGAATATATAAATATTAGCTTAGTCACTTAAAAAGAACTAACTATATTTAATATGATATTAATTAAAAATATATTCATCACATGTTTTATATTTAGAGACACTTCATATTTGTCTAGTAGCTTAATTTAGTTCATATTCTACAATCTCATATCACTAGTCACTAATAATTAATTAATATTGATTGAATAATTTTCTAAAAATGCATAATGCCCATGACTCATAATTAGTATAATGTTTTACTCTTACCGTTTATAACCGCCCATGAATAAGATAATTAATAGTTTTTACTTTACTTTGTCAATGAGCTTTTAGATTTGTTTATTGGCAAAATTTATAGAAGCGCTAAAATATTCTCAAAATAATTTATTTATTTACCTTGTTTATAAATCATATAGGTTATCTAGTATTTGATATGTAATTTTTACCTCTTAAAATAATTTTAAAGAAATAATAACAAAAAAATAGAAAACTTTTTAACTTAATTATGAATTAAATTGCGATCTAATTTTATTGTTCTGTACAACAATCTTGATATTGTCTTAATCATATAGATTTCGAAAATGATAAGTGAATACAATTTATGCTAGTATAGCTTATTTATAATTAGTAATCGTGGCATGTCAAATTTAAATTAATATATCATTCTTTAAGAAAATTTGTCACTAATTTGCATTTTTTATATACAAAAGAAATTATATATATGTATATGTATATTGTTTTAATCCATGCATCCTAAGATGAATTGGGAATTAAGCTAGAAGACATTATCACCAACTTATATCAACATAATTTTATTATTGTTTGTATGCTTTACTATATTAAAATACTAAAAATTCAATATTGAACTAGTGGTATTATTAGAATAAATTACTATAGAATAAGGTTATAAGATGATAGAGCAAGCTTGATTTAAGTCGAGTTTGTGTATGATTATTCGAAATTTCAAGAGCTGGCTCATGAGGTTTTAAATTCATAAATATTTTTATATTTTTAATTTTTATTTAATTGAAATACTTTTATATTTTAAATAAATAAACAATATATAATAATTTTAATTATTTTATTTATACTATACACCCTGATTTTCAAAACACTTAATTAAATTGATAAGATATAAGGGCTTAGAACATACATTTTGATGAAATAAGCTATGATTGAGACATTAATTTTAATTAAATTGTAATTAAATTAACCAAGGCCTTTTTTTTATAATTATTGAAAATTGAAGGATTAATGTGTTAATGGAATAGGCTTTATTTATCGGAATTTTGAATAATAGGGGATAAATGGGCAAAAATCGAAAGTTTAGGGAGTGAACCAGAAATGAAGGGCCAAACTGATGTAAACCTGAAACTAGAAGGGTCCATTTGTACGACAGTTCAAAATATTAGGATCAATTTGTAACTTGTGCAAAGCACCTCTCCATAAAAATATCGCCCATAACTTCTTCAGATTTTCAGAAATGAAACCAACACTCCACCCGCCACCCACCTTATGGACGACCTCAAAATGGATACAAAGGATTGAATTAAGATCATGGTTAGCATCCCCTCGACAGTAGGAACGTTTTGATACAAATTATGTCATAAGACAACTGCGAAATTTGCCGGATTTGACAGCGGGGGAGGAGCTCCGGGCGTGGCGGTGGTGCTGCGCATTCCAGCGGCGGAAATAGAGGAGAAATAGGGTGAAATGCTCGCCACGTGATGTGCAATTTATTGGTGGAGTCAATTTCTGGATTTAGCCGGCGGTTAAGGAACACGTAAGAGAAGAAACTATTATGTGGAGGGAAAAGTTGGAAGGAGACTGAAATTCAAATACTTGACCAACAATTAGGAGAAAAAGATCGATATGGATTGATGGTTAATAGATGAATCTGGTAAAGAAGCTGGGGGAAAAATTAGAATGATTTTATGTTAATACGTGGATTAGAGAAAAAAATGGAGATAATTAATCAATATTGATTGATGATTTGGAGGAGAAAAATATATAGATAATTGATTGACCAAAAAAATATGAATAAAAAATATAAATTTATGTAGAAACTTGTTAAAAAGGTTGTCTATAAAATATTAATTTACATATTTATTAAAAATGTTTACAAAATTAAGTAAATACACATAATATTTATGGAGATGGGTACCTAACAATAAATTTTTATTATTTGAACTCTTTTAGACAATCCCAAGCTACAATTGTTGATGAATGTAATTACGTGAGTTTAATCATATCCTTTTATATATTGTCACGTTCAAAAAAACTTGAGAATATGGAAAAAAAAAAGAAAAAAAAAAGGGCAATTCATTTGGGTTCAACAATGGGTTCGGGTCCATTGAACCGATTTTATCTAGATTGATTTTAAGATCAGAAATTACTTTTAGCAAATATCAAGTTTTAGTTTCAGTCCTAATCCAAATCGTTAAAAATATTATATACATGTGTTTTTAGTTTTATTTTTACGTATGCATCTATATAATACATACATGTGGGGTAAATTGGGTTTTACCTCGATAAAAATGAAAAAGAAAAAAAAAACCTCATGAAAAAATAAAAAAAGACAGTGCACCTCCTTATGTTTTTAGGGCGCGTTTGATTTGAAATGTAAATAGCAACAAAAATTTGAATAGAAGGAGATAAAATGAGATAAAGTAATATAATAATCTGTTTGATATAAAAGAATAAAGATTGACCTTATAATTTAGTACAACTATAATCTACCATACTATCTGATGCATGTTTGATGTGAAGGATTATATAGATTAAATGACAATATTGCCCCTAATTATTTCTCCCCTCCCCCCCCCCCCCCCCCCCAACATACCCCTTGTGGAATAACAAAAAAAAAAAAGGACAAACATGGTACTAAGAAATTAATGCGGGGATGCAGGGGTGCGATTGCAATATAGCTACAACAGTAGCGAGTCCAGACCAAAATTAGAGCTAGCCCGTTGCTGTTATAATCCAAGTGCGGCAAGTGCAGTTAGTTTTGTGGTTTTGCTGCTTAAAAATTTATTTTGCCTTAAATATCAACCATTGAATAAATTAAAAAAATTAATAGTTTAGATCAATTTTACTTATAAAAAAAATATAAAATATAATTTTTTTTTTATATACATATATATACTTATTAAATATATATAGTTAAATATATATATATATATTTATATATAACCCCAGCAACCCATCCCGACTCCCAACTTGCAACCCCTGCTGCACGGTTGCCATGGCAGCTTGAAAAACAATAGCTATGACCGTTGATTTCACCATGGAGCTCTGGCTGCCTGAAAAACAACAACCGTGGCTTCTGTATTTCATGGTGGTACGGTGGCCATGGCCATTCGGGTGGGCGGCTGCATGATTGCCATGGCCGCGTCCGCTCTGGCGACCACATGGCTAGGTGGGGATGGGCAGTTGGGGTAGGGATGGGGGTTGCAAGGGTGCAGGGGGTGGGGGTTGCAGAGGGTGTGGGGTTTATTATGTAATATATAATATATAATATATAATATATTTATGTATATATTTATATAAATATGAATATATATTTTTAAAATATAATAAAAATATATATTCATATTTATAAGTATATATTATATGTAAATAAATATACTAAAAGTAAATTCATATGACGTATTTGTATATAATATATATATAATATGTACAAAAAATAAAAAAATAAATCAGAAAAATGAAAACACAAAAATTAAAAATAGTTTTTTTAAATTCAAAAAAATAAAAAAAATTGGTGTGAAGGAGATAAAAAAAAGATAGATGAAAATATATGAAAAAAATTAAAAAAATATATTGAATTGAAAATATATGAAATAACTAAGGGTAGTATAGTCTTTATATATTAAAATTAGGGTTAAATTGTAATGAATAAGGAGTGAGAGGCCGTGTGCATAATTTTTAAAAACACAAAGAGGTTTTTTGCCTATTATTTTTTTATGAGGAGTTTTTTTTGCTCTTTTTCATTTTTACATGAGGATAAATTGCAATTTGCTCCATATATATGAGAAGAAATATGTGTATATTACATATCACATTAACATATACAATACAAATATAATATTCTTACAAATTAAAATAATAACATAATACCTATAAGTATATCATTTATGGTATTAGAATAGAAGGCCTAAAAGGAGGTGAATTATGTAAAGCACAAATTTTCAATTCTTTTGTAATATCAATTATAGATTTTTACTAGAAATTATAGAGGAAATAAAATAGTTTGAGATTAAAAGGAAAGTAAATGAGACACATGATTTATTGGGGTTCGATAAGCTTATATCCATTATTTAAGTTCTTAACTTAGAATTGTAATATACAAATTCCACTAATAATTCCAAAAAGAATTAGTACAGATTGTTGGAATTTTATTCCAACGTATGAGCTTCTATTAATTGAATTTGCCTTAGATAAAATAAAAATAGGCTAAATTAATATGGTTAATGAGACATGACTCGCAGGGCCTATTATTTTGATATAATATTGTTAAGGTATTTTTCTTAATAGACTTGATATGATAGCTGGTGTAGATCTAACCTTAGAAGCCCATGATGGGAGGGCTTTCTAGGGTTTTATTTTTATATAATTAGGTTCCCCCTCCACTCCACATTTTGATATTGCTATCCCGTTAAAACTATCAATTACTTTGTGTGAGAAGGAGAGGAAAACTTAACCATCAATTCATGCAATTGCAAAAAACTATTGATCATCAATCACATGACTCAAATAGGTACATCAATAAATATTATGGGGTTTTGATTTCATAGGTATATGCGTCTTGGGTATATTTTTGCTTACATTTGGTATTAGAGCCTTATATTTATAAATTAAAACCCGTTTTTATTGATTGTATTTTGTAGATCTCTTATTCCGCCATTATGAACTTTTGTCTGTATTGACACTTTTATGATCAAGGATGAGAAGCATTTATTTTTAGATTTAAGTCTTGAATCCAAATATTGAGAAATCTTATTACAAAATTCAACAACATATATATATATATGGGTATTTTTGGAGTATAATTTTGGTATGGTTGTTGTACTTGGTTTCAATTTATTAGTTATTGGATTATATGGTTATTTTGTATTTGACATATTTGGTAATTATTTATATTATATTATTAAACTGTTGATATATATTACTATATTATGTAAGTGTGGATGCACATGAATAGTGCCCCAGCGCGTGAATGCTTTTTTTGGATTTTTTTTTCTATTTTATGTTTATGAAACGACGTCGTTTTAGGGTCATGTGCTTTATTCAATTATACATTGGGTTGTAAGAATTGTATCTTGTTTTGTCTTTTTGTACTTAAATGTGGGCCTATTTAAGATTGGCTAGAAGAAAGTGCGGGCTTTTTGAATTTTTTTTTAAGCATGGTGAGAAGAAATTGGTGGTGTTTTCATTATGTTTCCCGCTTCTACACAAAACGACTTCATTTTGTGATATTATGCTTCATAAAGTTGTACTCTTTGCTATGACACTTGTTCATTGTTTGATCTTTTGTGGGAAGATTAGAAACAAATATTAATTTATTGATTTTTTAGTTGAAAAAAACCAAAGACAAGACAAGATAAGACATATTCTGAAAAGCTATGCACCTACTAAAAAGTTTACTCCCACCCATTCCCCATACTACTCCATTATCCTTACCTCTAACTTTATCATGATATTATCTTTCTTTTTTATGCAATTTGCTAAGGATTGTAGATTTCTTAGATTTGGCTTCGAGTGGTGGTTGTATGGGATGAAGATTTTGCGGAATGCAGATAACATGCTGCAGAAAATTTGTGTGCCATGCTCCTTTTCATGTTCTTCACTTCAATGTGTATAGTGAAGAATGCATTTTAGAAGAGTAGCTTTTGTTGAAGCATTTGAGCAACCAAAACAAGAAGACAAGAAAAGCAGAAAAATACCTTCTCTATGGTTTTGGTAAGGTATTTTAATCTCTTTGGCTTTAATTTTTAAAAACTTTTTTGGTTGTAGTTAAAGGTTGGATTTAAATGATCTTGTGTACTATTTCTCTGCAGAAGAAGGAAAGAGGCAGTGTCAGTGTTTAGGATTTTAGTTAGATATTTTATTCTCTCTGGTTTTCTTTCTTTGAGTTTTTTTTTTCTTTTACTTCAGTTAAATATTGGGTTTAAATGATCTTTCACATATTCGTCCTGGGGTGTTATTTGATTTTGTGTTGCTTATTAATATATTTTTGTTTTGTGGGATGATTTTGAGTGCCCGAGTCGTTTCTAGAGCTAATTGGTGTTAGACTTTCATGTGTAATTGTTCGAAGAATTGGATCTGTTTCTTTTTTTTTATTTTTGGTTTTAGGACTTATACTATTCTTGGAACAGATAAAAGTAGAATCCGAGTGAGCTTCAATAGAAAAGTAGAAGGTAACTACTCAACTCTACTTTTGAGAGGATGATTTTTGAGGTATTATATTATGTTTTAACTGTACCAATTATTTATTAGAACTTGTAAGTTTAACTTTATTTCAATATGCTATATTGTGTCCATCTATTGCAAGCAATCAGTAAGAGTAGAAATAATTTAACATGTAGTCTGATTTTCCACAGGCCGATGTGTTCTTAGTGGTTGTAAGAGGGAGGAAATTGTTAGCATGGAATGCTTTTGAATATTATCATTCACTGAGAATATCATATCCATGTGAAATCAATTTTAATACAGTAATTCAAGATTCTTTTGTGATTTTGTGTGAGAGTTGCTAAGCCTATTTTATATTTAGCATTTTTCTATTTTTCTTCAAAGAGAAACACTCAACAATTTTCTCATTGGCCTTCTGCAGCTTAATAAGTAATACCATATGAAGTATTCACTCTGTTATATTTGTTAAGTTCAATACCAGATTGCAATTCTCTAGAGAAGATTAAATGTTGTATAATACTTGTTTATCTTATAATGGAACATAATGTATATCTAAAGTTGTTTGCTGCTTTTTATTTCTTCTTTACTTCATAATACTGAGCTCTCTGTATGTTGAAATCAAAGATGCTATTTGAAACACTAATTGTTTGTAAACCATAAATGACTTGAGATTTGAGTGGTCCAAGTTTAAAAGATTAATCTTTAAGTCTCTTTACATACCTTTAACACCACAAAAAATAGCAGATTCCCATGTTCCCCTAAAATAGCAAACTCACAACTTCCAAACTTTAGTAATCTTTTTTCCACAATTATAGAAGTGCTCCCATTAAAATCATGGACCACTTCCAACTTTTATTATTGATTAGCCAAAAGGCTCTGGCATTTGTCTCAAATTGTTTCTTGACTTCATTTTCTTTGAAGGGGTAGAGATAGTGAGGTTTTTAGTTATTGATATAAATAACTTCAGTTTTTTTTTTCCTGGCATATAAGAGAGAATCTATCTACATAACCTGATATCAAGAATCTAAAACTATTAGATATTTGTTATACGTGTTGGACTCGGACAACTACCGTAGGCCTAAAATTCAAAAGTACCTCAAATTTTAATTTATGTTTTTGGTTTGCTTGAAATTCAAGTATCTCAAACATCAATTTTGATTGTCACCATCAAGTTTATTCCTACTTGCTGATAATTTTCTTATGTTCTCCCTTTATGGATGATGATTGCTACTTCATAAGTCAAAATTATCAACCAAAGCATCTTCCACTATGTTGGAGGAAAAACGTACATGTGTGAAATAGATAATGCCTGATTCTCTGTGGAACCATGCCTTGGAGTTGGCCTACAAGGCTCTGGATCTACATGAGATTTCTGACTATCAGTTCATCGCATGTTAAATAGAAAAGGTATGTAGTAGATAATTAAGACTTGTGAAGTTCTGAGAATGTTTACTCTAGCTCTTTTTTGTTTATAAAAAATAAAGAAGAAGAAGAAGTAATAATAGAAGATATTGACCCACATCACCATAGATATTGAGAAAATTGAGACAAAAAATCACTAGGGAGGTGGAGAGAAAATTGCAATCCATAATATAAGACAAAAGTAATTGACTTCCACTTGTAGTTATTTCTTTCATGTGTGTGTTGTAAAGCAACTAACAACAAATACATGATTTGTCCTTCCAACAATATTAAATAGGACTAAATTCTTCAAATCAAATGCTTAGCCTTTAATTTATAGTTTTGGAAAGTCATTAAGTTTTGGCAAAGAAGAGATAATGTGTCTTGCTGCTACAAATTATGTTCAAAAGCTATAGGAGAAGTTTTAGAGAATCAATCGTTTCGATTAAAATTGCCATTACTATTGTTTTTAAGAAAGTATACCTTAATATGCTAGCTATTTTCTCATAAATCTCAAGTAAAGCAATTTTTATTTCTCTCTCTAGGTAAAAGCATGTAAAATTCATAGATTCTCTTTCCTTTAGGTATTAAGGTTTGCTTGAATCATAGCCAGCACAAGCATATAATTTATTTGAAGAGTTAATCAGTAAGAGACTACTTGCATGCCTAATCAGTAGACGTATTCATCTTTTAACTTTTTCCTTAAAGTAAACAAAAGAGTATGCCAATTAGGTGGATTTAGTTGCCATATGAAGTCTTGTAATAGGGGCAAAATGCATTTTACCCCCTTTATAAAGAGTCTAGTGGGTTGAAAATCCCCTTTATCTTTTTTAATTGGCATATACCCCTTTGTACTTTTGAAAAAGTTGCACACTCTCCCCTATTCATTTAAACTTTCTAATTTATCAAATGACAAAATTGTCCTCCTTTATATATGAAAAGTAAGGCTTTTATTTTTTTTTTACCAATTGATTGTTCTGAAGTGGTTCTCTCAACACGACGAAAAACCTTAACCTTCAATCTTCCCCAAATATGAGCCCTAATCCCCCTTTACTTCTGCACATTTGATGATTTTAGAATATTCCGTTCATAAGCAAAGTATTTGTCCGATTATCTTTGCGTATTGAAAAAAGTAGATGCTAAAACCAACTTGATCGTCAAGGTAATATTGTACATCCCATTTTATACTACATTTTTTATTTTGTTTTTAAAATGTGTTTTCATTGTTATTTCTAATTATATTAGTTTAAATAATTGTTATTTGTTTTTAAAATGGTATTTTCATTATTGTTTCTAATTGGATTTTTAGGTTTGTTTACCTCAGATATCCACACTTCTGATTTGGCATTTGAGTAATTGAAAAGGCAAAACAAAGTTTTAATCCCTTGTTCAATTTCCGCTGAGCTACAACTTGTGATCATCTTAATGTATTCTTACTATGCCCAAAAATACAACTCAAGAATTTAACATCTGTCCTAAAAGTCAAAGCAAAATAAAATAAAATAAAATAAAATCCAACATCTTGTACTAACAACCATTCCTTGAGAAAGAGTGGGAATGCTGCAGACTAGTTGTGGGATATGTAAATTAACACAGAAAAGATGGAACGGGGAGAAAAAGTGGGAATGCTGCAGACTATTCTGTGTTTTTTGATTTTTCCTTTGCTTTGTTATGAAATTTGATGTAGAAATTATTAAACTTGTTCTATTTTGTTTGTAGATTAATGGAGGACTAAAATTTCTTTGAAATATGGGTTAGTGGGAGGTTTTGCAGAATAGGACATGATGTCCAATACAGTGGGGGACATAAACATGAAATTGAGTTAGGAAACATGAGCATAGAAGACTTGATAATGTCTTCACTATGTTAGCTGTATGAGCTGTGTGGAGGGGAAGAGATCAATGTGTGCTTTTACTATAAAGTGCTAAGATTGTTGCTTGAGATAGGTATAAGATTAGTTTGGGATGATACAAGCTTAGAAGATATGAAACATGCTTTGAGAAATGAATGTGTCATGACATTGTATGTAGAATAAACAAAAAATCCAACACATATTATTGACATACAGGACAACATAGTTTACAATCAACAGATATCAAACAGGTTTGATAATGAACAGTTGAGTGATTTGATACAAGGCATTGACTTTAATGATGATGATCTAGTAGGAATAGATATTAGAGTTGAACAAACTGGGCTAGATGAAATGATAACAGATATAGGAACATATATGAGAGCTGATGAGATTGGAATAGATATGGGAACACATGTGGAGGAACAATTAGTATCAATAGGCCCACATGCATTGGATGATGAAGCAGTAGATGGAGCAGCTGTTACAGAAATGCCACATTTAGTTGATGAAGGAGCTGATATTAACATCAGTGAAGAGTCATCTGACTCAGACTATATACAACTTGAGGATGATAAATTAGATGCACCTAGTGAAATGTTAGAGGACTTAGAAGATTCTGGTGATGATGACATGGTTGTGGATAAACAAATGAGCAAGACTGATCTCATAGACAAATTGAAGAGAATGAAGAAGAAAATTGTGGAGACAGGAAAGAACAAAAGAGGTTCAGTTGAGCCAAATATGCAGCTGGATAAGTGGTACAGTGACCTTGGTGAGGAAGATGAACTTGTTAGTTTGGATGAGTCAGATGATGAGATGCCAAAATATCCTTACTACAAGCTAGAAGAGATGGATATAAGAATTATGATCTAAAGATTAGGGATACATTTCGTAGCTGCAAAGAATTTAGTGAAGTACTTAGAGACTAGAGTGTAAGGCAAGGTATGAGTTGTTTTTGAAGAATGAAGCCAATAGGATCACTGTTGTTTGCAAAGAAAAAACATGTGACTGGAGGATTCATGCTTCTATAGTCCTTAATGGGCCTACATTTTAAATAAAGATATTAAGACGCAAGTATAATTATGCAACGAAATTTGAAAATCGCCTTGCCAATTGTAAATATCCTTCAAAGAGGATGGAGAATGCAATCAAGGATAGCCCTTATATTGAAATTTAAAAGTTACAAAACTCGAGGAAATGTTCCAACACCACAAGCTCCAGCACCACAACCAATAGAAGCCTCCAATCAAGCTCTAATAATGCATTCAAGTCAAGCTTCTTCAAACAATCCATCTCAAACAGTAATTAATGTTGCTGCACCTCTTAATACTGAGTAAGCTTTCAGGTTTATTTACCTATGATACTAAATCTAAGTGTACAAATATAATAAATTGATTTTCTTCGCTAATTTACAAATAGGAGACTGGATTTGTACAAAGAAATAAGGGGGGGAATATACGAAGGACCTAGAAATGAAGAATTGTTGGGGAGGAAAAAAGCTAGAATTTCAACAACCGGTGGAGTACTTGTACAAACAGTAGAGAAAAGGAAAGAGAGAGCTACAAGAGCCCCAAGAGCACGACAGCCTTAGATTTCAGAGGTGTCGCAAAATTTAAAAGAAAGGTCAAAGAGAAGAGTTAGGCCTGGGTATAATGAATGATTTTTCTCTTGTGCAAGTTTTTGGTGCTTTTTAATACTTTGTTGGTACTTGAATATGTTTGCTCGCTAGCTAGTGCTGTCTCTTTTGAATATAGAAGTATTGGTTTTGAGTAATCTTTCATTTGAATATGCAAGTAATTGGTTTAGACAATAGTTTTGCAGGTTTTTGTACCTTTAAACATTAAAGTTGTTGTCTTTTGAGGCACAAATTGTAGGGCTACTTTGTTGCCATATATTAATTTATCACTTTATTATATTATTGTTCATTGTCCAGTTCTGCCATGATATTCTCTAAATATTGTTTTTTTGTTTGTTTGGCACTGTGTGAAGCATTTTATCTACTATATTCTAGTTACTCTCATTTTATGGTCAAACTTCTAGTTAAGAATTGATTAAAAAATAGTTTTCATC
Source organism: Jacaranda mimosifolia (assembly GCA_018894105.1). Taxonomy (NCBI): domain Eukaryota; kingdom Viridiplantae; phylum Streptophyta; class Magnoliopsida; order Lamiales; family Bignoniaceae; genus Jacaranda; species Jacaranda mimosifolia. Next base: position 33,582,096 of record CM032120.1, on the reverse strand, counting down.
AACCCCTAAACAATGTCAATTTAACATCTAAACAAAAGTTTTTCATGAATAAAATGATTAAAACTAATGTTCATCCTTCTTTTTGTCAATAACTTGGGCTGCAGTAATACCTCCACAAAATACAGGGGTTTTTTAGTCCATTAAGCTCTTTACAAGATTCAAATTAGGTCAAATGGATGACATTTCTTTTTATTGTAATAAGAGGGCAAATATGTCATTTTATGGCATCAAAGAGCTTCAAAAGGCAGAAAAAAATCACATATTTAGCGTGTGAATCACCAACATGCTATGCGGACCTTTTTTTGCAACTTTTTCAGAAGTATAAGGGGGGTATATACTAATTAGAAAAATATAGGAGGTTGTCAACCCAGTAGACTCTTTACAAGGGGGTAAAATGCATTTTGCCCCTTGTAATAGCTATAGGAGCCCCTCAGTTGACAACCCCAGACATTTGTGTTTAATGATGCATGAAAATAGGGTGAATTCTAAGCAAAGTTTAAAGGGCCATGGATTGTTGTTTCGAGACTTCTATAACCTAAGCATCGAGATATATACTCACAAACGGGGGAAGTAGTATAAAAAAGAGAAATTGTCTCTATATTTTGTCACTAAGGTGCAAACTCGATGGACGTTAAGTTATTTTATAAGCATATATTAATTGCAATTTTTGTGGATTTACATTTTATCGCATCTATCATATTAAGGAAGCTATGCAATTCTTAGAGTATTGAACTTGAAACTACCAATGGTCCATAAATAATTGGCACATTCTACTATTTCCTTCATTTCCATCAAAGATTATCAGCTTAACTAGCTCATTGCTTGCAAAGAATATTTATGATAACACCTAGAAATTACAATTAGAACTTGTCTTTTGTAGCACAGAAGTTTGGAGAATCATATGGTCCAACATGGCACTATGTGATAGACAAAGACTTTGGATCTTGCACCACACATTTGTGGAAGCTTCATTTTTTTATGTGTGGAGATGATGGTATTCTTTCAAACTAAAGATGGCAAAGATTTATCTGAAAACAAGGAAGAAGCTATAGGAGCTTGGTAGAAAAATAGAAACATGTGTTCTAAGTCTGTCAAATGTAGAAAAACTTGTCAGAATGAAGAAATTGCTATTTAAATAGTATGTAAATTTGATTTATAATATCTTTTTATAGAAAAACATGGAATTTTCTACTCCATAGGAGTATGAAATAATAATATGAAAAAATGATTTAGTAATATAAAAGGAACGAATTGTGTTAGCTTCAAGATTAGATATCTCAAGATTTTCGTGTTTCTACTTGACATGAGGATGGGGTAATCTGCATTGCTATTGCGGGGAATAGTTGACTATGTCAATCTTGTTCCTGACTTTTTCTTATTCCAATACATCTTATAGATCTATTAATATGCTCTAGGAAAGCTTGTTGGTGTGCATGGGAATTTTGCATAACTATTGTATTGAGAATTATGTTGTACATGGGAATTCTCTTTCTAAGCTATTCGTTGTGAGCTGACTTAGAATCCTTTTTTTCACATTTAGGATATTGATGGATAAGCTTTGCACGTAAATTAAATGCAAGTTATAACTATTGTATTGAGAATTATGTTGTAAATGGGAATTATCTTTCTAAGCTATTGGTTGTGAGCTGACTTAGAATCCTTTTTTTCACATTTAGGATATTGATGGATAAGCTTTGCACGTAAATTAAATGCAAGTTAAATTGCATGGATGGATTGCTACATAGTGATTAATTGATAGGCCTACATAAAATTATGAAAATAATTGTTGCATGAAGACATTAGGAAGGTTGCTTTTTTTATTGCCAAAATTGGTATAAAGTCGGATTAGTTTATGCTAAGCTGGTTGAACATATAATCTGGTGCTAAGGGGTTAGATTTAATTACTCAAAAAAATGCTTGAAAAAGAATTTGATTCCTAGTTAGAATTGGACAATTGTGCATCCTACACTCTCTGATGGAGTACTGCGTTGAGTTTGATCAAGTGGCTCAGTCAGTTGATTTTACAGTACACAAAACTTCAAAATAACATGAATTGGTACAACATTGCATGAAGGTTTGGGTTAATCAATGATTGCTTTCTCCAGTTTTGACCATTGCTTAAGACCCAATTGATATTTCATTTGATTAGAATTGGTCGCCTAGCAAAGTGCATTTTTTTAGTTGCTTTAGATTCTGTTTCAATTTTTCAGATTTTTGTTTCCCTAAATTAGGATGGTTGTAAGGCATGAATCCTTTATTTGCTTTACTAGATTGGAATTTTTTTCTTTTCTTTTATTATTTTCTCTCATGCATTAGAATCTTAATATTTACATGTTAATACATTCTCGGAGAATGAGTGCATTTATTAGAATCGAATGGGCACAACACCGCGCCTTGTGTGTTGCGCTTTTTTCTAGTATATATATAGATGGTTTTTGTTTTTGCCAAACATGTATGCCGTACATAATCTATTTCTTTCTCTTGATGCATTTTCAATTGTGTTTTCTTCTTTGCTTTGGCCATAAATGATAAGAAAAAGAAATAGGGGAGGAAGGTTTATGGTTGTAGACAAAGTAAAGCCACCACTTCTCGTATCATATGGCAAAGTAAACATATTTTACCCATTGTATTCACATTGTCTCACCTTGTTTGCAATTCTATTCCTATCTTTTTATGAATAAATTAATGTGCTTTTGAAATGCTTTTAATTGCTTTAAAACTTTAAAATTGGACTTATCAAATAGTTCTAAGAGCAATTTATGTATTGAGGGATGTTTGATAGTCATAAAAATTAATTTTTGAAACAACTTGAATGCTATGAATTTTCTTTGCAACTTCTCTTAGTACATGTTGTCTTAGTACTTAATTTTATGGAGTCTTGCATAAACATTGTGCATGTACAAGTTGGGCAAGTAATTGTTGAATTTGGTCATGCATTTATTTTATGCCCTGATATAGATAATTACACCAAAGTGTTTTACATATTGAGAATTGTAAAATTTATGGCATGCATATCTCGAATTGATATTATTATTCATTTTCACCTGCCCAAATGGGATTAAATATGTGATATAATAGGTTTTATTGGTGTGAAACATATTGATAGGGGTATATCAATTAAGAAGATTTGTTTCCCAAAGAAAACATTTTTCAACGATTCGTGTATCTCTACGTTGTTCTTGTATGAGAGGCTTGTCTGTTTGGCATGCTCTGCCTAAGGGGGAGTTAGTCATGACTCATGAGAATTATGTGAGGAATTAGGCTATATCGTTCTAAGCTTATTCTAGTTAATTGCCTATTATTGACAGTGATTTGTTGCATTCTTACTGTTTTGGACAATTAATGTGAATTTGAACAATTTTGGTAATGCTACTATTAAACTGTTGAATGGTGGAAATTATAAGAGATGAAGCATTAAATTGAGTTGCCCTAGGATTAGTTGATATTGATAGAGCTTCTGGGGAGGATTAACCTCCCCAACCTTTTGATAATGCTTCTGACGCTGCAAAACAAGCTTATGCCCAGCGGGGAGGTCTAATCACCCAAGTCTTCCAGTTATAAAAAAGTTTATTGGAGAGCATTTGGTTAACTTACTTTCTAGACCAACAATGCTAGGGAATTTTTCCACACAGTAGGACAAACATATCAAGTATTTGATAAGTTTGAGGCTATGAATCTAATAGGTGATCTGGTGGATATTATGTATAGTAATTCTAACAGGGTTAGGGAATATATTTTGAAAATGGTTCATATCTAATTCAAACATAAGAATCATGATATTTTCTTTCTAATAACTATATTGTTCACACTACTCTCAATTTCTTACTTATAGAATTTAGTCAAATCAAAATAGCCTGGAACACCCAAAATGAGTCATGGAGTATTTCTAGCCTTATTTTGAAATGTGTCTCTAAGGAAGAGAAAATTAAAGGAGAGAGTGGATAGACAACTTTGCTTGTTAATTTGTCATATTGGTCCTAAAGCTAAAAAGAGTCAAAATACTTCAAACTGGAAGAGACTTTATTATCGCATTCATAAGAAAGCTCCGGATACCAACAAACATTGTAATAGTCAAACTCAAAGGCTTAGGCCCTGTTTGGTTTCATTTCCATTTTCATTTTCAGTTTTCACCATTTTCAAATTGCTGAAAATTAGTTATGTGATGTGATGTGGAAATGAAAATGTATTTGGATGACTTGTTTGGAAATTAGGATTGTATAGGTTTGAAAATGAAAATGTATTTGGATGAGTTGAATATATGGTATGGGAATACGTGTATTTCCAAATAGTACTATTTGATATGTTGATTGTGATTGTATATAATATATTAAAATTAATTAATTCAAAACTTGATATTAAAGGGAAAATTTTGGCCACACACTCCTTAAAGATAACAAATTCAGCATATCTTTAATTTCAAATTTATTACGTAATCACATTGTCTGGCCCCGAGAACAAGGCAACTTGAGAATGGACTTTTTACAAAAATGATGAAGTGATAAAGAGTAGTTCATTTAGATACAGCAATAACCTTGAAAATATACTTACCACTACTTAATTTGTTAATATCCAATCAGATAGATACGCTATATGTGAACAACTTCTTATGAATACATATTGTGATAAAGGCCAAACAAGGTGGCCATTGGTATTGGAACATGCGAAAGGGGAATGGCAATGAAATATTTTTGAAAACTAATAGCCATTCCCCACATCTATTATAAACAAAAGTTACATTAGTAGAGCTCCACTATGTTCATGACAAGGGATTCAAAGTCATGTTCAGATAACAAATTGAGGGTTCCCAACTGAGGATACCCATTAACACTTCATACACACATACATAGCCTAATGATATACAAAAATATATTGAACAAGCTTTGCATCAGTTGTTAACATATAAATTTAAAAGCTTGCAGACCAGGAATCATGCGACGCAGTTGTTGATTGGATGCTGTTTTTGTCTATGTCCTCTTAGTTATGGTGTGGTATGTCATGCCGAGTTTGTTCAGATAGGTTCCACGTTCTAAAACCCAAGTCATCATCCATGCAGGCATGTTTAGAGCTGGGTAAGGAGGAAATGGTGATAGTGGTGGCTGTTCCAAATTTCTGTCCCTTAATATATTGTTTCATGCTTTCTGTTGTGGCATTCTTATGTTGGGAATTTGTAGCACCCTTTGCTCGGGTTTGAGATGCAAGGATTGAAGGTAGAAATAGGAAAGCTTGTATGCTTGGTCCATTGGAGCTGCTGTCTAACAGAATTATGGGATTAAAAAGGCTACCAGCTTCCACTTCTTATTTCGTTGGCTCCACAATGTTCAATAGTTGTGCCGCTTAAGGTCCTTTGGGATCGAAAATACAATTCAAAGATGGCTAATTAGGATGACAGTCCATGAAGAAATCCTCAAAACCTTCAACAACTTATAGGAGTGAATGAATGTGCAAATAAAGAGTGAGGTGACAAATTATATGAAGTAGCAGATGATGTTGCTATAAGAAAAAATTAAATATGCCATCAATATGATAACTAAATAGTATGTGTACAAACTGAGCAAACGAGTTACCCTTCTAAGCTCGCGCTTCATAGGATGAGGAGCAAACACTTTGCATTCTTGGAGTAAGTACTCCACGCCGAGTGTTTTGATCATCTTGGAGAAGATTTGGTATTCACGACAAATTTGGCAAAACCTATATCCTAATATCTTAATCTTGTATTCACGCCTAAAACAACGCGTCAGACGACCCCGAATTTCATCAAGTACAAACTCTTATTTGTCAAGGGTGAGAGTGAGCAGGCCTCAATGAGGTGTTGGAGGAATTTTTCTTCCTCCAGTGGTCCCTACTGTCTAGGCGCATGAAAGTGTGACCTGGTGTGCTTGGATGGATCGGACATGACTATTAACACGAGATAATATCAACTTATTACAATTTAAAGTAACAACAATGCCAACAAATTATGTTTTTAGAGACTGATAAGCACGGAAGTAAAGGTAAGTAGAAACAATAGTGTGGCATAGCATTGCATAGAACATAGATTGATACAAGTTGTATTAAATCTTACTTATAGCATAACCTTACAAAACCAAACCAACAGCATTCACACATAGTTTACATACATATAGTAGCATTAAGTGATCTTCAACAGGTAATATCTCAAATACACTTCAAAATATCACTAATTTGACTAGAATGATAGCAAATACAACCATGATTAAGCACGTAAACAAGAAACAGATTCCTAGGTAGTAGAATATAACAGCTTGAGCTGGTTAATGCATGGATAGGTCCATTAAATACATGGATTGGTCCATTAAGATACAGATGTTTGTGATATTATACTAACTAGATTGGGCTGAACATTGTGTACACTATTAGTGGGAGCAAATGATGTCATGTGGGATGATTCACCCATATAAATGGGTGATGAATCTGTCCTTTCATGCAACATGTTCGTATACGCTGCACAAGTAGCGGTAGACCCGAAAATCTACATGAAAGCACCTTGATGATTAGACCCCAAAGGGCATCTGTAGAAGTAGCACCCATAGTTACTCTCTGTTCGTTCCATACAACAAAGCATTGGCCCCACTCCACAAGGACACGTCAGTATGTCATGGATAGTCATTCTGGTCAAAGGATGATGCATGTCAAGATATATGGGTACAAGGATAAATATGTAATGTAAATAAACATGAAAGATAATGAAACTAAATATGATCCATGTTCCATACAATACAACCACTAAAGATCAAACACACTTGCACAAATAAAGGGACTGTATCAGCAGTATAATGTTTACATAAATATTAAGGAAGTTGTTCATGCTTGACTTATAAGCCATGGTTCATCAAGTACATAATATAGTGAATACAAAAGACAGTATCTTGAAAATGTAACAATAGTCTTATCCATTCCTGGCCTACAGTTTCTTCTTGTTTTCCATATAAGCATAAGCTATGTTGAAGTAAATGTTACATATAGCCTCGGTTTGCCCACATAATGTTTGCTAGGTTATCACATAAACCAGACATCCAATCAATATCATTCTGGGAAGGAATGTGATGGTTATTGCCGTAGCCTTCATTTGGATTGTTATTAAGCATTTGTTCCACCAAAAAGTAATATTCGTCTTGAAAGTATTTTGAAAGAAATTATGGATAACGCAACAAGTAATAATTATCTATATTTGTTGATGGAGCTTATAATGTGGCATCTTCCCTAGAATGGGAAAACAAGTCTTGAGGACACCAAAGGCATGTTCTACTACGTTGCGAAGTTTGGCGTGCCTTTCATTGAAAAGCTTGGTAGGGCCCCTTGGTTGACGCGCCCTAACCCCAAATTGGTTGATATGATAATGATGCATCCTATATGGAGCTAAAAACCTCGGGAAGTTGGAGAGCCCCGAGTCAACTACATAATACTTCCCTACAATGAAGTTGAAAAATTATTAAATTCCACGCTAATGTTTGCCATTATACATTATAATATTATAGTGATGACTAACCTTGAGGGGGCTAAGGAAAATTGGGGTCAGTCCTAAGAGCGTGTACAAGGATGCGTGAATGACTGGCGCTTCCTTCCCACCCAGAATAGACATAATTAAACATTAAGTTTATGTTGCATATGCCCAACACGTTTTGTGTGATGATAGATTTACAACAACAGTACGAATTTTGTAGTGATGATGGTGTTGATACTGATACATACGTTCCATCAACTGCATTGACATAGTCCTGCACTCAACATTCATAAGGAAAATAAGTTATGTGGAGGATCTTTAGGAAAAAATAAGTGTATTAAGTTCATAAATTTTTATTACCTTAAAATAAGGATAGAAAGCGCAATTGCATAGCATGCGATGGTGGACATTATTGAAGTCTGGAGGGGTGATGATTTTAGGGGCTAAAACATTTAGAGCTTTAGCAACGCAATGGACATGTCTATGAATGGTTTCACTAGAATGTTGGAACCTTTTACAGTTATCGCGTTGGAAATGACCTTGTCCAGCCATTTGTAACATATTGCTATGGCTTCCCTAAGTCCTACTCTAGTTGACCTACCCGCCTTAAGTAAACTCCTTCCTGACAGCATGTCACATAGACTATTGAAACTTTCTTTATGCATTCGTAATGCACTCCTAATTTTCTTGGGATGTCCATCCAACAAGTTACCAACCCAATGCGCTCTTCTTAGCTTTGAAGTGTACATTGAAAATTTATCTTTGAAGTAGTACGGACATAGGACTTGTGATAGGAATACAAATGACATCCCATCATCTAGGTCACCGGGACTTTTATTGTTTAAGGAATTGTCAATTGATGAGGTTTCTTCAGAATTCATTTTGGTTGTAGGGGAACTGCTACTGCCATCTTCATTAATTTCTGGATCATTGTAATAGCATGCATGGGATGATGAAGGACCGTCCATGATAAGTTCTACATATGGAAGTTATTAACCTTGTTTAAAATAAGGTTATTAATCGGAGATTTAATTACTAATTTTCTTCATTTAGGAATAAATTCATACATATATCACTATTGGTGTAATATAATTGAGGATAAGGATTGAGGTGAAATTCACATTAATAGTGAATTAATTGGGAGCATTTTTTTGGAACAAGCATGTATTCATATGTGTTTCCAAATCTTTAAGTTTGTATAAATGCATTTTCACTTTCATTCAACATGATTCTATTGTGTTGTAGTTAGGCCGTATCGTAATTATAAAATGTTATACATAAAGTGCGAAGTATTGTTAAATCGGTGAATTTGTAATTAGCTGAAGGAATTGAAGATTAATTGCAGTGTGGCAATTGGAGAAACAACGTGCAATTTAAATCATGGGACAGCGTTGCACATAAAAAAGACTTTTTGGGGGTAACTATGGTGCAATCAGCAGGCGAATTTTTGGAGTTCTCTAATTTATTCACATTGTCCAGTCATCACTGTCATTAGGATATGGCGGATTTCATCTACTATGATTATATTTTCCATAAACACTTTGCATTCCATGTAGTATTATTCAAGTGGAGCACGTATGTAACAAGCTAAAGGTACAAACATTTGCCAATATATTATAGCAGCCTACAACATGGAAAATTTAGTTGCCAACACACTGCCAAGGAGCATAATGCCCATGGTATGTTAAATACAAGGTCTACCCACAGTACATAATATTACAACAACATTAAAAATGCAAACTGAACACATGAAGGCTAGAAAAAAAATAAAAAGAGAGCAAATAGTCAACCAATGCAGCAGGCATTACTTCTACATAGTCAAGTACACACATAATCTACTCTTCTACCACAACATAATACATCTCCCAATAACTTCACCCACTCCCCCTCTCCTCCTCGCTCATTAGGAGAAACATCCTGCGACGCGTCTTGTTTAAGAGAGAATCTTGAGCTTTGAAGAAAAGACGACAGGGTACGCCATCCATGTTCTTCAACGATGCCATGCAAGCATCCACACTTGTGTTAGAGCCTTTATCCATCTTCCTAGCTTTGGCACTATTGATCGAAGTCCATGCATCTATGGCATCGTTGATTCTTGAGGATCGATTACTCTTAGATTTATTGGGATTGTTGCTAGGACTTGCGTGATGCATGGGTGGGTGGGTCATATTAAAAAGGGCCTTCATTATTTGAATCTTGGAATGATTGGTTGGGGAAAAATGTTGGGCCCAAGTTATCAACATCTAGATTCGGCATATTGGGTTCTACTTGCTCATTGCTATCAACAGGTTGTTGTGATGAAGACCTCACCCTACTCCCACTTGCAACTGTGTTAAGGAACATTTAAGTGCACAAATGGTAGTATGGAAGCCCCTGCTTTTGCAAATATGCCTCATTTGGATTTTTCTATCAAGAGGAGCACATGACACAGTGTTAGTGTCATTAAAATGGGCAACTAAAGTGCAATAATGTAACTGCACATTATGAGCATACATAAAGGTTTTAATTTACCAATAGCCACTCTGCCCAAGACTCTTTTTTGGCTGTGACATTTTCCGTCACTCTATCCTACCCAAAACCAGTGTGTTTTGTTAGTAGGTCATGAAATTTTCTCCAAAGCATGTGTACCCTACACAATTTACTCTTAAGTTGTTCAACATTAAAGTGAAGACCAGTTCGTTCATATAGTGCCCTTTGAATTTCTAACCAAATGAGGTAGTGAATGTTGTTCAAATTAATTGACCCTTGAGGAACTGATCATGCATAAGCTCAATGAGAACAGATAACGTGGGGAAGTCCCATTTTGTATTATTCTCCCTTCTGCGAAATGGTCGCACACCACATGGCATCTTTTAATTTGGAGAATCAAAAGTAAGTGGGAAATATTGTTTGACTATGAACTACATATTGAGTAATTACAAAATAGTGTACAAATCATGACAAATCCACATCAAAATCTAATATCAACAAACTTCTTACAGAATTGCCCAAATCAGAAACATAGAATTAGTTCTCAAATAACCCAAAACATATATTATCTAGGAACATAGACATTATTATTCCGCATAACCATACATAAATCACAAGATGCCAATCGTACCTACACATTCCTCATATGATATTTTAACTTACCCAAATGAATTTGTTAGGCTGACTGCCATTATTACACATGGGATTAAGAGGGTATATACATGTAGAAAACATGGTAAGTAGAACTAACATCTTACTTTTCCACAAATATAGCTTCAACTTTCTCCTTACATAAGGCCAACATGTATTAAAATAACAAGATAACAAATGTAACATATTATTTGCAAGAAACATATGTTCAAACCTACACGAAGGCCTTATAGAGTTATTTCCATATCACATAAGAAAGCTAGTTTGTCACTTGCGGCATTGTATTCATCTTCCAAGTACAAACACAGTGATCAACTAAATTGAACAATGCACATTTACGCAGGAAAAGAACAAATTGCCAAAATCACTCATAATACAGTAACTAACGGAATTGTGCAAACGCTGCATAAATCTAATTAGGGCTAGCCACAACAGCATGCCATACAACATGTAAACATACTCACCATATTTGAAAACTAACACACACGAATAGTATGGTAGTCATCCAACCCAGGAGGCCTACGATTGGGAATGTGTACATTCACCCACAAATGAAAACATCAAAGAACATAAATAAAAGATGAACCAAAAACACTAACAGTACTTGAAAATAACCAATAATCAATTATTGTGCTCAAACCCGAGACCACAATGAGTACAAAATAATTTTCTGCATCCCCAAAACCCTATGCTACCGATTCACTCACTGGAGTTGAAGAAATAAGAAAGACGAACTAAGATTCATACCTTTCGCTGCTTAGATAGATGTTCAGGAGGGGGCTGTTCTTAATGGTGGAAGAAACTGTTTCTCTCTCCATCGTTTAGCTTGAGTAATTGCTAGGTTATTGAGTCTTGGGAGTGTGTGAGGTGTAATGGGATTCGAACCAAACATTTGCTTTGAGAATATTCCCCTTTAATTTTTTTTTTCTAAGTTAATGCTAATTGATGAGAGATAGACTGATTGATGTCTCTACAGCTTTACCCAAAAAATTCAATGGCATATGGATGGAGTAGGTGTGGAAATGGGCCTTTCTGGCAGGAAATATTAAAATGGAAATGAAAATACAAAACCTGTCCCTTGGAAATGGGCTTACCCAAATTATTTTCATTTTAGGAACAATGTGAAAACTGAAAATGGACTCTCAAAATGAAACCAAACAAGCCCTTAGAAGTCAAGAAAGATGATCCTAAGAAGGAAGTGAAATGTTACATTTGTCAAGCCAAAAGAGGTTTGAGTGTCCTAATTTTCAAGCTTGGTTAGAGAAGAAGAAGTAAGAAGGTAATTCATTAGCCTTAGTTTGTTTTGTGTTAAATTTAGTTAATGTTCCCATTAATTCTTGGTGACCATAGGCTAAATGTCTGTGTAGGAATTTCATTGTAGGGTTCATATGGCATAGATGTCTTAGCCATTTTCTAAAGATGGGATAAAAAAACTGATAAATTTTTTTCCTACTCTTAATTTTGGAGACATGGAGATTTGTCTTGATTGTATTAGGGAAAAATTAGCCAAGTCTAGAAAGGGTATCACTCATAGTTCTAACCTCTTTGAGATTATTCATATGAATATCTCTGACCCATATACTTCTACCTTATGTAGTAATAAGTATTTTATCACTTTTATTAATGATTTTCTCATTATGGTTACATTAGTATTATTAAGAACAAAAATATGATTCCCATGACAAATTTAAGATTCCTAAAACTGAAGTTGAAAAGCAATTGGTAAAGGTCGTTAAAATCGTTAGGTCTAATAGTGGTGTTGAATATTATGGCAAACATGATTAGATTAGTCAACATATGGGATTGTTTGCCAAATATTTGCAAGAATCTGGAATTGTTGCTCAATATAGCATGCTTGGGAGTCTTGAGAAAATGGTGTAGTTGAAAGGCATAATCACACCATAGCTAAAATAATGAGGAGCATGATGAGTCGATGTGAGTTACCTAAATTTCTCCAGGATGAAGTCATAAGAACTACCATGTATATTCTTAATCGTATCTCTTCAAAATTAGGTCTTAAGATACCCTTTGAGTTGTGAGTTAGTAGGAAGCCTAGCTCAAACTATTTTTGTGTGTGGGAATATCTTGCTGAGATTAGAATTTATAATTCTTTTGAGGAAAAAGATTGACCTTAGATCTACTCGTGGTTACTTTATTAGGTATCTAGATCATTTTAAAGGATATAGATTCTTTTGTTTTTTGCATGGAACTCAAGTAGTTGAGTATAAAATAGTTAAGTTCATAAAGCACGATGTGCCTGATAGGGGTGAATGTTCTCATCCTATAATTGCTGAGAATCAGATTGAATTTATTACACTTTCGTTACCCGCTGCACATGAAATTGAGGATCCTCATGAACAAGTGGTGACATTTAATATAGAAAGTAATTTGAATATTGACCCACGTGAAAATCCTTTCCATTAAGTACCTCCTAAGCATTCTACTAGAGAGAGACACCTGACAATTCTCAATGACTACCATGTGTATCTCTTGGAAAGTGATTATGATGTTAGTCTTATAGTTGATCCTCAGCTATTTTTATGCTATGCCTAGCCCTCAATCAGACTTGTGGTTTAGTGTTATGAATGATGAAATTCACTCAATGAAAGGGAACAATGTGTGGGAGTTAGTTAATCTACCCCAATGTCAAAAGACTATGGATTGCAAATGGGTGTTTAAAAAATCAAAAAACACTTGAAAATGAGGATTGAAAGATTTAAGGCTAGACTTGCATCTAAATGCTTTACTCAGAGAGTTGGAATTTAACACCTTCTCACCTATTTCCTCAAAAGATTCCTATAGGATCATTATGACTTTGGTTGGTTATGTTGATTTGGAACTCCATAATGGATGTTAAGAAAACTTTACTTGATGGCGACATTAATGAAGAAGTTTATATGACTCAACCCAAGGTTTTCATTCAAGAAAGGTAGAAACACCTAGTGTGTAAGCTGAATAAGTCAATTTATGGCCTTAAATGGACTTCTTGTCAATGGTACTTGAAGTTTAATAAGGAGTGACTTCATTAGGCTTTAAGGAAAATAAGGTGGACCATTGTATTTACCTTAAGATTAGTAGGAGAAAATTTATATATTTGGTGCTTTATGTTGATGATATTTTGCTTGCTAGTAGTGATTTAAGTTTGCTCCATGAGACTAAACAAATGTTATGTCATAGCTTTGATATGAAGGATTTTGGTAAACCATCTTTTATTCTTGGAATTGAGATCTACCATGATAGAACTCAAGTCTTGTTGGGACTTTCTCAAGTAAGTTATATTGATAGTGTTTTGACTGGATTTAACATGCAGAATTGTAAATTTGGTGATGTGCCTGTTGTGAAAGGTGATAACTTAGTGTTGCATAATGCCCTAAAAACAAATTTGAGCAAGAGTCCATGAAAAATATTCCTTACTCTAGCGATGTTGGCAGTCTAATGTATGCACAACTTTACACTAGGCCTTGATATAGCCTTTGTTGTTAGTGTTCTTAGATGTTATCTTCTAATCCAGGACAAGAACATTGGGTAGTTTGTTAAGAATGTTTTGAGATATTTGATTGAAACTAGAGACTTCATGCTCGGGTATAGAAAAGTTGACTATCTTGATGTTATTGGATACTTTGATTCAAATTTTGCTGGATGCCCTAATGACTTGAAATCCACTTTGGCTATATTTTTATGATGGCAAGTTGAGTTATTTCATAGAAAAGTGTCAAGTAGACACTTACCGCTTCATCGACCATGTAGGCTGAATTTGTTGCTTGCTATAGAGCAGCCTTGCATGCTATATGGCTAAAGAATTTCATTTTGGGGCTTTTGGTTGTTAGTTTAATTTCTAGGCCATTAAGGATTTATTATGATAATGCTACTGCTGCTATGTTCTCTTCGAGGAACATTGAATCCTCTAGTGCATCTAAACATGTAAAGTTTAAACATCTTTGTGAGAGACTTTAAAATGGTACCATTATGATAGAGCGTGCTGATACTGACTCTAGCTTGTACATCTTTTTATCAAGGGATTGCGATCTATTATTTTCAAAAGATATGTAGAATACATAGGTGTAATTGACTTTTTTGATGCATTTGGTTAAGTGGGACATGTTTCTTTACTGAATTTGTTACATTGAACCCTTTGCTTCATTAGGCTTTATTTAATGCGAGATCCTTTTCTAGCTATTGATATATTTGTTATAATTATACGCACATACTTTGGGGTTATATCTTGCTTGATATGTATCTTAAGAATCGGTGTTGCTCTTAAGAGTTGGGTATGTCTCATAAATAACACCATATTGTATTTTTAGTATTGAACAAGGCATACATGACTTCTTTTGAAGTTGGATTTTCTTGGGGTTTCATATGGTTTCACAAATCCATGTCTTGCAAGAAATTAATCATGAATTTTCTTAGGGTTACAAATTGCTTAGGATGCCTATATCTTATAAGAAAATTAAATTTTCTTGGGATTTCATATAGTTTTAGAAATTCATATCTTACAAGAAAATTGGAAGACCAACAATATAATGAAATAGCATCAATGTTTGGGTCATATTTAGATACTTTTTCTTGCTACACCATTTTGTCTAACTCTACATCGATGGAGTTGCTAATATATATGACCATGGAAGGTCTTGTGTTGATGAAAGATACAATCATAGTCATGATCCAATATTAGTAAATTTTACTAGACCGGATTGTGTTGGTAGTTTTGTCGCATTGCTATACTTTCCTTTTTTTTTTCCCCCTAAATTGTGGTCACCGTAAAAAAATTTCTTTTTTGTAATTTAGCTCAAGAGTTGTTTTCTCAAACTTTACATTTTGTTAAAGTTACTATTAATATTTGTCCAAGTGGGAGAATATTAGAATTTTATTCCGATATATGCACTTCTATTAATTCGATTTGCTTTTAATAAAATAAAGATAAAATAAACTAATATAGTTAATGAGACATGACTCGTCTCGTCGGGCCTATTATTTTTGTCCAATATTTTTAAGGCCATTTTTTAATAAATTTGGTATGACAACTGGTGTAGACCCAATCTTGAAAGCCTGTGATGAGAAGGCTCTCTATGGTTTTATTTTTATATAGTTAGATCCCCTCTCTACTCCACAATTTGATATTAATATTTCATTAAAAGTTGCTAATTAGTTTGTGTGAGAAGGAGAAGAAGGTTTAACCATCAGTTGTTACAATTCTAGGAATTATTGGTCATCAATCTTATAGTTCAAACAAGTACATCAATAAAATATTATGGTGTTTTTATTTTATGGGTATATGCATCTTGGGTATAATTTTGTTTACATAGATAAGTTCAATAAGTTGAACAAGCAAACTAAAACAACTGTAACCACACTAACAAATCGATACAATAAGGAGGGAGGATAATCTAGAATCCCTAACACTACAGGACTGTACGGCTAATGTTAGTTTCTGCTAGAAGGAAACAACACACTACTTTCTTTTCTCCAACAATGTTACCTCGAAGCTAAACTGAGAACTTAATATTTCGTGAACAAAAGTTTGTCCTTGTGATCGCTTCTCTTTGACTTTAAATAGTGATCCTTGATTCTACAGGGATTTCCAACAATTACTTGCCATAGATAGATTCACAACCATAACTTACTATGTTGGGATGTGATTCTTATTCAAAAGGAGATATTCAAGTATTCATTAGAGGCTCCAGGTTATACTTACCATATAGAAATTTCTAGTAGTTTCATACCAAAGTGATATGGTGGGTTTAAGATAAAAATAAATTATGATTGCATCCAAATAAGGAAACGAAAAGAAAAAAAGCAATCCCACACTAATTGTCAGCCATCAAAACATGAAATTAATAACTTTTTATAACATGTTCTGCCTTTGGGTACATCAAACCCATTACTGGGAAATTCTTACACCTATTTTAGATAATGATACGTAGTTTCAATTTTTTTTTGGGGAGGGGGGGGAAATAATTATTGCACCAATACGTACAAGATACTTTATTATAATCTTTCTAATTTTTTTTACAAGTTAACAAGATGACATAAGCATGGATAATCTTTGCATGAATGAACAAATAAAACAAATAAAATAATAGAAAACCAAAATCTCACCCCAAAAAGAAAAACTAGAATGTGAATAATTAGTAGTCTAGTCTTTAGGCCTGACTTCTACTCCTTGTACAATGAGTCCTCCCTTAAGCTGATAGCCCTTAACCTCCATCAAACTCATCACTATTTCCTCCTCCTCATCATCAGAAACAAAGAATTCTGCCACCTCCATCTCCAACCATCCATCTCCTCTCTTTCTGGCTGCCCTCACGTCCCCTTTGTTGACCCTCTCCTTCATCATTTGCACCCTGTTTCTGTAAAACAGGCCCTCCAGATGCTCCAATCTCTTGTCGTCTGGATCGCGCAAACAGGCTGTGTTGTTCGATAATATGCGATCACCTGATGCTATGGAGATTTCCCATGGTATTGAGCTAAGCCCAAATGAATGCTCACAGATTTTGAACAATAGGTAAGCTCCATATTTGGTGTTTTGAGATAGTTTTTGAGATCTTATCCTGCCCTCGATTTCTAATCTGTCTACTGTTATAAGCTCAGCCACCTCAGCAAACCTGTACAAATATTAATTGTATAGAAATGAAAATGAATCTGGAAATTGAAAGACACAACTTGATTATTAGAAATATCAGGAAGAATAATTATGTCTCATGAAAGAAAAGAACCTTGATTCTTGGATAGATTTCCAGGTCCATTTACTGTCTACATCACTCTGTAAAATTGAAAGCTCTCTGGCAGAAAGAATGTAAGATATCCGACCGCTCGATTTCTCTAATGCAAAGGTCTGCAATCAAGAATATCAAATATAGCTCAATAATATTATATATATATATATATATTTAATTTAGAAAAAAAAATAAAAGTAAACGTTTGACTTGTGCGCTTAAGTGGGATGAAATTAAGTTTTATGATATTACCTTAGAGCCACCATCTATAAGGATGGAATTAGAAAGAAGAAAAAAGAGCTGCTTTTTAGATGAAAACTTCAAAGGAAAACTGCAACTACTTGTAATGTGGCAACAATCAGTAGGCAAGAATCTGTCCCAGACAACGTTTGATTCTGCCGGGATCCGAAATTCCCTTGACACTAACAACATTCTGCATGCATCCTGCGGAGATGTGAGTGATAAAATTCTTGAAATGCAGTCTTCTGGCAGGCTCGTCATCATATTGGAATAAAAACGCTCCATTAAATTATTTCTGATGATGATAGAAATATAATGTTCAAATTTCTTCTGTAGGTGTTTCAAAATAAAATTCAGGAAAAAAAAAAAAGGAAAACAGAAAATTGATTAATTTTTCAGCTGGTATGGTGTGTGTTAATCAGTATGTCTGAATGAGGTGGTTTGGGTGCATTTTTATAGTTTGGACGAATCTATGCATATATATATATATATATATATATATATGCATGTGGTCTAAATTGAAATAAAAGAAGACTTGTCTAAGTCTTCTCTTACTTTTAGAAAAGTATAGCATATATAGTTGACGAGTGGGAGAATCAACCAAGTATGTATATTGCATGCCAACTTAGCTTTAATTTGCACATCGGGTTCTTATTTAGTCCCAATTAATATATTTGTAATTGATTTTCTAGAATTTGAAAAAGGACCCGTTTTAATTTTCTAACATATTGTTATGTTTGTATCATTGTTGGTAATTAAGTACAATGTTGCACAAGTTTTGGCTTAATGCAATTTTCGTATATTTTTGTATGCAAATAATTCGAGAATTTTTTGTCAAGATCATATTAAATAATTAAGGTCATAAGTATAATATTATTTATCTACCGATCGATTACTGTTTTTTTGAAATCTATACTATTATATATAGCAGAACCATGCGGGACCCATAATTATACAATTTTGATCAAATTCTCAATTCTTAGAATTTTGAGCTTTTTATTTAAATTTAAAAATTGATTTTTGATAATTAAATTGAAAGTATTTATTCCTTTTAAAGATATCTAGCTTGGTTTTTGAAATCATTTTCTTGATTAGAACAAACTATTCTTTGTTTATCTCAAATACCATAAAAATGATTTCATTTTATCTACAGAATCTATTTCATCTATATTCTCAATATGTGGAAGATTCTTAGATCATTTAAACTCTATAATTTGATAAGTTTTTTATAATTTTCTCTTATCTTTAATAACTAATTTATATCTATACCACTATAAATAGAGTGTTTGGAAAATAATTTTATTAATACTCTTAGTTTCTAGCATTTTTTCCCTCTATCTCCTTGTGTGCCTCTATATTTTATTCTTCAAACTATTTATTGATTGTTTCTTTTCAACCATAAGTAGAGCCTATCATTGAGCTTTTATTGTTATTAACTTTGTAAATTTTTATATCTTTTTTGTTTGTTACTTAATTTAAGTTATCAATTCATTTTTTATTTTTTAAATTCTTTTTTTGTTCTTTTAATTTTATAATTTTACGAGATGAGATATATATTTATTGCTCTTAATAATTTTTTTTATTAGTTATATTTTTCTCTTCAATTATTGATAAATTTTGTTAGTTAATTTTTATTTTATTTAAATTGTTATACATTTAATACCTTTAACTCATTCTTTGAATTAAGTTATTGATTTATTTGTTAGATTTTGTAATTTTTTTTAAATTCTCTTATTTTTGTTTATCTAAGTTTATAATTTTATAGGATAAGATCTATTTTTTGGTTTTGGTATTTATAAAGTTTTTTTTCACTTTTTGAATATTTATATTTTAAAAGTATGTCATTTAATTTTTATTTTTTATTCATATATGTGTAATTGCTTGTGTATAAGTATATATAATTCGTACTATTTTTAAGAATTTTAAATACTATTTTAACAATATTTATTCTTGACTCTTTTCTTCACTTAATTATTGGATAACTAAACTATGAGTCAATAAAAGGTTTAACTTATACATTAATATTGATTTTAACTTTATAATTATTTTATATGTATATTCTTTTTTTTTTTTAATTTTTTTCTTTACTATCATAGTTTTATCTTGGTTTAATTGATTTTTATTCAAAAATTAAAATTAAATAAGAAATTTTTTAAATTCTGGCAACCAATATATTATCTAATTTTTTATATTTTAATTTTTAACTTAATATATACTCATCGTCTTTTAATTAAGTCTAATGTGATCTTAAAGTATTATAATTTTAAATTTTTTCCAACAACTTTTACGCCATCAATCTTGTATGTTTTATATCCTTCTCATATACTTTTTATTTTTTAATGCAAATATCTATTAGTTTTTGGTTGCATATTATTTTTTTTCTTTTTAATAAAATATGTAATTAGATTCATAAACTTTTGTTTTTTGAAAGTTTAGATTTTTTTTTTAACTTCTCACTGAATAATTTTAAATTTATTTTTTACTAATTACTTGACCATTTTTTGCAATAATTTTATTTTTATGTTGTTATTTTTAATTATATTTATAATTCAATAATTACATTAATATATAGTAATTTTAAAGAATTCGTGCATAGTACAAAAATGATGCTAGTATATATATATATATATATTTATATATATGATTCATTTGTCATATAATTTATTTAAGTTCGGTCAAATTAAATTTAAATTAGAATTACTCTTTTTCTCCAAAATATATATATATGATTCATTTGTCATATAATTTATTTAAGTTCGGTCAAATTAAATTTAAATTAGAATTACTCTTTTTCTCCAACCTCATCGTAATGTCTATGTTTTATCATATTTTTATATGTAATCGAAATAAGATGATATTTTTTCTTTAAAAAAAAAAAGTCGCTTGATCTTCCGTAGCACAAGCGTGTTGCACACATACCGGATTGCCGTGTGTTCAAACCTCAAATACCCAAAAAGTTTTCTTCGTCAACTTCTCCGACCAACATTCGCCTCTCTCCCTTTTCAAACATTTTGTTTCGTCAAGTTAGATTTATTCAAGTTGGCAATTATTGAATTTAATGCCTATTCTTTCAAAACTTTGAAAACTCAGGAAAATAAACATTTAAATGAATAGGTTAATTATTGTCTAACCGACATGCAATCCTCTTGTTTTCAAATTTTGTAATACAAAATTGTTTATATTAATATATATATATATATATGATCGTAAATTGGATGTTAATCACTATGATGATTCGGTAAAATTTAAAATAGATTGATTTTAACTCGGGTCTAATCAGATAGATTACAATTGTGGGTCAAAGTGGGTTGGGTCTATGTCCGAAACTTTTTTTAGCTCATACAGTCATATATAATATGCAATCACTATAAGAAAACACTTCCTTCATTAATGAAAAATTTGTGAGGAACAAGGTTCCATTATTCTTTGAAGATAATTATAATGGATTTTTAATAGAGTACTAAAATTTTTTAGAACAGAAGTAAAAATATATATTAGTAATGACACTTGTGATAGATATGAAGAGTTTATATTGATATAAAGAATCTATCACAAATTTCATAACTTTAAACATGATTTCCTATTTGTGATAAAAATTCCATTAAAAAATTAATTGTGCAATGCACTTTATTTTCGTTGCAAAACTAATTAGGGACCAAACAAATACTAATAGATTTTTAAAGCAAATCCATCATAAAATTATATTTTGTGAAATATTTCATTAAATTTGTAATGGATTTTTCATTGGTTAAGTAGTATTTTCTTGTAGTGAAATGCATAATAAATTAATTA
The DNA here is from genome assembly GCA_018894105.1 of Jacaranda mimosifolia. Taxonomy (NCBI): domain Eukaryota; kingdom Viridiplantae; phylum Streptophyta; class Magnoliopsida; order Lamiales; family Bignoniaceae; genus Jacaranda; species Jacaranda mimosifolia. The sequence goes on along the minus strand of CM032120.1, from coordinate 33,560,769 downwards.
TTATTATTTTGCTTATTTCATAAAATAAAAATGGATAGTTGTGAAGGAAATTGTATATTTTTTATATTCACTACAAGAAAAAGATAAGTTAGTGAGAAAATAAAGAGTGACAATACAAAAGTTGTCACTAATTATAGATATTAGGTGACAAAAAATTTTATTTTCTCACCTTAATGATTTTTACAAACTAAATAGTGACAATAATAGTATTTAAGTTGTCACCATTGACAATTAGTGATACCCCTATGGTGACAACTCATTGACAATAAAAATCATGTCACAAATTGTAGTGACAATTTTTATTGTCACTAAATTGTCACCATAGGAATATCACTAATTGTCAATTGTGACAATTTAAGATATTAATTTTTATCGCTAATGAGCCATATTATAACAAAACAAAAATTATTGTCATCTAAAAAATATCACTAATGACAAAATAAAAGCTATTGTCACCTAATACATGATGATGGTTAGATATATTTATCAATAGACTGGGCTCTGGCCCACTAAAATCGACCAGAATGTGAGATGATGGGGACTGCTTGGATGGTAGCGGGTCGAGTCTTGCAACCAACCACACACGTTAGGTTACCTGATGAGGACCTCAGTTATGGCACTCCAATGCTCAAACCAGCACAAATCGACTAGAGAAGGGAGCGGCAGAGTGAGGGCTAAAGTGATAATGAACATACCTTGCTAAGGGATTGCAATGGGGTATTTATAGTCTCTCTAGAGAGGTTAAATTGTCCGTGATGCCCTTGCTTACGCAGTGAGGGCCTTTGTCTTTGTCTGAAGACCTTTACGTCTTCTTCCACCTGAAACCCTTTCCAGGTGGCGCGTTTTCCTTCCTCCCAGGATATGGAGAAGATCTCCATATTTAATGCAAAAGCAGATTGGTGGTACAGTGGAGGCATGCTTCATAAATATGGAGGCAAGCCATCTGTCAGAGCATTTAATATGGTAGAGTGGTGGTTGTGGTGCATTTAATGCGATAGTGAATATGGAGAGAAAATGCTTCCCATTTCCCCAATTGACCTCCTAGGGTCAAGATGATATCTTATTTGTCGGTCACCTAGCCATGCTCTGGTCAAGATGATAGGACTCCTTGTGCCCAAAGTCCTCTCTAGTTAAGTGCCTAATGATCATATTCGAGCTGATCGACTACATACTGGTTAATCGACGGGATGTTAGTAATTGATCTGGTGAAATAGCCCAATGAAGTTTTAGGCCTGGTCAAATTTTAGTGGACTGGGCTTGTTGGGCTTTCCCATATCATGAATGCCCCCATTCCCGAGTCCTGATCTAGCGTGCGATGAGAAGGAATGGGGAGTAGCTGACTTGGAAAACTGTAGTAAATTTATTTCGACCTCAATTTTTTCAAATGTCAACCAGGGTTTTAGCGCATTAAATGCATTAGTTACATTAGGTAAATAAATGAGATGACCGACTGTTATGTAATAATTGCTCGATAACCGGTTAGTTTAGCCAGTTAATTTACCCCCTGGCCTAGGGCTATAAATAATGAGTTGTATTTCTTCATTTACCACTTTTACAACAATCTTGAGAGGTCGAGCTTTGCAAAGTTTACCACTCCTAATTGAGAATTGTGAACTTGCTCTTTTTGTCAGCTCTGTAAGTTTCCTTCGATCTCATCTAGTTTAAATCTCTTAGTTTTGACTAGTTATTTTATAGCAGAATGTTTAGGGAGGGTAGCGACAGGGGAAGTGATTCCGAGGAGACACGGTCAGATGTGGATTCGACTAGAAGGGTAAGTGACTCGACTAGTGAGACTAGTGAGTCTTCAAGCGATAGTTTTAGTTCCTCTGACAATTCAAGTGATACAAGGGTTGATGAAAATAGGAAAGGGCGCTGGCCATCCGGGGAGGCTAGTCTATCTCCGATGTGTTGACGTAGGCTATTTACAAATGATCATTGTAGTGATATAAGATCTGAGATCAAGGACAATGATCTAAAGTTGATTAGGCATCTATATTATGTTCCCTTGGAATTCAAATTTATCGCCCCTGAGCCTAGTGATAGGATACATTGACCTCTGGCTGGTTTCATAGCAATCTTTGAGGATGCCCTAAAGTGTGTGCCTAAGTTCTTGATAGTGTAGCCTATAGTCAACCTCATTTCTAGCCTCCAAGTCTGCATCACTCAATTGCTTCCTAACTGCTTGTCCACTCTATATAGCTTTATTGTTTTAATGCTGATACACGACCAACCCCTTTCTTTCATAAATTTTATTAACCTTTTTCATCTTTTGATCTCCTGGAAGTTGGGTAGTACTGAGGAGTCATGTTTTTATTATGTTATCGCCTACCCTCATCGAAATATATTAGTGACCCTTTTCCTCTTCGCATGGCCAAACCTAGAAAAAATGCTATTTTTTCATTCGCGCCCCTAGGGGTGGGTTCAATATACCTAGGGGTGGTTGAAGGGTCGGGTCAAGATGTTTGGTAACGAAAACCTAACTTGGAATAATAATCCAGTTGAGTTTGGAAAAATGGAAGCATCTAGATACATCACAGAGATGAACTTGGTGTTAGCAGTTTTGTCGTCTACTTGGCTAGATATGCTAGCTAATGCTCGACTAGGTAGATAAAATTGTTGATTTTTGTTATTATTTTTGGATTATAGTTTCTGGTTAATAATATTTTTCTGTGTTATTTCAAATCGAGCATAAATAATGAACTGCACTTGACAACAAACAATAGCTCACCAGCAAAAGGCGCAGGAGCGCCGACAAGCGGCTGCTTGTTGAGAGGCCGTATCTTAAGGTGTTGCTATGCAGCGACCGTTATCGACTATGCCACCATCTGCTTACCCTTTCATTGCGAAGGCTGCTAGCCCCACTCCTCAATAGAAAAGGAGAACCATAGATGAGCAGCCTCACCTTCCAAAGAGAACTGCCGTGGAGAAAGGAAAAGAGAAAGTTGCCGTCATTTCCCTCTTTGGCCCCCAAACCAACGACGAATTATCTCCTTTGTCAATTTTTTTGAACCCATATGTTCAGGACTAACGTGGAGGTCTCCAATATGGCGATGATGCTAGGAATGGAATAGACTGTAGTGACCCCTCTTTGATCAAAAGAAGATATTGGAACTCCAGCAATTGAAGGCCCTAAAAGCGTTCGCTTACTAAGCGATCATGGAAAGTTTATGCTCAAATTTAGCTATTGTGCAAGTGCTAATTTTATTGATTCTTTGATCTAATGTTTTCTTTCCGCAGATCGGATAACAGGGCTATAACTTTTATCAGAGGGCTGAGTTGGCCCTGGCTGGTCGCAAGGAACTCCAAAAGGAACATGAGCAGTCTGAAATTTCCAAGACTCAACTTGAGTTGCTGGAGTCTAGAATTAGGGAGCTCCAGAAACAAGTTGAGGAGAAAGAAGCAGAGTTAATAGCTGCTGTAATTGAAAGAATCCGTTTGGACGACCTGTTACAAAAATGAGGTTGGAGGCAAAAGCAACCTCGATATCTGGTTGAACGTTGGGATATAATAGCGCTATCCAGTATGCTCGGGATGAGTTTTTCAAGTCGCTGTCGAGCATTCATAAGAAGGCAGTGCAACAGTTTCTTCTTAGCCCATTTTTTCAAGATACCAGCATCGCCTACATGCTTGACGATGCTAAAGAAGCCTTCCAAAAAGCTGTCAAGCAGCTCGAGTTCCTAGACTACCAATTTTAACATGAGGTTAAGGATTGCTTGAATGTGCTCTTGAATAAACAACTCGAGGAGTAAGATGATGCTACGCCAAACGAGGAGGCCAAAACCCTTATCCATTCCAAGATGGTCGAGGTAGGAAAAGAGTATGGATTTGCTAGTGACTTCACCATCGAACTCAAAGATGGAAAGAATTATGCTACGGCATACTTCCCTCATGCTGGTCGCACATTCTTAATAAAGGAGGCTGGCCCATCTCAACTTGTGTGGGAGAAGGAAGTTTAAGGCCCCTCATAGTCGTGCAAGTGAATTCTGGCGACAAGCTCAACTAGGTTGTCGATGAGGTGACAAGGGGTGTTGCTCGAGCTGCAAGAGGTGAAAGGGCAGGCTTAAGCTAAAGCTGGTATACTTGTTGTTTCTTTTACTTCTGTTTTGTTTGACCTGATCCACCCTACGAGGCACCGTAAATGATCTAATGTAATTTGACAAGATTTTTGAATGCTCTTATACAATTTAAATGTTTTTGTTTCTATAATATCAAGTTGTTGGTCATTTACTGTCGACTTATCTTTACGTTGCTTTTGCTTGGATTCATTAGTTCAACCTTAAATGAATGAAGGAATCTATTTTCCTCAATTTAACTATTCGACCAGTGTGGTCTTACATATGAAGAAATGCATAATATTTAATTGGTTGGGAACCAAGTTAATGGTCGACTGTGAAGTCGATTTTAAATGAATGAGTAAATTTACGAATTCTTTATATTGATTTAATATAACTGTATAGTCTACTACTAGGTCAACCTTTGATAACTTCATCGAAACTCCATTGGTTTTACACCAAGTTATCGTGAAATCTTTGAGCCGACATACATATATATGTTGGTCAACTATGTGGTCGACCTAAAATGATTTTCTTATTTTATGAAATTGTTAGGCTAGCCCGTGGTTGAACTTTGGTCGACTTTACTGGTTTAGAACCAATTTAATAGTGGTCGACTACGGGGTCGACTTTAGAGGGTGTTCTTGTTTATGGAATAATTAGGCTAGAAGTCATGATTGGAGTTTAGAGCAAGGATTTGATCAAATATAAATCGATGCTTGTTGGTTTGGAACTTAATTAGAAAATAGCATTACAAAAGAGTTGATTGGAGACTATAGCCTTTTTATACATAATTTTTTTTTCAAGTTTACTGCATTCCATGGTCAAAGGAGCTCGTTTCTACCTATATCCGCTAGTCAATAAGAGTTATGCTGTGCTAATTTGACTATCGAGTAGGGACCTCCAATTTTGGGTCAAGTGTTCTCATACTTTTTGAAACTTCAACCTTCTTAAGAACGAGGTCTCCATCCTAAAAACTTTTTGGTCGAACACCTTTATTGTAGTGCTTGGCCATTATTGACCTATACCTTTACATTTTGAGTATGCCTACCAATGTAGCTCGTCGATTGTTTCAAGGTTGAAAGTCTTTCAGCTTCATTCCTGATCAGGTTGTAATGAATCACCTAAGCTATATGTTGTATCAATTCTGCTGGGACTACTGCTTCTGAGTTATAGACCAGATTGTAAGGACTGTGCCCCGTGGCAATTCTAGGAGTGGTTCGGTATGCCTAAGAGGTCATCCGTCCAACTTGCTTTGGATCCTTCTAGTCGAGTCTTGATGTGGTCTAAAATGGTCCTATTTGTGACTTCAGTCTGCCCATTCACCTGAAGGTTGCCAATCGAGGTGAAGTGTTGTCGAATTTCTAAACTTTTACACAAGTTCTTCATATTTATGCTATGGAATTGTGTTCCATTGTCTGATCCGAAGCATCAAATGATATTTTCCACAAGAAACTTCTAATGGCCTCATCGGTTATCTTTGGGACCACCTCTGCTTCGACCTATTTAGTAAAATATATGACCGTCACGATCATGTACTTTCTTTGACTTGTAGTTTTTGGAAAGAAACCAACTATGTCTATCCCCTATTGGTCGAATGGCATGCAATTTGAACTGATACCAACGTTGATGCGGGTTAGTGGGGGATGTTGGAGTGGACCTGGCAAGAAGGGCATTTTTTAGTAAGGCCGACCAAAAATATCCATGTCTGATGACCTTGTAGGATAATGCTTGCCCTCTCGAGTGGTTAGCACAAGTACCCGAATGGATTTTCTGCAAGACCTCCAAAGCTTGCTCTGATGTCAAACATCTTAGTGGGGGTCTAGAAAGAGATCTTCTGTACAACTAACCATACTCATGGAGGGCAAACTTCACTACTCGGCCTCTAAGCCTATGCGCTTCTGCCTTATCCTCTGGTACTTTACCTTCCCTTAAGTAAGATTTGATTTCGTCTTGCTAGGAGGGAGCTAATTCTTGGATTTGCCTAATTTGGTTCTGGTCAGGACCACTTATAGTGGTTTCTCAGAGATTGAAAATGTGATGGTTCTCTCCGTAGTGCTCTTCGTCAAGTTGGCGAACTTGCATAAGGCATCTGCCATTTCATTCTCTAATCTGGGGACTTGGTTGAGAGTGAATTTTTTAAACTACTGTTGCAACCTTTTGACCTTAGCGAGATATCTACTCATGGTGGTCTCTCTTTCAAAGTTTCCTTCGAATTGCTCTGTGACCAATTGAGAATTTATGATAGTTGTTAGCTTCTTAACCCCCTATCGACAGCCATCCTCATACCAACGAGAAGGGCCTTATACTCTACTTCATTATTGGTGATAGAGTAGTCAAATTTGATGGCAAAGTCATATTCTTCGGCCTGGGGGGAGTGTAGAGAAATGCCTACCCCTCCTCCCATAGAAGTTGCTAAAGTATCGATATATAGAGACCAAACAGCCATATCTGGTTCAACCTCTCCGAGGAGGTCAATGAGTTCTGCTACAAAATCTGCCAACACTTGTGCTTTTATAGGAGTTTAGGGCTGAAAATTGACGTTCAACTCTCCTAACTCCATAGCCCATTTGGTCAATCTTCCTGACTTGTTCGATTTTGACAATATCTATTCAATGGTTGGTTCATCAGGACAAAAATAGAATATGATTGAAAATAGGGCCTCAACTTTCTGGCTGTTGTGACCATAGCCAAAGTAAACTTTTCAATCTTTAGGTAATTGTGTTTTGGGCCTTGCAAAGCTTTGTTGCTGTAATATATTAGCCTATGTGTCCTGTGCCGAGTGGACACCAGGGCAGAGCTGATTGTCACCAACGAGCCCGCCAAATAAATATACGAGACTTCCCCAACCTCAGGCTTAGCAAAGATCAGAGGTGTTGATAAATACTGCTCTAAAACGACCAGAGCTGGTTACACTCTTCCGTCCATCGGAACTTTCCCACATTCCTAAGAACTTTGAAAATTGGCAAGCTTTTGTTTGCTAGTCGGGTGATAAGCCAACCCAGAGCTATGATTCTTTCGACCAGCCTCTGCACGTCTCAACTGTTTGGGGTGGTGAGATGTCCTGAATCGCTTATATCTTTTGTAGATTTACTTTTATACCTTTTCGGCTAACCATGTATCCCAAAAATTTTCCTCCTCTTACCTTAAATGTGAACTTGAAAGGGTTAAATTTCCTGCCAAATGCTCTTAGTATTGAGAAAGTATGGTCGGGGTTGGCTAAATGGTTTTGCTCTCTTTTTGTCTTGACGATCATGTCATCAGCATAGACCTCCATGGTCCGCCCTATCTCATTTTTGAACATAAAGTTTACCTATCTTTGGTATGTTGCTTCTACAACCAAAAGACATGACCAGAAAATAATATAGATCATTGGGCACCACAAAAGAGGTCTTGTCCCTATCCTCGGGGGCTATAAAGATTTGATAATATCCTTGAAAAGCATCTACTATTCTCCAAAGAACCTACCGTTGAGTTAACTAGTAAATCTATTCGAGGCAGTAGGTAAGGGTCTTTAGGACAAGCTTTATTCAAATTAGTGAAATCATTACACATTCTCCCCTTGCCCTTATTCTTAGGGATAAGAACTATATTAAAAGCCAACTAGGATATTGAATTTCTACAATGTACTCTGCCTCTAAGAGTTTGTTGACCTTTTCTTCGATGATCTGACATCTTTCCTCATTGAAGGTCCTAGTCTTCTGCTTGACTAGCTTGAATGAGGGGTCCACATTCAGGCGGTGGATGATGATTCTGAGGTCGATTCTTTGGAAGCTAGCAGTTTTTCAAGCAAAACATCAATGTTCTTTTTGAGGAAGTCGACCATTATACATTCCATGCTACTTCTTAGATTAGTCCCAATCCTTGTAGTCTTGTTGGGATTTTAAGTCTCGAGTTCTATGATCTTGAATTCTCCCACCGGTTTGACCTTGGTTTCCTCCAGCTTTCTCTTCTTGTTTTGTTGTCCCTCTTCAGGTTTTGTTATTGGGATGTCCTTCGAAGGTTTCAGTTTAGGTTGAGTCTTCTGCTCATTTACCTCGACTGAATGGTGTAGCATCACCAAGCCTCGTTTATGATGCATAGTAGCTCTTCTATTCCTGCAACTATTAGGAATTTGATTTTCATGTGATAGGTCGAGACAATTGCCCTGAAGTCGTTCAACGTAGGCCTCCCAATTATGATATTGTAAGCAAAAGGCATATTGACCACCAGGTAGTTGAACATAAGTGTCCACTTTCTAGGTGCTTCTCCGAATAAGGTAGACAAGTTAATGGATCCTTCAGAGATGATCCTGAATCCTCTAAACACAACCAGGGGGTGCGAGCTGACTCAAACTTTAGTTTTCCCAAATTCATCCTCTTCAAAGTGGACAAGAAAATTATATTAGCATAACTATTGTTATCTACCAAAACCTTCCTCAGCTTAAAGTTAGCCATTTGAACTGATACAATGAGGGAGCAATCCAGTTTACTATTTGTCCTTTGGTGCTCGAGATGCGAGAGATCAGAATTAGAGAAGAAGATGGGCTCTGCACTAGTGAAAAGTTGAAAAACTGTTTCAACCAGGGAAGATTTAGTCAATTCCAATCTCCATTGGTTATGCCTTCTGGTTGTTTTGGAGTCTCCTCTCATTGGTCCCCCAGCAACAATATCGATCACACCTTGAAGAGTGGGCGCTGATTGTTAATTAGCTTTTTCCCTTCATCTTTCCTTCTCGGGCTGGCTGAAATTTCTCTACTGGGATCTAGTCGGCCAAACTTGTATCCTATCTGGCTTTCTCATTAACAAACTTCTTCAGATGTCCTTGTTGAATGAACATCTCAATCTCATCATGCAAGTTAAAGCAATGTTCAGTGTCATGCCTCTTCTGTCTATGGAAGTGACAATATTTCTTGGATCTCTTCATGGTCTCAGTTTCAGTTAACTTTCTAGGCTTTTTGAGGAGGTTATCATTTTGGATGGTGAACAGGACCTCATTCCTTATAGTATTCAGTGGGGTGTAGTTGTGAAATCTCTTGGTGGGAGATCGATGATCATCCTTATGTTGCCTACCATCTTTTTCCTTGGCCTTCTTCTTTTCATTGTCAGGGTTCCTATACACCAGTCTGTTCATGTCCTCTTGGGTCATACACCTCTCAGCAAGGTCGAATAGCTCTTCCAACGACCTTGGTCTTTCCTTGACCAGGACATTAGCATATTCCTTGTGTGTGAGACCAAGGAACAACACATCGATCAAGAATTCGATCCAGGGACTGTCAATTTTAAGTACTTCAGTGTTAAACCTAGCAAAGAAATCCTGAAGAGATTCTCATTCATTCTGTTTCACCGTACGCAAATGAGTGTGGGGGAGTCCTGCTTTCCTTTTGCTAGCAAACTAGTAGAGGAATTTTTCACAAAGCTGGTCGTAAGAGAAAATAGATGCTGGCTCCAACTTAGCGAACCAATCAAGTGCTATGCCCTGGAATGTGGTGACCAACATTTTCGCATGAATGTACTCATTGTGCCTATGGAGTTGCATCATGTGCTCAAACTAAAGTAAGTACTCATTCGGGTCTGTTAAGCTATCATACCGGGGCAGACTTGTCGTAATCTTTGCATCGATAGCTATGCGCTCGTCGATTATCTCTTAGATAAATGGTGATTCGTGCTCATGGTGGAGTTGGGTGTACTATCATGCTGGAGGTTCCTTTCTATTTTTTTGCCTCAAAATTTCTATGAGGCATCTGTTCAACTGCTGGACTTAGTGCGACACCTCTTCTCATTCTTCTCAATTTGCTTGTGACATGCTTCTGCTCAGTTGAGATTTATGTCGCTCGACCCTATTGTGCTTCTGGGCTCGAATGGGTCGAATAAGATGTTCCATGGAGTTAGCCACTTCTTCACGGGGATACGGACGGTTCTCCTCATACGGGAATTGACCTGGACTGTCGTCACGCCGATTAGGGGGCGATGTATCTCCTATTTTGCCTTATCCACTTTTTGGAGCCTTTTGTGATGATGTGAAGGATGGGGGATGGCGTTAGCTGATTATTGTGTTTCTGTAGAGCGGCTGACAGCTGAGCTAAAATCTGGGCTAATATCTGCTCACTTATAACTGCATAAGTTGTGGCATAGTTAGGATTACTAGTTGCTCAGGCTGGGAACTGGGTCCAACCACATCTTGCTCTTACTGGGGACGAGGAGGAGGGGTCGGGGACCTTCTAGCCTCCTCCCTTTCTAAAATAGCTCACCTTGTGTTTACCAATTGCTTAGGTTACAGACTCTAGAGCCCGTAGATGGTGCCAAATGATGATGGTTAGATATATTTATCAATGGACTAGGCTCTAGCCCACTGAAATAGACTACAATGTGAGTTGAAGGGGACTGCTTGGATGGGAGCAGGTTGAGTCCTGCAACCAATAACACACGTCAAGCTAGCTGAGGAGTCCCTTAGCTATGGCACTCCGACGCTCAAGTTAGTGCAAATCGACCATAAAAGGGAGCGACCGAGTGAGGGCCAAAGTGATAATGAACATGCCTTACTAAGGGATTGTAATGGGGTATATATAATCTCTCTTGAGAGGTAAAAATGTACATGATACCTTGCTCATGTAATAAGGGCCTTTGTTTTTGTATGAAGACCTTTAGATCTTTTTCTGCCTAAAAACTTCTCAAAGTGGCGTGTTTTTCTTCTTCCCAATGTGTGGAAGAGATCTCAGCATTTAATGCGAAGGCAGATTGGTGGTATAGTGGAGGCATGCTTCATAAATACAGAGGCATACTGCCTGTCAGCGCATTTAATGTAGCAGAGTAGTAGTTATGGTGCATTCAATGCAACGATGATTGGTGGCGGGGGAATGCTTCGCATCTCTCGAATCGACCTCCTAGGATCAAGATGTTTCCTTGTTTGTCAATCACCTAGCCATGCTCTGGTCGATATGATGGGACTACTTAGGCCCAAAGGCCACTCTAGCATGCGGCCCAATGATCATATTCGAGCTGATCGACCGCATGCTTGTCGACTGACGGGATGTTGGTAATTGAGCTAGCAAAATAGCCCAATGAGGTTTTGAGCTTGGTTGACCGTTTGTGAGTTGAGCTTGTTGGGCTTCCCCATATTAATACAAATCATTAGTGATAATTTTTACATTGTCACTTATTATTTTGTCACTGATATAACATTTTTTGTAGTGATTAGTGTATATCAAATTATCAATCATTAACCATTAGTTTTCATTTTTCAAAAATCAATGGACATGTATTGCATGTCAAGTAGTTTACTATTAATATGCAATATTAGCTAAAATATAAGTTCGGAAGATTTTTTTAATTAACAGACATAATATTTATTTGTAATATTTTAAAATATTATTCATATACTAAAATTATACACTAAAATAATTCTGAACAACTAATTTATTAATAAATTTAGGGCTTAGGATGTCCACTTTAATTTAAAATTTACTAAAATCAAAAAGTAGGAGACGTGAACAAAAATCAAGAACTAGAAATAACATAAATTTGTGTTTATGAATTCAGAAAAAAAGATTTTTTTATTGAATCATTTCGAATTAAAAACTTAATAAAATGCACCTATATCGAACCTATATGAACTCATGCTCAAAATTTTAAGACCAATTGAATTAGGTTGGATTCATAAATTTTAACATGCTTCGCTTCCTCTAGTTGCTGCATTGCTTATGGCAATGAAATCAATGTATTTTTTTTTTTTAATTTTTTAGTTACACAAATACATCGTATACTTAGGGTTCTAACTTTAAATTTCACATATAATTATGAGAACAATATTATTGAACTAATTCAAATTATTTCAAATCATACAATATATACAATAAAATGTATGAATCATATGTGTGAGATAAGGCACATTCTTTGAGATTGTATTAAGAAGGTGTTTGACTAAGAGAGTGTTTGGCTAAACTTATTTAAAACATCTTATAAGCTCCTACATATTATAAAATATTTTTGGAGCTTATAAGATATTGAATCTTATTTTTAAAATAAGTTATTGAAGTATTTGGATAAAATAAGATCTTGGACCTGATAATATGTTAATAATGATAATTTTGTAATTAAAATGGTTAAAAATAAAGGAGCTTGTTAAGATCTTAAAAATAAGTTAGGGTCTCCTTACTTTTTTTTAAAAAAGCTTAAAAGCTTCTAACATCTTATTTTAAGATCTTGTAAGCTCTTTTTATCTAAAACAAAAAAAAAACAAAAAGATTACCAAACAATTTTTATCAACTTATAAACTCTTAAATATCTTATAAGATACTTTGAAGAGCTTATAAGTTATAAGCTCACCCAAACACTCTCTAAATTTATTTGAAAGATTTATAAGTTCCTGTATTATATAAGATATTTTTGAAGCTCGTTAAGATCATAAGAATAAGAGGGTGTTTAAGCTTATAAGCTTTTGAAACATCTTATAAGATGTTTGAAAATTTATAAAATGTCAAAAAGTGTGTGGCAAATTTTTTTAAGAAAGAGCTTTTAAGTCTCTAAAATAAAATGTTAAGAACTTAAAAACGTTTTTAAAAAAAGTAAAGAACTCCTAACTTATTTTTAAAATTTTAACAAAGTCTCTTAATTTTAATCATATTAAGAGAGTGTTTGGCTAAACTTATTTAAAATGTCTTATAAGCTCCTAAATCTTATAAGGTGTTTTTAGAGCTTATAAGATGTTAGATCTTTTTTTAAACACAAGTTCTTAAAGTATTTGGATAAAATAAGATCTTAGAACTTATAAACTATTAGTAATGATAATTTTGTAATTAATATTATTAAAATTAAGAGACTTTGTTAAGATCTTAAAAATAAGTTAGGAACTTCTTACTTTTTAGAAAGGGTTTATGAGCTCCGTACATCTTATTTTAGAAACTTATAAGCTCATTTTAAAAGAAATTTACCAAATACTTTTTAATATATTATAAGCTCTAAAACATCTTATATAAAATGTTTGAGGAGCCTATAAACTCACCCAAACACCCTCTTATTCTTAAAATCTTAACAAACTCCCTTAATTTTAATAATCTTAATTACAAAATTGTCATTACTAATATCTTATTTGTTTCAAGATCTTATTAGATTCAAACACTTTAAGAATTTATTTTTAGAAAAAGATTTAACATCTTATAAGATGTAGGAATTTATAATACCTTTTAAATAAACTTAGCCAAACATCCTCTGAGTTAAGAATTCCTTTTTTTTTTTTTAAATGTTTATAAGCTCCTATCATTTTATTTTAAGAGCTTATATGCTCTTTGTCAAAAAAATTTATCAAATGTTTGTTGACATCTTATAAGCTCTTAAACATTTTATGAGATGTTTTGAGGAGCTTATATGCTCATCCAAACATCCTCTAATTGCAAAATTGTCATTACTAATATCTTATAAACTTAAGATCTTATTTTATCCAAATATTTTAAAAACTTATTTTTAAAAAAAGACTTAGTATCTTATAAGCTCCAAAAACATGTTATAAGATATAAGAGCTTATAAGACATTTTAAATAAGTTTAGCCAAATACCCTCTAGACCAAATATCAATGTATTGCAAGTCATGTCGCACATCACCTTTGACCACAACTGCTTGATCATCCATCAACAATTAGAGGGGCGATAAGATTGGTTGTATTTTGAACTAATATTTTTCATTTTATAATATTTCAAAAATAAAAATATGCTCATTAATCTCATTTTTAATGAAAAAGATCTTTTTATTTTTATTTTCATACCTACAAATATTATTTTCAAATTTAAAATATTATATTTTACTTTCATATATGTGATAACTATTATTTTACACCTAAGATATTAGTTTAAATATTAATAAAGTTCACTAATTAAATAAACAATAATTTTTTTTATTCTCCCAATATAATTAGAATTACACTAAATTTAATAATAATTTTTTTATTAATTCACTAACTAGTTAAATAATAATTTCTTTTCTTACACTAAACTTAATATCATCTTTTTATCCAACATAATTTAATTTATAAGAAAAAAAGAAGATAATGTGACCTATAATAAATTAAATAATTTTTTTTAATAATATTACATTAAATTATTTAATATTATTATACTACAAAATTATATCCATCTGTATTTTTTTTTCTTCAGAATTTACACATTACAAATCGCATCATATTTTTTTAACACAACAATTAATACTCAAAATAAAAATGAATCAAAATACTAAATGATGCGAATCAATTTACTACATCCACAAACCTAACCAGGAATTGAAGAAATAGAAGTATCCAAAAGAAAAAGTTTAAGAAAACTGTAGAGAATGCAAGTAGATTATTATTTTTTATTGCTAGAATGTTCATCCCTTCTTTTATACAATACTATGATATTTATATACATATATATATATATATGCAGGTGTAACATCAAGTTTTCTTGTCTGTAATAATTAAAATCACAAAATAAGAAAAAATGTACAAATAAAATTAAAATTAAAATTAAGATCAATTAATTAGTTGTGGATTCTATCTCTAATTTAATCCTTTGATTCTTCCATTTCAAATATAATCTTGAATTTAATGAGCTCCGCGAAAAATGCCTTAAACACCGTGGACCTTTTTCAAATTTGATTTGAATAAAACAACGTCAATTTGAGGGCTTCGCACCTTAATCTCAAATCGAACACCTTGAACGTCGTGGATCTTCTTGAATAAAAATAATACAAATTCGAGGGTTTCGCACCTTAATCTAGAATCAAATGCCAAAAATATATGAATTCCGCAAAGAACACCTTGAACGTCGTGAATCTCCTTAAATAAAAATAATGCCAATTTGAGGGCTTCACACCTTAATCTCGAATCAAGCGCCAAAAATATATGAATTCCTTGAAGAACGGCTTGAACGTTTGGATCTCCTTGAATTTGCTTGAGAGAATTGCTGGACTTCTTCAAAGGTTCTCTCGTCTGCTGGAATTTGTGTTATGTCAAATGAGCTAGAATCACCTCATTATATGGGTGCTTGATGGAAGACTTCTTATTGACTTGAACTCCTTTAAATGTTATCTCTTTAATAAAATAATATCAAATATCAAGAGATAATATCAGATATATTTGATTTTGATAATATCATACATCAAAAGATAATATCAATATCAAATATTTTTAATTTGATTGGTCCAAAAATACAGACACTTCATCTTTGACACATGTCAATATTTGATTTGAGTATAAAATAAATATTAAATTATTTATCTTTTGAAATTAAATTTAATATATCCCAAAATTTAAATAGAAAATTTTAAATTAATATTTAATACAATATTTTGTCACTTCTCAATTGGTCAAAAATTTAATATGTTTACAAATGCCCCCACTTCAAGCCTTGACGAGTGGGTGCAAATCAATCCCAAAAGAGAGACGAGACTTGAAATATTCAAGAACATATTATACATATGTATTCAATAACATATGTCGGCCAAATAGAGGCCGATAACAAGAATTGACATGAGAAACCCAAAATCACTATTTCTTAAAACTAAATTCAGCAACAAGATTTGTTTCTCTTGAATTCAAATAGCCCAAGCATTTGCAATTGCTTGTATTCACGTCAAAAAGACCCACCTAACCACTATCTCTCGAATTAAACAAATATTCGTCATGATTGGAATCCAAAAGCAAACATTTCAAGGAATAAAGATAGAGCTTCGCAATTGTTTATTGCCAAAGAAATATCCAAGCAGCCAAACAATTTTCCTTAGTTCCCACTTGGTTTGAATTTTCCTTTTCCTCTTTGCCGCAGAGTCCCATTCCCGCAAGCCACGTCAAATTGAAGTTTTTTTTATTCATTCCCTGACAAATTCCACTCCAAACCGAGATTGAATATGCATGGCCCCACCACAAAGTTTTGTTGGTTAAACAAATTAACTCCAACTTCAATCAAAGTTTCAAGATTTCAAATTCCAAAAGCAATTTCTCCACGGCAAACAACTTCAGCAGAAAGAAATTCAAGCAATTTCTGCACAACTCCACTTCTCTAAGATTTCTTTTCATCTTTAACTTCAAGTATACTAAGATAAGTTGGAATCTGTTTTCTGTAAAACCACATCTCAGTAGGATTGAGATATGCATAAATCGAAGGTTGAGTCCCATTCAAATTGATTAACCTTAATGAATGCCTATAAAAAAGGACTCGATTGAGAGCTCAAAAGCACACAACAACACATCGAGAATTTGGTTCTGCCAATTGTTAAGAATTTGCTCTTGATTGTTGGGTATTTGTTCTTGATTTTTTTTTTTCTTTTTTCTTTTTTGATGCAAAACTTTTCCTTTTCTCTCATTCATTCAATACTTTATTCATGCTCACTTCATGTTTGATAAAATGCCCCTTTGAATATATATCATTGTTTTAGCATTGTTGTCAACTTGATTTTTTACCAATTCACATGAGCATTATACATGAATACAACTGTTTGTTTTTCTTTCATTCTTCACATCAATCTTCATCCTTTCTTCATTTTTTTTTTCTTTCTCAACAACTTGATTAGCTTTCCTCGTATCCATGCAGGTTGCACTATGGTTCACTTTAAAGATGTTTCGACTAGCGCTGGTACAACACTTGATTAATTTTGATCAAGAGAATCAATCTATGGAGAAATGCACACTTTTGATTACTTATAATCCACTTATTGGTAGATACACAACAAAGTGGCCAAGGCTGACTAATTCACTTCATACCGAGGAGTAGTCCCGGGAGATTAAAACTTCCAAGGTGTGGACTTTAAGGGCAACTAATCATTGTCCTCCAAATGAACTAATTCATCATCAACAATCAAATGAATCAATTCTCTTGCCAACATTGGGTCGCAACATTATTGAGGGAAAAGCCAAGTGGGGAGAAACTCTTCAATTTGATGGTGAATTCCATTACATCAAAGAATATTAGGAGTAGACTGAAGATGTTCTTAGCCGATGCAAGCACAAGCTGATTGCCGCACAAGTATATGATCCAGTGTATGCTTCATTATTCATATATGATAGAAATTCTGAGATTATCAAAGCATTTTGCAAGGCATGGTGTCCACTTACAAATACTCTTTTAACTTCCTGTGGAGAATTGTCGATATCACCATGGGATTTGCACAACTTTGCAAGCCTCCCTATTACAGGAATTCTTTATGATGAAGTGATTCTTTGTGCCAAGGAGCTTATCGGTGTTGCTGAGAAAGGATTTAAATTTATCCCCAACTCCTGCAAATACTTATTTCAAGCTTATTATTTACTTCAAAAGAGTGTGCCCATGGAGGTCAACTTTCTCAAGTTACTATGGAAAAATGGGTGAAGTATTGGTCCTGGAAAGTAATAAAATACCATCAACCACCATCACGCAAGGAGAAAAAGATGGTCCGGCCCAAATCAACTCATAATCCTTTTGGCGATTTTGGTGTTCATGGAGAATGGTCTACTCCAAAGGAGGCATTGTTTTCAAAACTTGAAATTCCTGGGAACTTGAGAGAAGAAACTTATTTGGCAGCATTTTTGGCTTGTTGGCTTTGCTCATTTGTTCTTGCTACCAATGATGTTAATTCAATACGCCCTAGCACTTCAAGATAACATGCATCATGGCCACTGGTAGGAAGGTTAGTCTTGCTATTCCAGTTTTAGCCAGCATCTACAATGGTTTAAATAAAATTTCAGGTTCCCCAAGGCCTAGTTGTGTCCATTCTTCTTTTCCTATCCACTTTGTCTATGTTTGGTTGGCGTACTACTTCAAAACACATATCTAGTTTGGCAAGGAATGTGTGGCCCCAAAATGGCAATTTATTCTGGCGAAGGAGGCACAAAATATTATGATTCAAAGAAGGCTCGTGAGAGAATTCACAAAGGAGATTTTGTTTCTTAAACTTGCACCATGATTAATAAAGATAAAGGACTTTCATATGTTGATGATGGGAAGGCTAGAAAATTGGAGCAAAAATATTTTATTGCTATTTGCTCAAATCATCTTCCTTTGCGGCAAGGCGATTATTTTATTATTGAACCTTATAGTCCTCATCGCTTCAGTCGTCAATTTGGATATCATCAAGAAGTTCCTGGGATTCTTGCTCATGAC
Source organism: Jacaranda mimosifolia (assembly GCA_018894105.1). NCBI lineage: Eukaryota > Viridiplantae > Streptophyta > Magnoliopsida > Lamiales > Bignoniaceae > Jacaranda > Jacaranda mimosifolia. Next base: position 33,542,637 of record CM032120.1, on the reverse strand, counting down.
ATTCGCACAGCCCATTTGGATGAAGGACTTCGCTATTGGCGCTTATGCACTTTGAATAATTCTATGTATACAGCATGGTTTCCTTGTGTGCCCCCAAATGCAAAAAAATTCTCTTTGAATGCTCACAAGAAATGGTGGACTAAAATTCATGGAGATTACTTTGAAGAAAATTTTATAAGATTAATCAACTTGAGTCCAATCAAAATTTCCCTTAGGGACAAGGATGCTAATAAAGGGGATAGACCACTTGTTGAAGCTATTAAAAATATTCCCAACTTAGAAGACATCGAGCCTCCAAAAGAAAAGAGAAGGAATCCTTATCCTTTAGAAACGAGCAGCAGTAGTAATGTAGATCGTCATTGGAAAAGGCTTAAAAAGGGTCCCAAATCTCCAAAGCCAAGTGATCCTTCGCCAACAGAGAACTTTGCCAAAGAGGTTATTTTCTTTTCTTCATCTTTTTTTTCTTCTTTAAATAAGCCCCATTTTGATCATTGGCTAACTCAAATCAAGTAACATTTCAGTTGAAAAATGAAATTATTAATGTTGATGAAAATGAGACATCCCAAGGTAGCTAAGGATCAATCATGATACCTAACTTGTTGGCCATGAGCGCTCCAATTGACACAACCATGCAAAACAAGGTACTTCATAGTATCAAAGCTAAACAACCATCTCCTTGTGCTCCAGTCTCAGTATTTGAAGGTAAGAAATTTGTACTTAATCATCAAAAAGAGTATCTTCAAATGTTGTGGGATGGCCTTCACAAGAGAATAACAAATACTCCACTTGATTCCCTCTCATCTATCAAAGATAATGTTCAATTTGTGCTAGAATCAATGAGGGGCTTTAGCAAATTTGACGCCTCCAATGTGGAAGAATTATTGGAAGTATTGTTTGACAAGGCCCTTGCTTATGATGAAGCAAAGTCAGCATTTTTTGAGAAAGCCTCCAATGAAACTATTGCACAAGAAGTAGATGAGATCAAAAATCATCTCCATAATGCTCAAACTAGAGAAAGCAAAGAAATGAACCAAATTAAATCCACCCAAGAAAAGCTAGAATGTATTGGGAAGGAGCTTGATAATTTGAAGGAATGTAAGAAGAATTTGACTTCATTATTGAAACGCCAACAGCAACTTCTTCAAAGTGCTCAAACTGAAATGCGTGAGACTGAAGAGGAAATTGATGCTACCAAGAGTACTCCTCCATTGAGTAATAAAGTGATTGAGAATTTGCAAACTTCAATGGAACACTTGGAGGTTGTCAAAGAAGAATTCAAGAATTTGAATCCTTTTACTTGAAATTTGTTTAGAACTTTTTGCCCCCTCCTTTTTTTTTTAATAATAAACTATGCTACATTTATTTATTATTTTTTTTTGAGATTACATAATAGATTTTGTTTTAACTTAGCAAACTAAAAAAACTCAAAATTAATAAAAATAATTAAGCTTTTCTTTTTTAAGAAAACTTAATAAATTAAAAACTCAAACTTAATAAAAAAAAATTAAATTACCTTCTTTTTTTAACTTCAACAAACTAATTAACTCAAACTATTAACCCCCCCCCCCTCCTTTGACTTAACAAACTAAAAACTCAAACTTAATAAAAATAATTAAACTACTATTTTTTAAAGAAAATTTAATAAACTAAAAACTCAAATTTAATAAAAATAATTAAACTATTAAAATCTCAAACTTAAAAAAAAAATAAACTACTTTTTTTTTTGACTCAACAACCTAATTAACTCAAATAACTAGAACTTTTTTTTTTCTTTTTTTAACTTAACAAACTAAAACTCAAACTTAAAAAATATATATATAATTGAACTACTTTTTTTTTTAAAGAAAAACTTAATAAACTAAAAACTCGAACTTAATAAAAATAATTAAACTATTAAAAACTCAAACTTAATAGAAAAACAACTAAACTACTTTTTTTTTTTACTCAACAAACTAATTAACTCAAATAACTAGAACTTTTTCTTTTCTTTTTTTTAACTTAACAAACTAAAACTCAAACTTAAAAAAAATAATAATTGAACTACTTTTTTTTTAAAGAAAAACTTAATAAACTAAAACTCAAACTTAATAAAAATAATTAAACTATTACAAACTCAAACTTAATAGAAAAACAACTAAACTACTTTTTTTTTTTTTACTCAACAAACTAATTAACTCAAACAACTAAAACTTTTTTTTTTAACTTAACAGACTAAAATTCAAACTTAAAAATAACTAAACTCCTTTTTTTTTTTTTTTAAGAAAACTTAATAAACTAAAAATCTAAATTTAAAAAATAATTAAACTACTAAAAACTCATACTTAATGGAAAAACAACTAAACTAGACTTTTTTTTTTTTGACTCAACAAACTAGTTAACTCAAACAACTATTTTTTTCTTTTTCTTTTTTAACTTAACAAACTAAAACTCAAACTTAATGAAAAATAATTAAACTAATAAAAAAACTCAAAAAACTAAACTGCCCCTTTTTTTTCACTCAATAAACTAATTAACTCAAACAACTAATTTTTTTTTTTATTAAATAAAGGAAAAAAAATTAAAATAAACTCCTTACTGAACTTAGAGAATATCTAAGCTGCCTACGTAACCGATAAAGGGATCAAATCATAACGTAGTTCAAAGAAATCAACATTTTAGGAGGGTGTTGTTCACAGTTTATACTCATGCGAGCCAAGAGTATCCATTGCTTAACCACCTTGGACTAGGTGGGGTATTTGATATTTTAACCACATAAAATACCTTTAGTGGGATTAGTTAGCAATTTAACTACATGCACTACCTTTGGTGGAGCAAGTTAGCAGCTTAACCACATACACTATCTTTGGTGGGTACCGTTCACAATTTATACTCATGTGGGTTAGGAGTAACATGCAGTTTAGGCTCGTGCGTCAAGGAGTAATCTCCTAACTTTATGCATAGTAGTGCTTCAAAAACTTCCCATTTATAGGGTTAATTTTTAATCCATCTTCAGCAACCAACTTATATGCACCATTTGTATAGACTTCTTTGACAACATAAGGACTATCCCATTTTGATGTGAACTTATTCCCAATTCGATAAGTCATGATAATGGACCTTCTCACAATGAGCACTAAATCTCCAATTTGAAAAGTTCGTGATCGCACCTTCTTGTTAAATGCCTTGGAGAGCCAGGCTTGATAACACTCAAGTCTTTGCTTTGCTTCCAACCTTTTCTCATCAAGGACCTTCAATTATTCAAGACGTAAGTGTGCATTTTCTTCCTCAGTCAATCCTTCTTGTATGACTATCCTTAATGATGAAATTTGCTGCTCAAGAGATAAAACAGCTTCAACACCATAAACCAATGAATACGGAGTTGCTTGTGTAGGTGTTCTTTGAATAGTTCGATATGCCCATAAATCTTCTCCGATCCTTTCATGACAATCCTTCTTCGACTTTGAGACTACTTTCTTCAGCAAATTGCACAAAGTTTTATTGAATGCCTCAGCAAGACCATTAGCCATGGCATAGTACATGGAAGATTTCCTCTGCTTAAAATTGAATTTATGACAAAGTTTATCTATGAGACTATTACTAAATGGCTTTCCATTATCAGTGATTATGTATCGAGGAACCCCATAAAGATATATAATGTTGATGCGGATAAAGTCAGCAGCATTTTCCTTCTTCACTTCTTTGAGGGGTATTGCTTTAACCCACTTAGAGAAATAGTCTGTTACAACAAATATATACAAGTGCCCAGCAGAAGACTTTATCATGGACCCAACCACATCTAATCCCCAAGCATCAAATGGCCACGAAGCGACAGTTGGATGTAATGGCTCGGGTGGTTGGTGAATGAAATTTGTGTGAAATTGGCAAGCTTAACATCTCTGAGCATAATCCATTCAATCTTTTACCATTGTCGGCCAGTAGTAGCCCATTCTTTTTATTCAAAAATGTAATTTTGGACCCAACTGGTGGGCGCCACAAACTCCAGAATGGGCTTTTTTTCCATGGCTTGGATGGCTTCATCATCACCTAAACATCGCAAGAAGACTCCATCAAATGACTGCCTATAAAGCACACCTTTATAATAGATAAAACGAGCCACGCGATGTTGGATATCAACTCTTTGGCTTGGATCATCAGGTAACTTCTCGTACTTCAAGTAATCCATGATTGATTGGCCTTAATCTTCCTTCTCTATCTCAAACACTTAAACGACATGACTTTCATCTTCTTCATAATCCTCATCCTAAAAAATTGGCGGCACAACCCAACTTCTACATATTGGAATATGCACTTTATTTTTAGGTATGGCAAGTGATGAGGCCAATTTAGCTAACGCATTAGCTTGCTTATTTTATTTCCCTGGAACATTTCGATTTCTACACCCCCAAGCCATCCAATGAGTCTTTTTGCGTAATTAAAGTAGGGGAGTAACTCGAGCTTCTTAACCTCATATGATCCAACCAACTGGTTAACCACCAATTTAGAATCTCCATAGACTTTATGATGCAATTGTTTTATGTCAACCGCCATCTCCAACCCAAGAATAAGAGCTTGATATTCAACAATGTTGTTCGAACAATTTTTAGTTAAAGTGAAGGAATATGGTAATATTTCATCATCAGATGTGATGAATACCACTCCAGCACCAGCCCCTTCTCTGTGGGATGCTCCATCAAAGTACATCTTCCAAGGAGGTGTAATTTCAACTACTAAGACATCTTCATCGGGTAGGTCATCAAATAATTCCTACTCAGCAGGGATGGGATGATCAGCCAAGAAGTCAGCCAAAACTTGCCCTTTTACTACCTTCTGCGGAACATAGATAATCTCAAACTGTTGCAACTGAAGGTGCCATCTTGTGAGTCTATCAGAGAGAACAGATTTTGACATGACATATTTTAGTGGATTTGCTTTTGAGACAAGACGGACAGTATGTGCCTAAAAGTAATGCTTCAACTTTTGGATTGCAAAAATTAGAGCCAAACATATTTCTCCATTGGCGAGTATTTCAACTCATTTGGCGTCATCATTCTGCTCAAGTAGTACAAGGCATTTTCCTTTCCTTCATTATTTGCCTGTGCTAGTAAAGCTCCAACGAAACGTTGAACAGCGATATAAAGGATTAGTGGGCGTCGAGGTACTGGTGTGACCAACACAGGAAGCCTCATTAAATAAACTTTTATACTCTTAAAAACATTGCTACAAGCTTCATCCCATTCAAATGAAATGCCTTTCTTCATCAGACAGCTGAATGGTTGACACCTACCAGCTAAATTTGATATGAATCTCCAAAGATAAGCTAATTTTCCTTGCAAACTTTTGAGTTCATGTATGTCTCGAGGTTTTGGCATTTTCAAAATTACATCAATCTTTGTTTGCTCGATCTCTATGCCTTGATGACGAACAATGAATCCCAGAAACTTCCTCGATGTAACACCAAATGCACACTTTAATGGGTTCATTTTGAGTTGATGTTTTCTTATGCGCTTAAAAATTTATCTCAAATCTTGGAGATGATCTTATCGCATTTTGGACTTAACAACCACGTCATCAACATAACATTCAATGTTCATGTGGAGAATATCATCAAAAATCTTCTGCATAGCTCTTTGATATGTGGCACCAGCATTCTTCAACCCAAACGGTATCACTTTGTAGCAGTATATACCCTTAGGAGTACGAAATGCCGTCAAATCCTTATCTTTTGGAGACATACGTATTTGATTTTACCCGAATGATCCATCCATAAATGATAGTGCTTCATGCCCCATGGTGGCATCAATCATGAGTTCAGCAATGGGCAATGGAAAATCATCCTTAGGACAAGCACTATTCAAGTCCCTAAAGTCAACACAAATTCGAATCTGGCCATTTTTGTTTCTTACTGGGACAATGCTGAAGATCCATGTTAGATACTTGACTTCTCGAATGAACCTAACCTCTATGAGCTTGTTTATTTCAGCTTCAATTAAAGGAACCAATTCGGGGCGGAACTACCGTTGAGCTTGTTTGACTAGACGAGTTCCTTTCTTTATTGATAGATGATGGACTGCCACCTTTGGATCTAACCAGGCATCTCTTTGTATGACCATCCAAATACATCTTTGAATTCATGTAATAACTCAACATATATTTCTTCTTCCTTAGCAGTCAACAAAGCACTAAGTAGATAGGCCGAGTGTAATTGGCATCACATAAATTGTTCTCTTTCAATTCATCTACAATTGCTTTAACACCTTCTTCGAACTCAAGATGAGCAGTTTCAGCATCTTCTTTTTCAATCAACAATTCTTCACTCAAACTAATATGATATGTTGGCATAATATCCTCTTCCACAAGCTCAATCTTCTTGAATTCCATGCATGCCCTTGTTTGTCCATCCTTTCTTCTTATATGAACCGTCTTCATAACGCCATCTTTTTCACTTATGTAACCGCTGCAGATAAGCCTGGAGATTTGCTTGAAAAGACGATCTATAGCATTTTGATGAGTTGACCGACTAGTATTATCAACAATATGATATGAAGAGGCTATACTTTCTCTATCATCTTCTTCGTCCATTTGAGTTTGTGTAAAGATAATGGTTTGCAGTTTAACCTTGAAGGTTCTACCACATGATATATTCAAAATAGAGCATCGTTTCATGTGTGAAGGAATTGAACTCTTTAGCTTTTTTGGCTTGCTAACCCACTTCAAATACTTTGGCATTTTGGATGAATTCAATCTTCGATTATGGGTTCTTTTATGCTGCCACTTTCCAAGTCTATCAAAAACTGAGATTCGCAGGACTTTCTTTCTATTTTCATAAAAAATGTCATTTGTTGAGGAAAATGCCTCTCAAACTACATGATTACTACTGTCTCTCCTAATCGCAATACGAATAGGATTCTGAGGGACAAATCTAAGTCCCGTTCGAGAACTTTGAACACCATGACCTTTTTCCTTCAATATCTTTTGGGTAGTATTAAGTCCATACGTTTGCTTTCCAGAAGCCTCAGGAGGGAGTTTTCCCAAAATGGAACGTTATTGTGGATTATATCCAACTTTGACAAGAAGTTTATAAGCTTTTGGATCAAAGCAACTCTCATTTTGAAGATGCAGAGATTTTCCAGGTTCTTTATTGACTCCTTGATTTGCGCTAACAAACCTCTTTTAGTGGCTGAGGGGATGACTTCTTCACATCAAGCTTGGTTAGAGGAAATATCAACTCTTTTAATGACTCAGATCCTACCAGAGGTGACTATCTCTTTATGTGATCTTTACTACTGCATACTGGAGTTAAGTCTTTAACATTGTTTCCTCCATCAAGATCATCTTGTTGCTTGGATTCCTCTTGTTCTTTAGCCTTGGCGGTTTTCATACTTTTGGTGTAGTATTTGACATATGCTAAGTGTGATTCAGCTTTAGTGAAAGGTTTGCTATCTCCAAGCACTTTCTTTACCACACGTTCTCGACAATACTTGAAACATTGGTGCCAAGTAGAAGGAACTACACCATTCCATGTAACCAAGGTCGGCCTAAAAGCATATTGTATGATGTCTTGGCATCTATGACATGAAATAATGCCGTTGACAACATATTGTCCATCAATAACTTTACCCTTATTATTCCAATAGCCCTTTGCCCCCCTTGATTGAACCCTTGGATCATTAGGCGACTATTTGTCAATTCATTTGTAGAGATTCCTAAATCCTTCATCACACGCAATGGCAAAATATTGACTGCAGAGCCTCCATCAATCAAAATTCTATTTATTTTCTACTCATGGGCATAGCCAGTTACAAACAGTAGCCTATTGTGCGGGTTGGAGCCAAGCAACAAACTTCATCAGTAAAAGTCATTGCCGACATACATTCTTCAATTACATCATGATTTTCTTCATCAGATAAACATGCTTCACTAGATGAAATCTTTTCTTCACTTATCTTGAAGCACGCAATGTCACTATCATGATCACCAAGTACATCATTTTCAATCTCGATAGTAATATGATTTAAGGCAGCATTATCCTCTTCAAGTGAGATTTTCCCTTATCGGGCCAATTGCATCACTTTATCTTTTAATACGAAGCAATCATGGATTGGGTGACCCACCAACTGATGGTACCTGCAATACTTTGGGTCATCAATTTTCCAAGCTTCTTTAGGTTGCTTCATTTTAGGTAATTCAATAAGATTTGCATTTAGCAAATCATCAAATATTCCAGAGACATTAGAATCGAGGAATAGGTATGTCTTAGCCTGCATCTCCTTTAAAGTTAATTTTCTTTGTCCTCTTTCTTGGGAGACATCCTTCATTTCATCGTTTGTGCTTTCTGCTTTCGTACGAAACTTGATGGGTGTTGCATTTACCGCTATAGCTTCTTTACTCTGCTCCTTAGCAAAAGGTTTGCCCTCTTTCTTGAATTCTTGCTTTTCTTTAGACTTATGAGGCTCTTGAATTGGTGGCCCTTCTACTCTGCTAGCAAAGATGCTTAACTCCATATCATGGGCTCGAGCAGCCAACTCTTCAAATGTTTTGGGATGAATTCCTTGAAAAATATATTAAAGTCCTCAATGCATCCCTTGAATACACATCTCGATGGCTGAAGCCTCAAACAATCTGTCTTTGCAATTAAGGCTTAAGTTTCTCCTGCGATTAATGTAATCAATGACTAGCTCTTCTTTCCACTAGCAGGAATTGGTGAGTTCAATCATACTAACTGTCATTCGAGTACTGTAGAAACGATTGAGAAATTCTTACTCTAATTGTTCCCAACTATCAATTGAGCCTGCTTCTAAGTTAGTATACCAATCAAAAGCATTACCATTCATGGATTGAACAAATTGCTTAACTAGGTAATCTCCATACATCCCAGTATTGTTACAAGTTTTAATGAAATGAGCCACATGATGCTTTGGATTGCCTTTGCCATCAAATTGTTGGAACTTTGGTGGCTGATAACCAGGCAGCATCTTTAAGTTGTCAATCCTTTGAGTATATGATTTGGAATAAGTCATAAATGACTTAGAGCTTCCTTCAAATTTGTCTTTGATAATTCCCATGATAAATTCCCTCAGCTGGTCAACAGGAATTAGTCCATCGGTGGAAACTTGCAGATCTTTTATTTTAAGCTTTTCATTTTCAACCGGCTGCCTCTTTATGTATGTTTCGACTTCATCTTGAGCCTCTATTTGTTTCTCCATCACACGACTAGTCTCAGCATTATCCACCTTGTTCATCAACTTGGAGATTTGAGAATCTTGCTCTTGGACATGCTTTGCTAGCCCTTCAATAATCTTCGTCAAATTAGCAATTTGTTCCTCCAAAGTCGTAGCACTTGTTACCATCACTGGCGCTATGCTTGAGGAACTTGAGGTTGAGCGAGGAGTAGATGCTATTGATTCTTTCTTTGAGTCTCCACCACCTTCATTAGTATCAATAGCATGTAGCAATGCCTTTTCCACAAATTCAAGTAAATGATTTACCTCTGAAGATGATTGCGAATTTTTGGACATACTCCTTGTCGTGACGCCAACACTTCTTGCTCTAGCATTTATGGAATTTGAAGTAGTCATCTTCAATGCAATAGTTTTGTTGGTAGCCATGATAATTCAATCTTTGATGAGGGAAAGAGATGAGAGGTAGAGATAGTCCCACCGGGCGTGCCGAACTTTGTAACAACAAATTTTCTTGTCTGCAATAATTAAAATCACAAAACAAAAAAATTGTACAAATAAAATTAAAATTAAAATTAAAATCAATTAATCAACTGTGGATTCTATTTCTAATGTAATTCTCTGATTCTCCCGTTCCAAATATAATCTTGAATTTAATGAGCTCCACGAAAAATGCCTTAAACGTCGTGGATCTCTTTTAAATTTGATTTAAATAAAATAATGCCAATTCGAGGGTTTCGTACCTTAATCTCGAATCAAATGCCAAAAATATATGGATTCCATGAAGAACGCCTTAAACGTCGTGGATCTCCTTGAATAAAAATGAGGCCAATTCGAGGGCTTCGCACCTTAATCTCCAATCAAACGTAAAAAATATATGAATTCCTTGAAGAACGCCTTGAACGTCTGGATCTCATTGAATTTGCTTGAGAGAATTGCTGGACTTCTTTGAAGTTTCTCTCGTCTGCTGAAATTTGTGTTGTGTCAAATAAGCTGGAATCACCTCTTTATATAGGTGTTTGATAGAAGACTTTTGATTGACTTGAACTCCTTCAAAGGTTATCTCTTTGATAAAATAATATCAAATATCAAGAGATAATATCAGATATATTTGATTTTGATAATATCATACATCAAAAGATAATATCAATATCAAATATCTTTAATTTGATTGGTCCAGAGATGCAGACACTCCATCTTTAACACGTGTCAATATTTGATTTGAGTATAAAATAAATATTAAATTATTAATTAAAATTAACTATTTATCTTTTGAAATTAAATTTAATATATCCCAAAATTTAAATAGAAAATTTTAAATTAATATTTAATACAATATTTTACATGTGTCACTTCTCAATTGGTCAAAAATCTAATATGTTTACAGCGGGTTTTCGGAGTATACCCCCACTCTCTGGGTCTCTTTTCCATGACTAACCTTGATCCTTAAAAATCCATAACTATTTATTTCCACAAAATTCGTAATCCCAAAATCTGCTTATTTCGTGCATGTTCCCATGTTGCTTACTCAACCCGATCATCATTATCATGATCCCCAGCTTGTGTTGTAATTTTGTCCTCACTTTTATTGCATCAGTTGATTGATTTGGTCTCTATTGCCTTCAGCTCTGTTTGGTCCCTACAGCTTTTAGCTTCACTTGGTCTTTATAGTCCATCGGCTCGACTTAGACTTTGTAGCCCATCTGCTAGATCAACTTGCTCTTTCCAACATATTAGCTTGGCTTGGTCTTAGTTATTAGCTTATTATCTCAATCTAATCATTACAATCTTCAGCTCAACTTTATATCTAATACGTTAGTTTAGCTCAACAATCTATTCAGAGTATCAACTCAATCTTGAATCTGGTACTTGGGTTCTACTACAATTTTTTCTCTCTGCTAAACCATCTAGGGCTCATACTAGTCCGTGCACTTGACCTGAGCCTTGGCCGATCCTTTTTGAGTTTTCTGCCTAGGAAGTGGGTTGGTATTACTAATAAAAGAATGAAAATAAAAATACTATAAACATATTAATTTTAGCCAATTGAGAAGTGACACATGTAAAATAATATATAACATTAGTTTAAAATTTTTATTTATTTTCTTGAAATTTATTAAATTTAATTTCAAAAGATAAATAGTTAATTTTAATTAATACTCTAATATTTATTTTATTATCAAATCAAATATTAACAAGTGTCAAAGATGAAGTATCTATGTCTATGGATCAATCAAATCAAAGATATTTGATATTATCTCTTAATTTTTAATATTGTCTCTTGTTATTTGTATTATCTTTTGATATTTGATATTATCTTATCAAAGAGATAACCATAAAAAAAGTTCCAGACAATCTGAAAGTCTCCCATCAAGCATCTATAAGAAGGGTGTGATCAAAGTTCATTCCACACAACACAACACAAATCCTAGCAAGTGAGAGAAACTTTGAAGGAGCCCACTAATTCTCTCAAGCAAATTCAAAGAGATCCACGACATTCAAGGCATTCTTCGTGGAGCTCATCATATTTTTGTCTTTGATCCAAGATTAAGGTAGAAGGCCCTCGAATTGACGTTATTTTCTTCAAATCAAACTAAAGGAGATCCACGAAGTTTAAGGTTTTCTTCATGGAGCTCATCATATTTTGTCATTTGATTCGAGATTAAGGTGCAAAGTTCTCGAATTGGCATTATTTTATTCAAATCAAATTCAAGAAAATCCAAGACGTTTAAGGCATTCATCGCAGACTCATCAAATTTTAAGATCATATTTGGAAGCGAAGAATCAGAGGATTAGATTAAATATTAGATCCACAATTGATAAGTTTTAATTTCATTTTATTTGTATGATTTTTTTTGTCTTGTAATTTAATTTTTGCAGACAAAGAAATTTGTGCTTACAAAATTTTGGCACGCCCAGTGGGAAGATCTCTACCTTTTATCTCTTTCCTTCATCAAGATTGAAGTATCAAATGGTTGCCAACAAGACTGCAACATTGAAACTTACTACCTTAAATTTCTCAAGTACTAGAGCAAAAAGTATTGGCGTTATCATACGAAATATGTCTAAGAAGTTGAATAATCTTCGAAGGTGGCTCCTTCTCTTGCTATAAAAAAGGTATTTTCGTATTTTATTGATATGAATGGAGATGGTGGAGACTTAAAGGAAGAATCTGCATCATTCATTCCCCACTTAATATCAAATTTCTCGAGCATGGCAATGGTGATGGTAACAAGTACTACAACATTGGAGGAACAAATTACAAATTTGAAGAGGACTATTGAAGGACTCACGAAGCTTGTCCAAGAGCGAGACTTTCAAATATCCAAATTGATAAGCAAAGTGGACAATTTGATGCCAACTACATGGTGGAGAAACAAATTAAGGCTCAAGATGAAGGCGAAATATCCACAAGGAGACAATCAGCCAAAAATGAAGAGATTGCAACAAAAAACCCTACAACTTTCCATTACTCTAATATCGATCGACCCATTGAAGAAGTTTATCATGGGGACTATCAAAGACAAGCTTGAGAGAAGTTCTAAGTCGTTATGACTTACTCTAAGCTTTATACTTAAAGGATTGATTATTTGAAGATGCCATTTGGATACTAATCCTTGAAGTTTCAGCAATTTAATGGCAAGGGCAACCTAAAGCAGCATATGGCTCATTTCATTGAGACTTGTAATAATGTTGGGACATATGGAGATCATTTGGTAAAACAATTTGTTCGATCATTAAAGGGCAACGCTTTTGATTGATACACTGACTTGAAGGCAAGCTCCATCGATAGTTGGGGGCAACTGAATGAGAGTTCCGCAATTATTTCTACAGCACTCAAAGGACAGTTAGCATGATTGAACTCACCAACTTTCGATAGTTGAAAAAGAAGAACCTATCACTGACTATATCAATTGTTGGAGCAATTGAAGCCTAAACAGCAACAATTAATTATCGGAGGCTTCAACCATTGAGATGTGTATCCAAGGAATGCATTGAAGTATTTGCTACATACTTCAAGAAATCAAACCAAAAACTTTTGAGGATTTGACAACTCGTGCACATAATATTAAAATGAGCATGAATTTTGAGGAATAAGAAAACTCAAGTGATATCGATAATGATATAGATGTCGGGGGCAATTAACCTTCATCTTCAAATTCCAAGTGCTCCTTAATAAGAACTTAAACTGTTAATAATGCTCATTGATAAGAACTTAAACTATCAATAATATTCGTAGATATGAGCATAAACTATCTAAAATTGTCAAATTAAAGTCTCCAAATTCAATGCTTAAGTCTATGAATTTTAGAATCCAATACTCCAGACTCCAAGTCTCCAAATCCATGAATCAATTCTTTAAGTCTCCAAATTCATGACTCAAGTTTTCAAATCTAAAAACTACTTCTCTAAGTGTCTAAATCCACAACTCAAGTCTCTAAGTCTTCAAGTCCAAAGCTCAAGTATTCAAATTTCAAATGCTCCTTGATAAGAGCTTAAAATGTCAATAAGGCTCCTAGATATGAGAATAAACTATCTAAATATTCAAAGTCTCCCCATCTATTCCTTAATACGAGCCTAAACTGGCAATAATGCTGCTAGATACGAGCATAAACTATCTAAAATTCTCAAGTTAAAATATCCCCATATGCTTCTTAATAAGAGCTTAGATTGTCAATAATGCTCCTAGATACGAGCATAAAACTATCTAAAATCTTTAAGTTAAAGTCTCTACATATATTCCTTGATAAGAGTGTAAGCTGTCTATTAAGTCAAACTCAAGTGGACTCCTTGACACTAGTATAAAATGTCTATTCCAAGTTAAATATACTCCTTGACGCATGAGCCTATATTGCATGTTACTCTTGGTCCGCATGAGTATAAGTTGTGTACGGGACCCCTCTTAAAATGATGTTTATAGGGATAACACCTACAAGAGATGGGGTATCCCTCGTCCCATCCTCGAAGCCTGATATAGGGAAATTTTGCCCCTACCCTCGTTCCCCAAATCTTCTTGGGGACCCACGGAGATCCCCAAAATAGCATACTTTACCAACTTATCCCAAATTTATGCTAGCAATTGTATTTGGACTGCATCTTTCAACCTACATGCATTGGAAAAAACAACAACCATTTTTTGACCACCTTTCAGCTGTAATTTTAGCTCTATAATCATTCTTGGATAATAGTCATACATGACAAGATATACAACATTTTTGCATACAACATAGTCCAGTCTGGTAACCAAAAAGGAGAGAGTTCAGTACAGTTAAAATTCAAGAGGTCAGACAGTTTGTAGTATTACTACCGTCTGAATTAGTCATTGTATCTTGAAAGACGATAACCAATTTACTGTTAGCACCAGTGCGGGGCTAATTCGTCTTCAAGATAGAAAACTCCACTCTCACCTCGACTACTTGATTCTTACCGATCACAGAAATTTATACTATGGAATAACAATTTTAACACATGCTACTTTCATCGATGATATATGTGTTGTATTAATGATCATTCGTAATTCAAAAGCGGAAATCCTTCTTGCAACTACTTTTTAATCATGGGCTTACAATGCCATCCAAGCCAAAGCTAAAGCTATCTTGGCCGCTATGCGCTTGTCCAATTCCTTTATGATTCTTTAATTATTTTTGAAAATGACTCAAAATCTGCGGTTCTAATGTTGATAGAAATGATTGATTTGGCAGACTGACAATCTAGACATGTTATGGTCTCTCTGAAAGGTGAAAAATGACACACATTCGCAACAGTGTTCATGCCCTGGCTAAGTGGGTGTTTCATTCAAATTGGATTGGTTCGTTAATGTAAATAAACTCATTCAACTTACTAATTCAATTCTTCGATCCTTCTTTTGATCCGTAATGAAGATTTCATTTCTTACCGACCAAAAGAAAAAAAAATAAAAGAATAAAATCCACCTCATTCCTCCTCCACCCCCTGTATTCCAAAAGTGTTGACACTTTCTGAGTGGTCTTTCGGAGTGCTAACATTACTAAGAAGGCTACTACAGGAAGCAAGTGAACGACTCAAGAATCAATAGGTTAATATGAATGGCTTTGCACCAGCAAATACTAGCTAATAATATCCTAATTGGACACTTAACGCTATATTTGCATTAGGAAAATTAGTAAAGAAAAAGAAAAGAAAAATATAAAGGTACAAAAAAATTAAAGCATAAAATTGCATCATTTGAAATATGAAAAATATTTTCTCATCATTTCCCTCATTAAAATCCAAGGTCTAAACATAAAATAAAAGTCACACAAATATCTAAGCATCTTATTCATATCTTAAGCGATTTAGACTATATAAAAGAGATCTCAAGTTAGACCATCAAAATATAGAACAAGCTCCCAACAAAATACTAATATGAATAACAAACATCCAGAAAGCTATTTTCGAGTTGCTCGGATGGTTCCTCAGCCGCATACTCAAGTGACAGATTCCCAGGAGTAAATAATCAAAAAATACAGAAGGAACCCCATTTCACTAATGTCCATTACCAGAAAAACTTAGATAGAAGGGCATTTGTCGAAAGAAAATATAATCCCCACATTCGAATGTGTTCAAGGTCAGGGCTGACATAATAATAGTTTAGTAACCAATGCAAGGCATCAGTGATAATAATTAGGTAACTAATGCAGGACAAGCTGCTGAAACTTATCCCTACTACTGCTCTGAAAATCAAGCCACTAGACATAAAAAACCATTTGTTGTAGTAAACCAATGATGCACAACAACCTGTAAAATGAGGCTGTCAATGAATTCAAAGACATAAAGAACACAACAAATTGCACAAATACTCATAACCCAGAAGTAACTCTCAATGCTTCTTGTCATTTGTCAAAAAGAAGCCATAATTCTGAGTTTCCTATATCGATAAACTATTACATTACTGCTACTGGTGAAAACAAAGCATTTGTTCAATTTTTGGTTTTCGTGGTAACAGGAAACTAATAACTTACCCCCGCTCGTCTGATCAAACATTGGGTGATGCAAGAACGTCTGATAGAAGTAAACTAGGAGCAAGAACATTCCCCAACAAGGGAAAAACCCCAGGAATACAATTCCTAGAATTCAAAGCATGATACCACGGGCATCAATGGCTACGATTTCTTACTGGTCTGAAACAAAAGTCGATAGGATATTCTTCTTCAGTGTAAACTCATCAGCCTTCGCTGCACTAATTGACTGCATCAACAACAATCATAAAAATTTCTCAAATTCTCTTACAGAGTTTAGCTCTTGAAGTACATATATTCATCCAGGATTACACATAGTTTTAGTTACTAATGAGCTAAACCCTAGGTAATATTAAAAATCTCAACTTCCCAATTATATAACTATCATGATAAATAACATGTCATTTGAAAAAGAGAGATCCATGTAGAAGTGAAAGGATATCTAACTGTTGTACAACATCCTTGCAATTTCCTTGGGGAGATTTTGATAAAATAAGTAATTTAAGAAACAAACGACCACAATTTTAAATAAAGGAAAATAGACTCCAAGTCCATAGGCAATACAGTTTTAACTTATAAGGACAATTAACAATCACATTAAGGGATACTGGACTAGTAACTAAAAATTCCTCAATTTCTAATTGAGGATAACAAGAAGAAGACTTTATTTTGATAGTTATAGGCATCTATAAACTTGAAGAACCAATTAGTATTTACCTTGGAAAGCATGCGTTCTAATTGGAAAACCTCATTCTTGGCATAATCAGAACCTTTATCCAATGCACTATTAGCAGCTTTCACGTAGATCTTCCCATATCTAAGAAAAATAAGACTAAAAATTGTGAGAAAGAGTGATCTGCCAATTTTCATATATACAATCAAGAGCTAAGTAACATATAACATGGTTATATGAGTAATGAAAATACAATAAGCCTTAGTGAAGACCTTGCAGTGGAACCCTCCAGCTTATCAGCTTCCTCCTCCAACCTTTTGAGCACACCTTTTTTCTCCTCATCCTTTGTACTTAAAAATTCCTTAACTAATCTATCAAGGGCCGCAACAATACCTGCCTAGGATGAAAAAAGGCAATTTTGAATCAGGAACAAGTACCAGGGACAAGGAACTCATTTAATTTGCTACAAACCTTAGATGTCAATTGTCGTTTGGCATCTCGACTAGTTCCACACTTCTCATTGATAAAAGTAACAAAGTCATCTAGATCTCTACCACCATCATAATCTTCACCAGCATTATTGTTCTTTGGGAAGAATTTCAACGTAGGATAACTATTTACGCTATACCTGTAGTAGAAAACACATATATGGTTACCTATGCCTCGTTTTCCTTTTCTACTATAATATATTATATATGGGCAAAATAATTTGGACTGAATTCTAATCCTCAATTAAAAGGATCGAAGCAGGAGGATGCAATCGAGAGCTAATCGTGCGTCACAATCTAGAATCCAAAAAACAACTATAAAAAATACTTACTTCTCTGCAAGATCTTTGCACTTGTCAGCATCAACATTTGTAATAACCACATCGTCCTCCAGCTTGAATGCTGTTGCAACTTTTTCATAAGTCTAAAAGTAGAAAGAAGATAAAGTTAGTTATTTTTACAATAATTTTCCCAATAGCCTTGCAGTATAACTATGAGCCAGTAATTAATACACTTACAGGAGCAAGGTTCTTACAATGATCACACCTGGAGAAAATAAAGCATCAAAGCAAAATGTAAATCATATTTATTAAAGCAATCCACATAAATTAGTTACCACATGAGATTCCATGATACAGGTATAAGTTTCAGGATTATTTCTTCTCAACTTGCACTACATCGGGTATGCAATTTCATACATGTTCACTTACCAAGGTGCATAAAACTCAACCAGGACATCTTTGTTCTCACAAGTGCAATCTCATCAAAGTTTTCTGGAGTCAGAACCACAACATTTGAAGGCATTGCAGGGATCTTGGCATTTGTTCCTAAGTAAAGAACATCATTTAAGAGTATAGTGAGAAAGCACCATTCAGATAGGGTTCTGAACAAGACATAGTTAAGAATAGAGGCTAGTGAATACAACAGTGACAAAGCAATGGCCATAGGCTTGAAACTTGCCTTTCTCTTCATTCAACCAAGTAAATACTTTTTCCCGAAAACAATGAAAGATTATATAAATGACAAGTTGCTTCAACCATTAGACAATTATTTCACATTTAACTTTAACATCATAATCTTAAAATACAATACAAGAACAATAAATATATTCAAATTTAATATAACAATATGCATGCTTAACAATGCAAGATAGAATACACTAAACTCACAAAGTTTTACCTCCTTCATTGTTCACAAATTCAGCAAAGGCTTCTGCCGTGCGCGCACCTTCATACCTAACAAAATAAAACTCAATCATGAGGAGCATACTTCTCGGAAGGCTTTCAAGATTAGAAACAGAAAAAGAATAATATAATTTTAACTTCTAAGATTCTTTGATTATTAGATCCGAAGAAAGAAAAGAAAAGGAGATGAAAGATACAAGTCCTCTACATAAACATAACTTACTTTCTTGGCTCCAGAGATCCCTTGGGAAACCATTGGATGGTGGGATAGCCAGAAACCCCATATTTGCTGCAAAGGCTTTTATGCTCATCACAATCAACCTACAAGGGAAAGGATTAGTAAACACATATACCTCTAATGTACTATTTGCTACCTAAAACAAATAAAAGGTAAATGTATTTCATGATGTTGTCACACATAATATGATATCCACATGTTCAACAGCATATCACTGCAAAATCAAAGCCATAAGAAAACCTAAATGATCTCCCTATAAGCCAATCCTCAAAATAAGCTTTATTCATGGTTCAAAAACTAATCTAGAGCAATATGTTGCAAGTTTTAAATAGCAGGCACAATAAACAAAAGGAGGGAGAAATAGCAAGCATACATAGACCAAGGGGGGTGGGGGCGAGATATATATATATATAGAGAGAGAGAGAGAAAGAGAGAGAGCTCATTGTTTAGTTACCTAAGCCTTAACAAAACTACAATATTCTATTGTTTCATGTTTTATGTTAGAAAATGATCATTGTTCATCCACATAATTCCAAGTGGAGCAAAAAGAAAAAAAACTAATACAGAGATTAGTATAACTTTTTCCAAATGAGGACACAACAGAATACCAACATTGACACCATAGACCTTCAACCTTGTAAGCTCTACCTTTATTTCATATTGTTTTTATCATTTTAGGGAAAATATTTTGGGAGAAAATATCTTGGGGAATGTGATGTAGATTTCATTTTTGTTCAGGAGATGATTGCATATTGTTTTGGTGTGTTCATTTGTTTTGGGAGAAGATATGTTGTAATGTAGATATCAAATCAGTACTTTTTTGTCTATGGTGAAAATATACTTTTATATTAGTATTTTTATCTATGTATAATTGTAACATGAGAAGACATATATGCATGCATATGCAATGATTATGTTTGTTTTGGGAATGAGAATAGGGATATTCTGGGAATATTTTGTGGGTGTTTTGGAAAGCGCCCTCAAGGAATGATCCGACATTTTTGGTTTCATTACCTGGATTAGAAAATGTTTAGAGAAACAAAACCAAACAAGATCTTAATTTATGTAACGATATACTAGTTTCCTAGGCCTCTTTAGTTTTCATTCTTGTTTTGGTCGATTGACTAGACTAGCTAACTAGACTCAATTGAAGGAGTTCAAAGGAAAATTCATCAACCAAGAAAGCAAGAAAGCCAAACACAAACACACACACACACACACAAAAGAAAAGGAAGAGCTAACAGAATCAAATTTTGGCATACTTGGCCATAAAGTATGAATAATTCCAAACAAATCATTATGCTGAAAACATTGGTAATCCATGTTTCCTATAATAAATTTCAGAGGAACAAACATGAAATTTTTTAAAAACTGCTTCAAGCACATAGCTAAAAACTTCTGAAATTTAGAATAGTCAACTGGAAAGGCAAGTCTGAAGCCCACTTGTCCACTTATTTTATAGCTGAGTCTTTCACCAATATGCATAATATGTAAAAACATCCTAGCATATAAATTTTAATGAGTTCAACCAGGACTAGGCAAACTTGATCCTTTACAAAATTTCTTTAAGTAGAGTATAAGTGATCTACAATAATAAGACCTTGGACAAAATCATATGAATGCACACAAAGGCCAAGTCACAACTACCAATGTCCATATTTTATTGCCTTCCACAAATGAAGTTTGCTATTTATTTACTTTATAAGCAGAGAATAATAGTTACTTGGTGCAGTCCAAAGTTCTTACAATAATGTGTTTAGTATTTTTTTTCCCATTCATCTGTAGAAGAAGAAATTTTTTTTATGGCTTTGTAAGTAACCCATACTTAAACTGAAGTTCATAAAAATTAATGAGCTAAATTGATCCTAAAATTGTAAAATTTCTATATGTATATTAAGCCTGGGTCCAGTTGCAAAGGCAAAACATCTACTAAAACATAAACATATCTATTACATATTCATTCTAATTTACACAAAGAATACGTGAAACCATGTTTGAAAGAGTAAAAGGTGATTTCACGGAATAATTATGGCAATATAAGGACATTGCTAGACCAAGCATTCTAAGTAATGCTTGCAGAGGCACAGAACCACAAGACATCAATTAGAGATATGTGGATTGAGTTAGGATTCGTAATCAAGTTGGCAGTAGCAGACGCTGCTCAAAACATCAAAAGAACATTCCTAGAATTAAAGTAGGCTAACCTTTCCAATCAAAACAGACTTTGCCTTCATAAAGCTCGCACCATGCTTTCATACTTGGGAGCAAGCTTTTTATAATGCCTACACATGCAAAACAAAACCGTGTCTAAATATAAATCTAGAACACTTTTTGAAAACAAAACTATTTACAGATGACTTACTCCAACGCTCAAATGTCAACTTGCAATAACTTTATAGTAGTTCAAAAATTGCAGTTTCTAATTGAAAAAATAAAAAGAGAATCTAGCTATTAGAAATAAAAATAAATCGGAATTATACTCCATTAAGTAAAAGTATTCCATATTTCCATCACGATCTTAAAAGACTGGTCACAGAAAGATGATAAAAAAGGATCAAACTTAGATCCAAATCAATCAACTCAAACTCTAAAGTCATAGATCTACAGAAAATTCAAAAAAGAAATCAATCACAGTAACTCTGATAATCAAACCCCACAAATTACAAATACATAAGCAAATAAAAGTTACCAAAAACTGATACCAAATCCAGAAAATACAGTACCAGGGAGCATAGAATTCGACGAGAGCTTCTCGATCTTGACTGACCTCCTTCTCAAAGTTTTGCTCGGTAAGCACCACGACGTCCGTAAACTCCGAAGCAAATAAGAAAATCGATAAAGTGCCGAATGCTAAGCAGATCCTCGACATATTTAGTATCCTCAAAACTCTTGATTTTTGTCTCAGGAGAAAATGAAATAATTAGTTAGTTTGAAGTGGTTTTGCTACTACAAGAGTTTGATATTTATAATGGCAGGTCGTGGACTTTTTTATTGTTTGTTTGTTTGTTGGGTATTTTTTTCGTAATCTGGAAGCAAAATTCTGCATTTGCTCAAGTTCTTTCATGTACATACATATACAGTATTTAAATAAATAATAACAAATTCACAGACTATTTTATTTGTATTTCTAAAATAAATAATCCTTTCAAGTTTAAAATTGCTTCAGAAAATCGTGTAATCTTAATAGAAAAACTATGTCAATAATTGCATATAAAATGATAATTATTTATATATAAACAGCATAATATGTTGGATCCACCAATAAGATATACAGATGATGATGGTGAGCTCAAAACCTCTTATAGATTACATTGATGCAAAAAATCGTTACCAAAAAGACCAATAATCCTCCTTAGCTTCTACAAAATATTTGATGATGATAAATTATTATTTATAATTTAGAATTAGACAAGTTATAAAAAGAATGGAATACTTCTTGATTAGCAAAAAATGGGGGGAAAAAAAGAATGGAATAAAAAGGGTGTACAAGCAAGTCAAACTTTATCTGAACGATTTGTCATTGTGACATGTTTTAAGACCAACTCTATAAAGCCATGTGTACTGACCAGCAATGCAACTACGTCATTCTAATTGTTGGGTACTTTGTACACTCCGAAGTCAGATTATTATGTTTCTTACCCTACAGCAGCATAAAGTGTAAACCAACTATTGAAAAAAAAAATGGAGTAGAAACTAATTTAACAAAGTTTTATTTAAACCTTATTTAAATCAAGAATTTAGGTAAAATAAAACTAAAAAGGAAAATATAATTAAAAATATAAAATCTCAAAGCTATTTTTGATTCAATCTGTAAGAGAGGTATTGATTACTTAAACTTGTAACTTCATCCTGAGAAACCAAAATTGAGAGATAATTAGAAAAAGTGTAGAAGCTGCTTCATTATGTTTGTCTACTACTAGAGTCCATACTCTTATCATAAACGTTTACAGATTTCTAAAGCCTAACCCCTTTATTGCAGTGGATATATAAAATTAGGCCCCTTTAGCCTATAGAAAATTAGATGACCCTTCGGTAGCACATCTTACATCCCCCTAGTTCTAGGTAAATTGGGCCAAGCACTTTGTGTGGGATACAAATTTCTTTTACTTTGCTTAGTACGTCACTAGGTTTTACAGAGCTGCCTTTGAGAAAGAGATTATGCCAAGCCAAAGTAAAATCTTTCATTCCTTTTCATTAACTTTCTTCATTGTTTTTCTTTCCTATAACTTTATTAAGATCTATAATAACAGTACATCAAATATAATAGGAGGTGAGGGGATGTCCTAGGAAAGAAGAAATACTTGAGGGATAACCAGAGTATTGTTGCAGTAGAACGACCATAGCATAGCCTAGACGAGGCATCATGCTTCAGCCTGGCAGTGAGCTGTTAACCCCACAATAGGTTAGAGAAGCCTTAACCCATGTTGCTCAATTGGCATCTTCCTTGCCATGTCGTCTCTCTTTGTTTGTTCGAGCGTTTTTCCTTTTCTATAAATGTTGAAGAAATTTCAGTGGCAATCCAATTACTTGAAGTATCTTGAGGGAGCCTCAACTAATGTGCTAGAGAGAATTTTAGGACTTGTTCAAGGTGTCTCTGACTTATGTGACAGTGTTTGGTAAGCCTTCGCATTTAGATCCATCTAATGAGGTATCTTGAGGAACGCCCATCATCTTAAAGGAGTTTGAGGTATCTATTGCAACGTTTGAATATGTGAGGAGTCTTGTGAGAGGATGATGTGCCCTGCTATGTTGGGTGATAGATTTAAACTATTGTAATAGTAGTTTGACAAAGAAGGAGTTAAGGATATAGTGTTATAAGACTAGGCTATCGACAAATTTGACATTCCTTTTGGGAGGGAGAGGAACTGTGGTCCTCATGAGATAATTCACTAGTGTATGCTTCTTATTTTCCTAGTGGATTCACATTAGTAGAGATACCTCACGACTTCAGGCTTTGTATTGGTTAGTTCACTCCCAACTCTTTTACGTATTTCATGAGTTTTGTTATAGGTTTAAGGAGTTAAGTCTTCCCTTGAGTGCAAAGAATTTTAGGGCTATCTTCAATGTTACTTGTTAGGAAGGTAATAGATGATTTATACTTCTACTTCTATCCTTAAGTAGGGTGAAAATTTCTAAGAGGTTGCATGTCCTCGAGTGGTCCTTAGAAAAAGAAGTTTTTCCATGTGAGGGATGACTGATGGAGTCTCCCCTCTAAATGGAGCTACTGTGCTAAGGATATTGGTTCTCAGAGGAAGTATTAGGGCTTGTTCACTAGCATTTTGGCCATTTTCTAGAAAAAAATTTGTGAGAATGAGTTTTTGGGAGAAAACTTGGAAAAAATGTCAATTGTTTATTTATGTTTTGGGAAAATAGGGAAAATGGATTGAGAATGAGTTGTTTGTTTGTTAATGTTTTGGTAGGGGGGACAAAATTTACTGTAAATGTCAAATCAGTTACTTTTTTGTTGGGTTTGTAGGAAGAAATTATTTTTTATGTAATGTATATATATATATTATTTTGATAGTGTGTATATATATATACTTGAGTGTTAGGTAGGGCTAGGGTAGTGTATAGGGTCTTTTTGAAATTGAATTCTAACAATTTTTTGGGTATAAATTTTTTGTGTTTTGAAAAAATGATTGGAGAATGTGTATATTTTTTGGGATTGTTTTGGAAGTTGGGAAAAATTTCCCCAAAATGCTAGTGGACATAGCCTTAGGATCTTTGAGTAATTTTCTAAGGTCAGTCATTTTGAAGAACTATTTGATGTTAAATGCCTTTTTTCAAGAGCATGCTCTTGGCTCTAAGTGGCTTACCTTTGGGATCAGTAATAATAGGGGATGTTTGTGGACTGCTTCATGGCATGTTTTGGGAGATTTTCATCCTCCTTTGCACTGTGAAAGGCACAAATGTATTTAGAGTTTCCTATTTGCACCTTGTCTAAAGAAGGCCCATGGTGGTTTTTGGGAGTTTATTCCAGGTTTTGGTTAGAGGCTTTTCTCTTATTGTTTGAACCTTAAGTCACAGATTGAGTCTTTTTAGGACAACTATCCCTCAACTTGCAAATATACACAACAATAGGTATAACAAAATGTATAAAAGTCAAGTATCTCTAAACATACAAAATAAACCAATCAAACCAACTTAAGGATATACTCTAAATATACGGGTCGTATTTCAATATAGCCCCAAAGTATTGGGGTCATATCCATAGAGAATGAGGATAAGTGCTCTATCCTCTTCACTCGTACTATCTAGATGAACAATAAAAAGAAATGAAATACTAATACCTACAAATAGCGAATTGAAGCCTATAATCTAACCAAAATTATATGTGCATTCTGAGTAGCCAACACGAGATGAGTTAAATGTGATCTAATTACTCCTAACAAGTGTCCAATTGATAAATTAAAAGCAGGGATATATAGATGACTATAATCTCTTAGACCCAAGATGTCGTGTCTATGCGAAAGTGTAAGGCTAGATGCATTGGGTGCATCCCATAATGTTGGATAACCTCACGGTTACCTTTGGATTTCATAGATTGGCTAAACATGATTACCCATAAACGTCGATTGTCAATTATCACTTTTTTGTCACAAACCAATAAGTATAAATTCAATTCCAAGGTGATCAAGTTTAGAGCAATATTAAGCACAAAGTAATCAACAATAATCCTATTCAACATGAATTAATTCATTATCAAATTCATAAAATCATTAATATGTATTCTCAATCCAAAATTACACTATAAAAACCTAGCCTGGATGCATAATTTTCCAATCAAACTAATTTTCATAAGAAATAAACATAAAATCAAGAGACAGAGGAGACAAAACACCTAAAACTCCTCCATGAATAGTGATCTTATCTCGAGCTATGACGTTTTTAAATCAATTCCAAGTGAGCTCTTCCAAAATTCAAAAAGATGTATTGATCTTTTATACTTATTTATGAGACTAGTATTTAGGATAAAAAAAAGATGAAAATTCTAAAAACTTAGAGAGAAAAAGTACGCTAGAATAAGTTTAAATGATAGTGGAAGATTTCCTCTTTAAAATAATATATTTTGAGTCCTAAATCACATTTTCATGCAAAATAATGAAGTTACCTTAGTGAACCGCCTAGCTTGTTGTGCACCCAGCACCGTGGTGCTAAAACCAACATTGTGACCTCAAAGTACAACGATCTTTCTTGCACTTGGGTGCCACGACCTTGATTTCCAACTTGTGACTTTTTGTCTTCTCCTGTTCTTTTAGTTCTTTTAGCTCATGTTAAAGCCTAGTCTTGAATCCTTTAGCATATTAAGTACAAAAAGAATGCATAAAATCTATATTTAAACAACACAAAATGAAATAATAAGGAAATCGTATAAAATCTACAAAACAAACTAAAAGATAAAATAATGTAAAACAAGTGTTTTCTTGATAACATCGCTCTTGAACTAGCTCTTTTGCTTCATAAAATAAGCCTAAAATGACTCTATTTGGGAGTTATCAAATTCCCCTATACTTACAATTTGCTAGTTCTCGAGCAAAACAAAAGGACTGACACCAAAGCAAAAGAGTACAAAAACACGAAATACAAAAAGTTCTTGGTGGAGTTTATATAAGCTCATATTAGTCCATGGGATTCTCATAAGTCTCTTCAGAAAGCATGATAATACTTAAGTAATCACCAGATGCAAAACTCATACTTCAACTCTTATGTTAATGCCTGTCATAGGTGTGATATCCCTTTGTGTGCAAGTCTCATACAAATTCAAGTTGTGTAACCTAACCTTAGGTTACTCCTTTGATACTACATCATGCCCCTCATAGGTTTGCTAACATCACTTGCTCCACTAATACAGGTTACGATGATCAAATAATCAATAAGACCTTTGAGCTTTTAATATAGAGCTTGGGTCATAACAGTAGTAAATATGGATGATTAGCTCAAGCATAACCATAGCACTTACTTCATCATGGACTTGTGTAACACCTAGACTTTTATAATAGAATTTAGAAAACATTGAGAATTAAGTTAATTAGATTTTGAGTAATTAACTCAAAAAAATTGAAATTTAATTAACTGAATCTAATGTTGAGATCTAATGAAAGATCAACAAAATCGAAATGGGCTTTAGGTAAATTATATTTAAATTAATTAGGGTTTTAGTATGATATTAAAAAATTGAGTGGACTGAAAAATTAATAAAATTGGACTTAATTGTAAAAATCATAAAAGTATCTAAGGCCAATGCGTGAATAACATTAACAACAGGAGTGAATTGGAAGATTAAGGGCTAATGTCAGGCACTAAAAAATTTAAGGGACCAAACTGAAAGTTGAGAAGAAGTTTTAGGGTTGAAGTGAGATTATGGGAAAGTGAAAAATATAAAGGAACACCCCTCTTCATTCCATCTAATTTCTATATGCATGCCCAGCTCTTTCTCTTATCCATTCTTCACCATCACCATGTCCAGTCTCTCTCCTCCATTCTTCACCATCACCATAGCCCAAAACACAAAACTAAACCAACATCTTCCTTTCAGCTTGGCGAACACATTGGTACCAAATTCGACCTGAATGGGCTTGCAGAATGCTGGGAATTTGAGCTCGATAGTGGCAGATTTTGGTGGTGACGATTGCCAATTTTTGGCGGTTGAAAGTTGTAATTGATGGGTGGTTTATAACGGGTTTGTTGAGATGTGCATATAGGTAGCTTCAATTTTATGGTCAGACCACCGGAAGTGAGGGAATTGAAGGCAGTGGAATGTGGCGGTGGATGGTGGTGTTGTGGCTTTTTGCTCAAAATTGACGTGCAAAATAATGTCAAAATGTTGAATTGGTTGAGGGCTTTTGATCAACGTGACAAGGCGCATGTGTTAGTGGTGGCAGTGTTCATCTTTGGCGATGGCAGATGGTGGCGCTCTAGCAGCTCCAACACAGTGCACTAGAATTCGACTCCGGGCTTGTTTGGGTTGATTTTGGGGTCTAAATTAGACTCAAACCCAATCCAATTTGGTAATTTCGATTATTGAGTCATTAATTTGATTAATTATTGATTTGATTCGATTAGAAATTGATTAATAACCAAAATATAAATTGAATTATACTAAGATTATGATTAACCAAATTTTGATAATAGATTGAGATTTTGGTCTTGGATTAGTGAAGACCCGATCGGACCTAGTAACTCAAATTGTCTTAAGTTAGAAAGATAAAATTTAGTTGTTATGAAATAATTAGCTATAATGATCATCATTCTAGGAATTGACTAGTCATAGCAACTATTAAAGTGAGCTAATTCAAATAGATATTAAAATATTCGTTGGGTTTAAACATAATTGGGACATATAGCATTGGATGTGGACATGTTACTATTCTCAATAGTTAGATCCCTAATAATTGGGTAATGAAAGGATTAAATAATCAAATTAGAAGTTTCAAATAAGATAGGATATATAGTCAAATTAAAATACATGAATTTAAATAAATCATTGAGATCCTTATAATTGAAAAGTTATATGATTGGATTCTAGATTAGAGTGTTTAGTAAAAGACATTAACTAAAAAGAAGTGGATACCTTGAGATGTTCTAGTTTATCCTCGCTAGTGGGTTGAAATCTATAAGATCATATGTATTAGACTATTATTGACCAAGGCTTTTAACTTACATTAAACTAATTCAAATAACATTCCCAACTAAGGTAGATAAAATCTAGATACCTAAGTATTTAATGGGACTATTGAGGACACTTGCGTGAAATTAGATATGCTTGAGCTAATCAGTTAGGCATCCATCAAGACTATAAGTAAGACCTTATTAGCAACATGAACTGGCAATAATGGTACTAGAACTCTACTTAGCAAATCATTAAATTAAAAATCACATACTATGTTATCTTAGGCATCTTGATATAGAAACAAGATTAGGAAATACAACCAGTTTAGAATACATTAAGCAATAAAGCATAGTAACGACACTAGGCATAGCGACGTTAAGTGATTTAAAGAATTAATATAATATTAATCCAAGTCATCTTAGATAACTCTTGAGTTCTATACTCGCTAATATGAGACTTTTTCACTAGGGAAGAACCTATATGCTATATCTATGACTATAGTTGCATAATTCTTGATACATGTTTTCATGGTATTTAATTGTGATAAATATCTCATATATATTTGAAAACCAATGTTTGCATATTCTCTTTGAGAAAGGTTCTCTCTAAAAATTGGTTTCTTGGTTATTTAACCTATAGAGTGCAATTCTATACATGAAATAATCACATCACCTTGCATTGAGGTTCAGTTACAGTATTTTTGATTCTGGTTATAGTATCGATTTTATATTTGG
Source organism: Jacaranda mimosifolia (assembly GCA_018894105.1). Lineage (NCBI taxonomy): Eukaryota > Viridiplantae > Streptophyta > Magnoliopsida > Lamiales > Bignoniaceae > Jacaranda > Jacaranda mimosifolia. Next base: position 33,513,581 of record CM032120.1, on the reverse strand, counting down.
CGAATGTGTTATAAGATGAAGTAGGTTATTAAATTACATCCTTCAAACCATTGGGGATGCTATTGGAAAGATCAAACCTGGAAGGACCCTACTGGAAGTTGGGCTCGAGACTAAGATCCAAAAAACGATTGGGCTGAATGGACCGATAGTGACTGGTCTCCCGATGTGCATCCACTCATGATCCTAACTCACAAATAGGTAGAGGTAGCTATCTACGCATGTGGTCGACCATGCCATATATGTTAGTTATGTCTGAGCTGATCACTTAGAATTTGGAAGGGTAAGGCTTTCAGTATTTTCGCAAGTGGAGCAATAAGGTTGGAGACCTTGATAGTTTTTGCGTGAGTTATTGATACATTTTGATATTTCTACTTTAGAACTTGAGTATTTTATAAAAGTTAACTAATTGTCTAAAAACCATGTTGATCATTATCTTTCTCTTAAGGTTTAAAACTTCTTCAAGAAAGGTATTGAAATTTGTAAAGTTTGAGCACTGGTATGGGATGGTATTGAGATGGAAGATCTATAATCTGAAAGAAAACCTCTTCGATTGAAAAATAAATCATTTCCATTTTACTTTGTGATTGGCATGAAAATATATTTAAATCACTCATCAGCACACCAACTCACTAAGTTATTTGGACTTATAGTTTTTGTACTATTTTTCCTATTCTTTACCCTAGATGGAAACAAGTGATGATGGGAGTATAGCAACGTTTCATATAAGGTGTAAGGTTTTATGGATGTATATAAATTGGCTAAATTGCACTAGGCCCCCTTGTGATATTTGAAATTGGTTTGTAACCCCTTATGAATTGAGATTGGCGCATGAATCCCTTATGTTTAATTAAACTTAGTTCACTTGGCCCATTGTACACCTGACCACAAATTAAATTATGTTATGACCAAAATACCCCAATATATATGTATGAGTGAAGTACCAATGTTAACCCATTTCAGTTTGTTTGAAAATTCCTCCACACTAAATCCTTCCTTCATAAAACCCTAATTAAAACTTAAATAAAAAATGTACCTCCTTAATGCGCTGCAAAATCTGAAGAAATTTTGAAGAGTACTTGTAATCGGAGTGCCGAACACCATATTCATGGAGTCTTCATGAAGAAACACTTGTTATACTGCAAAATGAGGTAATTTAGGACTTGTTTTGTTACTGCGATATTTTCATGGAGTGTAACAATGTTGGTAATTTTTTAAGTTATTCCTTGCCTTCATGGTTTTGAATCAATGTTTGTATGGTAGTGTAACCTATATGGCCTATTTTGTGTTGTTCTAAAATGATTAGGTATGTTAGAATATATTATAGTACTCTTTTCCCACTTTTCAAAAATGATTCTATTATGGGGTAAAAAAGTTGCGTCCTTTATGCTATGGAAGAAGATATGTGGGGCCCTGTTGCTAATTGATTATCCATTCATTAGTGTCCCCAAATACCTCTAGTGTATTATATGTAAAAGTTCATGTGATGATTCTGGTGTGGAGTATAAAATATGTCATTTTGCGTATAGAAGAAGAAATCTATGTTAGGGGATATAGCTATTCTGTCTTATATTTCTAAATATAGCATATATGGTTTAAATATTCATTTTGTATTCATATGCATTAAGAATCTATGGTGGGGACATAAGTTTGCATATACATGATTTATTTTTTTATGTAGTGTGTAGTGGGGCATTGTAAATAGTTATCCATTTCATAATGGTCCTAATATCCATGTAACACTACTTTTTTACTATTTTCTGTTATTTCTTCTATAGTAGTGGTCCCTTATTGTACACCTTTATGACCATCTCTTTATAATCTTTTTTGAATGTAGTGAGTTGGTTGACTTTTATATATGGGTGGGTGGAAAATTCATTAGACACCTAGAGGTGAAGTATGAAGGAGGAAAAAATTATAAGTATTTAGTTGATGTGGACATTTTTAATGTGGATTTGCTTTGGGAGATGTACGGTACAAGTGGTGCAAAAAGTGTTACTTTGAATTTTATTATGTAATTCCTAGTTTATCAATGGAGAATGGACTTAGGATAGTACTTGGTGACATAGGAATTGCGGATCTCATACATACTTTCAGAGGATTGGGAGAGTGCACAGTTTATGTAGAGGAGATGGACTGTGAACCACTAAAAGCAATGGATATACAAGGAAACATCCTATTCAGTTAAGAGACAGTGAACAAATAGACTGAAGATGTAAATATTGAAAATTTGCTCCTGGCTGACTTTAATGATAACTATAGGAAAAATGAAGATGGCCAAATAGAGGGACTATTTAATAGGGATCAAAGAACTGAAGTTGAAGTTGATTTAGGATCTAATAAACATGTAAATAAGTTAGAAGTTTATTCAATGAATGCTGTAGATCAATTAAAAGATGCAAATCAATCAGTTGCTAAAGACGTTACACATGAAGCATAATTTCATGTTGAAAGTGCTGCACATGAAATAAAATTTTATGCTGTCGATGATGCTCATTAGTCACCAATTCATACTCAGAAGGATTTACCACAATCACAGTTCCATGATAAGGATACATATCAACCAAATGAGAGAACTCAAAAAAGCAAAAGGAGGCAGAAAGCACAACCTACCAAGAAAAAAGATATTTCTAATAAAGGCAAGAGAAAGGCAGATAAGGCTTTTGGGATAATTCCAGTACATCTAAACATATATGCTCCAATGCCAACATGTTCACCTCTTTAAATTTGATCTCTCACTGCTCAGTCACACTCCCTAATAACACAAGCATACCTATCCATTTCATAGGGAATATCCACCTCAGTTCCCATATAACTCTATATAATGTCTTATTTGTTCCTTAATTCAAGTTGCATTTACTTTCTATAAGTGCTCTTACCAAGGATTCCAATCTCACTATCACCTTTTATCCTGATAATTTCACCCTCCAGGACCCCAAGGATTCAAGGATGATTGGGTGCTCTCTATATCCTAGACACCTCTAAAGTTTACATTTAGAATGTAAGTCCTATTAATAAAGTTTATGTGCAAATATGGCATGAACAACTAGACCATGCCTCTATTCATAAACTTGTTCATATGAAACATCATTTACAGCTTGACAATGTCTCCAATTTTGGTTCATGTCATATTTGTCCTTTAGCCAAACAGAAGCAACTTCCATTTATATCTCATAACCACATCTCTAAATCGCCATTTGATCTTATTCATTGTGATATCTAGGCCCCTTCCATATGCTCTCCTACACTGGTCATAAATACTTCTTAACATTGATAGATGATTGCACAAGGTTTTCCTTGTCCAATCATCTCAAACAAAAATCTAACACATCCACAATTATCCCCAAATTCTTTGCCATGATCCATCCTCAGTTCAATACCAACATCAAAAAATTTCGATTAGATAATGCTAAGGAATTGTTGTTTACTGATTTCTTTGTCTCTAAAAGGGTTATACACCAATTGTCTTATGTCAAGTGACCCCAATAAAATTCCGTAGTTGAACATAAAAATTAACATCTTTTGAACGAGGCTAGGGCTCTCTACTTCCAAGCTAGACTTCCCCTTCATTTTTGGTTCAATTGCATATTTGCAGCTACATATCAATAGGACCTCTTCTCCTTTTCTTCAACACCAATCTCCATTCGAACCTCTATACAAAACCTCTTTTGATTACTCCTATCTCAAAGCTTTCAGCTATCTAGCTTATGCCTTTACCTTACCATCTCAACGACAAAATTTTATCCTAGAGCCAAAGCTTATGTCTTCATAGGATATCCTACCAGTTACAAAAGCTACAAACTTCTTGATATAGCCACCTCCAGGCACTATTCCAAATCTTTTTCCTTCTCTTGTTCTTCCTCTACCTACTAATGATATCCATCAGCTGACCACTAATGCTTCTACTCCTCCTGTTCAACATACTCCTACTATTCGATGCACCACTAGAATCTCCAGACCTCCCTCATATCTCAGGGATTACCACTGCAACATTTTCTCCAATAAGTCTCTCACAACTCCAAGTAATCATCCCATTTCTCAACATCTATCATATGACTCATTCTTCCCATTCCATATACATCTCCTACTTCAAGTCTCATCTCAATTTAAACCGCAATATTACCATCAAGCATTAAAATCCCAAAATTTAAGATATCCTATGAAAAATGAACTTGATGCTCTAGAATCCAACAATACTTGTGGTGTGGGGCAACATGCTATTAGCTGTAAGTGGGTTAACAAACTGAAATTCAATTCGGATGTAAGTATTGTTAGACATAAAGCCAGTTAGTAGCCAAGGTCTACACTCAACAAGAAGGCATAGATTTTATTGATACATTCTCTCCTATAGCAAAACTAGGCACTATCAAACTCCTATTAGCCTTAGCTGCAACACAAAGTTGGCTTTCACATAGTTACACATCAACAATGCATTTTTACATGGTGATTCATTTGAAGAAATTTATATGAAACCACCTCTGGGTTATCTCACTAAAATCCCACACACTTACAACTTAGTTTGTGAACTCCACAAATCAATCTATGGTCTCAAACAAGTAATGATGGATCATGTGTTGCACCCACCCCCCCAACACATTTTGTATGCTTCTTTTAACTTGTCTAATATTTCGATATATGTTTAAAACTTTAGTGATAATTCCCCCAATATTTTTATTATTTTTTTAATTTTTAAATAATTTCTTTCTAAATTATATGTATTTAAAATTTTACTAATTATTTTTATTAATTCTTTACCTATTTTAGTTTTGTAAAGTTTCAAACAAAGTTTTAGACCTATATTTACAATTATGTTAGACTTACACGTATTAGGGTAATTCTATTTTATTTGTTTCAGCACATATTTATCAAAAATAGACATAGAAATTAGATTGAAGATGATTTTTAGTTGATTGTTTAGTTACTTATATTGAGAAAGATATTGTCAAAAATTTTGACATTGATTATATCATTAATGAATATTATGATATGAAAGAGCATTATGCCTAACTTTGATAATAACATGTATTCTAAATTTGTAAATCATAAAATTTGTATTTTAAAACTTTTATGTTTTATAATTTTTGCCCCCTCCCCCCCTCGCAGTCTCAATTATAGATCCGTCCCTACGAACAATCCTCACTACAATGGTACGCAATGTTTTCTCACATCCTTCTCCAACTTGGTTTCACCCAATCTAAGTCTGATTATAGTCTCTTCACTAAAGGTTCAACCCAATCTTTCCTAGTCATCCTTGTTTATGTTGAGGATATTATCATTGCTAGTCCTTCAAGTCATGCCATTACCTCCCGCAAAACACATATCCAACACTCCTTCAAACTTAAGCATTTACGCACTTTTAAATATATTTTGGGTTTGGAAATAGCCCAATCTTCTATAGGTATCTTTCTATCACAAATACATTATACTCTCTTGTTACTTGAGGACACAGTTTTTTCTTGCCTACAAATCGATATTCTCCTATAGATCCAAATAGTAAACTAAGCTCTATGGATTGTGATCCCCTCTTTGATTCCTCCAATTGTCTCCCAATACAGATTGAGCCAATTCCTCTCTCAACCTCGGACCGATCATCTTCAAGCTTCTCATCACCTTCTCCACTAAAATAAGTCTACTCTTAGGCAATGCTTATTCTTTTCTGCTCCCTCACTACTACAACTCATTACCTTTTTTGATGCCAACTTGGCATCTTGCTCATACACAAGGAAGTCAACAACCAGTTTCTATGCTTTCTTGCATGAGTCCTTGATATCTTGAAAATCCAAGAAACAAACTACCATCTCACCCTCCTTAGCTGAAGCCAAATACTAGGCCTTAGCTGCAACCACCTCTAAACTTATCTGGCCGACATAATTGCTCAAAGATTTCAATGTCATCCTAGCTTCTCCACATTTGTTGTTCTGCGATAATCAGGCGGCCATGCATATTACCTCCAACCCTATATTTCATGAGTGTACCAAGCATATAGAGATTGATTGTCACTTTACTAGAGATGTCGTTGCCACGACGAAAGTCAAGCTCTTGCCTATTCAGACTACCAAGCAACTTGCTAATGTATTCACTAAGACCTTACTATTTTCTTCTTTGACTACTCTACTGTCCAAGATGGCCATTCGGAACCCTCACCGTCCACTTTGAGAGGGTGTATTAGCTAGCCATAGATATTTATGTACAACAACTCATTAGAGTGAGTTAGGGTTTTTGTTATATGTTAGCTTCAAGTTGTTATTCAGTAGCTTAGTTAGTTAGTTGCCTTTTTCTATAAATAGCATGTCTCTTATACATAGCGTTACAGTTAAATAAAAGAGCATCTTTTTCAATTTATAGGTTTTCTCTCCAACATGGGTTCTATCTCTTCATTGCTTTCATTCATTCATGAAATCAACATGTTGGTTGACACTAAGAAAGATGGCACCAAATTTCTTCTAATGACACTTCTGCTGAAGTACTATACTTTTATATACATTACCTCTATTCTATTCTATTTTTGGTTCTCTAATTTGTCTTTTGGTTCATTGTTTGTTTGTAAAGCTATGATGATCATTTAGTTCTTATTATGTCTTTCCATTTTGATAATGTAAAAATGGGTTTTGTTGGTTTGATAATTGATTGAAAAGTTATTTTCTTTTCTTTTTCTTTTTCTTTTTCTTTTTGGATTTTTGGTGTATATGTGTGACTAATGAGGGAGGGTTTGTTCTTAACTTCTATTTTATTGAATGGTTTCATAAAGCTTATGGTAGAAATTGGTTTTACATATGATATGTTTTATGTTGTAGATTCACGATTTACCTTTTTTCCAAAATTTTGTGTGATGGAGGGGGAGGAGAGGATTGGAGTTGATGCTTTATTACACTTTTATTGTTTTCTTTGTGAGAATTAAGTTGGGGAGTTTATAAGCTTGTGGACATGCTTCCTTATCTCCTCATATAATTTATCTTTGAATTCCTATTAGGTCTTGCTTAGTTACGCCCAGTTTTTTATTCGCTTGAGTTTTGATGTGATATCTTTGTCATCCCCCAACTTTTCTTGCTTTATTTCCAAGATATTATTGCTAGACTATTAGAATAACTACTGGACATCATGTCAAGATGCTTATTATCACTAGCACACATTCAATGCACGTGCTAAAACTTCAGTATAACATTAGCTTTTTCAAACAAAAAAAAAACATTTGATACTTTTTTAAATTTCTATATCAATAATGACAAAAAGTGATAAAATGATAACTATGAGTATAGAATGTGTAGGTTGTAAGTAGTGGTTACTACATAAGTTATAGTTTTGAGGATTAAGAAAGGAAAGTGAGAATGTTATAGGTACGTCACATGAAAACATACTAAAAAATGGGTAGGTACTTAATGGAGTAGAACAATGTGGTTAGTGGTTACTTTGAGGCTTTCTATGAATGGTCCTAAATAGCATGCATGCATGTCGAAGATCTATGTTCTTTGAGATAATGGAAATGCAAAAAACATAGTAAAGCACTGAATTATCTTTGGATCATCAATTTTTCCAAGATGCATGTGTAATATTTCCCTGAAATTAATAAGGTATACTTCAAATATAAATTGAGTTTAATTTTTGAATTATTGAAACGATGGATCTTTTTCTCTCTGTAACTGGCAAAGCCCTCCCATAGCTAATCAAAAAGATCTACTATTCTGGTGTCACGTTTTTTTTTTATTATGTAAGCAATTGTCTCCAGCTATTACATAACAACTGCATAATATGAGTAATGCAAGTCATGCAATAATCTTCATTTTCTTTTTGTATTTTTTGGAATTTTTTATAACAGTATGCCTATTATTTGTTTGATTTGCTCATTTCAAGAGCTAAGTGGAAGAGTGAAAGGTATAGAAGTTGGAAGCTATAGGTACCATGGTGCTGGAGATGATTTTGTATCAACAATCCTATCATTGATAGTTTTTCACACTTCACTACTTCATGTAATAATTTTACTGCTACAATACATTATTCTAAACATTCTAATTACATGTTATGCTATAAATGAATTAATGTCATTGACAGAAAAGAGCAATGGATTCCATGACACTAAAATCAACAGCTTGAGAATGGCACTAAAATCAACAGCTTCAGAGTGATACTAATGTAGTTCAAAGTAGGATAAACAAATCAGTTAGGGTCATTTACTTAACTTGGAATACTAATTGTTTAGTTAACACATTACATAGTTTCAAAAGATATTAAGCTAGCACTTCGCTTGGTTTGATTACCAAATAAATAATCAGTATTTTAATAGAAAATTCAATGAAAAAATTTACTATATGCAAATATTCAAGTTAAATAATACTTTAAATATTATTGAATTAAAGAAATTCAGACAACATTGAAAATATATATGGTCTAAATTTTAATCTTCAAAAAAATCATATCACCAAGCACAATGAGAAAACTATCAAAGTATTCATGCATCGTACATCCACCAAAGGATTCACTACCGTGCATGTGCATTGCTCCCCACACTAGAGAGAGAGTGTGTGTGTGAGTGTGTGTGTGTGTGTACACACTATTTTCTGGAGCACCGCGCAATGAGTTGATCGATGGATGTGTTATGTTGGCTTGTATAGAATAAGTAAAATTGGGTATTCACATGTCATTTGTTTGAACATTTATTCTTGATCCCTTAACATTGTAAGAAAAGGTAGTTGTCTAAATCCTAGTCTAATACATGCAATATATTAGTAGTTGGATGATTCATTTCTCTTTCGATAGACAATAAGAATCCAAGCATAAAAATTCATCAAATCTGCGTGGCTTACCTTATTTGCTTTAATCTATATCTAAAATTGCCTGTTTCACTATATATTTTTATTTTATGTTTAAAAATTCTAATTGAATTTTTTATAACTGATTTTTTCATGTTGTTGATGTTGATTTTATTTTCAATAGTTGTTAAGTTGTCATTCAATAAATTTGCATCTTAATCATAATTGTTGTGTTTTACTATGCATGATTTTTTTAATGTTAACTTTTATTTTTTGAATATATTTTAGTGAATAATGGATGGCGGATACTTTGAGCAAACATAATAGCAAAGCTAGAATAGCATACAGATCTATAAATATTGAAGAAAAAATAATTGTTGAAAAAATGTAGGCAATATTATAGAATTCATGTTTGTTAATCTAGAAAACAACAATCTTCAAGAAGGGAACTTCTGCCAGTGTTCTTTCTTGCATGCTTTTGTTGTTCCTCATACTTTAGCATATATAGCTGTTCAATCCTATAAATCAAATGAATTGGCTACAATTACCGTAGCTTGTAATAGTATGGAGAAGAAGAACAGAATATGCAACATTATAATAATTCTCATTCCTCTGATTCCAGCGCTTCTTGTATCTGAATGTTTGTTAATGTTCATACTTCAAAATCAACTGAATTACTTCCAAACCAGAACCTCCCTTCCCTCAACCCACCACTACCAACGGCAAGATCCACCGTCACATCCTCACCAAAATTCGGCTCTCTCTCTTTCACTTTCTTGTTTCCTGTTTTTAAATTGCCCACTCAACTCCTCTTCTCTTGCGCAAAAGGCATATACAACCAACCACCACTCCTTGCTTTTCTTCAAGTAAAAGTATTCAAATTGTTTTCTTTTCTTGTACTTTCCCTCATTCTATTTTCCCCCTATTCCCATTTTTATTTTTGATAATAATTTATACTATTATTAAGCATCAAGTATGTACTAATATTAAGCATAATTTTCAATTATTTTTGTGGATTCTTTCTCAAAACACATAGAAAGTGAGTAACTTTGAGTGATATCACAGCATAGTTTTCGAATGCTTTTCATCTTTAGTTTTCTATTCTTGACACACATCAATTCATCATAATTTGCAATAGCAAAACAATAGAGAAACAACAATTGATTTAGGAACAAATTTGGCATATCTTGCAGAACACCTTTTCGCTTGCAACAATGAAGTTTAGCACAAATTTGGCATATCTGGTTGGAGAAGCTAGAGAAAAAGTGAAGTAAAAGAAGAGGAATAGCAGGATATGCAGGGTGTTGGGTGGCAAATGCAGCAATAGACACCTGGAAGTTGAAAAACAACAAGTAACAAAATAAAAATGCCAAAAAAAGAAAAAATTGGGTTAGGGTCCACCGATCAAAGAGCCGGTAGTGTAGCATAACCATAAGCCTACTAATATATACATATATATATATATGTATATATAGCTAGGAGGCAAGAGATACTGCTTGCCCTCCTACATTCGTCCATGATTTTAACTCAGACGATTATTTTTCATTTAAAACCTTGACAATAGATAAAAGTCTAATAAATACAGTAAACTTACTAAAAGAAAAATAAAATTAGTAATCAAAAATAGTTCGTAGCAATGCTAAAGTCGTCAATAATTGTATGTATTATGTGATAAAAAATGTTGTTTTGTTACAATAGTGCTTTTACAAATTTAATGGTGACAAGAATTGTAATTATGTTGTCACTGTTGATAATTAGTAACACATCTTGTCACAATTAAAATCGTCATTATAATTTGTAACACAATTTCTTATTATCACTAGGTTGTCGTTATATATGTATTACTAAAAAAAAATTAAATATCAGTTTTTGCTACTATTAGGTTATATTATTACAAAAAAAATTATTCACCTAAAAAATGTTATTATTTACATAAGAAAAAGTTAATGTCGCTCAATATATATTGTTACCAATATTTTTCATATTATCACTTATTGTTCTATCATTAAAATTATACTTTTTGTAGTGACTTAGAGTAAGAAAATATAACTTTATAATCAAGGAAAGATAAGAATTGATAATTTGATTATTTTAATGAAACAGCAATTCAACTATCTTTCCTAAAAAAGTAAAGAATTTTATTCCAATGACACAGTGAACCATATTAATTAGCTTGGTTCACTTTTGCTTTTACAGTTTAGTGAGATTAGATATTGGTCCTACACGGTTAGTATTGTCCTATAGCTAGCTACATGCATGGATGCAATATTTAATATTTTAATTAATTTTCAAAGAAATATTCTCATAATAAATGAAAAGGACAAATTTATTTTACTTCTTGTATTATATAGAATTCTATATTAGGAACTTGTGTGGTCGTAAAGCAAGTCATGGTTGGCTAAGATGCCACACTTTAATATGAGAAAATCAATTATCCTCATCTACTAATAAAATCCTTATATATACTTCTAAGTTAAATATATATCATATGTACATATATTAATGAACAAACTAGCCTTCAATTAAATTTGAATTAAATAAATAGAAAAATAATATTGGAGTTGATGATACTAATTGATATGCTAGGATACTCAAGCCAAGCCTAGAGTGGTCCAATAAGCATAAGCCCTGTAAAGGATAAATGAGATCAAATTGATTATGAAGCAAGCAAGTCCATGAGCATGCATCCTAAGCTGGCATGAATAGGTTTCCTAAGAGGCCCAACCAAATCAAGAATGAGATGAATAAAGCTACTATTAGACACAAAGGTACAGAAATAGCAAACATGGCCTCAAATAGACCCAATATAATCTTAAAAGTGGTTGCATGATTCACACACGAGGGTGATTAGATGCATGAGCTAATTGCTATAGCTATAGGTATAATGGTTCTTTTGTCTTTGGCTTCCTTAGCAATAGGGCGATGTCAAGTATGCCTTTAGCTACTAGAAAGTTCTTTCACATTTTTCAATCCATTCAAAAGCCATGACTCGTCTTAGCAAACTAGGAGATAAAGCAATTCAGAGAACTTAAACATCCCGCAAGCATTTGTACTTCTTTGATGGTTTGCAAAGGCAACATTTCAACCAGAGTTTTTATCTTCTCAGGATTGGCTTCTATTTCATGTCGCAAAACAAAGTATCCTAGGAATTTTCTTTTGTGTACGCTAAATGCACATTTGGCCAAGTTAAGTCGCATGGTGAATTTCCTCAAGATGGCCAAGCATTCTTCTAGATCACAGAGATGGTCACTTTACTTGTAGCTTTTAACCAGCATGCCATCTATGTATATCTCCATATTCATAAGACCATGTCGCCGAACATGTAGTTCACCAGTCTTTGGTAAATGGCACTAGCGTTCTTGACTCCAAAGGGAATTACTTTGTAGTAGTAGATCCCATGCACAGTTATAATGATTGTCTTCTCCTAGTCTTTTTGGGCTAGACAGATTTGGTCATACCCTTTGTAAGCATTCAAGAAGCTCAGCATCACGCACTCTGCTGTGGAATCCACCAGCGATCTATCTGTGGAGTAGGAATAAGTCCTGTGGAGTGGGAATAAGTCCTTCAGACAATTTTGTCTAGGTTCGTAAAGTTAATGCACATCCTCATTTTTCCATTTGACTTACGCACGAGCACCACGTTAGTTAACCACTCAGGTTATTGGATCAGTCAGATGTTCATAACTTCCAATAACTTATCTACATCCTATTTGATTATTTGGTTTTGCTCTATTCAAAAGTTTCTTCATTTTTGGTCTCGTATCTGGATCCACTATAAGTTAATGCATGATCATGTCTAGAGAGATTCCTTGCAAGTCCATCATGCTCCATGCGAAGATGTCAATGATTCCTCCTTAAGAAGCTCACTAGCTTCTTTTTAAAGGTTAGATCCAAGAGGGCTCCAAACTTGGTGGTCTTCAGCTGGTCGCCTAGTACAATCTCCATCATCTTGAGCTCTTCTCTAGCTCCGAATTCAACTTCATCAGCTTTCTTCTTCTAACCATCGAATTTTAGCTAGGAGAAGTCGCCAATGTCAGTAGTCCAGGTATCATGCAATCTTCTTTCTCCCATGAGTGGGTAGGTAGTCCGAGTTGGGTGTTCGACATCATAGGTGTGTCGAGTGCTTACTTAGCTTGTCTGCAGTGAGGGCATCTCAGGAGCAGCCGCTTTCTATGTTCTTGCCTCGTAGCATCGCTGTGGCATGGATGTCTTAAGGCTTTGGATCTTGTCTACATCCTCAGCATACTTACTTCAAAAGAAAGTTTCCACATATGACAACAAGATGATGCTGTACAAAAATAAAGTCAGGGTCTTTTCCAAAAATCAGCAAGTTGAATTAGGCTTTTTCTCCTATAAGGCACTTGTGTAAAGTTAGAACTCAAGTTTGCAAATGATTGCTTAGGTAGCTTTTGGGTCTTGAGAGTTGATATTTATATTGATTAGGTCCCTGATGGGCTTCAGTCCACTTGGATTTGGGGTGTACATTTTGGTAGACTTGGTTTATTAGGTCACTGGCCTTTTTCTTATTTAATTAAGTTTTTTATTTTAATTTTAATTTTTTTCCCCTGATAGCCTTATTTTCCTATATCAATATTAATTAACTTAGAAGACATCCACTGAACAATAGCCTTTTTAATCTTGTTAATTCTTACATAAGTGTGGTCAACCATCAATGTTTTAGTTGAAAGACAAAAGAATTACGTGTTGAAAATGCATGAATTCTCTAAGGACCATGGAGTTGCACATTTACTTGGCATCCCAATCTTATCTTTATCTAGTTGTCATCCTATTCTTTTCTCTTATTTATTTATTTATTTGCCTCAAGTTCACATTCCTATTTATTTATTTACAGGAAAAATTATAAAATTCGTCCTGTAATTTTACCCCATTTGGCTTTTCGTCCTATAATTTGCATACTATGAATTCTAATCCTATAAGTATTAAAAAATTATCATTTTTCGTCCTTTTTCACCGGAGACGGCGAAACTCGCCGGAAAAGGTGACGTGGCACGGCGGGCGTGTGGCATTTCTTGTTTTTGCCTCATTGGCAGCTGACATGGCAGGCAAAATTACAAAATTCGTCCTGTAACTTTGCCTCACTTGGTTTTTCGTCCTATAAATTGCACAATATCAATTCTAATCCTATAAGTATTAAAAAATTATCATTTTTCATCCTTTTTTTGCCGGAGCCAGTTAAACTCGCCAAAAAATATGACGTAGCACACCGGGCGTGTGGACATTTCTTGTTTCTACCTCGTTGGACTGCCTAGTAGGCATTTTTTTGCCTTTTTCTTGCTTAGCTGGCAGCATGCATGTCTTTTCTTTTTTTTTGTTTAAATTTCAAATACATTATATAATATATATATACACATCCATTTGTGTATATATATATATTTGTGTATTACATATCATCATTTTCCCTCCAAAACACAATTTCTTTTCCTTGAATATCCTTCATTATCCCCAAAACTTTCCCATTTTTTAATATATACATACATATATATTTTATTATTATTATTATAACAATAAAAAATCACTCAATTTCATTTTCACCCCAAAAATCTAACAAAAAAGCATTGATTTGACTAAATGGATGTGTATATATATGTGTGTGTATATATAAATTATATAATGTATTTGAAATTTAAAAAAGAAAAGAAAAGAAAAGACATGCATGCTGCCAACTAAGTAAGAAAAAGACAAAAAATGCCTACTAGGCAGTCCAACAAGGCAGAAACAAGAAATGTCCACATGCCCGGTGTGCCACATCACATTTTTCGGTGAGTTTTGCCGGCTCAAGTGAAAAAAGGAAGTAAAATGACAATTTTTTAATACTTACAGGACTAGAATTGATATTATGCAATTTATAGGACGAAAAACCAAATGAGGTAAAGTTACAGGACGAATTTTGTAATTTTGCCTGCCATGTCAGCTGCCAATGAGGCAAAAACAAGAAATGCCACACGCCCGGCGTGCCACGTCACCTTTTCCGGCGAGTTTCGCCGCCTCCGGCGAAAAAAGGACGAAAAATGATATTTTTTTAATACTTATAGGACTAGAATTGATAGTATGCAAATTATAGGACGAAAAGCCAAATTGAGTATAATTACAGAACGAATTTTGTTATTCTGCCTTTATTTACCTAACAAGTTCAAATTCCTCTTTTATCACATACTCTCTCAATACATTTCTAAGCATATGCACATCAAAAACAGCACATCCTTTTAAATTTATTTTCTCTATTAAATTTTGAGAAATTCATATTATTCATCCTTATTTATTTGTTCACTCAAATAATCATTTAATAACTTTTCATCAAAAGAGTTTTTGACTTCACAATGATTATCACACGTATAATATATAATAATGAATCATTATGATACTAATAACCAAATAGTCAATCCAACATGCCCTCTCTTCACCAATTGACCCTTCATTGCCTTCATCATTATTTCTCCCATCTCATTCCCCATTCTTCATTTTTGCTGATCTTCATGTTGGTGAGAACTTGCTTGAGTGAAAGGGAAGGTCAGATAGAAATGAGAAGAGTTAGAGGAAGACGACTTCTTAGCAAGGGTGGCTCGACCTTTAGCCAAACAAGGTGACCGCTTTGGCCTCCAAAATTTGTAAACCTCCTAGATGTTTTTCTCTTTTATATTTTTGGCCTAAAAAAGAAAATAATAAGACTCTTTGTTAACATTTTAGGCCAAAAAAAGATAAGATTTTTTTTATTATATTTTAGGCCAAAAAAGTATAAGACTTTTAATTTAGAAGCCTTATACATATGATTTTTCGTACAAAATTAGGTATAAGAAAAAGTATATGGCCTTTAGTTTGGAATCTTATTATTTAAAGTTACAATAATTAATTAAATGATTATAATTAATCGTGAAAAATAAAAATTTAAATGTTATTATTTTTTATTCTCCTATCTTTTAAAATTCTTAATATTTTTCCTATCAAAATCTTAACTACTTCTTTGTTTTCCAATACTAATCACTAAATAACGTTCTAGTACCACTAAATAACAATAAGTTTAATTCTTTTTCATTATAAATCAAGATTTTATTTCTTAAATTTATTTATTTTCAGTTTATTATTTGTTATCAATTCCATCTTCTCTTCTTTTTTACCAAAAAAAAAAAAAAAACAAAACAAAACAAAAACAAAAACAAAAAAGTCAGTTGTGTTCTAAAATAGTAAGATCCATGGTGACCCTACCTTTCAAATTGAAACTAATATTATCTAAAGTTAATGATGTCTCAAAAAAATTCAGCGGGTTAAGTAGCTCTTGTTGAAAAAGAAATGTTAATTAACAAACATGTGGTTAACAATTTTGCATCCGAAAAAGCCAAAAGAATAAAATATAGATAATAATATCTTGTATGAAATTTTTTCTTGTTTGTAAAATCGAAATGCTTACTAATTGGAAAGACGTATATACGAAAAATTTATTTTTTAATAATATTTAATTTTTTGTTAAATATACCAAAGGCCCTATTTCATATTTCGCTTCAGGCCTCCAATTTTGTTGAGACAGCTCCACTTCTTAGGAGTGAGAAAATTGGCATGATGATGGGGCGCATCTCAAAAGACATCTCGATTAGATTAATTGCTATTATTTTTGAATTTTTTTTTTAAATTAAGTCTTTCTGCTTTAATTTTACAGTTTATAGACAAAGTTTGAGCCCAATTGAACATTCAATCAAGACTGATGAAAACATTATTTACATCAAAATTAATTTTCCTAGGCCCAACAACCTACTATTTATTAAAATTCATTCACAATGAAGAATGAGGAAGGCCGACCCACCACAGCCTATGCAAAAGAAGGTGTGACCAAGTCCACTTAACATCATCTAGCAAAGGAGGCCCATTCGAAGCCGAACAAAGATCTGTGAAATTCATAGAATATCCAAAAGATAAGCTCCATTTCAAGCAAATAAAAAACCTCTCGCAATTTAACTTGTATCATTGTTATATTATTTAGATCAATGTAATTTTAACACAAACATATACATACATTCAATCTATAAAACTTTATTCAATTCAATAAATTCTTGTTATTAAGTTTTCCTGGCAACATGTGTAACTAGATTTTATTTGATTAATTAATTATGCATTTGGTTAAGTGTTTTTCTACAATGTTTATTCGGTTTCATTACAAATTTATTCTTTTTATTTACTGTAACAGTGCACATTTATTAATATGCACTAGCACCTCTCAACATCCATTGAATTTTTAACTTTTAAAGCAAATAGTTACCAATATTATTTATTTTAGTTAGGGTAGAGAGTGGTAATTAATACCAATTATAAAGTACAATGAGGAAAGATAAATTTAACCTAGACACCATAACAACAATAAAATGGAGTAAAATTTATAAAATTTGATAATGCATTAGTATCAATTTAACAATATTCAGATGTGGACAGATGAAGTGTAGTAAATCAGAATTATATAACATTCTATCACTGCATGTATTAGATAAACTTTTCTATGTTAATCAAATAGTCAAAACTTTGATAGTCTGAGAACACTAATTTATAATGAGACAAAAATAATGTAATTATCTGAATATATAGGTCTTAAGAAAATATGAAATTCAAATATTTTCAATTAAATTTGCTCAAAATTAAGTTAAATAAGGGCATAAGTGGTGTCCAGTATATATAACTCATAAGCTGGTGATTTGAAATTGGGCATATCCATAAATTGTTGGAGCCAAAGAGTACCATTAATTCTAAAAACTTGAGAATGTGTATCGAATAAAAGGGCATATAAAGGATGGTGAAATTAGGTACTAATATATGGCAATTAATTACTAGAACATAATATGAGGATCGAGTTATTAATTAATATATAGTATCATTCCAATATGAATATATATTTACAAGTTTTTTAGAATGAATTAATACAGAAATGTAGATGATAGCGGAAAGCAAATGACGTGGCCACTAAGTGGAAAGTGCCAATATCTATAATTAATTACTAATCTAAAAATAATAATATTGAGTGTGATATTTTTGAAGTCCATTTGTCTGTATATTTTATGTGTTAAACTAAATTACATAATACATACTGTAAGTGCAAATTTCTTTGTCTGCAAAATTAAAATTACAAGACAAGAAAAATCTACAAATAAAATGAAATTAAAATATATCATTGTGGATCTAATCTCTAATCTAATCTTCCGATTCTTACCTTCCAAATATAATATTGAATTTAATAAGCTCCGCGAAGAATGCCTCGAATGCCGTGGATCTCCTAAAATTTGATTTGGATGAAAAAAACACCAATTCAAGGGTTCCGCACCTTGATCTTGAATCAAACGCCAAAATATATGAGCTCCGCATAGAATGCCTTGAACATCGTGGATCTCCTTGAATTTAATTTGAATAAAATAACACCAATTTGAGGGCTCTGCACCTTAATTTCGAATCAAACGCCAAAATATGATGAGTTCCACGAAGAACGCCTCGGACATCGTGGACCTCCTTGAATTTAATTGAGAGAATTGCTGGACTCCTTCAAAGCTCCTCTCACTTGCTGGAATTTGTATTGTCTGTTGAATGAGCTTTGATCAACCCCTTTATATAGATGCTTGATGGAACAATTCCAAATTAAATTGAACTTCTTTGAGGGTTATCTCTTTGATAAGATAATACCAAATATCAAGAGATAATATCAAGTGTGAAGAAATAATATCTAATATCACGATATAGTATCAAATATCACGATATAGTATCAAATATCTTTGATTTGATTGGTCCATAGGCATAGACACTTTATCTTTGATACTTATCAATATTTGATTTAAACATAAAATAGATACTAGAGTATTAATTAAAATTAACTATTTATCTTTTGAAATTAAATTTAATAAATTTCAAGATAAATAGAAATTTTTTAATTAAAAACTAGCATATATTTTATACATGTCACTCTTTAATTGGGAAAAAATTGATATGTCTACAAATGCCCTCACTTCAAGACTTAATGAAAGATGTGTCAATCATCCACGAAAGAGGCAAGGTTTGAAGTATTTGAGAAGTTTCCTTTTTCTTCCAATTCACATATGTTTGTGACAAGAACATCCTTCAAGCATTTTTCAAGCTATGGTGCCCAATAAAAGGGTTAAATCGTAACATAATTCAACGTAAATATCTTTTTAAGGGGAGTGTCATACACAATTTATACTCATGTGGGCCAGGAGTAACATACAGTTTAGGCTCGTATGTCAAGGAGCATATTTAACTTGAATAGACATTTTATACTCGTGTCAAGAAGTCTAGTTGAATTTAGTTAACTCATGCCAAGGAATTTACTTGAGTTTGACTTAGTAGACAATTTACACTCTTGTCAAGGAGTACATGGAGAAAATTTGAATATTTATATAGTTTATGCTTGTACCTAAAGCCTTATTGAAAGTTTAAGCTCATATCAAGAAGCACATGAGGAGACCTTGAATATTTGGAGACTTGAGAATTTAGATAATTTATGCTCTTATCTGGGAGCATTATTGACAGTTTATGCTCATATGGAGGAGCATTTGGAATTTGGAGATTAAAATTAACTACCTCCAACATCTTCATCATCATCGGCATCACTTGAGTCTTCTTGTTCATCAAAATTCATGCTCATTTCAATATTATGTGCACGCGTTGCCAAATCTTGAAAAGTTTTTGGTTTAATTCCTTGAAGTATATAGAAAAGACTCCAATGCATTCCTTGGATACATATCTCAATTGCTGAAGCCTCCGATAATTGATCTTTGTAGTTAAGACTTAAATTTCTCCAGTAATTGATATAGTCAATGATAGGTTCTTCTTTCCACTGGCGAGAGTTGGTGAGTTCAATCATGCTGACTACCCTTTGAGTGCTACAGAAACGATTGAGGAACTCTTGTTTCAGTCGCCCCCAACTATCGATAGAGCTTACCTCCAAGTCAACGTGCCAATCAAAAGCATTGTCCTTTAATGATCGGACAAATTGTTTGACCAAATGATCTCCATATGTCCCAGCATTATTACAAGTTTCAATTAAATAAGCCACGTGCTGCTTTGGGTTGCCTTTGCCATCAAATTGCTGAAACTTTGGGGGTTGGTAACCGATCGGCATCTTCAGGTTATCAATCCTTTGAGTATATGGCTTGGAGTAAGTCATAGATAACTTAGAACTTCCATCAAGTTTGTCTTTAATAGTCTCTATGATAAACTTCTTCAGTGGGTTGATGAGAAGTAATCCAGTGGAAACTTCTAGTTCTTTTGTTGCAATCTCATCATTGTTGGTTGATTGTCTCCTTGTGGATGTTTCGCCTTAGTCTTGAGCCTCAATTTATTTTTCCATCATGCAGTTGGCATCAAGATTGTCCACTTTGCTCATCAATTTGGAGATTTGAAAGCCTTGCTCTTGGACATGCTTCATGAGTCTTTCAATAGCCTTTGTTAAATTTGCAACTTGTTCCTCCAAGGTTGTAGCACTTGTCATCATCATTGTCGCCATGCTCAAGGAATTTGTTGTTGAGTGGGGAATGAATGATGATGATTCTTCCTTTGAGTTTCCACCATCTTCATTTGTATCAATAAAGTGCAACAACACCTTTTCCATAGCAAATGAAGGAGCCACCTCCAAAGATGATTGCAACTTCTTGGTCACACTTCTTGTAAAGATGTCAACACTTCTTGCTCCAACACTTGAGGAATTTGAGGTAATAACTTTCAATGCAGCAGTCTTCTTGGCTGTTGTGTAAAATTGTGTGATTTGTGTTAGTATCATAAAATATAATTATATAACATCATAAACAAGATAAATATGATTTTTGTAACACCACATACATAATATTGTTATAATTAAGACACACAATATAATAAATCAAACCGCATAAATAATGAGGAATTGGAGCTGGATCAATGGAGAGTCACGACACTTGTCGCTGTCCTAAAGCCATGATTGCCTCATTCCGTGCGGGTACTAGTGGTTGATCATGACTCCAAGATAAAACTCATTCCCTCACAGCGGTGTCTCATCCCATGTGCACGACCACGAGGAGACTAGGAACCAATCCATAGTCACATTGCCAAAACACAAAATTCCTGTGGGGATAGTGTATATAAACTCACAAAATTCTCCCATAACAAATGTCTAATAGATGGCCCCTTTATATAGTAAATAATTTGACCGTTAAAAGAAATAATGGCCAATAATAAAATCTCATAAAATTGATTATAAACTCAATAATAATTGGCCATATAATGAGGCAAATTAAGATGGTCAAATTATAGTAAATACATATAAATCATGGCATAATGAAAATAATAAAGAGGCCATAAAATTCAATAAGTGCTGGAAATTAAAATTAAATAATTAAGAAATTTTAAAGCTTAATTTCCAACAATCCCCCACAAGATTTAAATTTCTAAAATTCAATATAAAAAAAATATGATGGCAACTTATACCGTGCAATCGGTGCATGTGCCTTCCAGGCTTGAACATACACTTAGTGTTGGCAAAATCCGTTTGAGGGAGCCATAATGGACTAAGCCTTGAATTAGGTCCCTTGAACCAAACTTCAAATACCACACACACGATATTGACTTAGGACATGGTTATGGCGGGTTAGCGCGTTAATGGCCTTGCGCTTAATCTTGATTCTTGTGAGGATTCTAGGGTTAGCCCAAACCCATGGCCACGACCCATGGCAACTCTCACTTAGGTGAGCCCTCCAAAGGTATGTGTGATCCATATCTCGTGGAATCCCGCTTCGGTCTCATTAAGGGTCAAAGCCCAGCCTAACATCACATTATCATAGCACTTCACCTTAGGGATGGGAAGGAGATATCTCATGTACACTCCTTAAAATTAGTGCTATATAAAAGTCACGTAGTACGAATTGTTCCTACCCATTGAACCTTCTTCATGGGGTCTCCAATCACAAAGGTTGGGTTACTCCCGGAGGTGACTCCCTTATGGACTTAGCCCATCCCCCTCGATGATTAAGGATCTAGCATATGCGCTAGTCCCCTGAGGCAGTTTTTCCATCTCATGGAATAACATCACATGCCTCTTATTTCATTTTTCACCCTTTCTTGTGTTCACTCACTTATGTACGTGGAATTGTTTTATAAATAAACTCCACAAATAATATATTATTAGATCCAAGAAAGTAAGTCTAAATATCACCTGTAAATTCTTAAAGATATTTTTGGAGTCAGAATTTTCTTCTGGGACCATTTTGGTCATCTCCTATTTCTTTGATACATTCACCCTGCACACTTATAAACTCAAGAATATAGTAAACTATTATTTTTAAGATAACTCCGAAATCTATTTTAGACCCCCACATTTTTCTTATAATTTAAAGAAAGTAAGCAAGAATAGATAATGACAATACCACTTAAGATAATAATAACTGCATCCAAATTTTCATAATTAATAGAATAAAACCCCCCACATTTCCCTTGAGTTTGGAGGAAAATATTTTCCCATTTTGGACACATATATCCTATACAGGCCGCACTTTAAAATCTAATAAGATAATTGCATTTCTAATCATCGAGTAATCAAAAATTTTAAACAACATCGTGATGTATTATATTAGTAGTCAACAAACCACAAGATTAAATTTATCATTTATCCAACATTAAGGCCGTATTGAATGTGAGAATGTAACGGTATCCTTATTTTCTTCTTTTTATCCCTTTTTGTAGCCACCGCTTTTTGACTTCATGATTACACTTTAATGATAATTATTTAAATGTTTATCAGTCATAAAACCCACCAACGGTTATAAACTAGCTATTAGCATTGGTGAAGTGAAAATTAATTTACCAAAATACAGTTTTATATAGAAATCAAATATAAAGCCACCAACAATATATCAAAAAAAATTCTTCTTCACATAGAATGTCCGTTTTAAAATAAGTGTCATATAATTGTATTTTGATAAGGCACTAGAACAATTTGTCAAACAAAATCTCTTTACTGTTTTAATCTATCCAATATATTACCAAATTTGCAAAATTAAATAATTTATTAGTCACTATTGGTCAAGCATTTTTTTTTTTTTTTGCACAAGTAATATTTTCTTCTTTATCCTTTTCAACCAGTAAATGAAATATCATTTTCCAAACGAAATTCGTATTCTTCGTTTGCATCAACATTATGTCATTAACTTATTGTCATAAAAGATAAGATTAGCTAAGTGCATATTAGGAAAATAGTTACATGCTTAATATCATCCTTCACCGAAGAAAAATATTTTCAAATGATTCAATTTATCTTGACTACACATATTCAAAATATCATGATAATATTCACAAATAAATAGGACTAAATACAGAAGCATATATGCCTCTCATAATATGAGATAAAATTAATATTCAACAATAGAGGGAAAACTCATTGAAACTCCATACTAAATAGATAATTATGTCTTTCATATTTTATAGACACGAGTTCAGCAAAATGGGAACTGTACGCATGTGATAGTCAAAATTAATCCAATTTTACTTTCTTATAGAATTCTATTTTTTAATCATTTAAATTAAAAATATAACTTCCTCAATATCAACTTGTTCTAGTAAAATGAAAATAGAGTTGTTGATCTTACATGGCTGCATTTTGATAATGCATCAAGTTCTCATTTCTTCCTTCATACAACCCTTAAACTTGACTATATTATCGCTGTTAAACTCTCAAATGTTGTCCGCATAAAAGATTGAAGAAAATGAGCTGGAGTTAAATTCAACAAATCAATATTAGCACTCTTGTTAAGCAAGTACTGCCAAGTTAATGCAAAAGAATCATTATATAATTTGAAGGAATTTCAATATGGAACAAAAAGATATAGTATATTGTCCACTAGTATTTGCATGAATAGATTAAAACTCAACAGTTACATATTATTTTAGGTTTCATTTGCATATAATCATGTCTTTAATTATCATATAGATTCAAACATGTATTATAGCTAAATCAATCTATTTTCTATACTTAAAATTCAGATTATATGAATTAAATCATTAAGAAAGAAAACCATCTATACTTCCATTTCTTCATGGATAATAGCAACTTCACAACAAATTAATCAACTATGTATGAATGCCACAAATATAATAAGTGAAGTCATACCTTTGTATGCTGTGCAAATCCGGTGTTTCCTGGGTGCTCGGTGCAGCAAATTTGTTCTTACAACAACTCACCAGATAAATGCATGATGTAGAAAAGTAATAAAATTTAGACGTAACTGATTTGAATATCAATTGCAATACTCTTTTTTTTTTAAAATTAAATTCAAAAATAATTAAATGTCAATATTAATTATAAAAATGTAACCTACAAAGTAATATCCAATAAATATATAACTTACTAGCATTCACAAACTTCAAATACAAATTCTAATAGAAAACTAGCCGTTGAAAACTGTATACTCCAAACATACATTGGTTTTCCTAGCTCACTTTTGATTTGGCAAACCACATGAAAATTATTCTTTTCCTAATCACAATTTTTTTTTTTTAGGATAATAAGACGAAAAAAAAAAAAAGTGTGATATATTCAATGAAAGGTAGAGACCATTATATCATCACAATAATTTCCTTTGTTCCATTCTCCTTCTAAAAAATAGAAAAACATTATTTTTCTATTTATTTTAACTTATAATGTGGCTATAATCAACAACTAACACACCACTCATTAATTTAACATATAACATCTTAAAATCCAAAATACTAAATTTGGAAGCAAGAAATTGTACCTCCATCTCGTAAGACCCATATGTGTTTTTTCAAGGGCTCATACCTTTGTTGACTGACACATATGCATCTTTGATATCCTTTGCAGCTAATTAAAAGAATTTGACTTCAACAAATTATTAGTGTACTTCATGCAAGAAAATATTATGTTAGACTTGTTTAAACATTCAAACACAAATCACACAGATCATGGCTTTAGATTGTTGTGTAAAATTGTGTGATTTGTGTTAGTATCATAAAATATAATTATATAACATCATAAACAAGACAAATATGATTTTTGTAACACCACATACATAATATTGTTATAATTAAGACACACAATATAATAAATCAAACCGCATAAATAATGAGGAATTAGAGCTGGATCAATGGAGAGTCACGATACTTGTCGCTGTCCTAAAGCCATGATTGCCTCCCTCCATGCGGGTACTAGTAGCTGATCATGACTCCAAGATAAAACCCATTAGCTCACAGCGGTGTCTCATCCCATGTGCACGACCACGAGGAGACTAGGAACCAATCCATAGTCACGTTGCCAAAACACAAAATTCTTGTGGGGATAATGTATATAAACTCACAAAATTCTCCCATCACAAATGTCTAATAGATGGCCCCTTTATATAGTAAAATAATTTGACCGTTAAAAGAAATAATGGCCAATAATAAAATCTCATAAAATTGATTATAAACTCAATAATAATTGGTCATATAATGAGGCAAATTAAGATGATCAAATTATAGTAAATACATATAAATCATGGCATAATGAAAATAATAAAGAGGCCATAAAATTCAATAAGTGCTGGAAATTAAAATTAAATAATTAAGAAATTTTAAAGCTTAATTTCCAATATTGGCTACCATTAGATACTTCAATTTTGATAAAGGAAAGAGATGAGAGGTAGAGATAGTCCCACCGGGCGTGCCAAAATTTGAAAGCGCAAATTGCTTTGTCTGCAAAATTAAAATTACAAGACAAGAAAATTAGTATAAATAAGATGAAATTAAAATATATCAATTGTGGATCTAATATATAATCTAATCATCTGATTTTTTCCTTCCAAATATAATCTTGAATTTAATAAGCTCCACAAAGAATGCCGTGGATCTCCTTAAATTTGATTTGGATGAAAATAACACCAATTCGAGGGTTTTGCACCTTGATCCCGAATCAAATGCCAAAATATATGAGCTCCTCATAGAACGCCTTGAAAGTCATGAATCTTCTTGAATTTAATTGAGAGAATTACTGGACTCCGTCAAAGCTTCTCTCACTTGCTGGAATTTGTGTTGTGTGTTGAATGAGTTTTGATCATCCCCTTTATATAGATGCTTGATGGAAGACTTTTAGATTGAATTGATCTTCTTTGAGGATTATCTCTTTGATAGAATAACACCAAATATCAAGAGATAATATGAAGTGTGAAGAGATAATATGAAGTGTCAAGTTATAATATCAAATGTCTTTCATTTGATTGGTCCATAGGCATAAACACTTTATCTTTTATACTTATCAATATTTGATTTAAGCATAAAATAGATACTAGAGTATTAATTAAAATTAACTATTTATCTTTTGAAATTAAATTTAATAAATTTCAAGATAAATAGAAAATTTTAAATTAAAAACTAGCATATTTTTATACATATCAGTCTTCAATTGGACAAAAATTAATATGTCTGCACATACTAATAATGTATTGTATAATTCTAGTTATACAAATCCACGTGTGCATATACATAATACATGAATTTTAGTTGACTTAATTAGGTGTGAAAATGAGAACCCGTTACTGTTGCAATTATACTAATTACTTCGAGATTTGAAATTAGTGAAATAACAATATTTCATTTTTAGTTGATTCTGAATTATTAAAAATGAATGAGATGAAGCGTATTTAAAAATATGAGGCTTATATATATATATATATATATAAAATAGAATGTGCTTTTTAATGTATTTTCAATTTTTATTAATTTAATATACTATTGACCTCAATTAAACCTAAATACATTTACACGCCAAAATCGTATAAAATGTTTGGTTAATCAAAGACGTTTGAAAATTGAAAGTCCTTTGATCATATGTAATCTCTCGAACTATTATTATTATTATTTTATTATTTTTATTTTATTTTTCTTGGTGGGGTTTGTTGGAGGATAAGGGCGTACTATTGGAGGATGTCGGTTGGCAGCAAGTGGTTTGTGAAATTTGAAGAGCATTAAAGTGGGGGTGGGCCTTGGAAATATATTTGGACGGTTAAGTGGGTTGGTCTCATCAATCATCAATCATCAATCATCAATCATCAATCATCACGAGTCAGTTCGGAATTTGTTCTCTAGTCAAGACAGCAAAGTTGACTTCAAAGCACAAAAATGAATATTACTACTCTCTTTTGTCCTATTGCCGCTGCTCATTATTGACCACCACATCCACATAGTAATTTTAGCTCTCGGGACTTAGCATAACCGTGCCGTATGTGGACTTCTCTAGATTTCGAATCAATGTACTAGATAATGCCTGTTAAATTAATCATTGGAATATATAGATTACAACTTAATTAAATAATCTTTCAACAATGTATCTCAACTTGTGAAAATCTCTTTTAAAAAAGGTATCATAAAAATACGCTTTCATCCATATTATCAACGTTATCGCATAGTGTATTCTTTTAAATTTTAAATAAAGGCTTTTTTTTTTTAAACATAAACGGGCAACACAATGAGTGACCTTGTGTGTTACATTTACTAGTATCTTTCACCTTATGATTTGCTGCTCTATAAATTGTATGAACGTAAAATGGATTCTTTCCATATAAACTCTTTTACCTCAACCTTCAATATTCTATGTTAGGGTTTTCTCTGAATATATTGACTTGGATGACATCCACTTAACATTTGCCCTTGTAATCTTGTTAATTCCATATTCAATCCTCAATTTTATTTTTTATTTTTTTATTTTATTTCATGAATACACATTAATTGTATTAAATATTTCTTTATAAGATAATTGATTTGAATTAGACACACCTAGCATGTATTCAGTAAATTGAAATAGAAAACGAAATAAAAGATTAAAGAGGTTAATTCTTACAAAAATGCTGTCAACCATTAATGAAAATGCATGATTTATCTAATAGCAATCTACGAGCTATACATTTAGCTGTCATCCCATTCTTCTCTTTATTATTTATTTATTTATTTGCTTGCAGGTTCAAAATCCCTCCTCTATCACATATATATACTCTCTCAATGCATTCCTAAATATATGCACATCAAAAAACACTATATCCTTTTAAACTTATTTTTCTCTATTAAATTTCAAGAAATTCATTATATTCATCCTTATTTATATATATATATATATTTATGTTCACCCAAATGATCGTTTAATAACTCTTGATTAAAAGAGTTTTTGGCTTCATGATGATTATAATTACATATATAATATGATATCAATAAATCATTTTATCACTGACAACCAAATCATCATTTCAACTATCCTATCCCCAACAATTGACGCTTCATTGCCCTCATTATTATTTTCCCCAGGCTCATCGTTGCTAAAATACTATCCCAACCCCCGCCATTTGGTTATCACGATTCGGTCTTCGTTTTCGTAAGTAGCCTCCACAGGTTCATTCATGCATGTTTGTACTTTTATCATATAAGTAAACTTTTTTAGCCATCTTACTATTATTTTCAAACATTGCATTCGCATGCCAACTATTTATTGCCTTTTCATCACTACCATCAACAACATAATTAAACAAAAAATTTCATTTTTCAACATTGAGTAGCTAGTGTATCACTAAAGCAACCTACAATAAAATTGAATGATCAACATATATTTACATCTACCGGGGATACATTTTTTATAAGCTCCTTTGAGACAGTACTGTTCCTGTAACCAACAGCTGTATCATATGTCTTCCTCATACTTGTCAAGTAAAATACAAAAATTTTAAACATACATATATATATACATATCATTACATATATTCTTATAAGAACTAATTCCATGACTCAATTAACTCAAATTTAAAAACGTACTCTATCTAGCTGATATTTTAACAGAATCACCAAAAATTAATTCAAATTTAATACCATAATACAAATCATCTTTTAAGTTAATGATCACATATAAATTTCTCTCTTCAAATATATATCAGTTTCTAAAAGATTTCTTTGCTTCAAATAATACAATTATATGTTTCATATCCTAGACATTTTGTTGTTTCTTTATATTTAATTTTCTCATTAAAATACAAGGCCGCCCCCAATTAAAATGCCAGACTTATAAATTAAAACGAAGAAAAAGTACTATAGGAGATTAAATTCATCACATTTTCTTTTAATAATTAATTGGACAAATTATGTTTCTATGTATTATTATGATAAGACAAACGAATTAATTAGAAGCGTAGATGAATTATAAGTAACCATCACATACAATATTTCTGTGTCTTTTTTTCTCTTTTAAAATCAGATATTGAACATTTTATTCAATATATATGTATATATATATATATATTTTAATTCTTAACTAAATTCAAGACCCAATCATAGCATATATTAATGTTGTTGCACGAGCTGAGTGATGCAAATTATAAATATCAATCGCGCATGTCTAGAACTTTAATTGTTTTTAGACTTTTCGTTTGTTAGATTCATAATCTAGAATTAATGATCATCACTTGCTCACAATTGCATGCCTTGCTTGCAATTGCTTTAGGACAAAAAGAAAGTTTCTAAAGTACTGAGATCATTTCCACTAATTAATTAAATGATCACAAGTTGATTAATTTTTCCTTGCAGAATAATTAAAACTTTAGAAACTTACAACATAAAGACAACTCCCGTCATAGAATCTTATCCCTATTAACCCACCTTTTTATATGCTAATTAAAATATCATCTTGTTAATTGAATAAAGAGGCCCACTAAAATTTCATGCATGAATGCTTCTTCTTGAAAATTAATTATTTTATAAAGAAATGGACATGTGAATCCTTTAAGTGGTATAAAATAATGTGTTGATGTAGGAGAGATTCGATTCGTGATTGCTTTAATGATGATGAGAGAAAGAGAAAAAGTGGAGTGAAATCATTGAAAATAAAAAGGAAGGATCCCACGTAGATGAGATCAACATCAGAGATCATGACTAGATTTCCAATTATTGCATTGTAAAATGTAATACAAGCCACTATGCGTTTCTGACTGGCCCAAATTAATGGATAAAACTTGGGATTAGGACCAAATTTGTCAGGCTTCCCGGACCCCCACAAAGATTAATTACTTTCCTAACGCTTCTTGGTTATTATTACGTACTCTGTGCAATTTAATTTCACTTTTCGTTTATTTGACATTACATGTGTAATGGGGCCAATACATAACAAATGGCAATGTTTGACGGTTATGATCCCCCACGAACAACCCCTTTTGGTAATTATGGGAAAACATATATCTTATAATGAAGGATAAACCAAAAGTTAGTATTTGTACAAAATACATGGCTAACTGATAATTGTCTATAATTCGTAACATTTTTAAGGATAAAGTGAAGTTAGAGAGGAAGTTGGTTATGAGAGTCATCTCTCCTTCAATTCCATACAAGCACTTAAAAAAGAAAAAAGATAAGTTAGTGATAAAATAATGGGTAACAATATAAAAAGCATCATTAATTATATGTAATAGGTGATAAAAGATTTTAATTTGTCACCTTAATGATTTCCACAAGCTAAACAGTGACAATAATAGTATTTAAGTGGTCATCATCAACAATTAGCGACACTCGTATGGTGTCAACTTAGTGACAATGAAAATCTTGTCACAAATTATAATGTCAATTTTTATTATCACTCGGTTGTCACCATAAGGGTATCATTAATTGTTAATGGTGATATCTTAAAACATTAGTTTTTGTCACTAATGAGCCGTAATGTGACAAATCAAAAATTATTGTTACATAAAAAATATCATCAGTGACAAAATAAAAAAGTTATTGTTTGCTTAATACATATAATTAGTGATAATTTTTATATTTTCACTTATTAATTTGTCGCTAATATAATATTTTTTTTGTACTGAAGATTATATTTTTATATTTTTAAATTTTATCATTCTAAAAGTAATAAATTTAATTTTTATATTTTGTAAAAATGTAATCTCACTCCCAAACACTACAAAAAAATATAATATTAATGACAAAATAATAAGTGACAAAGTAAAAATTATCACTAATAACATATATTGAGTGACAATAGCTTTTATCTTGTCATTAATGATAATTTTTGTGTGACACTATTCCTATCACTATTTAGTTTGCAAAAATCATTAAGGTGACAAAATTAAATTTTTTGTCATCTAATATACGTAATTAGTGACAACTTTTGCATTGTTAGTTACTATTTTGTCACAAATTTATTCTATTCTTGTAGTGAAATTATGATCCCTTAACTGTTTTTTTAATTATGTTATGTTCTCTGAGATAATTATGAACTGTTTTAATTGTTTGTTCGAGAATTAAGAATAAAATAGCACAATAAATTAGTTTTGCAATTGGTGAAGTCTCTTGGTGGCATTCTTGGATATTTTCCTAGGTAGGTGGTATATATATGGTTATTAATAAGGGTGTGGATGGAAGGGAAGGGATGCATATGTCTGATGAGACTTGTGATATTGATCTCCTCTTAGGACATGGGACCAATTCCCTTGTCACAATTCCACCAACAGAAAACAAAAAAGGAAAAAGTAAGGTTAAGAATCAAGAATACTATTACAATCTTTTCATGTTTCATTTTTCCTCGGAATCAATACAATTAGGACTAAGAATCAGCCATCCCTCCCTGTCACGATCGTATATCATAAAAGTAATGATTAGTCACGCTCATTATGTGCATCATTAAGTCAAAGAATGAGACCAATTTTCTTTCTATCTTTCCTCCTTTGCTTGTTTGGATACAAGTAACATCATCATCATCATCTCTGGCTACTGGCTATTGGCTACTGGCTACTGGCTACTGGCTACTATTTTAGAATATATATATAAGAAAAATGGGATGATCATTCCTTTTAATTTGCGCATGCAAGTGCACATGGCTAATAGCTTTATCCATTTTCCGTATGAATGGTTTGGCATCCGAAACACTTTTCTGAAATGAATTTATTGCTACCTAGATTAGGTGTATATTCTTCCCATATCAACTCATTCCTTACTATTTGTGTGGAAAATCTACATTATTTGTTTATGAATTGAAGTATTTTGTCAAAATATTTTGACAAAACAATTTTTGGGAAGTGAGATTGGAAAATATGATGGTTGTTTGTTTGTATTTTGAGTGGTAGGTGAAAAATGAATTGAAAGAAAATTATTTGTTTATTTGTATTTTGGGAGGTGACAAAATATCATATCAATAACTTTTTTATTGGATTGGTGGAGTGAAATTAATATTTAAAATTATTTATGTATGTCTATATAGATTGGGTAGGGGGAACAAAAAATGAGGGGGTCAGATATTGGGGGGAATCATGAATCGGTAGAAAATGAATTGGGAAGACATTTTGGGCCTTTATGGTGTATTTTTGGATAGTAAAATTGGAGAATGTGATATGTTGTTTGTTTGTATTTTGGGAGTTGAAAATTATTTTGGCAATTTACAAACGAACAAGCCCTTAGTTTTTGGGTAATTTCATCGTTCTTAATTATATCCACTTTAAAATAGCTATATAAGGATGTGATGTATATATCCACTTTAAAACCAACAAGCCTCTAGTGTTTCATCTCCTATTTCCATGTGATGTATATATGCAAGTGTATATGATTCTCAATCAATTATTCTTATAAAGAAATATTTAATACATATGTTATACATCCATGAAATGAAATAGAAGATAAAACATGAATTGAAACAAAGGATTTAAACCACTATATTATCAGCTCTTTTCATCTTCATTTCATAATTAAAAGCTCCTCAAAATTTGTTCCACTCGAAATCAAATGCAATGAATTGGTCATTCCCGCCGCCCGTAACTTCAAATATTAAGAAGTATATCTAACTATCAATTTATTAAAGATTATTTTACCATAAATTGAGGTGTTTTGCCAATATTTGCATATTCAAGGAATGTATTTTTTATGTTTCTATAGTGTAGGAGAGTGTTTTTTTTAATTCATTATTAACTTTAATGCTATAAAAATTTATGAGTATCTGAAAGAAAAATGTCATTTCGTTAAAAGAAATGCCTAAAAATGACTGTAAGATGCAAGATTTTAGGACTAAACTTATTTTGTTTATAGAATATGATCAGTCACAAATTGTAGGTATTTTCACAATTATGTACAATAAGATTAACATGTCATATAATTTTAAATTGTAATGTAAGTAGAAGTGTTGTTTGCACAAATTAAGACTTAGATTAGGTAAGTGATCTTATGTTATAATTATTATTAAGTTCAAATTTGATGATAAATATATTTTTATCTACTGTGTTACTGTATTGTATATATGAGATGTTTTTAGTAAAGAAAAATAACAATTCTAATTACTTATATGATATACTACATGTTAGCATGATTGAACATGGAATCGAATAACTTCAATTATTCATTTTGAACTGTTAATTAAATAATATGTTGTGAATATCACTAAGTTGTGTATAAATTACTTGATGTAATAAGAAGTGAAGTCTTTATTGATCAAAATATATTGTATATTAGGTGTTTGCATGGCATATGATAAGAAATTATGTTTCATAAAATTTATAATACCTTTGAATAAGAGATACCATTTTAACTTATTTACAATGTTTAAATCATTCTAAGTTTTTAATTAAAGTATTTCAAGTGTCATTAAAATTATATGAAAATATGATTTATCAAATAAGATATTTGAGTAAAGACAAATTGAGGTATTAGAATAGGAGGTGAGGAATAAATGAAAAGACACAACTTTTAAGTCCATCTCGTGCTCTGCATCTGTCCTTCACCACCTACAGTGCCTTCTCCCTGTCGCTTTAGCCTTATGCCATTCATCCCCTTCTCTCATCCTAGTTCCTATCATTGTCCATCTTTTTTTCTTATAATCGCATCGTCGCTCCCTCATCACCCACTTTCTCTTCTCTTTCCCACCACTTCACCAGCAGCCTCACTCTCACATTCAAACTAGTATCTTCTTACATACTGCACTCTTTATATATCTAATTCAACTATTTAGGTCTTTTATTCCAACTTATATTTCATTTCTTATTATATTTTATAGATAATATACGGTAGGCATATTCAATATTTCTTTATAAAAATAATTGATTGAGAAGTAGATCCACCTTAGTATATATATACATCAAATTAGAATAAAAGATAAAATACAGAATAAAACAGAAGATTCAAAATTCTAATTGTCACAATTTCATCTTGGCTATAGTTTCAAATCCTACCAAACATGTAATTGACTAACCAAAAAATAGGTATCTACTATGAAATAAATTTGATAGTTATGTTTATAAATTATAACCATAATTTTTCTTTGTAAATGTAATTTTTTAAAATATCAAGTAACAGAAACTGTTAATTATAATCCGTAGCCATATTTGTTTTGCAACAAATTAACTATGCATTATTTATAAAAAAAATTATATGAAAATAATAATTAACTACAAATTGATTGTAGTAAGGGTTAGTTACGAGAGCATTTACTTTGAATTTTACCGGATAAATTTCGTAAATAGACTTCTAACAATATTTACAAATTGAAAAAATTTAGCATTGGCTACAAATTAACGGTAGATGATGTCTTAATGTTTTATAGTGATTTTGCTTAGGAAAATGTAGGGAGGGTTGGTCCACAATCAAAATATGAAATCATTTAACTTTTTCGTTATTATACTAACACTACAGGGAATTTGAAAAATGTAGCAAATTAACATAAAATAGATTTTTGTAATAATGTAATTATTTTAAAAGAAGATAAGTACTATAATTAACTCTGTAAAATAACGTAAAATTGTGGAGCATAGCACGAGGATAGAGATGCAAACGAATTGAGCCAATTCGCGAGCTTGACGAGCTAACTCGAAAAGTGTTCGAGCTCTAGCCAAGTTCATATAAGGTTCAAGTCGAGTTCGAGCAAAATAATTCTTGTTTGAAGTTTCTTGAGTCTGTATTTTTTAAAAAAATAATATTTATATATAAAAATTACAATAATAAATTAATTTTTTTTATATATTATAAAATAATTTCATGTTTTCAACTCGAGCTCGAAACCAAACTCAAGCCTATAACTTTATCACAACTTCGAGCTTAACGAATCGAGCCGAGCCAAGTCGAGCCCGAACATGAGCTTCAATTTTCTGAGCTCGTCGAGCTCGAACTTTATCCTTAAAAAATGATAAAAGTTGGACTCGACTCAACTTTTACATCTCAACACAAGAAGTATAGAAATCATCAAGCCATTGACCTGCGTGCTTTTAGTGGTAATAACAAATAATATACAATATTGGACGGAAGATTAGCACAAATATTGAAGAATGCTTGTGTTACTAACACAAGGATGCGGCAGCAGCCCATAAGGCGGCTCACGTTGATATCATATCTATACTATTATATAGAAGTTGTAGAAAAGTTTATTTTGAGAATTTTTTAACGTTGTTGGAAGTTAAAGTTTTAAATAATTATAAATTATAATTGTCATTTTTTGTAAATCCCATTGTATTGTTGAAATAATAGCCTACCTTTGTGGAAATTTTATTAACAATCTCTAAAGTTAATTTAGGTCTGGTATCACTATTATGCTTAAACTTAATTTCGTGACTTTATCATCATCATTGAGGCTCAAAATTTTGCTTCACATTAGTCTTTCACATCACATGTGGATGATATAATTTTATGCAATTTTACGGTCAATAAAAAGTTACAGGACTGTATTTTAGTCCCTAAATTATGTACTCTTGCATTTTTTGAGATAAGTTATATTTAGGGATAATTATAGAAACTACCCCTAAGGTTTGGGGCAATAATAATAACTACCCCTATAGTTTGAGAAATTATAAACACATCCCCTAAAGTTTGTTGCCGTCTAACAACGAGATCCTACCATTAATCAAACTAACGAAATTTGCTGACATCATTGTTGATTTTTTTCCAAAATTTTGATTTTAACCTTTAGTTGACTGCTTCAGCCTGTTGACTATATGTTTGGGACCAAAATGCCCTTGCATTATTTTGGGCATGTGCCCATATATGTGGGAATGTAATTGTAACATAATAAACACACAAGGGGATCAAAGTAACAAACTAAAATAATGCTTAATCTTGCCGTTGGAAATATAATTTAGTAATTAATTAATTAATGTAATTAACCCAATTAATTAACTAATCATATTTTTTTAAATTATTGAATTAATTAAAAAACTTATATTTTTTTATGCCAGACATTTATGATATTAAAAGATTACAATCAATCCCTTCAGATTGCTTGAACTTTTCATATAGCCCCATGTATATTTAGTTATGTGATATATAAAACCTTCAATGTCTTAAAAACTTACAAGTACATCCCCTATGAAGCAATATAAACATTCCAAAAGTACCAAGTAATGCACCACAAATCAACCCAAACCAACATTACAATAAACCTACATTTACACTTACAGAAAATAAGTAGAACATTCAGTTTTTTAAAATACACAGGATAGAATCACTATAGCTAAATAATTGTTTACAAGCTGCACAAAAAATATTAGGTTGGTTCTTCCCATGGAAGTGACAAAACTATTAGCTAGTTTTAATACATAAATAAGAACATTTTTAGCCTACAGTAGCCCCTCCATCTACAACACTAGCAACTCAATCACTAGTTCCAGTAGTAACTCTATCATTATCAAATGCATGTCTATATCACATACTGACAGGAATTTTCATAAGCCACTTATGAGCTGCAGGTTTTACCTCTTTTATTTTGTACATAGTAAAGTTGTACTCTTGCACAGTATAGGCTCTTGCAAAAATCCAAAAGTATTTCCTCAACAATACCCTAGAGAATTGAAGTCTGAAATTTGAATATATGTGCCTACCACACTTTCTATTAATTGAATGAGGCACCAATTAGTAATTGTCTCCACCAGGCCTTACAAAAAAATATTACAATTAGCCCTCTGAATAAATAAAATACTTACATAAAGAACCTTAAAACAATTTGTTACATTACATAAAAGTCATATTCAACTAACATCAGAACTTAAAACATTACAGTTAGGCCCCTACCCACTAAAATGATTACAAAAAGAACCCTAAACATTTTCTAATTGACC
The DNA here is from genome assembly GCA_018894105.1 of Jacaranda mimosifolia. NCBI lineage: Eukaryota > Viridiplantae > Streptophyta > Magnoliopsida > Lamiales > Bignoniaceae > Jacaranda > Jacaranda mimosifolia. The sequence continues at coordinate 33,476,777 of CM032120.1, read as the reverse complement.
GAAATCTCACATTCAACTAACATCACACTTTAAAACACTACAATTAACCTCATGTGTAATCAAACATATTACAAAAAGAACCTTAGAGTATTTCATACATTATTACACAAAACACAAAATCAATATTACAATTAGCCTCTTATGAATTCAGAATCATTATATAAACATCCCTTAACATTATCAGACATTGAACTGCACTCAAGTTCAACAAGCATGTAACTATATAATATAACAAATAGCACTCTATGTCCTAAAAACTATAACTAAAAGAACCTTAAATATTTTCAAAAATAACACAGTTTAAAGCAATAGTAGTACCTTATGTCTATATGTCAGTCATGAAAGTTTAGGGTATATCTGGACTGAAATTTCAGGTAAAACTAGATTTTTATGGTCCAAAATTTTGGGTTTTTTTAAATATAACAAAATAAAGCAAAATAACTACCTACATTCATCAAATCATCATACCAAAATCATATTTAAAACAAAACTCTACCATAATGCATTCTTACAAAATCCTAGGCATATAAATCACAATAATAACGCAAAAGAACTGATTTTTACACATTATATGAAGATTCTAAACAAAATAAACCAAAAAAAGGATGAGATATTACCTTTACCACCCATTTCACTCAAACCCATCACACTACTGCCTAATAAGAACAACATTCAACAACCACGGTACTCGGCCTTCCTCACGCTACCAGCAAACAAGGATTCCGGTAGGCAATCAACAGTGGTGGCCCTTCATGCTACACGACTGGGTTGAAGAAAGATGGGGAAGGCAAACAGGGTTTCGCGCAAAATGAAGATCTTCTGCCTTTTTTCTCTTTTTTTCCATAGAGGCTATTCTTGTCTTTTTTTTACATATATCTAGTTCCTTTTTTTTCTAAATGAAATAATTGAAGGGTAAAACAGTCTTTTAACGATTTTCATCACGATTTTTGAACGAAAATTTTCGAGAGGGGGTTTTCTATAATTTCTCAAATCAGAGAGGTAGTTTCTGTTATTACCCCAAAGCTCAGGGGTAGTTTCTATAATTATCTCTTATATTTATTAAACTTATCTAGAAAACCTGAAATAATAAAAGTTTATATAACTATAACTGGAGATAATTGGAGTTCAATGTGAACATAAAATTTTCCATATGGTGGAGATGGGGCAGCCAATGACGAAAAAGGTTTGTTATGTCTTGGGGGGTCTAATTATAACTAATCAGTTACTTTCTTGTGTTAATTGGAGTATCCGCGGAGATCTACAAAAGCAACTAAAAGACAAATTGTTGCTCATGTAATGTTAGATATGGATTTATCTCTAAGTAATTTTGGGGTTTTAAATTGCAATTTCAAATATTTCATTTACCTTGAGCATATTTTTCAATTGCAAATTTATCAAAAGTTTTATAATATGTAGTGACATGGAACTATAAAATAAAAAAAATTATACCAACTATAAAAAATAAACCCTCTATAAAAAAAAGGAAAAAGAATTAATAGACATCAATATAACTCTTAAAAATTTGGAATGGTGAATTTAAGAAAAAAAAATTAAAAAAACAAAAAAGTAGTTTAATTGCCGAAATTTTAAGAAAGCAACAAAGAGAAAAAGAGGCAGTCTTCATCATTAATTAATTTATATTTCCTCAAACTAATAGTTGCATAATTATATTTATGACCACATACATTCTTTATTTTGCCTATGCCAATATTTGTATAGAAAACATAACTTCCATGACTCAAATTGGTCTAATTCAAGCAACATAGTATTTATTATCACAGCCTCAAATAAACAGAAAGAAATCTACGTTTGGGCTTTCGCACAAACAAAATCCAATGTCCCTAAATCTCTATTTTAAATTTTCTTACCGCAAAATGAGAAAGAAGCAGTTTAAAATTCTGGTGATTACGTCAGATTTCCAAGTCAATGAGACCTCTTTATACCCTGCTCTCCATCTCCCCCTCCCCCTCCCCCTCCCCTGTTTTGTGTTTTCTATATATTTTTTCTTTCTTACAACTTTTTCTCCTCTTTTCCTCTTTCTTTCTCACACCTCCGCATCACGCCGCTGACCCTCATCCTTGATAGCTTTTATATATATATGCATGTCTATATACACACAAACATACACTTAAAACAGTTGAAAAAAGCTGACTAAATTTGAGACGGAAGATTAATTATATAAACAGAACTTAAAAGAAGAGGAAGACATATATATACTATACTGTATGTATATAGGAGAAACATGGGTGACAGCGATCATGATGGTGTATATTGGAGAGAGCAAGCAGCTGTGTGTGGGGGATTTTTTACTTCTGAAGATTTCCAGGGCGATCACTGGTTTGAGCCTGCAAGTCAAAGCATTAATGATGAAGAATCTGGCTCCAAAAAAATTAGGCTTTCTCCCGAGTTTGGTCAGCAGGTTCTTTAATTAGTTTCTTTCTCCACCTCTTTTATGCTTTTTTTTCCCTTCTATTTTTTCCATTTTTCATTTTTGCGTAGCTGGAAAAATCTCATATTGCATGTGTAGTCATTTGTATCATCAAAGATTTGCATGACTGCTAAACTGTTTATTGTTTGCAGGTTGAGCCTTTTGAGAGTTTAATCTTTGTTTTAAGCATTTTGTTCCTGCCAGTGGTTGTTCAGAAACCTTCCCTCATACGCATGCATGCCTATGTGTTGGGGTGTTGCTTTTATCCTTTTCTTTTTTTTTTTTTTTCTTTTTCTTTTTCTTTTTCTTTTTCACTTCAAATCTTGTTTCTAGCCATACAAAGAAATAAAAAGTTATTAAGGAAAGAAAATTGAAAATATTCTTAATATATCAACAACAACTTGGTACACTGTTGTGCATTAATTTGGTACACGTGTTGCGCTTACAGGACCATGCAAGATGGTTTGCCTGACATAATATTTCCTCTATGGATGCATTTTCATCGGCAGTCAATTGAATTCTACTTTTGTCAGAAACTCCTTTTTCTATATATCAACTCCTCTAACCAAATCAAGAATGAGGATTCCGTGAATTAAACTTGTCTGTTTCGTATCATACTTTAAAGTCTTGGTTTAATTTTTGTAGGAACAAGATATAGAGAGACAGAATTGTGCACAATCAAGCCCTCTTGGCTTGACGCTAAGCAAAACACCATCTTTTCTGAGTCTATTGCAAATGCGCTTGTCTAAAGGGAATCAACCACAATGTTCTTCAAGACACAACAATCAGATGATCCCACACCATGATAGGCCTACAACAAATATGGATGATTCGGGATCTCAGCCTACCCTTGAGAAATTAAAGGCTTCAAATTTCCCTGCAACTTTTATAAAAATCGGAGCTTGGCAGGTATACATACCCCCCCCCCCCCCTTATTTTTTCTTTCTTGAAATGAACTGCGACTGCTTATAATGATCATTTCAGATTTTGACTTGTCATTCCTAACCAAAATGTGGGCAGAGAGTTACTCAGCATGAAGGAGATTTGATTGCAAAATTATACTACGCCAAACGCAAAATGGTGTGGGAGGTTTTGGATGGAGCATTGAAGAGTAAGATCGAAATACAATGGTCTGATATTATTGCCATCAGGGCCATTACGGCTGACAATGAGCCTGGAATTTTGCAAGTTGAGGTTAGTTCCCTTTCCTCTTGTCTGAATTTAGCGTTGCAGTCCTATAGTTTGCTTAATATGATACTTTCTTGTGCAGCTGAATCAACCGCCTTTGTTCTACCGAGAAACCAATCCTCAACCAAGAAAGCATACTCTTTGGCAACAGGCATCTGATTTTACAGGAGGTCAAGCCCCCATTTGGAGGTATTCAGACAATTTTTTTTTTTTTTTTTTCAGTACTCAAAACCACCTAGTCCTCTTTAACGAGTAATTGAATTGTTAATGCTATCTTCACCAGGAGACATTATGTGAAATTCCCGCCTGGAATCTTGGATAAACATTACGAAAAGCTTTTGCAATGCGATCAACGACTCCTTGCCTTAAGTCAGAAACCATTCCCAAGCCGTGACTCTCCTTATTTCAACCCAACTATGTTTGGGATTTCAGAATATGCATCAGGTTATCTCCCACGATCACCATATTCCTACCATACTTATCCTCCAAGATCAAGGGGAGCTCCTCTTACGCTAAGTCCAAACTCAACAGCATCAGGTATTAGAGCTTACTCTTCACTTTGTCACCTATATACTAATTACCAGTACTGATTTTTTTTCCTTTTTTTTTTTTTTTTCCAAATGTTTTCTTACAGTGGTGGACTGGCCTTTTAGAAATGGAAGAGGAAGCAACAATCAGCAGGCAGCACGCTGGGGTCAAGGGGCTAATGTTTTTAGTGAAGGGCCATCATATATTACTTCAGCTACACCAGCTGGCCGCCAAGTTTTTCATTATCAGCCAAATGTAGGACTGTTAAATGATATAGAGAACCATAATTTGCTTGGGGAATCTCAAGTTGTGTCGTCGTTGCTGGAATCAACGGATGCAAATGCCAACTACAATGCTGATCATATTTCTGGAGGAAACCAATACCAAATTAGTGATGGTACTACTGACCAAGTGATGCAGATTAATGGAACAAATATGAATCCAGTTTTAGATGGTTTCTACTCAGAGACCGTGGGTGGTTGGCTGCCTCAACAAGACTCCAATGATAGCAGAGTTATGGAAGAAATGGTGAATAACTCACTCCCTCCATTTCCTGGCAATTCAACCAATGGAGATTTTCTTTTTTAACATGCATCTGAATCTGAATGTTAGTCTAGAATGTAGATGTACGTCTTAAAATATGAGGTAAATAATTAGTGTGAATTGAGGATGAGAAAATGGGGATAAGTGTAATTACATATCATGCATCTTTCTGGTTATGAGATTTCAAATCATAGATTGGTCTCGGCTATTTTCCTTTGTTGGGGAAAGTTCAAGTGTTGGGATAGTGGGAACAAAATAATTCAACTATGTTTGCAAAAGCTTCTTGGTATCTGAATTATTAATAAAACTCTAACCCCCTTTAATTTAATTGATTTCCCAGCATCACGTAATGTTCTTTCTTAATTAAGGACTTAAGGAGGTTGAATCAATTGATGACAACATCACACAAAATTTAAAACACAATATTGTGCTTGTGCTGGTGCTGGTGCTGGTGCATTGACAAGAATTGTGTGCATTATAAATTAATTGGTGCATTTCGACAGCTAGTAATAGTTTGCGTTTTGCACTGCAGAGATGGAAAATTCTACTCCAAACTAAGTTTGGCCACACCACCTAATAATATTATGCCACATGGAAAATCAAATTTTAATTAAAAAATAGTCAATTTTAATTACCTAGCCAAATCATGTCTAAACTATTCTCCTTCTCAGTTGGAATGTAAACACCCAATTGGAAATATGAGAAAGATTAGGAATTATAATCACAAATTGCAGAAATATCAAATTTAAATTTTTCAATAGAATATTTCTCTCAATTCATCACAATAAATCAATTTTGTTTCTATCATCTCCACCATATTATTTCAATTTGTTTCATACTCCTCTTCATTCTTGGATAAGTAAAATTGCCCTAGATTATTATTATTATTTTTTTTCATCTACTTTGGAATTGATTGGCTAATTATAAGCAATTATGCAAAGATTATATTTCAGTATAAAAATACACTTAATTCAATTCTTAAATTCCATCTAGTTTAAAGGGAGAAGATGAAGATTTGTATGCTCAAATCATTTTTGTTACAATTGTCTGACATCTGTACTTGCACACTATTTTTGTTGGGGTGGGGATGGGGTTTCTCCATATTGTGTGTGAATTATTTCTAGAGATATTGCGTTTTCGACCAAGAAATTTATACAAAAACTTAAATCCTCCACTAAGAGAAACAGAGATAAAAAAAAAAAAAAAAAAAAAGATGATTTCAATGCTAATGAATCCTCAAGAAGAAGACTAATAAAAAGGTTAATAAGTATATTAAGAATAAATCCTACAGCAATTCCAAACACAGATATCGATCATAAGGCTATTCCTATGATCCTTGAAGAAACCAAGGCCCTTGGTTTCTCTATCATAAAGTCTCTATTGATACTCTCATGTCCATACTCATCTCCAGGGCAAAGGGAAGATCAAATGGAAGAAGTGCTGTGATTTTTTGTTTCTTGGAAATCAATAAGTCGGCAAAATCAAAATTCTTTGATTTCTCATCATTATTTCTGTGAAATGGAAGCATACATGTGTTCAAAATCATACATTTAATTAAGGCAATTCTTTTTCCTAAAATTTGGAATTGTCCCTAAAATTTCTCTTCTTTCCAAATGGGTATTGATATTCTAATTAAGAAGAAGACTAATTTAACCATGGTTTGATGAATATTAAAATTTGATCATGTTAACTAAATCTTTGATTTTCACGTGGCATAATATTATTGGATGATGTGGCCAAGTGGAGTAGAATTTTCCTGCAGAGCTGATGTTAATTTTAGAGAGTGTGTGCATATAATATATATGGCAATTGTGTTTCGTAATATGGAATGATTGATTGAATTTCACGACCAACATGTCTGTACATTTTTTAACTCACATCCCTTGAGACTTGGTTTAACTATCCAAAAATTCATAGATTTGTTATAATTATATTATTTTTCAGCCGTTAAAGTAGACAATATATATATATATATAATGTTTAAATATTTACATATACATATATAATATAATATAATCTATACTATTATATATAGCATAATTGTGTAATTTTGATCAAATTCTGAATTCTTAGAATTTTGAGCTTTTTAATTAAATTTAAAAATTGATTTTTTATAATTAGATTGAAAACATTTATTCCTTTTAAAGATATCCAGATTTTTGAAATCATTTTCTTGATTAGAACAAAGTATTCTTTGTTTATCTCAAATACCAATAAAATTATTTTATTTTATCTACGAAATCTATTTCATATCTACTAGATCTCAGTATGTGGAAGATTCCCGGATCATGTGAATTCTATAATTTGATAAATTTTTTATAATTTTCTCTTATCTTTAATAACTAATTTATACGTACACCACTATATATAAAGTGTTTCGGAAGTCATTTTATTAATGCCCTCAGTTTCTAGCATTTTTTTTTTCACAATATTCTTCGTGTGCCTCTTTATTTTCTAGCATTTTTCCCCCTATCTCTTTTTGAGCCTCTTTATTTTATTCTTCAAATTGTTTATTGATTGTTTGATTTTATTTTTCACTTTTTTGATTTCATATTTTTTTTTTGGTTTATTTTAAGGATGTTACGTACATGATGGAAGAGATTTTTTGGGTTTTAATGCTATAATATTTTTTTTCAACCATAAATAAAGTTTATCATTTAGCTTTTATTGTTATTAACTTTGTAAATTTATATATATATATATATATATATATTATTTATTACTTAGTTTAAGTTATCAATTCATTTTTTAATTTTTTAATTTTTAAATTCCATTTTTGTTCTTTTAATTTTATAATTTTATGAGATGAGATATATATTAATTTCTCTTAATATTTTTTAATTTATTTTATTTTTATTAGTTATATTTTTCTCTTCAATTATTGATAAATTTTGTCAGTTAATTTTTATTTTATTTAAATTGTTATACATTTAGTTTCCTTTAACTCATTCTTTGAATTAAGTTATTAATTTATTTGTTAGATTTTGTAATTTATTTTTAAATTCTCTTATTTTTGTTTATCTAAGTTTATAATTTTATGTGATAAGGTCTATTTTTTGGTTTTGGTATTTATAAAGTTTGTTTCACTTTTTGAATATTTATATTTTAAAAGTATGTCATTTAATTTTTATTTTTTACTCATATATGTGTAATTGTGTATGTATAAGTGCGTATAATTCGTACTATTTTTAAAAATTTTAAATACTATTTTATCAATATTTATTCTTAACTATTTTCTTCACTTAATTATTGGATAACTAAACTATGAATCAATAAAAGGTTTAACTTATATACTAATATTGATTTTAATTTTAATTTTATATTTATTTTATTTTTTTCTTTACTATCATAGTTTTGTCTTGGCTTAATTGATTTTTATTCAAAAATTAAAATTAAATAAGAAATTTTTTAAACTCCTGGCAACTAATATATTATCTAATTATTTATATTCTAAGTTTTAAGTTAATATATATTCATCGTCTTTCAAGTTTAATGCAATGTTAAAGTATTATAATTTTAAATTATTTCCAACAACTTTTAATTCCATCAATCTTATGTTTTATATCCTTCTCATATACTTTTATTTTTTAATGCAACTATCTATTAGTTTGCATATTATATTTTTCTTTTCAATAAAATTTGTAGAGATATTCATAGGCTTTTATTTTAGGAAGTTTAGAATTTTTTTTAACTTCTCACTAAATGATTTTAAATTTATTTTTTACTAAATACTTAACCATTTTTTTGCGATAATTTTATTATTATATTGTTATATTTATAATTCAATAATTACATTAATATATAATAATTTTAAAAAATTCGTGCATAGCACAGGAATAATGCTAGTATATATATATATATAACATCATATATAAACATAAGAATATATAGTATATATATGTACATATATATGGGTGGGGAAATGTGTACTTTTGTTTTTTTAATTAATAAATAATTTTATTGAAATATATATTGAAAACAATTTTACTTATTTATTCTTAATTAATATAGTATTTTATTTTTATTTATTTTATTTAATTAAGTCAATAATTTTAACATTTTTCCAAATTTTAGGTTCTTATTAATTTTTGTAATTAAGTAATTATTTTAAATATTTATTATTTTAATATTATTAAGAATGCAATTTAAAGTTATCAAAATTATGTTATTCTAAATGATAGATATTTTTAACTTTTTACTTATTATATTTTTTTTATTTATTAAATAATTTAAGTCAAATTATTTTAAATATGTTTGTTAATATTATTAAGATTTTATTTTCTTTTATTTTTAATTTTTTATATTAATTAATAAATAAATTCAACTAAATTCAGAATTATTATATTATTTTATCTAAGATAATATATTTTTATTTTTATTTTTACTTTTGGATATTTTCACTTACTTTATTTTTTAATTAATAAGTAAATTCAATTTAACCTAATTAAATTATTTTAGTTATATTTATTATTTTGATATTATTGAGTATGTAATTTAAAGTTATAAAATTATTTTATTTAAGGGATGGATTTAATTTTAATTTTTTTTATTTTTTTACTTATTTTATTTTTAATTAATAAATAAGTTCAATTAAATTTAATTAAATTATCTTTAAATCAACTTGAATTTACAAATTCTTCAAATATTTATGAAATTTATTAATGATAAAATATATTTAAATTTATTATAATTAAATAATATTAAAATTATACCCTCAATCGTGGTATGAAATATATTATAAATAGGTTCAAAAGTATTTTCGTCTCAAAGATAACTGAAACCTATAAGATGTAATCAGGGCATTTTTGAAATTTCATATAAATTTTATGATAATGTCATCAAAAATTTTAACCGAAACCAATAGAGTTTAGAAAATGTAAGATGGACTGACACATTAGGAGGCTTGTTATTGTTATCGCAAACCTGTACATTTTTGGGTAATTCAACCAAACCTCAGGAGATTTTGGATAATTTAAAAAAAAGAAAGAATATATGTATATATATACCACTCTACCTTATATTTTTGTTCATGTAAAATTTAAATAAATATATTGAAATTATTAAAAACTAGTATTTATAGAAAGATAAAACAAATACTTTATTTATGGAGGACAGAAGGTAGAGCGTGGAACATTTTATTATTATGTACTTCTTTTTGGCTAAGCAAGCCATACACATCAACAGTTGGGGCTCCATGATGTATTGGTAACAACAATTTCTCTTCATCGAGGAACAGACAAATATCCACAACCTATTCAAACATAACTCTACAACTTAGTTTGTAGTTTTATATGTACATAAAACTATTATAACAACAAAGATAAGGAATATAAGTTATTACCATATTTCTAGTAATCGTCTTGAATTTTTCGTCTGCATCAACAACTTTCATGGGAATCTTACTCTCATACCATCGAAGGAATCGTGGAAATGAATGCAATGAATTTGTCGTTCCCAAGCGAGGACTACATTCATAAACCCAAGCCTGTCATTCAAAAAAAGAATTAAGCAATGTTATACTTACTCAATAATAGTAATAAAAAATATTAATAGTAACAATGCCATTAACTTACTATCAGGCCAATACTGCATCCATCAAAGTATTTCTTTTTTGGACCTTTCCTCGTTTCACCTCCTAGATGCACCAACTCCCCATGCATAAAGGCCAATGGAAGATAAATCGTCCACTTATGGTAGAAGGAATCTAGGCATCGAATAGTTACTAGTTGGAAACAAAATACAGTTGAAAACTAGTAGTATGTACATCCTAATAAAATCATCTATATCATGATCACTATACTTGTCTGCCAACGCTTTCAATCTTTTACAATTCTCTACTCGAGTGACATTCTTATTTTTTTCTTCAAATAATCATTAACAGTTTCTAACTCTATCTTTATATCAAAATTCATAGATTGTCCTAAGTGCTACAACACCACAACAATAGAAAAGTCCCTTGTAGTAAAATGAAGCCTAATATTGTTACCAAAAATAAAAGAACAAGACCTAATATCAAACATGCTTAAGAGAGCTTCAACTCTAGTAACACTATTGAGACTCAATTTACTCAAATTAATAATTTTAAGGTACACAGAAAATGGAGTATTCTTTAGTGCTTCAGTGTATTTGAAGCTCATTGTACTGTCCAACTCTTTCATAATATTTTTAAAGTACCCTGGAGAGCACAGAGAATATAGCTTAGAGTCTCTGTTACCTTCAGTAGTTTGGTGTACATATCCCCGAGTTTTGGCCATTATTTTTGCAGAAAAGAAAGACATAGTGCATTGGAGGTTTTGGAACAACAAGTTACAATTTAAATAGTAAAAGTTTGAATTTTGTACCAAAAAGACTTGCATGGAATACTGAATTAGAGGTTTTGTGTACTGCAATTCACAATTTAAATACTAAAAGTTTGAATTTTTGCATCTCAAAGACTGTACAGAATACTAAACTGGAGGTTTTGTGTACTTCAACTTACAATTTAAATACTAAAAGTTTCAACTTTTGTGAAAAAAAAATGCACAGCAGACTAATTTGGAGGTTTTATGTACTGCAAAGTTAGAATTAAAATATTGAAAACTTGAATTTTGCTACTGAAAAATTGGAACATAATACTGAATTGGAGATCTATACTGCAAGTTACAATTTAAATACTGAAAATTTGAATTTTGATACTATATTAAAATAATACTAATCATATTAATCATGAGTTTGCAAGAATGAATGCCCCAAGAAATGTTTAAATATGATGTATACACATTGTATACATCATAAATAAGATAATATTCCTAAAATTCAGTTGACAACAACTAATATACAATACACCTTATATGAATTATATAATTACTAAATTCAGATAACTGATATTTGAAGCATACAATTAAAACAACAATTGAAGTATAAATTGACAAGATTCAAGTACCAAACAACTTATATTAGGAATTTTTTTTAATAAAAGAAAAGACCAACCGTGGTGAATTGAGTATATCAAAATTAAGCCTAAAACAATTAAAACAAACATCAAACAAGAAGCAAACAGAGTAATATATTGCATTCTTTTCTATATTTCAATACAAAAATAACATAATGAAAAATTACACAACTTACCTCGTAGGCTATGCAATTGAGGAGTGAAAACAAAAACCCTTCTGACCACAAAAAGAATGGAGAAAAGTTAGTCCCCAAACAAGAAAGTGAAATAGATGAAGATTTCGTTGCAACACCAGTGCGAAAATGGCAAGTCGAGTATCGTTCCTACGTTCATACGTCGAGTTTGCACATATGGAGGGAATAGGAAGAGAAAACGTGAGTTGAGAAGGGAAGAGTTATGCGAGTAAAGTTTTTGTTAGTGGGAAAGTGGAGAGTTTTTTGTCTTTCAATTTAAGTGAGGGCTTCTTTGTCTTTTTTACTCAAACGAGGAGTGAACTCTAAACTAAAATTAGAAGTGGGGAGTTAAATATAAGAAAAGGGTGGATGGAGACTGATTTCTAAATTATAAGTTGGTTTGAGAATTTTAAGCCAATTAACTCTTAAATTAATGTGCATTTGAATTGCTCAAAATTTACATTTCAGTAAAATAATAATTTTCATTTTCATGCATATTTTCATTTTTATGTTAGAATCTTTTTATAATATTTTTAAAAAATAATATGAGTGAATCAAATAAAGATGAATACAAACATGGCCCAAATATGTTTATTTCATTTGCAAAGAAATAATCATTTCTCCAAAATGACAAGAATGCCCGTCGTTGGTTGTCACCATCCTCTCTTCAGAATTTCCAAACCCCTCCACTTCTTGTCCATGGCAGCCGAAGCCCACGTGAATTCTGCCCAGACCCAGTCGGAAAACGCCCCCGAAACTCTCGAAAACTATCCAGTGCCACTCTCCCCACCACTGCCACTCATATCCAAGAATGTCGAGTTGAATAGAGCTTTAACAGCTTCTTCAAAGTCTGCACTGTTTTCTTTCTCTAGAAAAGATGTTCTCTTCGAAGATGAGTGGCTCATTGCCGTGAATAAACCTCAAGGAATTTATTGCGAAAGCATTTTATCTTCTGTTCACAATCTCCTGAATGCTGATCAAGGTTCATTAATTTGAGCTTTTTATTGTTTTGTTTAATTTAAACATAGCCACTTATCTTTGATTGAATTATTGAGGAAATTTGCTGTTATCCGCGATGCTTCTCGTTTGCTGTTGAGTTAATGTTATCAAATTTTGTTTGGTTTAAGGTTTTTTTAATGAGAAAAGGAAAATATAAGGCAAATAAAAATAAAATCAAAGAAATGCAAATCCCAAGATTGTTTGGTTGTCCAGGATAAGAGGAAGATGGTGGAGGTAATGAATGTATTTGAGAAGGAGACGTGATTAAGTAGGATTTTCTCTCATTTGTCCTGCCTTTGTCAGTGAGGAATGAATTTTCCCTAATCACATGATATTTTTCCCTCAATGTTTTTCTTTTTTCTTGGAATTTTTCCTAGCAAAGAAACAGCTAAAATTGTTTTCCCTAGCATATGCTTTTCCTCCACTTACGAAAATCCTTACAGCCAACAGGGTGTTATTGTTGTGATTGTCTTCGGACTGGTGTTTTCAAATTATAATTTTTATCAGTTGGATGCTAATGATGCCTTCAATAGAGAGAACCATCAATTGATGCTTATGTGGTGTTTTTCAAGGCTGTTTGTTGGACAGTTAAATGTTAATTAACTCGCTCCAAAATGATGTGCTTCATTCATCTTGTGTTTGGTTGGGGGTGAAAGAATTATATGCTGAATGTTCCAGTTTGATTACGAGTTAAAGGTAATTGATATTTACTCACTTTTGAAAGGTGTATGAGATGCATCATGCTTGTTGGAGCATAAGTTGGCGCAACCTCTTGAAATTTAAATTAGCAGTAGTTGTTGATTGAAGTGGGGATTCTTATTCTCTGAGATTTTTCTTTTTATAAACAAATTTAGGATTTTCCAGCATTTGTCACTTAGCCTAAAATAGGAGGAAAAAAATGTTATATCATTTTTCCTGGTTTTCTAGAGTAGACTAATTTCCTTTTCTATTTTTTTTTTTTTCAGGGGAGAAAATAAAATTGCAAGAACTCCATCTATCTAATAGGCTTGATCGTGACACAAGTGGTGTTACTGTGATAACCAAGTCACACAAAGTGGCGGCTAAGCTGGTGAAAGCATTTACTGATCACATGGTCAAGAAGACTTACCTTGCATTCTGCGTTGGTACAGTTCCAAAATGGGAAAATACGACCATAAAATCTGGTCATGGCCGTTCAAGGCATGGAGCCTGGCGTGTTTATGCTTTTTCAGATGTTGGTCGGACACTGCCTGGTGGATCATTTGTTCGAGATATGGAAACATTTTTTGAAGTTATGTCAGTGAATGGGAAAGGTTGCTTCCAAGAGTTCTCTGGAATGGAAAAACATGGAGAAAAAGTCATTGTTGTTGAAGAAAAATCTGAGATTAATTGTGATATAGAGAAAGCCGAGGTTCTATTGAGAGCATACCCTAGAAGTGGAAGAACGCACCAAATTCGCTTGCACTGTCAGTATCTTGGAATTCCTATAAGAGGAGATGTGAAGTATGAAGGTGTCTATGAGTGGAAGGATAGAATATATGAAGGACATGAACTTCATGCGGAAAGCTTGTCTTTCGAGCATCCTGTTACAGGTCAGTCAGTTTTGATTCAGGCACCTCTGCCCTTGTGGGCTAGCGAGGCACTGGCACATCTATCTTCCTAGATGGATCAACACAAGGAAATTTTTTTTTTATCAGTTCTGAGAAGTAACTCAGGAAACCAGATATGGTATCTTGTTTTGTGCTTATTAATTTTCTATAGAACTTATGACAATAGAATGTAACTTACTTGTGTCATTCATTTCTTTCCAAATAGACAAGACTTGACTCTATTTTTGCTCTCTTATGAGTTTGTACCCTTGCTATTACATGCTCTGGCCTCTTAAGTACTAGAATTAAGGGCATCCAGATGAAATTATTAGTTCATCTTTCTGCTGCACTGATTTTATCTGGATTCATGGAAAGTTTTATCTGGATCAGCACCTGGCTTGTTAAATGTTTAAAATAGTATCTAGAAGTTATGCAATCTTTGTTGTTTCATAATGTTTCAGTAATTAACTAAGCATTGTGGATGAATTTATTGCAAGTCTGCTTCTTATGTAGATGACTTTGTACAGGTATGCTGCAACATCCAACTACTTCATGCAATGTTTACTGTAGCTATTACAATTGACTGGTTTTGTTGGTCCTGTTGTTACTTTTAACGTTATTTTTCTTGTTGATGGTGCTATACTGCTTTCAATTCTAGGTGTCACACTTTGTGATTATCCATTTCAAAGCTGTCTACTGAAGCTGCTAACTTTTGTATTTTGAGATTAAGAGGATGTTTGGCTAAACTTATTTAAATGATCTTATAAGTTTCTACATTAAATGTTAGATCTTATTTAAGACATAATCTCATGTTTGGATAAATTAACATCTTGGAGTTTATAAACTGTTATTAGTAGTAAATTTGTAATTAACATGTTTAGAGTTAAAGGAATTTTTTAAGATATTAAAAATAAATTAGGAACTCTATACTTTTTAGAAAGAGCTTATAAGATTCTAACATATTATTTTATGAGGTTATAAGCTCCTTTCAAAAACTCTTACCTAACACTATGTAACATCTTATAAACTCTTAAACATCTTATAAGTTGTCATAAGTTGTTTTGAAGAGCTTATAAGCTTATCCAAACACATCTAAATATGTCGGAAGATGTCAAATTTTAATGTTTCTTAACTCCAAACATCAAAGAGAAAAAAAAAAAAAAAAGTTGTTTCTTAAGTCTTAACTGCATGTAATGTTGATCTATATTAGTAGCTCATTGAAGACCAGAATGCCTGAAATGGTATTTTATTTAAGCAGAATGTTGTTCCACTCGTTTCTTCTTTTTAAGGGCTCAAAAAACTGTATTTTCCCCACCTTATTCTTTAATATGATATGGAATTTGTCCTCGTACTGGTGTAGTATCTTGAATATACTTCAACAATCTAAAACTGCCGAGAATACATATATCATAAACTTGTCACATTGTTGTAAAGGTTTTCCATCAGTTGAGTAAGACTTCAGGACTTAAGGAAGCAAGAAGGAAAGAAATTATGCAACTCGTAACCAGATCCCAGCCGATGCTTCGCTTGAATCAATGATTTCCTTCCCCTGGTGCTTTTGGTTTTGGTAACACTACCGATCACGCGCATGCGCGTTGGAATGCTTGAATACTTGCTGGCTTACTAATTTCTGGTGCTCAAATGTGTTGCTTACTGAACCATCTTCAAAGTTGTGGCCTCAGGTACTCTCTTTCATATTGATAGTTCCACAACATAGTATTAACTTCTCCATTTGTTTGCTCTTGTAGGTTGCCATGGGACAATGCTTAGACATGCGTCAAGGTAAGTCATTTTGATTAATATTCAACTGTTAAAAGTTAAAACACAACTTTGTTCTAGTTCAAGGAGGCTAAAAATTTTTCATCCGTCAGCAGTTAACTTGTTAGAAGGTTTCAGTAATTCTAGACTTCCAAATCACTGAAATTTTATCCATTTGCTTCATATGGAAACAGGATTAAATTGTCTATATTATCTACCATTTCTCGGAAACCAATCCTTTTGCTTGACAAAAAGTAGATGCTGTGGTTTTAAATAATCTGTTTTGAATATTTTATGAAGGCTGGTTTTTCATAACATATATGAGGGCCAGGTCCTGAGCGATTCGGATGCACATAAGATTGCCATCACTAGAATCTCCTTAAGGACAATTCTTGACCATCCTTGGATTTCCTTATCAAGCTGATGGCAGTTTAAGCTAGAGGTGTCAAATGGATCGGCCTGGCCTGCGAAACGATGGGCCCAACTCAGTTCATTTAATGCTTTAATATGGGTTGAGTTAAACCGGTTTACTTGAACATTCATTCTAAGCTGAAATTTTGCAGCCCGGGATTGACTCGGCCGGCGAACCGTGAAGGATCGCGGGCTGGCCCGCTTAGCTCACGATTTTTTTTTTTATAAATTATAGTTTTTAAAAAATTAAGAATTCATAATTTTTAAATTATAAATTATTAATTTAAAAAAATATAAATTTATAATTTATAAATTTTAAATTACAAATTACAAATTTACAAAAATTATAAATTAAGAATTGAAATAAGAAATGTAATTTATAAATTTATAAAATAAGAATGGCTTGAAAGCATATCCATCCCCGCACTTCAATCCGAAAGCGATTTAGATTACTTAAATGAACTAGCAGTTTATTATTGGACATATTTAGATGTTATATTTCTTTTTATTATTAATATGTTCTTTCATTTAGAGGTTTGATCATATCCACATCACGTAATTATTTTTTTAAATTAATGACGGGTAGGGGGTCAAATCGAAACTCCTCACCATCTTATTCGATAGTGTTTTTGGAAAAATATAATTGATACAAAAAATTAATATAAGTATAAATTTTTAAATTTTTATAAAAATTTAAATATTATAAAATATTAAAAATCACATAAATATAAATTATTAAATCTTTCAAAAAAGTATTAAGTGTTGAAAAAAAATATTAAGAATCACATAGATCTAAAAACTTGGAATTTTTAAGGGGTTAATTGGGTTAAAATCTCCAAACCCACATTCCATTTAGGATTTAGTCCCTACATAAAAAAATAAAAAAAAAATTGAGTTTTAGCTCTCCAGTCTGACTTTTAATTTAGCAATCACTCCCCAGCACATATAAAATTACCAAACTGATATCCACTTGAACACAAAATTATCAAGAATGGGTGCCCATCTCTCTGCTGCTAATATTCACGCTTCTTACTCATTTCCTCTTCATTTTTTTTTTTTTGAAACTGTCAATCGATTCCGTCTTCTCCATTTCCCTCCAATTTCTCTCTTTGACTAAAGCACCAATTCATTGTGGACTGCCTTTTGAAGACTCTCGTTTAGTGTCTGAAGCACTCCCGTCTACGTTTTCATCTTTTTCTCTTCTTCCATCGATTTTGTTTCTTTTCACCTGCTTTCCTTAGATTATTGAAGGTATTTTTCTATTAAAATGCTGGGTTTGTAAGTATATTTGTGATATGTTCATCAAATATACTTGAAACCTATGTTTATATACGTATTTCAGATGAAAACGTACTTGAGTTCATGTTTTTTGTACTTAAAGGTAGTATTTTGTGTACTAAAATTAATAATATTTAGAAACCCTAACATTTGTTGTTGAAACTTGATTTAGTCTAATTTGTCTTTAATTTTTCTGTTTTAATGTTATGAAAGTTGTTTTGAGTTAAATAATACCTTAATTTTGTAATGATTGAATTGGTTCACAATACGATTAATATAGGGTATGTTGGCAGCTCAATTTTTAGGGCTTATATTCAAAATATGGTTTGTTTGAAAGGTTTACAGCATGTTTAGCCATTTGCTATAGTTCATGAAGAAAAACCTAGCATTAATTTATTGAATATTGTCTCCATGTATATCTGGTATAAAAGTACTCTATTTTAGTATTTTGTTTACATTTTTAGTATGAAAACCTTAAGGGCTAGTTTGGTTGGATTTATAAATTATCTCGTAATTATTTATCATGCGATAATTTGTATGACTTTTAATCATTGTGGTATAGTTTGACTGTCATGATAAATAAACCCATGGGAGGTAGTAAGTTAATTTATCATGGAAATTGCACATATAAACATGGACTTTTGATATTCATACGGGTCTAAGTGTTTATTGTCACTCCAACCAAACGAATGATAAAGTGGGATAAAAATATTGTATCCTACCTTATTATCCCAACCAAACTAACCCTAAATGTAAGTATATATGGAGATGTTTAAAGTATTTATTTACATTATTTCTGTATTTGCAACAATGAAATCAAAAGCATACAGTCATTGCTCCCTGGAATATTTTTATACTACAATGAAGGAGTTGGAACCCAAAATTAGGTTCCAACACAGACACGCCCTTAAATAAACCTCATTCTAAATACTTGAAAATATGCCACAATTGAACTATTATAGTTTCAATAAAGCGCAAGCAATCATTAGACAATTCAATGTACGAACAACTTTATTTGTCTTTGGTGAAGATGTTGAAATTCCTTTTCAGGGTCGAGGGTTTTGTTTAGTGTTGGGGTTGTCTCATGTGGGGCAATCTGTCAATATTGATTTAAAGATGAACTCAAACATTGTTAATCGTTTGTTTTCGAAAAAAATTTGAATGTTAATCGTGTACAAATATTTAAAAAGTTATAAGAATTTGTAGATAGGCATAGTGATGAAAATATTGAAGATTTTGTTAAGTTGTATATACTTTTTGTTTTTAATTGTATTTTGTTTCCAATGAAAATGAACAACTACTGCAGGCCTCGTTTTGTCATCCCTTACGTTGATAATCTATCTTTTGTTGGGTTGTATGCATGGGGGAAGGCTGCATACAATTTTATAGTTCAAGAATTAAGAAATCACATGGTAGGTGATACAAAGGAGGTGTAGAGGTAAAAAAATATTTTGATGGTTGTACAGTTGGTCTTGTGGTTAGTGTCTTTGAAGTTTTAAATTATAAAATTGTTGTCATTTACTTTAAGTAACTATAATTTTTTGCTTTATGAACGATAGGGATGGTTGTATGAGCACATTCTTTCATTGGGGAAAACAAAATGCTTGCGTGCATGCCCACAGTTCTTTCGGTGGACTGACAACAAGATCTCTGAGAATGTGGTTGATGCCGAGAAAGCTTTGAAGCAAATTAAAAGGAAAAAGGTAAAAGTTTATTGTTTATGTTTAGAATGATTCCTTATGAGTTTGATGTTCAAAAGAAATATGTAAATTCCTATTGTAATAGATTGTGCCTATCTATCCTTTTCCTGAGGAGGAGAAACTCGTCGCTACAATGCGGGTAATTATTTAGATGCACATGATTACTACTTGAAATTTACTTTGTTATTACATTAATAATTTTGTACTCTTCGTACAGGTTCCTATTGTGTCAAGCTATGATGTTTTACATTTTGAAGCTCAATTGAGGCAGAAGAATGAAGAGTGGAACTGTTGAAGCACAGAATTGAAATTTTGGAGACAAAAGGTAATGTACGCGATGAGAAGAGGATGGCTAAAGAGGAAAAGGAGAATGAAGATGAGAAAGATGAAAAGAGGACAGTGATAATGCTGCTGCTGCTCAAGACAGTTATGAGAAATTACGCCTGGATTTTATTGTTAATGAGTTTGAGACTCCGAGTAGTGGTGATGATGGTCATAACGGTCATAATGATGATGGTGGTGATGTTGATACTGATGTTGAGGGGGATAAAGAAGAGGAAGATGATATTCCATACGAAGAAAAAAGCAAGAAGAAGCATGATGATACCTCTTCTATTGTTCGAGGTGTGAGAACATGAGATGATCGGAAGAATAAGAGAAAAGATGAAAATTTTATCACACCACCAAAGAAAACTAAAGTTGGAGCCTATAAAGGCCATGGCAAAGGTAGGAATGCCTCAAAGGAAAAGGCTGCAGAGGTGAGATAAGGTACAACTAACACTAATAATGTTGAAGAATTGGCTCAATATACTGAAAAGAAGAAGATTGATGCTGAAGAAGTAAGTTTAAATACTATTGCGTCTGATGTTTAATACTTGATTTTTTTGTAAAAGTACCAAAAGTGTGAACAAAAAGTACTACAAATTGATTTTTGATTAATGAAATTATTGAGAAAGAATACTGCCTCCTATTTTTATTTTAATGCAAATTATATCTATCCCGTAGGGTGATATCATTGTGTATGGAGATGTTGCTGTTGAAGGTTTTGAAATTCACCTAAGTGAATTTTAATCGAGAAAAGGTTATAGAGGGCGCAATGACATTCCTGACAAACAACCAAGCATTGTTGATTTGTCTTTATCTCAACCTAATTTGGAGTAATAATTCGTTTATACTTGTGTGAATAGATGTTAAGAATTTTAAAGCTTTCTTAACTGATAATGTTGACTTGTTTTATAGTATCATTGTTTGGAATAGACCTGACCACTCTATAAGAGGAGATGTTTTGTGTGATTTGTTGTTTGGAAAGGAGTTGAGAGATAATCTGATTGATTGCTACTTGAAGATACTCTTAGCAACTCTTCCAATGCATCTTGTGGACATGGAATGTGGTGTATGTCTACCATTGTTTAGGTAAATAATTTTTAAAATATTCAGCACTATATATGGTAACATAACTACTGATACCAATACAATTTGTAAACTGCAGTATTGAACAAATTAGAGACGATGAACAAGAAGCATACAATAAAGCCACAATAATATCTAATATTTCTTGAGGAAATGAATGTTAGTTCATGAAAGATATTTGAGCAGCTGAATAGGATGTCCTGACTAGGTGTTGGTTTGTTATTTTTCCAATTGTGTATAAGTTCCATTGGTTCTTATTGATTTTTTATGCAGCCACGAAGAAGTTTACACAGATAAACTCTGCTTGGTCACCATTGTCAAAAGCAATAGTA
The DNA here is from genome assembly GCA_018894105.1 of Jacaranda mimosifolia. NCBI lineage: Eukaryota > Viridiplantae > Streptophyta > Magnoliopsida > Lamiales > Bignoniaceae > Jacaranda > Jacaranda mimosifolia. The sequence continues at coordinate 33,455,530 of CM032120.1, read as the reverse complement.
AGAGTTTGTGTAAGTTCCTTGTCTTTTAAAATTATTCATGTAAACAAGTACACAACATATAATAAATGATGTTATTAATACGCTTTGCAGGGTAAGTTTATAGTTGGATATCTAAGGCATTCATTGGGATATAATGCTAGAAAAAGAGGATCTCCAATATAGCTATTGTCGCCAACAAGTTGGTGATGTGGACTATGGAGTTTATTGCTGTCTTTGACCAAAATGCTATGCAAGGAACCAAAAAGATTTTTGGGACTATGCAAACTTATGCTCCATTAATGCATACCAAGTACATATAGGTGCTACAATTTTAGGACATAAGCATGGCTTGTTGCATTCTCATATAAAATCTCAGTAGTAGTCTTCAGTAATGTAGTATTTCTCTTTGTATTTATAGTATATTTGACCAAATATGAAGTATTATTTGTGTGATTGTTGGTATGAGTTATAGTATGGATAAGAATGATGTGGTTAGATATGGTAATACTTTTAAAAAAACAAAAACATATGTGATTGTTGGTATGACTTGTAAATATGGATGAGAACGATGTGGTTAGATATGTTAGTACACAAGTGGAATTCATTATATGAGTATAGAATCCCTTACCACAAGCACACAACATGAACAAATTGAGTACATATACTCTATCCCAAGTATATAAGTGCCGGATCTGAGTATTTTTCTTTATAGATTTTTAGTATTATTCTTAGCGCATGAGAGAACGTTCTCCATTCTACCTAATTTGCCCATTTCATAATCATCAGACCACGAAATATTATCAAAATGTTTTATTGGGCTATTACACGCGTCGATTGAGGTTAAAATTGACCTTTGGAAAAGCAAGTACAAAATCCCTCAACACAAGTACACAAGATGTGCAAACTGAGTACATAAACTCTATCCCCAAGTACATAAGTGCCGGAAATGGGTAACTTTTTTCCATATTTTTGGTATCGTTCTCAACGCATGAGGGAACGTTCTCCATTCTGCCTAATCTGCCCATTTAATAATCATCAGACCATGAAGTATGATTGAAGGGACTTGTTTTGTAATGATAGATTTGGTAGTTAGGAGTGGGTGTCGGAGTGATGCATTTGCCTCATGCATAAGGGCTTTATACTTGGAAGAATGACAACACAAGTGGTAGGATATAGGTCTTTGTGTTTTCAATCATTCCAACACGTACTATCACGACCACATATTGGATAAATCATGCATTTGAAGTTATGGGGTCACTAATGTGTTATTCCACGCGTTGATTGAGATTTAAATTGACCTTTGGAAAAGCAAGTACAAAATCCCTCACCACAAGTACACAACATGTGCAAACTAAGTAAATAAATCCTGTCCCCAAGTACATAAGTGCTGGAACTGGGTACTTTTTTCCATATTTTCGGTATCATTCTCAACGCATGAGGAAATGTTCTTCATTCTGCCTAATATGCCCATTTCATAATCATTAGACCATGAGGTATGATTAAAAAGACTCATTTGGAGATGATAGGTTCGGTAGTGTAGGAGGGGGTGTCGGAATGATGCATTTGCCTCATGTGTAAGGGCTTTATACTAAGAAAAATGACAGCAGTGGTGGGATATGCCTTTTTGTGTTCCCAATCATTCCAACATGTACTATCACGACCACTTATTTGAGAAATCATGTATTTAAAGTTATGGAGTTACCAATGTGTTGTTCCACACGTCGATTGAGGTTAAAATTGGCCTTTGGAAAAGCAAGTACAAAATACATCACCACAAGTACACAATATGTGCAAATTGAGTACATAAACCCTATCCCCAAGTACATAAGTGCCAAAACTGGGCACTTTTTTTTAGATTTTCGGTATCGTTCTCAGTATATCTCCATTCTGCCTAATCTGCCCATTTCAAAATCATCAGGCCACGAAGTATGATCAAAAGGACTCATTTGGTGATGATAGGTGCGGTGGTGTAGGAGAGGGTGTTGGAGTGATGTATTTGCCTAATACATAAGGGCTTTATACTAGAAAGAATAACAGCACAAGTGGTGAGATATGCGTCTTTGTGTTTCTAATCATTCCAACATGTACTATCACGATCATATATTCGACAAATCATGCATTTGATGTTACAGGGTCACCATCATGTTGTTCCACGTGTGAAATTGTGGTTAAAATCGGTTTTTGGAAAAGCAAGTGCATAACTCCTTACTACAAGTACACAGCATTGTCAAAGTGAGTACATAAACCCAATTTTTAGGTGCATAAGTGCCTAAATTGGTTTTTTCTCTCTAAATTTTCAGTATCATTATGCGCACATAAGGGATTATTCTCTATTCAGCCTAATCTGGCCTTTACATGTTCATAAGAGCACCAAGTATTGCACCTAGGACTTATTTAGTGATGATCGGTTTGGTGGTGTAGAGGGGTGTTGTGATTCATTTGTCTCATGCGTCAGTGTTTTATAATAGTATGAACGATTCCCAACCATTTCAATATGTGCTATGACGACCATTTATTCAACAAATCATGCATATAATGTTATAAGGTCACCAATGTATTGTTTCACGCATCGAATTGAGGTTAAAATTAGCTTTTGCAAAAGCAAGTACACAACCTTAGGCATTGGGTACTTTTTTCTAGATTTTCAGTATCATTCTGAGCGCATGAGGGATCGTTCTTCGTTCTGCCTAATTTGGGCATTGCACAATCATAAGACCACGAAGTATTGGACCCAGGACTTTTTTAGTGACGATAGGTTCGGTGGTGTAGAAGGGGGGTGCCGTTGTGATTTATTTGCCTTATGCGTCAGTGCTTTATACTAGCAAGAATGACACCGTAAGTGGTGGGATATGGGTCTTTGTGTTCTCCTACCATTCTAACACATGATATGACTCATGGGTTGCTCTACAACTTAAATTGAGGCTAAACTTGTTCTTTGGAAAAGCAAGTACAGAACCCTTGATTATAAGTACATAACCATTACAGTTTTAGTACGAGCTAAAATCTTTTTACCTCCCTGTGTTATACAAAATAGGTGGTTTACTCTTGTGAAAAAAATGGGTGAAACGCCCCCTTATATTTTTAAAATTTAGATCACTTCCCCCTTCCATCTATTTGAGTTGAATTTTACACTGAAATGATGAAAATACCTTCATATATATATATATATATAATTACTTTATATCCTTATGTTTTTCTTTTTCTTTTATTTAATCTAAATTAAATAATTTTATATTTATAAAATACATAAGATATTTATATAAATTAAATACTATCTAATATTTATAAAATTATATATACATACATACATATAAAATTATATACATATAAACAATTATATAAATAGATATATGCATAATATATATGTATATAAAATTATTTATAACATATCTCTATACATATATATAAAATATATATTTCTTTTTCTTTTGTTTAGTCTAAAATTAAATAATTTTATATTTATGAAATATATAACATACTTATATAAATTAAATACTATTTGATATTTGTAAAATTATATATACATCCATATATATAATTATCAAAACTAAATAATTTCATATTTATAAAATATATAACATATTTATATAAATCAAATACTATATAATATTTATAAAAATTATATACATGCATATATATAAAATCACATATATATAATTATATATATACATATATGCATATAAAATTATTCATAACATCTTCATGTATATACATATATTAAATACTATTTATTATTTATAAAATTATATATACATACATATATAGAAAATTATATACATAACAAAAAATGTATAAATACATATATTTATATAAAATTATTTATAACATATCTATATACATATATATAAAATATATATTTTCTTTTATTTAATCTAAAATTAAATAATTTTATATTTATTAAATATATAACATACTTATATAAATTAAATACTATTTAATAATTGTAAAATTATATATATGTGCATATATAAAATCATATATATGATTATTTATAACATATTTGTATTCATACATATAATATATATATATATATATAACTTCCCCTTCCCCATCCCAACCCACCCACCCCCTGCGCAACCGGCTGCCTATATTAAGTTTTTTTTTCTTATTTTTTTTTATACATGACAGCCACCGGGGACTGCGGCCGCCAGCCAGATTTGGTCAGTCGTCCCACCTTCCCTTTCCCCTCCCCCCCCCACAATCAGTCAGTTGCTAATCAACGGCCATGGCATCTTTACCAAGCTTCTTTTTTTTAATTGGTTGTCGGGCTGGATATGGCCGAATATTGCCTAGTTGGCATGGCTGCCATGGCAGCCTCTATATATATATACACATATATATATATTATATTATATACTATATTATATTTATAATATATATCATATAATATTGAAAAATATATTATAATATACATAATATGTTGTGTGTATATATATATGTATACAAATGTATAAATAATTTTTTATATATTTTTTTATAAATATTAAGTACTGTTAAATCTGGACCATTCATTTAAACAAAAAGATCCAACGAGTGATATACTAAAGGCATAATAGTCATTTTATTTATAAAAAATACAACCTCTCACATTTTTGGGCACGTGCAGTCCACTTATGGTCTCAGTGGTTTTCTCATTTTTAAAAACATAAGGCAGTATTTCAACCCTTTGTTTTTTTACAGGGAGGTAAACCACCAAAATCGTTTTTCTGATGGGGCTAAAAATATATTTTTCCATTTTAGTACATAAATGCAGTTCTGAAGTATACATATGCCTAAACTAGGTGCTTTTCTTAGGATATCCAATATCATTGTTAACAAAAAATGGTATTTTTATCTATATTTAAGGTATCCAACAGATTTGGTTTAGTATCTAAAAATTGTTATATATTACATTACATGCAATACCAAACATTCCAACACATGATTCCACTCATGAGTTGCTCCACAGCTTGAAGTAAGGTTAAACTCGTTCTTTAGAAAAATAAGTATAGAATCCTTGATTATAAGTATATAACTATTGTAGTTTTAGTACATAAATATAGTTCTCAAGTACACATATGCCTAAACTGGGTATTTTTTTTGGAGATATCCAATATCGTTGTTAACAAAAAAAATGCGGTATATTACACTACATGCTATATCAAACATTCTAACAAAAAGTCAACTAATATTATTACATAATAAATCAAATAGTCTTAGATCTAACATGTCCTTTGAAAAGTAAAAATTAGCAGCTGTCATTAGTCTCTAAGCACCGTGCAATCCTTCTTACATTGATTGTGTCCCCTTGATGCACCATTTTCCTGCGAATTAATAATAAATAAAAGAAGATAGTAGTTACACTGTAATGACAAGAAGATATAACAAGCATACATATGCAACATAGTGGTAAGCAAATACATTAGCAAGGTCAAGCTAATCTAGCTAATCGTAGCTTCTTTGCATGTACGACGGTTATGCTTAGTTCTACCACACCACTTACACCTGATTGCTTGAACATCAATTTGAGATGGAAATCTCTGTATCCTCCTATGACTTGGTTGAGGTCTCACATTGGGTGCATAAATGGTTGGTTTTTCCTCTGCTTCGAATGTGTTCAGGTCAAAAGTAGATATAGGGTTAAGTACAAGTTTGAAAGCTTGTTGATACATCCCAACTTAATAGTATTAATTAGTAAACTCATATACCAAGAGTGACTTAGACTTAATACACGCACAAGCATCCTTGCAAGGCATTCTATTAACTTGCCATGCCCGACATGAACAACTCCAACTCTGCAAATCTACAACATAGGATTTGTCATGATCACTGACCTCAAAGTTCCAACTACTAGATTTCTTGACTTTTAGTGTACGAGAGGCCATATAATTTATTGCTAGTTTCTTCTCCTATTTCGGGCATAATATTCCAGTAAGTTTATTACCTTCTTCTCGTTGATCATGCATCATAACCATGATTTGTTTGTATACATGATCCACCATAGCTGCAATGGGCATAAATCGTGTCCGTTTAACCCAATTATTCCAACATTCCACCTGATTGTTGTTTATTACTCCCTATCTATCATCAGCAAATAAAGAATTTGCCCAATATTGGGGCTCTAACTGCATAATGAAGTCTCTAGTAAAAGGCATGGACTCTACTATGCTGTTTATATGCCAAGTATATTCTTTCCTTGTTGGAGTATATACAACTTTCATGAAAATAGGTGCCCAATGTTTGGTGTTGTGGAGGGGGTACTTTCTCATTACCTGAAATTGAAATTATATGATCACTAGATTTCTTGAACTATTATTTGGACATTAATTTAGATCAGAACATAATTTTCAAAAAAATACAAAAAAATCTTACTTGCTTTTTGAAGTTGTCCACCAAGTGTCTCAAATAATATGCATGATGGCTACTAGGAAATACCATGGGGATGGCTTTAAGAAGCTCACTATGTTGGTCAGAGAAAAAAATGAACCTTCTGAACCTTGTGCTGTGGTGAGAATATAAAATGCTCCTCAACTTCCAGCAAAACTACTCCCAATTAGTATCATTTTCAGCATCAACAACTGCATATGCTAATGTGAATAGATCATCGTTGGGATCCTTGGTGACAGCACTAAGTAAATATCCTTTATACTTATTCTTAATGCGACTGACAAGAAAATCAATAGTCTGCATCCACTGAGAAAGCTGATCAAACAAGATAAATAATCATTGAAATTTTAGGCTCACTGGGTCAATCTCATAATCCTCAACACTTCTAGGATTTGTTTCCTTCACAGCCCTAGAATACCATCTCAACTTATCAAAGGATCCTTTGTCCGCCCCATGAAAATCATGCATAGCTATTTCCTTACCTAATAATGCTCTATGGTATGGAATTTTTATGCCAAATTCTCTATGAGTATCTTTCATCATATTGATAGGTCAGTATCAGTACTCTCATCTTAATTTTTCTTTTGCTACATTAGCAACCTAAGCAGAATTAGCTCTAAGATGATATCTCATCCAAAGACTACCCTCGTTACATGTATGTTTCAAGTTGCATTTTCGAATACCGAAGAGTTTGTTAGCTTCATGCTTTGAGGCATATATTCTTCGTTAGCAATTATCATCGCTACAAGTTGAATTTGATATTCTTCCCTACTACCTGATATTTTCAGGTTAAAAAAGATAAAAAAAAAAAAAACGGTTGCTCGCCAAAGATTACAATGATGCTTTACCAGGCTTGCTTCTTGCTAATATGTTGTGGCCGATTGCAGAAAATGAAAAAAAAAAAAGGACAGAGAAGCACTGTGTTCCTCCACGGGAGATAAACATAAAATAGATGAGAAAGAGAAAGGGAGACGAGTTGTTGGCACATCAGAGTTTAGGAATAAAGGGGAAAAAAAATTAAAGTGAGACCATTTTCATCATTTTAAGTGGCTGGGGACTGTAGGGGTGCAAACAAATCGAGTCGGCTCGTTAGCCTCACGAGTCGAGCTCGAGCTTGAAATAGTTCGAGCTCAAGTCGAGTTGAATCGAGCTCGAGCTTGAGCTCTAATTTGAGCCGATCTCGAGTCGTCTTTATCTAAGCTCGAGGCTCGTGAGCCAGTATATAATTAAATGTTGTTTTTATTTTATTAATAAATATATATTATATTACTATCTTTTTATTTCAAGTTCGAGCTCGAGCTCGAGCTTGCAGTTTTTTATAATTCATTTGCATATTCGAGCCTTATCGAGCTGAACCAAGCCAAACTCGAGTTCAAAATTTTAGGCTCGTCAAGCTCGAGCTCTAAAATTTTGCCCAAACTCCACTTGGCTCGGTTTGATTGCACCCCTACTAGGGAGTGAAGGCTAAATTCAAACTTTACATGGGGAGTTGAAAATAAGAAAACTTGGGTGGGGACTGAATACTAAATGGAGGAAGTTGGTTTAGGTATTTTTAATTAAGTTGCCCAATTTTTAAACTGATTTTAAAATTTTAAAAATAAATAAATAAATGACCTGCAGGCCGCTTAGCTTGGCTTGTAAATAAACCGGCTCACCTATGTAGTGGGCTGGTTTTGAGCCGAGTTGGACTTTGCAAAAGAAAGCCCGTCACTGTTCGGCTCGTGAACGGCTTTCGAGCCAGCCCAAACCAGCTCGAAACCGTCTTGGACAGTGCATCAGGTGGGCTGGACTGGCTCGGTCCGGCCCATTTGACACCTCTAGTTTAAGCCTTGATCTTTGGTCCATTTTATGCAGCTCATGCGAGTTGCAGTTCAGGTTGCTGTCTTGTATACATTACGTTCACGCAAGGGTATTTTAGATTTCGTATGCAGAGAAGATTATGTTGTGTGTTGGTAGTAATGACTTGCACATAACTTGAACCTCACTTCTGATTTGCATTTTCTCTTAGTCAATAGATCTTCTTGTTGCTGCTGTGGTGTCATTTCCTTTTGTCCCCTCTCCCCCCCTCTTCTCTAATACAAAGTTGGCTTTCATCATTATGTCTGCGGATCTGAGTGAGTGTGAATTAAACATTCGTTTAATTAATGATGTCACATCTTTGTTCCATCCATATGGGCATAATAGGGGTACGATAGTTGTCTTAGAGCTGTAGCTGTGAAGTAAACAAAAATATAATGTATACAAAATCATGACTAGTATTTATTTGCTATTGTAGGAGAGCGGTGACTAAAGATATTTATAATATTGGAGAGGATGCTTGAGCATCAAGTGAGGGGGATGAACAATTATCAGAATATTGAATGGCTTCAAAAACAAGTATCCAAGGAAAATCTACTCAGCTGAATTATTGCCTGGTCCACTTGCCATGTCCAACAGTCTCACTCACTCAATTCATGAGTGTTCTTTTTATTATTTTTTCCACAAACTTCCTTTTAGCATATTAGTTTTTCTTAAAAAGAAAGCAAATGGGAACATTAACTATTCTTGGACAAATTTATGGGTACTGTGTAGATTAGTTATTTTCACAAAATAAAGATTAGTGAATCTTAAATAGTTGATAAAAAAAAGTCTGTTGTGTGCAAATTTTGCTTGTGGCTGCAAAAGTATCATCATCATCATTATGAATTTATGATCAATATGTATAAAAATAACAATGTGGGCGGTTGGAAAATTATGTATTGATATGTGTGGCCTTGGTAACGTAGTTTGTTGAGCCAATCGCCACTTATTATACAAGTACATAGAAGAAGTAATAATTTTCTAGAGTAGGTAAGGTCTTGTGCAATTGCTATATTTTGTGTTAGTTGGGGTTGGGGGGGGGGGGGGGGGGGGGGTAACTCATTACCTCATCCCTACCTATTTCTCATTTTTCGAAGATTGACTCCGTTTTAAGAAATCATTTTAATAAAAAAATGTTAAATGCTAATTTCCATAGCAAATTCTATTTTAGCTTCAACTTATACAAATAGTATTATATAAAAAGTTAAAAAGGAATTAACTATTATTATTATTATTACAATATAATGATAGTAATAATCTCCATCGAAATTTTAATTATTTTGTCATTCATTTTCTGAGTTTAGAAACTTGTTCTGGACTCCACAAAAATCGCAAATTCGTTAATTAAAATACAAAAAACAAAAAAGGAGAGTCAAATGGAAATGAGAAATCCATGCGATTCGCATGATGAGCAGAAGACAACTACTGAATTACGGTTGCTCATAAAAGAAATTCAACCCAAAATTTGAAGGCCAAATCCGTCATTTCACCTCGACCCACACCGTGCCCCTACGGCCTGCACAAGTGTACTGTGTTGCCCAACCTGCGGATGCTCCAATTCGTGTTAGTTCCCAATCCCGACCCGCCACCTGACATCAGTGACAATCCTATCTGACGTGCCTACTCCTTATTCGTCTAAATATTCAGTCACGTCCACGTCAGACCCCGAACCGAAATGAAATTCTGTCAAGAAAATCACACCTATATAAACACCACTCTCGCTCAGTTGTTTGCGTCACTCAAGAAGAAAACGCAGCCATGGCGATGGTACACAGAAGATTGCAGATAATAAATCCTAATTTTCTTCTTCTAGCCATTACTCTTTCTCTCCTCCTCGCAGCAACCACTGCCAAAGTATTCTTCGAGGAGCGCTTCGACGGTATTGTTAGCTTGTTTTTGCCGTCATTTTATATTCGTTTGTTTGATTTCCCAATATAGTCGTTTGACGTCTGTTTTTGTGTTGATCTGATTGTTTCTGCTGGAAGGAATGGATTGTAGGTTTAATCTGCATCTAATTGAGATCAATTAGCGTAGATCTGATGTAAATTTCGTTTTTTTTCATCGTATTTCTGTGTTCGTAAATTGTGGGGTTTCAATTATGAGAATGCTGAATTAATTGATACAAGAAATATGACGGAAATTTGTCCGATGAAATCGTTTTGTAATTATAATTATTGTTGGTGTGGTCAATGTTGGTTTCTTATGATTAATTTGTCCAAATGGATTTTGAAAGTGCAAACAATGATGTCATTTAGTCATAGTTTATTTCATAGCATTTTTAACAGTGCATTATATGGCTAGTTGGTAGGGAAGGATTAAAACATTTGATCCCTACCGATGAAAAGAGATTATTCTGCAGTGTAATGGTAAATGTGCATGCTTATGGACGCTGCTAAGTGGCCTGTATCATAATAATGTTACTTTATAGAGGCGAGTGATCTTAAATAGAAACTTGCAAAAATTAGAAAGTAGATGCTGAATGTATGGGTTGAGAAAGCCTAGATGATGTGTGTTAGTGTTGAGTTAGAGGTTTCTGTCTAACCTTCTTTTAAACTAAATGGGTGGCATTTCCCTTTCCAATTCTCCTAAAGAACAAAATGATAACTGGTTGGTTATGCTTTATTGACTATAATGAACTTGATAAATTAGTTTCTGTTCATATTGGTGGTATTGTACTGATGCTTTTGTATGCTAAATTTTGTAGATGGATGGGAAAGCCAGTGGGTCAAATCTGACTGGAAGAGAGATGAGAACATGGCTGGAGAGTGGAATTACACTTCTGGCAAATGGAATGGAGACTCTAATGACAAAGGTAATATAGTCATTTTATGTACCATGTGCAGTTTGTATATATAATGAAGTATACGGTTGGTGAAATCTGATTATTATTCTATCTTACTTTAGGTATCCAGACCAGTGAAGACTATAGATTCTATGCCATTTCTGCTGAATTCCCTGAATTCAGCAACAAGGATAAAACCTTAGTTTTTCAGTTTTCCATCAAGCATGAACAGAAGCTTGACTGTGGTGGTGGATACATGAAATTGCTCAGTGGTGAAGTTGACCAGAAGAAATTTGGTGGCGACACGCCATACAGGTTTATGCATCATTTGATCTTTCCCCATACTGGACATATTCAGTTTGGGTACCTAATGAAGTTCGTGATTGGTTGTATGGTATGGTTTACTGCAGTATCATGTTTGGACCAGACATCTGTGGCTACAGCACCAAAAAGGTCCATGCTATTCTCACTTACAATGGGACAAACCACTTGATCAAGAAGGAAGTTCCTTGTGAGACTGACCAACTGACTCATGTATACACTTTTATCCTCCGCCCTGATGCTACTTACAGCATCCTCATTGACAATGTGGAGAAGCAATCTGGCAGCCTGTACTCTGACTGGGATCTTTTACCTCCAAAGATGATCAAGGACCCTGAAGCCAAAAAGGTATTTTTTGGTGTATTTGAATATTTAATTTAGTTCCAAATGTGTATATCTGGTGCTTTAGATTTATAATTTCTGAATCTCAATAACAGCCTGAAGATTGGGATGATAAGGAATATATTCCTGACCCTGAAGACAAGAAGCCAGAGGTAAATAAACGTCTACAAAATTTTACAGAATATGGTCTTATCCCAAGAAGGAAGTTGGCGTAGGAGAACTCAAGGTATTGAATTTATAACAAATTCGAAATATCTGTTTTCACAGGGTTATGATGACATCCCAAAGGAGATTCCAGATCCTGATGCCAAAAAGGTATCTAAATCACATTTCCGCTTGTTGGTTCTCTATACCAGAGGCTAGTAGCTGAAATTTTTTTGGTTTTTTAATGTAAATTTGTTTTGCATTTGCAGCCTGAGGACTGGGATGATGAGGAGGATGGTGAGTGGACTGCACCAACAATTCCCAACCCTGAGTACAAGGGACCATGGAAGCCAAAGGTTTGATGGAATTTCAGTTTAGTAGGCTTATTGGTATTGTTTGTTGGATGAACTGTATATAACTAACCTTTTCTATTACCAGAAAATTAAGAACCCGAACTACAAGGGCAATTGGAAGGCACCAATGATTGATAACCCAGGTATTTTTACCTCTCTTTTGCATTTGAGTGTATTCCACAAGTCCCATAGATTCAAATGTTGCTAATTTCGATATTTACATGGTTGCAGACTTCAAAGATGACCCAGATCTCTATGTTTTCCCAAATTTGAAATATGTAGGCATTGAGTTGTGGCAGGTAAAGCAATCTTTGCCTTTTTCTGCCTGTTAGTTCTTTATTTTTCTACTTTTCATTTTTATTTTTGGGTGTTGGTGCATATATCAGTTGTCTTAACTGAGCAACTGTGCAACTTTGCATTTTTGCAGGTGAAATCTGGCACCTTGTTTGATAATATCTTGGTATCTGATGACCCTGATTATGCTAAGAAGCTAGTAGAAGACACATGGGGCAAGCAAAAGGATGTGTGTGACATTTGTTTGGAAATTTGTTTTATTTTCCACCTTTCCCAAACCTCATCTTTTCCTTGCAAAGAGAAGCAAGGCATTAAATGTTTATTGATGCATTAATGATATTGGTAATGCAGGCTGAGAAGGCTGCTTTTGATGAGGCCGAAAAGAAGACGGAAGAGGAGGTACTATTTCATAACTTGGAATAAAACTTCCTTGCACCAAGTGTATCATATTGTTTTGTTTATCGGTATGTGTTCTTTTAGACAACACATTCTGCAACCAGTTCTTAACCATGAGATTGTGTGTTTGCTGTTCAGGAATCGAAGAATGATCCAGTTGATTCTGATGTAAGCACTAAATCTTTTGTGCAAAATATGTTATCTGGATTTTGCCTTTTATTTGTATTACTAACTAGGAGCTTGTTTGTTTTACAGGCTGAGGATGCAGATGATGATGCTGAGGTTGATGCCAATGATGATGATGTCAAATCAGACTCAAATGAAGACCCTGCCGCCTCCATCGATGATGATGTACATGTAAGAGCATCAATTTCATAGTTTTGAATATATTCTGTACGATCTGCTTGGCGGGGCTCTCATACCACTTCCACTTGTCTCTTTTGAAAATTTTGCAGGATGAACTGTAGGGTGCGCTTGAAGTATTGTAATATGTCGCTGACATTGTGGCATCAAGTTTTAAGTAGCTTGAGCAGTAAATGGCCCAAATGTTTTCCTTTTAATTTTATTTTTTAGCTGTAGCTCTCTCTTTAGGGAAAGGAAACAGTTGGAAGCTGCATCAGAGTATTTGTGGCTGATTGCTTTAATCTCATTTTGGACTTTGCCATTAGAACTCAAAAAGGAGAACAGTTTTTGGTTTCGGTTTTCATTTATGAAATAGTCTGAGTTAACTATTATTGTCAGTGCTTGCACTTCTCTGATTGGAACTTTCCTGAATATTTTTTTAATAACGAAAGATTGATTGAGCATAGATTGGCATAGAAATATGGTTGGAACCGCTTCCTATTAGGTCCTCAGCACCAGGTCACAAAAGATTAGCCTTAGGTTGTAACTATTGCTTGGTCTTCGAGGAATGGGGATAATGGATTGGTGGGAGATATACTTGTCCGGATTACTTTGTCCCCATCATCCATTTATGATTGATGGATTACTGCTTGAATCCTATTTTTCATTTTTCGTTTACTAATTTTCACTCCCACCGTTTTCTCTGATTATTCTCTGTCTAAACACAAGAATCCATAAGCCTTCGCTCCTTCGCCATGAAAATCGTTTAAAAAAGTTTCCATCTGGAGATGAAAAAGAAAGTGATTTCTTTCTTTTCTTTGCTGTCAAGAAAATCATTTCCAACCTCACATGCTGTCGGTGCTGTCAACTAGTTTAGCGGAGGGTAAGTTGTACCGTACACAATTGTTTAATGGATAGGCATTTCTTATCTACAACAATATCTTCAATTGTTTTACCTGCCTAAAGTTTGATATTTATCTAAAGGGTTAACTACTCAAAATTTCTTGAGCTATGAAGAAATTACAAGGATCTTCTTAATATTTTGCTCCGTTTAATATTTTGAAGATATGTTAGTCTCCATTAAAAAATTTGATGATGTCATTCATAAATTTATCTGAAAATCCAAAATTTCTGTTACTGTTTCGGTGTAAGGTTTCATTTATTAATTTTTTTTGTAAGCATTGCTATTGACAGTTTGACAAAAATATTTAATAATTTTCAAATAATTTATTTGAATGTATGCTTATTTCATATTAAAATGAATTTGTTTTGGTAAATTGCATAATACAGTATTACTTTTACTCCCTAGAAAAATCAGAAAATTACATAAGCACATATTTAGTTGAATAGAACGATCACTTCAAAAATAATAATTTTGTAACATTACAATTAATTCCTTAAGATTTCCAGAAAAGTACAAAATTTAATATTGCATAATAATAAAAAATTCTGTTACAATATTACATTTCAATCATTTAAATATCCAAAATCTGATAAATTCATCATCTAAATACTTACTGAAATACAGCCATCCAATGCAACAAAAACTCCCTAAAAACAACCATTCAATCCAGTCAAATCCAACAAAAGCCAACCATCAAAATCATCCAAGTCCCAAAAAAAAAAAAAAAAAAAAAAAAAAAACGAAAAGCAGCATCTAACAGTATTCTGGTTTTCCACATCCTTCGGTTTCAATGATAAGTTTCAACTTTACATCATAATTAACAAAAGAATCACTTCACAGAATGTGTCGCTCAGATTTAAGCATCTTCAAATGGTCCCTTGTCCAGCCCCCAAATCTATAGCCTCCTCAGCAGATATGGAGCCACTTCTGCCCTGCTTTCTCATTTTTTTTTTTTTTTTTTTTTGTTTTCCTTCATTTGTCCAATTATTTAAGCCAATGGAGGAACTCATCAGATTATTCACTTCTTCTCTGCCAAAAGAAAATAAATGATCAATTAACAAGTTATAAAATTTGGACAGCAAAATCAGTTGATAGAAATAACCTTCTTCCTATTATGAGAAGTAGACTGAGATGCATGTGTGCAAGTCCTTTTGTTGTGCTCAAAAGTGTGATAGGTGTTGTATCCAAGACAGTTGGATCTCTTACTTTCTATGACATTTATTGCTTCATTTGACTCTTCTTTTGCTCTTTTTGGGTCTACGTGTCAGTCTCTTTATATTTTGGAGTAAGTATTTAAGTAAGGATTGTTTTGATTCTGATTGAAGTTTTCAAAAAATTACACTGTTTCCAAAGTATGATGACAGTGATCGCTCAAATGTGCATCTCCGAAAATGACGCAAGTGATAGATGGGCTCTCTATTACTTAAACTTGCTGGTGCAGGTTGAGTTACCAAACTCACAAACGTGTCAATCTTCTTCATTAAAGCTTTTATCTATATAGTCAAAGATGTACCAACATCAACCTCATAAATTCCTGCAGCTTTCTTAGGTTGAATTAATCTCTCATTAGCCACTAATAACTGCTTGTTGCCATCTCTTTGGATAACTAAAATGCGTCTCCAATCCTTTTCTTCATAAGCGTACCTTCTCCAGTAGCATCAACTATGTCTCTGAATTAAGTAGATAATCCATCATAGAATGTTTGCACTTGAAGCTACTTTTCAATCTATAATGAGGCATTTTCTGAACATTTCCTTATATCTTTCTCAAGCATCATAAAATGTTTCCAAATTAAATTGGACAGAGGAAGTAATCTCATTTTGAACTTGACTATTCTTGATGGTGGAGAAAACTCAGCTACAAATCTCTACTCTAGATCCTCCCACATCATAATGGATCCTGCTAGCAACGATGCCAACCAACTCTTTGCCTTGTCTTTTAGTGAGAATGAGAACAACGTTAGTTGAATTGCATCTTCTAAAACTTCATTATACTGGAAGTTGTCACAAATCTTCAAAAGATTAGCTAAATAAGTATTCAAATCTTCTATTGGAAACCCCTCAAATTGTACTGAACTTTGTATCATTTGAATGATCGCAAGTATAATCTCAAAATTGTTCTTGCATAACAATTAGTTTGGCGATTTCTGTGTGAATGCTCTAAACTTGCGGGATAGCATAGTTTTGCAAATATCCATCTTCCTCTAACATTTTTTAGTATCCTCGTAGCTTGTTGAAGTGCTCATCTACGTCTTCGAAAGGTTCCCTCAATCTCTGGCTCAAACAACACTAATTTAGACTTCTAATTATCTTGCATATGATAGTAGATATCCCTGAAATAAACAAATAAATAAATAAATAAATAAAGAAGTGACAAAAAAAATTCTAACTACAACTTGGTGCTTAAAATTAAAATTAGTGTCAACAACACTAAAAACTTATTGGTATGCAAAACTAATTATGCAAACAATCGCCCAAGTGATACATGTGACAATAAGTGATAAAGTGATGAGAGAGTGTAGATCCCATAAGAAACTAAATTATTAGTCACTAAGTACTAATATATCACATGCTTGTTTTATTCAGACAATAATTAACTGTTGAGTTGAAAATTAAACTAATAAATTAAAACAATAAGAAGTTACTGATTAAGTTTTCTATTAGGATGTAAAAGGCTTAAAACTATGTGATTTCATCAATTGAATTGGTTGATTACATTGTTTTCTCTCTATGAATTAATATCAAGTTATTATTCTTAAGTCTTACGCAACTGAGAGGTTCTTCCAAATTACTCGCCATCTAATCTCTAATTTATTGAACCCACTAATTCCTGTATTAATTAATTAAATTATGAATGGGGTTATACCACTCAATTAGCTACCTAGGGCAAGTAGATATATTCCTATCCTATTCATAAATTAATTAATTCATTTATTTACTTGAATAATTAAACCTAAGGTCTCCTATAGTCAATCAATCTCTAATTTTCTTTCCAAGATTCATCTACTGTTTAAAGATACGCTTGATTGTTGACCACATAATCAAATAGAAAAAGCATACAACATAAGAAATAAGTTAAAACGCTACTAATCCCTAAAAGAAAATCATGCATCAATTTATTCAAAAAAATTCATTATAGTCCTAGAGTAACCAATTAGTTCATAATTGAATGTGAAATAATATATGAACAAAACAAAACACTGTATCAAATACAGGATTAAAAAGAAAATCAAAGGATGAAGAAGAAACTTTATTACTAGACAAATTTGATCTCCACTTTGTCGTCCTTTGAATCCAGACTTCTCGCAAACTTCTAGTCTCCAATCCAGAAAATCTAAATCTAAATCCTAGTTAAGTGTTAAAAAATCCTATTTACACTAGGTAATAAGGTATTCTAAAAAGAAATGATAATTAAAATAAATAAAAAGACTTTTTTGCTCCGTCCTTAATTAAAATCACAAAAAGACACGCTGGCTTTTCTACTAACTTAAATCAAATTGTCCCTTTTTATAATTTCTCAACTTGTGTTTCTGCAATTCTAAATATTCATCAATTAACAAGGGAATCGTCATTTTTTCAAGAAAATTATTCATTACATCCTTAATTTGATATCAAAGTTAATAATAATGATGATTTAGCACCCATGACTGACACCCTACCAGCTACTAGGGTATCCGTAGGGATTGGTCACAAAGGGAGGTTTATCGATTTTATTTGGATGAGTCGTCTAGTGCCCCATTGGGGGAGAAAGTAATTTTAGTCCACCAACTATGTCCTCTTTCAATTTTAGTCCATTTTGATATGGGGTTAGTACATTTAGTCCATGGGGCCGTAAATTTTCGCACATTTAGTCCAATTTTTTGCAATTTTGGTCCATTGGACTGAAAATTTTTCAATTGGGTTGGAAAATTGACTACTCAGCATCAATTAAGCCTAAATATTAGGGATTTTGAGACATATGTCAAATAACTCCACATCATCGTCCACCTCAGCCGCCATGTCAGCCAGTTGAAACACAAAAAAAGAAAGAAAAAAAAAGGAAAAATTGAGGGAATAATAATAATAAAAAAATTCAAAAACCACCCCACATCAACCCACCCAATCTTCCCCCTCCCCCACCCTTACCCCTACTCCCTAGCCACTAGGTACACTGGCTGCCATGGCTGTCGGCCTCTACGAACGGCGGCAAACCTTCCCCCTCCCCCACCCCCAGCCGCACGAAACGACATGAATCCTTCTCAAACAATCGACCCCACAGTCGACAAAAGGCTGCACGCCGCCCAGTCGAGGCCTTCGCACCTAGACCACATAGTTGACCCCATAGTTGACCAAGCAAGCTACACGCTGCCAAGTCGAGGCCTACGCGCCGAGACCACATAGTCGACCCCGCAGTCGACAAAGGCTGAATGCCGCCAAGTCGAGGCCTTTGCGCCGAGACCACAAGTTGACCCGTAGTCGACCAAGCAGGCTGCACGCCGCCAAGTCGAGGTCTATGCACCAAGACCAAATAGTCGACCCCAAAGTCGACAAAAGGCTCTACGTCGCCAAGTCGAGGCCTTTGCGCCAAGACCACATAGTCGACCCCGCAGTCGAAACCAAGCAGCCGACCGTGCAGTCAACAAAACTGCATTTACGGAACCAAGTCGAGCCCTATGGGCCGACTTAGTTAAAATTGTTAATTACAATTGCAACGATGATAAACCTATCCTACAATCATCAAGGTCATTCCAAACTTGAACATTAGCTATTATGCTATCGGATTAACTACAACATGCTCGACAAGAGTCAAGAATCAATTCGGAAAAGCACAACCTTTATCCGACGAAAAACACGAATAAAGATTACTAGCCACATTCGTGAGCATCCATTGGAAAATTCCGACAAGCAGAATAATAAGTTAATGCTTTGCAAAACACGTACACCTCAATCAAAGCAATTCATAACAAAAACAAGAAAACTTATGATTGAAATTGCAGTTAAGAAAAAGCAAACTAATCGTTTTGTCATTCCAAAGAAAAGCCTCATCGAGGCAACCATTCAACAATCATCGTCAAAGCCTCATCAAGGCATATACATATAAACAAAACAAATAGAAGAACCAGGCCTAGCTGAAGCTGCTGGCCTCTTCGATAGCGGGGACGGGGGCAAGAGCAGGAGCTGGCGTAGCAGCTGGTTAGGGCTCGGGCGGGACCACTGACACGGATACAACGGCAATCACGGGTCATGAGGGGCCAGCTGCATCCTGTAAGAACACCCATTTGGAGATCGGGAAGAAGGAGGCCACATCAGCTCTCCCCTCTGATACCTCATAGGCGAGGTCGCCGGCGAATTCGAACTCCTGGGCTACTGCCTTCAGTTTTCTGTTGATTTCAGCCCGCTTTCTCTCTTCGGGCGTCAGTTCGACCTCCAGAGCGGCCTCCACCTGGCTGGCTTCGACGACAGGCTCCGCCTCATCGACCTCTTCCTCCGGATAGGGACACAGCTGCTCGTCGAGCACATGACTCATTCTGGAGCGGTCATCGGCCCGAAGTGAATAGCTCAAAAACTGCATTTGCTGAATCGCCTTTTGAAAAGCATTCCGGGCGTCGTCCAAGGCGAGCACAACATTCACATCCTGGAAAGCTGGACTAACCAGGAACTGCTGCACAACTTCCTGCCGCACTTCTGGAAATACTCGGCCAGACGTTCACTCCGACCAGCAGCTCGACCAGACTCATAGGCAACTTGCACGTCCAACTGCAGCTTCTTCAGCTTCTCGTCCATTTTGGTCCTCTCTTTAATAGCAAGGAGGACCTGCTCATCTTTCTCCTGGAGCTCCTTGGCTCGTTGGTTGACTTGCTTCTCCAGCTCGTTGACCCGCATCTGAGAAGACTCCAGCTGACCCTTCAAAGTCTCAACATCCCCGCCACCCTCCAACTGCTCTCGATCAGTAAGGGCTAGCTCTGCTCGGCGGTAGAAATTGTAGCCCATCTGCCCGACTTGATATACAAAGGTCATCACTACCAGACCGAGAAGAGTGTAAACACGCAGGAATAAAAAATATGAAACCTTACTATGTTGGCGTGGTAAGCAAATTCGCAAAGGGCTGCGGCTTGACTCATCCCCATAATCCTCTTCTGGTCAGCCAAAAACTGACCCGCCATCAACACTTTCAAAGGATCCATCCCGGTGGGCCCCGCCGTGTACATGATCGAGGAATTATGTACAGTGGGGCTTGGCTCGGGCCCAAACCGTGGAGAGGGAAACTTCGGCAAAGTAAACAACACATCGTCCCCTCGATCTCTGAAGATATCATTCCCGGTCGGGGCTGCCTTCCCTTTGCCCTTTCCGGCAGTAGATTTCTTTGGCGGAGGACCGCCCTGCTCGACCATTGCTCTTTTGCCCCGACCTTCGGGGCTCTCGCTCGCGATTGCCATCGCTCGACCAGGCCATGGACTTGGAGATGGCATGGGGGCTGCAGCCACTCGACGTGGCTCTTCGGCGGCAGCTGGCGCTCGACGAGCATCGGCGCCCTGTCGTCGCTGCTGGTTTCTTTCTGCTCAGGCCAATGCTTCAGCTTTCGACCTGTTCATAATTTCTACGTGATCTGCCAAACATCAAAATTAATGGAGATCAAAAACAAAGAATCACGCACGCCATCAAAGATAAACAAATACCAAGACACACTCCATCTATCTATTTGATAATCCGTAGGAAAATCTATCGGGGCCGAGGACAGCCTAGCCAACATTAAGTGCCTCTCCTCGATGAAGAAAGAGGCCTCCATGGGGCCAAACTCGACCAGGTCCCGCACAAATGTGTTCGGCCAGGTCGGGGTGCGATTCCCCTACATGTCGACATGCCCCCTCAACCAGCCCCGCAGAATATTGAAACCCCCCGCCACTCGTACAAAAAGGTAATGCTTCTTCCACTCCTGCCCATATAAAAAAGAGGGGGCTAGGAGGAATCTGCGTCGGGGTCGAGTAGTAAGGTAGTAAAATCCTGACTCGTCAGCGCTACTCGACTTGCGGGACATGGGAAGATGAAAAAGGTTGGAAAAGTTCTCAAAGCTAGCTGGATGATTAAATAGGTACATCGAAACTATAAAGCTGCAAAGGGTAGCAAAACAGTTGGGTAGGAGTTGCGTGACACATACTTGAAGACCCCTGAGCAGACCAACCATACTATCACTCAGGGGGAACCTAAGTCCATACCTAAACGCATCCTCGAAGACAGTAATGCATCCCGCAGGAGCACGATGCATTCGACCAGGTGGTCCGGGGGTCAACAACTGATATTCGGGAGGGATATGGTACAACTCTCTCAGACGCCCCAGGTCCCCAAGGTTCATGGTAGAGATTATTTCACTGTAGTGACCGGGAGTAAACAGTCGACCTCGCAAACGGGAAATTTGGCTTAGCCTAACTTCTTCCCCCCCGCAGTGGCTGCTTGAGCGGCTGGAGCTCGAGCTGCTAGAACTGGAAGACGACGCAGAGGAGTACCTACGCCTTTCAGACGGGGTGGCCTCATTGTCCCCCTTGACTACCCTCAGAGCTATATAACCCCAGCATGATTCTCAAAGAAAAGTAGATGACATGAAGTAAAACAGAGGAACACTTACTGAATGCAAAGGTTAAACTCACGAAGTCTTGGAAGCGAAGATGTTTCTACAAGCACTCGACCAGATTCTAATGCGGTAAAAGTAAAAATGGCCAGAGTTACAGTGAGTATTTATAGGGAGTGGGGCGCGGCAAACCAAGCGTCTGCAATAATACCTGTAACCGCCATGCCGCCCTACGTGCGCCACAATGTAACCGTTCAATAAATGCGCCAAACCCTGGTCGATTATCGCTAATGCCTATTTCGCTACTTCCCAATGCTTCTTGTCGAATCCCTGTTCAACCTTGCGAAGTGGGGGGACTCATGATATGGGATGGCCCAAGTTCCTAGGCCCAAACCAAGTCGGCCCAGTCAGATGCCTAGGGCCCGTAAACTTAATCGACCTCGCTCTACCAGGCTAGCCCAGAGACACGCCGCCAGGCCCAGCCAGACGCCCAAGGCCCATGGAACTCCTCGACCTCAGCCGACCATATCGGGTCGAGTCGGAGGTCGAGAACAGTACAGTACCCTGTCACTGCATTAAATGCCCTGACGGACACCACGCCTCCGCATTAATGGCGCATGCCATCCCCCCTCACCGCCTGACACAGCAGACGCCGCTACAGTGTACTATTTTGTCCTTAAAACCTAGAAGGACAATTAGCTGGAAATATTCAAACTAGGGAAATGACTAATTACCCCTGGCACAAGGCTAGGGGCCCCTGGGGGTACCAGGGGGCTTCCCAGACATTTCCTCAAGTGGAGAATGATATAAATACCCTCAATCCAACCTTCTAAAGGTATGCACTCATATACACTCAAAAGCCCTCACTCCACTGCTTGATTCTTGAGGTCGATTTCTATTGACTTGAGCGTCGGAGGGCCTAAGCCGAGGGTCTCTCGGATAGCCTAACGTTTACTGTGATTGCAGGATTCTTCCCTAATCAAGCAGGAACCCGAACTTCTCAGGGCAAGTTCCCTTTATATCCAAACCCGAACACCCGTCCAACGGATTGAACCCTCATCAATTATGTATAAATACACAAATATATTTATATATGTATAATGCATTATATTATATTATGTCTATTATATTATATATTTATGTATTTATGGTTGTACATAATATATATATATAAATAAAAAAAAAGAATAAATTAGAAAGATGAAAAAAAATTAAAAATAGTTTTAAAATTTAAAAGTAAAAAATTGGTATAAAGCAGATGAAAAAAGATATATAAAAATATATGTAAAAAGAATAAACAAATAAAATTAAAGGGGTAGTATAGTCTTTATATATTAAAACTAGGGTTAAATTGCAGCAAATCATGAGGAGGAGGCGGTATGCTATTTTTTTAAATTCATAAGGAGATTTGTTACTCTTTTTTTTTAATCATAGGGTTTTTTTTTTTTTTTTTGTGTGTGGCTCTTTTTCATTTTTCACTAGAGGGTAAAATGCAATTTATATTTATTAAATATATTAATATTATTATATTTAATTATTTAAATAAATTATCTATGTATATAGTATATTAACAAAATTATTTTAAATAATATTTATTGTTTAATGTAATTGAATGCAATATTTTTTTAATTTTTTCTAGTTTATAAATTATTTATTTATTTTATTTTTGATTAGTAAGTAATGCAATTAAATTTAATTAAATAAATGATATATATTTATTGTTTTAAAATTATTAATTATGTAACTTAATCAATAAATAAATTTATTACTTAATATTATTAAATAATTAATTACTTAAATAAATTATTTTATATATATAATATTATATATTAAATAGAATATTTTAAACATGTAATAATATTGAATAGATAATATTATTTTAGACTTTTATTATTCTTAATTATTTATTTATTTTATTTATTCATTAATTTTTATTTATTCATCTTTACTGATTATTATCTATTATTTGTTATTATTTATTAATTAATAAATAATCCATTAAGTTTGAATAAATTATTTACACATTTTACTATTTTATATTTTTTTATTTTATAATAGCTTTTCATTTTTACCCACATGGCGCAGCAGACAGGGTGACGTGGCCGGTTCATGCCAAATGGCGTAAAATGCCCAAAATTGAAACCCAATTGCTGCTAACTGGACTTCTGGCGGGCTCAATTTCAAATTAATCAGCCCGATGGACTAAAATTGCAAAAAAATGGACTAAATGTGCGAAAATTTACGGGCCTATGGACCAAATGTGCTAACATCATATCAAAATGGACTAAAATCGAAAAAGGATATAGTTGATGGACCAAATTTGCAATTTCCCCTTCCCCATTGTGTGGCTTTACGTCATGAGTGGGTTCGTTAATCACTTCTTAATGAACCCTGTATTGTTGAGTTAATCGAGTCGAGGTCGTTTGAGTCCGAGTAGGAGTGTGTCGGGGAGTCTAATGAGAAGTTAATTGGGTTGGGAGGTCGGGGGAGTCCATATGAGTTCTGATAGCTTGACTGAGGAGCTAGATTCTAAGGGAGAGTTGATGGGAGGTAGTAGCTTAGATAGCTCTTTGACTTTCAGCGAGCTCCAACTGTCGTGTTGGAGGATTGATTTGTTTTAGGAGTATAAGTTTAGATTGTCTTTGAAGGGTGACCATATGGTGTCTCCTCTTCTAGGCTACCTCACAGATTTTTGTGGATATTCTAACAGTAGATTTACAATTTCTCCGGGCCCTTCATTGGTAAGGTTAATCAGTAGTTATGGATTGTGTTCGATCCTGTTCGCATTGAACTCTTTTATGTACTTCGTGGGAGTATCAATATCATTTTATGGAATTAAATCTCTTCATGACATGTAATAATTTTCATGTTCTTTTCATGATTAGGGGAGTTCCACAAGAAGCGTTTTTTCATTTCTTTTCTAGATCTAACTATAGAATCCTTGAAGGTGTCTTTATCTCGAGGACCTTGAAAAAAGCATCTTGCTATGTTAAAAATAGTAATTGGGATTCTTCATCTGTTAAAGGTTCATCGTGATTTTCAAAAGCAATTTGAGTCTTTCAAATTGTTTGATGGAATTCATGATATCTAAACTTGTATATTTTTGTTGACGTGTTTTTTCACTCTCCATACTCATTATAAATGACTAAAGTAATTGCAGAAATCCAGTTAAATGGATAAAATTATCATTTGCACCCCCCCCCCCCTCCCCCCGCACAAAAAATAAAAAAAAAGGGTTCTTGAACCCTGTAGCTATTTTCCTATGGCACAATTTTTTTTTTATCAATACAAGAAATTGATACACTTGCCTTTTCATCATTTTTACTAAGATATAGTCTTATAGAATCATCAAATTTACTCTTTTTCTACCCCCTATTTCTTATATATCTTGTCTCGTGAACAGAGTTTCAGATAATATAAACTTTTAAATAAGAGTTCAAATTATAAATTTTGGTACATTTTCAATAGTTGAAGCTAATAAAGTCTCGAATACTTTTGCAGTTTCCAGGAAGCAAATTGCAGTTGTCAAAAAGCTGTAAAACTCACAAAGAACTCGGGGACTTGTTCCAATTAGTCGCACATGAGCTGCACGTGCAAAACCGGCAACGTCTAATTCTTGGGTCACGAATTTTAGTTTTAAAAAAACTTTTATGATTATTTTTAAGCGTAACATATTACCTCTGAAGCAAATACATTTTATTTCAAAACATATATATATATATATATATATCCAATGCCGAAGTAGCTTAACCGATATATTGCGCAACTTGGAATCTATATATATGTATTTTATTCATTGGGCAACAAGAAAGAATCACCAAATTTTATTTTGAAGCATCTCAAAATTAATAATTAAAAAAGTATAAATTTGAAAGAAAAAGAAATTTTAAATGTAGGCAATAAACCAAAATTCGTCAAAAAGAAATTCTACGTCGGCCCACCGCACAATCCATAAGAGAAACAACAGGAATACATGAGGTTAAAAGTGCCAACATAAACTAAAGAGCAATGCATCAATAATCTCTAGAATATTCTTCCTAGTCTTTACATGCAAAATTATACATGTTACTGAAGAAACATTTGAAATCAATGATCCGCTCCGTCTGGTTTTGGCTTCTTCACTATTAGAACTGGACATTTGACATTCTGTGCACAATGATTACTCACACTACCAAGAAATGCCCTGTCATCACCCAAAAGAAATAAAATAAAAATTAATTAATAATAATTTTATTAGCCAAAATGTAAAATAGCATGCAAAATAATATCCCAAAGTTTGAAACTAAAAAGGAGCACCTCTTAATGAGACCATAGCCATGACTTCCCATGACTAAAATGTCAACTTTCAACTTGTCAGCCACTTGGCAGATCACATCCCTTGGATCACCATGCTCCACCATCATCTCCACATTAACCTACACACACCCCGACCACACACGATAACTGCTCCACGTGCATTTCTGAAGACCATTTTGCCCCCACACTTGAGGTCCAAAATCTAACAAAACTCAACTTATATATCTGTTTAATTACCTGTTGATTCAACTCTTTGCAAAGTCTTGTAGCCTTGTTCATAACACTGTGAGCCATCTCGTTTGCATACCTCTCCATCGTCGCAATTATACTAGACGAAGAAGATAAGTAGACTGACACCGAAATTAATTTCTTAAAATTAAACAAAATAATTGATATTAAGATTAAAATTCTTAGAGTATTAAGAAAAAAAATTGATAATTAAATACTAAAAATAGGAATAGGGAGAGGGGGATATGTATTCGATTACAAGCTAACCTTGGGAATCCATGGGTGAGTAGAAGATAGGCAGAGGTGTTTTGGCAAAGAGGAGGATAAGGGTATCTTTGGAATTATTGTCGGAGACCAAATTCTTAAGGCACCATGAGAGCGCGTAGGCACTCTCGTCGCCTTCATCAACTGCAACCAAAATCTTCCGCCCCTTTTCTGCCATTGCTATCTATTTATTTGCAGGACTATGATATTGACAATATTTCTTGATTTGCTTGGATGCGAAGCTCAACAATGATCAAGATTGATATTTATATATGTGGGGGCGGGGGCGGGGGCGGGGGCGGGGGTGGGGTTTGGGTTTTGGGGGTGAATCAGTTCAGTTGGCGGATTGTGCGTTTTAGGTTTCCTTTAGCGGTTTTGCAATTGTGGGCTTAACTTAAACGGTATTATCCAAAAAGAGTTTTTATCCAGATCTGTAGTTGTATTTTTTCCTGTATTCGGTTTCGGTGTTCCTTCCTGATGATTATTCATTCAATCGGTTAATTACAAAAAAAATAGCCAAACTAAATTGGGAAAATCTAAAATTAGGTGCCTTTAAAAAGTGTGTAACATTAGACACATTATATGAGAGAGTCTTTGCTGCCTGCTACTTGTTGAGCAGATTGCAGTGGATTTAGTTATATATTCATTGATTATTAAAATATTTTAAAAATGCTCAAAGCAAATCAAAGCTTGTAACTTTATTTTGGTCCATTCTTCAATCTAAACCTAAAATTAATATATTAAATTCATATATAAATGATTTTTGTTCACATACTAACTTCATTATCATATTTAATCATCGCCCCTTGAGAATTTATTCTAAAATACAAGTTTAACGTTTAACGTTTTACAAATGCAAATATACTTTATGAAATGTAGAAATTTGAAAAATATTTAAAACACTCTCAATTAAATATTATTTAACCTTAATCATTAATCTAAAATTAAGTCATATATATGCCAATTCCTTCCCATAAACTATGGTCAGCTCAACGGTAGGGGAGATGTAATGTTTTTATTTTTTATTTTTTATTTTTTTTATCATATTACTAGAATATGCATTTGTGTAAGTCCATGCTTTTAAGATGAGAAATAAAGTGGAATAATTAGGGCCCGATTTGTAACAAGCCAAGTTTAATCAACATTTTTAATTTTAATTGAAAAGGTATATAGTAAATATTTTATTTGTTTAAATATTAGTTAAAGAAAATTAATTGTGCTATTTTTACCATTCTTAATTCTAAATTAAAAAAGGAAATAATGAATTTATAATATTTTCTAGTAAAATACAAAATCTCCTTCTGCACTAATGAAAATGAAATTATTAATAAAATAATATTAAAATAGGATAAACAATAATATTTGAAAAAGAAAAGGTAAGTAAATTGTGTTCGACTTTTAGTGTGAATTGTGTTTAGTAGTTTTACAAAATTAAAAAATAATAATAATATTTTTTTATTATTTTCAATTTCTCACTTCTTATTATTATTATTTTTTTTAAAAAAAAAATTACTTTGTCAAAGATGTATGAAGAAACACCCAGTAATTTATGAAGATTTTCATATTTTTATTTAATTGATAGTAGACTAAATAAGGTATGATATCCAACACAGTAATCAAAATCTTTTTTAATCAAATGCCAGCTTACAATCTACAACTATAATTTGGAACTCGTTAAAATATATATTTTTTATTTATGCCAATTTGAGTTCAGGCTATAATATTTGGGTGGGTTGGGTGGGTTTGGGTTGGATTGAAGTAAGGGTATAAAATTAATTTTCTCAATCTGACCCCAACTCAACCTGACGATAACCTGAAAGTGCTTAATCCTAATTCAACCTAAGTCATATCAGGTCAAATTCGGATCAACCTAATTTTTATCGGTTTGACCCACCAACCCAAACTTCCAACCTAATTTAAAATAATTATTTTGAATATTTATTTTAATTTTTAAAATTTTTTTTGGTATGTTTATTTTTTAATTTTGTCTATTTTTAATTATTAATAAATTAAAATATGAGTAAAAAGTTCTCATTATAACTTCACAATAGCAACTTTCTAAAATAATTTTAATTGAACCACATAATATATTGATTTTTAGGAGTTTTTTTCCTTTCATTTTCTAGTATCTATCAGCATAATAAAAATATTAAAATCACAACATATCTTATTTTTAAAAATATCATACTTTTCCAAGTTTACTCACCCACTCTTTTTAATTTTTGAATTTTTTGTGTCGATAAAATTGTCTCTTTTAATTTTTTAAAATTAATGCCTTTATTTTTTAACTTTATATTAATTCAATTAATAAACACATAAATTAATAAAAATATAACATCAAACAAATAAGTAAACAAATATTTTAATTATATGAATAATATATCATAAAACTTGCTTAAGTCTTTTGAAATTTTTATAGCCTCTCAACAGAAAAAATCCATATATATTTTGATGATGATAATTAATGAACACAAAGTTAAAAAGACCACTCTGTCCTTGGATTTTAGCCAAAATACCTATACAGGATAGGATCTGTATCTTTTTATTCAGGTCAAATCAAGATCTGATACAACCCGACCCGATTCAGGATATGACTCGGATTGCAAACCATTGATCAATTACAGATCTAGTGTACAATAATTTGCCACCTCGATCCACACAAACAAGAATAATTCAACACTTATAAAATGAGAAAACCACGCAATTCCAAGTTATGGCATCTTTACCCATCTTTTACTTGAGTTCTTAACCTTGTGTTTGAACTATCATTTCATCACCTCAGCACCATACTAACTTAGACATCGGAGGGCCTTAGCAAAGGGAGATCTCATCTAGCTTGACGTGTGCTCTTGTAGTTAGTAGGGGTGTTCACAGTTCAGTTAACCATCCGAACCGAACCGAAACCGAAATTTCAGATTGTACCAAATACCAAACCGAATATTTCGATTCGGTATTCGGTTCGGTTTTGATTTTTTGTACCGGTTAACCGAATCGAACTGAATAATTGAATTTTTAATTAATATATATTAATATTAATATATATTATTAATTAAAAAATATATTATATACATATTAATATACTGTTAATTAATATATATATACTATTAATTATATTATTAATATATATTGTTAATTAACAAATTATTTGTTAATTAATATATATTAATAGTAATATTAAAAATTGAAAATTTGGTATTTCGGTTATCAACCGAACAAAATTTCGGTTTTAACTGAACTGAACCAAGTAGTTCGGTTCGCTATTCGGTATAGCATTTTGGTGTACCGAAATTTTGGTTCGGTTCGGTTCGTACCGAATGAACACCCACAGTGGTTAGGTTGCAGATCCAAAATACTTTATCCAGTCAATATTTGAAAATTTATTTTAAAATACAATTTAATGTCCTACAAATTTAAATATGCCTTATGTAATATAAAAAACTAGCAAAATATTTAAAGCACAGGAAGTCAAATACACCGTAATGAAATTATATAAGCCCAATTCTCTCACACAAAATAAGCTCAAAATTTAATGGGATTTGATAAAAATGTACCTCAATGTGGGCAATGTAAAAATTTTCATTTTAATATAAGAATAAATCAGATTTTTTAAAATGAGAATTAAATAAGGAACAATTATGGTTCAATTTGCACTAGTCAAATATAATTATTGAAAAAAGGTAATTTGGTCATATTTTTCAATTTTAATTGAAATAAATTAAAATATATCTCTTATTTGTTTCAGTATTAACTAAAGAAAATATGCTATTTGTATCTTCTTCTTTTTTTTAATTTCTAATTAAAAGGACACATGATGAATATATCATGCTTTCTAATAAACATGAATTATACCTTGCACTCATGAAAATGAAATTGTTGATGAAAGAAATGTATTAAATTAGTATTTAAAATAATGTTTATTAAAAAAGCTAATGTCAATAGTTGCTTCCAAATGCAGTCGTGTTTAGAAGTTTTACCAAAAATATAAATTTTAATTATTTTTTATTTCTCATAAACTTCTTTAAATATTTAAAAGACTTATTATATTGGAGACAACACACTATCAAATATAATATATTTTTATTTAATTTATAAAATAATTATGTAATGTATGGTATTTGTCATGACATTCAAAAATATTTTTTTATTTATATAAGCACATTACAACTGACAACTATAATTATAATCCTTTAAAATATACTTTCCTTTGTTTATATGCTAGTTGAGTTTAAGAGCTCAAGCTATAACTGAGTTTAATATAGTTCTTTGCCTATTTATTTCGTGAATTAATTTAGTTTATATTCCACAATTTCGTATTGCTAGTGACTCAAAATTAATTTGTATAGAAAGTTTCAGTAGTTTATTTTCATATTTAACTAAATATGAATTAATTTAGTTTATATTCCACATATTTAGTTCAATTAATTGTATAAAAATTAATTTATGTGTATAAAATTGTATTTTTCTATTTGAATTCATGCTTTCTAAGCTGAATTGCTAATTCAGCTAGAACACATTATTAGCAATATTTGTCAGTAGAATTTTAATATTATTTGTATGTATTATTATATAAAATGCTAAAATTCAAAACTAAACTAGTGATATTATTAGAAAATTTTTATTATAGAATAAAGTTATATGATGAGTAGTCAATTCAATTAAACTCAAATTCATCTATGATTATCCAAAAGCTCATGACTCATGAGCCAACTCACAAGGTTGTAAAATTTGTAAACATTTTTATATTTTGATATTTTGAACTTTTTATATTTAACAAGACTATTTTTATGTTTAAATAAACAAAAAATATATAATAATATTTTTTCATTCATTTATTTTCATATTTAACTAAAAAATAATATTTAAAAATTAAACAATAACGATAAATAAGTAAGATAGCCTGCGCCGGTCTATCAGTTTCTATCAAGCTTCTGTGCGCTCGGTCTCTCAGTTTCTCTCAACCCTCTGTTCCAACTTGGTGATAGGAGATAGAAAATTGCGCGCCTCAATCACTCTCAGTTATCTCAATTATCCATCCATTATAGAAGATTCATATTGTATCAGATTGGGAAAATCAATTAACCTTGTTTGAATTTGAATTCAATTCCAGCAAAGATATGAAAATTTCGTGCACTTGATCACTCCCAATTTATCTCAACTCTCTGTTTCAATTTGCTTACAGAAGATTCATATCATATCAGGATGGATTAAGTCAATTCTCCTCATTTGAATTCGAATTAAGGTCCAGCGAAAATCGAAAACTATATACGCTCGATCACTGTCAGTTTATCTCAACTCTCTATTCCAATTCCAACTTTATGTTACAATTCAATTATAGAAGATTTTGGTGAAGTCGGTTCACCTCATTTGAATTCAAATTCGGTTGCAATTATTTATCTAGTTTGAATTCAATTCTCGATAATTTGCCATAATCCATCACATGAAATGACTCTCTATATAAGTTCATCTTATTTGAAGTCACGATTTGTACTTTCAGCAATCCATCATAGTCATCTTTGTACTTTCAGCAATCTATTAAAATCGTCTGAACTGTACGAGAACCTTACCCTGCTGCAATCCACTTCTCAATTTACTGTACTTTATCCACTTAAATCAATCCAAAATTTCTACCAAACTTGGCTACACTTAAGAACACATTCTTTCTCAATTTGTCTCCAATAGTCCTGTCTAACTAGGTAAATAATTGTTTCACGTTGAGTTATTAAATTATTTTCTTGATTTCACAACATTATTTATTGTGACTTGTGAGATTTATATGTATTACATGTATTAAATGCTATAAAGTGCAATATAGACTAGAAATCTTATGTACTAGTTGTCCATGAATTGATATAATGAGACATTTATGTCCTGCATTTTTGCTAAGTAGTCCTTGCTTCAAATAAGCAATTAAAATACCAAAAGTTTAAATAAAGGAAAATCATTAAATGTTGAAGGATAGTAATGTGTAAAATTGGCTGTGAAGTGGATATATAAAATTAGTGTTGCACAATAGATAATTTAATCATTATGATTGATAGAGACGTATAATTTCTATTTACGAGTTAGAAGTTTTTTATTGCAGCATATAGAAGAAGTTATAGATTATGGTATAATTCCTTATATGAGGTAATATATTGATTAATTAAACTTATATTCATACATAAAGACGGATGGTAATTATGCTTTGTATGCGTATTACTGCTGGTTTGTGATTCTTATATGTAATCTATCTCTTAAAATATTTTTGTTCATGTATTGTAAATTTTTCAAAATTTTTATTATTTTTATTATGTAGATAAGCTCTAATATGGCATGAGAAACTCAATTCTTAATAAAATGCCTCATTTAGGACCCAAAGTAGGTTAAGGAACCCCATGCCAAGGTGATACTACGTATTAAGATTATTGCCATGTGCTTTTATGCTTCAAAACCACAACTTCTTCAATCTCACATATTAAAATCATTTTCATGTTCTTTGATGCTTAATAGCTCTTCATTGCCATCACTTGGTTACACATCTTAAACACAATATTGATTGTGGTTAGTTATGGCATGTTTGAGAATATAATATCATATTGGTAAAGTTTATACTTCTGGAAAAAAAGAAGTTGTTTTGATAGATTAAGTATATTAATGAATTTGCCTAGTTTTACTATACGAATTGTCAAACTTGAAAATTCAAAAAAACATTCTAGTTTTTGTGCTTTTAAGTGTGAGATAACTAAATACATATAGTACTTAAATTTTACATTTTTGTTGGTAGGAACAACATGGTAGATGCTAGAGCTAACAAACGGAAGATGCCATTGGATCAACAAAAAAATGACGAAATGCCTCGACATCCAAATTCAGGTTTAAAATGGCAACCTCCTATCCTATCACCACCATGCACCAAGGGGGCGATGTTAGCATGAATTTGCCAGCCACTTCCACATCAATGTTTAAGAACGTGGACTACAAACGAACTCGTTTTGGGGATGCAACCAAAGCAGCTGATCAAATGGCTAAACGTTACTGAATGAAAATGTGAGTAAAACCTATCAAATTTGCATCATAAACTTTAAAATATTTGGTATTTTAATAGGCAATGCCTTAACAGATTTGTGTTTCAATGAGGCACGACAATAGTAGTTTTATTTATTTATATTTTCTAAAGTTTAGTGTTGCATTGTTTAGTAATTTATATTGAAAATTCTAAACTATAATATACTTGATAATGGCAGGGAAAGAAGTTCAATCACAGAACATCACTCCATTATATAGTAGATGCAGACAATGGGCTCACAAATGAACAAATAACAACAATCGAGATCATAGGTTTTAGGGCAATGACAAGGCTCAAGATAAAAAGTGTCGATAGGAGTATAATATTGTGGTTACTTGATGGTTTTGACACAGAAAACAAGATTTTGCAGATTGAGGGTACAAAAATTACTATAACTCCTTGGGTAGTTAATAAAGCATTTGGGATCCCTGCAAGTGGAACACAACAACCGCCTACAATATCTAATATTGGTCTTAGTTTATATGCGGGATTGGTTGGGGTCCCCATAGAGTTATTAGATCTATGTGATAAGCTTAAGCATTGCATGTCCTGTGGAATAGAGTTCAAATTCATGTATATGATATTACTATTTGGGAGTATTCTATTTCCAAGTTGCATGACCAAAGTTAACTTGAAACACTTAGACATGTTGATTGACTTGGAGAAAGTTCAATATTTTAATTGGGGCAGGCTGATGCTAGACGAACTATGTACTGGAGTTAGCAAGTGGAAATACGATCACACAACTTGTGTCACATGATGTATATTTCTTTTGGAGGTAATAATGTGTTAATTTAAATATACATATATGTATATAAATTGATTTCCAGTGAAGGTGTGCATTTAACTTGAATATGTTAAGTTTCTTTGTAGGTATTGTTCTTTTCATTTTAGATGAATGCAAACATGTACTTGGATGGAAAAGAAAGCTACAAGCAGCACTTACAGAACAATGGAGTGATCAACAGGTCCAAGAGTGCATTAAATGATTTCACGAAAATGGCAAACCTTGGAATTCAAAAGTAAGATGTATAAATTTATTTGTATTAAACATCTTATCATAATTTACATGTCATAATATTTTGAGGTCTGGACATGGTGCAACTATTGAAGGATCAAAATCTAGAGTAGGGTTGCAGTGCAAGTGATAATATTAGAAATGCAACACAAGTAGACACTCCAAAATCACAAGATGAAGAGTATTCCTTTAAAGATACTATACCAAATGATAGTGGTAAGATATATGAGCCTTCTAATATATCTAATCAAAGACCACATATAGCTACGACGGCTAGTGATGTTAATGTGATGGAACTCAATGAGAATGTCGTCCATGGCAAGATAATGATTGGTGAAACAAATAGAGTAGTCTCTTTCTTATTGGATCAAGTTGCAATGTTAAACAAGAGAATAACTGCAATTGAAAATGAATTTGGCCATTTCGTGAGTTCTATATATGGTACTCCGAGGTGTGATGCTGTAAATGCTAGACCAGCTACAGAATTAAGTGAAATTATTCATGAATTGAAAAGGTCATTGGTAAGCATGCCAAGTTTGATGAAGTCAACAGTTGCAAAAATAACAACACATGTTTATACAAAACATACTTTTCAATCATCTTCGGAACAAGGTGAGCCTATGAACATAGGATACCAATCCCTTGCATCTCAAAATAAAATGCGAATTTTCAAGTCCAAGGCCAAACATAAGTAAACTTAAACCTTATTCCCTGAACTTTGGAAGCGACTGTTCATAAGATGGGATAAATAGAGTGGATGTACAAGATATGGCAAGTGACGAGGAGAAATTTGAAGCTAAAGTTATTATTCTATGCAACCCATTGTCTAGTACTGAAGAGGTGGTAAACTATTTGTTCAATGAAAAAGGAGATGAATCGTAAGTAGTATATGATATCCATCATGTTCTAATCTTAGTAATACATTCTTACTATTTTGTATGTATGTGTCAGGGAACTACTGGTGGATTATGGCAACTAGCTTCTTTACCGTGCATAATTGACAACCTTACAGAAGGAGAGATTGATTGTAAGCTCTGTAAGTGCTAATATTTATTCATTATCATCATTCAGTTATGTAATTGTTGATGATATTTTTATGTTTTCAACAGATTTAGAAGTATAATTGAAGTAATTATTATTGTTAACCTCAGGTGATAAATTGTGTCGCATATATGCACACGTATGATGCAAGAGATGCTTCCTGATTTACTCCACACTGGTATTTTCCTGCGATGTTTTCAATATGTAATTCTTTTATGCAATCAAATATTCATAAGTGTTAGCATGAAGTATATAAATATTTGTTACACAATGATGCATAATTTTATACAGTCTAGCAATGGATGATACTTACTCAAATGAAAAAATCAATAAGACCATTTTTGGCCCCTAAAAGGATTTCAAAGGTGATGTAGCATGGTGCAAGATAATAACATTTCCAATCAATGATGGTCGTGGACATTGGTTCATGTGTACTATCGATATAGAGATGGAAATAATTCATATTGCCGATACACTTCGCTCCGAAGATACAGACACATATTAAACGTCCCTCGTGAAAAAAGTGGTAATGGTAACATAATAATATTATATAGTTGTTCATGAAAGCACAATTTATTTAATTGTCAGTTGTTTTGAAAAATGAAAAAACAGGTAACAAAGCTACAACAAGTGGTAGATACGTGGGATGATGGACCTTTTTGCAGATAGATGGACTGGGCTGCTGCTTTTAAGATTGAATATTATGATTGGGCACCACAACAAGACAATAGGTGAATAAATAAATATCGCATGTGGAATATGGACTGAGATAATGATATGTGTAATTTTGTTTATCCATATTATTCATAATGTATGATAGTTATGATTGTGGATTGTATGTATGTCTCTTCATGATGTATCATCGTGGATGTCAAGCAACTTTAATGAAGGTATTATTGATCACTTTCTCTATAGAATAAGTTAAGTTATTATACACATGTTCTAATACTTCAATTTATATTAATATAGAATATTTCATTGCTTTCAACTAAGATAAGCTAATTGAGGCAAGGAAAAGAGTGGCTATTAAGTTATACAAGTGCAAAAAAAACAAGGTGACATGGGGCTAAGTGGATTAAGTTGATTTATATTGCTTGTCATTATAAAGGTGTATAATTTATTAAATATATAACTTTCATAATATAGCCAAGATAGTATTTTCATATCACTGCATCATAGCCTACAACATGTTGATATTACTGTCATTTGCTAGAAATATGGGCATCAGAAATCTATAACCACAGACAATGATGGGTATTCCTTCTAAACCAGCTATAAATACATATATATTAAATATTGAAATATGTAATATATGCCATATTAGTATCTTAATATGAATT
This sequence comes from Jacaranda mimosifolia, assembly GCA_018894105.1. Classification (NCBI taxonomy): domain Eukaryota; kingdom Viridiplantae; phylum Streptophyta; class Magnoliopsida; order Lamiales; family Bignoniaceae; genus Jacaranda; species Jacaranda mimosifolia. Next base: position 33,418,694 of record CM032120.1, on the reverse strand, counting down.
TGAAGCAGTAAAAAAATGTTGACCTATAATGACATTTTATTAACTAAAAGAGTGATTCTCAATATTACAGGACGAAGATTAACTTCTTAGTCAATTACAAATGTTGCTAGTTTTACACAGCTTGGTTTGACATTGTTGGATTGAATTTAGATGAAGTACGTAAAAATGCCATTTCTTTTATAAATCCCGTAAGTTACACTGAAGATGAAGCAAAGCTAAAAGGCGTGATCCCATCCAATTGACATTGACATGGACGATGACTTGATGATGATTACATCTATGTACACAGATATGGGGAAGAACACTGTTGAGCTGATATTGGAATTCAAAGTCCTCAATAATAAGGAGAAACAGTCTGCCACTGCATAAATTCTATTAGACTCTACCGTCTGTGTTTCATGCTTAAAGATTTTTGAGAGACCAAACTTTTTTAATTCATTTTTCATTGGTTTCTCCATATTGGGAAAAAATAATAAGGTTCATGAAGTTCAATCGTTTGTTAATCCTGGGAGCTCTTTTATGTATTTTGATTTATTAGGTGCTGAATTTTGTTAGGAAATTATATGATTGATTTTTCACACTATTCTAGTCTTTGAATCTTATAAATAATGTTTAATGGTTAATACATTTTAGCTTAATTCTGTGCCTATATATATATGTCCTGTATAATTGTAAACTGCCAAACAAGGTGTATGTAGTAGAGAAAGTTGATTATATTTTTCCAAAAAATGATGAGAAAATAAGGCAAAACATATGCAGGATGAGGAAGCTCAAGATCAATGTGCACTAGTAAATGCATAATCTTACGTGTATATTAATTGGTTGATGCTGAAAATTTGAGATGGAACGCTAGTTTTTCTTTTAGCATATATCAAAAAGATGTATTCTTATTGTCTGAGTGGTATGACTCATTAATTGTTTTCTATTGTGGGACAATATTTTTGTTGTTGTAATAATTACAATCAGGTGGATAATGTGAACACATCAAATATTAATGGCTTTTTGTTGGTGCATATGGAGGTTTATATAATATCAAGACTGGTTAAGGCAATCGAAAATTGTTGTCCTTGGAAGTATTTTGACTTTTGGTTGTTGATTTTATCTAAGTTATAATGTTGCTTAGGGTCTGTTTATTTCATTGACTATGCTTGTTATATTAGTCTATGTACAAATTCTTTGATTCTGTTTGTGTCCTTATTGAATACTCATATTTGTAAAATGGTATATGAACTTAATTTTTCTTGAAAAAAAAAAAAAGTTTGATTAGCACCTTTTGATTTATTTTCTTGGATGTATTTGGTTATTGGCTATATTTATTTGATTGATAATGCTTTTTGGACATTTTTGAGCAGTTCTCCTAATTGATAGGGTCAGGGGCATTAAGATTTTTGAAGATTGCAGTAGTGGCATTTGTCCTCTATGTTCCCGGAACAATCTTTGCCAGCAACTGTGTGAGATTTATCCTCTGCTATCTAAAGTAAGGAAAATAGTACTGGAACTAAGTGTTAAGTGTAATGTTTGTGCTGTTCTATTTATTTTATTTTTTTCACATTTATTTATCTTTTGAATGCTATTGAGACTTAAGATACAATTATTAAATAGATGAACTTTGTTTAATTGATTGATTTAGATTAAGACAGACCATTAACCTTATATTTGGACCTTGGGCTTTCATGAGGAAAATCTTTTCTAAACACTTGAAATAGTGTAACTTTATGCCTTCTTTCTATTTTTCTCCTCAAATTCAATCTGAAGATAAGGATAGGTACTTTCAAATTTTATATTTTATTTATCTTCTTTTTCTTGTATTTTTTATAGAATTATATTAAGCCTTGATTCTTTATTGCAGCTCTACATGGTTTGCTAATTGGTGGAAGAGCCTAGAGAGTGTGGGAGGTCGTCTCCTGACTATTGGTTTTGTTTTGTATAGTTTACCTTTTTCATTGTTTCTTATACTTAATTAAGATTCCAAATCATGAAGAGGTTATGGGTAGCATCAAGGATAGTATACCTTAGCAATCTTCATGCTTCATGTACTAGGAAGAAAGAAAGCAGTTGTGGCATACAATTGAGAACATATGCATCTCTCTGATTCACAGTAGTGAACTTTGGGAGGATAAGAATAAAAGCTTGGGGAAAAGGAGGGCATTTTCTGACATTCTAAAGCTCCTTGCTAGTTGTGGCTTGTCCAAGCATAGAAAATATGTAGTGTTATTGTTGTGCTTTGATTTATTATTATTTTTGTGTGATCCATTTTGAGTTTATATATTGTTATTTTTCTTCTTGGATCTTAGTGCTTCAGTTCCTTTAGGGATATTTTCATGAATGTACTAATAGTATTGGTATCCGCCATCTACATTTTTGTGTAAATTGCAAAGACGCTCAAAGCTTTTACTTTGTCAACACTTATCTGGAGCTCCATGCAAAATCAGATATTGTCTTTTAACTAATTTCTACTGATATGACGAATCCCTGTCTTGGCTTCTCCAGCCATCTTATCAAGTGCAACATTTGCTGTTGTCCTAAAATGATCATTCTTCTAATGTCAATGTTGATTCCAGCCACCTTTAGTGCTCATCCCATGGAAGTACATAGAGAATAGCAAATAAATTCTACTTCAAGAGCATTGCTTCAATTAAAGTTTAGAGAACAACCATCTGAACACCTGTTCTGATGGAAAGGGTGGTGAGGAAAAGACCAACGATTTTTTGGAAGAGGCAGGCTCGGAGCATTCTGCAGAGAATGCCGAAACAACCAATGTTGAAGGGAGTTGCCTAGAGAATAATATAGAAACAGAAGATGTTAGTATGCCCAAGCAAGATGTTATGCAATTTACTCCTAATGATAATAGTGCTCAATCTGCTGGACAGTCTTTACAAAACTTCTTGGATACAGTCTTCCAAGTCTCTTATTCAGAAAATATTTTCTAAACACTTGAAACAGTATAACTTTCAATTATTATTGCTATTGCAACAACCACCATAATTGGGATGTTGCTATCATTGGTGGGTTTTGATATTAACCTACAATTTCAGCTCTATCTACAATCTAAATTATTTAATCTAAAGTGTTATTTCTTTCCTTATGCTTTTTATATTGATATGCTCTATCCTGGCTTTGTTGAATGTTTGGCAAAGGTAGCTTTTAGCAGTTCCTTGGCCAGGTCAAGAATTGATTCTTAAATTCCTACTGAAACCATCAAGAAACAATCTGCGCGACAGTGCACCGAAACACAGAATCAACCAAGTGATTATGCTAAAGATCATGACAGAGGCAACTTTGAAAATGCAATGAGAAGCTTTATGTAGATGAGAGTTCTTAGTGCAATCTATGAAGAGGATGAACAAAAATTGGTTTTGCCTCAAATATCTCAAGAGTCTCATCCTCAGCCAACACAGGAGCAATCAGCTGCTTTCAAGCAGCTCCTTGAGTCTTCACCAAACCAATTCGTACAAACAAGGAACTTTCAGACAATTGATAAAATAGAAAATGTATCTAAATTCATTAGAGATTTCTCAAAGTTTATCTTCTTTCCAGTTAAGTACCCCAACACCTCTATCTTTTGCTCAATGGTATAGTGATTAGTATTTCTAAAATTTAGATCATTGAAACTTTATGGGATTGTGGAGATAAGTTTTCATTTAGTTAATTTTCCTTTGATTTGTCCTCGAAATTCCAATGTGGAGTGGCTAAACCACAATCAATTAGGAATACCAGATACCCATTCTTATTATCCTGCTGTATGGTAGCCTATTTTTGCATCATTTTGTTCTCATATTTTTATGCTATGTGTCTTTGTAGGTTACAAAATGTGATAGAATTTCAAGGTGATTCATATTTATTTTTATGCTAAAGTCAATGCTAGGTAAAAGACAATTCAGTAATATTGAAAAGAATAGCATCTTTCAAGCAGCTCCTTGAGTCTCCTTGTTTCAAGTTTTGATTTTTTCAACGAACGAGGAGAACATTCTAAATTACATGACCATATAACTTAATCAACATCGCCAATTAATATAATTTCCGTCATGGTTAGACAATAATTTCATATTACGTAGCGACTAAAACTAGCACTCCTCAGACACGACTCATTGCCCAAGTGTATTTTAATATGTATTTTATTTTATAAATATATGTCATGGTACATAATTGAAATCCAAATATTTATTTTAAAAATATTTAATATAATTTTGTTCACCGCATAAATAATTTAAACAATATAAGGTAGATAACCTTCTTTGCATTTATTATTTTATGCGTTGCAATTCAATCATTGAAATTATTAGCATGTAGTTTTAGTGCAGTTCACCTCAGTTTGACGGGCCAAAATAAATAAAATGGAAGTTCGAATAGACTGATAATTGTCGAAGGCATTTAGCAAATTGAAAAAAATATTTGAATTTGATACAGATTCACTAAACCAAACTACCAAATGCAAAGTTAATAGAGATATCTACTAAACTCATTTTGCATGAAACACGCTAGCTATAAACACTCGTGTTTCCTCACTATTCAAATAAAGTTTCAGCTTGGAAATATATCAAAGACAAAGAACGTTTTTTACATCAGTCATTCTGTATTCTCCAATATATACCCATTGTGCTTGGATTTCTAATTTTAACAGAACCTCCTCCCCACCCAAATAGAGACACATCATGACATGAACTCTCTTAAACCAATATATAAATTCTTTAAGATAATAATTGAATTTTTTTAATATTATTTATTGGATTAGACTCATAAATTATAGGTAAATCAATTATATGCCTAAACTTTCCAAGAATTTGCCAAATATGAATTTTCCAAATATCACTCATATCCTGTCTATTCCAAAGTCAATAGCTGCTAAGTTTCAACTTCTTTTAGTAGTGGGATTAGCCCTAATTTTGACGCAAACATAAGTCTGGAAAAACTAGGGAAAAAAAAACTGGATCATAATGAAGCAAACTATATCTCAATTGATTTCTACCTCACAACTGGGGGAGAAAACACCAAAGCTATATAACATAAGAGAAGTCAACGGCTCAAGCAATGATACAAGAAGCAGAATTTTCACAAGTATAGTAAACTCATTATTTCTACACAAATATCAGCCCACCATACCACCAAGAAAAATGAGGTTTAAATGTCATTAGAGCATCTGCCTACAGTAAATACAACTCTAGCTGAAGGTGGCAGAGTTTTAGGATAATCCTGCATCATACATTCAAGTCAAGTAGACGATTCGAATGTAGTTTTGGTAGAATCTTTGTATCTTAAGTCACGAAGGAAATCCATTAACACCTAATAAGTGAGATTGAAAAAACTGGGAGCAATGTCTACACTACATCAATCTGCATTCCCCCAGACCAGTAGAGCTGATCGACGGCAGATTGAATATCAAAAAGACATAATCCTCGGCACCAGCAACAAAACAAGGCAAGCGCATATGACTTTAGCTTGGAGTAAACCGATCCCAAACACTAATCTCGAAAACTGATCCTAAAAGAAGCAAATAGATTGTGTAGCAGTAGCGAACTGAATACAAAAACAGATTATGGCTAAAATTCAGATTCCAGCCCGCCAAATAAACACAAGAACTATGCAATAAAACAGCCTTCGAAGGACGCACAACATAACAGCAGGTTTCTGGTACAGAAACTGAACGAAAGATGCACTCAGCTCCAGCGAATTTCTGTCCTGGGAGTAAACTGTTCCAAATTCTTAAGCTGATAAGCAAATGAGACCAGAAACTTCCTGTTGATCTAAGCTAAAAACAAATAACAGGAGCAGAAACTAGTCTGTAAAATATGCCAAAAATCCACAGATCAACTAACACTTGTCAACAAATGCAGAAACAAAACCTCCCTAACAATTAAAAGTGGCACGCTAAAACCATAACATTCAGCCACAAAACCAAATAACTCACAATAGCCATCCCAATAGAAAATGAAACCCGAGAGATTATTTTGAATATAAAATTAGGTAAGTTCAGTTCATCTATCTTAAGAAATGCTAGAACCTATTTAGAGAGTTGATGTTCTTCAAGGACAGAGCTGTATGGAGCCTGGCAAGCCTGTTTTACAAGATAATCCACAGATTGGTCTTTCCTGGAGGCCTTGGGATAGGAACCAGCAGATCTCGACCTCGTGATTCTTTGCATATTTTGAGCATCCTCAAATATATCTATTTTATGGGGGTTAGCTGATTTTGGGGTAGGTGTTGATGAACAGTTTGGAGGGCTAGAATGTTGGTTTTCTATGCAGTTTTCTTCGTGGTTGAAGCTTGTTTTATGAGGGTAGGGGATTTATGTTTGGAAGGAGATTGCACGTGTAAGGTGTTATATAAGAGATGATTTGGGGGCTTTTTGGTTAAGGGTTCAGATTCAGCTAGATTAGCTGAGTTGGGGTTCCTAGATTCTACCACCACACTAGCAGGGCTTTCTGTTTCAGATTCTACCACCATTTTAGAATCAGTTCCTATCTTAAACATGTAATGATTGATCACATCTGCTCCACTGAGAGATATCTAATCTTCTAGACATTCTGCCTCAGCAGGTTTCATTATATCCAAAGTCAAGCCAAACCCAACAACAATAGGTAAATCGTGCTCATCTACTTCAGAATTTGTATCCCTATCATCAGTAGTGGTCTACACTCTCAACATTGACATGATTTATACGTTCAACATCGTTCATAAGTTGCACATTCAGTGGTACAGAGGTCACATTGACTGGCACATTTTCATAACCAACAGAAATAGCAGAAATATTTCCAGATGTAGACAGTTGAAGATTAGGAGTCCTTAAATCTTTTTCAATAGCAACTAAAGCAGAAAGTAAATTATTTTTCACCCCATTCATCACTTGCAAATTAGGCATTCTCAAATCAGACATCATATCACTATTCAGCATATGAACATCATGACAACCAGTAACTTCACTATATCTACTCCTCACATCATCAGAACCAGAATTCACATTTCCATGCTCGGAATTTTCACCCATACTCATTATTGTCACAATGAGCCAAGGATGAGAATTAGTTACTTACGTGGACCGAATTGGCAAGAGAAGGAATTTTTTTTTTCGACCTGAGAGATCCCACTAGCTCCTGCAACATTCGTTCTAGCCGCTAGGGCTGCTCTTTTCCCTTTTTCATCTCTATCAACCATTTTGGGCTTCTTGAACACCCTCCTACAAGTAGGTCTCGGAGCATTGCCGCTGATTTAACAGCCTTGCACACCGTGATCCAAGTGGTTGCAGTGGGAACAACATTTGGGCACATTTTTGTATTGATGGTGCTTGAATGAATGTCCTCACACTTGTTTGTTATACGTAATTGAATGAATTAGCACAGATCAAAACCACCTAAAATAATTGTTTATTCTAATGTGACAAAATCTACAAACTGCAAAGAGAATCTGTGTTAAATGTGATTTTGGTTGTTTCCCTTTTTGTCAATTAATATAAATATAGAAGTTGAGTAGAAACAGGCACAGGAAAATGTTAAAGAATCACAAGACTCCAATCACCGACTTCTCCATCTGCATATCAATACTATCCATCTAAAGGAGCAAAAGACATCTAAAAGAGGACTTATAAATGAATTTTACCACTGTTCCTGAATCCTAATGAAACAGAAGTTTCACAAAGCATAGAAACAAAGGCAAACAAGCAGAAATTATATTAAAAACTCCAAGATTTCTCTAAGAAAAATCATTCTATTATATAGAATAAGTAATCAAATAGCCAAAAGTTTCAACTAATTCAAACTCAATTCACTTTTATAACTAGCATATGACAAATTTCAAAAGGTCTGTCTGGTTCAATACTAAAGCAAATCTAGAGCCCATCGTCCAAAAACTAATGCCCAAAAAATCAACTTCTCAATCAACACAAACAAATTCCACACACAAAACTCACCATTGCATTTCGATGGAAGAATAACAAAATCAAGCCCTAGCAAACAATAACAGAAACTTGCTGTTCGTGGTCATACGAACTGTTGCCTTTGGCCTAGATTTTCTTTCCACTTCCTTCTCTTACGAGTGCAGCCCCTTTATTATTCTCTAGCAAGCTGATGTCATTATCGTCAGAATTCCTCATAGTCGCCATTTTCTATACTTCATTCAGCTAATTCTAAATGACCTTCATATTTTGATTTAATTGAATGAACATAAATCAGTATTCAATACCAATGGTGAGAAATATACAATTTTGTTTACCTTTCCCTTCTTTTCCAACACCTTTCTCTTCTTTGCATGAAATAAGCTTAAACCATTGCACTCTCCGTTCTGAAGCAAGTCATGTAGGAGAAGATATTTCCTTAATATAAGAGAAGTGGTCTTGGCTTGATCACTTGAACCCCTGTAGTCAACAAAATTTACATTTTCATAGTAAAGACTTTGTGTAATAATCCTACAAGCAAGTGTTGGACTTATGCACTTGTCCAGTACCTAGCAAAATGAATGGCACAATCAGCAATTAACACCCATCCCATAGCCAACTATTTTAAGTGACTATCAAATGACTGCATCCAGCTCTAAAAATAAAATGAATAGTCAACCAACATAACAACATCATACAACACTTCATGTAGAAAGTCAATGGTACCCAAAGTACTAACCTGCTAGTTATCGAGGCTACAAGAATTTTTGTTGCTGAACTTACTAGTCTCCTTGGACACTTTTCTTTTAACACCACAAACAAGACAACCATCAAGCTGTTTTTGGATTGTATGAGCAAGTACTTGCTTTATGGCCCGCCTGACTGGAATATTTGCAGTAGGAAAAATGGAGATAATAAGAATCAAATACATTAATCAACCTTCAAAGATATAAAATAAATAGTCTCATGGGGTGGTAGTTATACAAGCATAAAAGTAATGTATACTTACTTGCATTTTCCACAATTTTGTTGCTTTGCTTTTGGTGCTCCTCTAGAATGAATTTCCTTTGGATCATGAATATTACGAAAAGACCCAATTCTTTTAGGATCCTGAACATTAAATAACTTCTCCTTCCCACATTGTACACCATCACCGACTAGTGAATTGCTCATATTCTCATTCTCCACTTCTTGAGCCAAGTCTCGGATACGCATTAATGACTTCAAGGTGGCCAATTTCGATTGAGACGACTACAGACACAAACTTGCACACTCTCTATTCAATATCGTAAATCATCGTTGTTGTTCATCTTCAAATGGGAATGATGTCAGAAAATTGCATCGTAGTTCCTTTTCTATTGATATAGTCCATCTCTCTTTCATACATTTCTCGAGAAATTCTCACAAGCATAATAGTTTGAAAACAGAAATCAAGTGTCGACATGGGATCCCATCAAACTAGCTTTTCACAATCACATTGGAACTTTTGAGCTAGCCAATCAATATTAACGGAGAAACGCTTGCCACTTGTGTTGGTGTATGAGCTAAATGTGAAAGTGAACATGGAGTCATTATGATTGGTTGCTTCTTCCACCACTAAATCTTGCTCTTTCTTAATTTCTTTGCTGACCATTTCAAATATCTTTGTTGTGTAGATACAGGCAGCATGGGCTTCAAGGGTTTGCAGTGCATTAGTGAATAAAGAAGGGGTTGACTTCTCACAATCTTCTTGATTTCGATAGAAAGCTACTCTAATCTTTTGAATGCAAAAGTGGTATTACTTTAAAAATTCTGTTAATTTCATTTTCTGTTTTACAGAAAGTTTAACAAAGGAATTCATAGATTTTATCAATTGTGTCATCCTTATCATTCCAAAAAAGTGAACACAAAAATATGCCTCACCCCATAATTCTTTCTTCCCAACAATATCAACAACTCATGGATGATCAACCACACCATGTCTTTCAATCAGGCTAACCCAAGATGAATCGAACTTTTCAATGGAGTAGTTCTTTTTCAAAAGTTGTGCAAAATCCCAAGCAAATTTTTGGTATATGCATATTTTGCATTGCATTCCTCTCTAAGTGCCAACTACATATCCTGTGTTTTGGAAAAAGGAACTCAATTTCAATTGCAGCATGCATTGTTGCATCTTGATAGTTAACACAGATATTGGCATCTTCCCACCCATACTATCACGGAACTTCTGCAACAACCACAAATAAGACTTTATAGTCTCATTATATAAAAGAGCAGCACCAATCACACATGTGTTATAATGGTTGTTCACATCAGCAATAATTACCAAAGGGAAACAATACGCATTTGTCTTATAAGTACTATCAAACACAACTACATCACCAAACAAATCAAACTTAGCCCTTGGCATTCCATCTATCCAAAATAGCCTTGTCAATGTCTGTTCTTCATCAATAGTATATTCAAAAATCATGTCTTTATCATGCAACTTCATGCCATCAAGCAATGATAGAGTTGTGTTCACATCTCCATCTCTAATCATTTGCATTCTTTGCTTGTTAAGATAGTTATATCCATCTTTTCTTCTGAATGCTACACTCCCAGCACCACCTTTGATATGTTCCAAATAATCCATAGCTTTTGACGGGCTAATACCTACACTTGTCATTCCACTTAGCAAATTCTTCTTGGAAGGTTTCAAATATCTACGCAATTTTTAGAAGTTGTATTGAGATCTACATTACTAATCAACAAATAAGTAAACATAGAAGAGATTTGACAAATCTCAAGTAGTAAATATATCAAATGAAATTTTTAGTTACAACTTTATCGATTACATCGTAGACGATGAGCAGTCTTCTCTGTCTCTAATGGGTGATTGTGAAATGATACAAAATCAATAACTTTATAAAGACCATTGTTTCGATCATGAGCCACATGAAATCGAGCTTCACATCCACAACTTGTTTCTTTCCTTGGTCATTGTCTACGTTAGGCCAAATTTTTAGGAGGCTGCTTTAAACCAGCCCGAGAGCAAACCCACTCCACATTCTGCACAAGACCATCCTTTATTGTCTTTTTATGATATCTTCTAATGTCAAATCCATTCTGCCTACCATAATTCCAATAAAACATATTAGCTTCCTCAGGAGTGCTAAACACTAAATTTCCAACTAATTCAGGGTCTAGCTGCAAGAAATTGGACCCCAATAAAGTATATCCCTTCTCCTTTAAATTTACATCATTCTCGTCGTCAACTGAAGTGCTACGCTGACTGGCTTGTTTGTCCAATCTATCTTCATCCATAGATTGAAAATCCTTCACTAAACTTAGATGAAAAAAAGTTCCTACATGTTTAGAGATAAATAATTTGGTTAAATATACATAAGATAAACTTATCAAAATTTTATAGAGAAAATTAAGAAACTAAATGAGTCAAATAGCAAAATATATGTGTATAAACTTGCACATATTGCGCATGAAAAGTTCATATATTTCACAATATAGTTACTTCCAAAAAAATGTTTCTGATAAAAATATCAATAGACACATTTAGAATTTTGTTGATATATCAAACAATTAATTATTATCTTTGTAATGGAGTCTTAAATATCTTATGTTTAGTCATGTGGAACCTTGTTTCTTTCTTATATTCACTTAGATTTTCAGAATTAGATAGTAGTACTAGTGCCTAATTTAGTGTAGTTTTAGTAATTTATTCAAAATTTGAGATAAAGATTGTTTTAATGTCTAAAATAGTCCTTTCAAGCAATCTTATATTTTGTTAATAAACAAAGGTAGGATTCATAGTAATCAAGTTGAAATCCCTTGAGTTATCAAAATTTCTTCTTAATGAATTGTGGTTACTATCACAAGGCACCTTCAATATAAATAACCATATATTGCAGTTGAAATATTAAATGATTCTATTTCATTACTAAACTATAGTGACATTATTAAATACACTAACTGTGGCATGCTCATTTTATCCAAAATTCTTTAATAAAATACATCTCCATATATGATTTCAAGCTCATCATCAAACCTAACTATATATAGAAAATCTATCAAATAAACAAATACAAGGATAAACATAAACATAAATGGTGATGTAGTGGATTTTTTACTGTGGAAAGAAGAGTGATTTGTGGGAAATTATGGCAGATTTTATGACATATCTTTAGGGATTGATTTGTTGTAAATTATGGCTGATTTTTTGGGATTAGTCAACTATGTGAAATAGGGAAATTAGCTGTATATCTTTTCCTTTTTTAATTCTTTGTAGCTCCTATAAAATCATGTACTTGTACATCAATTTAATAAATGAAGAAAAGACATTTCTTTCTCTATATCGTATCAAAGCCATCTATTCCCGATGTTGGGCTACCCAATATTGTTGGGCCACCCATTTCATATCATTCCACGTTCCAGATGTTCATTCTTGGGCATGTGCGGGGTGTGTTAGTGTCCCACATCGGTGAAATAAATAAGTTGTTGTCTCTATATATGGTCTTTGGCAATCCTCACCTCTTGAGCTAGTTTTTGGAGTCGAGTTAGGCCCAAGCTCCATTCTTTAACATGGTATCAGAGCAGTGCACCTTTTTTTTCTATATATTCCTGGACTTATTCCAAGGAAAGACCTAATATGTCCTTGGACCTAATCTGTCATAATGTCAAAAGTCACCTGCGACATAGCCCCTTCTTCCTCTAGAGTGACTGAAAATCGCAGCCACCATAACTTTGAATCCTATTCTGTCCAAATAACCACCATATGCCTCAATGGAGACAATTTTCTGCGCTGGTCTCAATCAGTCAGAATGTATATATGGGGAAGAGGAAAGATTGGGTATTTGACTGGTGATGTGGAGGCACCAGATGTGAAGGATCCATCTTTTGCCACTTGGGATGCAGAAAATTCCATGGTTATGGCATGGCTTGTCAATTCCATGGAAGAAGATATTGCTGCAAATTATATGTGTTATTCAATTGCCAAGGAACTATGGGATAACATAAACATAAACCAAATGTATTCAGACCTTGACCAGAAGAGTAACAAGACTGGAGACAAAATTGCCCGTGCAAATGAAGCTGATTTGGTCCCTTTTAGTAAAGAGCGGATTGATCAACTTTTAAAGCTGCTTAAAACCAATTCTCTATCTGGTACTCCTAGTGGTTCTCTGGCTCAAGCAGGTAGAGAGTCTAGTGTTTTTTCGTCCCATTCTGTTTCAACACCTTGGATCATTGATTCAGGTGCTTCAGACCACATGACAAATCATTGCCATTTTTTCCTTTCATACTCAACCTGTTCTAATAATAAAATGGTTAGAATTGCAAATGGAAATTTCTCACCTATTGCAGCAGAAGGATCAGTAAAAATCTTAGAAAACATAACCTTAAAATCTATTCTACATGTTCCTAATCTTGCATGTAACTTATTATTAGTGAGTCAACTATCTAAAGATTCTAACTGCCGTGTTGTTTTCTCTCATTCTTGTTGTGAATTCCAGGACTTGAGCACGGGGATGATGATTGGCAGTGCTAGAATGGTGGATGGTCTTTACTACTTTGATGACAACTTTCTCCAAAATAAACAAGCTCAAGGCTTTGGTACTGGTATGAGTTCTCTTTCTGTTCGTGAAAAAATTATGATTTGGCATCTTCGATTAGGACATCCTAGTTTTTCATATTTGAAATACTTGTTTCCAGAATTATTTAAAGGTGTGGATTATTCTTCTTTTAAATGTGAAAGTTGTTTGTTATCCAAAAGCCATCGTTCTACTTATAATCCAAAATCATATTGTGCTTCAAAACCTTTCAATTTAATCCATAGTGACGTGTGGGGAGTGGGAACCTTCAAGATTTACCACATACTCTGGAAAAAAGTGGTTTGTAACTTTTATAGATGATAATACTCGTCTATGTTGGATATACTTGATGAATGATAAATATGAAGTTTAAAGAATTTTTAAAATTTTTTTTCATATGGTTGAAACTCAATTTCAAACTAAAATAAATATTCTTCATTCCGATAATGGAAGAGAATACTTTAATCAGTTGTTAGGGAGCTTTTCAAAGGAGAAAGGGATCCAACACCAATCTACTTGTAGTGACACTCCTCAACAAAATGGGATTTCAGAAAGAAAAAATAAGCACTTACTTGAAGTTGCTCATGCTATTATGTTTTCAATGAATATACCAAAATACTTATGGGGGGATGCAATTTTGACAGCATGCTACTTAATAAATAGGATGCCTACTCGTGTGTTAAAATATACAAATCCTCTAGAGTGTTTTAAAAGGTATTTTCCTGAATGCAAACTTTTTTCTGATTTACCCTTAAAAATTTTCGGGTGCACTACCTTTGTCCACATTCCTAGCAGACTTCGTTCTAAACTTGATCCTAGAGCAGAAAAGTGTGTATTTGTTGGATATGCACCAAATAAAAAGGGGTATAAGTGTTATAATCCAGAAACAAAAATGTTTTTTGTAAGTATGGATGTTTCCTTTGTTGAAAACCAGCCATATTTCAGAAAAAACTGTCTTCAGGGGGAGATAGGAAATGAAGATCAGTTTCGGGAAACTTCTATTCCTTTGCCTAACATTTTTTTACCTTCCTATACTGGTCAAGATACTAATAATCAACAAAAGGAAAGTACTAATCCTTGTATGTCAAACATAGAAGATTTACAAACAGAGGGAGAAATACTAGGACACAAACACATTAAACCTACCTTAGAGCTCCGTGTTTATTCTAGGAGACATACTCATCAGAGTAAAGATATATCTACTACTCCAACACAAGACCGATCACTATCTCCGAGCGATGGTTCATCCACCACTTCAGGTAATTCTGACACCACTACTTTGAATCCTACTATTACTGATCTTGATGTTCCTATAGCACTTAGGAAAGGAGTCCGAACATGTACCAAACATCCTATTGCTAAATATGTGTCTTACCATCATCTTTCTACTACTCATAAAACTTTTATCTCAAATATCTCTAATTTGTTTATTCCAAGAACCATTCAGGAAGCCTTAGATAGTTCTAATTGGAAAAAAGCAGTTTTAGAAGAGATGAACGCTTTGCAAAAGAATAAAACTTGGGAGAAAGTTGATCTACCAAAGGAGAAAAAAGTGGTAGGATGTAAATGGGTGCTTACAGTTAAGTGTAAAGCTGATGGTGGCATAGAGAGGTATAAGGCACGGTTAGTGGCTAAAGGATTCACACAGACACATAGAATTGATTACCAGGAGACTTTTGGCCCAATTGCAAAAATTAATTCAATCCGTGTCTTACTCTCCTTGGCAGTTAATTTTGATTGGTCTTTACACCAGTTAGATGTAAAGAATGCGTTTTTGAATGGGGAGTTAGAAGATGAGGTCTTTATGAATCTACCACCAGGTTTTGAGAAGAGTCTTGGTGAAGGGAAGGTGTGCAAATTGAAGAAGTCTTTGTATGGACTTAAACAATCTCCTAGAGCATGGTTTGAGTGTTTTGGAAAAGCTGTAAAGGCCCATGGATACACACAAAGCCAAGCAGATCGTACCATGTTCTATAAGCATTTTGAAGAGAAAAAAATTGCTATTTTGATTGTTTATGTTGATGATATTATAATAACAGGTGATGATCTTGAAGAGCTCAAAAGACTTAAGAAGGTTCTTGCAGAGGACTTTCAGATTAAGGATTTAGGAACCTTAAAATACTTCTTAGGAATGGAATTCGCGAGATCTAAAAGAGGTATCTTTGTGTCTCAAAGGAAATATGTATTGGATCTTCTTAAAGAGACAGGTCTACTCAGATGCAGGGTTGCAGAAACACCTATTGATCCTAATGTGAAGCTCCAACATGCTAAACCAGAAGAAGTTAAGAAAAGAGAACAGTTCCAAAGGTTGGTTGGGAGGCTAATTTATTTATCACATACTCGTCCTAACATAGCTTTTGCAGTGAGCATGGTAAGCTAATTTATGCACTCTCCAAGCTCAGAACACTTTGAAGCTATTTACAGAATTCTGAGATACTTAAACGGTTCACCAGGGAAGGGCTTACTATTTGAAAGGCATGGTCACCTACAAATTGAAGTGTACACAGATGCAGATTGGGCTGGAAGCACAATTGAAAGAAGGTCAACATCGGGATATTGCTCTTTTGTTGGAGGAAATCTTGTCACTTGGCGAAGCAAGAAACAAAATGTAGTGGCAAGAAGCAGTGCAGAAGCTGAATTTAGATCAGTTGCTCATGGAATTTGTGAAGTGTTGTGGATCAAAAGGATTTTAGATGAACTAAAGGTTGGAAGTAATTCTCCCATAAAAGTGTACTGCGATAATAAGGCTGCAATTTCAATAGCCCATAATCCTATTCTCCATGACAGAACCAAACATGTCGAGGTAGACAAGCATTTCATCAAAGAAAAGATAGAGAGTGGACAGATTTGCATGACTTATTTACCCACTGGCAAACAGGTTGCAGATGTTCTTACAAAAGGATTACCTAAAAAACAATTTGAGAAGCTGATTGGCAAGTTGGCAATGGAAGACATATTCAAACCAGCTTGAGGGGGAGTGTGGAAAGAAGAGTGATTTGTGGGAAATTATGGCAGATTTTATGACATATCTTTAGGGATTGATTTGCTGTAAATTATGGCTGATTTTTTGGGATTAGTCAACTATGTGAAATAGGGAAATTAGCTGTATATCTTTTCCTTTTTTAGTTCTTTGTAGCTCCTATAAAATCATGTACTTGTACATCAGTTTAATAAATGAAGAAAAGACATTTCTTTCTCTATATTTACTAGTTAGCTATTCAAACAATCCATAAAAAGAGTAGCATGAAAATTGGCTAGCTAGACCATGACTAAAATAAGTAAGTTTTAAAAATTATGCTTAAAAGTCTCAATACAATGTATCCTATCAAAGACTGACATTCTTTAATTATATTTTTTCTGGGATTTAATAGAGGCATTACATATTGAAAAATAATTGGGAGAAGAATCTTACATGTGCCCATTTGACTAAAGAATATCAGGTTTACTTTTGGTTCTATTTTAATTATTAAACAAATGGTCTTAATACCTACCCACTCTCAGAATTTAACGCAGCCAATATAACAAATTTCTATCTCTCTATCTCCACTTAATTTCCAGAAAGTCCAACCTTTCAAAGTCTTTGAACTCGAAAATGGACATATTAGTTAGATAATATAAGAACAAGTATCAGTCTCAGCCAAACAAAGATCGAAAAGAGACCATTATTTGAAGTGAATTATGTTAATTATTTGCTTACTTGCAGAGGAAATACATTTTAAGGTGCATGTAATTAAGAACTAAAAAAGATTCAGGTGCACTTTTGTTTATGAATTTAAGAGTTTTCTAATAATTGCCAAGCCAATTATGGCCCGAGCCAATAAAATGATGTAGCTCAATGTCATATATTCTACTTTACAACATTAAAATCTTGGCTTCTTCTGCTTTAGCATCAGTTATTGGTATAAGGCACAACCATTTAAATTAACTCAAATAAGAAACTTTCTTCTTTCTTGCACATCTTTCTTAATATAAAATAAGTATGGTATCTCTACAATTTAGCAGCATATTCGGATAGTTGGAACCAACAAACTTTTCAGACCATGAGGTGGAGCATCTAATACTATAGGCAAGAATAAAAAGGAAACATCATTAAACATAGTTCAACGTGAAGTTTTTAGTAGAAAATTATAAAGCAATGACTACATATTACAAGTTCTTCTCATTTTCTCTTTGGCTTAGATAAAATGAAATAGAAAATGAAGAGGTTATTAGAAATTAAGGCAAAGTAAGGACTCCTTGACTTTTAGCTAAGCTAAAATGGGTATATCAGCTTTCTAAGACGTGGTTTGAAGCTTTAAAATTCATCCAACAAAGACCAACTTGGAACATTAGATATATTCAATAGCCTAAAGAACTCACAATTGAGCATTAGGAATGCACGAAAACAAATATTTTATCATCATATTTTCAACCTAATCATTTGAAAGGTTGGTGTCCTCATTAGTACCAGGAAGGAAAAATAGGTGTTAATGATCATTTGATATAGTATCACTATAAACAATTCTACAAGGCTGTCATCAAACGATAGAGGGACATTTTGATACTTTGATGCATCCCATTTACACAAAGACAAAACTAGAACTTACAAATAGAGACAATCTTATATTAGATGCAAATTTTAACCCAAAAGGAAGGATCACTATATACAGAAACATAAAATATACTATATCTCATTCTTCTTAGTTTTTCTCAATATAATAACACTATGTGCTCTCTACATAACTTCCTAATATCCTTGTCAATTTGTGTGAAAATATTTAGATTATGGAATAAACAAAATACTCGGTTAAAAAAAGAATTTAACTACAAATTATCTTAAATGTTTATTCTATTTAAATCATGAATATTCGTATGTTCACTGGTGTAATCAGTTGAAGCGGCAAGGAAAAAGTACGAAGGGTAAGGATGTAGCATAAAGATGCAACGGAAACATGATGGAAATATCTAAGATGGAGATCGAAAAAGAAGATTAACTGTAGATATCAAAAATCTAGAACGCTCAGTTTATTTACAATGAATATTATACACTTGACTTATCCTAATTTAGCCAAAAGAAAGGATAAAACTGCACCCATTTCAAATAACAGAACTTCAATTGGCTATGTGGCACCATATAAGTTAAAAAAGAGCATGCCAACTTTTAAAGCAAACAAGGACCCTTTTATTTGACATTTTCCACGTGTATGTAGAAGAATTTCATTGATTCCACTTAATCAAGATTAAACATTAGACCATCTAAGCAAAATGATTGGGGATACAGGAATTACCAACATAAACTAAGGAAACAAGCACCAAAAAGCAAAACCAACACAACAATTTTTGACCAAGAAGTTGCTGGGAAATAAAGGGAAAACCCTTTTTGCTTTTAGTCAAAACAAAATGTTCATCCAAAACTAATCATGTTCATCCAAAACTAATCTAAGTCAAAATCTATATCATCCCCAATGGCATAACTAAACCGACAAGGTATGTTATATTTTGCAGATCGTACAGAAACCAATACTAATGCGTGAGCATTAACTAATGCTCTTCCAATAGCATACTGGATGCAGCATCCAATGAAGCTTATACGCCCCAAAAGTGTACTTAAGGAAAATCACGGGATAAACAAAGCACCAGAAATATTAATTTAATCTACTTCAATTAATGTTAAATTTCTAAATAGATAATAAAAATGAAACTTACCTTTAGGTCAGGGAATTTGGAATCAAATACTCCTGAAAATTTTCAGCTTTCTGGCCACCGTTACTGATTTGGATTGAATGAGAAAACAAAAGTGAACTTTGCAATTTGGGTTAATGTCTGAGAATGAAAACAAGTTGCTATTTGAGAAAAAGCAAAAGAGATATTGAAATTCCAATCCAACAGAAAAAGGTATGGAATAGAATGAAAATGGTAATTTCTAAAATTGACAATCACAACCGGAATGTAGCTTTAATCGGAGATAAGCGGCGAGAAAGAGGGAGACTGGTGGAGTAATCGAACTTTGGGGATGATGGATGGAGAAATTGGTTTTTAAAAAGATTAATATAAAAACCACAAAGAAACTGGCTAAGTAGGGCACCATATACAGTAACCGTTGATAAATTCATTAAAAATATTTAAATAATTAAAAAAAGACATGTTTCAATTAAATAGAAAGGTACCAATATTAAACTTCACCGACTAACCTTTTTTTGGACCCCCCCAACTAAATTTAGGTCTGGAGTTCAGTTCCCATTTGATTTTTCTTTGTTTATATTCCCCATTAAATATTTTTCTTTTGAGTTTATATTTGAGTGAAAAAGATAAAAAAATCATCACTTAAATTAAAAATAACAAGAAACCTTTCTTCACCTACTCAGATACGTTTTCAACCCCTCATACCCATGTTTTTTCTCGATGTCTTCTACAAAAGAAAAGCTTCTCCCCACATTTTTCTTCCTCTTTCCTCCATTTTTAGAAACCGAAAACTCATTTCTTTACTTGGCGATGCATCTTCAACTTCTTTTGGTGAAATGACTTGCCTTATTTTCTCTTCCCCTTCTTTGAGCAAATATTCCTCCGTTCATTTTCTTACCTAAGCTAGAAGGGTTTGTATTTTCACCCTCAATTCCAAAGCCTACAAGGAAAATATTGTAATTTATGTTATTTTTGTGCTAAAATAATGAATGAATTTTCATATATTTCTTTTGTTTTCTCCTTTTTTTATCTTGATTTTAATTATTGTAGGCCTTATTTTGAATTTTGACATACTTGATTCACACACAATCAGTCTCTTGTTATTAAAAAATGCCCTAATGTCAGTTTTTTCCTGATTAAATATTGTCAAATTATATTTGATTTGTTGTTTTAATTGTATGTTTCGATTATTAATTATTTCTATTTAATAATTATATAATCCATACAAAGTATAGTGTCCTTTAGTTGTTTGCAACTAAATTTTAGGAATATTATTTGATTTATGGTGTGTACAAAGGATATAAATCATGTTTAAGCATTTGTGGGGCATTCATTCATGAAAACTCACTATTAATATGATTAGTATTATTTTCAATTAATATGATAGCAAAACTCAAACTTTTAGTAATTTAAATTGAGAGTTGCAGTATAGAAAATCTCCAATTTAGTTTTGTGTGCAAGTTTTTTTGTACAAAAATTCAAACTTTCAGTACTTAAATTATGAGTTGCATTACACAAAACCTCCAATTCAGTATTTTATGCAAGTTTTTTCGGTACAAAAATTCAAACTTTTAGGACACGTTTGATATCCTCTATTAGGTCAAATATGATATGCTAATCTCACGTAATGTAGTGTTTGATATGCAACATTGGAAATGCGGGCCAACCCAAGCTTAATCTTCAGCTTGACACTGTAGCATCTATTAGTGTGTATTCAAGTTTCAGGCTTGGAGGTGCGCTTGACTAATCACACCCCATTTCCAATCAGCCTCAAACATGGAATTGTCGTTCATGTCCTTCAATTTAAATTACATTTTACGTTTTTCTCCTCGTTCAGGCGAGATTGACAAAGCCCACGCACCATCAGATCGACATTCATCTAAAGTTAGGCCAAAAAACTTACTTACTTTTCAAGACATTCATCTAAAGTTAATTCCTTTTTTGGGGTTGCAAGTTTATAAAATATGTGTTTTTTTACTCGCACGCACACCAAGAATTGATAGGGTTCGAACTCAAAACTTCATATGTATAGGTGAGAAGATGATGTCATTGGATCAATTTTAGTAAAATTATCCTTCATATTTTATCAATATCATCTCCATGAAGGTTCTAGTTTTATGTTGCCAAATATAATACCAATGTTTTCTGCCACAAACTTGAACTAATTAAGCTGTGCGATATATTTCTATCTTCAGTTGTGGACAAAAAATGTCTAGGACTTCAGTAATTTAAACTATTAGACTAAAATTATTTGCACCAAAATTAAATGTATAATATATATAAATTAAAAATATTTATTAACTCTAATTTATATAAAATTAAAAATATATTTTTTAATAATATATATCTTTAACTGTTTACATATATTTGTTTGAATATATTATATGAAATAATAATATTAAAAATTA
Source organism: Jacaranda mimosifolia (assembly GCA_018894105.1). Classification (NCBI taxonomy): domain Eukaryota; kingdom Viridiplantae; phylum Streptophyta; class Magnoliopsida; order Lamiales; family Bignoniaceae; genus Jacaranda; species Jacaranda mimosifolia. Next base: position 33,397,197 of record CM032120.1, on the reverse strand, counting down.
ATTTTTCCCAACTTTTGTTTATATACTGTGATAATGTGTTATACCAGCAAGCCACTATATTGTAGACTTATTATATTGTTCTTGACTTTGGATTGTCCAATTAATTTGGGCAATGCCTTTTTCATCATATGTGTGTGAAATTAAGAAAAATATTATATATATATATATTGATGCGGCTCGAATTCCACGGCAATGACCTCGATCCAGAATATCCAATGTGCCCTTGATCGCTGGCACAACCTCAACCCGGAACCACACAAGTAAAATTTGGGCCTTTGACCTGATCACAAGAGAACACGTTAGGCTAGCTAAGATTGCCCTCAGCTAAGGCCTTCCAATGCCTAAGTTAGTGAGGTGATTAAGTTTGAGTTCTAAATGAAGAGGAAACTTGATATAGATAGCTTATGATGAATAGATATGTAACGTGACCTGGAACTGTGCTCTTTATAGTCAGCAATTGGTCCTTTCCGTACGGATCATGCTGGCGCTATTCCAAGCGTGGGATCATGGGTTGATCTACGGTCCAGCATTCGGGTCATGGCCCGACTCGAGTTGGGTTCAATTAGATCGTGACCCGACCCGCGTAAAAAGACGCGGATCCTATCCTGTGGTGAAATTTTTGATATTAATGAAGGGTAGGATGGTCTTTTAATGTGCCCACAGCAATAATTACCATCATTAACTCCCCCACTTCCTAAGTGCATTAGTTCATGCTCCTATCTGGGGAGATGAACCTATGCAATTATGGAAGTAGATGCTGATTTTCCATAGCCATCTGATCAAAACCCTTTAATCAGGGTCGTTGATGTCGCCTTAGGGAATGAACTGTCTTCCCCCTCTTCTATAAATTCCCGAGGGTTACTCCACTACTTCATTTGATTCTTTCTCCACTTCGCCTTTGCTAGCCTTCTCAGACTCCAATATCCCTCTGTCACTACCAACCCAAGACCCTGCTTCATTAGGTTTGTCTTCTCCTCTAATAATGGCCTCAAACTTGAGTTTGAGTTTCTCCTTTGAAATGACTCAAAGCCCTTATCAACTGGGGTCAGATGAAAGTACTTCCTCCTCCTCAGGCTCTCAGGGCGTGACCTCCCTTCAACTTGTACCCTTCTCGATCCTATATCTTATCATCTTCTTTTCGGATCCCAGGATCTTGATCCTTCAAACCCAATCCAGATGGTTTTGCCTCCAACCCCTATAAGCGAGTCAGTCCAAGATCCTGAGACGGAGGAGTACGTTCTTGCGATATCACCCTGGCTAGTAATAATCCCAAACCTAAGGTCTTTAGTGGTCACTAAGGTCAGGTCAAAATTCTTCGTCCCATCTGACTATGAAATAATATTCCCCAATAAGTCAGATCGGATGCATCTCCCCCCTTTTGGCTGTGCCACCTTCTCAGTAGGGATGCTGGAGGGGGGGCCGAGGTTTCCTATCCCTGACCCCATAGAGAACATCCTCTTAGGGTTAGACGTGTGTCCAGCCCAGCCCATCCCCAAAGCAATAAGACATATCCTTTGTTTTTTCATTGTAATGACCCATCTTGGGGTCGAGCCTTACTTCGCCCACTTCTGGTCACTTTACTCGATCACAAACTCGATCTAATCCGGGGAGTGCGGGTTTTATTATCTTACTGCGCAACTATCGTGTAAATTTGTAGATAATATTCCTTCCTCCTTATGCCCTCAGAAGGAAAAGTTCCTTTTTATCCAAGCCCCCGCCAATCGCCCTTGGCAGTTCAGATCCAACTTGAGGTATAGCAAGCCTAAGCTCTCCGTGTCGGATGAGGTCATGTAGGGAGAAAATTTCATAGACACTCTAACCACCCATATATATAAGGCTAACGAGCTCCTAAAAGAGGAAGTTCTCAAGGTCATTGGCCTTTCGCCAGCTAACATTCGAGTCCAAAGGACCTTAGAAGATGGTCTTCTCTGTCACCCTTAACTATTCTTTTCCCATTTTAGCTTTTTATTTGTAATAGGCCAAAGTATAACTCTTTCTATGTTTTTGTTTTCTCAGTCATGTCAAGCAAGAATCCGACGATAATCAATAAGATGAAGGCCCAGAATGAGGCCCTGCTGGCTAAAGCACAGTCATCTAGGCTCGTGCCCGCTGCACCATCTGGGACCCCGATGCCGACCCCAATCCCTTCCACCAACGTCGTAGCTTCAGTTGTACAACCAGTTCCTCTCAACCAAATCCCTAGTTCGGAAGCCGAACCCACTGCGGAGGTCGAGGTCGTTGCCAAGGGTACCTCCGAGAGCAAGGGCAAGAAGCAAAAGCATGGATCCAAGAGTAAAAGCCCAAAGTTGACCTCTCCTAGTCAATCTAGTAAAAGCCTCTCAGAGAAGTCCAAGGGAAAAAGGGGCAATTGAAAGGGGTTCCTAGGGCAAAAAGGCACGGATTGAATCCGATCCTGCTCTGGCTTCATCCTGCAACCTCGACATCATTGCCCGACACGAGATCCTACTGAACAATGCACGTAAGAATTACAAGACCATCAACTTGAGCTTTTCTAGTGATTTTTCTCATCCAATTTTGATACCGAACTGGAAAATTACAGATCAAAGCTCCATGTTGCGGTCGAGATAAGAAGAGACTTCATTTGAGCTTTACAAGGGGTGTCTGATGCCCCAAGACCAGGCCATACTCGTGCCCGTGAACTTTGCTCGACTCGAGGAGCACGGCGCCCATGCCCTCATAAAGGCAAGTTTAAAACCTCATGGGATTTTTCAAAGTTTTTCAAACTGCTAGGGTTCATGAGTTAACACTGTTTGTCTCTTTTTCAAGGGATCACATACATGCACCAGCTATCCCTTAAATGCACCTACTGGCGGAGCCACTTCATGGCCCAAGACATGGAGGTCATGGAGCTCAAAGAGGCCAAAGAAAAGCTCGAGGCCAATCTGAAAACAACTCAGCAGTCCATTGACAGCGAGCTCGTGTCACATAAGGAGGAGTTGGCGGATCGGGACTGTGAGATCAAGGACCTAGAACAGAAGCTTTCGAAAATGAAGAAGTCTTTGGCCTCGAAAAAGAAAGTGTCCTATGAGTTGGGTTGCTCCAAGGGACGTGCTGAATTCGAGAGCTCCACCGAGTATAAGAAGCTGATCGAGAACACTAGAATAGAGGGAGCACGAGCCTTTAAAAAGTCTGGCACCTTCGAGTCCATGGTCGAGGCGAAAGCTGCAGAATATGCCTACATGAGTTTCCTGAAGTGCCAAGCTCAACTTCAGAAACTGGGTAAGATCATTGAAGGCTTTGATCTAAAGCAGCTCGACCCCACCAAAGACGCTGATCTAAAAGATTACCCTTTGAGCGGGCTCCCAGAGAAAGATGAAACCGAGGACGAGTTCGCATTCTTAGCCAGGGAGGACGAGGTCCCTCCCCCAGATGCCGAGGAAGGTGAGATTCCTCACGAAGCCCATACTTTCCCTGAAGCGGTCACAGAAACCAAGCAGCAAGTACAGTAGAAATTCTGCTAAAGCGAGAGTTTGTATTTGTTTTTCCCAGGTCGGGTTCCTCCTAACCCCAAACCCTATATTGTACTGAGAACCCGAGGACCCAAATGATATTGTAAATGCTTGAACTTAATGAAGTACTGGGTTTTCATCAATTATCACTTTAAATAATACTCAATGCTTTGTCTCAACTTCCCATCTCATTGAGGGGGTCCTGTACAGGTACTCGATCCCACTTACTTCGGATTTTTCTTGCCATGGGGATCTTACACAGATCCCTCGCGGGAACTCGATCCCATTTACTTGGGAATTTTCTTGTCGTGGGGATCTTGCACAAATCCCTCGCGGGAACTCAATCCCATTTAATTGGGAATTTTCTCACCGTGAGGATCTTGCACAAATTCCTCGTGGGAACTCGATCCCATTCACTTTGGAATTTTCTCACCGCGTGGGGATCTTACACAGATCCATCGCGGGAACTCGATCCCATTTGCTTGGGAATTTTCTCGCCGTGGGGATCTTGTGCAAATCCCTCACAAGAACTCGATTCCATTTACTTGGAAATTTTCTTGCCGTGGGGATCTTGCGCAGATCCCTCGCGGGAACTCGATCCCATTTACTTGGGAATTTGCTTGCTGCAGGGGAAAAATATAGACAATATTGCATCAGATACAAGTTCATGGAATTAAATAAAGCAAGCCGAGTGAACCACATTACAAGGAAGATTGGCATTACAAAGTTCATTACACTTTCAAATATAAATGTTTTTCAAATTCTGCACGTTCCATGATCTCGGTAGCTCCTTTCCCCTGGCATGACCCTTGCCTAGTTATCTTCACCACTTTGTATGGTCCTTCCCAATTTGGGTCCAGCTTTCCTACGTGCTTGGATACCTCCACCTTTTTCAAGATCCAATCTCCTATTCCAAAGCTCCTCCATTGAACTTTCTTATTGTATTGCCGCCCCATGAGATTCTTGTATTCTTGGATCTTGATATACACTTTATCCCACTTTTCTTCTATTATCTCTAACTCGAACTCTCTAGCGTCAACATTATCTCTGGGCTCATACTCCAAAATTCTCCGAGTTAGTTCCCCAATCTCGGCAGGGATCATAGCTTCGGCTTCATACACTAAGCAGCACGGGGTCTCTCCCGTAGCCATTTTTGGGGTGGTTCGATATGCCCACAAGACCCCCTGGAGTTCATCAGCCCATCCCTCCTTAGTGTTATTTAATTAGGCCTTGAGGCTTTTTAAAAGGTCCCTATTTGTCACTTCTATCTGACCATTCGCTTTCGGGTTCCCAATTGAAGTGAATCGTTGTTTGATCTTGAGCTCCTCACACCAGCTTTTGATTTTCTTCCCATTGAATTGAGTTCTGTTGTCTAAAATCAAAACTCTAGGGATCCCGAATTTGCATATTATGTTTTTCCTGAGGAAACCCATGACCTCATTTTCTATGACCTTTACAGATGCCTCCACCTCTACCCATTTGCTGAAATATTCGACTGCTACTATTACAAACCTTTTCTGACCTCGAGCCTTCGAGAACGGGCCCATTATATCTATCCCCCATTGATCAAAAGGACATGACACAGGAACCGGCTCCATTGAGACTGTGGATCTATGGGATAGGTTAGCATGGATCTGGCATATTTCACACTTCTTCACTAAAGTAGCCGCATTTTGGTTCATCGTGGGCTAGAAATACCCCTGCTGGAAAGTCTTCATGGCCAAAGACCTTCCCCCCGAGTGGTTCCCGCAGCTACCCTCATGGATTTCTCGCATCACATACTGAGCCTGCTCAAGTCCCAGGCACTTTAATAGAGGTCCTTCAACCGATCTCTTATATAAATCCCCGCCAACCATAACGAACCAGTTTGCCCTGAAAGCTAGTCTTTTAGCTTCCTTCTGGTCTTCGGGTAGGGTCCAGTCCATCAAGTACCGAATCAAGCCACCATTTCCTCTATCTGCATCACCATCTCTTTTTCAGGGATGGCATCCTCTAGCTCAGATCTCTCAACTACCAGCAAGGTAATGTTTGTGTTTCGGGTTCCTACGGTGGAACTGCTAAACTTAGCCAAGGCATCCGTCCTTTCATTCTCTTCCCTCGGGATCTGCTATACTTGGCAGAATTCAAACTCCGCTATTAGCTCCTTTACCTTTCTCAGGTATTCCGTCATTGACCTCTCTCGGATTTCAAAGGTTCCTTCTATTTGGAGAGCAACAAGTTGTGAGTCAGTGTAAACATTCAACTTCTTAATATTTATACGCTTGACCGCTTTCAACCCTATAACCATGGCTTCATATTCTACTTCATTATTTGTGACCCCGAAAGCCAGTTTAACAGCGAACTCGAGCTCCACGTGCTCGGGTCCTTTGAGGAAACCCCCGCACTGGGTCGTGGTAGATCCATCGACATGCATAATCCATGTTTCTTTACTAAGTTCGGGGTCGTGTCCCACCATCTCGACTACAAAATTGGCTAGGACCTGGGCTTTCACCGCGCTTCTGCTTTGATATTCAATGTCAAACTCTCCTAACTCCACTGCCCACTTGGTCAATCTACCCGAAATGTCCGGTTTAGCTAGGACATGTCTCAAGGGATGGTTAGTCAAAACAATTATTTTATGAGATTGGAAATAGGGTCTCAACTTCCTCACTGCCGTCATAAGGGCCAGTGCTAGCTTTTCGACTTCCAGTTATCGACCCTCTGCTCCTTGCAGTATCTTACTCACGTAGTACACGAGCTTGTGTACCACGTCCTCCTCTCTAACCAGCACCGAGCTGACCGCATACCCTGATATTCTCAAATACAAGTAAAGAGGCTTCCCCAAAATAGGTTTTGCCAACATAGGAGGTGAGGCTAGGTACCCTTTAAGGTCTTAAAATGCCTTTTCACACACCTCATCCCATTGGAAGTTCTTCATGTTCCTCAGGATCTTAAAAAATGGCAAACTCTTGTCGGCTGACCTCGAGATGAACCGATTTAAGGACGCAATCCTACCCGTCAGTTTCTGCACATCTTTTCCTGACTTAGGCGAGCTCATGTTGGTAATGGCCTTAATCTTCTATGGGTTCGCCTCTATCCCCCACTCGCTAACCAAGTACCCCAGAAACTTCCATCTTTTGACTCCGAAGGTATATTTAGATGGGTTAAGTTTCATCTTGTATTTTCTCATTCTAGCGAATGCTTCTTCCAAATGCGCCAAGTGATCGAGCTCGCTTAGGCTCTTGACCAGCATATCATCAACATATACTTCCATCGTGACCCCGATCTGTTCTTTAAACATCTTGTTAACTAACCGTTGGTAGGTGGCGCCTGCGTTCTTTAACCTAAAGGGCATGACATTATAGTAGAAAATCCCTCTTTCAGTCACGAATGTTGTCTTATCTCGATCTTCTTTTGCCATAAAGATTTGGTGGTATCCCTAGAAAGCATCCATCATGCTAAAGAGAGTGCATCCCGCTGTAGAGTCCACCAATACATCAATCTGCGGCAAGGGGTAAGGGTCCTTAGGACATACCTTCTTAAGGTCTGAGTAATCAGTGCACACTCTCCATTTATCACCTGTTTTTAGCACGACCACCACATTCGACAACCACTTCGTGTACCTGATCTCAACAACATAACCTGCTTCCAACAGTTTATTTACTTCATCCTCTATGGTCTTGTTCTTCATGGCCCCGTGATTTCTTTTCTTTTGTTGGACGGGCTGGACCTGGGGATCCACGTTTAACCTATGTACTATCACCCTAGGGTCTATTCCTTCAAAATCTGAAGGCTTCCAAGCGAAGACATCTGCATTCTGTCGTAGGAATTCGATAGTCAATAATTCTAATTCCGGGGTCATTTGAGTTCCAATCATTGTCGTCTTGCTCGGGTCCCCCAATTCTAACTCGATTTCCTTGATCCCGCCAGTGGGTTCGATCTTGCAGTCCTCGACTCGCCTTTTCTTATTCTCATCCTGGGGTTTCAAGTTTGCTGAGTCTTTTGCTGAGGCCATGAGGGCTTTCTTTCCCTTTGACCTCGACCCTCCTTCCTCGTCTTTCAACCCCAACCCTGATCCCAATCCCGAGCTTTCACCCTTAAGCCTCTTTTTCAGAGACACATGGTAGCATTCCCTTGCTTCTTTTTGGTCGCAACTCATTTCTCTAATTCCTCCGCTGGTCGAGAATTTCATTTGGAGATAGAAAGTCAATATTACTGCTTGGAATTGGTTCAAACCAGGTCTACCCAGGACCACATTATATGAAAATGGGGCATCCACCACCAAGAATTTTAGCATCAGGGTCTTGCGGCACGGTTTCTTTCCTAGAGATACCGGGAGGTCAATAGTTCCCATCGGCGTGATCTCAACCCCTCCAAATCCGACTAACGGTGTATACACCGAGGAGACCTTTGTGAGTGCGAGCTCCATCTTTTTTAGGACCTCCAAAAATATTATGTCCACTGAGCTTCCACTATCCACCAGGACCTTGTGTACAACGAAATTTGCTATATCCATGGTGATGACCATAAGGTCATTTTGGGGACCTATGACCCCCAGAGAATCCCTGCCATCAAATGTAATAACAGGCTCGTTAGCAATATTCATCATAGCAGTTCTTTTCTGATTTACCTGGTTCTTGAAAGATCTAACGTATCTCTTTCTCGAGCTATGGGAATCCCCAAATGTGGGACCCCCAGCTATCATGTATATGACTTCTCACCTGGGTAAGTTATCCCCCACGGGGTCATTGATTATTTCCTTGCCCTTCATTTCTCTACTACGGGATCTACTCCAAGACCGAGATCGATCTCCCTTCCTTCCGGACTGGCCCTTGAGCTCGTGCCCTCTAGTTCTAGCTACGAACTCCTTCAGATACCCCTGCCCGATGAGCCTCTTGACCTTATCTTTGATCTGAATGCAATCCTTAGTGTTATGACCCCGATCTTTATGAAAACAACAGTATTTGTTTGAGTTTGGCTTTGCGGGGGTATCCCGCATCTTCCAAGGCCATTGGAGTATCTTTGATCCCTCAATGGCCATAAGTAATGTGACCTCGTGGTATTGAGTGGGATATAGTGATTATACTTCCTCAGCGGGGATCGCTAACGATCTTTTTTAGATCGAGCCTTGGGGTGACCTTGGTCTTTTTCAGACCTCCCCTGGTCCTTCTCAGTCTTGCGTAGAGCATTTTTGGACCACTCGTGATCCTTCATGGAATTGATCTCCTCATCTTGTATATAGCATTGCGCTACCTCCATCATTTGCTCCATCTCCTTTGGGGGTTCTCTGGCAAGAGCTGATGCTAATGGTCCATTTCTCAGGCCATGTATGAGGATGCTTGTGATCATATCAATGCGTAGGTCTTGCACCACCAGTATCTCATTGTTGAATCTACTTATGAAGCTTCTCAAGCTTTCGTCCTCCCTTTGTCGTATAGTGAACAAATAAGTTTCCGACCTCTTAGACTTCTTCTTACTAGCGAATTAGTATAAAAACCTCCTTATGAGCTGATCATAAGACACTATTGTTCCTGGGACCTGCCCCATGAACCACTCTTGCTCCCTCCCGGTGAGTGTGGTTACAAAGATCCTAGAGTTCATGGCGTCAGACTGACCATATAAATTCATGATATTTTCAAAGGCTGTTACATGTTCTTGGGGGTCTTTATTCCCATCATACTTAGGCAGGTCAGGCAGTTTGAAGTGTGATGCCACCGATTCAACCAGTATCTCTGTCAAGAATGGTGAGTTCCTTTTCTGCAATGCCGAAGTCCCTTTCTTTTTAAGCTTGTTGATTTTCCTACTCAACTGTTCAACCTGGTCACTTATCTCGTCAACTTCCTCCTTGGAGAGCGAAGGTTGGGGTCTCTTAAACGACGGGTCATTCCTATTTAGTGTCAACGATTCCAACTTTGACCCTTCCTCCATTCGGTAAACATTAGGTGGGTGATATACCCTCTTTTCTACCTTGCTTCCCCTCTCTGCTGAGTTCGTAGTCTCCTCTCTCCTGGATATCCGCAATTCCTGCACCCCTTCCACTAGCGAGGGTCTTGGCCTTCTCTCTTGGAATATGGACCGATTTACTAACGCGGGACCTGCTTGAAGGGGTGCCACTACTTCTTCTCGAGCTCGATGCTCGCGTTCATGCCATAACCGCCGGCTCATCTCAAAGACCATTTGTTCGAGGTCGCTCCTGCTAATTTAGATGATCTGCGTTCCGTCGGGATCCAATGACGAGGTTCTTGGCTCTATACCCATTTTAGCATTCTGCAGTACTGCCACGGGTGGCAGTACGGAGGTTGGCGATATTGGCGAGGATGAGGTCATCAGCAATATGGAGATTGGAGTATCCAGGATCCTTCCAGGAGTTATGTCCATTTCTCACAGCTGACTCTTGCTATAGATGAATCAAGTTAGAGTTCCCACAGACGACGCCAACGGATGCGACTCGAATTCCATGGCAATGACCTCGATCCAGAATATCCAATGTGCCCTTGATCGCTGTCACGACCTCAACCCGGAACCACACAAGTGAAATTTGGATCTCTGACTTGATCACAAAAGAACACGTTAGGCTAGCTGAGATCGCCCTCAGCTAAGGCCCTCCGATGCCTAAGTTAGTGAGGTGATTAAGTTCGAGTTCTAAATTAAGAGGAAACTTGATATAGATAGCTTATGATGAATAGATGTGTAACGTGACCTGGAACTATGCTTTTTATAGTCAGTGATTGGTCCTTTCTGTACGGATCATGCTGGTGCTATTCCAAGCATGGGATCACGGGTTGATCTATGGTCCAGCATTCGGGTCGGGTTTAAACTGGTTGTGACCTGACCTGCGTAAAAATACATGGATCCTGTCATGTGGTGGAATTTTTTATATTAATGAAGGGTATGATGGTCTTTTAATGTGCCCACAGCAATAATTACCATCATATATATATATATATTGCATTAAAGTAATTAGTAATTCTTTGAATCAAACACAAAGACATGGAAAAATCTTAAAAATTGTTGGTTTTGGTCTTAATATTTTCAATTTTCAATAATATTGATAATACTTGAAATAAATATATGCAGAAATGGGTACAATCTTAACTTCATTTTTGAATCATCCCAACTGATGGAGTTTTTATTTTTATAATTTTAAGTAGTAATAATTACTTCTTCCTCATTTTCGAATTATAGGTTCTTTGATGTTGTTAAGCAGTCATCTTAACTATTTTCTCTTGAAAGCAGTAATAAATAATTCAGTAATTATTTATTTTTTTCATTTAATATATTTTGCCTAACATTTCAAATAGACTCACAGCTCGTGTGATATTTATATTACTAAGTGTTAAGTCGAACCTACCAATCCTTCTTTAATTATGAATTCAACTATGATCTTTCCATTACTCGTGAGATAATGTCATAACTAATTTATATTAAACTGCATCTCATGCTAAGGTAGCGATCATAGCTCTCCAACAAAAATGTGTTCCCCAACTCGTAAGACAACACATAATTATGGTAGCGTCTCATGTTGCACACTTATTGGTAGAAGGCATGGATTATTAAACGCAAAAAAAATTCAATAATTTATTGAGAGAGCGTTTGGAAGTCTTTGAAATATGAAAAAAAATACCATTTAAATATTATTTTTAAAGGGACTACAAATGCATATACTAGTTTATCAATCATTGATTATTTATTGATTATTTTTCCATAGACATTTTGACAAAAAAGAAAAGAATCAGTTTCTCCTAACCCATTCAACTAACTATAATTAGAATGACTGGATACAAGTGTGGTTGATTAGCTGTAGAGGGCATTGTTGATCCTCTAACGACTTGTGCTTGATTGGAAGTTTCCTCACCATGTGGTATTGGAAGAAGGTCTTCATTGGAATCATCAGCTACTTTAATCGTGTCATAATTGTCGGGCTCTGAATTAGTAAGCTCTCGATCACAGAAATTGTCTGTATATAGTTCAGAGGAGCTGTGATCTATATGTGGGCTCTCAGGCTCATATTGGTGTCCTCCCAAAAATTCTTGATGGGAAGTAGAAGGACTAACATTGGGATGTTGATGAGATGTAGAACCACCACTATAAATATCATGGATCCCAAAGTTTGTAAAGCTATCTGTTATGGTGGACAAGTCAGGAATCCTTGTTTCTATGTGTGGAATTGTATGCCCATATTCGCCAAGGCATTTGACATTACAAGCATCCCTTCACATGCCTGAATAGTCGACTCTCCACACTTCATGTGCCTTATGACATTACATAGTTAAATTGTATATAAACATGTAGGTTCAAACAAATTTTATTAGTTCATTAAAATGGATCCATTCAGAGCACATAAATTATATTATACTCATGGTGATATATTTCGTGTCATAGGTCGTAGTTGGTTTTTGGATGATGATTATTGCTAGTCATTAGATCCAAATCAAAGATACTCTTTATCATACTTAGCAACAATGGAAGAAGAATAACGTGCCCGTGTATATGAACAAGATAGCCTAGTAATAGATTTTCGTGATCTTGGTATTTGTTGTTCTCAACGTAAAGCCATCACCATGCCCCGAGGCACGCCACAAGAGCAGACAGTAGCTCTCAATCACATACGTGAAGAAAATAATAGAATGCTTATACGTACATCTCGTTTTAGCTTTCAACAAACATCAAGAAGCTATACATCGTCAGGGTTACTTAATGAAGTAAGAAGTCGATGGGCACTTAGTAAAAGTCATATTTATTGATCAGATGTTGAGGTATCTTATGAGGAGGATAACTAGATTGTCATTTATGTCTTATGTTTATCTATTTTTATTGTATTTACTACTTTTATTAGACACATTAACTTAATTGCAATGATTTTAGTTACGTCCTTTAATTTATTTCAATTTAACATTAATTATGATAAATAATTTATTGAACAACATAAATAATCATATAGCACCAAAATCTTTTAAAGTAATATAATTGTAGCAAAACTAAGCAATGTAATTCTAATAATGCCCCCGTGCCACAACCACGTCATTGCCTATTGCTTCGTTGTCGTCAACCCACTTCATCTCGTGCTATATCATGTTTTTTTTTTTTTTTGCCTATCATCCTCATTCAAATTAAAATTCTATCTGAAGAAGTGTTAGAGCTCGATGAAGCACGATCATAATACATTCCTAACATATCTGGATATGGCACTAGTAATACATTGAATGAGTGGCTTGCTGGTGCAAGTTCTGAATAGTTATGTCCAGCTAACCCACATCCTAAGCCAAGATCTGTGTCCACTAACCCAAAGAATGACTAACTGAATACCGATGTATATAGAGGTAAAGGTGCTATTTCATCCGATTGTGCTGGTTGAGGTATGTAGCAGTTTGAATATAAATCAGGATTGACACGAGATGGATCTACCATATTAACTCCACCCGATGAAGCACTGAATATGTTCATTGGTGAATCCATTTGTGTAGTATCACCCTCTATAAAGCTGCCAGACCTAATGATGTGCCTTCATCTTCTCTTATTTCTACTTTGACTCGCCTCTTGTTGTGGAGCATGCGGTTGTTGTGGCACCTCGATTCCCATAGCTATATGATGAACTTTTTGAGCAATCGACCTATTTTGCTCTCTAAACTGTGTCCACGATATAGTTTTAGAATTATCAACAACGGAATCACAAATGACCATAAGGTTTTACATTCTATCAGCCTAAAATGTGCAAAATAAATAATTTAATGTTAAATAATTTTAATTGTATAAAATTAAAATTATTGTAGTTTCCTAATGTATAATTATATACATACCACATCATGCCATGCACATGTAGCATCTAGATAGTATCCCATGTCTATGTCTACATAGGATGGTGACATAAGTTGGCATGTGATCTGATCATACCATATCATGTATCCAATATTTGTGGATTCAGATCCCATAATAGTGGGTTGTTGAACAACGAGTTGCTCTATATTATCTCATTGAGAAACATACAAGATATGGTATGTGTACCAATATCTACCAGGACTACCTCTGTGGGATATATTATGTAATTGTAAACTACGTTCTGCTCATACTGGAGCAATATTTTTGCACAAGCCAAACTACCACAGAACCCGCTCAGGATGATGTATCTCACCGATAGCATAGTTGATCAATGGACGAGTTGTGGTCTAAAGTTCTAGGGCACACTTTAGGTGGTAAATTTTGAATATGTGGTGAATCTATGGCATAAGGCTCCCATATGAACTGCATATAAAGCATTTAAGTCATATTCAAATGAAAATATACTTATTTTTAATATAGTAACAAAAAACAAAAACATATGAATTTAGTCACCTCATGTGCTAACATTCTATCAAGTATGGATCCCATGATCCATGCAGAGTGACTTGTAGTATGTGTACAAGAGAAATACTGCATCCACCTACACATATAAGTTACAAATTAATTTATGATGCATGTGTTATTAGGAATGAATACAAAATGACATTAAAATTATATTACCAAGCACCATATGGAAGCATCGGCAATTCATGGCCATTAAATACCCATAGTATCGTAGTAGCACGAGGCCGTAGACCTATAGGTGCTAGAGTTCTAATCTGGGACCATGCCCAGATCTACAAGTGAACAAGTGATTAAGGGACATATAACAATAAAAATACATATGTTTAATATTTATTAAATCTATTTATTTTACCTATTGCAGTTGCATCACTCCACCAATATTAAGTTTCCTCCATTGGCATGCAATGCATAGCTCACGGTACAAGAATAACAATACAACACTTCCCTAATTGAAGTTACGAACATCATGAATATTCTCAAAATGCTTCAAATACACTAATGGTACCACATTACTGAAGAATCTGGGCACATAATACCTCATAAAAGTACTAATGCACGTGCATTCTGTTGAACCTCTAAGTTAGAGCTATCATTTTTAATATGGTGGGTGTGAATGTGCATGACTGTCAAATGGAGGTGAAATCCCCTAAATTGTCTTTCTACAGGCCTGAAATCAAGATAATGATCACAATAATCCCGCCACTGCCCAATTGTCAAGTTGGAGTCTAGACCAGCAATAGGCCGATCAACCTCGTACTGGTAAGCCTCATATGACTGCCATGTCTTGAAATATAACTGTAACCTCTCCAACATAAAAACGAAAGGTGTGAGTCTTAGAACGCCATCTCTTCACTAAAGTCGTGATCAAGTGTAGATCAATATCAAAGTGCCCACAACTATATACACCATAAAATCTCATCTCATGTAACAAATTTAAAACACGGACATAGGGCTCTGCATTACTCATGACATTCCAAAAAGTATTATCACCTCGCCTCACTACAAGAGTGGTGTCGACATCTCCAGCAAATACATCCTTTGACCCATGAGTAGCTTGCATGTGTAGAACTATCGGATCACATTGACCATACATATTTGCGGTATCCATCCTACAAAACAAGAGGAAAAGAAAATAACCATGTCATCATCTATATATATTTTAAATGTAAATTAACAAAGACTATGCACATTCGTACTGAAAATAAAAACAAAAACAAAAAATAGAAACATTCTTCAAACACTTCAATTTTATTAAGTAGCCAATTTATAAAAAATTTAAAGTGCATTTTTTGGGCTCATTTTTAATTTTTTTTTAAAATAATAATTCAAAATTTAAATATAAAATAAGATATTCTAAATTAAATTGCAATAATATCACACTTATTACTCAAACTTAATTTTATTTATTTTTTAAAAAAATATAATTTTTTTTTTACAAAAATATCATATTTTTGAATATTAAAGCTCACATCAGCCTTAATTGAGGCGCTGCTACACAGAAATATATAATTAATCTATAAAATGTGATTTATATAATTTATAAGAGATATAATTTTTTTATATATATATATATATATATATATATAACATTTATAATTTTTTAAAAAGCTTCATTTAATATGGATTCATTTATTATTTAGTTTTAAATTTCTAATTTAATATAAATATTTTTAATAATTAATATAAAATTATTAGCATTTCAATTAATTAATAACTACTAATGTAAAAATTGATACTCTATAATGCGCTTTTATTTTCTTTTTATTTTTGTATGAACTAATAATTAAAGGAAAATAATAAATATCAACTAATGTTAATGTCATGTCTATCAATTTCAAATTATTCAAACTAAATATTAAAATTAACTTCCGAATCACAAAATCATGTCAAACTTAATAATAAAGAAATTAAATTAAAAAACTTCTAAAAATTTAAAAACCAACCTGATATTGGTGAGTCAAAACTTTCCTCTTTCGAAATAAGGCCTCTAATCAAACTGTAAAATATTAAAAAAATCCAATATATCATTTTAACAATATAAAAATAATAACATAAGATAACCAAATATATAAACTTAAAATCTTGAACAACATCAATTAAATTTTACCTTATTCCAAATTATTTGAAACAATGTTTCTTCTTTTCTATTTTTTTATGAATATTTTTTTTCTCCCTTCTCTTTGTCTTTCCTCTCAATTTTTTCCTCCACTTATTGCACTCCTCACGACACACCTAGTCACTCGGCTTTGCCTAAACCCTGAACTATAATGTGAATGAATGTTGGAACCCAGCACTTATATTTATAGTGGGGGGGGGGGCATTGTTTTTTTTTTTTGCCAAAGAGGTGTGGCTACCTCTTGTCTATTTCCTGGAAAAAAAAAAAAAGTTTTGCAGCAAGAGGCATGGCTACAAGCCATGCCTCTAGTCTAATTCCTTGAAAAAAAAATTCTGCAGCAAGAGGCATGGCTACCTCTTGCCTATTTGAAAAAAAAATTATTCCACACAAGAGGCCATGCATCTTTTCTATTTCTTAAAAGAAAAAAAAATCAGTAGCAAGAGGTGTGGCTACAAGTCATGCCTCTTGCCCATTTTCAAAAACAAAACTATTTCAACCCAAAAAAAAAAAAAGAAAATATAACTTAAAGGCGTGGCTTGCAGACATGCCTTACCATAGTTTTGCGAAGCCCCCACAGCCACAGTAGTTTTGTAAAAATTATTTTTTCTAACAATATTTTATAAATCAACTAATATAGTGCTAGTCCCCAAGTTCAATAAGAAATAGAGGCTTTGCATCAACTTTATAATTTAAACAAGGATTGCTCAAAGGACGTGTTCCCACTCTCGAGTGCCTTCCTTCTCTTGAGGATAGACACTCTAGTAGATGCAACCTTTAGCTTTGGCTCTTAATTAAGATTTTTGGATGTTACCAAAGATTAAACTAGATCATGTTAATTTTCTAACAAACTAGAGCATCTTTTATAATAACATCACGCCAAGCTGAAGAATGCAGGAGCCACATACTTGAGACTCATCAACAACATGTTTAAAGCCCAAATCAGGAATAATATGGATGTTTATATTGATAACATGTTGGTAATTAAAGGCCAAGAGCGAGAAAACCATATAAAAGACTTAGGGGAATGTTTCGCCATCCTTAAAGCCTTCGAAATGAGATTGAAGCTACCAGATTGCACATTCATTGTGAGAGGCGAAAAAAGTTCCTAGGTTATATGATGTCAAAGAGAGGAGTAAAGTCAACCCCAAAAAGATTATGGCAACAGTGGAGATGCAACCACTCCAATAGATCAAAGAGGTGTAACAACTATCGAGAGTACACTTGATAGCTTTGAACTGATTCATATCTAGGTCTCCATTTTTGTGAGAGGTGAAAAAAGTCCACTAAAAATGCACTCTTATTCTTTAAGACCTTACAAAACATGGAGAGTTTCCACTTATAAAGAAGTATCAACAAGCATATGAAGACTTGAAGGTTACTTGGATTCCCCATCACCTTTAACTAAGCTGGTAATGAGTGGTTCTCGTACATTTGCCTTGCCATCTCCAAGAATGTTGTCAACTCGATTTTAGTGAGGGAGAAAATTTGGGAGTAGTGCTTGGTTTAATTTTTGACTCGCATTCTACAAGTAGCGCAGCATAGATACTCAAAAGTCAAGATGCTAGCTCTCTTACATGTTGTTAGGATTCTTCAATTATATGTTTTGATGGATGACACATAGAATGAAATATTTGTTTCCTTGTTTAAATAAAATCATGATTTATTTCCATATTAAATCCAGTATATTACTTTGGCAAGATATTATTGGATTCTCTCACATGATAAGTATATTTTGGAGCCATTAATGAAGGCTAAATAACCTCTTTGCATAGAAAAATGTCATTCCAACATGGTAAGTTACTATTATAATATATCTATGGAAAGTTACCGTTGGAACTTCCTGTAAGAACAAGACTTATTATTTAATCTAAAGAGATGTATTTAGAGAACAAACGTTTGCTTAAAAAAATATTCAGTTCTTATTATCAGCTTTCTTGAAGCACCTTACTGGAGAAAAGAAAGCAGTATGCTATTTACTTCTAGTTGGAACTATCGTCAACCGTGCGTTTGGTCTTTTGTGTTAAGGGAATTTGGAATATTCCTTCCCTTATACTATATTAGTTTGTTTAATACAATTCCAGTTGGTTTGAATTGCTTGTTCATATTTATTGAACTTATTTGTACTAATTCTCTTTGGAATTATTAGTGAAATTTGCAGATTAAAATCTTAAGTGAAAGCTTAGGTAGTAGACTAGGCTTGTCAAACTACTATAAATCCTGTGTGCTTCTTTTATTATTTACTACCTTTTTATTCTGTTTGGAACTTTTAGTTTTCTCTAGAACTTCCAGGCCTCTACTGTACAAATATAATTTTTTCCTCAATTCTGATTCATCCCCTCTTAGGGTCTTATTTTCTAACAAATGGTACCAGAGCCAGGTGCTCATTTATAACTTCTAATCAACCTGAGTTTAAAGATCCTAATGGCTTCTTTGAGTTTTGATATTTATGCAGAAGGACAGTCTCACACTCCTCCACCAGTATTCGATGGAATGAACTATGCAACTTGGAAAAATAGAACTAAAGAGTTTTTCATCACACTGGATTACAACCTCTGGAGCATTGTGATTGATGGGCCATAAATTCCTACAAATGAGAACATGACTCCAAGAAGGCGAAATAAGCTTATCTTTGCAGATAAGAAAATACTATATATGAACGCCAAGGTAAAAAAATATCCTCTCGTGTGCTTAGTTAATGAGGAGTACAATCGTGTTAGCATATGTTCCTCAGTGAAACAAATGTGGACCATGCTTCAAATTACTTAGGAAGAAACATCACATGTAAAACAAGAGAGAATTGTATTGCTAGCTCATCAATATGAATTATTTTCCATGAAAATAGGAGAACGCATAAGCCAAATGTATGCTTGATTCACGAAAATCATCAACCCAATGGTTGCACTTGAAAAGAGGATATCAAAAGGCGAGCAAGTGCAAAAGATCTTGCGCTCACTACATAAAGAATGGATGCCCAAAATGACAGTAATTCAGGAAGCAAAAGATTTGGAAACTCTTGCGATGGGAGAGCTGATCAGCTCCTTTATTTCTCATAAATTGACCCTTTCAATAAAGGATGAAAGTTGGGCAACAAAGGAAAGAAAGAGATTTCTTTCTCTTCCGATTATATGGAATCTTCTAAAGATGCTGAAGACATCAGCAAGAAATCCATAAATGATGAAATTGCAAAGATTACCAGATAGCTAAAATAGCTTACACAGGCAAAAAATCATTCCAGACGTGGTTTTTGAAGAAGTACCAGATCGAATAATTTCAAGCAACAAAGGCCAGAATAGATTATCTGCCATGAATGCCAAGAAATTATGCATAAAAAGCCTGATTGTCCAAAGCTGAAAAGGAGTGTCAAAACAAAAAGAGGATCAAAGCAAAAGGCAATGACAATAACTTGGGATGACATGGACTCTGAGCAATTTAATAATGTAGACAACTGCCTCATGACAGATCAGGTATCTTTTCACTCTGAAATTCATTCCAGTGATTTTGAATATGAATATGAAAGTCCTAGTTCATCAAGTTTGCATAAAAAATGTCATAATGAAATTCTTGCATTATGTAACGAGATTAGTTTTCTTAAAGATCAACTTTATATAACTTCTTATGAAAAGATTGAAGGTGTTGAAAGCTATTATAATATCATCAAAAGAGGTATTGATGATAGGAATAGATTAGTCAAGAAAAATCAAGAGTTAGAAAGAAAAACACTACCCTTTTGGAAGAAAACTATAGTTTAAAGAATCTCTCAAAGGAAAGAGGAAAGCGATCAACTCTCAAGTACACCAAAAAACAAAATCATTTGTCAAAAATAGACATTTTGGGAAAACATGTCATACTTGTGGTAGAGTTGGACACATATCATATAGATGTCTTTTAAAAGAGATATTGGAACTAAATTTATTTGGATTCCAAAAGCTAATCAAGAAGGACACAATAGAGTATGGATACCAAAGGTCAACAAACCTTGTTTTGCAGGATACAACTAAGAAAATACTTCTCAAGAAGAAGTGGTATATGACCATGGATGTTCCAAATGCATGATGGGAGACAAATCAGCATTTTTAAAAAATACAGTAACTCAGAATGAAGGAAGTGTTCTCTTTGCTGACAATACCAAATGCAAAATGCTCAGGAAAAGGATAATTGGCAAGGTAACTAGAACTTCCATTGGTGACGTCCAGAATCTGTAAGTATTAGTTCTGCAAGTATGGATCATGTTATTCAGAATGAAAAATGATTAGAAACAAATGAACTTCTAGGGATATTAGATAAACAAGTCAATGCATCTTCCAACAATTGTTGAAATCCCCAAGCCAAAATTGCTACGTTATGATGGGTAAAAGAATTTAATATGATTGACTCTAACCTTGTTTTGCTTTTTCTTTTGGCATCAAATTTATTAATATTTCCATCATCAAAGAGATTTCATTTTTTCAAGAAACAAACTTGGGAATGTTGTTTGGAACTACAATATTCTTTACCAGCCTATTGTTTTGATGATGATGGAGGAGAATGAATCATGGACTCTGGAATAAGGCTTAAATATTTTCTGAACCTAGTCGAATATTGCAAAGAATACTTGATTGATGTTCACATATTCGGGGGAGCTTAATTAGAATTTGATTACTGTTTACATTGACTGTCTACTATGGAACTTCCATGCTAAAATTAGATAAGTGGTCTCAAATTCAATAGAAGTGTGATAAGTTTTTGTTTACTAATTTACCTCTCTAAAATTTCCATACTTTAATGTCTATTTGCAGTTTGATTTTCTTTCTTTGCATCTAGTATATAAATCAAAGGGAGTCCTTAATCAAAATAATTGCCATCATCAAAATGGGGGAGATTGCTAGGATTCTTCAATTATATGTTTTGATGGATGGTGCATAGCATGAAATATTTGTTACCTTGTTTAAAGAAAATCATAATTTATTTCTATATTAAATCCAGTATATTACTTTGACAAGATATTATTGGATTCTCTCACATGTTAAATATATTTTGGAACCATTAATGAAGGTTGAATAATCTCCTTGCATAGAAGAATGTCATTCCAATGTAGTAAGTTATTGTTATAGTTTACCTATGGAAAGTTACCATTAGAACTTTTTGCAAGAACAAGACTCATTATTTAATCTGAAGAGATGTATTTAGAGAACAAGCATTTGCTTACAGAAATATTCAGTTCTTATTATCAGCTTTCTTGAAGTACCTTATTGGAGAAAAGAAAGTAGTATGTTGTTTACTTCCAACTAGAACTACCGTCAGTCGTATAGTCTCTTGTGTTAAGGAACTTTGGAATATTCCTTCCTTCCGGTGTATCGAATTGTTTAATATAGTTTTAGTTGGTTTGAATTGCTCATTCATATTTATTGAACTTATTTGTACTAATTCTCTTTGGAATTATTAGTGAAATTTGCAGATTAAAATTCTTAGTGAAAGTTTAGGTAGTGGATTAGGCTTGCCGAACCACTATAATTCATGTGTGCTTCTTTTATTATTTACTATCTTTTTATTCTGTTCAGAACTTCTAATTTTCTTTGGAACTTCCAAGCTTCTGTTGCACGAATATAATTTTTTCCTCAATTCCGATTCATCCCCTCTTGGGTCCGTGTTTTCTAACACAAGTCAGTGGCGCGAAAGCTCATATCGTAGTCTAGTCTCATCAGGTAGTATTGCTGACCAATCTTAGGAAGAAATAAAAGTGTCTTTAGAGTTAATAAATTTTGGATAGAATACCACCCAAGAGACTGTCAATTAAGGCCCAAGTTTTGGCCAACTTCTTGGTAGAGATAAAGATTGACATTAAGTACGTTACCTATATCATGGAAACCTTTTCATTTCAAATTTGGCTTTCGGTGAATAAAAACAGGGAACGCTATAAGTGGTTTGGTTGATCAATATAAAAATAACTAGTTTTGATGTGATTCAACTTTGGTGGGTTACTAAACTATTCCATTTCTGCGCTAAGATTAGCATTACAGTGAGAATATTATATATATACTATTCAAGATCAGTTGTTACATGGTTTACATAGAGTAAGGTTGGCATTGAAAAGCACTTGATATAGCTTACAAATAATGATAAGAGTTGTACCACTTAAAATTTAGAAAGCAGCTTGAAGCATATTGTTGAATCAATCTATAGGACTTCTAAATTGCATATAATTAACAACTATTATTATTACATACCTGATACTTGTTTTCAAAGATGTATCTATTACTTCTAATTGTACTTCTAAAATTAGGTTTGTAGTGAAGATATTCCTTGTCATACAACAACGTCTGACCTCACCATATCACATTCACATAAGTAATAGATGAGAAGGCAAGGCGCAGTAGATAAAGTCACAAAGATCTAGTACTGAAATTTAAGTTGTTTCGCTTTCAAATTATATCTAAATTTTTAATCAGCACTATTATCTTAGATATAAAATATATATATATTACATTTTTTAAATATACTTGGTAGTTGAAATTCCATAACTAAGTTATTGACTTTCTTAATGTGAAAATTGATTCATTATTCGATGCTAAAGCACATGAATCTAACAACCACTTGTTAGAAGGGCGTTCAACACTTGGTACAATTACACATATTTGAGAATAGCAAAGGTAAATATGTACTCCCAGCAACATTGCTTAATGGTATAGTAATTATGGATCGAACTCCTACTAAACTTCATGGATTTTGTATTAAATCCTCACTTTGCCCAATCAATGTAATAAAAGCTATTTCTTCCTATAACTTTGGCTAATTCATAGAGCTATATATAACATTAGGAAATAGAAAGGAAAGGTGGAATGAGTAGTGTACTATGTTGTTGCTAATAGCAAATCTATTGCTTGAATTTTCTTTCTGACTTCAGTTTTCAGTAAACTTTGACATATTTCACCATACTTTATTTGTATTTTGTTATTATTTTTTATTTAATCTAAAAGAGAATATCTAGATAGTTTTGTAAGATTTTAATAAATAATATTTAGCTAACGCCTAAGCTCTTTAGCCCCATACACATAGACCCAAACGCACATACAATATTTCTTTTTACCATTATTTGTACTTAACTTTTTTTTTTTTTTTTTTGTTGGTGGGGGAAGGAGAGAATGATAACCAATCAAGCTATCCGAGATTTGAACAAATTAATTAATGTTTCCACAATTAGATTTCAACATATTTGCACCACTGGTAATTCTGAAAGACGGAAAATGCTTCTCTAATCTATCTAGATACTCTTCTATTTAAATGCCAAAAGCTTGTTCTGCAAGACATGAGCTCCTAAGCTCCAAAGTAAATGAGTTTTGTCTACATAAAAATATCAAACTTGATACGATGTCGTGGCTTAGATTAACTAAGAAAATAATATTTGCTAGCCCGATCAAATTAACAAATCTTGTTCAAATTATTCAAATAGAAATTAAAAGGATTGAGAACAGGATGTGATTGCATTAGAAAATAACACTAATCATAATAGTAAAAAATTGGAAAAAGGTACTTAAATCCACTGAGATAATATATTTTCCTCTTCAAATCAACATTACCAACTCTAGCCAGCAAAAATCTAGTGACCATGTCCTACATTAACAAGTATATCATCAGTAAACTTACCATGAGATAGACAAAATGGAGATTGATTACAAATAAACTCTCACATCATCTAATTATTATATAAAATCTGTATAATAATGATAGTGTAAAAGAACACTAGTTAAAAGATTATGAGTTCAAATAAAGAATTAGAAGGCAATGCAACCCATTTCACAATGGTCAAACATCTTTTTATACAAATAATAAAAGAGATATTAGACCTACTCTTGCATCAAGCTGCCATTTGCTATAGTGTATCTAATAGCAGTAGACATACTCACTATAATTTTATAAGTTCGAGTCAACAAAAGAATTTAAAAAGTTATGAAAATATTATAGAAGGAAAAGCTATGTTGATACCAGTGTGCGAATTAAAGTATTTATGGAAGAAAAAAAAAGTAAGTACAAAAAAACTACATCATGTTCATGCTTTCTAGACTTGGCAACTGGATACCTGTGGGTAACCCAAAAGTGGGTAATGATGGATTAGGTAAACTTATCTATGGATAAAATTACTCATTTTCTATTGGGTACGAAACAATGGACACATTACCCATGAATGTGGGTAATGATTAACCCATGGATATCCGTAATAAATTTTTATTTTTTTATATTTGAAAGTTAATTAATATATATTTTTTAATTTACATAATATTATTCATTGTTACCAAAATAAAACTAATAAAAAAGGCTACAAATTTCAAATATTATATTGAACAATTACTTAAAGCATGTTGAGTATTTTAGTTTGAAAGCTACAACTTAAAATGTTTAAACACTATCAAATTTAAGTTGTATTACATTTTGAAGTTCAAATTTAAATCCCATTATATGTCAAAAAAAATTTGAACTAAGAATTTAATCACCTGTTAATTGAACGTTGTTGTTGTCATAGAAAAAGGTATCATACCCTCTAAAATATTTGAGAGAATTAAAAAAATTAAAAAATATATATGGTTACTAATGGGTTACTCGTAGGTACCTACGAGTTGAGTAAAAAAGTGGTGGGTAATTAAATGGTGGCTAACGATTATTTAAACAACGGGTAAAATTACCTGCATTTTATTGAATGGGGAAAATGAAGTTCATTACCTACATTTTTTGGTACCTATGGGTACCCACGAGTATGGATAATTTTTTTGCCAATTCTAATGCTTTCACTAGAAGGTCACCAAACAAAGAGATTAAGTGACATTTTCTTGCTCATCCCTAACAGGCCTAATAGAAGACTCGACCATGGAACAAGAAAGTGGATAAATAAAAAATAGAAGATAAAATCCTTAACCATCTTCATCATTCATTACACATGTAAAACATAATAGAAATCAAGATAATGCGATAAACCATGCATGGAAAATAACATTAAAAAATAAAAATAAAAAAGCTACAGTGAAAGAATACGAGTAAGTTAGATTTAGAATCAATCAGACACACTTAATTTCATCCAATTAATAAGATATTTGCTCATATATTTCAATACCACTATTATTGTCTACCCTAACTTCAAACCATCTTCATCAACCCTAACTAATTTAATATTTTAGTCCTCAATATCAGAATGTTGTTGAAGGTTTTGTTGACAGTATGCTCATTTTCTTATCCTTTCTTTTCACAATTATTACACTTATCATGTAACTAGTTTTAAGATGCACAACAAAACTTCAAAATTCATTGGCCACATCTTCTGCAAAGACTAGTTTGCTTGTAAAGCTTCAAAAGAGGATCGTATTCTTCATGTTCATTAGTATAAATCAATTGAGAAAGGTTTATAGAATTAAAGTTCCAAGGATCCTCCTAAATGCTATTTCTCAAAGGTGCCAACCTATTGACATTTGAAGAAGGTTACCATGAAATGACCATGATAATTAAGTTCAATGATATTATCTAGCTTAGCATAATATGGCAAATTTTCTTGTCTTACATTTCCCTCGAGACCATTTGCAACTTATAATTTGATTCTCAATTCTCTCCTCTCCAGTTTTATTTTATTTTATTTTTTCTTAAATTATATCACTTTATCATAACTTTTTCATTTATTTATCTAAAAAATTTGAAAGTACATTAAAATTATTAAAAAGTTATGGTATTACATAGAAAAACAAACAAATATTTATATTCATTTTATACTATAAAATTTTACCACATTCATAAAATGTGTCAAAATTGCTAATATTAATAATATGATGTGGATGTTATGAATAAAAAATCAAGTTTAGAAAGGAAATAACTGGACAAAGAATATGTATAATTAGCAAATCTTGGATATGGATGTCTTTTTTTTACACTACCAATTAATCATCTCCAGCAAAATCTAAATTGAGTTAAGTTTCAAACTTGAACTTTATATCAACTTATTACTGTTGAACTTGAACAAATGTCAAATAAATTATTTTTATAAATACTGTGTTTGTCAATATATATATATATAAGACAAAATAATATATGTAGACAAATTGAATATTTCAATTTAGACAAAGAGTTACAAACTCTTGAAAATATCTTTGAAATGAAAACTATTCCCTTGATTATATTCTCTAAAATATGATGTAAGGACTTCAATTTGTCTTTGAATAAGATGCATAATCTCCTCCAGGGTTCATGGAAGAAATTTATAGATCACCTCCGCATTAAGTATCGTGAGATCAAGGTTTTGAGAATTTAATGCCTTCAAAAATATATATATATATATATATATAGAGAGAGAGAGAGAGAGAGAGTTCAAATTATTCATGGCAAAAGCTTTTTTTTATTTTTGGTCTCAGAAAAGGTACATAGTGTTTGTACACTCAAAAAGGAGTAAATGAAGAGTACTTACTCTCTTTATGCAATTCTATCTAACCAAAAATATAAACAAAGAGTACTACTTCCTTACAAAAGATTGGATATGAAAGCATAAATAAGGAGCACCAGTACACCTTACAATGTGTAAGTTCCCTTAGGCCTTACGAGTTTTAATGCTTAATTTGTTCTTCATTGCATGTTTTGTTAACTAGCTGATCAAAATTAAATAAAAATTTTATTACTTATGAGCTAACATATCTAATAAATTCATAAGAAACAAATTTATTATGAACTTTTTATTTGGGGTCTAACTTAATAACCAATTTGCGTAGGCTATTAAAATAGTAATTTATCTCAAAAAAATTTATGTCCGCATATATATATATATATAATATGGCGTGTGCGAAAGAAATTGAAGTTATTGAGAATTACAAATATCTATATTACTTCTGTATGTTATCTATAATCTATAACCTATAATATATAATATATAAAAAGAAAAGACCCTTTACACACTTAAAGTGGTGGTCGTGCCTTGCTACACCAAAATTTGCTCTATCAATTTTACCCTTAAAATTTCAATTTAATCCCAGAAGTGAATTTATCACTTGATTAAAAATTAAAAAACACCATGACAAAATGTATGGAATGCGTAGGTAGGTATATTTAATAATTTTGAGCTTTTGATGTAAAAATTATTTGCTAAACATAAGTTTATATTGATGGATAATTAATATTGTATGCTATTGAATGTGATTATTGTTAAAATTATGTTATTGTTAATTATAAAAAATTGAATACTTTAGTTGTTAACAATATAATTAGCATTAATAATCTATACCATTATAAAAGAGAAGTTTTTTCCTCTCACAAAGGAAAGTTATTCCATCATTTTTGTTATGTTTTCCAATTTTTACCCTCTAAAGAATTAACTAAATACAAAAAGAATTAGTGTAATAATCAAGGTTAAAAATAAAAAAAAATTAAATATTGTAGTCCTCATGCCAATTTTTGAACATTCAAATTTACCCTCAAAATATGATATTGGCATTCAATAACATCATACGTATAGTTGTAATTGAAATTGAGAGGTTACACAAACCATTTCCAATTCTCGATATTGAGGGGTGGGAAGTTTCAAACATGAATGATGACATACAATCATTTCAGTTCTAGGATGTTACATTTTATTATGTTCATTAGTAACATAAATTGCTTCTTTCCCACAAAAAAAAAAAAAAAGAACATAAATTGCATTCAGGATGTTGAATAAAATATTTTTCAATTTTGAGGTGGAATAGGCAGCTTAGCAGCAACAAGAGTTGTACAGGATTCCTCATTGGTTCCCCCATATCACAAAACCCCAAGATATTTGAATGGAAAATTAAAAATACTTGATGGCATTAGACATAAACGCTGCTTTTAGCAATCGAAAGAGAAGAGATTTAGTGCACATTACTTGGATGCTACATGATACTTAATAATTATATATTTTTCTTAATATTCATTTTTTTGTGCCTTCAAAATTTCTATGTTTATTATGTTGTGTTTATGAAGTTATTCGTATTATTGTCTATTAGATGATAAATGCACAGCTTTGAGGAAGAAAAGGGCATGCAATATAATTCGATCTGTGATTGGTCACATATCGGAGTTAAATGCCTAGGGATTGTGGTTTAGGTTATGCATCCGGGAATTCACATTTTCTTTCTTTTAATGCAACCATTACTAATTTAAAAATTGCAAAATTTAAATAGAGATTAACATACAAATTTGGATGCATATCCTTTTTTTTAGCCTTTCATTCAATTTCTAAATTTACAAATGATTCTCTCATTTATTTTTTATTAGAATTAGGGTAAATTGTATTTTTGATCTCATTCTTTATTAGTTTCACACATTGCATTCAGTAAGTATTTTTTTTTTTTTAATTTGAGAACTCAAAAGGGCTTCCGTCCAAAAAATAATGAAGCGGCTCACATGCCACTCACGTGGCAGTTAAATTGTGTTTTTTTTAATCCCATAAGTTAGGCCCATTTGGATTTTTAGTCCTAACATGAGCTCCAATAGATTTTTGCAGAAGCAGAAAAAAAATGGCTGCAAGAGAAGGTACCATTTACTTTTGTGGCACACTATCTCCATTAAAAACCTCATGGACAAATGAAATTCCAGATATGAGGTTTTATAGTTGTGCTTCCATAAAAAATAGGTGTGGTCTTTTTGCTTGGAAAGACCCTCAAATGTGTGAAAAAAACAAGACAAGTAATACTTGGGTTGCTTAGGAAGTTGAATGTAATGAAGAAAAAGTTGTTAAAACTTCAAAAAAAAAAAAAAAAGCAAACTATGTTGCTTTATCTCGCTACAAGAAAATAGACCTTTAGAGACGGATAATTCCAACTCTAAAGCCCTGATTTTAGTCTCTGATACAAAATAGAGACGGAGTTTTCAATCTTTAGACTTGTGGCTGAAAGCCCCATCTCAAATTTACAAGACGGAATGATTTCCATCTCTAAATTTGAAGACAGATAAATGTTTTGCCAAAATCTATCTCTAATTCCATCTCTACTTTTATATAGTTTTTTCCATCTTTATTTCTGTCTCTAATTCTCAATATTTCTGCCTATAAATTTGCCTCTAATTAATTTTAGATTTGTCTATAATCCATTCATTTTTTATGTAAATCCAAATCAATACCTACTTCAAGTGAATTTTCTATGCTACTAAAAATATCAAATTCCAAGCCAATCACCAAATCATCCACAAATAATATGGCTCATTAAAACCAAATACAATTCACCAAAACAAGTTATTTCAACCATCCACCATAATGTAAAGTAACTAATTAATCTAACAATCCAAGAAATTAGTCAAATGATTAATTATCAAAGTTACTTAATTATCCAATTAATAAAAATAAAAGCATCAATGCTTCCTACCAAAATCCTGTTGCTCTCGGGGTCTAGATCCACCGGCATATTGATGGTTTGTGTAATCCACTTCTTGAAGCAATTTATGAGCTATCTCTTGTAGCCCCGTCTCTCTCTTCCTAGCCTCTTTCTCCCTTCTCCTAGCCTCTTCTTGGCACTTTCGAGCCTCATCTATAACTTGTTCGAGTATTTTCTTACCCTCTTCTTCTCCTCTTCTCTTCTTACAAAATCTTCTTGCATCTTGGCTGTAGCAGCACGCATGTCGTCCATTGCTTTTGATAATTCCTTAAGTTTCTCATTGGACTCTATAAATTGTGAAGTATGTGAGAAGAATCCAATTAATTATCTATTGTATCAAATAATATTGTAAAAGAAGATTGCATAAAAGGTACTTATGCTAAACTCTTTTTGATTTACTGTCAACAAAATCTCTAGTTTCTTGATTTTTTCTATGTGTTCTATGAAATACCTCAAGATCATTCACTTCCCGACCATGGTTTTTTCCCTAAAAGTATGTAAAAAACATATTCATCAATGTTTAAAACAACTACACAAAAGATATTTAAAAAGTTTTCAAAGTATAGTTTGGTACCATCCTTAACTTGTGTGCTCCTTGAGGAATTGAAGCACCAGAATGCTTCGCAATAGAACCATCTTTTTCTGTCATACGATTCTTTTGAGCAGTTTCACATTTTTTCTTGTAATCATTTGCACTCCAATGCTTCTCCAACTAACTCATCCCATATATCTCCACTCATCCAATCAAGGTCTCTACCAATCATATCTAATGTATATGGTTCTCTACCTAATTGGTTGTAGGCATTTTTCAATACCTTTTGTTTTGCTTTGCAAATTATCTCTCTAAATCTTCCACTTGCATTTTCATTCCATACTCTTCTCATTTGCGTGTCCGTTAAGTCCTCCCACCAATGCCTCAACTAGAACATTTTCAGTCAATCATGTTAAATAAAGACAAATATATAATTGTTGTACATAGGAGATAACACTTGACATATTAAATAGTTCACATTACCTTGAAATTCTCCCAAATTAAATCTCTTGTTTCTTTTGGCACTCTTTGCCATCTTGGCCATGCTTCTCTAAAACTGTCTTTAATATCATTTGTAAGATTTCGAATCACATCACCTTCAATAAATCTAGTAAACAAAACCAAACCAAGTTTGTATTAATTTAGAAATAAACATATCACATTGTTATATATAACTACTACAAAGAGATAAAATGTTCAAAAATCTAGTGCCCCTTTCTTACAAATGAAAGATTACAAATTAGTACTGTAAAGAAATTCTAATTTCTAGTCATGGCAGAGTGACAGCTAGGTTTTGTGTCCTCAGATGTATGGCCAGGTTCCCACAACAACAAGATCATAAGTAGGACAACACTTCAGGAACTTTTATGTTGGCAAATAGTTGAAATTGGAATTAAATATATTGCTTTCATGGGGTTTACATAAGCTGTGGAAACATGCAAAAGTCACAGCTAGAAACATGACTTGTGTTTTAATCATGACATGGCTAGGTATTGGAACAAGTTTTAAATTTAGATCTAGTACACATATATAGGTTTCAAAAGAATCACCTTTATCTATCTTTTTTTTTATTATTATTAATGCTAATGAAACAAATCTTTAGGACACCCAAAATTAAGCAGGATGAGGTTCATATACAACCTCTACATAGAAATTAATGACTAAATTTTAAGAATATAAATATTATAGTTCATTGATGGTAATTTTTGTCGACTAGTGTAGACTTGCTTGTGATTTACTCATATAACGGCGACGGATTTGTTGGATTATATTTTCTTCCAAAAATATAAATTGTTGGATAGAATGTCT
This sequence comes from Jacaranda mimosifolia, assembly GCA_018894105.1. Lineage (NCBI taxonomy): Eukaryota > Viridiplantae > Streptophyta > Magnoliopsida > Lamiales > Bignoniaceae > Jacaranda > Jacaranda mimosifolia. The sequence goes on along the minus strand of CM032120.1, from coordinate 33,366,126 downwards.
ATTTAGTATTTTATATATGTCTCGAGTTGAGTATTTTAAGTTGTTCATATCTCATTTATTCTTTTCCTTTAAATTAATTGTGTATGACTTTTTCTTATATAGACACATGCATTAAATTCATTCGATTTTAAACTCCAATCTTCATATGTATAAATATGAGAATAATGGGTCATTATACTTAGACTTACCTAAGACTTATGACAACAACCATTCCTAAAAATAAACCTTATTGTATAGCAACTCTGTCCAAGATGATGCTTTGCATAGAGGGGAAACAAGAACCAAACCCATAACACATTGAGAGTACTTTATCCGCAATAAATCAATGCATAAATAAGGTGATTGAAACTGATAGAATGAATAGAGATGCAGGCATGCAGCCTAGGATAATAATGATTTACAGCAAACAGGGTGAGAATATACGCTCCAACTGTTAACCCCAAGCACATTACCGTGCCAAGCCAGAGAGAGCTAGACTTGCCATATATTCAAATTAATTATCAAGTATTTGATTCTCTCCAGAGAACAATCATACCAATAGATAATGAGGGTTCCTATGGCCTAGCTACAGCAGCTCCTAGCTGCAATAACTCTTAATAGAAGTACCATATTAGAAGCTACTCAATTAAAAGCATTCACCGGCAACGAGCCATCAGTAACAATTATAAGTAGTCATGCAATCAAGAAATAAACCTCATGCCTAGGAGGACTGGTATGATAGATGTAGAAGTTATGGAGAAGAAGATAGAATGCTTCTGGACAAAAGAACATGCATTGGAAACAGGACATATCTATTTGGTGATGCATGATTACGAAAAGAGTTATATGTCAATACCATTCGTAAAAAGAAACAAGGACATTTGCATCCACTAAAATGAGATAATACTTCAGGCAGCTAGCTGGTAACAACACGCTTCAAGGTTTACAAACTATAAATTTAAAATTCAAGCTTTCAATTAAATCACTCTCAGACATATAACATTTTGCATCATCTCAAACTATATATAAAGCTCTCAAACCCAAAAGGCAAGCACTTATTCTGTTGTACTACCCTGCTTGGGTGGTAGTAGATTTAAATAGATTTCAACTGGTAGTCAGGAGCATAAGCCCATATGATGAAAACGATTGTTTCAAAAAATTTTAAAAAAATGATTTAGGTGCCTTTTGATGTTATCTTCAATTGTAAGATACTGGAAGGAGATAGAAAAGGAAGAAAATGAACAAAATGAAGATTGCTAGAAGAAAATGCACAATATACTCAAAGCGAAACTAGAAAATGAGGGAGGAGTGATGAGCAATACCACTCCAACTCAAATGCAGCATACTATGTCTTTACGTCAGCCGATCTTTGCAATTCCGCACTACACACAGACAGAAAGACGGAGATAGTAAAATTGAAGAGTGTTCCAGGGGTCTGGCAATTGGCGGTCTGTGCTCAGCATTCGGTCATCGGTGATTGGCTGTCAACAGTTAGCAATCGGCGCTCGGCGTTGGGTGATCGGATTTCGAAGGAAAAAATAAAAAAATCTAGGGCACGTTTTGACTATAAAATCTTTTAAAATCTTTATTTTGATTTTTGAAGTATTACTTATGTTTTTAAACTATTTTTAATTGTTTTGGGGCAAAAATTTTCATTTTAATTTTTTATAAAAAAATATTTAAATTAAGTTTTTAAAATTTAAGTCATTTTTGAATGAATAATTAATTCATCTCAAATTCGTCATTTACATTTTTAAAATTTTATAAAATTTGAGATGGACAAAAGACAGGTTTAAAATAAATTTTCAAATTTTATAATAGTCTATATATCTATTTTTGAATTTTCTATTCTAAGATGGGTTTTTTTTGTCTCAAAATCTATGATTTTTCTTAAAGAATATCAACGGATTTAGAGACAGAAAAGACTATGTTTGTATATTTGTCTGTAAATCCGTCTCTAATATATTGTTATTTTTTCTATTCATTTTTATTTATTAAATTTAGACTAATTTTAAATCTGTGGATGAATCCATCTCTATTTTCCAATTATTTATATTACATTCTGATGGAATTAAATTCTGTCTCTAAAATTCCATCTCTGAAACCATGTTCTCTTGTAGTGTCTATTGGCGGTTTTTTGGTTGATGATTCTTCACTTTGTTGGGATCAAAATCCAAATAGATATAACTTATAAGATCAAACAAAAGACCAATTTAATTGCCACGTGAGTGGCACGTGACTAGCTCTGTTAACTATTGGACGGAAAGCTACTTTGGTCCTTAAATTGCACAAAAAAAAAATAAAAAACACTTATTGGATGCAATGTACGAAAGTCATAAAGAATAGGACCAAAAGCTAAATGGGTCTAACTTATGAGACCAAAAATGCAATTTCCCCTTAGAATTACTATATTCTCTACTACTTTCTGCTAAAGTTTCCATTGTTAATTTTATCAAAGTTGGTTGGTTTTTAGGTATGAATGAAAATCTTTGTTGTTGGCAACCAACTAAAATTCTAGAATATTGGGATTCAATATTTGTGTCTTTTGGTGAAATTTAGAAATATCTAGATTAAATATGTGCTATTCAAAGTATTTCATGTATGCGGTATGGCAGCTAGTACAATAAAAATTAATATGCACTCAAAGACAGTGTGCCACAACAACTAGTGTAATTTATAAAGCATGAGGATCTTAATAATTAATTTGGTATATTATTTAAAGAATTGATAAACCTAACTCTATTTTAAAATATAATGAGATGATAATTTTATTTTCTTTTATTTCTTTATGATTTTTTCCTAAATCTCCATTTTATTTTATTTTATTGTCCTTTTTTTAGTTATTTGTAGCCAGTGCAAGTGGTGCTCGCACACATAAGTGCTTTTAAGTGTAACATGTTTTTATTTTGAAAATTTCATATAGAGTAACAAAAGCTAAATGCTAAATTAAATAATAATAATTTTTTTGATATCATTATGCAATTAAAAGACTATATAGAACTCCATATGATAGGACAAAAAAATATATATATATAACAAAAATAATATAACCAAGTAATTTTTAGAATATAATTCAATGGGTAATGTGCATTTTTTAGAAATACTTTAACCAAATTAAATATAGGCAACCAAGTCTATTTACATTAATTAGTGATTTTTTTTTTTTTTTTGTGATTTGATATTAGTGATCACAGCATAAATTTAAGAGATAATTACACATATTTTCCATAAAATTTGATAGAAATATAAATTAATACGTTCACTTTGATTTTGATTAACCATGACCTTCGTTGTCATCTAATTAATGAATAACCTTAGTAATATAATGACGTATTTGAACATTAATATTTTGATGCCATAAATTAAAAGCATACATTGATTTAATATCATAAATTAAAAATATAGATTAGTTTGAACGGAGAGCCAAAATTTACAAAGCATACATTAGTTTAATATCACAAACTAAAAATTCCTAAATAAATATGAATAACTCAATATGTATATATATAAATATATATTTATTTATTTTTTTGAAAAAAATAAGAAAAGCATACTAATATGTTGCTCCTATTGAAAAAATGGAGAATACAAATGTTTAAGTTTTGTTACAATTGAGAAAAATAAAAAATAAATAGATGTTAAAAAAAGTAAAAATTGTTTCAAAAATAATCTACAAAATATGTCACAAATTTATTCAAACAAAATTCAAATTGCACTAAAGTCTAGATTCCTCTATTAGTTTAATAAGTATCAAAAGGAAATGGCCCACTAATAATTTTTCTCCATCCTTAATTCAAAATGGTTGTATATATTCACTTGAACTTCGCAAAAACATACAATTCAATAAAATCCCTGGGAAAACAAAATTTGAACTCACAAAAACATAAAACTTTGCGACAAAATCCTAGGTGATCAAAATTTGAATGATAGCAAAACAATAATAAATTTTATGTACACATACTATTCCTAGTCTTCAAATCTACATTCCTCTATAGTGATATATTCATGCACTCAAATTGATATTTAAGATCTATGATTCCTCATCCAATCAATCCAAATCAAAGGATTTTGGTGGTTTGTCATTAAACTAATAAAAACATATTACTCTAACTTAACCATCCCTTCCAAATTCTAAGAAGTAGCGCACACACAAATAATAATCGAAAAATCTTTTCTTTAAAAAAGAATTATAAAAATGCAAATCTTAACCTAACTTGGTATGGTTGGTTGTTCTTCTAAAAATTACAGTGTAAAAAATAGAGTGCAAGAATTGAAATGTAAAATGTGAAAAACCAAAGGGACAACAAAGTAAATAATATTATCAAAAAAAGATTATTTGAAATGTAAGTTCTGAAACAATGTACAGAAAAGAGGAAATAAGACCTAAAGAATAATAGTCACTATTTTCTATAGAACCTGAACTAAGCTGCCAATGCCTTTTCCAACCAAAAGCAAGAGAGTTCATCTTCAGTCACTAACACGAATGACTTTGCTAGCCTTTCCCTAACAACTCTATCCTTGTGTATGCTAATTAATCCAACTGGGCAAGCATGTGACATAGTCAATGATGATGTTATTTTCTGTGAGGTGATTGTGGTGAGCCGATAGAGCAATTTGGTCTAAACAAAAAAATAGAGAATAGCTCGAAGAATATCCTAGAGTACGATAAAGCAATAGGTCAAGTCCTGCAACTAGGTAACAAACGTTAGGCTAGTCAAGTGTGCCATCGGCTATGGCCCTCCGATGCTTAAATTAGCAATAATTTGACTGAAAGGCAAATGAGCAAAGTTAGGGCTCTAGAAGTGGTAAAATCGTACTTTTCATTCTGAAATAACGGTATTTATAGTGTTTGTTGCATAAGGAAAACGATGGGATCGAAAAGACCTTGTTCTCCTTCTTGCCTAGTGAAGTCCCTTTTTCTCTTCATAGGGGCTTCAGAAGTTATTTTAGGGTTAACTAGCCACCATGCTTTTGACCAACCGAAAATAAGGGGCGCTCTTGCTGTAATTAATGTGGAGGTGACCAATTGATGGAGTCATTAATGTGGATAGGGTAGTGGTTCGGTGGTATTAAATGCGGAAATGGCTTGTAGCACCCCATCCAAGATGTGCCTGCTTTAGATTGAGGCACTACTCTGATCGAATTTCTAAAAATTTCCAAAAACAAAATATGCACCTCCAAAATTTTCAATTTAAATACTTTCATAACAACCTGAAGGTAACCAGGATCGGGATCCACCACTTGAAATATTTCATTAACTAATCATGCTGAAAACAGTAAACTGAACCTGAGTGCCCATAAAAAATCACAATCGCCAGAGACTCAAGATTTAGTCCATGCTCCAACATCATATTTCAGGAGCACTAACCTATTACAATTTAAGGTAGAACGAGATACTAACCTGATGACAAATGCCTTATTTACATTACAAACATAATATATCACATCCTTATTGATTTAGATACCTTGATAACACTATTTACACTATGTAAAATGTTGCCCAAGCTCAGGGCGTCCTCTATTCCTTCAATCTGGGGCAAAGAACATAAAGAACAATATGAAGAGGGTGAGTCCAAATGACTCAGTGAGGTAAACATCAACATATGTTATAAGATTTGAGTTATTGTATCATAGTATACACATGTATATATATAACAAACATTTATTTCGAACATGAATGATTGAAAGAACATATTGAGATTAGATGATTAAATAGAACCTCAATGGAAGTCTGTGCCATAATCGCCACATAGATTGAAATAAAACTAAAACTACTTACAGGCCGGCAAGAGGGATTTCCACAACCTCCACAAACAAAATACTACAAGCTGGTAAAATGGCCTCCACAACCAAAGTACTATGAGCTAGTAGAACAGCCTCACAACCAAAGTACTATGGGCTAGTAGAACGACCTCCACAACCAAAGTAAACCAATAACAACTAGATACCATGACAGACTTAATATAAACCAATGATAGCTAGTTATATATAGACTCACAATTAACATCATAAAATGTGGCAATGGGCTTGATGACGCATCAGTTAAATCATATCATAATAGTTGGAGGTATTAAATCATTTTATCAAGTTTAGTGAATGAGTCACATAAAAGTGCATCAAAAATGAAACAGTACAGTTGTAATACCCCTAAAATTCGGTATTTTTGGAAATAAGAATTTAGAAATCAAGAAATTGGTTGATCAAATTTTAGGACTCAAAAATTAATAAAAAAGACTTAATTGCATGAAGATTGAAAGTTTTGGGGCCAATTTGTAATTTGAGAAGACTTGATTGGACCATTTTTTATGAATTTTGTTGGTTTGCATGGAATTATTATTGGGGTCAATGTTAAGCACTTAAGCTTTTGAAGGACTGAATTGAAGATGGCTACTTTTCAGAAGGACTCAATGGAAAACAAGGGTAAAGTTTTGGGGGGCCAATTGAGAATTTCCAAAAGGTCACTCTATAAATATTGCATTTTGCATTTTCCCCCCATCTCCTTCTTTCTTCTTCACTGCGTCCCTTCTCCTCTTCACTGGTAACTTTTTCGGCAATGCCCCATTTCCTAGAACTAACCTACCCAACCTCTTCCCCTCAGTCCCAGGACCACAGCCATATCATTTTCTCCCCAAACCCACTTGTGAAATCACCGGGAATCAGAGCTCCAAGTCTTATCCTCAGCTATGGTGATGGGTCTTCATCTCCAGCGACTGAAGCTTAAATGTGAGTAATATGTTTTGTAGTGCTCAGCTCAAGGAATGTTTTGGTATATTTGGTTTCCAGTTTGGCAAAGCAGAAGAGGAGAAATTGAGCTAAAATCACAGCGGAGGTAGTGATGCTGAGCGATTGAGGCTGAAATTGAGCTTTAGTTAGATGGATTTCGGTAAAATTGACTTGGGGGTTTGCTTAGTTGAGCTGAAAGGCACATTTTGGTGATGGTTTTGGCCTACTCCGGCAACGGTAGACAGTGGCGGTCGACAGCCGACGACGAAGCTGGGATAGTTTCTTCGCCTCATCACGATGATTGTGGTGGTGCCCTTAGTCTGTGATTTTGAGGTTCCATTAAGCAAATCTTAGGTAATGACCGGATTGGGTTTAAACTATTTTGTACTGTTATTCTTTACCAAATCTTGTATTATACTAAGAAATGAAGGATTTGATATAGGATGTGTATGTATACACCATGCATGGATAAATACATGTGCTTAAGTGGACTCGGATATATTATATTACATGGCATCTTTGGTTAATTAAAGTTAATAAACAAGAAAACCCTAATTTTATGTATTTGAGACCTAAGTGGCAACAATTGGATTAATTGTGACAATTGGGCTATTATTGTTGACTTGGGATAACGTTATGAGGATAAATATGTAATTAAGGATTGGATTACATTATGTTATTGGAATCAATATTAACACCATAACTATTTCTGTGATAGAGGCTTGATTAGCACCTTTTGTACCGATAGTACCCTAAAACTACTATTAGGTGAGTAATTAGTGATTTTGGATCATTGATAAGTATAAGAGTGATTATCGGGGTTGAATGTGGATTTTGACTGTGAATATACTCTGTTAGTTAAGTGACGAGGAAGTAGGTCCCATGGACCGATAGACAACTAACTGAAGTTGCACTTTTTGAGGCTACGGAGGTAAGGGCCTACCACTCTGGTTTTGCTTTATGGGGTTCAAACCTATTTTTTTGGAAAACAATGCTCCTTAAACATTGAAATCCATGCTTGTTTGAGTTTCTTATATTTATTGATCATTGCTTTGTATACCACTGTGTGGGTCTACCAATTTGGTCTTTGCTTTACAAACCCTTGTAAGGGTTTAGCATAACTTTCTTCTAAGAAATATATGAACTACGATTGTGAAATCTTTGATTGCTTTGGATCCTTTGTGTTACCTATTATTTGTTTCGTGAACCTCTGTGAGAGTTTGTTTATTGATTCTTGCTTTTGATATTATTCAGCATAATCCATGGCCTTGTCAACATACTTGAATTCATTCTGTATATCAGCTGATTAGTCTTGTTAGCATTCTTAAGTCTATTATGTATATCAATTATTTGGCCTTAATGGCATAATTGATTATTGATTGTATCGGCCGAGTGCCAATCCCAGCGGAATGCTTGGATTAATATTCTAGAAGGGCCTTGTCGGCCAATATACTGTATATGTTGTTGTTCCAGACTCATACCTCGTTATATTCATGTTTATTATTATAAAAAATGTTAAATTCTTATCTATTGGCATTGTATTCTATCAACCAATGGGAAGACATGGGTGGTTATCAACTCATGGGACTCTATGGGTGTTTATCACTCGAAGAGACGCCACGGGGGTTGGACTCGGGTCTAGGTTTGGAAGACAACCAGGCAAAACAAACCGACAAAGATATATCATCCAGCTAGTACCCACCCATGATCCTGACTCACAAGGAGCTGAATGTAGCGAACTGTGAGTGGCAGGATTCGACATGCGGCTAGCCATGCCACATAACAAGTTATTACATGCGAAGCTAAGTGCTCGAGAAATGGAGCGATAAGGAAAAAAATCTTGTCTATGCTATACTGATGCCCGATACTAGCAATTATAACTTGATCTGGGAGTAATAAGGTTGGAATGACCAATAGCCTGTTAAACTTGATATCATGGTGCTATGTTACATTGTTAATTCATTCTAAAAAGTCCAGCTTGTTACCAAATTTGCTAACTGATTATTGTATCTTGATAGCTTTTCCTTGACTCCTGTCATTTTCCTTCCCCTCACCAAGTCCTTTGGACTTACCCACCTGTATTATTTTGATTTTTGTCAAACAGGAATTGATGAAGAAGTCGGACCTCAGGCTTGGACATGAACATATTTTGTAATAGATCAGGTGTTTGAATGTATATATGGAATCATCTGAATGTTAAGCCTAGACTTGAGATGTTGTGACATGTCATGAATGATAATGATATCCTAGAGGCATGTTTATGTTTTATTGAGTGTTAAGAAATGAACTATGGTATGTCATTAGTGTTTGGAGGGGGTTTGTTTAAGTTAAAATCTGCTGTTGTTTCTGTTAGGTTTGAAAATTTTCTTATGGGCCTATTGCGTGTTTATGGCTAATTATTTAAGATTAAACTACTAAGATTGAACCGAGTAGTGTCTCAGCTTAGGTGCTATCCCGAGATGGGACACTACAACAGTCAATATATTGAACCCAATCATATAGAAAGCAACAGATAGCAATAGGTTTTTTCCCTAGTAAAGAAGTCTCGAAATATATATATATATATATTGAGTATAAACCTCACCTAGCGATATTGAGTGGTAGAGCTTTTGTTAAAGAGTTCGATGACTTGACCTCTCATCACCTAGTTTATTCAAAATGTGGTATAAGAGATATCAAAATAATCATTAACTTAATTTCCTAATTCACGTAGCCATATTTAATATACTAATAATTCTATTTTCCTTTCATACCTCTTGTTAATTTTAAGTTCAAATGCCAACATATCTAAACATATTGAATTCTTGACTCTGTAAGGTACCTATTCATCCATCTAACATTCATCTTGTCTCATAGTACTTCAAATCTATCTCAAATTCTACATTGGCAACCTAATTTCTTATATAAGGCCAATCTATATTAGTTTTTATAATCATTCAAATCTTTGCAATTATCCAACTTAATTAACTAACTTCAAGTGTCATAAATCAACCTATATTACAAGGTTATTAATTCATTTGTTATTTTGGGGATCCTTCTAGATTTAACCATAAATTCACTATTGACCCATACTCTTTGTTAATTCTAATTCTAACCAATGACGTCTTACTTTCACTCATCATAATTTCTCAAAATTAAGTACTTAGTCTAGCAAATCTTTAACTAAGTTTCATTCGTAACTTATTTGATTTAGAAACAGTTCACATAATCATACTCTATTTATAGACTCAATTCTCATAATTTATCATATTAGGTACTTAATTTAATTTATCAATCCTCAAGTTGTCTAGCTAATTTATAGTTTAATATTATTGATATTTTCTACCCATAACATTCATTTTGTGATCCTCGTCAATTTATTAAACTTAATTTCTGAAATTAACCTTCACTTCAACGGTTAGAATATTGAATTTAGAAACTTATTTAGGCTTAAACCTAGCGTATATTAAGTCAAAAACTTAACTTAATTTATGAAATTTCTTAGGCGTGTCATTTTGGTTTAATTTAAATTAATAAGGCTCCGTATCAATTTAGGCTAACATTTTATCCTAATCATTAAATCTTAATAAAGACTTAGTCCATAATCGATAAATTTGGTCCATAAACTACTAGCGTAATTCATTCAGTCTAGAGATATGCTAACAATCAAACTTTCAATCCAACTGATATTTTATCGCAACGAATTAGGAAACTAATCAATTGATAAATTGAATTTTACCAAACCAATTGAGTTTGGAATCAATTCACAGCACGAAACCAGTATGTATGTGCTTAGGTCGTCGCTTGAAGATTCTGTCTTGAAGCTGCTAGAGCATCGTCACTGAAATTGAGCTCCGCCACCACCAATCGGTGCATCTTCTCACAGCTAGCAAAAGCCCCCAGTTAATTATATGCTCTGTTGACCGGTTGTTGATTAAAGAAAAGTGCCGCAGCTTGCTACCGGCACACCTTTTCTTCAATTACTCTTCCACCAATGGCCAAATCCCAAAATTAAGGTTACCACGCCCTTCTACTCATCACGCCCATCGAAATCCATCCATTAGTTGCAAGTTTTAGTCATCGGAATCAAGCAACCCGCCGCCACCATCGTTTGCTTTGTTCGGTCGCCAATTCACGGCGACTTCAGCCCCATAAATCTCCCACAGTTTTTAGTTTGGTCCCTCAAATTTCTAAGTGTCTAACCTTAGCCCCAAAAATTTTATTCACTTCTCCAACTTTTCTTATTCACACTTGACCCCACCCAGCTTTGTAAGCTTTGCAATTGAGTCCAATTTTATAAATTTTCTATCCCTATAATTTTTTCGGCATCACACTGAGGCCCTAATCAAATTTAAGTATGATTTATTATGGCCCATTTTATTTTTTTATTACTATTATTTTTTTAAAATCTTAACATTCTAATTCAATTTGTTAATTTTAAAATCTAACAAAGTTTTCATATGCATAAGTTGGGGTGTTACATGACTGGTGGCAGGCGCTGCAATTAATGCAGTCGTGACCTGAAGACAACTTGGTTCCCTTCCTTGGTCGACCGTGTATGGTCAAAAGGGTTTTGTTCGTGGAGACTATAGGACTAAGGGTCAGTCTAGGTCCTTGCTTGAGGTCTGCAATCTCAGGAAAGCTCTGTTTAGGTTTCAAGGTTAATTAAGCCCATATGGAGGCTTGGATCTGGGCTTGGCTGTTAGGCCTATGAGCCAAGAGTATTGGGCTCCTCTGCTTCACCCATATCAGTTAAGAATAATGTAATTTTGCAAAATCATTGCAGCATATAGACACAAGTTAGGACAATTATGCCCCAAAATTTAATTCTTGCATAGTAATAGAAATAGAGTGCCTAAAGCATCAAATGTCCAAACAAATTAACATGCTAAACTATCATACCATAATCCTATCATTTCTAAAATCTCAAAGTGATATGATTCTTGAAACCTAGAGGCAATGATACCCCATTAACTGACTAATAAGCCCCATGAACCCATTACAACTTATTCAAGATAAAAATAATTTTCAGATCTAATACTCAGATACGTTTGGCAAATGACAAAAGTATTTGCACTCGTTGACACTTAACATTTAGCATTGAGAATCAAAAGTTGTAGAGTGGACAATTTGATAGCTCATGATTTCAACCAGGTTGGTGATGTTATCTTGTGTCCATGGGCCAAGGGCTAGTGCTAGGGCGTTCATCAAGAAAGCATAGGGAAGCATTGGAATCTGATTATGTGTTAGAGCATCTCTTCATTGGATAAATCTTATTTATATTCATCATCGTCCAACTTACTTAATAAATGTGTACAAAAGAATAATTACATGTCAGGAAAGATGAGGTAAGAACTATAACACCAGCTCTGCTTTAGCGTGACGATGCTACTTATCGGAAGTAATTGGTTGTGCTCTGCTTCCTGAATGCTGCTGACAATACCATACTGTGTAATGTTTTCTTAACTCTTAAAATTCTAGGGGATTCTTAAAATTGAGGAAAAGATATAATAATAATTTTTTTGAAATGAAATAACTTTTTTTTGCCTTGGAACTAAAATTCAAGAGACAAAATGCTGGTTATAGTTGAAAACACTTGAACAAAGTTATGGGAGAAGAGGAATAAATGAGAAAGAAGTTAAATAGATAATGGGAGAGATGGAGACATGGTGGGAAGGAGTTAGTTCTAGGGTTAATTTAGGTAAAACATAATTTGGTGTAGCAATGGAAAAATTGTCACTTTGTAAGTATTAGTCATTATGGCATGTCATTCCTACATGTATAAAATTTACAATATCCATATGATTCGTCTATATGATACAAAAATATCACAAAAATAATATTATAGTATTAAAATAAAATACATGGTTGTTTTTTTATGGATTATGGTACAGAAAGCAAGAAAAGTGGAGGGAGAAGAGGAGACTATGGAGATAAATAGTTGTCGAGTAGTTACTTCTTTTTAGGAGTAAAATTTTATTTGAGACCCTAAAAGTTTTTCTACCTATTTAATATTTAAGGGTATAAACGGTATAAAACAACTTGCCGTAGCAATGTAAAAATTGTCATTTTGTGAGTGTATGACCCCTTCTCTTCTATATAGTATAGATAAGGGGCCTTTCTTTTCTAAATAGTATATATTATACCTTATCATAACTTTTTTCTTTTATCTATCCTTAGAGTTCAAATAAATACATACAAATTATTTAACAAAATTATAATATTTTATAAAACGTAAATAAATATTTTTATTGGTTTTACATTATAATTATTTTAGTACAAGCATAAACTAACTTATAAAAATAAGAAGCACTCCCTCTGTTTGAAACTATAAGCTTTTTTGATTCGGAACAAGTTTTTGGAAACTAATTCAAAATGATTTCAATTTCAGATTTAGTTAGAAGAGAATATGATAAAGTTATAGAAGAGTGCTGGCATTGACGTCAAAGGTTGCACAATATAAATTTTGTATGCCATTTTATTAATACTATTAAAATTAATAGTTGTAAGCTAATAGTGCCATGCCGATAGATCAATTGGTCTAATGTTATTGCCTCATACTTATTGGTTTAGATTTTCTATTTTAATTTATCTTTCATCTCATATTTCATTGCATGGATATATGACAAGTGTATTAAATATTTTCTTATAAAAAATTTGATTGAGAACCAAATATACTTGATATTACATACATCACATTGGAATAAAAAATGAACACAAAATGCAATAGAAGATCCAAAGTGCACAGCTATATGTGCAGAAATTGACATTCGAAGCTTAACTTGGTGACATTTTTTAGCGCTATATTATTAATTAAAAAATTATCTTGGCAACATTCTTAAAAATTAACCTCACTTTTAGAGGATAATTTTGGCAAACTTTGAATTTTAAAATTTTGAAATATTTCATAAAAAATAAGAGTAATAAAATTAAATGGATTGGAGTATTATAATTGTTTTCAACAAAAAATTAAAAAAAAGAAAAAAAAAATGGACAGAAACAAAAAAATCACATAGGAGTAATAGTAGGACTGTAGGAGTAGTAGTTAGTTCATCAAATACATGAAAACTACATAGACAAGTACGAAAAAACACAACCTCTTCACTTCGTTAACTCCGCCACCCCAACGGACCTCTCGAAGCTCCAACTCTACGTCGTTGCCAATCTCATTTCCGCAAACACGCACTTACTTCTCTCTCTCTCTCTCTCTCACAGTTCCTCAAACATGCGATCGTCGATTTCTCTCTCACTCTCTTGGCCGTCTCCCACCGCCCGATCCGACTGTGCCTCCGTCAACAACGCCAATAATGTGTGCTTGCCGACGCCCAGCTCGCTCCGCTTCTGCGGTCTTCGAAGAGAGGCGTTAAAAACCGAAACGTCCTTGAATACATCTCGGTGGGTGTCGTTTTCAAAGCGTTCGGATTTTAGTAAAGTTTTTGCGGCGCTGAATGGCAACGGAACCCCGTCATCGAAGGATTTTGACTACGATCTTGTGATCATTGGAGCAGGTGTTGGTGGCCATGGCGCCGCACTTCATGCCGTTGAGAAGGTGAAATTGGTGGTCTAATTTTTGTTTGCAGTCCATCTTCTGTTAATTTCAGCTGCTTCTTTCTTTTCTATTCTATTTTTTCCTGTCATTTCAGCTTCTCCTTTATTTTTACTTTTTTTTTTTTTTTAAAGTTTACTTATTCTCTCTTTTTGTCTTTTTTTTTTTTTTCTGTAATGGGAAATTCGTGCTAGAGCAGTTAGCTTTACTAAGCAACGGTACAACTTTTTTAACATGAAGTACTATGTTTTGCTATTTAATCGAGCTATCTTCTTTCGTTGATGGCTAACTGTTTTTCTTCAGCTTCTTCTTCTTTTTTTTTTCTATGTTTCTAATTTTTTTTTTAAAGTTTAGTGATTCTCTCTCTTTTTTCTCTTTTTTTTTTTCCCCCGTAATTAGAAATTCATGTTAGAGCAGTTAGCTTTACCAAGCAACGGTACAATTTTTTTAACATGATGTACTATGTTTTGCTATTTAATCGAGCTATCTTCTTTCGTTGATGGCTAACTGTTTTTCTTCAAAGGTCCCCATTTGGTTTCATTTTTACTTTGAACTTTCAATTTTGACATTTTCATTCGTGTTTTTGTTTTTTCATTAGTTTCTGTGTGAAAATGTGTATCGATCAGTAGTATAAAAATTGATTTATATGTTTGAAAATAATTCAAAATGATAATTTAGGGTGTCAATATTTGTGATACTTCATCCCACACATTGATAATATACTGGAAGAATGAACACTTTGTAAAATTGGGCTAAAGAACTCATTTGCATCTATTGAATATTTTCTTGGGGCAAGTTGATCATTGCCCAATTTTAGCATGCACTCAGTTTAGTTTGGAGACAATTTTCAAGTCCTAAGGGCTCAAGGGCCTGCGCATGACGAGATTTTTTTGGTCAAATCAATCAAAATGTTGGGAAAGGAAATTGTTATTTAACTTATCACGGTTTTGATTATTTATTGTTGTTATTATTTACTCTATTATTTGTGAGATCAGAAACGAAAAAAGTTATTTAATTATTAATAAATTATTTTAATTATTTTTAAATAAGTGGGATGCCATGGCATAAATTAAAACTATGGGTTCTATTTCGACAAAATAGGTGGATTAAGTCTAAAATGATGATATAGGTACAAAAATAATGAGTTAAACAAAGATTCTTGGTGGTTTAGATGGTAGAAAAGACTCAAAAAAATGAAAATGCAACTAAACATCTTCTCACGTTTGGTCGTAGCAGCATAGTATTTTGGATTCCAAGGTGGGAAATTGGCTTCATTAACTCAAACAAGTGATTTTGTTCCTCTCTTACTGGATGAGGATGTTTAGTAATACTACTATGTTCTTAGTGCGGAAAACCAAATGTCAACTTGAGCATGTGAATCTGTGTTTTTAATCTGATAAATATGTAATTGCATTATTATTTGCAATGCCATATATATGAATGCATATTTGTATAATGTATATTCTATTCAGAATACAAATCATCAGAACTTGTGAATTGATATGTACTGCAGGGCTTGAAAACTGCAATCATAGAAGGTGATGTGGTCGGAGGAACATGTGTAAATAGAGGCTGTGTTCCTTCTAAAGCACTTCTTGCTGTCAGTGGTCGCATGCGGGAGCTTCAAAATGAGCATCATTTGAAATCTTTTGGTTTACAGGTACTTCTCATCCTAGAACTTACTTTAGTTTGTGGAAACTCCTAATTGAGCTACTTCTCAGTGACAATTAATTTTCCATGAGACTGTGACATTCTGAAGTAAATTCATAATGTCCAGTGTTTATTATAGCTGAATAAATGCACTTTTGCTTTATGTTCTTGCAATGAACCATAAGGCAAATTTACTCTTAAGTTCAGGCTTTCTGTGCAAACAGAATCAGAATTATGACATGGTTGCATTCTTGAGAAGTTCATTAACAAGATATGAAGAATCATTTGAGATCACTTTTTTGTATTTCCATTTAAATGGAGGAATAACAGTTCGTATCTTGAATAATGAATAGCCTGCACCACGGAATTAGAAATTTGTTTAACAGAAGTTTGTCTGATAAATGACAGGAAAAAACTTGTTTTAGAAGTTCTAAATTTTATGATATATGCATTTGGGGGTTAATATCTATTCACCATTCTGTCACAAGACTCTGTTTTCTTAATTGGTCTCCTTCCTGACTCACCATCATCCAATGTCACAATAATAGATTGCTGCTGCTGGTTATGACAGACAGGGAGTTGCTGACCATGCAAATAATTTGGCCTCGAAAATCCGTAGCAACCTGACCAATTCATTGAAAGCTCTTGGCGTCGACATCCTGACAGGTGTTGGCACAATTTTGGTATGTCAATAACTTTAGTCGTCGTAATTCTTAGTTCTGAAGATCTCTGAAAATCTTTATAATTCTATCTCATTTCCGAAACTTATTTTTAATAGTTTAGGAGTTGTTTTTCCTCTATGATATAACAATTTATAAACATATCCAGGGTCCCCAAAAGTTGAAATATGGAAAAGGAGGTTCCGGAGACACTATCATAACAGCAAAAGACATAATAATTGCTACCGGTTCTGTTCCCATGGTGCCCAAGGGAATTGAAGTTGATGGTAGTTACCTCTCTCTTCGTCATCTTTTAATGCTATCTTAATTCTATGGGAAGCTGCTTTAGCCTTTTCCATTGTTCCACTCTTCTTATTTGTTTATTTTTTCATCATTTATTTTTACCTTTTCTCTTGAGAGAGAGCACAAAAGAAGTAGGGGGTGGGGGTTATTTTATCTTTGTTGCATTGAAATATTATGATCAAGCATGAGTAATAGGTTGGATAACATTCCCTCTGTCTGATTTATTTCCATTTTCTTTCAGGATGTCCCAAAATGAGATTCCATTTCCTAAAGTGACTTTTTATCCCAAAATGATCCTCTCACTTGAAGTAATGAACATCAATGACTTTCAATCACTACTTTTTGAGAGGAATAATGTAAAATACCAGAAACTTATATTCAAATCTCATCTAAAACTTCATGTCAGAGTAGAGTAGCATTATAATTTTGGAATGGAGAGAGTATTATGTTTTGCGCAGATAAATAGAATGTAGGCTTACTGATGAGATTCTGGTGTAAGATCCTTGTATTCTTTTCTGTTCTTTTTTGCCTACAAGGTACAAGGAAGTACATGAACATTTTAGCTCTATTAGCTCACATGGAAATCTATGTCTTATCTTAATGAAACTTCAATTAAACATTTGCAATTAAATTATAATGAGTGCTTAGTCTGATAGTATAGCTGTGCTGCTCAAGTGTTCTTCCGTGTTTTGTAAGCTTATAAGGGGTTGAAATGAAAATGGTTAAGCTCAAAGTAGAGATAGTTAGGAAGCTATTGTTTGAATGACCGAGAGAGAAGAGTTTGACTGGCCCTCTTCTGACTTGGTACAATTTCATCTGATTTCTTTAAAGCTGTTATGTTAGACTGCTTTACCCAGATCTGATGCATATTTGTTGCATTGGCATGATAATTTTTCCTTTTTTCTGTTTTAAAATTTGCTCTCTCCAGTCGTTACATACTTCGTTTGCACCTTCTGCAGGTAAGTCAGTAATAACCAGTGATCATGCTCTTAAACTGGAATTCGTTCCAGAATGGATAGCTATTGTAGGAAGTGGTTACATTGGTCTCGAGTTCAGTGATGTTTATACAGCACTTGGAAGTGAGGTGTTTGACATTCATTCTTATTCTTTAGTATTTCATATTTATGTTTCACAAGGAAAAAAGGATATTCTTTTTTCTGGAAGGCTTTCATTTTTGAACTCTTTTAACCATGAAAAAGGAAAATGAATAACTTCTTGGAATGATGGTTCTTGGTATTCCTGTTTTTCCTTCAGTGACACCCATTTTCTCAAACTCAGTAGTCCTACCTGCGAATCTGGTTTCCATATTATTTTGGGAAACTTTTGAATCTGCATTATTATTGCCGATCATAATTCAACTATTCAAATATAACAATAATGAAGTATTACTTAAATTTTACACTGATTGACATCATGGTAAACGAGTGAGGCTCTCAAGCTGATGAAATTGAACTGCAGGTTACATTTATTGAGGCTTTAGATCAACTCATGCTTGGCTTTGATCCTGAGATTGGGAAATTAGCTCAGAGAGTACTCATCAATCCCCGTAAAATTGACTATCACACTGGTGTGTTTGCTAGCAAGGTGCTTATGCCTCCAGTTCCCTATTGCATGTGAACCAATAAACGAATGAGACCTAATATATCATGTAGGTGTTATAAGTTGAACTTTCATTTGCAGATCACTCCTGCAAAGGATGGAAAACCGGTGCAAATAGAGCTCATTGATGCAAAGACAAAGGAACCAAAGGATACTTTGGAGGTGAGTTTCAGAGTTCTATCTCAAGGGAAGATCTAGGCTTGGATATCCTGCATCAAATCATCCCCCACTATACATGATATAAATCATACTTTCAATAAGGAACTCAGTTTGTTGGACATAATAGTTGCCTTACTATCCATGTAGAAAATGTTTGGTTAATGGTAAAAGTTATGATGCATAATAGCATGTGAAGTCCTGGTTCAAGATTTTGTACCATCTGGACTTTGAAATTGTCTCTTCATTTTTGTTGTTCTTGCATAAGGAATAGTTTGAATATTTACTTGCCAAAACTTATTTGTCTCCATTAAGTTTTTTCATCTCTTTAAGTTACTACTTCAAATGTTCTTTGGCAGTTTTGCTTGCTTATCTAATAAAACAAGCTGAATGCAGGTGGATGCAGCTCTTATTGCAACAGGAAGGGCTCCATTCACTCAAGGACTTGGTCTGCAAAATGTAAGTGAACTGGCCCGATAATTATGTAAAGCTGATGGTCAAATTTGGTTTTGAAATTTGACAGTGAATATCATCTGAACAAAATACTTTTGTAGATTAGTGTCCAAACTCAACGTGGATTTGTGCCTGTTGATGAACGCATGAGAGTGATTGATGCAAATGGGAAGTTGGTGGGTCATCAGTTGCCTTTTATGTCTTTAGTGATGTTCTTAAGACTTCATTTTGCTGATATTTCAACGTTCTTTGTGCCTTTTTACTGACTCTACTTTCTGAATTTTAGGTTCCTCATCTGTATTGCATTGGTGATGCTAATGGGAAAATGATGCTTGCCCATGCAGCAAGTGCACAGGGAATATCAGGTACTAAACCAGAGATGAACTTTTGATAATTTGATATCCTTCTTATGCATTGAGTTAATTAACCTGCACTGCTTTCTCAGTTGTTGAGCAAGTTTCTGGGAAGGACCATGTGCTTAATCATTTAAGTATTCCAGCTGCCTGTTTTACCCATCCTGAAATCAGTATGGTTGGATTAACAGAGGTGGATTTTTTTCCCATCTAGTATTCGCTTTTTTGCTGTCTATTCACATTTTTCTGGTTTCCTACATCTTACTTTGACGCTCATTCAGTTTACTTAAAAACGAAATGCTTGCATGATTTTTGATTTTTCATTTCTTCTGCTTTGCATCTCAAGTATTAGATGGAATGAAGTTGTCAATTTTGCCAATTATTCAAAACTTACTTTCATGCTGGTGAATATGTAACCACGCATGTTGCTCTTCTACAAGATGTTGTGTTCTAACTATGAGCAAAAGTATTGCAACTGAACAATATCCAGCTGAATTTGAGCTTGAGTTTGCTTTGTACTTACAAGGACTCATGCATTTCTGTTATTCTCTGCTCTCAATATTTGCAAAGTTAATCTCTGTTCTCCTAGATAGTAATCAGACTTTGGAATTAAGTATTTGCTATGATACATCAAACTTAAAAGGTTAGGGTTTTTAGTGAATTATGACGATACTCTTATTCGAGTTTTTCCGTTTTGTAAATTTGTAATAGTTTATCTTGGATATATCTCAGTTGAATATCACAATGTGACACTTATAGAATGAAACCTAAAAGGTAGGAGGCTTTAATGAAGATTGACGGTTACTCCTCTTATTTGGATCAGCCTTTTTAACTTGTAATTTACAGTAGTTCATCATGGATTTTTCTCAGTTGAAATGTTGAATATAATAACAACATTATCCATCAGTTTATAAAGTTCCAACTTTTGAACTTATCCACCAAGGTAAGATGCTTAACCTTGAGAATTGAGCCCTTTTTAACATCTTATTGAAGTATGCACTTTGTTGTTCCACATCTAATGTGACACTTATAGAATGAAACCTAAAAGGTAGGAGGCTTTAATGAAGATTGGCGGTTACTCCTCTTATTTGGATCAGCCTTTTTAACTTGTAATTTACAGCAGTTCATCATGGATTTTTCTCAGTTGAAATGTTGAATATAATAACAACATTATCCATCAGTTTATAAAGTTCCAACTTTTGAACTTATCCACCAAGGTAAGATGCTTAACCTTGAGAATTGAGCCCTTTTTAACATCTTATTGAAGTATGCACTTTGTTGTTCCACATCTAAAGTTTCTCAAGCAGGGTTTCTTTGGGAGACTTCTGGGAATAATTAATAGGTAATGAGAAGCCAGAGGATGCTTTAAGCTTTAGAGATTGTTCAATAACATTTATTGAATGGATGAATAGTGATGAACTATGTTAATTTGAAAGACTCCATATAGGTGCAGAGCTTGAAGGCTTATTTAATTAGAAATATTGTACAATCCTTCTGGGTTCGCTTCATCTTTTTTATATTTTTATGTCCCTTAAGAGTGATAGATCCTTATAAAATAATAATAAGAAGAAGAAGCTAGAGAAAGGAAATAGAGTTTGTGGCTTACAGTTGGTTTTCTGATTGCTATTATGTAGAACTGTTGCTAAATGATTTCAAATTTTGTAGCCTCAAGCAAGAGAAAAGTCTGAAAAGGAAGGATTTGAAATAAACGTCGCCAAGACAAGTTTCAAAGCTAACACAAAAGCCCTCGCTGAAAATGAAGGGGAGGGACTGGCCAAGGTGATGCACCATACACAAAAAGTTGGTGTGGCATTAGTTCGCATGTTTGATCTCTGTGTTCTCAGTTGCTTTCTTTGAGTCTTTGGAGGCAAATCACTAGGGAGGGTGGGTATACCTAAAAAACTACAAAATATATTCATAAAGAAAAACACTTTTTAAAAATGTATCCTTAAGAAGTTATAATTTTGTGGATCCACTCAATGGAGAAAAGAAAACTGTGCAGAGCCTATATGAACTTCCCGGGGAAAAGTCATTGCCTTTTCTGGCCCCTGGCCACAATACCGGATCTTTTGCCGTACTTCCAGTTTTCGTTTCTTGATGGGAGATGAACAATTTAGTTTGTGTGCTGAATCTGTTGCTTTTGCAGTTAATATACAGAACTGACAATGGTGAGATCCTTGGGGTTCATATTTTTGGATTGCATGCAGCCGATCTCATTCATGAAGCATCTAATGCCATAGCCATGGGAACATGCATACAGGTATAGCCTGTCTTTCAATTGGATGTATTAATACATATACCATATACCCATAGCCTTGAATGTGCTGACAGGTGTTTTAACTTGTTTACCTGGCCAAGCTAGAATATGTGGTCGGTGATATATGAAGCTATTCTGCTGAAACAAAATGGTTACCCATGATTAGAATCTGACCTGTGCAATCTAGTCTTTGATCCTCTTGTGACTACATGAATTTGATATAAATTATAGCCCAAGGGCTTTTCTTTCAGTTCTAATGATTGAAGGCACCATCATATATTCAATTCCTACTGTAAATCTTTACATTCACATGCTAATTATTTGCTCGATGCTTGCTCTCGACAGGAGATAAAGTTTGCAGTGCATGCCCACCCAACATTGTCTGAAGTTCTAGATGAACTTTTTAAATCAGCAAAGGTAACCAATTGCTCTATTTATTTTTTCTTAGAGGCTCATGATTGTACTTTTAAAGTTGAAGGATACCAGATAACAACATAGTCCAATTGCAATCTTCACCTATTTGACAAATAGCCAAAAGAAAAAGAGTTTGTTTCTATTGCTGATTAAATTATATTGGGACTCTGATGAGTTTTCCGGCACTAGTTCTTGCTCATCGCATGCTGAGCTTTAGCAACAAAATAGAAGTTACTAGGCCGAGTCAGTCTTCTTTTGGCAGTCTGAGATGAGATCATGAGACTGACAAGTGCTAGCCTGAATCCCTCATATGCTTGCACCTATAAATTGCAGGTAAAGGGGAAACATTCCTTAGGTCCTGAACCGAAGTCCCCTCTCATTTTTGAATGGTACATTAGACAGTGACCTATTTCACTCAGATTATGTGCTTCAATAGAGAGCTTCTCTCTGTAGCACCTTCATCTTAAGGCCAAATTCAAATGATAATATCAAAAGAAAGTAAAGTACTCCCACGCTCTCTCTGGCTGCAGGTTAAAGTCAGGATTTCTAGTCCGGTTGCTGAACCAGTTCCGGTCTAGGCTTTGAGGAGGGTTGTAATTTATGCATGATTTTACTTTCTGTTCCTCTGGAAGCTTCCCAGTAGTTGAGATGGTATTCATTCCCCTATGTTGCATCCAGCTAAACGAGGTGCCATGCT
Organism: Jacaranda mimosifolia; assembly: GCA_018894105.1. NCBI lineage: Eukaryota > Viridiplantae > Streptophyta > Magnoliopsida > Lamiales > Bignoniaceae > Jacaranda > Jacaranda mimosifolia. The sequence continues at coordinate 33,343,358 of CM032120.1, read as the reverse complement.
TATATTTCTAGACAATTTAATAATTCTTTTAGTCCAACTGTTGTTAGTTACAGCCATGAGTTTGTTGTAGAAATTTATTAATTTGCTATAAAAATATGAAATTTACAATTCAAAGTCAAATGAAACAGTACTGTGTTTCTAGTGGAAATATTATGAGCTTAAAATTTCATATTATCATAAAATGCATTAGGGCTCATTTCATATAAACACACAAGGAATGAAAACTGGAAGCATGGAGTATATTTGTTCCAAGGCTCAAATTCCAAAAGGCATAATAAATATGGGAATTTTTCCAGGTATAATGGTATATCCAGTCTAGAGTGTGAAGGGAAGACAAATTACTGAGGTCCAAGTTTATATGCATTTGGAATTTGTTATATGCCTGAGGAATTTGTCTATTCCATTTGTCCAGAGACGTGATTTTTTGGACTTGGAAACATAGAACTGAAGTCCAATTCTTATGGGTATAAGATGAGTGCATCCAGGTCATAAGCCTCATGAATTGGTTCAATTATAGTTTGACTCAAGCTCTAGCTTTACAACGAACCGAGTTCGAACTTTAATTCAATTGTTTGGAAGCTTGTGAACCTATTTATATTTATATATTAATTAAATAATTATTATATATTAATAATTAAACATTTTATTGAGTTGAGCTCGAGCTTGAGCTCTTTTTTCTTATTTTAAGTTCGAGCACGAGCCTTTAAAAAGAGACTCATCGAGTTCGAATTCGAATCTGTAGCTTTTGTCGAGCTCGACTTATTTATGCTCCTTCTCATTTAGCTTGAGTTTGATTGAGCTTTTAAGAGAATGAGTATAGATTATTATTTCTTATTGCTATAATTAATTTTTATATGAAGCGCAGTTCTTTTGTTATTTTGCTTGAGTTTGATTGAATTTTTAGAGAATCGATTCTACGAATATAGATTATTACAATCTATTGCTATAATTATTTTTTATGAAAGCTAGCAATTCTAAGCATGCGGTTCTCATGCTCATAATTTTTTTTTTGTGTGTGTGTATTTTTATGTTCTAGTGCATATGCTTTCTTCAGTATAACAAAAATTAATTGATGTTTAAATATATATATTTATTACCTATAATTTGATGTACTAATAAATTTTTTTGTCATTCTATCTAATCTATAGTATTATATATAACATAATAGTGTGGGACCCACAATTATGCAATTTCGGTCAAATGTCAAATTTTTAGAATTTTAATTTTTAAGTTTTTAATTTAGTTGAAAATTTTTCATTGATTATTTATTTACTTTTATATTTTATTTTAATACGATTAGCCTATCTATTATAACTAAAATATCATGTTGTGTTTATCCAAAATTACAATATAGATTTCTATCTCATAAGATAATTCAAAAAATATCTATAACTATATTTTTATCTCACTAAATAAGTTTATAATTTAAAAAGTATTTTATAAGTATCATATTAAGTACTCTTATCATAAAATTCTATCTTATAAATTTAATTTATCACAAGATTAATAGATAAATATTTTATTTATTTTATATACAAATTTTGTTATTCTACAACTTTTTTATATATTTTATTTCTATATTGTTCATGCTACAATTCTATATTTTTAATTATAGAATTTCTTTCCTCAGTTAGCATAATATAATGATGTTTCTTTTTTTTTAATTAATTTAAAATTCATTTCATAGAAAAAAATTTAATATTTTTTTGAAACACATCTTTATATATATATATATATATATATTGTCTTTATTCTAGATTAATTAGATACTTTTCTAATATATTTAAAATACTTTATCAATGTTATTACTTTATTATTTCCTCAATATTTATTTAAAATTAAAGTTCTTATTACTAACTTAGGATTGTAATTTTTATATTTCTTAAAGTAATTGCATGCATTACTTTTTTATTTTAATTAATTATGTTTTATATATTTATTTTCAATATCATTTTTAAATATTTTTGTATGTTCATATAACAATTTATATTTGATATTGAATTTTTATTTTATTATTATTTTAGTTGCAACCCTCTCGATATATCTAGATAAAAAAACTATATGCACTTCATATTTTAATCATGCACTTTAAATAATGTGATGTTATGAAATATTTAAGAATACTATAATTTTATTAAGTTGTTGAAATTATTCCAAGTTTCTTATCAAACGAATGAAGAAATACTATATCTTTTTATAAAAAATATTCATTAAATTTATTAGCACTTGATTTACCCTTTTCTAATTATGTGCATATAAGAAAAAAAAATTATTTTTTTCTATATAATATCATGTGCATCGATAACTTTATTTCGATTGGTTGAATCTTTACTTATTTATAATATTTTTATAAGAAAATTATTTTATTTCTCTTCAATAAATAAATTATTTATAAAAAACTATGTATATACAACTAAAAATCACAATTTCATTATTAAGTAAATACTTTTACACAGTTTATATATTTCATATTTAGTAATTTATATTCACTTTAACAACATTAACTATCAAAAATGGATAAACGAAGTAATGAAATTATCTAATAAATATGAGCTTTGATAAATATTAACTATTTTTTTATTGAAATAATAAGATTTTTTTTTCTTTTAAATTTAGTTATACATTTTTATTGAAAAAAGCTTAAAATTTATCCCAAAAAAGAAATTGATAACTAAGTTATTTCAAAACAACAACCATTCTTCATATTTAATAAACTTTTTTGCATTTATATAGATAAAATCACATTATTTTAATTGAAGTAATACAATATTCAATTATTTCTAATAAAAAAATTAATAAATAAATAAAAACTATTCAATCATTTGGTCAAATAAATTATTTTTATTTATTAATTAAATAATTATTTTTCAGATAACTTCAAAAGTAAAATTAAAATATTTAACAATCATAATTATTTCTTAATATTTGACTTACTTAAAAAAATTTACAATTTATTTAGACATAAACAAATATTTATGCAAAATATCAAATCAACACTTCTTTATTAAAAAGTTAGAAGTTTGATAAATGAATAATTATAAATTAATTGATATGTAAGTTTCCAATTTCTCTAAGTCTTTAAAATTTAATTATTTTTACAATAATATTTTTAGATATGTAAAATATTTTTAGATAAAATTATATATATAGAATATAACAAATAATTTCATTGAAGAATTTATTTTAAATATAAATAGTTACTTCCTGCAACAACTGTAAACTTTGAATTTTATTTTTATATTACTTATTTAAATTATTTTAATTTTTTTTGCAATATAAAAATGGAGAACTTATTTTTAATTATTTGGAATAAATTCTTTTATATGGGACATATATAGTTGACATAGTTGAAAATTTTCAAAAGTTTGATAAATAACCACTTAAATAGCAAATGATATCAATTTTTATATTTTTCAATATATTTAATTATATTCCGTACATCTATTTTAATATTTTTGGTTATAATAATTCATAAAAATATTTTTACATGGATTAATAATGTGATATCGAAAACATTTGACTGAAAGTAAGTATCTATTTAATTATTTATAATTTTTATATTCTAATTATAAAAAAAAAAAAAAACAACTTATGAGAGATTGATATCTTATCTTAAACTGAATATTGAAAATTTACTTATTATTTCATTCATGTACATAATATATGTTAATTGATCATTTTAAAAATAATAAAATAACTAAATATATAAATAAAAATAAATAAATTTTACTTATCAGAGTTACATGAAATATTAAGAGATATTTTAACTTATAAAAACTGTATGTTACAAACTGCTTATTGAATTAGTTATCAAATAATTAATAAACTAATATAAGCTATTTTCATAGGAAAAGTACAAAGAGATCATATATTTACTGTAACAAAAAGTATTTAATATTTAAAATTCTCAAATGTAATGAAAAGTGTAACTATAACTTCCACATTATTAACAAATCACACAAAAAAGCTTTATATTAGAAAAAAAAAATTATTTACTTATTTATCATATCAAAATATGTATGTGTATATATATATATATCTAATTTAAAAGGCGAATTTAGGAAGATATTCTACGCCTTATTTCTATTTACTTAATTCTTTTATTTATTTTTCTAAATTTTATTATTTTATGAATTTTTGTATAATTTATAAACTTAGAGTGAACAATTCTTGATATTTTACAACTTATTTAAGTATAAATTATCTTCAAGTATAATATTTTTAATTAAAACATTCATATTTTTTTAAAAATAATAATAATAGATTTTCTTTCATTAGCACTAAAAATAATTACAGTTTATATTTTAATCACATTAAGTAAAATAAATATTATTATAAAATAAATTTTTTCAATCATATAATTACTTTCGATGCATCGCATCATGAACATGTTAGTTTAAAGATTATGTAAAAATTCATAGGCAGGACATCATTAAATAACATATCAATAATAAATCTTACGAATTCTTTTACTAAACCCTTTTATCAATTCCTACATCATCGTGGTCATCATACTACTACTAATAATAACATAAAATTATGTTTTTTGGAGTAGATTAATTTTTCTCTATCAGATTAAAACTACATTAATCAACCCAATGAAAAAAGGTTATAGTATAGCTTTACTCAAGGATCTTATTTCTCCTTGCAATTGAAATGAAAAAGAGAGATTTTTCTCATTTGATTGCTTTGTTCACTATTTTCTCTTTCATTCAAAAGTATACAACGTGCAAATGGGTACAACATTTGCAAGAAAGTTATTTAAAATATTTCACTACGACGAATATCAGGATATCGTGATTGACAATGATAGTGGCGGTGGGGTCAATGGTGGTCACAGACAATTTCTGAATGACTTAAAAAGAAGGGAATTCTCATTGCATCAATTCAATTCAACGAAAGAAACAATGAGGATTTTTAGAGCAGAGGTTATAGTATATTACAATTTTAATCTATTAGTAAATGAATGTCCTTGAACCTATTTGATTTGGAATGTAAATAATAGTGGAGATTTGAATAGAAGGAGATAAGATGAGATTAAATAATATAATAGTCTGTTTAATATAAAAAATTGACTTTATAATTAGGTGCAACTAGTATCTATCATAATCTCTGATGTATGTTTTATATGTGACATGAATAAATGAAAAATTACTCTCGAATAACAAAAAAAAAAAAAAGGGACACATTTGGGGATTTTTCAAAGGATAAAATTGGAATAACAAAAAAAAAAGGGCAAATTTAACACCCCTGAATTTGGTATTTGGAGAAAAAAAGGATTTAAAAATCAAGATATTGGTTGGTCAAATTTTAGGGCTCGAAAAATAAATAAGAAGGATTTAATTGCTTGAAAATTGAAAGTTTTGGGGTTGAATTGCAATTTGAGAAAACTTGATCGACCAACCTTTGGAAAGTTTGTGGGTTAAAGTGAGATTATTTTTTGTCAAATGGGTGAATGTGAGGCACTAATATAGTTGGGGGCTCAATGGAAGATGGAAGAACTTTGGAGGACTTAATTGAAGGCGAAGCAGAACTTTTGGGGTCAATATGTTTCAAAAAATACCCTTTTTATATAGCATCCCACCCCACCCCACCCCACCCCAAAAAAAAACAAAGAATTTTTGGCATTTCCCATATGCACCCCAGACAACTTCCTCTCTTGATTTCTTCCCGACAGTGATGAAACCTAGCAAATTATATATCAATCTTTTCCTCTTGACGTGAGGAACAAAACAATAGCAAGTTTCATGCAAATCCACCGGTGAATCACGAAAAATTTGAAGCCAAATGTGAGATCACGATCAAGGTGGTGGTCGCGACATCACCGGCGACTAAGCTTGGACTAGAGTACTGGGTTCTTGTTGGGTTCAGTTCAGGGATCACGCAGGTGTCTTCAATTTTGGAAACGGACTACTGAAGCTGGTGGAATTGAAGAAAAATAGGCACGGTGGCGAACAGTGGTGCTTTGGTGTTTTTTGGCCAATTGAGCAGCGATTCAACTGTGGATACAAAAATTAACTTAGGCATCTTGTTGGTTGAGTTGAAAGGCATCAACTGGTGGTGGTGTTAGCCATTTTTGGCAAATGGTAGCTGCGCAGTGGTGGAATTGAGGCAGGATTTTTGCCTTATCAGGACGATCGTGGTGGTGTAGTTGGTTCGCGATTTCAAAGTCCCGATGAAGATATCTTGGGTAATGATCGAAATTGTTGTTAAGCTTTGTACCGTTTATTTCCTTACCAAATCTTGTATATTGTTGAGACAAATGAAGAATTTAATTTGAGAACTTAGTTTTAAACCATGCATGTGCGATTGTATGTATTAGTGGGCCTGAATTTGTATTATCACATGATAACTTTGGGATAATTGAGATAATTAAGTGATTAAACCCTAATTTTATGGATTTGAGACCTAAGTGATAAAATTAGGTTATTAAGAATAATTAGACTATTATTATTAATTTAGGATATCGTTGCAAGGTTAATTTTGTAATTAAGGACACGATTATATTCCTTTATCGAGACTAGTGTTATTAGTATTTTTTTATTGAGGCTATCAAGTATCAATTTTAAACCGTTATTTGTATAATTGTGATTTTTAGGATTAAATGAGGATTTTGAATGTGGACCTATTCTTTTGGAAGCTGGATCCCACGGACTAGTAGGCTGTGATGGCATTTTTGAGATTATAGAGGTAAGGATCTATCGATTTGGTACTTATTTTGCATAAGCCTATTCGTTATTTATTGTACCCTATGAGGGTCTGATAACCTTGTTGATCTGGGAAGTCTATGTTCCGTAAATGTTGAATTCTGTAATTGTTTGAATGCCTTGTTTATTAGAATTCTTTGACTTGTTATCTATGATTCATTTTATAAACCCTCGTGAGGGTTGTTGCCTTGATTTTATTTCTATTAAAATTGATTGTGTCTATTTTGGCGCCAAGAACTTTTATTACTTATCTGTTATTGTCTAGTACAACTCGTGGCCTTGTCGGCATACTTGAATCCATTTTGTATATCAGTTGTTTGGCCTTGTAGGCATAATTGAATATGTTTTGTATATTGCATGCTTGGTCTTGTTGGCATTTGTTTATCTTCTATTTGTCATGTATGGGAATAAATAACGGGACATTAATCCCTACTGGGTGTTGGGATAAGTCGTAAGCCAGAGCCCACAAAATAACGAGACGTTAATCCTTACTGTGTGTTGGGATAAGCCGTAAGCCCGGAACTCTTGGTTAAATTATGGGATGTTAATCCCTACTATGTGCATGGGATAAGCTGTAAGCCTGGAACTCGTGATATAAAGAGAATCTGATATGCATGTCCTGTTATGATTCGTCAGATTACATATGTTACTTGTGTTTACTTTATTTTGATTGTATTCCGATTGTCTGTATTTTGCTCATAGAGCAATAAGGATGGTGTAGTTTTCTTAGTCTAGATAGGGCTGTTGTTTAGGCGGAACAAGTCGTCTGCATTTTCTCCCGAACTGATTTGGTTGTGATGGACAATACCTCCCGAACTGATCCGGTTGAGGCGATCCCGGGTTGTTTGAGCCGACAGTCACAACTCCCTAGCTAGTACCTACTAATAACTTTGAGTTTATTAATGCCTGTGTTCTGTTACATTCCTATTTCGATTGCATTGTCTGTTAATTTATGATCTGTTGAATTGTTTCCTCTTCACCAGGGCCCTTATGATTTATTATTGATTATTATCCCTCACTAAGTCCTTTGGACTTACCCTCCCGTTTTATCCTTGATTTTCTCATACAGGATTAAGTGATGGTTACGGATTTAAGGCTTGGACTGGAGGTAATATGTTTTGTAATAGAACAGGTGTTTATATGTGTATATGGGTCTCTTGAATGTTAAGCTTTGATTTAGAGATATTGTGATATGTCAAGTTTGAAACTAGTGTTTGCAATATGTATGTAATGATGAATGTTGTGGGATCGCTTATGACATGTATTTAGCACTTTTGTCGTAGTCTGCCTAAGTTGAAGCATGTTGTTGTCTCTGATAAGTTTGAAATGTTCGTTATGGGCCTATTGTTCGTATTATGGGTTAAGATTTAAGTTTGAATTGGAGTGGCATCTTAGCTTAAGGGTTATCCCGAGAGTGGGATGCTACAGTAAACAAGGGAGCAAATTTTTAGTAGAGTGGGCGAGTATATAATCGCACCCCAAGGTAAGATTACAATTGTGCCTAATTGCCGCTATAGTAGTGGGCTAGCACCAAAAAGTGGGCCGACCTGCTCCCATAATCTCTCATATTAAACATGAGATTATGCTATATTATTTTCATTTATTTAGCCTAATATCCCAAATCAAATGTGTAATAGATCAAATTATGAGCGTACTATGAGTTCTGAGTGAATGGATGAGGGTGCATAGAAATATTTAGTAATACAAGAGAATTGTTATATTTAGTAATATCACTAAATAAAATAGGGGCACATTTGATATGGTTATTAGCCCTAACATAGTCTTCTAATCCAACTTAATGTGTTGTTTGATAGGCAAGATAAGAATGTGGGCCGACTCTTAATTAACTAAATCCTGGCACTATTCACGCAATTATGTGCTATTCAAGTAGTAGGATGGGAGGTGTGATTATGTAATCTCACCCCCTCATCACAAGTTTGCTTCCTTAATTGCCCTTTTTTTTTTCTTTTTCTTGTGATGGGGGTATTTATTCAAGGGCAATTTGTTCATTTAATCTAACTAATCCTACATATAAAACATGCATTTGATATTATGATAGATTCTAATAACAACTAATTGTAAGGTTAATTTTCAATATCAAATAGACTAATAAATTATTTGATTTCATTTTATCTCATGATATTCAAATATCTACTACTATCTACATTCTCAATCAAACGTGGCCTAGGTAAATAGATTGGAAGATTATTTAGACTAAAAAACTAAATAAAAAGTACTGAAAATATGTTATAAAAGAGTTATTAAAACATATGTACAAAATAACCTATGATATAGTACTGTTATTTGTTAAGATAAATTTTATTAAAATCTAAATTAAAATCATTATACTAATTGGGGTAAGAAGTTTTACAATTAAGTAACAAAAAAATAATGAAATCATAGAATAATGATAGCAAAGGTTATGTAGGAATAGAAAGAGAAAAATAATAATAGTAGAATACAAGAATAACTAGCATGTGCCTCGTACTATCCGTGGGTTCAACTAATTATAGTTAAAAATAATATATATATATACACTAATTTCATGTAAAAGTGAATTTAAATTATGATTTTGTTTTTTAAATAAGATACATAATACAAAATTGAAAATTTTTTTAGCAGCACCATGTGCTAAAATTTGTCCCTTTTTAATGCATTTACCCTTGCCTTCTAGATTTCCATACCATACTGGCACCCCATCAACATGGTTTAAAAAATTGGACCAGACCGGCCGTCGAACAGGGGTAGTTTTCTCATAAAATTGAAAAATAGAAAAAAAAAGCCTTATTTTGTTAAAGCCGTTCAAATCATTGGTTGGAATATTCGAACAGGTGAATTGAAGCGGTTTTTTCCATTTAATTTTTAATGAAATTAATATATTTTTTTTATTTTTTATTTATCTAAATACAAAGTTTTAAGGCTAATACCACCTCCATAAGCTATCTAAAAGTAAAAAAAAATTGTATATAAGAAAAAGCCTTGCTTTAGAGTTGAGATATTTAAATTGTGGTGATCATTTATAATATGAATTATGAAATTTAGATTGTGAAGTTAGACAATATCATTTATGCTCTTTATGTTTTATATTTTGACATTTTATTAATTTTTAAGTAATATATATAATATAAATACATATATTGAGCAATTATGATGTTATGGTTCAATTTCGATTCAATTACAGTCCGACCAACAGTTGAACTAGGGAACCATGAAATGGTAAGTTTTTCGATTCAATAAACGGTTCGATTTTTTGAACACTGCCCACCAAGCATTGGAAATTCCTTTTGACTTCAGCCATAATAGACAGGAGAAGCTACTCACTTTGATTGCCCTAGTGTATGCACTGAAACAGAGTAGACGGCACACGTCACCAAGCCAGGGGTTAAGGCTTCATTATGCAATTTGAGATCCTCATTTTGGTCAACCGGCCATGGAAGCTTTTACCCGAGGAGGTGCTCTCAGCCTACTGAATATCATTTATTTTGGTGTTTATTAGTGGTGGTATACAATCAATTTTCTGCACTAATGATGATCTTTATATTGGAGCTCTTTTTCTATTATTTCTTTCACAATTAATAAGTATAAAATATAATGAAAAGTCATGCTTGTATATAATAATAACATAACAATTCAATATATATAAGAAATTATTTTATAAGATAAAAAAATTAAGGAATTATTTAAAAAAATATTATCTTGTAAATGTAATAATAGATGACAACTCACCTGAACTTCTTGATGATGATGATGATGATGATGATGATGATCTATTCCAAAAAGGTTACAAAATTAAATATATAAAAAATTAGTAGAAGATCTATATATTGAATAATAATACAATTCCAATAGATTATAAAAAAATAAGTAGATGACTCACCTAAACTCGAGAGCAATAATTTTTTTCAAAAATCCTACAAAATTAAATATTTTAAAAGTTAGTCGGATACATATATATATATATATATTGAATAATAATACAATTCCAATTGATTATGAAAAATTATTTTATAAGATAAAAAATTAAGAAATTAATCACAAAAAATTAAGATAAATTAAAATTTAGTTCTAATGCAACAAATACAAAATGACAATTCAATAATATAAATCTACATACTTTTGATCTTTTTTTTCGGCAATTCAAAGTCAGGAGTCCGTGTGTGGAGTCATGTCGTAATTAAATTTCTTGTAACAAATTCCCTTCTCTTACACATAATAAAAGGTATTCTTTTCTTTCTTTTTGCAACAAATATTTAGTCTCGCCTGTTCTCCTTCAGGTCTCCCCCCCACCCTTCTGGTCTTCCCCCATATAAGATCAGCGATCTCTATACATGTACATATGATAAATGTAAAAACCCACATTTTATAATGAAATTACATACATCACACACATGGATTCCTATAATGAAATTACATATTAAATAGCAAGAAGTTGTTTGTACTTACCTAAAAAAATTATTTGTGAGATGCTTGGAAGACTTGATGAGAAATATTTGCAATTTGGATGTGCTTTTTTTAATCAAATTATATTCGGACTCCACCACTTTATACATGTGTATGCATAGAAGAATTTTAACCCATCTAAACATTTTTGATATTATCTGATCAATCATATGAAAAAGATAATATCAAATTCGATTCATCATATGAAAACTCAAAAAAAAAAAATCCTTTATCTAATGAAGGCTTTTTTTTTTTTTTTTTTTTCCCTTTTAAATAGAATACATCCATATCAATTAGAGATAAATAAGAATAAATATCTTTAAAAACGAAATAAATGATATCAAATTTAATAACCAACAATCAATAAAAAAAATTCAATTTAATTAAAAAACTCAAAATTCTAAAAATTTATCATTTGATCAAAATTGTACAATTAAAATCAAAATTACATAATTGTAAATCCTACATCATTGTATTATATGTAATAGTATAGAAATGTAAAATTAATGAAAGATTGGTCTCTTAATCTCGGGATATGTTTCATTTGTAGGATGGAATTTTGTGGCAGAGGTAGCTATTTGATGCTTATGAAATACTTTGTAAATTTTAAATTTATAGAATGAATTAAAAATTTATGATTATAAATATATTCAATTTATTTGATGAGATATAAGTGTATGAGTACAAATATTTTGAACTTATCTAATGAAATCAAATTAACAATTATGCGTAATTCAAAACTATCTAATGAGATAAAAAATTGATCTTGTAATTTTAGACAAATAAAAGATGAGGTCTTAGTTGTAACAGATAAATTAGTTATATTAAAAAAATTAAAAAAATAAATTAGCAACTAATTAATTTTTTTTAATATAATTAAAATTTTGAAATATTGATAATCACATCAAAATTAAGTGCATTTTGGGCAGACACCTTCATTGTATATAAAATTGCACGTGTGTGTGTACTACTTTAGAGTAACAAGTTTTCTATTAAGATAATCTTAGAAATATTTCTTTGACATCATGAATCACTTTTTAGCTAGCTAAGTAAATTATATATATACTGTGTTCTGAAAATGAGTTAATTTGATTGCTATGCTTACCCGAAGGGACAATGGTTTAGAATGAAATAATTTCATGCCATTCAATAAGATTGTGTTTGAAGTGCATATTGCAAGTTCAAATTTTCAAATATATACTAGCAAATTCAATTAAATTTAACTTGTTTATATAATTTTAAATTTAATGAAAAATTCGACATTTTTTAGCACCCTATTAAACTATTTTTGAATCAGTACTGTAGGTTCCAACTTTAATTAACATTACCATAAACTTTTAATCTATGAGTAAAAATATTTAAATTCCCAAATACCAACAAATATACTTAAGGCATGTGTATCTATCAATGCTGTCAATATGTCGGATTTAAATCGGATCAGTCATATCTGAATTCGAGTTCGATTATTAAAATCTATATCTGAATTCGACCCAATATTTTATAGGATCTTTGTTAGTCAGTACCATATTCGAATTCGATGGATATTCGAAATTCGATAAAAAATCCAATCCAATTTAATTTTTTTCTTTTTTTCTTTTTTTCTTCCCCCCCTAGATTGTACAAAAATATTGTATTTATAAAGTAATTTACATCATATTCGAATTTTTAACAACTTTTTATTATATATTAGTCTAAAAGTTAAATATTTGAATAATAAATCTCTATTTCATATTATATTAATGCATATGCGAGCTATTTTATATTATTATATTTGATATTTTATCAATATCCCTTTTATTTTTAAGGTTAAAAACTTAATATTAATAACATAATATAAACATTAAAATAGATACAATGTTAATATACTATATAGATTTTGTTTTACAATCTTTATTGATATTATACATAATAATATTAATTTAATAACAAATTATCAAAATTTGGATTCAAATCATTAATTAATCGAATTGCTTAAATCCGTATTCAATCCACTTATTTTGAATTATAAATATTTATAATTAAATTTGATCAATTAAATATTTTAATTAGATAAAAATTTTAAAATTTAGATCAAATTCAAATCGAATGCAAATTAAAATCTGATTCCTTGACAGCCCCAACATCTATAGCCAAACAGGGCCTCCGGATCAGGCGGGCGCACACCAAAGAAGAAAAGGGGTGTCCAATATAGTGAATCAAATTTAGTTGATTTCTTTATTTTTCTCTCTCTCTAGGGTTAGGTATTTATTTATTGGTACCCCCGCGCACAGACCTTTTCTCTCTCTAAAAAAATAAATAAAAAGGAGTCAAAAAGCCAAAGAGAGCATCAGCGGATTCGGGGAGCTTGTCCTCATTGGGGAGCCAATCCTAAGATTGCGAAACGTTGTGCGGTCGTTGATCGATCGGTCCGTCTGGTGAATTGATCGGATCGCAGGTGGATTAATTCAACCGATCAACTAGCTGATCGATCGGTGAACCCACACGCCCGCGCACACACACACACACACACACACACACATATATAGTTGGTAGAGAAAAGATCAGATATGTTCTTGGTGGATTGGTTCTATGGAGTGCTCGCATCGCTGGGGCTGTGGCAGAAGGAGGCGAAAATTCTGTTTTTGGGGCTCGATAACGCCGGCAAAACCACCCTCCTTCATATGCTCAAAGACGAGGTCGATTCATTTTTTAAATTTTCGTTTCACTTGGTATTTCTTTATAATATGCGTGTGTGATACACGCTTATAGGTGTTTATGTTTTGGGAACTGGAATGAGTCTTTGCGGTTATGCAGGTCTTGTTTGAGTTTTCTAACTGCTTAATTATGTAAAAGTAACGAAAATAAGGGTCAAAGTCGTGGTGATGACAATTTTGAATAGGAACATTCAGTGTATATTTAGCTCGTAGTTATTAGAGGTCAAACTTTGGTCTATACTGTATAATCTTCCCCCGCCTTTGTTTTCTGCTGAATAAGTTTCTGGATTTTAATGAAAATTGGCTTTCTCGAGTTTATGAATTCATGAAATGAACAAAGGAAATTTAAACCAGGTGTGAGGTGTTAGTTGGTTCTGTGTTGGTCTTGTTTTTGGGATTTGTATTATAACATGGAAGCAGATTTGTCAATTTATAGTCCTATTTTATTTTTAGTCTGTACTTGCTTTGGACTGATTGGTATGACTAGTTGTATGATATTCCTTTTTGTGTTTTAGACTGATATGCGGTTGGTTTCCTATATATTGTCTTGTCAACTCTATCATTTTTTTTTTCTTCCTAAAATAAAACTCTTTCAAAGAAGTTTAATTAATTTGGGAAAGTTTGAGTTTTTATGTTCGGTATGCCTTGGTTGAGAAGTGAATCTGAGGTTGTTAAGGTGCTGGAAATGAGCAGAGATTGGTACAACACCAGCCAACTCAATATCCGACTTCAGAGGAGCTGAGTATTGGGAAAATCAAGTTCAAGGCTTTTGATTTGGGAGGCCATCAGATTGCCCGGAGAGTTTGGAAAGATTATTATGCCAAGGTACTATTTCTTGTAAAAAATAAAATTATGATGAACTGTTGCCGTGATAAATGTTTTATATTGATATCTAATAATTACCTGTTATCTTTCAATTTGATTTTTCATACCCTGCATTGGTTATGAATTCTTGTATTGCCAAAACATGCTGTCCCCTTCCTTGTACCCCCTCTTTTCATGATTTTCTAGATCTTATCATTCTTATTATATATTTTTGTGTCCATGTCTCCCACAGCATAATAAATGTAAACGCAGTCAATTATAGGATAGCTGAATTTTCTATTATTGCATAAAATTTTCTGGAAGCTGGAAAAGTACTCCCTTTATGATGTTTTGATGTCGAAGTCTTACAATTGGGCAATGTTCTTTCTACCAAACACTGTCTTTTTTAATTATCTTTACTTATTTTTGAATTGCAATTTGCAAATGGTCGTGTCAAGTTTCCTGTCATCCAGTCTGCTGTTGCATAAAACCTTCTTAGGACAAAATACTCCTCCTCTGTGATGGCATCGGGAAAAGTGCTCCCTCTATGATGTTTTGATGTCGAGGTCTTCCAATTGGGCAATGTTCTTTCTACCAAACACAGTCTTGTTAATTATCTTTACTTGTTTTTGAATTGCAAATGTTCATGTCAAATTTCCTGCCATCCAGTTTGCTGTTGCATAAAACCTTCTTAGGAAAATATATTCTTCTGTGACGTGCAACTGCTTGCATTGATCTATCTTTTTCATTGGACAAGTTAGAAAAACACATTTTATCCCATCATGTTATGGAGCGGTGAAGGATCCATGTTTACTGTGATTATTTTCTGGGGGTAAACTTAGAGCATTTTTGTTAACCACTTTTAAAGATTCAATGTCTGCTAACTTTATCAATAGAAATCTGGCCAAATTCTCTGAATAAAAAACATTACTTCACAGGCCTCTGGACTGCATTTATGTGTTGGAAAAGGAGTCTTTTCTGTTACCAAAGAGAAAATACCCTGCATAATATCTAAGGGCTGGTTTGGTTGGGATAATAAAATAGGATATAATATTTTTATCTCACCGTATCATTCGTTTGGTTGGAGTAATAATAAATGTTGAGGCCCACATGAATATCAAAGCCTGTGCTTATATCTGCAATTTCTATGATAAATTAATCTGCCACTTCCCATGGGTTTATTTATCATGCCAATCAAAACATATCACAAGGATAAAAAATAATACAAATTATCGCATGATAAATAATCATGAGATAACTTAAAAATCCAACCAAACTAGCCTTAAGCAGTTTGGTTCCTGGTTATATTACAGAAGCGCTTCCTATGGTTTAATCAATCTTCCTTAATTTATGGTGTTGGTTTTCCTGAATATTAGAATACCAGTAGAGCCATCGTGATACCAAAATAAACACTTTCTATGTTTATTTCATTCATGGGGAGCCTGGTCTGAATGCACAATGGGAGTTCCTTGATAGTACCTTAATTCTTCTAAGGTGTTGTTCCAATGTACCTCTGAAGACACATAATGCGTGTTCGTGTTAATGAGAAAAATCTTTTTAAAGGCTTGATGCATGATTAGGCAAGTTCTAAGTGCTTTTACCTTCAAAGCTCAAAAAAAGTGACACAGAATTGTACTATGTAATATCTACAGGTGATTTGAGTATATTTTATGCTAAACATTGACTTTAATATGATTTGGTTGCTGAAATTCCTGAAAATTTTGTTTTAAAATGACTTTGATGCTGACTTCCCAAAGTGATGGCAAAATCGAAAATTTTATACTCAAGTTTATTGAACTTGCTGCAATTTATGAATTCAGCTTTTCTCTACATTTTTTTGGTGAGGAAAAATTGGAACATTGTTTCCCTACTTATTCAGAGCACTATTATTTGTAAACATTCACACAAGTGCTTAACTTTGCGATTGAAAATGAGAAGACTTTTCATAAATGCAGAAGATACTCTTGCACCATTTATATGCGTTAAGCTACTACCCCTTGGGCAGAACTCCTTTTCTTGTGTGGCACTAATGTTTAAACTCTCATCGACTAGTGGTTGAGAGCACTGGTTTCTAGTTCAGACCTTAAGCAGTATTTACATATTTGTGGCTTTCTTTGTGGTCTAGACCAGTGGCATTTGCGTTTAATGAAAGTTAGTATTTAAAAATTCTCACTGTCTGAGTTTCAGTATGTGTTTTTTATTTTTCTAATGTTCTATACCAAATCTATTGGGTGTGAAGGTGGATGCCGTTGTTTATTTGGTGGACGCTTATGACAAGGAGAGGTTCGCCGAGTCAAAGAAAGAGCTCGATGCTCTCCTTTCTGATGAGTCCTTGGCCAATGTTCCATTCTTGATTTTGGGCAACAAGATTGATATCCCTTATGCTGCATCTGAGGATGAGTTGCGTTACCACTTGGGTTTGATGGGCATTACTACTGGCAAGGGAAAAGTAAACCTGGCAGATTCTAATGTCCGTCCAATCGAGGTCTTTATGTGTAGCATTGTTCGCAAAATGGGTTATGGTGATGGCTTCAAGTGGGTTTCTCAATACATTAAGTAGAGTGCAATATAGAGATAATACATTTTGACGTTTCTGGATTTAGATGTTATGTATTATTTGGCTTGATAATCCTTGACTGTTTGAAAAAATTGTTGGATAGATTTTTATCTTTGTTCTGGTCCTCAGCGAGGTGACGGACAGCCATCTTCATGCTGTTTCATGGAGTTTGATTGGCTGCTGATTCAGAGTCAGTCATCTGATATTGGGAATATAGTAATACTAGACAGTCCAAAAATAGTAAGAGTGTTGTTGCTGCCTCTCTTGAATAATCTTTTGCTAGCATCTATCAGATAGTAATCTGCTCAAATTCGAATGTTGTTGCTGGGTATTTTTCCCCCATTAAAATTTAGTTTAGAAAACATCATTCGACGTAAATATTTAAATCTCTAAATAAATCAATCATCTAACTGAGCTCTATCCACTGTATATGGGTGGGAAATTCCCACCACGTTATATCTGAGTGCTTTTTAAGGTTTTTGACACTGGTTTTCAAAACTGAATTGCTTTTTCCTGACAGTTGGCAATTTTTTCCCGACTCAAAATAGTTGCTACATGTAATTTGCAGTGTGTTTACACCCTGGTTATTTAGCCTGCATGGTTTCATTTTATTTGATATATTGTATTATGATAAAGGGGAAGTGTGAATTAGATTAAGATATATGTATTTAGGATAGATTCATATTAAATGATGCTTATAAATATCTATATACTCTCTTGTGTGATTTCTTTTTTATATATGTACATGTATATTTAGAGTTTGTAAGAGTTTTCATTTTGAACTTCACACATAAAAGTGTGAGGATGATGCCATTGGGTCATTGGCCACTTAGTTCTCTTATATTATTTGAAGTCATTTGAAATCAAAGTCCATTATACAGAAGCCGACTTTCACTTCAATTCTCTAGTTTAAGTGAGTTTGTGATTTTGCCTGTTATGCTTTGGACAAAGTGGTATTACAGCCTCATGCAATTTTGAGGCACTTGGAAGAAAAAAGGGAAAAAGAAAAAAGAAAGAGTGGGAGAAAATAAAATAAGAGCATAGAAGATAGCATGTGTTTCTTGATGTTCATGAAAACATTCAAAAATCTTGAGGGGGTTGTGGACTTTGAAGGTGTCGAGATGTTTGGATTGGTGAAAAGAGATCTGTAGAGACAGAAGTGAAGATGAAAAGGATCTTCTTGAGAGGGCAATGGCTTAAAATTAGAAGGCTTACGGGTTAGGGGAAGAAAAGGCTCTTGTAGAGAAAAAAACACAAATGTGTCTTCTATACCCAAGAGTGGGAACTTGAAGGAGAATGGAATTCCCATTGTCACACGGGAAATAGCTCCGTGAATGAGCATGAAGATGGAGATCAACAAAAATGAGATACAAGCTAAAAGGAGGGAATGAAAGAGTTTAAAAAAGGTAATAAAAAAAAAAGAAAGTGATGAGCAGTATACAGAGATGAAGTGGAAATGGCATGCGCTTTTTAACTCATTGGTAGAAAAATCTCACCACCATATTGCTAGAGCAAAGACAAGAAATTGAACATTGAAGATAACATATTACAAATTAAGAGTCTTGTAAATTGTACTCTGTCATTTTCAAAAATAAGAAGCTGAAAAAAAAATGGTTAAATTTATATACATCCTCTGTACTATGAGTAGGTGTCAAACCTATCTCCCATACTAGAAAAACCTTCAAATACTTCCCTCAAAGTCACCGTCACTAGTGAAGTAACAGTTGCTGGGTTGATGTAGTACTAAAATTATTTGTGAGTTACTATATAATGCTCAAGTTTCTTAGTTCAAATTTGTTATTTTCTTTCATCCTCATGCTACTTTTTTCCAATAAAAAAGTTCCAAACTTGCTAGCTAAATTTAAAACAATCTTCAATAAGCAAAATTCCCATTCTTTATGACCCAAAATTCTTACGGAATGTCCAGTGGCTCTTTCAATAAAAAAAATTCGAATAGTGTTTGCTAACATTCAAGCAACTATTCAATTTTTAAAGGGGCATTGTGCAATTGTGGTAAACAAGCACTCCTATGCACTTTGTGGACTCCGAATAATCTAGGAAGAAAGTTCATTCGTTGTTGCAATTGGGAAGTGAGTAATTTTTTATTAATTTATTTTATTAAAATAATATTTATGATACCAATTACTTATTTTTATTAGAATGATCATTGAAGTTTATAGATCAAATAAATGAAAAAAAAAAAGAGCTTGCAACCAATCAATAGAACTCTTTAATTCAACAATGACAAACTACATCGAATGCCAGAGACCTAACAATATCGAACACAAAGTTGACAATGAAGAAAAAATTGGCTATATTGGTGCATCAGTTGAACAAGTACAAAAAGTTAAGAGGAGTATCAAACAATTTTTTATTATGATATGTATCTTAGTATTTTGTAGTGTGATGGGGCAAAAGAATGGTGAAGGAAATTACTTGTATCTATCATAATTTGTTGTTTAAAAAATAAATAAGATATTCCATTTCAATACCATTCAAAATCATGGTTCATATAAAATTTTCAAAAAATTAAAAAAAATGATATCAATTAACTTAGGCACAACTACAAGTAACATTGATCATATCTGCATGAAAATTCGAATATTGTTATTTAATAGCATGCATAGATAGAAGCAAGATTTCACTTGGTAACAATATAAAAGTAATGCACCTAACTAAAATAAAGAGAGATAAAATTAATATGTGAAATCAAACAAAGAAAGAACATGATGCAATGAAATCTGGTTTGATGAGATAACATATCATCAGAAAATAAAAACAATGCACTTGAGAGGAAGTCTCTACAAATTAAAATGATAAAATCATAATACTATCTAGGATTTTCAAGATTGGAAAATTCTAATCGATTAAACTTTAAAAAGCTATTGAAGAACCAATTTTCTTGTTATTCCTTCACATTTGCTGCATTCGTTCAGAGTATTGTTGATTTTTAACTGGGATTTTGATGAAACTTTTTGGAACAGAAATTCGAAATTAGGAATTTTTTTCTTCACAGGAGATTTGGGTGAAAGGTGGAAAGGCAATCTACTTTTTTTTTTTTTTTTTCCCATTTATGTTGAGGTCAAGATTGTTATATTACCAAAATAGTGCCAAGAGTCTTTAGGTTTTTTGGTATTATCTTATTTTATTAGGTTCAATTGGTAATTTACTTCTTCATTTTAATAGTGTTAATGCCACATCAAAGTTTCACTAGCGATGAATGACTTTGGAGGGTTTTTTGAAGATTTTCCTTGTACAAGGGGGTATTTGACACTTATCTCATAGTCTACGGGGTGAAAATAAATTTGACCCAAAAGAAAAGGCTACTTTGGTATATGTATTTGTATTATGAGTTATTCATGACAAAAAGGGAAAAATATGAATTAAATTGAGATACATGAATCTTGCATGGGTTGATATTCGATAATGTTTATAAATGCCTATGTACTCTATGTCATTTGGAATTAAATTTCATTATATAAAAGATGGTTATTTTACAATTCTCTCATTTAAATGAGTTTTGTAAATTTGCCTACGATGCTTCCAACTCTTGCACCTAAATGGAGAAGCTTATAAATGCTTTTTCAATCTTTATTGTGTTGAAGTAATTTGATAGGATGTTATATTAAATTAAAATTAGATAGAAGTTACTTTAAATATAAAATTTTGATAATTTAATTATTTCTTGTTTTTTAAACAAATCAAAATCAAACACATTTTTAGAAATTTTGATCTTTTTCCGCATTAAAACACATTTAAAAGAAAATGCATTTTTAGATTCAATTTAATAAAAGCTGTTGGGATTTGACTCGATTATTTAGTGACCAAGTTTAACTAGAATTAAGACTCCTTGTATTAGGTTTTCTAGTTCTAGGTGAAATAGTCAAGTAGTTTTCTCTTAAAATAGAGGTATTTATTTAATTACTAGAAAGGTTACTCATGGAACTCGTGATACTTATGAGATAGTTATTTTAAGTTACGAGTGGGACAGCACAAAGAGGTGGAGTGAGTATTTCTTTAGTAGTATGAGAGTGGTTGTATAAGAAATTTTTGTCTTGAGTTTGATTATGTCAAGTTCAAGGGGTTATCTTGTACTAGTGAAATTATCTCATAGTGGAAGACAGAAAACTCTTGTGAAGGTAAACGGAATTTGCCGAACAACATAAATATGTGTTTGCTTTATTTTTCTATCTGTCGGATATTATTTTTGTCGTTAACTTTGTGGGTGTGATTTGTGGATTCTTGACAAATTAAATTTCGTGCCTAACTTGCTTTCGCTGCATCCCAACAAATTAGTATCGGAGCATTGGTTGGGGCTACAAATTGAGATTTAATTTTTTGGGGATGGGCAGTGTCATTGGCAAATTACTTCACGGTTCAAAAACTTGATAGCGAAAGACAATTTCACTATTTGGCAATGAATGGTAGAGGATTTCCTAATTCAACAAAACTTAGCAATAAAGTCGAAGGAAGGGTAGGAGAAGACGACAGATATGAAGGATTTACAGTGGGAAGATTTGACTTTGTATTGCGCACAACATTATCAATAATGTTGTGGAGATGATTGGATTTTGGATTCCACATACGTAATGCATGTTTGCTCTATGGAGGATTATTTTTGATTCACTTCAATCATGGAAGACAAGTAATTTGTTTTTATGTGATGATTCTACTTGGAGAGTCATGGGCATTGGAGTGGTGAAAATTAAAATAGTTGTTAGAGTGGTTCGTACTTTGGTGATGTGACCTATTCCTAAAGACACAAAAAAATCTAGTTTCCTTTGAGCCAGTTGGATTCCAAGGGCTATGAATATTCACTAGAGGTGGAGTCCTGAAATGCACACGTTAGGCTATACATGTGTACTGGCCAGGATAAGTTGGTGCTAGGACCTTACTAACTCAGCATGTGCAATGGAATCTTTGAAGGCTATTGGAATTTTGGTTTGTGCTGGAGTCATGAACAATTGTTGAGATGAGAAATCTCATCAAGGTGGAGATTGTTAGGATTTGACTTGGTTCTCTGGAGATTAAGTTTGATTAGAATTAGGACTCCTTATTGTATTATGTTTTCTAGTTTTAGGTGAAGTAGTCAAGTAGTTTTCTCTTATAAATAGAGGTACCTATTGGATTACTTAAAAGGTCACTCGTGGAACTCATGATACTCATAACGTAGTTATTTTGAGTTACAAGTGGGGCAATACAAAGGGGTGCAGTGAGTATTTCTTTGATATATAAGAGTGGTTGTATAAGGAGTTTTTACCTTGAGTTTGAGTATGTCAAGTTCAAGGGGCTATCTTGTTCCGGTGAAATTCTCTCATAGTGGAAGAAAGAAAGCTCCCGTAGAGGTAGGCAAAATTTATAGAACCATGTAAATTTATGTTTGTTTTATTTTTCTATCTGTCTGATATTATTTCTGTTGTTAACTTTGTGGGTGTGATTTGTGGATTTTTGACAAATTAAATCTTGTGCTTAAATTGCTTTCGCTACGCCCCAATAGAAGCTAATATTTCTACATTATTAAATGAAACATATTTCTACTTTTAAACAAAATGCATTGGCATAATATTTTCAACAGTTGGAAATGCTGAAAAACAAACCAAATCAGTGGGGGAATTAAGAGATAATTTTAGAATCTACTCTATATTTAAAATAATCTAAGGTTAGCAAGGTGGGTATGTAGCTCAGATGGTAGAGCGCTCGCTTAGCATGCGAGAGGTATGGGGATCGATACCCCGCATCTCCATTTTCTAATTCTTTTTTCCCCTTGAGTAATTTTTGGCTTCTCCCTCTTTTCCGCTTCCATGATTCTTATGAAAACAAGTCACATTTAGAGTTCAGACATTCTAATAGTTTTGAATTAATGCAAAGGGTTGAGGGTGGATGGAGAATGGCGGTGGTGGCCATGTCCATGTCCTTGTGCCACGGATGATGAGCCATGATGCTGATGATGGCTGGAGGTGGGATTTGATTTTCTTGATTTTTGCTGCCAATTAATTTATGAGGTTGGTTTATAAAGGACAAGGAAACATGGGAAGTATGTTTGACATATAAGTTCGCTTTAGTTTAACAACATCTCACCGCCTTACGTACTTAATTTCAGGATGTTTGTAACTAATATGTCAAGTTTGCACATGAGAAAACAACTAGCCTAGATCATATCCAAAAGGATGGGAGGATACTGGTTAATTAAAATCCAATCGAATAGTATATTGATCTCCTCAACATGCAGAAACCATGATTAATTTTCCCAAGTAACTGCAGGAACAATCATACTCAGAAATCACAAAATCAAGCTGAACAAGAATTTTTTACACAAACCTTCCCATTTCCCAATGTAAATTAAGAACAGTAGTCTCATTAATAAGCAAGATGGACAGTGATCCTTAGCAAAGTCTCAACACTATTAGCAATATGTTGACCTGCCGAATTAAGGGACCTCACTTCCGCGATGCATTCTTAAACTTGTTTATCCCTTCGGTCACTGACAGGCGGGGCATGGTGTTCCCAATCTTATAAACTCCAAAAAAATTGAGGCTATCCCCATATTCCTTTCCTTCCATCATGGTTGTGAATGCCATTAGCTGTATAGATCCATCTGCAGAACTCGCCATGTAAAACCTCTGTGCCTTTCCCAGTTACTGAGACCCCA
The DNA here is from genome assembly GCA_018894105.1 of Jacaranda mimosifolia. Lineage (NCBI taxonomy): Eukaryota > Viridiplantae > Streptophyta > Magnoliopsida > Lamiales > Bignoniaceae > Jacaranda > Jacaranda mimosifolia. The sequence continues at coordinate 33,319,508 of CM032120.1, read as the reverse complement.
ACTCGGAAGCTGAAGTAAAGTAATCATCAATCACAGTTATTGTGCCAAAGTCGAGTCCCAAGCCAACAGGCCCAATTGGGTGGTGCTAATTGAGTTACCATTGTTCTTATTGGTGCTGTTAGGGATATCTGCATAGGCTGTGACTAATAAGCCAGTACTAGTGGAATGTCATTGGCGTTAAGGTTGGAATTGCACTATTGGCATTGGGAATGGCCACCCCATCTTCAGGGGGTACGAAGCTGAGAGGACGAGCAAAGGGCACTTGGCCACTGTATATGTTTCCCAACAAGCTTATGATCAGCCTGGTTGTGGGGTTGTTGCCGCCAAGAATGTCGTGTATGAACAGCTTCAGGAGTATCGATTATCCAACTGCTATAGCTGAAAGATCAATTGCAACAGTCATTGTTACCAAATTGAAAGTTGCAAACAACAGTGCCAAGAAAATGGTTGCTAATGGTAATTGCTTCAACATTTTAGGAGCTTTGTCTGAGCTGAGTATACTATTGAGATTAGTCTTTTGCTCTTGTGTTTGGATAGTGTGGGGATGAGCTTCAAAAATGAGTTCTATATATACATGTAATGACAAGTGTTGGATTATTAGAAAATAAGTTGTTGATGATGTCTTGGTGAAGTTGTTAAGAATATGTGATTATTGATTTCTGCTACACAAAAGTGGCTATTTTGAGGTTTGATTATTGAGGCAATTAAATTTGATTATTGATGTTAATTGCCTCATCACAAGTAAAATGATGAACTAATTATATTGCCATCATCATTATATAATGAAGTTGTTGGTCTTTTCCTAAAGTGTGGAGGGTACAACAAAATCATATAACAAAGTTGCATTACAAACTACTATTAACACCAAAACTATGAATTGAGAAAGCTTAGCATTCCGCAACCACTCTCTAAAACAAGCATGTGCAAAAGGAAAAATTCAACTCCATGGAAAGTAAAAAATAGAGTTGCTATAGAAGATAAAATAAAATAAAAGAGATTTGTGATGACCTTTTAGATTTTTCTACTTTGTAAAATCTCATATAAAAGTAATTCATTGTGGTTGGACTCTCTTTTACTTACTTAAATTATTAGATAAAAAAATATTGTGTATTAATTACTTGTAGTTTAGTACTTTAATTTCCGTGTTGAGATAAAAATGAAATTTTGACACTAGTTTATACCATGTTTGCCACCATGAATAATTTCATAAATCAAATTCACTCTTACACCGAAAGTCTCTTCTTCATTTGGATTTTGTAATTCTCCCAACAATTTAGTAAGACTTTTTTCAAGACATTATATTCATCATCAATCTATACTTCTTTTATTATGAAGAGGGGTTTTCTTCGTTGTATACTCAAAGTAATGATTGATATTTTAAGTAATGAATGGGATGGTAGGTAGTTGATATACCGAATTAAAATTTTATGGGCATAAAAACCAAAGTTCAATAAAAAATTAATATACTTAATTAAAAGTATCACTAAACTTACTTAACCCATTTAAGATGGGCACTATATTTCAAATGGGATCAAGCCCATCAAGGATTTAACTAGTATAAATATCATCTTTCATAACCAAAAAAAGCATTTAAGTACTCATTTTTTATTTGAGTATTGACTCTATACAAGCATGTTTTAGGACTAGAAACCCATATTTCATCAATTTATGAAAAGCACACCGAATTTGATTTCATGCAACATCATTTGGTATCATTTGTGGAAAATCTTTTCCGACTCATGGAACCTTGAGAATACAAATGAGATCTAGAGCTCAGGACTTCAATGTTATAGTAGCACCCAAAGGAGAGAACGTGGAAAACAACCAACCAATGCGTAACCCCTCATAATGACCGAACAACAACTTGATAGGTCACTACAGTCAGAGATCCTATCTGAGCCATAAGTGCCGCATCTTGCAGGATCAATACTATAGACCGCTTAAGAGTTCCTAATGGCATTGTCAAAAATGCCTCAAAGTGAGTGGCAACAAAGGCAATTACACAGAGCACTATAGAACATTACTTGTCGGAGTTCATTGCCTAACCGAAGAAAATGCATCCTAAAGGTTTGAACTTGTAGATCGCTCATGAGGCCAAATAGCATTATGTGATATGCCTTAATATGAACTGCAATAAAAATGATAGCTTTATATGCTATACAACATCTTTGCAAAGCGACCACCCTTGGGTGCTCGAAGAAAAAGAGAGAGCGACCCCATAATTGCCCCCAAGGTTGATCACCTCATATTGGAGAAAGAGGTAGTTAATTCGATAGGCGGTTGGACTTCCATGGCCAATTGCCATCACCATTACTATAGATTCAAGATGACCAACCTCTCCAAGTTCAATGGAATCTGAAGTCCTTAAGAAGAATTGGATGACGATGTGGTGTGCTTGGAACTGTATAACCCAAGTATAAGGCCATCTTTATGACCCTAACGGAGCGCACCCTTATTTAGCTCAACCAACTGCTTGTTGGAACCATCACTGGACTGGAGAGGTTACTTTAGTACCTCCTGTATAAGTTCTCTATCAACCGAAGGTAGCTCAAGACTGCATCCCACATTCACCATCAAGTGAAACGATAGAGAGAGCCTGGGGGTGTACTTCGCTTAGGTAGTATATGACATTCCCCATCTTAATTTGAAATTTCTGTCGAGCACTATTTAATAAAATATGACACACATGAAGTTGAAGGAACCAATAGCTGGCAAGCACCTGCCTACTTCAGAGGATCTCTCGATCCAAGGTAAAAAGTGCATCCACATTGGAGAAATAACACTTGTGATGGAGAACCATAAAAAAATTATAGATGATTTAGAAAAGCCAGGCAAACTCTCCAAGCTGGGAATCCAATGGCATCTGACAACTAAAAAGATGGCATACGATTCTAAGAGGCAGAATTCAGAGAAGTGCCTAGTGCTTTCATTGGAACAAAAGGCATACTATGGAAGAATATAACTATTTGAAGGACGAAAATATAATAAGACTAATCCAACAATGATACCTTGAAAAGTTTCTCTAAGCGATGAAATAGCCCTAAAGAATAACCTAGATTGAAACACGGAAGACTACTAGAAGATGCCAAAGTAGAGATTGGAGCCACAAAGTGAGTCACAACATGGGAGTCGACAACCTACCCACCGGGGGGCCATATCAAGGATTTATGGTAGACAAGCATGAAGCGAATCCGCCAGTGCCTGAAAGTGTCTAGCAAGGGCCACAAGGTAAGTGTAAACCTACTCATCTAAACTAGCTCCAAGAAGGTGCACAGATGATAATCTTGTTATAAGACCCTTAGGAGACGCACAGAAATCAATCCTATTATAAGACTCCTAAAGAGGCATGCAGAAAACTATCTTATTATAAGAGTCCCAATAGGACACGCAGAAAATTATCCTAGCACACTAAAAATAATCTTACTGTGAGAGCCCTAAGGGAGCATGCAAAAGCCAATCCTCTATAAGACGCTAAATGAGGCACGCATAAATCAACTCAACTATAAGACCTCAATGGAGCTTGCAAAAATCAATGCTTTTATAAGACCCTTAAGGGGCTCACAAAAATCAACCCTATTATGAGACTTCCCAGGTGGCTTATAAAAATCAACCCTGCTATAAGATCTCCAAGAGGCCTCACAGACCGATATTTCCAATATAAGACCCCTAGGGGCATGTAGAAAGACATCTCTACCATAAAACCCTCATGGGACTTCTAGAAAGACATTCCCAATGATAAGACTCCAAGACATGCAAATATGTATATATATATATATAAGGTTAATTACACTTTGCCATTTGAACTATTCGGTTTTTTATACTTTGCCTCCTAAACTTTTTTTGTTTACACTAGACCATCTAAACTTTGTGTTTTTTTACACATTGGCATATATGGCTGTTTTCGGCGGAATATTCCGTGAAATTCCATCACATGTGATGACATGGTAGCATATATTGGCATTTTCAGATGGAATATTCCATCAGGATTCCATCACATGCGTCATGGTGGCATATATGGGCGTTTTCGGCGAAATATTCCATCGAAAATGCATCATCTGATGGAATTCCGACAGAATATTCCGTCGAAAATGACCATATATGCCAATGTGTAAAAAAACACAAAGTTTAGATGGTCGAGTGTAAACAAAAAAAGTTTAGGAGGCAAAGTATAAAAAACCAAATAATTTGGATGGCAAAGTGTAATTAACCCATATATATATAACCATCTCATTGTAGAAGCATAAGGGTGCGGAAACATGATAAAGCGCGGGTAGCATAAAGGAATGATAGATCACAACTACTAAATCATTTAAATGAGAAAATTCAATAAGAGCAAAAGCTGCTCAAACATCTATAGAGAAAATATAAAGTCTAAGAGCATCACAATGTTCAAATAAAAAAAAGGTGCTTGACCCACATTAATTTGGCCATCAAAAAGAAAAAAGAAAATCACTAAAGAAAAAAAAAAATAGAAACTCCTTAGTGAAATGATAAAGTCCTAATACAATTCCTACACGCCCCCTATGAAGCCACAACAGTTGGGTCCTCCACTATTGCCTTAAGACTAGTCTTTGAAGCTCTGCCAAATATCCCGGTTGCAAAATTAACAAGAATAATAGGGTCCAACAACAACATGCCCTCCAAAGGATACCTCTCAATTCCACTAAGCACGCGATGACAATTTTAGATGGTCTGCTTATAAATTATGGTTGCATACATCTCAATTGCCTAAAAAACACTCATCATATCCCTGAAGCTCCTTCATTATCTCCTCCGGCATGGAAAATTGAAGAGCTTTCCTTACAGAGGACTCTAGGAACTTTTTTCCAATTTTAACTTCTTTAGCGTATTGCTATTTCAACTAATTCGCTCTCTTGACACCTTGTTGAGCTCCTTATCCTTTCATTCTCTCTACCGGGTAAATCCACAGTCTCCTCTTTGAGTTTGGCTATCTCAGCTGTTGTCCTCTCTATTCGGTGGGCATATACACCATCAAATTCAAAGCATATGCTAAAATAATGAGCATCTATTAAAACAACAATTTAGGATTGCAAAGGAAATAAACAAGCAAAACAAACTAAAGGAAAGAGTGAACAATCATCTGCACTAAGTTCCCAGTAGCAAGCTCGGCCAACCATGACAAGGAGTAATCTCCAGCTTACTCTAATAACACTGGTTGACTCCACCCTTAAGACTGTCAACATTATAAGTGGTCTTGTAGGTATCCTAATGCGAGTCAATGTTGGAGCTCTTTCTTAAACCATAAGAGAACTAACCCGTTGCCTTTATTAAAATAGTAAGAGTAAGTAGAGCCCGTGAAAATTCCCGAGCGTACTTCCTAGCTGGCCTAGGGATCACTATCTTAAAATAGCCGTATATGTTTGACTAAGGACTAGAAGGGGGAAATGAAGTTTGAGACACTCCATGATACCTCTGTGGAAGACCTAGGCATTGAGCAACTGAGTGCGAACCTCTATACTATGGCCTTGGAAGAGGACCCTCACGAACACCGCGCTCTCCCTCTCAGCTCAAATTCTCACTAAGTTATCTTTTTCCTCGCACATACTACTAAACCAAATTAACTCAGCAAACACATAGAGTGATAAAAACATCAAATAAGCATAAATATTAAGGAACATACATGAATGTAGCAACAAGTGCATATACAAAGAGAAAAAAAGCTGAAAATTTGACTAAGTACTATCAAAACATATATAAGTAACATGAAAGGGAGAAAAAAATAATCTAACATTATCAAAACACTCTCAAAGGTCATGATGAACCTTCTGCAGATGCATTGTGGAGGGTGAACCACTCCACACATGGGAGATACCCCAACCCTCACCCTTCACAAAGAAAAAGCTATCATTCCATGGTCCTCAAGAAGATGACACCCCATTCAAGAATTTATAGCCTGGACTAGGAATGAAATGAAAAAAAAGGTTCCTTTCATATCTTCCTAACTATGAACAAAGTATGAAAAGCTATCTATGGAGACTGGAAGACTCAACTTCCTAAAGTGATGAAGGAACACCATAAAATACACAAATGAGTTTATACCAAAATAACTCAAACATAACTCGTAACTTCCAACTACTTGCAATAACAAAGGGTAGGTGGAATGGAAAACTCATTACTAATATAGCCGCTAAAAAATAATGAAGTACCCAAGAGAGGGCAACATAAGACGACCCTCCAAGGAAGAAAGCGCAAAATCATACTCATCTAAGAGATTGATTCAATGTCTCAAAAAATCTAACTTCTCTAAAGTGAGCAAACTAGCCAAACTACTAATAGTGAAGAGACTCTTATCTTAAAACATGTACAATTCATCTTGACGGGGCATATTAAAGTCTCAGCTAATATGTATAGTAATCATGCCATCAGCCGTTAGTTAAATTAGTTAGCTATTTTGTTAGTTTGTTATGCTAAGTTAGTTTGTTGTCTTCCATTGTGTGTGTATATATATACTGGTGCTTAAGTCAATAATTGTGCAAACTTTATTTTTCTATTTTGTAGTATTTAATTCAGTTGAAATATCTCTCTCTATCCTACATTACTCCTTTCTAATTAATGGAAAAGGATTTGATAAACTTATTTCAATTCCCTTTGACTTGGATGAGCTACATCAATTAAAATGGATGCAACCTTTTAATACCTCTTAATACTATATGTGCCCACTGTAAATAAATTGAAGGACTCGAGGTTGTAGTACTAAGGAAAAAAAGCAGAGCAATACAAATTCAATATTATTGATCACATGTTTGTCAAATATTGAAAAAGAGTACAAGTACTTAGGACATACAATAAAAATTATAGCTTTTACATATTCTTACAGTATACTGGAAGATTGCATTTTAGCTGATGTAGTCCTCATAATCTGGAGTTTGTTATTGTGTTCAGAGATGATTATGGCTTTTCTTTACTCCATAGCTAATGCATCACAAATGCATAAGCTAAATATTTGTCACATTCATTGTTCGTGATTTGGAGATCATCATATAATTTGTTCTTTGATCTATAAAGTCATCAGTGTTTGGTCTTTCTTCCCATAATTAATGTCTTTAATTGATAAAGGATTCTTAAATACTATCTTCTATATTTTTAACTACAAATAATTGACATTAGTTGTGCCATGGCTACTTTATCTCCTTGTCGAGATGTCATGATTTGCAAAGTTTAGCAAAGTTTCCATTGCTCCCTATCAATGGTTGTGCTTTGTGCTTTTCCATTCATTTATAGTGGACACATATATTCTACTCCAATTGCCCTCCATGATGGCACTCTTGTATATATTACTTAAAATATATTGAATGAAATATTTATTTGTTAGATCTTTTATTTAGTTTCATTCATTTAGTGAGCTTTTAGATCTTTTTTCATGTCAAACTTAAATAGAATTAAGACCTCAAACTTTTCAGTTTCATATGGATGTCACTTTATGAAGCTTCTGATAGCAGTCTTTTGATGTTTCTCAGGTTGCTATCTTGATAAAGTGATGGGATTAGGACTGGAGATATTGAGCTTTAAAATTAGTTGGAAATGGCCAAATCAAAAGGTATCAGTCTTAGCGCATTGGCTGTTATAAATTTGAGCAATCCCACATGAAGGTAAACAAAAGATTATTACTTTGTTATTCAAGGTTACGATTTTTCATTTGTATATATGGCTAATTGTGTTTCTTGATATATGATTATTTTTTCATTTATAACCTACTCTAACAATCTGAATATTTCAATGCTTTCTCTAAAGGTTCTTGCTAAGAACAACCAAGAGCAAATTGTGGATTTTTGCAAGAAGGTAGGGCTTACTCTTTTGGAAGATGAGGTGACTAGTCTCATTAAATTCTCAATCCTTTTTCACCTTTTAAAAATAACTAAAAGTGGTCTCATAAATTTTTTAAAAACGTCATTAATGTAAGATAATGATATTCAAGAATGATGTTGGTTTGGCCTCTACAGGAATACTAAGAAAATATTTATGTATCGGACAAACAAGTATACCCATTTAAGAAAGTTGATTGGTATAGGTTATGGGAGAAAGATATCTCCTTAGTAGTTTTGCAATCCGTGTCAAAAGCTATGGTGGTTAGACTCTCATGCATGTGGTAGTAGTGTTCTTAAGTAATTTGTTCCAATTAGATGGGTCTCTATTTCTTCACTCCCTTAGGTTACTATAGAGAATGTAGCAAAAGAGGAGGCTACATTGATGTAGGTTACTGGTTTTAGTCCAGACATAAGGGAGCAAATATACAAAATAGCGTAAGTGAACTTTTGTTCTAATATATTTGGACAGATTGTTGCAAGCCTTTTCATTAACTCCCCAAAGTTGAGTTCTTTTTGTCTGTATTCTTGATATTAGCCCACTATGTTTGTAAATCAGGCCATTAAAGTGTATAAATCGACTAAATCAATAGTTATTGATTCAACCATCTAAACTCATGCAAAGTCATACAGCTTGTAAAAAAACATAAAAACATATGATGTCCAATTTTAGATGTTTGTAATATGTATATATTCCTATGTTTAGAAGTTTTATTTATTGCCTGTAAATGAATCTTATGAGTCTTACTCGATAGAGAAAAATGCAATGTTATCCTCCATAGCAAGGTGAGCTCAGGTTAGCCTTTGACTTGAGGTTGAATTATTTTCTTGAAGAACACCATCATCTTTGACTTGAAAATGCATTTAATAGCTTAGAAAGAGTAACTAACGACAAGGCTAAAAAAGCAATGTATCTGTTTCCTCGTATTTATTTGTTAATTTTTCAATTCTTTACGAAATTACATGCATATGAATAAGTATATTTATTGCGTCGCATTTGAAAATTTTAGACAATTGAATATGAAGCACTGCAGGTGAATTTTGACATATGGGTTTGGGAGTGACACCAATATATTCCTTTCGAAAGACAAGCCTCCAACTGTATAGTTTGAGTAGTTTTTCATCAAATTGTGACTCTAGCAATTCCTAAAATGAATATAGGCTGGTTCAATTAGAGTTCCAATTGAAAAATACTATAAATACATTAAGACCTACACCTTGATTAAAAAATAAGGAATTTTTGATGGGCTTGCTTCTGTTTTTGATTCACCTCATCCATTAAGTTTTGTTAACATTTTTGTTCACATTTTGGCATGATTGTCTATGGCTTTAATTTTGGTGTTTTGATCTTTTGAAATATTCATTTTTCTCCCCATGGGCACGATCACGTGATGCAGGTAATCAATATGAACCTCTTACTTCTATAGTAGGAAGGTCTTCAAGGGCTAGCAATCAAGATCACAATGAAACTCTTAGTAGCTACTTATTTGTAATCTTTATTAAGAAGCACTAGTATGTATCAGAATTGACACTTAGAATTGATATGCAAAACTAAGTCGAACATTTGTTATAGTACTTTGGATTATGATGTTGACGTTTTTGAGAACATTGATATTTTTTAGAATTAGTTCTATGAAGTTGATTTTGAAATCAAATGCATTATGTTGAATTTGGGAATCCAATTATGTTGGTACGTAAATGAAATGACATATAGAGATATGGAAGCCCACGCTAATACTCTAAAAAATATATTTTAATAATAGTAGGGGTTTAAAACTCTCGCAATAATTATATGAAATAATACTTCTTAATGATAGTGGGGGTTTAAAACTTCCATAATAATTATACAAAATAACACTTCTTAATAATAACAGAGGTTTAAGACCATCACCAAAGCTCTGGAAAATAATACAATTTATTACTAGCAAATGTTTAAAAATCCACAATACTTATACAGAATAATACTTTCTAACCATAATGCGGGTTTAAAAAGCCTTGTTAAACATAAAAATAACCCCTGCAAATTCACCTATCTATTTGTTGCTCCAACACCCCACTAGGAATTAGCAGGACATGTAACTGTAGGGGTTTGATGAACACCTATTAATTGAATTAGTAGGGGTCAAAACTCCCCGCTGCATTTAATTTTAACTGCTACTAAATTTAAATATTTTTTAGTGTTGATTTTTCTCCTTCTTTTGAGCTTGCAGCCTTCCCCCATTCGGGAAAAGTTTATTTCTTCTATTGAAGAATTTTAATCTCCTTGTGATGAGAGTAATTTCTTCTTCGTTTTTAGCATTATCATCCATTTCTTCTTCTTCTTCTTCTTCTTCTTCTTCTTCAGATTGATCCTCATTTATGGTCTTGAATGAAATGTTTCTTTCTCTTTTACTTTCAGCAAGTTTCTTGTTAGCTAAAATTATCATTTTATGTGATGCCAATGAACTAATGTGTTTAGTCATACTCAGTTTGGTGAGATCATTTGTATTCTGAATCACTGTAACTTTAGGAGTCCATTCCCTACGTAGAGAAGGCACGTTTGGTTTTATTTTCATTTTCAATTTCTATTTCCATCATTTCTAAAATTTGAAAAGTTAGTTAGTGGAAATGAGTTGAAAATGAGTTTGTATTTGGAATATTGTTGGAAAAGTAATGATTATGTTGATTTTAATAGGTTGTAGGTAGAGAGAGATAAAAATAATGGAGTAGAAGTAAAAGATATATAGGTTATTGGGAGAAGATATATAGTTTATTGGAGAGTGTGTTTTGAAAATAAAAATAAAAATGATATTAGGTGAAAATGTGTAAAATGTGACGTGTTTCATTTATGAAATAGTAGAAAATGTGAAAATGGGCTTTGAAAATGAAACCAAACGGGCTCTAGGATTTTATTCACCTTTACCTCTTTAGAAAAAATACTTTTCCAATGGGCTAGGTAATCTCCATAAACCTTGAATATATTTGCTTGATGTTTTTGTCAGGTTTCATTATACATCTCATATTGATGTACCAAAATAGTGATTTTTTCAACTCGAACTTGATTCATGCCTTCATGAGTGACTTGTAATAAGTCCCATATTTCCTTTACATTTTCACATGAGCATACTATGTTGTATTCTTCCTTCATGAGGGAGCAAATAATGATATTTTCAACTTTGGCATTAAGCAAAACTTATCTCTTATCTTCTGCATTGTATTCTATCCATGTTTTGTTGCCTACGTTGATCTTCTGTGATTGAGATGAGAGGATCTCTTGTAATGATTGTCCAAAGTCTCAATCTTGAGCTATGATATATTTCTACATCTCTTTCTTCTAATTGGGATAGTCTGTTCCATCAAATAAAGATAGCCTGTTGTGAGATAATCCTTTAGCATGGAGTTTGTTATGCCTTTATATAAAGTGAACTTGATCTAATACCAATTATGGTACATAGTTGAGCATAAGAGGGATGGTGAAATTATCTTTCTTCAATTTTTTATGCACAATAGGATGACTTCAGGAATTAGTGCTTCATGATCCTGTTGATTTAATACTTGCAATACTTAAATAGATCATTGATTAGTAAGCAGTGTAATAAGCAATATGTAGTGCAACAATCAATAAGTAAGCACTAAGTAAAGTAAGGAATAAAACAAGTAAAGAATACCGGGATTTAGAGATCTTCAAGATCAACTGATCCTACTACTCTACCAAAAATTTGCAATTTATAACTTTAGGGAAAATTCACCATACGGATTCTTTATAGGATAAAATGTTAATCGAGATTTTATGGGTGCAATCATAACTCAAATTTTACGGGCGCAGTCTTAACTTAGTCCTTTGTAGTACAGAAGGATCAAACTTTGACTTTTATATGCTCAGTAAAAAATCTTAGTTTTAATGGTATGAAAGAACCCAACTTTGACTTTGCGGGCTCAATAAAAACCATAGTCTTTTATAGTACAAAAGGACCAAATTTTGACACGCTAACAACTTTTTACGGGATGAAGTTGAAACCCAACTTTTATGGCTCAAGTCTAATTGTTACTCTATGCTTCCTATGAAGACGAATTCCTTCAGCACCTAGACTTTATGACTCAGTCTTAATTAGAGAATAGTTTTTCCTAGGGAAACAAATTCCTTCAGCACAACTTTAAGGATAAGTCTTAAACTTAGATGAATATAGAAAGTAGTATGGATAAGCTCACAGAGCATGTATAACAACTTTCACTCAACTCTAAGTCTATATAAGATGAAAAATAGGACTTTAAACATATAGATTTGAGAGATTTCGTGAGTATGCTTGAGAGAACTTGAAACGGATAAAATCACAAGCTTAAATAATTCTTCAGCACTTCCCTCTTCTATTTGAAATCCATCGTAGAGTATTTATAGGCTAACTAGTCATGCATATACGTTGCTCACAAGTATGGAGTCTTTCCAGGCTTTTCTTTTTTGGCTTGAAGAATCTACATCCCAGGTTTGATTTCTTATATTTTTCATTTTCATGCAAGTGTGCTGCCAACACAAACTATGTTTTCTAGAGTAGATTTGAATATTGAATTCAAATTTCAAATTTGGCTGTAGAAGTTTCTAAGTAATTTTGACAGGAGAATATGACCGTTCATGTGATGTTATCTATAAGCTCTATCCAACTGCTTCTCGTTGATTAGAAACTATTTCTTCTTTCAATTCTTCCTTTTGAAACTGGATCAAAGATCAACCATTGCTTGATCCATTGCATCTAAGAAAGGTTACTATAAGAAAATTATTAGTACCAAAGAATGACTTGTTATTATCAAAACCAAGGTTGGACCAAAAGGTCAACACCTAGTCTGGTGAGGACTACTACTACTTTTGGGAGCGCACTCCTCTACATATTAGATGACCACTTTGGCCGCAGCTTGAATGGTGGTGTTCTCCAGCAAGGTTCTCAATGCCTCTAGGGTTATATATAGAATGGGATCTTTGACAAGTGGTACTTGCTGCGCGGGCATCTTCCCTAGTAAAGGTTTCGCGTTTGGGGTTGGCTTCGATGTTGGGTGTGATGGCGCTTTAGATTGGTTTCTCTCCATATTCTTTGATGTTGGGGCCATTTGATTGTCTGAGTTTTGAGCTCTGGATCTACATTCTCAGCATTCCTTCTATATTGTTCAGAGTTCCCACAAACGGTGCAAAATAATGCTATACGTTCCAAACCCCATTTTTCTTTGGGACTTAGTATTTATAGTTTATTTCTTAATGGGCTTGAGCGCATTAGGGTTTTATGCCCTTTTTCATGGGCTTAATTAATTTGGGCTCTTTTGGCCTTTTATTTAATTATTTTCTTGGATTTATTGTGCTTTTTTTAGTTTTTTTAGTTTTTTTTTACCCTTTTACCCTTTTGGGCTTAATTAGCCATATCGACACAAATGCATATTTGACCATTCTTTTTCTTGACCGATGCAGTGCTAGAGATTTATGTTTGGCATTTGACTTCTTTGATAAATTCAACATCAATGAGCTTGTTTACTTTAGTTTCAACTTGAGGAATGAGCTTTAGGTGTAGCACTCCTTGTGATCACTTCACTAAACGCATTCAATGTCTTATGCCAAGTTGATGAATTGGAACTTTTGAATCTAATCCTGTATATCCAAAAAAAGACATTCATATACTCACTTAAGGTTTTGATGTATGGTTTCTTCTTTAAGACTTAGAGCATGCTAACAAATATAGGATGCAACTTTTCCATCATGCCGAGATTCAACTCCTTGAGTTAAAAAATAGTTGCATGTCCAATATTTTTAAATTAAAGATTGGCTTTTAGGACATGTCTGAATCAAACTCTTAATTAAGAGTGATATGATTACATGTGTGTTGTTCATCATTTTCTTCATCACCGGTTGCTCAATCTCAGCAGTTCTCAATTTTTGAATGTGATATTCTAGTTTAATATTCCATTCACATTTAGAACATGGATGAGTGTTGTTTTCCGTGCTGGGTAAATTGTTGTTTGTATGAAACCACTTACTACCAATATATTGAGCTCTTCAGGACATTGATCATGCGATTCAGAATTTAGATCCTTTTCAACATTTGTATAGTTAGAGCTGATAGTAACCTTTATTTCATCTTTATTTGAGTCATTTGCATTACATGAATGTCTTATGATACATTGCTTATTGCTTTATCTTCACATGTCTACCTATGATAATGACTAGAATCAAGCATTTGGCCCCATGTAATTAAGGTAGGTGAAGAGTCCGACCCTAAATTTTCAACACCAGCAAGTTGGTCTCATCGTCAACACTTTTTTTTTCTATTGTAAAATTATTTTTGAGCCGATTGAACATAAAACCTTTTGGATGTGGACCAGTACTAGGCTTGCTATGAAAAGAATCTTCATTATCAGCACCAAGTCTCTTCAAGACAAAAAAATAAGTTGTTGGATCACTGAGATAATTAAATACAAAAACTAAGCAATTTTTCTACTTTTGTTATTCTTGCTTCACATCATCCTTTGCAAAAATATGTGGACATCGATACACTTATCATTCTTCATTACATGTATCCTAACTAGACCATAGGTTTAAATCCCAAGCTAGCCTTTGATTAATCAACACGAAATTCATGTCCTCTTAATATGCTATACTTCATCAAGGCCATGGATCTTTGTCTAGTTAGCTCAAGCTTAAGCTTACCTAAACGGAATGGATTAGCAACATCATATTAGACCTTTCAAGCAACCTATATGCCTTAGGATAGAATGTCCTCTTGAGTTCTTTATAGGAAATTTCTATAAAAGATGGTCCATTCTAGATTGATGAGCTTATGCTGAAAATAGGCATGGTCAACTATTTCTTTAAAGTTTGATCGTCATTTGACTCTATCATCTTTAATTGGCTTTAGGAAACATCATTTAGTTGAACGCTCACTTTATGTGGAACTTGTCTTTTTTCTTGGCATGACTGAGGGGTATATCAAAATGTTGGTAAGCTAGACTTGTCCTTAAGCTCATGTTTTTCACTTGTTGAAGCCTTAATAATTGTCAATTTATTCAACCTTTCACAAAAAAACTTAGTTTCTATCAATGGGGTGGCTGCCCAGAGTCTTCATGGGTTGTGCTTTATCTACTGAATTAGGATCTGGACATAGTTTAACATCAACAAAGTATGATTCTACTTTAGTGAATGACTTTAATTTGCATCAACTCTCACAATTTCTCCATTTCTTGAATACTTAAGGCATTGATTAAGAGTAGAAGGTGTTATCCCATTCATGAAGCCATAGCATCCTAAGAGTAGATGATAGGAAGTTCTTGCATCAATAAGAGGAAATAAAGTACTTGCTTTCAACTCCGTGATTGTAAGGTCTAGACGAATCACACTAGTAGCTTGTTACCCCCTTAATTGAGACCTTGGATGATTAGACGAATATGAGAATGGGCTTTGACATAATGTTGACTACTAATCCTCCATAAATACGTATGTGGTTAACCTTATGCTCTTGTATGAATCTTGAAACAAATAGTGGCTTATTGTGAGGTTTTTATCCTAATAACAAATTTTGATCTATAAAGGCAATGGCGGTGTAATAAGAAGAGAAGCGTTACCTTTCGGCTTCACAAGATATGGCATGTACTATCTCAACCCTTTGATCAAAGAATCTTTTTGAAAAATAGTCTATTAAAATCACTTAATTCCTTTTGTAGCTTGCTAGTGAATTCCCTAACCTATATTAAGTCCAACTCCTAGGTTGAAGTATTATTGATGTCACCATAGGTGTAGATGAGAAAAACATCTTTCTTGGCCTGCAAAACACTTATGGCATCTATTACTACTATAGAACTAACAAGGTTTGTGCTAACGACATCTTCAGTGTCAAGGATTAACTTTTATCCTTTACCAATATCATAACCTTATCTTTAAAAGTAAAACACTTATCTATTGGATAATTGACAACCTTACAATACTTATAATACTTTGTGCCATTCATTCTTTCAACTTTTTTTTAGGACATTTTGATTTTAAGAGTTCAATCAACTTCCTAGCCAATAATTCATCATAGATGTGAGGGACATCAGAGTCTGAAAATGGGTACTTTTTCTCTTACATTTCCTTCAACATTCACTTGCTTATTGAAGCACGTTGATCTCAAGTTTCCTCAGTAACCTTTTTATCTCCTACGAGAATTTTGATGAATGCTGTCTTCATTGCCATAGATTTGTTAGTAGAAGCTTTCTCATATTTTTCACTTTTCTTTAAATCTTTCTTATACTTTTCTAGTCGTCAACAAAATTTTTGACTCCATGACCAGCAACACTAAGCTTTATGTTGTATGCATGTATAGCTAACTCCTTAAAAGTGCGATGCTTGATTCCTTAAAGAATGTAAAGGAATTTTTAGTCACACCTTAAGTACACATCTCTACCATAGGTATCTCTGAGAGTCTGTCCTTGCAGTTCAAACTTAATGCTCGCTAGTAGTTGATGTTGTACATTACTGATTTGTCTTTCCATTATTTTACATTGATAAATTCAATTATGCTCACAGTTAGAAGGGTACCATAGAAGCGATTCAAGAATTCCTTTTTTGTTTGATTATAGCTATTAATGGATTTAGATTCTAAGTTGATGTACCAATCAAATGCATTATCTTTTAGTGAATGTACAAATTGTTTCACAAAATGATTGCCATAAGTTCCTGAATAGTTGCATGTCACTATGAAATGAGTTACATATTGTTTTTTTTATTGTTCTTTCCATCAAGCTGTTGGAATTTTGGTGGTTCATACCCTATTTGTATTATCAAAGAGTTAATTCATTTTGTGTAGGGCTTTGAGTACCCGAGTGAGCTTTGAGAAGGCTTGTCATATTGAGCTCCGATGGTATTTATGATCATGTTTTGTAGTTGTTGAACAGACAATATAGTAATGAAAGTTGTAGAGTAGTTGACCCTTTACTCAGTTTCTTACTTGTGGGGTATCTGTTCAACAATGTGGTAATGAAAGTAGTAGAGTAGTTAACCCTTTGCTCAATTTCTTGCTTGTTGGGCATCTCCTTCGCTATATAGCCAAGATAAATGGGTAGTTTTGACTAAATTCTCTAAGGTATGAGTGTTCCACCTTGTTCATGAGTTGCTTGATTTCTAGATTTTTATCTTCCACAATCTTTTGTAGGTCAAATGTCAATTGAACCATCGAAGCAATTTGTTGATCCATGGTTGCCGCTCCAGTCATCATAGCAAGCAGCCTAGCAAAAGGTGATGTCTTGGGATTTATCTCCTAAAACTTGTAGAGTTCAAATCATTAGATAGAGCAGAATCGGTAGTTCTACCCCTAATCACGGGCTGACTGGTAGCATGAGCACCATAGTCACCATCATCTTTCTTTGGCAAGAGGAGTTTGTTCTTTTTAGGTGCCACTAAATGATTGCAACTAACTTCAAAATTTAAGTAGGAGAAACGGGGTAGGATCCATCCTACTGGTCGTACCAAAAAATTTGTTCACACAAAAATTCCCCACTGCTTGCAAAAATTAACAAGACTAGAAAATAATGGACAAATTAAATTTATATAATTGAAAAAAACGAATTTACAACTTGTGAGGAAAAGAACTAATTCCTGATTCTTCTATCCCAATTTATGATCTAAGGGATTGATGCTTGTGCTCGGAAATGTAGTCTTCTTTGACTTAATAAAAGAATACTATGAAATTTCTTTGAAAGTGACCTTGACTTGAAGAACAAAAGGACTTGATGATTTTATGCCTTGAAGAGGTATAGAACCTATGTAGTAGAAATAATTCATCGAGGCAAGAACTTGAAACTTTGAAGACTTGGTCTTGGACTTGAAGATTTGAATAATTGAATCTTGGAGTTGATGCTTGAGATAGTACTTTTCTAAGTGTGTACTTGTTTGTATGTGTGTGTTCATACTTGTGTGTATGTATGTACACATATGTACATATGTAAGTATGTGTGTTCGTGGATAAGCCTCGATCACCCCATATATAGATGTTGGAATATGAGACTCCTAGATGCCTTGAACTTTTTCAATACTTATTTTTTCGATATTTATATTATCTAAGAGATATCATAAAAATTATTTTACCTTGATTGGCCCTCGTACTTGGATATGCCATACGCCACAATTTGTTAGCCTGGGAGTTTTAGGCTATAAGACTTGATTTAATTAGATGTGACGCTGCATTTTGATATTTATTGATATTTGACTTACGCACAAAATAAATATTAAACTATTAATTAAGATGAATTATTTATTTATAAAATTAAATTTAATAAATCTTAAAGTATAAATATTTTTTTTAAAATTAATTACTAATATATTATTTAAGCATATTATTGTTTAATTAGTTAAAAATTAATTCGTCAACGCTTGCATATCAAATAGTTTCTTGATATGAATCAAGGAAACGTGGTCCATTTGAATATTGTCTAAATTGAAAAAAAAAATCACTAAATTACACTTTAATCCGGATATCTAGATGCAATGTGACTACATGCATGTAATATATAGGGCTACAAATGGATATTTGAAAATTCATTTCCTGTTCGCATTTGTATCTGTTTATACAAAATTTATCTATATCCATTTAAAGTGAATATTATCCGTATTCAATTAATAGATATCCGATTATAAACAGATACAGATATGGTAAATGTGTATCCGATCCGTTTAATATCTGATTCGAATATATATTTATTAAATAATATATTATTTATATTTTCAATAAAAATATCATAATCCATATATGTATATATATAAATTATAATTGATGAATTGTGAAGAAAAAAGAATAAATTTAAAAAATTATTATAATATAGCGAAAATTTTGAAGAATAAAGTTAATCAACATAATTATTGTTGGTTGACTTTATAACTAATACACTTAAATGTCATTATTAATATTAATTAATACTAATAATTAATTATAAAGTTAATTATTAATTAAAAATTATGCTATTTGTTTGATTGCTTTCTTTTTAATGAAATTGTATAGTTTCTTTTATTAATTAAAATATGTATTTATTATAAATTTATAAATTCTCGTATTTGAATATTTATAAATAGATATTTAAATAATTATCATCGAATATAAATATCAAAAAAATAATTTGAATACCGATAAGTTTAATCAAATATGAATGCATCTGAATAATTATAATCGGATATGGATATATTCAAATTCGACCGATATCAGACGGATACGAATTTGGATATCATTTTATGTATCCGTCAAATTCGTATCCGTATTCGCATTTGAATATTCGAAAAGTTAAACGAATACGAATATTCATTTACACCCCTGTAATATGACTTGATGTGACCTGAAATTTCCCCAAAATTCAGTAAATTCGAAACTAACCAAATCATCAGTTTCATTTTTTGTCATATAAAGTTTTACGGATACAATTCAACTACTTGCAGATCCATAGGAACAGTGAAAGTCTATTGTTCAAGTTTTCCTCGAGTTAGAAAATGAGAAAATTTGTAAGTTATATTCGGTACTAGTCCATGCCGACTGCCTACCGCCAATTTTCAACATTAAGATCCTTATTTTCCTCTAGGTATCAAATTTTTTCTTCGCAATAAAGCAAATCCCAGAAAAAATTATCAAGAGTTATAGCTGAACCATTAGGGCATTGTTAAAAGAATTTAGGAAAATAGTATGACGATTCTTCTGAAGAAGAGAATTCAGTTTCTGCTCTTCATCGTTGGCGTCATTGCTCTCAGCATCACTGGTAACTCAATTTTCACTTTTTTCTTTGTTGTTTTCTTATGGGTTAATTTTTCGTGCACTTTTTGTTTTTGTTCATGTGAAGTATAGAAGTGAATTTAATGAAGCTCCTGAATTGGGATTTTTTTTTTTATTTTATTACGGGTGGCTGTGGTTCATTGTTACTTTTGGTGGAGACGAATAATTTAGTTGATAATTTAATTTCATGCTGTAACTGGTTAATCTAAGGGCTGATTGAAGTTGTTCTGTTTGAGGATTAGTTGAGATATTGGAAGTTGATAGAGGTACTTAGGAGTTAAAATGAAACGAAATTTGGAACGGCTGTGTTCACCTTTTTCAGATAATGCATGAGCTTGTTCTTTTAAGCTTAATGATTTAGTGGTGTTGTTTTGAATGAAAGACAGTGGATTGTTTCAAGAATCTGTCGCCAGTGTAAATTTTGGTCTGGAATTTATAAGAAAATTAGGTCTTGCCTGGCTGGAGATATTGAGAGATGCAATCAATCTTTTCTCACGAATTTCCCTGTATGGTTATTGGTTACTGATTATCATTTTGTACGGGACTGATTATATGAAAAATAAGTCATCTGTTTGGATAACATATTACAATTAAGTTTATACATGTAGAAACCTATAATTTTTCAGAATCATTTGTTGGACAACATCAAAGAATTATGAAAACAGAGTGCTGATGATTGTAGACATTTGCAGTATCCATGAGTTGTTGGCCTTTTTATTAAAAGTGAGATTTAACCATTAATCTGATGAGAACTGTATTTTATGCTTTATTCAAAAACTATTGAGTGTAGAGGTTCGCATATATATGACTGATAAAAATCTTGGCAATATGGCAACAAAGGGACATAGGTAATTTGTTTTTAGCTGATTGACTGGAGACAAATTATTGAATCAGTCTACAATCTCATAACTTATTTTTTAAAATTTGAAGGGGAACTATTGTGTTATAACCAGAAAGTCAATAGTGGGAATGCATTTGAACGATATAGTTGCACAGAAAATAATTATCCTGTTTTGAGCCACTACATTTTGGAGAGAGTTAGTCAGTCCAGTAAAATGAAATGTTTGATCCAATCTTTTCATCATTTCCAGTTGAATTAGATTATTGATTAGCTATCATCTATAAAGTGGCTTATACCCAATTGCTGCCTGTGCTTCTATGTTGTACATGTTAACAAGGAAGCATTTCCTGTTCAACTTGGCCAAACAATAAGCCCCCTAAAGAAGATACCCATAAGTTCAGCCAAAAGCTACGTTGCAATACCAGATTGAATGGAGAAAGACCATAATCAGGACCCTTTTAAGTTCTTGCTCTTGATGATTATGGAGTCATAACAAAATGCAGTTTGTGCCATACAAAGAACCTTGTCCCTCTGTATGGCGCTAGCTGGATTTTTCGAAACACAGCTTCTGTTTGTAAGATATTAGGCTTTGCAACAAAGTGCATGTAGCCTGATATTAGGCTTTTCAGCAAAGTGCATATAGCCTGACAAACAGCTATTCAGCCCTAAAAGTTCCTTTAGAATCTTCAATCACTGCTTTGTTCAGGAAAACATATAGCAATCTATTGAGCTCCTTGAAGTGAGGGTGTTTTGCTAGAAATCCTGATGCTCCAGGTAGTTGTTAGAATGGTACAGTTGTTTGTGCCATGGGTCCTAACATTTAGCCCATTCCAACATCTTTGGTGGCTTCCTGCATATTAGGAGGAAACCATTAGATGGACTCTATCCTCTCTAGTCATGAACCACTTTTGAACTACATAAAGAGTAAGACATCGATTGTCTATTCATGAACAAGTTCGAACTGAGTGAACTTTCTTGAATAGGGATGGCAATATGTCCGAGTAGAGGGGCAGTAACATTTGTATCCCTTTTGGTGAGAGGAATAGCCAAGAAAGTGGCATTTGACAGACTTTGGATCAAGTTTTCTTCTTTGATGAGAGTAAAACATGGACATAAGCAGAGTACCCAAAAACTTTGATAGGAATATTTGTGACAATTCGATTTTGGGGAAAAGCTTTAGATAAAACATGACAAGGTGTGTCAAACTTTAGGATTCTTGAGGGCATTCTATTAATCAAATACGTTGCTGTTAGGACAGCCTTCCCCCAAAAATGTTTTGGGACATTACTAGTAAGCATGATAGATCAGGCAACCTCAAGCAAGTGTCTATTTTTCCTCTCGGCTATCCCATTTTGTTGAGGTGTATCAACACAGGAACTTTGTTGAATAATGCCATTTTCCAAAAGATAATTCCCAAGAGTTGCATTAAAGTACTCTTTAGCATTATCAGTTCTAAACACCTGAATTTTAGCATGGAATTGATTCTTAATCATAGAATGAAAGTTTTTGAATATGACTCCCACCTCTGATTTTTCTCTCATGAGAAATACCCATGTAATTCGGGTATGCTCATCAACAAAAGATACAAACCATTTTGCCCCTGTAATGTTTCGAACCCGAGAAGGTCCCCAAAATGTCACTGTGGATAACAGAAAATGGTTGTGAGGGTTTGTAATTTTGGAGAGGGTAAGAACTACGACAGTGCTTTGATAGCTGGCAAACCTCACACTGGAAATTTTTTGGATTTTTATTGATGAACAATGAAGGAAACAACTTTGACAAGTATATGAAGTTTGGATGACCTAGACGAAGATGCCATTACATAATCATATGTTCCTTATTTGAAAAGGAAAATGTGTTTGAACCAAAAATAGTATCATTGGCCACAGAGGAGGAAACCTGGTGAACTTGAATTTTTTCACTATCAACTTGATCATGTGCCCTAATCTGGTAGAGTCCTCCATTTTCCTTAGCCTTGCCAATTATCTTCCCCGAATCCAAATCTTGAAATAAGCAATGGGTGGAGGAAAATTTAGCAACATAGTTTAAATCTTTGGTAAGTTTACTGATGGACAGTAAATTGCAGGTTAAATTTGGAACTAATAAAACTGATTTGATGGTTAGTGACTCTGAGATGATCACTTCTCCAATCCCAGTCACAGTAGAAAGAGAACCATCTGCAATCCTGACTTTGTAATTCTTGTGGCATGGGCTGTATTCATGAAATAATGAAGCATCACCTGTCATGTGATCTGAGGCTCCAGAGTCGACAATCCACATGGATGAAGCTTTGGTTTTAGACTGCAGGGCAGTCAAAAAAGTACCTTTTTGGGCAGTCAAACTAGTTGATATGACTTGAGTAGGAGAAGGTCCTTGATTGAACATCTTTTGCAGCCACAAACTTGATCTTTACTAAAGAAGGCAGCTTCACTCGATGGCTTTCTTTTCACGTCTGATACAGCCACGAAACGCTAAACAGCCACTAAGTTCTAGGTTTCCTTTTCTTTATTTGATTGGGAAATCATGAGACTTAAATAAAGGGCTGGTGTTTTGTTTTGGACTGAAAAAAATGGATGGACGGGAAGACCATCAGAGCCAAATTTTGGCTCTGATACCATGAAGAAATCTGAGAAGAAACTGATCTTATTTTTCTGTCTTTTACATTGTTTACAACAGCCTTTTTATATATACATTCTAAGTCTACAAAAGGAAACTAGAAGGCATGAAGTAAGGCATAAAATCAGGCACTAAACAGTGCATTAGTTACTCCTAAAAATCCTCTATCAAATCATCAATTACTCCAAAAAATCTTCTATCAAAATCTTCTAATACTCTTCAAGATTCTGGAATTCTTCAGGAGGAAACCATTAGATGGACTCTATCCTCTCTAGTTATGAACCACTTTTGAACTACATAAAGAGTAAGACATCCATTGTCTATTCATGAAAAAGTTCGAACTGAGTGAACTTTCTTGAATAGGGATGGCAATATGTCCGGGTGGCCAAGTCCCTGCCCTGATCTGACCCCTTGGGGCTGGTTTGTGGTGGTTAAATGGGTCTTTTTTAAGGTCATGAGTTTTCTTCTCTACACCTGGCCAGGTTCCTCATGGGGGAGAAGGATAATAGGTTTGGGTTTGGCCAGACTCATCTGATTGCCATTCCTCATAAACTATATTTAAGATAGTGGTTATAGCATCTAGCAGACTCTACATATAATAATTCCTGGCCAAATATTCGACATGCTTCTTCCTCAACAATATGCTTTCTGCAAATATTGCAGTGACCTTCATCAGCTTGGCGATTATTTCTATTAAATTTATTTAGTGGACGTATAATCTTGAGTCTTGACAAGATCATTCTCCAAAATTAAATATTCATGCTATCTCCCTATTTTCTTATCAAGGATGCTCATTTAAGGTTCTGCAGCTTCATTTGTCCTCCACACAGATACTGGTTGCCTTAGATATGTTCCAATTCGCATGTTATAACAAAAACCTTATGGTCAAAGCAACATAGAATTTCTTTACAGAAATTCCACCTATCTTCTTTTTTGTCCCCAAAGGTGGCAACCTTAGGTTCATCAGTATAAGGCTCGATCATCTCTGGCTTCATCCTTGCAACTTGCCTTGAAATCTGGACATTAGCTCAGCAAGTTTCTTCAATATACTGCAGCATTCCCAACTAATGTGACAGTAGCAGAAAATGCATCATTGGAAGTTTCACATGTAGCCTAGATTGTTTTTGATTTTTACAAGACTGTGTTAGTCCACTGCTTTATTGATAGAAAATTAAATTTGAAGCTACTCACACTGACTGTTTTCTTCAGTTCTTTTTCTTTTTACCTTTTTCTTTAGTATCTACCTGTATTATACATTTTTATTCTTTTCTTGTACAGCTGAAAAATGTAGGCAATTGGTTGGTGAAGAGGCTGCATCAAAAAGTGGGAAGTTTACTTTATTGAATTGTTTCGATGGAAGCTCTGGAACCCTTGCATGTGTAGTGAAGGAGGGTGTAAAACTTTATTTTTATAACATTAGGGCTCTTCATGTGGAGAGTACAAGAAATGAAGCAATTGAGACTGCTTTGGCTGATGCAGTAGCGCAAGGCATGACTGCTAAAGATGCTGCTAAAGCAGCCCAAAAAGAAGGAGCAAAGGCAGCAAAGCTAGCAACAAGACAAGCCAAGCGAATTATAGGCCCAATTATTTCTTCTGGATGGGATTTTTTTGAAGCTATTTACTTTGGGGGTACAATAACAGAAGGGTTCCTTCGGGGTACAGGTACATTGTTTGGCACTTATTCTGTTGGTTTCATTGGAGAGCAGAGGTTTGGGAGGTTTGGTTATCTGGTAGGAAGTCATTTGGGCAGTTGGTTTGGTGGAAGGATTGGGCTGATGGTGTATGATGTGGTTAATGGAATTCACTACGTGATGCAGTTCCTACAGGAAGAAACTCAAGTTCATGAAGATGCTTCAAACGATAAAATTTTTGAACCTGATGATCTTGAAAAATCTGAAGTGACTGAAGGTTCTTACATGCAAGAATCAACATGGAGTAGTATTTCTGATGAGTCCAACAATTATGAGCCTCCAGCTGATGGGGGGTCTGAATCAGCATGGAGTAGTATTTTCGACGAGTCCAACAATTATGAGACTCCAGCTGATGAGAGCTTTAATAGCCATGAAGAATTTTAATCAGGTCAAATGAAGTCAATTACTTTGATATTTTGTTCATACCACACTATGATAGCACAGTATAAATGGCAATTTAGTTGTTTTTCACTTATCTTCTGTCCATCGTATTATTCTTATTTTCATAAATTTCAGTTTATATTACGAAAAGTTCATGCTTGTTCATGTAATTTGAGCTGTTGCCAAACACATATTCTGAAGGAAGTACAACAAACTTAATTCTAGTTTCAGCTTATCTTTCTATGGCTTGTCAGATATTAAGATATAACCACTGTAAAATTTGTGATATTGTTAAATAGGAATTTCTAAGCAAAGTCATGAATATTCGTGATTGAAACTAATGGACGAAATGTTCACGTGCTTAGCTGGTGAACAAAAATGAGAAAAATAAATATATTTTTCTTAGTGAATGAGCTGTTTGCTGTTTGTGTTTGGCTCATGAGTTGACTGACTGAAACTAATTTGTTTGCAGCCGTTAGCTTCAAATCATATATTCACTTGCCTTGTTTAGTGAGTGAAGTAACCTTGATCAGATTTCTTATTTAATATTGAACCTTGATCGGAAAGCACCACATTGCACATTACATAAACTGCTAATTTTTAGCTGGGAAATAATTCTAGATAATTCACCCAATAATTTATATTTTAGATCACTTTGGGAAGTTTGAAGTCTTGTGTCCTTTGGGAACTATATGTTGCTGCGACTATATCTTCAGTTATTGAAGGATCATGGTATATATATATATAACTCATACCTTGTGCTGTTTGTTTTATTTTGGAATGTAATTCCTATTGCCAAAGGAAGCTTTGCTAGGAGAGAGAAATCAGATTTGATACTGACATTGACTTTCTGAATGGTCTCTCTGCTTCTGTGAGGAAAATAAATCAAGCTCCTGGACAGGTGCACAAAACTTAGCAGAATGTTTCAATTCAGCAAATTGTCTGCTGAATGGATGTGGTATTGAACTGTCGCTGTATAAATGAAAATTTTGACCTTCCTATTTTATGAATTGGGATGTCTTAGGTTCAGGTTTTTGTCTGTCTTTTTAGTCTTGAAAAGTCAGCAAACCAATTTTAGAATCCAGAGTTTGTCCAAAGAAGAGCCAAGTTAATTAAGGGTAATAAAGTAAACAAAAGACACTGATATTGATATAATCATATAACATAAAAGAAGTTCCTTTTGGTCTTAATTAACCAGTCTATTTGTTTTTCTTATTTGTCTATGTTTTGGTTACCCTATTCTTGATTTTATGTAAATTAGGATTGTATTGATGGTACAAGGAAGTTGGCTCGTTATGAGTAAAATTACAGTAAGGGGTAGCTCAGATGAAAAGCTAGTTAAACAGAGGGTAACTGATTAGCTAAAAAGTGGGGTTTGTGGCTCAATTAGAGAGTTAATTCATGAAATTGATGTGAGGAATTGGGACTAGTTTGGTTTTGTAATCAGATGGAATACAACTTGATATTGATTGCTGATTCCAATTGGGAATAGGAGGACAAGTACATATGCGATCCAAATTTCTTTGCATGGCATGATCCTAGAATTTTGCTATCAATATCTGCTGCTAAAGATTGATTGGAAGTTTGTCTGAATTATGATATTAGATCACTCTGCTTCCTCCAAGAAACTTGCTGTCACTTCAAGCATAGTCCTTAGATTTTACTGCAGATTTTCTGATTTGAATAGAAGCTAGAGTTCCTCACTATGTTAATTTTCTGATTTGAATAGAAGCTACAGTTCCTTACTATGTTAATTGTGGTTTTTATACTCAATAGTTTGTGATGTAAGTTGAAGAAGGCAGTGGCATTGAGTGATAGTTGCTGCAAATTGTGAAAATCCTCAAATGCCTAATGCAATTTTGGCTGTTTTAAATGGCTTGGGCCGGAGATGGGGATTACATATGTATATATTTTCTCTTCTGCATAAATTGCCCTAACTGTGACATGACAAGACAATGGTCCCCAAAGTTACTTGGCCAAATTGAGAAGTTGGCAATCACCATCAAAATAGGAAAGACGAAAGATGAAAGGAAATTGATGGCGGCATTGTTGGTTGAGGATAGAGTACAGAAGAAAAAGGTGTATTCAGAATAAGACTTATCAGGTGTGAATGCATGCATGCCTTTCGTGTGGTTACCACGCAATTATCCTTAACCAGTCATCCTCAACTTGACTTCTTTCGTGACCAGCCAAAATGCAGTGGCGGATGGCCCCCAGGAGGGAATGGTGCCTGATAGAGATGTCTAGCTCTCGCTCTCGCTCTAGCTCTCGCATAATGAATGCATCGCATAAAATAACTGTTCTCAATATTGGGTTTATTTTCAGATAAACTGTAGGAGCTAAACCCCCACTTGCTATACAGTACAGTACCAGATGGAGAGAGTTAAACTTGAAACTTTTTGGTTTTGGGGGTAACTTGGGAAAAAGGGGGATCACAAGAATCCATTGTCATTTTGGAGTTTTATATTAAAATCTAAAATTCTCCGAACATGGATATAAATAAATAAATGGCTCGCAAACTATTTGTAAGTAGGTTAATTTTTTGTATCGGTTTGTGCTCGAGTTCTGCAATAAGTCGGAATAGCCCAAAATAAAATTTGAAGTCCCATAATGCTTTCTATTCCCAAAGTAGGTTGAGAACTCAGTTGGGCATCTTTCAAGATTATCATTAGGTTAACCAAAGTATGGATTTTAGAGAAGACTGTTGGCAAAATTAGAAAAGATAGGAAAGCAGAAGTGATGTCGTTATGAGCAGACCCACTGTGTCTTTTCTTGTCCGAAGACTCTGCTGAGAGGAGACACCAAAGATATAAAGGGTGTGCTATCTCGTCGTCGAGTAGTCGCATTAATTCTACTTTTTTATAATGGAAAGGGTCAAACTGGACAAGGGAAGAAAAACTTTGTGGGGGCGAATTATTGTGCATAGAAATATAAAATCTTGCTTTTTTAGTAATTGGATGACCGTACCATCTTAAAGTTTACCGCCCGTTTGGTCATATTTTCATTCTCATTTTTTATTTTCATCATTTTTAAAATTTAAAAAGGTAATCAGTGAAAATGCGACTGGAATTAAATTTGCATTTCAATAAATTGTTAGAGAAGTAATGATTATGTTGTGTTCAGTAAGTTGTAGGTGGAGAGGAATAATAATAATAATAATAGATGAAGAAAATATATAAATTATTGACAAATGGATTTTAAGAATAAAAGAAAAAATATATATAAAGTGATATATTTTAATTTTTAAACAAGAAAAAAAATGTGAAAATGAAGTTTGAGAATGAAACCAAATGAGCCTTAGCTGTTGTTCGTAATTTAACGGGATGAGTTTTAATTTGCCCCCAAGTCAAGTATGTAATGTTTCATCCCCACGAATTATGAAATTATATAAACTTTGCCACACTCAATTTTAAGAAAATATAATCCACCTTACAATTTATCACACTTTACAAAGTATTTGAAAATTTTTTAGAATTTTTTCTTTGAACTTTATAATATAAAAGTAACTAATTTAAATTAGATAAATTTTATATTGTCATAATTAAATTTTTGGACTGAGATTATTATTGAGAAATTTTTTGTTTAATAAATTTCTTTCATACCAAATTATCATAAATGATTTTTAAGGAATGACCCGTGTATAAGTCATTGTGTTAGAACATAAAGAAACAATATGGGAAAAGAAAAAAAAAAAAAACAAAAAAAGTAGTTTTAAATCTAGAGGATGAGATTATAGGATATGTCGCCAATTTTGTTGGTTTCCAACATTAGGTACATATTTCGCAATTTGTTGAGATTTGTATTTTTGGTACAATATCATTGATTTGATCACTTTAAATATGTTTTTGAGAAAGCACCTTTTCTCTAAAGTTATAAGACTATTTTATTGAATTCCTTAAAGAGAATAATTTTGCACCCCATGATATTCTCTATCCACCTATCTATTTCGGTTTCGTGTAAATTTATTATTTCAAATTAAATTATACTTTTTTAACTCAATATTTTTCCAATTTTTGGAAAAGAAGGGTAAGGTTGGACAACATATGAATTTTCTTTTTCTTTTTCTTGGGGGGAGGGGGGGGGGGGTGAAGAGGACAACTAAAATATTTTCATATAAGGGGGCAAGGTGTGACATGCATATAGTTATGGAGTAAATTAATGAACTTCACCTTATTTATAGTATAATTAAAATAAACATACTTACATTTAAAATTGAATATTTCTTTCATCAAATCCAGTTATGCAACTCAGATTCTATACGTTTGGACATGTCTAATTCTTCTTAAATTGCCTTGGTAATATTATTGTGGTTTAATTGTTATGAACTATGAGGTTATGCCTGCTCTCAATTATGAAATTTAATATACCAAAAACTTTTAAACTTTTAACGCACTTCTGTTGTCTCAATTTTTGTTTTTTTAATTTATATACATGCATGCAGGGGTTTGTTAGATTCAAATTGTCGACCTCATAATTTATGTGTGAGACTAATGTTATTGGATCAAATGACACTTTATTAAATTATATTCAAATAGTCGACCTCATAATTTATGTGTGAGACTAATGTTATTGAATGAAATGATATTTTATTAAATTATATATACAAACTCAATTGAGTTTAGAGCACCAAACATTTGATAAATATTTATAATGAATTAAGATGAACAAAAGAAGAGAGGCAAAAGATGCATTATCATCCAATGGACGGTGAGCACTAAGACAAAGGAGGGTGAGGAGAATGATGATCTATTACTTGAACCATTGAAATTGAAGGAGGAAAGCCAAAGATAAAGACCCACACAAAAGGCAAAAGCACAATAGCATCTTAACAAGTTGAAATTCCAAAAGATGTAGCTCCCACATATGATGTAAAATGTCAACATAATACAAATATATATATCATATTGGTTTATATGATGGCCATTCCAATTACATAAAGGGCGCATATCTTGAGCTACCAGAATTTTATGATAGGGAAACAAGAAAAGGCCATTGCTCAATTATATAGATGTGCGTACCCTTTTGATAGCTAATAAAAGAGGTCCGCAATTTTGTTATACACGTACGATTCATATGGGGCCTAGAATATATGTCAAGAATTAGAGGGTGTTTGGCTAAGCTTATTTTAAACATCTTATAAACTCTTACATCTTATAAGATATTTTTGAAACTTATAAGATGTTAGATCTTATTTTTAAAACAAGTTGTTGAAGTGTTTAGATAAAATAAGATGTTGGAGCTTATAAGATGTTAATAATGACAATTTTGTAATTAAAATGGTTAAAATTGAAGGAGCTTGTTAAGATTTTAAAAATAAGTTAGGGTCTTCTTACTTTTTTTAAAAGAGCTTATAAGCTCTTAACATCTTATTTTAGGACCTTATAAGCTCTTTTTTTAAAAAAATTACACTTTTTATCAACTTATAAGCTCTTAAACATCTTATAAGATATTTTGAGGAGCTTATAAGCTAACCCAAACACCCTCTTACTTCATCAACAGTTAATAGATAGAATTAAGGGGTTGGGTCTCACAACTGTCCTTTTTAAGTAGCTATATCATTAAATTTTATATTTAAATTAAACAATATTAGAATTTTTGTCCTCCTTGCGATTATCGAAATATTTTCCTACATGAGTTAAAATATCTCTTTTTGCAAATTTGTGATCCATCCCTACCAACAGTTATATACATGTATTTTTAAATTTTTATTTCTTTGTTATATCGTAATAAAATATATATACCTAATAAAAGAAGTTTTTTTATAGTATTCTTATACTTTTTGAAAAACTCTTTTCTTAAAGTATATATTTATCATCGGTATTTTCAAATGACAATTGACAACATATATAATGAGGGTTCAAGCAAGAAACCATATTTATACTATATATTTTCTTTTCTATCTTTCTTTTCTTGTAGTAATATACATGCACTTGGAATTTCAAATTTAAATTTTATTCTACTGGGTAAAAGTTGTGGATTCAAATTAAGGACAGTGATTCAGGTTCCATTGATTAAGAGGCCTTGCTTTTAAATATCAGTAATTAATGTAGATTATTTATTTGGTGATGCATAGGGTTTCTAGCATACATCATATTCATGCTATATATATATATATATAAATGTATTTTGCTAGTATATATCTTTGCTAGTGAACATTTGGCTTTAGTGAAGAAAATTAACTTTTTATTTATGTAGCCAGGAGTGAAAGAAATGTTTCTCATATATATATATATATATATATGTCTCTAACATCTTTTTCTCTATTCGATATTTTGAAAGAAAATGTGGAGGAGATATTTGTAGCATATTATAATCAGGAGTGGTATTTATTGATTTGTACATCTATTTCATTACTTTTTCATGATACCGAATATATTATTAAAATAGATAGAAATGCCTATTTTATTGAAAAAGATAATGTGATAAAAGGGGGGGGGGGGGGGGGAAAAAAAACTTTAAACTTTTTATTATTTTTTTGTTTTTCTCCTTAGTACTCTTGTTGCACGTATATATATCTTCATGCCTTGTATGACAATTAAACTTATATAGCAACATAGTTTAACGTCGGATTGGGCGTATGATGTTCTCAATTGTATGGAAAACACAACTAACTGAATATACTTAAACATAATATAACCCCTTTTTTCTATAAATATTGAATATTATATATCAATTGATAATGAATATCAACTATAAACAATCAGACTCAGATCCACGGCCTCATAACTTAGTAACGTCAATTTTACTATTTAAATTAAATTCCAATCCTCCTTTAATTTAAACTAAACTCGTATAGCATACATCCTCCAAATATGTGGTCAATATTTAACCAATAAGCTATATGTCTCATCGTTACCCTAGTGGTTAAGTGCTTAAATAAAAGGTGATGATTTGCAATAGATTATCTAGCCCAATTTTACTCTGCACTAACTATATATAATCCGAGGATAAATAAAACACAGCATGTAGATTAAACTAGTTTCTCAATATTAATTGATATGACCATTATCACATTCATTTGGCTAAAAGAATTTGGATTTGAAGGGAAAAAGAGCTGGAGCTAATTCTTTTGAAGAGCTTCAAGATGAAGATATCAACGAGGCATCACATAAATTGTAAAGTTGAGGCACAGAAATTTCAGATCTGTTAGGCTTAAACCATATCGAAAATAGGAGTTTTATCTATTTTAATAATGACTGATTGTTCATTGTTGATATTTGTAATATTAACATTTAAATCTTTAATATAATGTAAATAGTGATATCTTTATAATAATCCTCTTCGTTCTCAGAATTAAAATGGAAGTGAATTCGTATACTTCAATACCAACTACTAGATAAGTTGTTTGTTGGTCTTACACGTATGTTTGATTAATGTTAATTATATTGCTAAGGGTTAAATTCATTTACATCCCCTGTACTATGAGTTAGGCATCAAATACCTCCCTATATTAAAAAAACCTTCAAACACCCCCCCTCAAAGTCATTTGTCGTTAGTGAAGGAATTAACACCATTAAAATGAAGGGGTAAATTACCAAAACTTCCAAAAACACACGCCACTATTTGATATATGACAATATTGCCCTCAATAAATTAGCTGTGAAGTAAAAGAAAAAATAATTTAATAACTTATATAATTGATATTGAGTCAAGATCAGTTGCCAGATAATGGCTCAAGTGGTTTGAGTCTTTGGGTCTTATTAATATGCTAACCTTGTCTAAATCATGTAGTACTTACAATATTCTTAGCTTATATAAAAATTCATTAGTTCATCTTAAACTCTCTGCTTCCCATATCTTAAGTATATTATTGTTCTTATCACTTTTCTTGAAAGTTTTCTATAACAACACTTTACTGTATTTGCTTTAACTTTAAATAGACAATAACACATTTCAAGCAAGTAGTTTAGTTATGTTTACTGTAATATATTTTCAAATATTCAACCGCTACCCAGCCGTCCATAGTCTCACTGTAAATTTATGTAGGCAGGAGTTTTGGGAGTTTTCCTAACTTGTAGTGTGCATATAATATTTATTGATCAAGAGAAAAGTCTTGAAGGCAACATTGTGATGAAGAGCAAGTTTATTTATTGATTACATTAGCCAAAACTGTTCTGTTTGGTGTATAGAATTTGGACATCTCTCTCTCTCTCTCTCATCTAATATGCATGCAAATTAAACACAAAGCCGTCAGATTCATACTAAATGAGTATTGCTTTGTGGCAGGTGTCCAATTACAATTGTCCTTGCTAATTCAATTTCACCTCTATGCCTATCTAAATGCAAAATGTTCTGTCAAATTACATTAATTTATTATATTATATTAATTTTTTTTATACTTCACTGCTAATTTGTTGAGGGCAACATTGTCATATATAATATAGTGCTAGGTGTCTTTGGATTTTTTGGTAATTTACTCCATTTTAACAATGTTAATTTTTTCACTAACGGCAAATAACTTTGAGGGGGTTTTCTCGTACATGGGGGTATTTAATGCCTAATTCATTGTACGGGGGTGTAAATGAATTTAACCCTATTGCTAATTGTTATGTAATTAATAGTTTTATTCGTTTCATTCTAAAAAAAAAAATGAAAAATATTTTCATACTAAAAGCGGGTGTTGAAAAGTTTGGAATCATAATAATTTAAAATAATACATATAATTTTTTAATGAAGTAATTAAGTACATCAAGACACATTAAAAAAATTTAATATCAGTAACAAAATATTAAGTGACAATTTAAAAATTGGCACTAGTAACATGTGCTAAGTGACAATAACTTTTATTATATCTCTAATGATGATTTTTCAAACGATGAAAATTTTTATTTTATTAGAAAATATCTTATATTGATAAAAAATACTTTTTTAAGTTGTTATTATTAACAATTAGTGAAATATGTATAGCAACAATAAAAATTATTAGTATGACTTCTGACAAAATTTTCATTATTACTAAACTGCCACCATAGATATGTGGTTGACTAATTATCAATAGTCTCAATTTTTACATTGTCATCTTTTGCTATAACTAATTTTTTTTTTCTTTTCTTTTATAGTAACAACAAACTAATAATTATTAATCAACAACTCGTTACTTGTTTCAACTACCAACAATCAACTATCATTAATCTTATAATATCAACTTTAGTTTAACTACAAAAAGATTTACACATGTCCACATATATATTTAATGGAGTTCAAACTCGAAATCTTATAATTTTACCAATTAAATCTTATATATTTAATTGGCACATAAGAGTGTCAATTTTACCAATTACACTAAATTTATTGCCTCTTGGAATGCATTTTTTATATTATCAATTCGTAAATCCTTGAAATCAAATAAATAATTTAAGATCCGGATTTGTTCACTTAATTGTTTTATTTTTCAAAAGAATTATTTTAAGCAATGTAAGTACACTACAGTAACATTCACTCATAAGTACTGCTCCACGACTAGTAAAGTTGATTATAAGATGTTGTCACGATGTCAACATAGTAGCTAGTGGCCAGTGAAGCTAGCATGCACTTTCTTATATATGCACCACTTCTCATATGATTAAAATAAAAAAAGGCTACTCAATAAAATAATTTATTCCGATTTCTTCTATTTCTTTCCCAGTTGCGGTATTAATTAGCTGTTAATTATGCATTGCCAATTTTTAAAGGGAAAAATGCTCTTGATTTGATCATTTAATTCTGTCTCATTTTCATTTCAGGAAATTTGATTTTTGAACATTTGTTTCAAGAAGCATGTTTTGTTTAGGGTATGAAAAAATGAAAATTTTGAATTGATTTGGTGATGTGAATGGTAATTGCGATTTAATAGTATTTTTTAATAATAATAATAATAATAATAATAATAATCATCATCATCATCATCATCTCGGTTATCTGCACCTTGATGCCCTTGGAACAATGGCTACGGTACCCTGGGGTTATTAAATTTGCAATTTGAGATATATATTAGATTCATGATGAATTCATGCATGCGTATTAACCAAAATTCTGAATTCATGGAATTTCTTCATTAAGTAAATGCTAATCAATTCACTTTTTTCCTTATTATTTTTAAAGTAACTTTTATGCTATGTTTCAAGCAAAGAAAATAATAGGAAAAAAAAAAAGAAAAAAAATGCAAAGGCAGATATTAAGGCACAGAATTACATCATCTGAAATATGAAAAAGTTTTCTTTCGCATTTTTTAAGTTAATATTCAAGGTCCAAACATAGGGTTTAGCAACCCTAATTTTTAATTCCATTTCAATAGATATTAATATTATATTTGGATTTTGAATTTGATCAGAAAAAAATTGAAAAATATAAATATTGTTATTTGAAATGTCGCCATAAAAAATTAAGGTATCGGATCAATCCATAACTAATGCTAAAAATTCATAATTTTAACTATGAATTTGACCTAACTAAATTCGAAGTAGATGCACTCTTAGCTAACACTATGATCAATTCTTGGCCGATAATTATTCTTATATATATCTACATATATTAGTTTGTTTAATATGTTGCGCTTTAAACGAACTAAGTTTCAAATTGATAGCTAATAATTTTTGTTAACTGTTATTTAAAAAGATTATATTTGCTATAAAAATTTATAGTTATAATCATGAATTAATTTTGCAATAATTTTTTTATAATAAATATCTAATTTTTTGATAGTGTATGAAAATTCAAATAAATAAAATGAACAACATGCATGGATGCACAGGATTTCTAGATTAAGTTCTGTGCTTACGTTGCGCCATAATTAGGTACTAGCCTTTGATGAATATAATAATGTTTGAACTGGGAATGTAAATGAATATTAAATAGATTGGGTACATTATTTTCATATTCATATTCATTTAACTGTTCAAATATTCGAATACGAATACGGATTTGACGGATGTTTAAGAATGATATTCGAATTCGTATCCGTCGGATATTAATCGAATTCGGATATATGTGTATTCGATTATAATTATTCAGTTGCATTCATATTTGGTTAAACTTATTCGTATTTGAATTATTTTTATGATATTTATATTTGATAATAATTATTTAGATATCTATTTAAGAATATCCAAATATGTGAATTTATAGACTTATAATAAATATATATTTTAATTAATAGAAGGAACTATACAATTTCATTAAAAAGAAAGCAATCAAACAAATAACATTATTTCTAATTAATAATTAATTTTATAATTGATTATTAGTACTAATTAATATTAATAATGATATTTAAGTATATTAATTATAAAGTCAACCAACAATAATTATGTTGATTAACTTTATTGTTCAATTTTTTCTCTATATTACAATAATTTTTAAATTTAATATTTTTTTTCCAAATTCTTCAATTATAATATATATACACACACACACACACACACATATGGATTATGAAATTTTTATTAAAAAATATAAATAATATATTATTTAATAAATATATATTTAGGGTAAATGTTAAACAGATCGGATACGCATTTACTATATCCATATCCATTTATAATCGGATATCTATTAATCGAATATGAATAATATCTGCTTTAAAACGAATGTGGATAAATTTGTATAAATGGGTATGAATGCAAAAAGTAAACGAATTTTTGAATATCCATTTACAGTCCTCGTTTGAACTTCTTATTTGAAATCAAGCGTCAGGCCATTCCTATGGTGAGATAATAAAATAATTAGAAATTGTATTTGAATAAATATGTTCTCTTGTTTGATTTTTATGGGGTGCATGTATGCATTGAGAATTTAAATTCTAAATATCAAATATATAAATATAAGGATAATATTATTCGATTAATTAGAGTTTTAAAGATAATTTAGACTCATAACATATCATTAGTAGATCTTATTATAACATATATAAATTTTTATTTATTTAATTTGTCAAATAATATTTTTAAAAGCTTATAAGGACGTATATGCGTGTGTGTCTATGTATATTGTTAAAGAAGGGTTACATAGCTATTTTACTGTGCCAAACTACATTAACATATTTTGCATTTTATAATATACAAGACTCCAAAGAAAAGTGTATCTGAATGTAGCCTCTATTTAAAAAAAAAAAGAAGATAAAAAGGCCTATTTTTTTTTATTTTTTTTAAGTATGACCAGTTACTTTAATTTGATTAAGTAACTGAACTAATTTGGTTTCAGTTTTAAATTTCATTTTCATATTTTCTTCTATTTAAAATCAAAACACATCGTTGTATACATAGTTTCATTTTTATTCTCAAAACGCATTTCCCAATAACTTATATGTCTTCTTTCTCTATTATCATTATTATTATATCCCTCTTCACCTACAACCTAGATAATTATTACTTTTCTAACAACTTATTTAAATAATGATGAAAATAAAAAAATAAAAATGAAAATAAACTAGGAGGTCTCATAGAATGGTTTTTTTGTGAGCTCAATCAAACTCAATCTTGATTGGTATACATAGATTAATTAACCTTTCTAATAGTTGGAATTAAAAGAATTGCTAGCGGCCGGGTTATTTGCAAATTATAAATATGTCATTGCTAGCTTAAAGCTTGGTAATACTTGATAGTCTAGAAAAATAGAAAATAATAATAATAAAAATAGTGAGAAGACATTAATGTGGTTCGGGATAAATGAAATAATTTGTTCCTTGGGCAAGCACAAGATCCCCCTTCCAAACCCTAATGCAGCCAATCCCTCTATCACACATGGTGAATATCAATATTAATTTATCTATCATTCTTAACTAATTCAGCTCGCTTCATTTCAAGAGAGCATTCAGGATTACTAGAAATTAAACCAGTTCATGTTTAATTGGTAATCACTGATGACAA
This sequence comes from Jacaranda mimosifolia, assembly GCA_018894105.1. Classification (NCBI taxonomy): domain Eukaryota; kingdom Viridiplantae; phylum Streptophyta; class Magnoliopsida; order Lamiales; family Bignoniaceae; genus Jacaranda; species Jacaranda mimosifolia. The sequence continues at coordinate 33,281,579 of CM032120.1, read as the reverse complement.
TCAGTTAATTCAGTTAAGCTGCAACAAAGGGACATTTTGATTTTGACTGATGTTGAAGCATAATTAACTACACACACACATAAATATATATAGTTGCATCCAGCAAGCAATTTACCTTTTGTTGAAAAGTGTTAGGGAATGAACAATATTATTTTGGGAAAACGCAATATCATTTTTGGAAAATATAATTAAACATATTTTTATTTTCTTTTCAAAATATATATATTTTTAATATATATATATATTATATACACATTGTATATATTTTTTATTATTATTTTAATATTAAAAAAATCACTCCATTTCATTTTCACTCTAAAAACTCAACAAAAAAATATTGATTTGACTGCTACAGTATAAAATGTCTCCCCCAAAACATAAACAAACATACCAAAAAAAAAACTTTCACATTCTTCAATAATTCATTATATCAAAATACATAATAATCACATAATAAAAGCACACAAAAAACATAACCAAACATTCTACGATTTTTGGCACCATCTCATCCATGATGAAAAGCAATGTATACAGTAATTAGAATTAATTTTTTAAATGCCCTTAATTTGGTTTCTTTGACAAATCATATAATGCCATTGATGTTGGTAATTAATAAGAGCAGTGAAAAAGACTATTCTGCCCTTGAATTTTAGCAAAAGTACCCTAACAAGATGAAGATTTGTGCCTTTTTATGCGGGTCTGGTCAAGACTCGATTGGTAGAGCCCGAACCAATATGGGCTGTGACCCTGATTGTAGACCATTGATTAATCACATTTATAATGAACAACAATTCGCTACCTTGATCTGTGTAGACAAGAACAACTAACGCCTATAAAACGACGAAATTGCACAATATCAAGTTATGTCATATTACCCATTTTTTACTTGAGTTCTTAACTTAACACTCATTTGATCACCTCAACAACATACTAACTTAGGTATCGAAGAGCCTTAACTGAGAGCGATCTCAACTAGCTGAATGTATGCTCTAGGGGTGTAAGATGAGTCGAGCCGGCTCATGAGCCTCATGAGCGGGCTCGATTATAGCTCGACTCAAGTTCGAGTTTTTCGAGCTCGAGCTCGAGCTCGAGCTCGAGTTCGATGAGCTCAAGCTTTAACATGAGTCGAGCTCGAGCTCATCTCTAGTTGTTCAAAAGCTCATGAGCCGGCTCATGAGCTTTTTCCTATTTTTAAATATTTTTTATATATTAATTAAATAATTAATATATATAATAATTTACTTTCTTTTTCTAATTTTAAATATTTATTATATATTAATTAATATGTATTAATAATTTACTTTTTTTTTTCTAATTTTAAATATTTATATATATAATTAAATAATTATAATTTATTAATAATTTAATAATTTATCAATAATTATAATATATTATAATTTAAATCATTATAGTAATTATTATAATTTCATATATATTTAATTTATAATAATAATTTTAATTATTTTATTAATTATTATTAAATAATTATGATATATTAATAATTTAATATTTTTATTTAATTTAAAATTTTCTGATGAGTCGGCTCGAGCTCGAGCTCAAAAAGCTGGGCTCGAGCTCGAGCTCGAGCTTGACTCATTTACACCCCTATTTTTATGGTCAAGTGAGAGATCCAAATTACTTGTATGGAGCGTGATTTGAATTGAGGTCGAGATTGAAAGCAGAAACTATTTTGGAAAGAGAATTTGAGATCTAGACCCAAAATCCAGAGCCGTATCAATCATTATTACAAGTAAAAACAAAAAGAGAGAAAAGAGATGGAGAAGGTGATGATTGAATTGTGCAATCTATTTAAGGATAGCATCATTACTTAGATATAAGTGTGGCTGTAAATGTCACAACAAAGTAGGCTGTTTTGTTCTGTTTAGATATTATTTTCATAAGTAATTACAGAAATATTATGGGAGTATTTGGTTATATTTTTTCAAAATAATATTATTTTAGAAAAACATAATTAAATATATTCTCAATTTTCATTTAAAACGCATATTCTCTAATATATACATACATATATTATAAATATATATAATATTTTATTATTATACTAACGTTAAAAAATCATTTAATTTTATTTTCACTCCAAAAATCAACAAAAAAACATTGATTTGACTGTTACAGTAAAAAATGCCTCTCCGAAACATAAATAAACATACTAGAAAAACAACTTTCATATTCTCTAATAATTTATTCTCCAAAAACACATATATAATAAACACGTAATAAAATCAAACAAAAAAGATAACCAAACATTCCCTATATTTTGCGGTTTCTTGTCGTGTAGATTGCAGTACTTGCAAGGAAACATATATAGTGAATATTTATCATTGGGGAAGATTACACAAGAAAGACGTACAATTGGAAAATTCTATGCTAACAAGGCCAACACGATCGAGTGAAATATATAGCGAAGCGTTCGCACACAGCAGGAATCCCAATTTACCGCGGATACATAGGCCAAATGTATAATCCAAATATTTTGAGACAAATCCCTCAGTAGTGTCATGTTATTTCCACAAATGACATGATCGATCACAATAACAACAACAAATCTGACACATTAAGTAATTCTCCAAGATCAAGAGTAAATTAAATTCAGGCAAATGCATAAGATTAATATTGGAAAAACACCAATTCCAATATCAATATATCATGACAAATGAAACATCTAGATTTTTCGAATTATAAAAGAGATGAAGATCAGGTACGCCGACGACACCACTCCGCTGATCAGCAAAGATGCTCTTCGACGGCCAATTCTTCGATCAAGTTAATCTGACTCAGTGGATTGAATGACTGAATCTGATCAGCACACTTGCTGCAAAGCATCAACGGTCCAAACCCCTGCTGATCAATCGAATGCACCGGTTTCGGACACCTACGAGCAATAACAACCGAGTTAATCACCTCATCCGTCGGATGGTACACCGAAAGAACCTCAAACCCTCGCAGATGCCGAGGCTCCACCACCGGATACAGAAAAGCACGAGCCCCATGGGCGCTCCTCAGCATAAGAATCGCCCCCGGCGCCATATTCTTGGCCAAATGCTCTATCACATGCATCTTTTCTTCTATCTCCATCCCGACGAGGGCGGCCAAGAAGACAACGTCGTACTCTTTCAACGCCTCCCCAGATACGTCCATGATGTCTTTCGTGAAGAAAGCCATCCGTTCCGATACATCAGGATGTGACTCCACAAGCTTGGAAGCCATGGAGTTGGCGGATGCATCAATGTCGAAGTTGTGAAAAACAGTGGATTTGAGATGGTGAGAGGCTAAAACAATGGAGGTGAGGGGGAGAGGGCCGGAGCCGACGAAGGCGATGCGGCTAGGATTGGGGGAGTGCTGGCTGAGGAGATCGAATTCGAGGCGGCTGAGCTTAAGGTAGTTGGAGTAATATGGGAATAAGTGGAGGTGGTCGAGGGGTTTGTGGAAGGATCCTAGGATAGTGGAATAGTGTTTCTCGAGGAGGCCTTCGGCCTGACCGCAGAGCTTGATCAGCTTGGTCCTGATGTCCTGGATTTGGGTGCATAGTTTTGTGACGTCGATGGGGTGGGGTGGAATGCACGTGCGGACGAGCTGTGTGAAGAGTGTGTCGACATCGTTGGAGGGGTTGAGGTTGTCCAGCTGCGAGATCTTCTCGTACAGCTCGCATACTTTTTGAACCAACGGGTCTCTCAGGCAAACCATTATGTCGACACTATGAGGTAATTAGGTTTTGGTAGAAAGTATTTCAAAGAGTGCTACTGCCGAGAAATGCACAATGCACACACTCTCTCTAATTCTAGCTCTTCTGTTTACTTAATTAGAGATTTGATGGGGGTGATCTTCTCGGACACCAAGGGGCAGGGTATTTAATGGCAATTGTGGGGCCCTGTCATTGTGGGCTGTGATATGGGGTGGGTGGGTGGGTGGGTGGGTTGTATGGGATTGGGAGGAGTTGCTGCATCGTCTCATGAGGGCAAATATTAATTGTTTATAGTTAGAAGGATTCGTTTGCCCTTTTTTGGTTTCATTACATTATTATTAATAATTTCATCATTTTGCCTAAGAATTTCTTGTTGTTTGTTCGGATGTAATTTCCCAAGTTTTATTGGGCATTTACAAATATGGTAAAAAATTTAAATTATATTATTGTTATCAACTTTTATTACAACCAAAATTGAAATTTCCCTAAAATCCTACACATGTATATTTTCTGCCTCATGTGTCTTTCTAACTAAGAATATTTTACTTTCTTTAAACATCAAAGCTTGATGCACAAATTTTCTTATATCCCTCCATTATTAGTTCAATAGGACCACAAGTGTGATTGTTATGGAAAAGTGGGATCAAATTCATTATCCAAATTCCTAGCTAGACATAATTCATAATGTGTGTGTGTGTGTGTGTGTGTAGGGGCGTGAGAATTGAGATAAAAAAAACCAGTAGGGCTCACACCCCACATATTTATTTGGGATAGAAACAGTAAGTCAGCTATATATTGACAAAAGAAATTGTTTGATGTTCATGCTCGGCTTTTATTCTTTCCCAAAAACAAAATGAATACTACGAGAGAGAGAGAGAGAGAGAGAGAGAGATTATACCCATCTTCATCTACAAAGTATTCCACCTATGTCGATGAAATTAAAAATATACACTGAGGCTTGAAATATAAATATGTTTGGTAAATAGTATTACACACAACTTCTTCTTTCCTATATTCATAATTACAATTAAAATCAAATGTGGTATAATAATTTGTTTATAATAATGTTTACTGAAGTAATTTGACAATTGTGACCTTTCTTGTGCGTACCTTTCAGGGGTTTTGTCTTTTCTTATCTTTTTATGGTGGAAGGTGTAGTCCATTTTCATCTCTTCTAGTAAAAATTATTTTGTGTAGTGACAACTGACAATGAAGGCAAGAGGAAAATATCAAATAATTTTTTCGAACTCGCTTTTTTATCCACACAATATTCTACTCATCATGGTCTAACAAAAGTTACAGTCATGATCCATTCCTAGTTTGTTGTATTATACCACTAGAAATTCAATCCAACATTCAATTCAAATGGCCAATTTCTTTCTTTCTTGCAATCTAATCGATTTCATCGATATGTTAAAATTTTAATAAAATGTACATTTTTATGTCCATCTCTTTTTTACGAATATCATGATATAACTTTACTAATAAATATTAGTGACAAAAAATAAATGATAATGTAAAAATTATTATTGATGACGTATATTAAGTAATAATTATAACTTTTATTTTATCATTAATGATATTTTTTAAGTGATGGTAAAATTTTTTATTTTGTCTCAACATGACTTAATAGTATATAATAAGAACTAATATTTTAAATTATCATCAATTAACAACTAGTAACAAAATTTTTATTATCATTACATTATCAATATTATAGGGGCACGTTTGGTTGGATTTTTAAGTTATCTCATGATTATTTATCATATGATAATGTGTGTGATTTTTTTACCTTTGTGATATAATTTGGTTTGCATGATTATTTGTATAAATTGAACACAAGGACCCAAACAATATTGGATAAATAAATCCATGGGGGTGGCCGGTTTATTTATCTCTCATTTGGTATATATAGATAGGGTTGTAAATGAGTCGATCTTGAGGTCAACTCACCAGAAAATTCTAAATCAAATAAAAATATTAAATTATTAATATATCATAATTATTTAATAATAATTAATAAAACAATTTAAATTATAATATATATTATAATTATTGATAAATATTAAATTATTAATATATTATAATTATTAAATCATATATAATGAACATTTAAAATTAGAAAAAAAAATTATTAATATATATTCGTTATTTAATTAATATATAAAAATATTTAAAAATAGAAAAAAGCTCATGAGCTTTCGAACAATTAAAGTAAAGCTCGAACTCGGCTCATGTTAAAGCTCGAGCTTGAGTCGAGCTACAACCGAGACAACTCATGAGGCTTGTGAGTCAGTTTGACTTATTTTACACCCCCACATATAGAAACAGATTGAAGGAATAACTGCAGGCTTGAATGTGAATGATAAGACAGGATAAAATGACCATATTCTACCTTATCATGCCAACTCAAACTAGCTATAGATATTTCACCAATTATCAACTAGTTAAGACAACTTTGAACACTTCTTATCAGTATCAATTTATGAAAATCATTAAGATAATAATAAAAACATTTTGTGAGTTAATATATGAAATTAATAACAATTTTACATTACGTCATTTAATACTTTATCAATATTTTTTTCCTTGTAATGTGCATCCCTGATCAACACATATAATTATATCAACTGAAACAGCAACAACTATATACAAATTATACGTAAAATTGGGCATCTTATTTTGCAGAAACTCTTAATTTTGGTAAGTCAATCAACAAATATTTGTATCCTAGATCTTGTACATAATAACATAATACATAATTTAGGGTATTTAGGAAGCGGCATGAAGCATGCAAGAAGAATCTAGTACCATGGTCATAGGTGCAACAATTTTCACACGGGCATATATAGTTTTATTTAGAAATTAGTCAAAACAAATTAACATTTAATTCTTATTTGAAATCAGATTCTCTAAATTATTTGTTTTCACACTGTCTAGATTGATATCGAACTAGAATTCCTAAAGAAAAATATTAATTATTCATTAGTTATATTATTAATAGTATATTGATGAATATATATATATATATATATCATATGTGGCATCTGGAATCCTTGGAATTCACACTTGTTTGGTATTATTATTTGGATGCGGCCATCAACATATGTAAGCGATTTTCCACGTCCACTCATATATATATATATATATATATATGTCTTTTGTTTTCAGCTTTCTCAACGAATCGTACATAGCGTCGTTTTCGTTACGTCTTTAATTAATTAGCTTATCTTGTGTGCAATCTTCTTTAACGTATAAGGACAAGCTAGGTTTTGAACATTTCTTTGCCTTATTATGAATTTAATGGATGGACAACATCGTATTAATATTTTAATATTTGATCAAAATAAGTTGCCCAACTTTACTTTAATTTTGCCCGTGGAACATCTTATTTAGATGTCTGACTTTTGAATTTTAGTGAAAAATTACATTAAGTATATAGAGTTTTGATGTTTTTGATGATGTAACATTTATAATATGGTTTATTCATGATATTCTTTTTTACTTTTCTTTTTCCTTTCTTTATTTTTTTTTCTTTTTTTTTCCCTGGTGGGGTGGGGGGCCTAATATTTGATATCCAACTATAAAAGAAATTCAAAATCATGATAAGTTGTTTTTTTTTTCTTTTTTCTTTTTTAGTTAAAAATTCTCCAGTATAATTCTTTCATGGTTGAATTTTTTCCGTTGTCTTTTTTGCTAAACCAAAACTTCCAGATGCTTAGTCTAATACCTTTATTTGGGCACGTTACAATTTGGGCAAAATTTTTCTTATAAAATGGTTAAACAATTCAAATTACTATATATTAACATTGTGTATGATGAAAGTCAAATGGTCCAAAATAATCAAATAGAAAAATATGGACATAATGAAATCAAAAGACCATGTTGGGAGAAATTTTATATCAATATATAGATGTACAACATATTGTTTGCCATTTGATATATATATATATGTATGTATATATTTGACTAGATAAGTTGTTAAAGGCTCATATTTTTGCAATTAATGTCCTATTTTCCTATTTCTTTTCTTTTTGGTGGTTATATATTTCTATTGATTTCATTTTAGTTGAAATTTGATAATATAAATTTTCATCTTTTCTTTTTCCTAATATATAGTTACTGATTAGTTTCTCTTAATCTGAAATAAAGACATATTTTCTTGTAGATTAGATAGTAAATGAAGCTCGACAATATGTGTCAAAACCAGCAAATTTGCCTGGACTTGCTCCATTCGGCCCTAAGAATTCAAAGTTTAGGATGTGTTAGATAATGCAGAGTTAGTTACAGAAAGGGCTGCTAAAAAATTGTTATCACTAGTTAAAAAGTGGGATTTTTTTATTTTATTTTTAAAATTGAAGTTATATTGCACCTACAATCTCCCTTTTTCTTGTTGCTGCTATTGCTTCTTGCGTAAATAGCAGACAACCCCCAACATATAGAATCATTTGTACTTTGTCCTCCAATCATTGTAAGTGTGTGGAACAATTATCTAACTTTTGCCAAATGTGCTTAAATACCCCAAGTTTCAACTTTCTGGTGATATATTTAAAAGTTGTTGCATTGTGTCCCCTAATGTTTTAAAAAATTTATATTTAGCCCCTAAAGTATTTGAAAATATTATCCTTGGCATTATATTCTTATTTGGGGGAATAAAGTGATATATTTTGCCAAAAATTATTACCATGTATTACTTAATTGTCAATATATCACCAATGAATTATCTAAAATGTACAATCCAACTTAATGGTAAAAAATTTCCTAAATTGATGTATAATTAAAAATTAATTTTGGGGTTCTATTACTAAATAATTGTTATGGAATATTTATAAATTTGTGCTTATTTGTTTAATTAAGAGTGTAATTGGTTTAGAGTTTTAATTTGAATAAGAATAAGATAGGTGACGCTAGTCGGACGAATATTGGCAACAAATAATGTAGATCTTAGTATCCACATGATCTCTTTCATTTATTACTCCATTTAAATTAAACATATTTAAATATCATTTGCTAACAAATATGTATAATGTCACATTGATATAAAAATCAATTAGGGTATAATTCTATAATTAATTTTAATCATGTAACATCCCTAGAATTTTATTTTAATAATAATTTTGAATTTTGCCAAAAATTGATAATTAAGATAATATCTAAACTCATAAATATATATATATAAGTGTGTGTATGTATATTTTGTTAATTTGTGGGTTTAAATATAGATTTAGAGGATTAAATTCATCATTTTATTTTTAATAGGGGTTAATGTTTGAAATTTTATTAGATTTGGATTCAATGTGAAACCATCATTTAATTCTAGGACTCATTTGAGGTAAGTTTTGAATTGAAGGACTTAAGTGTGGCTAGCAGAAATTTTGGGGGTTAAATTGAGATTCTGAAAAATTTTAATAATAAAAATAAGTTTTTCTTTCTTCATTTCTTCCCCTCCATTCATCATCTTCACCACCATATACACCATCTCTTCACCACCGAAAATTGAACTCCACTGTGAACCACCTATATCAACAAACATTCACCGTCACCCAACCACTATGAACTCGGAAACCACCAAACCTGGGCCATTTTCGGCGAGAAAATCGGCGAACTTAAGGAGGACCAACGGAAATGGAAGAGAAAATGGGTTATTGTTACGATGACTTTTGATGGCCAAAATCAGTATCGTTCTATCGGGCTTAGCTCAAGGATCACACTGGTACTCTCAGATCATTGAACGGACCACCGTAGAGGGAGAAACTCCACAAAAATCGCACGGTGGTGTTGGTGGCGGAGCTACTGTTTTCCTGCGATTTGAGGGTCTTCCCAGTGTCGGATTGAAAAACCAATTGGAGCATTGAATTCCTGGGGTTGACGAGCAGCTTTTGGTGGTGGTTTCAGAATTTTTCGGCGGCGGCGGAGCGATGATGGTGACTGAACAGAATGTTCGTCTCGTCGAGGAGAAGACATGCATGAAGGTTGATCATCGTTTCTCTTTTTTGATAACTCAATATTTAGGTAATTGTTCGAAAATGAAATTTAGCTTTTTGCATGTATTTGTATACATGTATTACTTATTCAAACCTTGTATTTAGAAGGATAATAAAGTAAATGATCGATCAGAACAACCATGCATAAGATTTGAATGTTCATGCATGATAATTAAGTTTATTGCATCCGATATGGTATTATTTCATGTGAACTATAGGTTAGATGACTTATTAAGTATAGAAAACCTTAGGTTTGTATTATTGCGACTTAGGTAACAAAATTTGGGATGCTATAAAAAGTTGGATTATTATTGTTGATTAGCATGTGTTATAAGGGTTAAATGGGTAAGTTAAGAACTCAATTGTATTATCTTATTAGGTGACGAGGACTTAGGGCCTGGAGATTAGTAGGATTCTGACTTATTACTGAGGTTGACGAGGTAAGGATTCGCCAATTTGGCAACCTTTGGACCTATCGTTTCCTTGATAAACCCCTGTGAGGGTTATTATTGCTTTGATTATCGTACTATGTTGATTATTGTTACCCCTGTGAGGGTTCTACCGATTGGTTCTTGATTTGTTGAGCCTATTCTATAGTCTTCGTTGAACCCGTTAGCTAGATTCTGCTGATTTGATATCTATCATGATTCGTTATTGATTCTGAACCTTATGAGGTTCTCTTGATTTGAAATTGATTGATATTTGATCCGTTTTATTGAAAATGATTGCCCAGATCAGCTTCTGTGAAGCTTTGTGAAAATTGATTTCTTTTTCTGGAAACTGAACTGTATGGCCAAGTGGCCTGTGTTTTCTTTAAAACCATTCTGAACGCATTGATTTACTGTTCTGGCGCCATGAACTTTCACAGTTACTGTATCATTCCTGTTGAATTGGTGTTTTAAGTGTCAAATATCATATTGATATTCCTTGATTGATCAATATATCATGGATTTTCCGTGTTGGCATCATTGTTCAGCTATTCTACCATGTTGGCAATTGATCGTTCAAAATATTGATTGAAAATGATACAAGGGAATTTTTGGGCTGAGAGCCTTGCCAAGCTGTTATGCTTGTGCTACTGTTTTGCCAAGCCGTCGTGTTTGTGCCACTATTGTTGCCAATCTGTTATGCATGTGCTATTATTTTGCCAAGCCGTCGTGCTTGTGCCACTGTTGCTGCCAAGCTGTTAAGCTTGTGCTACTGTTATTGCCGAGCTATCATGCTTGTACCACTAAATTGTTATTGATTGATCGACTGTACTATTATGGAGGCATAAGGATAATCTTATATGCATAATTGTTTTTATTTGATATGCATAGTCTATTGGGCTTGTACTCTTAAATTGTTTTAGCTCGTGGAGCAATAAGGCTACAGTGAGTTTCCAATCTGGATCGGGCTGAAGCCAAGCCAACTGAGCCGTCTGTATTTCCTCCCGACTGTGATCGGTTGAGATGCTTTATACCTCCCGAACATCGGTCGAGATGATCCCAGGCCTTTTGAGCTGATAGTTACAGCATCCCGACCTGGCAATTATTGTTGTTTGAAAAAATATTCATTATCTTCATTCTGGCTTGTTTTGAGCTTCCACAGTTTCGTGTTATCGAGCTTTATTGTTATTATTGACTTTAGACAACCATTTAGTATCTTGCCTTATTCCTCACTGAGTTCTTATGACTCGCCCTCGTACTATTTATTTCTCTACAGACAGGTATGAGATTGGAGACTTGGACTGAGAGTTATAGCCTGACATTTTGTATTAAGTTTGGTGAATGTATGTTCATATATGAATTCACCATCTAATATGTATAAATATTAGAAATGTTGTGATATGTCAGGAAGAACAGGAACTTTTGGTATGTATGTATGATATTACATATGTTGATATATGTTTTGAATTAAGATGGGTTATTAATATGACTTCCGCACTCTGATCTTACTGTAGTAAGTTTAAAGCATGCTGTGAGTTATGATCATTGTGGTTTATTGGAGAATTTTGAAAAAATTTTATGGGTCTATCGGATATGTTATTGCATGCTATAAGATTGATTTGAGTGGCATTCTGGCATTTGGGTGATATCCCGAGTGGGGGTGCTACAAATCATCTCATGCATATAAACTAAGTAAAATATAATCCCAAAATTAATTCTAATTATATGATATCTAAAACCGATTTAATTGTTCATATATTGACAAGTGCCTAGTGTGTGATAATTTTTTTGTAAAATGTTTCACTTTATTCCACAAAAATAAAAATTTAATGATAAAAGTGCAACACTTTAGAATGATTAGGTTGTTAAATGCACATTTTCTTAAAGTTGAGAAGGTAAAGTGAAACACACTTAAAGTATTTCAGTATTTTCAGTGGAATATTTTGCTGAAAATTGAATGAGCGAACATTTGAAAATGCTAGGTAATCATTTCGCACATTTGCATTGGTTGGGGGGCAAAGCACACATAACCCTATACGTTGGGAGTATCTGCTATTTACTGTTGCTTTTTTCACCATGCGTCTTGCGCTTGCCAACGTCCTAAGAGGTCACGACTTCCTCAATTTTAATGTACTTATCCGCACACACTAAGAGTTCTTTCAAAGTAGAGAGGGGTTTCTTGGCAATAGATTCCCTAAACTTTAGATGCTTGGGTTCTATTGGATAATACTAAGTGGGAGCTCATGGTTGATGTAAGGGATCTCATGTACTGCTTGAGTAAAGTGGTTGAGATAGTTTCTTAGGGATTCTCCATCTTTTTGCTTAATGGTTAGTAGATACGCCCTATTTTCGAGTATCTACAGTTAATGGAAAAAGTTGTCGAGAAAGTGCGGCATCAATAACTCCCAGGCTGTGATACATCCAACTAACATCTGGTTGAACAACATTAAGGCAAACTTGGTGAGTATGGTACAAAACAACTTGTAGTATGCTACTTCACTCAAGTCATAGAGCTCATCCTCCGCCAAGATAGTTGTGCAAAAAGGATTGCATTGGGGGAGAGTGACTACTAGAGGTAAGTACTAGTTTCTAGCTCCTCTTGAGGGTTGCAATACCAGTGAACGAGTGTGGACTCCAACCACAGTAGGTAGTTGCCAGGGGAAATCTACTTAGAGGGAGGAATACAAGTCCATCTATGGAGGTAGAGGTAAGGGGGCGATGCTCAAAGCTAGTTCTATATCCAATTCTCTTTGGGGGGACGAAGTCCCCCAGCTCTAGTAAGAGGATTGCAGCTGCTCTTGAGGGCGGCATTCCTTCCCATACTGGGCGACTATTTTGGTTGCAGCTTGTGTAGTGATATTCTCTAGTGGGGTTCAATGTCTGTTGGATTATTGACAGAGTAGGATCTCTGGAAGGTGTACCTACTATACAATCATCCCTCAGATATCAGCTGCACCTCTGGGTTGACTCTAGATTTGGATATGAATGTGCTTCAAGCCGGTAGTTCTCCGACCTTAGGACCACCTAGTTGCTAGAATCTCGAGCTCTAGATTTTGGCTGCATTCTCAACGGTCCTTCTTCGACATTTAGGATTTCCCATAGATGGCATCAAGACGATGCTACATGGAAATGAAGTAGGAGTCATTTTCGGTAGTCAACAAAATTCGAGGTTCTTTTTCTCTGGAACGCAGTGCAGAGAGTTCTCAGCTCTTGAAGGCACTCAAAGTTCGTGAATTCCTACAATTAAATGATTTCTTGTACCTAATTTCTCTTTAGGGGCTTAATACTTATAATCTTTTTTCTTGATGGATTTCGGCCTATTAAAGTACTGATACTCTTTTTAGTAGACTTAGTCAATTGATCTTTTGACCTTTTTTATCTAATTATTCTCTTTCTATATTCATTGTGATTGAGCCTTCTTTAATCCATTTTTAATTTTTACCCTTATGGACTTAATTAATCATATCAAATAAATATACAATAATTGTATCAATTGAGTCATTAATAACACGAAAAGTTAATTGAGCCTGTATGAGATAACATCCTACATATATGTGTTTATATACATACACACATACATATATGTGGCAATATAATTAACAACTATAACTGATCACTATGTAGTTCATATGCTTTGAAGGATCAACAGGTCTTATATATTGGGTTCAAGTTTAAGTTTTTAACATATTGAGTAATGGGGCTTATTTTAGATTATCAAACTCAATCCAGCGCAGAGTAAATAAGCTTGGGTATAAATTGGACTAGCAAGTAGTTTTCCAGTTGACTCAATTATAGTTGGAGGATTCTTATTTAGTTATTTTTTCAGAAAAATGTTAAAGTTATTGCAACCTTATTTCTCTTAAAATTGTCTCTTAAAATTTTAATGCACCAAATTTAATGTCTTCATTGAAAAAAAATAAAAAATAACCATGTACTATTGCCTTTAGAGCGATATTTATTACTAGTATGTATTTGATGCAATGCACAAAACTAATTTTAACTATTAAAATATTTTATTTTACAATAATATTTTTCAGTATTTTAAAAAAGAAAACTTATTATTTGATAACATAAAATAGATTTCATTTGATGAAATCTAAAGATATAATCTCATTTGTATTCTTCTGCTGCTTTTGAGTGAGGGACATGGTAAGAAGAAAGGGTATAATAGCAAATGCCTAGAGCCAAGAATATCCAAAGGCGCTAAGGCTTGCAGACATTTCATCTCCTCTCCAACCAATAGCTTCCTTTGGTTGCTTCTACTGCGCTTCCGCTAAAGGGGAAAGACTTCCAATTGGAATTTTCATGCTTAATGTCAACCTAGGCCTTTCCTTCCAGCAAAAGCGTGACACTATACGTTATATTAATTTTTGAAATCACAAATGTTTTTAAAAAGAAATGAGAAAAAGTAAGAAAAAATGGAGTTGAATAATTTTATTCAATAAATTTTTTAAATCATATGTATATTTTGATATAATAATAAAAAAACCACTTTTTTAAAACATGAAGTCTTTTGGTATGACTTCTTAATAATTTGAAGATCATTGTTATGATTTTCATGATAATTGACATCTTAAAAATGTTATTTATTTGTCAAGAGCGAAAATATATAATTTTAGTATTTTCTTTATAAAAACAATTTATATTAGATTATTCTTTGATCATCAATTTTATAGATGCTCTGCAATATGCAATAATGTAGAAACCAATATATTTCTTAATATTTGATATAACTTTGATAAATAAAATTTATTTATTTTTATATAAAGAGTTGTTGTATCACTTTCAATGAATAAATTTTCAATATTCAACTTAATACATACAACATATTAATCTCAAGAATTTTTGTATAAATACTAGAAACCCTACATGTAGTTCCCACGTGCATCAATAATTTTCAAGTGTAAAATATTTAATTTAAAGATATTTTATTCATGATAGTAAAAATCTATTGATATTTCACATAATAATAATTTTTTATGGTCACAATTAAATCAATAGAAATCAAATAAATTTCTATCAAATGACAATTAAATCAATAAAAATTAATATGAAAAGTGGAAGCAGTCATACATGACAATGCAATATATATTGCACATATGTTTTTGCTTGAAACAAGAAACAAGCTCCATGAATCAAATAAAAATGGGTAATAAAAGTTTTGGCAAGCAATGAACTGGTAGCACCCTCACTCGAGATAGTAACCAAGCTGAGGCACCACTCTGATTCAGACTTAAATCTCATACATAATTCTAACAATAGGCCCATCAGAAAATTTTTCCAAAATTTTCAAAGATAGCAACAAGCTTCAACCTAAGCACGTCTTACAAAAGTACAAATTTCAAACCATCACAAATTCATCATTCATCATTTCATACCTACTACAATTCATAAGTTCAAGTCAGACATCTCACAACCTCTCCAAATTATCACTAAACATAAAAGTGATCCATACACAAGTTTAAGCACCTATTCTATTACAAAACATATTTACATCCTTCCAAGACTGAGGTACAAGATCATCACCAAAACTTGTCTGAAAATGTCAAGAGATATTAGGGGGTAAGTCCAAAGACTTACTGAGGGATAACTTAAGAATAACAGAAGAGATCTATCGAGGAAGGTTCAACTCAACGGATCATCAATTCAATATACAGAACATGATAGATTCAGAATTAGACAGTAAACATAGTAAAACAAGAGATGCTCCTGCCTTATTTCTCCAAGACAGATTTTAGATAGATAGAATTGAGATAGGCAAAACAAACCAAAAGCATAAGCATTCCAAGAAAACTACCGACATGCTTTGTAGAATTACCTTATTTCAGTCAGACAAACAGTTTACCTAAGCGTAACAACTTGGTATATGGCAGATGCCATACGAACTGTATAGTGTACCGCAGATGCCTAGGGAAGCCCCTAGTGCATCGCTGATACCTAGGGGAGAGTCCCTAGCGTATCGTCGACACCGAGGCGAAAGTCCCAAGCGTGCTCCATATAACCAAACATTTTGCCCGGATCAGCCCTTAGCCCATATTTTCTCCATACATGTAATAGAATTCACACCGTTTGTGCAGATGCCCAAGGAAAAGTCCCTAGCGCACCGCCGGTTCCCAGAACAGAACATAACAGAAATGTTGTCGAGGCAACATGATAGCAATAATAGATTCAGATAAGCTAACATGTCCAAATAAAGCTGAACAGATAAACACATATGCCGGCAAGGCAACAGAGAACGGTACTGATCAGTATAGATACGAGACAGACAGAAAGACAATTGAGATACAGATAACAAATAAGGTTCTGGGCGCCAGAACAGACAGAAACAAAATCAATATCAAAGATAACCCTCACAGGGGTATTCAAATCGGATGACAGACAACAAATCAAAATTCCAACACATTTTAGATTTCAAACAAACAGAGTACGGTATAGAAACAGAAAACCCACACAGGGGCTTATCATAAATAATAGATAGTTAGGAAAGGTGCCATATTGGTAGACCCTCACCTCTTGTAGTTTCAGTAAACAACCAATGCTTGCAATCTACTTATTGGCAGAACCCACTTCTTCGTCACCTGGTCAAAAGAATATTTCCATAGTCAAGACTCCTACTCATCTCTAATAACCTTCTAGAATTGCATCATAAGTACTCTAACATTACTAACTTATTAATCAACACAATAATATAGACTCAATAGGTAGTATCTACATAAAGTACTCCAATAAATTAACTATTCTATAGTTTATCATGACGTTCTATATTGGATCCAAAATAGCATGATATCTCGTTCTTAACTACAAGGTTGGATCATATTATCATCCTAATCAATCCATACCAAATAGTCTAATCTCTACAATTAATTAATCCTAGTCAAATGCCACTTAGTCTTATATAAAATAGTCCTTGGTATAAATATTAAATCAAAATTTGGCATTTAGCATAACGTGTCTAGGTCCACTTATTTGAATATTCTTCTTGTATGGGAATCTTGCACACTTATATATATATATATTTCAATCATTCCTAAGTCGTCATCTTAGCATATAATACAATATTTCCAAAGGTAAGGTACAATATGCATACATATATATATATATCAAAGTACATCCAATAAAATTTTCAAGATTGGCTACCAAAGTTCCGAAACCACAAACCAAATACGCGGGTGTGTTCGTTGCGTCGAGGAGGTGAAACTACCTCTCCACTGTCGCCGCGCCGCCGCCGCTGGAGTACCCAGATGTCATCACCAAAATGCTCCTCTTGAGCTCCTAAGTCCAATGCTACTATCAGTTTCCAGCTCCGTGGCCCAGATTACCTTCAATCGAGCTCAACAACGTCTAAATGGATCTCTCGCCATAGCCCCCTGATCACCATTTTTCGTCGTTGCCGTTGCACCAAACTCATATGCAACGCTGTTTTCAGCTTTCTCCACGCCGAGAGCTTCCATAATATCTGCCCAAAATCAGGGTTTGGCCGTAGCTCCGCCGTGCCCGTCGAGGTTCGTCGCTGCCAGTTTTTGGCTCCTAGTTTATGGCGACCCGCCGCCTGTTCAACGGTGCATGTGGTGTGCGAGTGTAGTCGGAAGTGTGGGGAGTGTTTTAATCAGAGTGGTTTGGGGAAAAATGTCCATCGGAGGGAGATCGCTGGTGGTGGTTGTGGGTGGTCGCCGGTGAAGGAGGAAGAAAAAATGAGTGTTCAAAATGCAATTTTGCTATTTATAAAATAATTTTTTCTGATTTACCCCGAAGGTTTTCAAATAACCCCAATGAAGTCCTTGAAATCTTTGAAAAATACAACTTTGACCCCATTGACCAAAGTTCTTCTATACAAACCCCATCATTTTCCAAAAAGTGTTCAATCAAGTTTTGATAAATTTTGGATTGACCCCAAACTTTTAAAATTTCTAAAAATTGAAGTTTTCTTATTAACAAGTTGACCACCAAAATTTAATAAAATAATAAATTAGCAACTATAACATAAAATTCATGAAATTTAAATATATTAAAATTAAATTCTATAAATCATGAAATTTTCAGGGTGTTACAGAACTTTCCTTGAAAAGAAATTTTCTACATCGAACTTTTGCACATATATCTACCTACATTATGAGGCAGAATATATCATAACATAATAAAAAAATTAAAATAAATAAAAAATCGATGATCTTCCTAAAATTAATAGGAATAAACCAAATCTCTATCAACAAAATATATTCCAATCAAATCTATCTATCTATACTATTATATATAGTACATCGATCTGAGATCCAAAATTGTGCAATTTTAACTAAATTCTAAATTCTTAGAATTTTGAGTTTTTTAGTTAAATTAACAAAATCTGATTGGTTGTTAATTTATTTTTAAACTTATTTTAATATAATTAACTTATCCATTAAAACTAAAGTCTCTTGTTGACTTATCTAAAATTGCAATATTAATTTTTATCTCATTGGATAATTTTAAATATTCATATTGATATATTTTAATTTCATTATAAAAGTTCAAAGTATCCATAATCATAAATTTAATATTTTATCTCATCATATAAATTTAAAATTCAAAATGTGTTTGGTTATAAATCTGTATTTTGTTATTTTTTTCTGTTACTTTTTTATTTCCCTAGATAAGAAAAAAAAGATTATTTATAGTATTTATTTGAATAACGCAACTAGAATATTGCAAATTTTTGAAATATATTAATTTTCTCAATAGTTGAAATTAATTTAGTTTTCCTATCGAATGAATGAAGAAAAAAATATTCATTTTTATATGAAATTTACTTGATTAGATTTGATGAAAAATATAATATTTCTATTTCTTAATTATGCATTTTATGTAGAATTTAATTAATTATACTTAGTATGCAAATTTTAATTAACTAAATATTATTTATGTTTATAATATTTTTATAAAAAAATATTTAATTTCTCCATTAATATATTGTAGCGCCCCAACCAGGATGCCCCTACTCTTGTCTGAGGTGCTACCCATTCTATACCACAAGCTTTCTAGATAACAGAAAATACATTTATCAAAATCCAAAGTATTTAATTTCCATAAGCGGCATCCATTAGAAGTTCAACTTAGAACTAAATATTATGAACCACACTTAACACTTCCCCCACATTCTTAAATTGATGTCAGTGTTTCTATAAACACAATCTGCATATCTATATATTTATTGGACTTATTACCTCATGTGTCCCGTGGTTTAGTCTATTTCCATCACTCGTTCTTATCTGAGGTAAAAAACAAAAGATAACAATAAAACAACATAAGTTTGAATGACTTAGTGGGATGTCTTAACAATAGCAACAGAATGACAAATTTTCAAATATTAAATAGGAAACAAGTAGAAGCATTAAAGTTTTCAGAAGTCATGAGAGAGATTTTAGTCAATATTTTAGGTAATCCATCTCACCACTGTCCCATACTAATGGTGAGACTTCACTAAACTCGCTGCCTGCTTACAGAGATTTAAATTTCAAATACGACCAAAGGGCAAACAATCGTTTGGTTTTTGTGAAAAATTGGAGTTTCAAATCACAAGTATCAAGCATATAAATTAATTTCACAATCTTGCCATTGGTGGTTCTCCTAGCTTGTGACACCACTTTCAAAAATACAAAAATCCTAATTCTTCCAAATTCTGAGTGATCGGCTCGACCACTTAAACATGCACTAGGCATGGCTAGCCGTGCACCTGATCCCGCTCATTAGCAATGTCACATCCCAAACTTGAACCATACAATCTAGTCTCCATGCTTGAAACTCAATCTCAAATAATAGAAGTCATCTAACCCAAAATCATAAATTTAAATAAAAGAACACCAAGTATTCAAAATAAATTAAGTAAATCTTGTAGCATGAAAACTCAACTAACAATACTCTAACCTCAACTAAAATCCACAAAGAAACTAACTAGCTAGCATCATCAAATACTAAGACTACTGCAAAAGTCCCAAAATAACACTTTAGTTCTTAATTCTCATCATAAGCAGGATCCACCTCCTCACTAGGGCTAGGGTCTAGGTCTGCCAGAAGAAAATTAAAGAAAAATATCAAGTGTGAGTAAAGAACTCAGTGAATGCCAAGTGTGTGCAATATGAGTTCATGAATTTAACATGATTAGTTCAGTGAAAACATTTGAGAAGAATATAAATGGAAAGCAATAAGCGGTCAACCAGTAGTGAAACAAAAATTCAGTAAACATTTGCATAGACTAACATTTAAATGCGAAGATCAGATAATGTTTGTTGTAGCTGGTCAATCTTATGACTCCTGCCGTAACAGTCCTTTATAGCTCCTGGCAAGGTGCAACCTTACCAAAATAGTGCCGCGCCTAAGCCCTCGGGAAATCCTACAACTTATATCAACCATAAACGGCTTCTGTTTTACGTTGGGGGACTAGGCTATGAGGGCTTGGGGTTTAACCAGTAAGCACGCTGTCGCTCGCTGAAGTCCCTCGCACACCTAGACCAATTTGAATCCAACAAATAGTTACAATAGCAGTAACAGTAAATCCATTCATCAATTTTGATTATCGTGTTTAACTGCTAGTCTAAAAATATGCTGAGATAGTATCAAAGGCTTTAAAAGAAATTGCTTCTCTTGAATCATGAAATAAAATAAAGAAATTCATGTGCGTAGTGGAATATGATTATAGTGCAGTGTCACTAAAAATAAGTTATAGGTGGATTACACTATAGCATACATCCTTCTGGGTTTTGAAACATAATATCATGTAATATATATAAATTTAGACACTCGCCTTCAAGATTGATTCTAGAAGTCAATCACCTACCTCAGAGTCAATCAAGTCAATTGTTGAGTTGCCTGATGCATTTAGTAAGCACATCAATCACTAATTTAAATGACTAGCAAGACAGAATTTACTTAGAACTAGCCTTATGGGTGCCATAAGCATATAGTACCTTAAACCCAACAATCCTAATTGGTACTAAAATAATTTACTATATATATATATTTCTCATTTAAAATCCATTCAAAATTCCAAAATTATAAGTAAGAAAATTAACCTAAATAAATTCTAGAATTCAATAGCAGATAAATCTTAAAATTCCTATCAACAAAAGAAGAAAAGAAAAGAAAATTGTTTTCATGAATTTAAAGAAAACATCACAGTAACCTTGACTCTTGTTTAAATTCCATTAAAAGAAGAAAGAAATAACAATAAAATTAAGAATAGTTTTACAGAAAGTTAAAGAATAGCTTTCAACCATTAAAATCAATTTAACTATTAAAAATCCAAACTTTACCCTTCCTTTTTTTATTTATTTATCAAAAGTACTAATCAATCGTAGAATATTCAATTATACATACCTCAATATATATACACACACACACATATATTGGAGTTCAGGCTATATATGTGTGAATGTGTGTATTTGCTTTCCTATCATGATACGTATATGAAATGGGTATGACATATTCTTTAAAGGTCTATACATGCACCCAAATGCACATACACTAAACAACTTGTCAAATCACACACACACACACACACACACACACACATATAACCACATACACTAACTAAACCAATCAAATCCATATACACATATACATATATATACAGTTAATTCTATATATATGAATATTTTATAACACATGTGACAAGAAATTTTTCTCTTTTTATCTTTAATTGAGTATGCCATGTGTGTACTATTATGATGTAGACAAAACAAAAGGAAAAGACAAAAGGAAAAGAAGATGATTCCTAATTATATCTACATACTCACGCCTACTCCTAAGGCATGGGATTTATGTGTTGATATGTAATATATATATATATATATATATAAACTATACACAAACAAACACGAGATGAAAAAAAAAATTCCTTATGTAAAACCAAGTCCGCCCCTCTTTCCTTCTTCCTTTCTCTATTAATGTCTTTCTCCTTTACTTCTTTGTTAGGTCAGTTTCTATATTCATGAAACAAAATCAAATTGATTTATCTTCAACCAACTAAAATTCTCACCGATAATTTCTTCAATCAACAACAAAAAAAAAAAAAAAAAAAAAAAACCTCTTTTGATGGTGTTGCAGCTGTCTATAACTTCTTCCTCTCTTTCTCCTTTTCTCTTTATGCCACTTTCTTTTCTTTTCCCTTTATTTTTGAATAGTAAGACTAGGGTTTTAGATTATAGGGACTATATATGTGTGGAAGAAATGGTTTAATTCAAATAGGGATCTAATCAATTTTCTTCTAGGACTAGGATAATCCCACTATAATTGTAGTATCTCTATTATTAATTCCTAGAATTCAATAATTCAACTCCTTGTATTAATATAATATTAACTCAAGTAGAATTATAACCTATACCCCCTCCCCCAAATATAGAGTATCTACAAAATATACATATATGCACCTAAAATATTAATTATCACTAATTCATCAATAGATAATTTAATATTATCTATATGTTATATATATATTTTTTTCCCCAAAAATATAGTTCATGCCTTACTACAATTTTAATTGAAGTAATAAAATAAATAAATAAGGTATAGTAATCGATTAAATACAAAATTAAATTTTGGGGTATTTCATCCCACCCCTCCCCCCATCTTAAAGGAAATTGGTTCCCAAATTCTAACCTAAGTTAGGGAAGAGTTTTGGATGATACTTTCGCATTTCTTCCTAGTTTTCCCACATCGTCTCATCTATATTATGGTTCCTCAGAGAATCTTTGCTAGTGAGATTACTATAGTGCATAGTTTTTATATTTTTCAATTTAGGATTTGTGATGGTTTCTCTTAGGATGTCAGATCCCCATACTTAATAATATGCGAGGGCTCTAGGCGATATTTTTTTAGATGCAACCTTATCATTTTGTATCAATATAGATCCTAAGCCTTCTTTAGATACGTCAATGTTTACCAAAAATTATTAGTGCCATCTTGTAGTGCCGATAATAGGGTTGATGTAAATCATTTTTTTAAGGTCTTTAAAACTAATCTCATATTCTTAGTCCACTTAAATGACACCTTCTTCTGGTGAGTTCGAATAATAGAGATACTATTTTTGAGAACTCCAAAACCTCCCATAGTAACCTACCAACCCTAAGAAACTTCTCATCTCAGTTATCATTTCTAACCTTTTCCATTCTAGTATTGCTTCAATTTTGGATGGATCAACCGTGATCTCATTTTCATAAATGGTATGAACTAAAAAGGCTACCTTATCAAGCCAAAACTCATATTTATTGAACTTAGCATAAGGTTTTTGTTCTCGAAGTGTTTACAATACTATTCTCAAGTGTTCTTCGTGTTCTTTCTAGCTATTTGAATACGCCATAATATTATCAACAAAACAACCACAACCTGGTTTAGATATGGCCTAAGCACACACTGCACTAAATCTATAAATGCCCTAGGTGCATTGCTCAATACAAATGGCATTATCATGAACTCGAAATGACCATATTGAGTGTTTTCGGTGTCGTCTTAGACATATCATTCTCTCTAATCTTTAGTTGGTTTCCCAGGCTCACACAAACTGACTATTACCAAGTAGAAATTTTAAGCCAAAGCAACTACTAAGTAGAAAACCTAATCTACTAAAATAACATAAATAGAAATTTCAAAATAAAAATCCTATCTAATTCTAGATGATAATTCTCTTATTCTAATCCTTGTCATTGCCATCATTTCAGCCTATCTCTTCAATCCTCATTTGAGCCCAACTCTTCTAACTCTTTCTTAAAGTCTTCTTTATTCTCATTACTGAGCTCTTCTTTAATCGACTCTTTTTTTTCCTGGATTCTCTTTCTTTGACTCATTGGTAAAACAAGTTAACAAATGTTGTACTTCCCTAATATCTCTCATGGTTATTTAAAATCCATTTGTCCTCGGCTATGTTACTCCTTTAACTTGTTGCTACGATGATCTAACCTTTGTCAATAGATATCGAGCTATTTTCTAACTTCTCAAATCTCTACTCATATAATTGTTTTTGAGATATTTTGTTCTTTAATGGTCCTTATCTTTCTCAAGCTAATGTACAATTAGGTAGGGTAATCTTTTCAAGAAGTATTGAATTTCTTGGAAATGGGTTGTTCATAGCTAAGATTGTATCATTTGCTTTCCCTAACCTTGATCGTATAGGGTAAAGCATTTATATAATGAACCGACTTACATGGGAATTGAAACATCATCTTAAAAAAAATAAGCTCAGATGAGTAAAACAAAATATCAAAGTACTCTAAGGGGTCTTGAATGAAGATGGTCAAGGATTCACAATTCTTAAGGGAAGAAAACTAATAAATTCTAGTGCATTTTCAATCTCGACCTCATATTATGTCATAGATCCTATTGTCAAGTACCAAAACTGTATCAACTAGCTAACCTAACAGAATCCTTCATAATCCTCAATATCATATAACATTCCATCAATTATTTTAATAGTCAAACGTAAATACTCAGATCAATTCCTAAGAATTCTACGCCCATATTCCACAGTCCAATGATATTATCCCAACACAGCCTAAGTTCACAACCTAGGCTCTGATACCACTCTATCACACTCCAAAATCGAACCATATAGTCTAGTCTCGAGACTGAAACCCAGTCCCAAACAATAGAAGTCGTCTAACCTAAAATCATAATTTAAACAAAAGAACACCAAGTATTCAAAATAAATTAAGTAAATCTTGCAGCATGAAAATTCAACTAGCAATACTCTAACCTCAACTAAAATCCATAAAAAAACTAACAAGCTAACATCATCAAATACTAAGACTACTGCAAAAGTCCCAAAACAACACTTCAATTCTTGATTCTCATCATAAGCAAGATCCACCTCCTTACTAGGGCTAGGGTCTAGGTCTGCCAGAAGGAAATTAAAAAAAAAATATCTAGTGTGAGTAAATGATTCAGTGAATGCCAAGTGTGTGCAATGTGAGTTCTTGAATTTAACATGATTAATTCAGTGAAAACATTTGAGAAGAATATAAATGGAAAGAAATAAATGGTCAAGCAGTGGTAAAATCACATGGTGTTTGTAACACCCCTGATATTCGGTATTTAAGAGAATAAGAATTTAGAAATCAAGATTTTGATTGGTCGGATTTTAGGGCTTGAAAATAAAATGAAAAGGACTTGATTGCAAGAATTTTGAAAGTTTTGGGGTATATTTGCAATTTTCAAAACTTGATTTGACCATATCTTGAAAGTTTTGGGGTTGCATAGCTATATTTTTTGGTCAAAAGGGTCAAAGTTATGCACTAACTATTTCTTGGGGCTGAATTGAAGTTTGAGGAAACTTTGGAGGACCTAATTGAAAATTTAACTTAAGTTTTTGGGGAAAAATTGCAATTTCCAAAAGATTGGATTTAAAAATCTTGGTTAACTCTTTCTTCCCCATTTTTTCTCCATTTTTCTTTCCCATGCACCGATTCCTTCTTACTTTTCTGGTGAACAACTCCGTCCACCAAAACTTATCATATTTGGTACCAAATTGTTCCTCTCTGAACAAGGAACACGGCTATACCACTTTTATCTAAAACCGCCTGGCCCATCGGCTGGAATTTGAGCTTCAAGTTTCAGCCTTGGTGGTGGTTGGTGGGTTTCTTTTCCCGGTGACCAAAGCTCAAGTGTGAGTAGTGGGCGTTGTAGTGCTCAACTCAATGAGCATTTTGGTACCCTTGGTTTTCAATTTGGTGCAATGGATGAGGAGAAATTAAGAAAAAACAGCACGACGGTGAGTGGTGGAGCTAGGAGGTTGAGGCTGAAATTGGAACTCAATTAGGTGGTGTTCGGAAAAATTGATTTGGGCATTTGCTTAGTTGAGCTGAAAGGTATCTTTTTGTACTGATTTGGGTGTTTTTCGATGGTGGTGCACTACGGCAGACGGCGGTGGCCGGAGCGGAGCTTGGACAGTTTCTTTAGCTCATCGCGAGAATCGTGGCGGTGGTCTTGGTTTGTGAATTCGAGGTCCGGTTGATCAGATCAAGGGTATAGAAAATGGTTGATGTTTATGTGTGTGTATATATATATGCACATGTTGTATTATATTCCTTAACCTTGTATTTTGAGGATTTATATAGTTATTTTATGCGTTGTCCATGCATGGTTTAGGATATCTCATAGTTGGCCCGGATTATGTATTAGTAGATGTTAAGTAAGGATTAATTGAGTTATTTAAGTGATTCATTTATGATTTTATGAAATTAGAACTTAAGAAATGATAATTGGGCAATTTGAAATGCTATGGACTAAGACTTTATGTATGCCTGTGCCAGTATGTGTTTAGTCAATTTGGATTATATTATTTTATGCAAGTATTGGGAATTACCGAGTTAATTAGACGAGAAAATCCTAATTTTATGAATTTGGGACCTAAGGGCAATAATTGGGGTTTTAAGCTAATTGGTCTATTATTGATGATTTGGGATATTATATGAGATTAATAGTAAGATTGTAATTATTGAAGGTCATTGAGGTTGAATAAAGATTTGATTGCGAATTTATTCCTCTGGTTATGTGACTAAGGAGTGGGTCCTGTGGACCAGTAAGCTGCTACCGACGATTGTAGTTTTATGAGATTTCGGAGGTGAGGGTCTGCCAATCTGGCACTTTATTTCACTTTTCAGTATTTGTGACAAACCACTGTAAGGGCTACTGTTTCTAAACTAACTGTACTGTTATTGAAATCCGTGATCTGTTAAGATCTCTTTGATATTCTGTTATCTGATTTGAACACCCCTATGAGGGTTATTTCTGTTATGATTCTATTTCCTGTTTGTTCTGGTGCCCAGAACATTTATCTGATATATGTTATTTGTTCATTCTATTATCTATCCTGTTATCTGTACTGTTCTGATATCCGACTGTCCTGTTATTCCATTGTTCCGCTATACTGTCTGTTCTACTATCTACCTGATCTATCTGTACTGTCTGACTTTCTGTACTGTTGTTGCCATGCTGGCACATCCGTCTGTCTGTGATATGCTAGGGATACTCTTAGGTATCTACTGTCTGTCTGTGATATGCTAGGGATACTCCTAGGTATCTATCGTCTGTCTGTGATATGCTAGGGATACTCCTAGGTATCTACCGTCTATCTGTGATATGCTAGGGATACTCCTAAGTATCTACTATGTGTCAATGATATGCTAGGGAGACTCCTAGGTATCAGCAATGTGTTAGGGATATTCCTGAGCATCAATAATATGCTAGGGATACTCCTCGACATACCGTTTGTCTGTGATATGCTAGGGAGACTCCTAGGTATCTACCGTCTGTTTGTGATATGCTAGAGATACTCCTAGGTATCTATCGTTTGTCAGTGATATGCTAGGGAGACTCTTAGGTATCAGCAATGTGTCAGGGATACTCTTGAGCATCAATAATGTGCTAGGGATACTTCTAGGCATACCGTCTATCTGTGATATGCTAGGGAGACTCCTAGGTATCTACCATCTGTCTGTGATATGCTAGGGAGACTCCTAGGTATCTACCGTCTGCCTGTGATATGCTAGGGAGACTCCTAGGTATCTTCCGTCTGTTTGTGATATGCTAGGGAGACTCCTAGGTATCTACCGTCTGTCTGTGATATGCTAGGGATACTCATAGGTATCTACCATCTGTCTGTGATATGCTAAGGAGACTCCCAGGTATCTTCCGTCTATTTGTGATGTGCTGGGGATACTCCTAGGTATCAGCAATGTGTTAGGGATATTCCTGAGCATCAATAATATGCTAGGGATACTCATCGACATACCGTTTGTCTGTGATATGCTAGGGAGACTCCTAGGTATCTACCGTCTGTTTGTGATATGCTAGAGATAGTCCTAGGTATCTATCGTTTGTCAGTGATATGCTAGGGAGACTCTTAGGTATCAGCAATGTGTCAGGGATACTCTTGAGCATCAATAATGTGCTAGGGATACTTCTAGGCATACCGTCTATCTGTGATATGCTAGGGAGACTCCTAGGTATCTACCATCTGTCTGTGATATGCTAGGGATACTCATATGTATCTACCATCTGCCTGTGATATGCTAGGGAGACTCCTAGGTATCTTCCGTCTGTTTGTGATATGCTAGGGAGACTCCTAGGTATCTGCCGTCTGTCTGTGATATGCTAGGGATACTCATAGGTATCTACCATCTGTCTGTGATATGCTAAGGAGACTCCCAGGTATCTTCTGTCTATTTGTGATGTGGTGGGGATACTCCTAGGTATCAGTAATGTGTTAGGGATATTCCTGAGCATCAATAATATGCTAGGGATACTCCTCGACATACCGTTTGTCTGTGATATGCTAGGGAGACTCCTAGGTATCTACCGTCTGTTTGTGATATGCTAGAGATAGTTCTAGGTATCTATCGTTTGTCAGTGATATGCTAGGGAGACTCTTAGGTATCAGCAATGTGTCAGGGATACTCTTGAGCATCAATAATGTGCTAGGGATACTTCTAGGCATACCGTCTATCTGTGATATGCTAGGGAGACTCCTAGGTATCTACCATCTGTCTGTGATATGCTAGGGATACTCATATGTATCTACCATCTGCCTGTGATATGCTAGGGAGACTCCTAGGTATCTTCCGTCTGTTTGTGATATGCTAGGGAGACTCCTAGGTATCTACCGTCTGTCTGTGATATGCTAGGGATACTCATAGGTATCTACCATCTGTCTGTGATATGCTAAGGAGACTCCCAGGTATCTTCTGTCTATTTGTGATGTGCTGGGGATACTTCTAGGTATCAGTAATGTGTTAGGGATATTCCTGAGCATCAATAATATGCTAGGGATACTCCTCGACATACCGTTTGTCTGTGATATGCTAGGGAGACTCCTAGGTATCTACCGTCTGTTTGTGATATGCTAGAGATAGTCCTAGGTATCTATCGTTTGTCAGTGATATGCTAGGGTGACTCTTAGGTATCAGCAATGTGTCAGGGATACTCTTGAGCATCAATAATGTACTAGGGATACTTCTAGGCATACCGTCTATCTGTGATATGCTAGGGAGACTCCTAGGTATCTACCATCTGTCTGTGATATGCTAGGGATACTCATATGTATCTACCAGCTGCCTGTGATATGCTAGGGAGACTCCTAGGTATCTACCGTCTGTCTGTGATATGCTAGGGATACTCATAGGTATCTACCATCTGTCTGTGATATGCTAAGGAGACTCCCAGGTATCTTCTGTCTATTTGTGATGTGCTGGGGATACTCCTAGGCATCTACCGTATGTCAAGCCATCATGTTTGGATAAGACTAACTGCAATGTAAATGTTATTCAGAATTGTCCTGTCTGACCGTATTTTGACTGTTCCTGACTGTTTGAATGTATCATGTTGTATTTTTGTTAATTGTTGATTGATGATCTATTGAGTCGATTTCTTCCTCAATAGATCCCCATTATATATGTTTATAATTATCCCTCACTAAGTCATTTGGACTTATTTCCCCCGTTTATCTTGATTTTCTCAGACAGGACTGAGTGCTAAGCTTGGACTTCATGCATGGATTGGTGACTGCTTTGTAGCAGATTAGAAATTTCCACATTAAGTCTGAATTCTGGCATATGGAATGTAAATATTATGTTATCTATTAAAGGACCACTTGTATGTTATGTTTCAAGCTTAGAGATGTTTGATATATCAAATGATGACCTTAAGGCTGCAGTATGTAAGATATACTTTTGTTAAAGTTTGTTTTGGTTTGATATTCCACTGTTTCTTATAAGCTTGAAAAGTTTAATTATGGGCTATTGCTTGTATTTTTGGGTTCAGAATTATTGATTGGAATGTTTGATATCTCAACTTTGGGTTCTCGGAGTGAGGTGTCACCGTGTTGGTTGTAGTCAGTCAATCTATGACACCTATCATAATAGTCTCTTTCACTCCGGGCAAGGTGCGACCTTACCAAAATATTACCCGAGCCTAGGTCCTCGGGAAATCCTATAACCCACCTTAGCCACAAACTATTTATGTTGTTTGCTGGGGGGATTAGGCCATGGGGGCTTGAGGTTCAACCAGTAAGCCCAATGCCACCCTGTGAAATGCCTCGCATATCCAGACCAAGTTGGATCCAACAAATAGTAACAATAGATGTAATAGTAAATCTAGTCATCAATTTTGATCATCGTATTTAACTGCTAGTCTAAAAACATACTGAGATAGTATCAAAGGCTTTAAAAGAATTGCTTTTCTTGAACATGAAATAAAATAAAGAAATACATATGCGCAATGGAATATGATTATAGTGCAATGTCGTTGAAAACAAGTTATAGGTGGATTACACTAAAGCATATATCCTTATGGATTTTGAAATATAATATCATATAATATATATAAGTTTAGACACTCACCTTCAAGATCGATTCTAAATTTCAATCACCTATCTCAAAGTCAATCAAATCAATTGTTGAGTCGCTTGATTAATTTAATAAGCAAATCAATCACTAATTTAAATGACTAGCAAGATAAAATTTACTTAGAACTAGCCTTATAGGTGCCATAAGCCTGTAATACCTTAAACCCAACAATCTTAATTGGTACTAAAATAATTTACTCTCTCTCTCTCTCTCTCTCTCTCTCTCTATATATATATATATATATATATCTTTCTCATTTGAAGTCCATTCAAAACCCCAAAATTATAAGTAAGAAAATTAACCTAAATAAATTTTAGAATTCAATAACAGATAAATCTTAAAATTCCTACCAAGAAAAGAAGAAAAGAAAAGAAAATTGTTATCATGAATTTAAGAAAAACATCACAGTAACCAAAACTTGCCTTGACTCTTGTTTAAATTCCATTAAAAGAAGAAAAAAAAATAACAATTAAGAATAGTTTTACAGAAAGTTAAAGAGTAGCTTTCAACTATTAAAATCAATGTAACTATTAAAAATCCAAACTCCACCCCCCCCCCCCAACTTTTTTATCAAAAGTATTAATAAATAGTAGAATATTCAATTATAAATACCTCAATATATATATATATGTGCATATATATATATATTGGAGTTATGGCTATATATGTGTGAATGTGTGCATTTGCCTTCCTATCATGATATGTATATTAAATGGGTATGACAAATTCTTTGAAGGTCTATACATGCACCCAAAATGCACTAAACAACTTATCAAATTACGCACACTAGCACACACGCACATACACTCACACACACACACACACACATATAACTACATACACTAACTAAACCCATCAAATCCATATATATATATCCATACATATATATAGAGTGAAGTCTATATATATGAATATTTTATAACACATGTGACAAGAAAGTTTTCTCTTTTTATCTTTAATTGAGTATGCCATGAGTGTATTATTATGATGTAGACAAAGCAAAAGGAAAAGACAGAAGGAAAAGAAGATGATTCATGGTTATATCTGCATACTCATGCCTACTCCTAAGGCATGGGCTTTATGTGTTGATATGTAATATATATACACTATACACACACAAACACGAGAAGACAAAAAAAATTCCTTACCTAAAACCTAGTCCGCCCATCTTTCCTTCTTCCTTTCTCTACTGACATCTTTCTCCTTCGCTTCTTTGTTGGGTTAGTTTCTATACTCACGAAACAAAATCAAATTGGTTTATACGTCTTTTGATGGTGTTGCAGCCGTCTGTAACATCTTTCTCTCTTTCTCTTTTTCTCCTTCTGTTGTTTTCTTTTCTTTTCCCTTCTTTTTTGAATACTAAGACTAGGGTTTTAGATTATGGGGACTATATATATGTGGAAGAAGTGGTTTAATTCAAATAGGACTCTAATCAATTTCCTTCTAGGACTAGGATAATCCCACTATAATTCTAGTGTCTCTATTACTAATTCCTAGAATTCAATAATTCAACTCCTTGTATTAATATAATATTAATTCAAGCAGAATTATATCCTATAGCCCCCAAAATATAAAGTATCTACAACATATATACACACCTAAAATATTAATTATCACTATTTCATCCAGAGATAATTTAATATTGTCTATATATTATATACATAAATATATCTTTCCAAAAATATAGTTCATGCCTTACTACAATTTTAATTGAAGCAATAAAATAAATAAAATAAGGTATAATACTCGATTAAATATGAAATTAAACTTTGGGGTATTACATCCCACCCTCCCTTAAAGGAATTTGGCCTCCAAATTCTAACCTAAGTTAGGGTTTCGGATGATACTTTCGCATTTCTTCCTAGTTTTCCCACGTCGTCTCATCTATATTATGGTTCCTCAGAGAATCTTTGCTAGTGAGATTACACTCGTGCATAGTTTTTATATTTTTCGATTTAGGATTTGTGTTGGTTTCTCTTAGTATGTCAGATCCTCATACTTAATAATATGTAGACCCGGCAACAAATTACCGTACCCGTGGGTACCAAAAAAAAAATGCGGGTAATTTTACCCGCCGTCTAATTACCCACCGTTTGTTGGCCCAACCCGCGGATACCCATGGGTAACCCGTGAATAATTATTTATATTTTAATTTTTATTTTTTCTCTAATTTTTGCAACTATTTTGGAAGGTGTAACACTTTTTTTTGTTAATGATATCAACAATATTTAAGTAGTGTTTAAACTTTTAGTTCAAAAAACTTTTGACATATAATGAAATTTAAATTTAAAATTCAAAATGTAATATAACTTAAATGTAATATATGTTTAAATATTTAAGTTGTAGTTTTCGAACCAAAACATTTGACATGTTTTAAAATATTTGTTCAATATAATATTTGAAATTTGTAGCCTCTTTTATTAATTTTATTTAGGTAACAACTAACATTTAAATAATATTATGTAAATTTAAAAAAAATACTAATTTTTCTCTAAATATATAAAAAATAAAATAAAAAAAAATAGTACGGGTACCTGTGGGTTACCCATTACCCATAGTCACGGGTAATGGGTCTACTATCTAGTACCTAATAAAAATGGATAATTTTACCCGTGGGTAAATTTACCCAACCCATTCTTACCCGCTCTACCCGCGGGTACCCATTTGCCAGGTAATATGCAAGGGCTCTAGGTGATATTTTTGTAGTTGCAACACTTGAAATACATTATGTACCATTATAAGATTTGGTGGTAGAAAAATTCAATATGCTACTGCTACAATTCTCTCCACTATTTCAAAAGTCTACATAGCAAGCGTTGAACTTTCTTTCTTTGCCAATCCTTGCAAACTCCTTCCTGAGTGACACCTTCAAAAGTATCATATCCCCGACACTGAATTCCAAAAATCTTCTTCTATCATCTACTTAGCTCTAAATTATGAGTTGGATAGTTTTGCCTCTATAGTTCTAATTTTCTTGAGGTATATGCTATTACCTTATCATTTTGTATCAACATATATCCTAAGATTTCTTTAGATACATCAGTATATACCAAAAATTATCTGTGTCATCTTGTAGTGCCAGCAATAGGGTTGATGTAAATCTTTTCTTAAGGTCTTTAAAACTAATCTCATATTTCTCCATCCGTTTACATGACGCATTCTTCTAGTGAGTCTGAATTACAGAGATGCTATTTTTGAAAACTCTCAAACCTCATACGGTAACCTACCAACCCTAAGAAACTTCTATCTCAGTTATCATTTCCATCCTTTTCCATTCTAGTATTGCTTCAATTTTGGATGGATCAACTGTGATCTCATTTCTGGAAATGGTATGACCTAAAAAGGCTGCCTTATTAGGCCAAAACTCATACTTATTGAACTTAGCATGAGGTTTATGTTCTTGAAGTGTTACTATCCTCAAGTGTTCTTTGTGTTTTTTCTAGCTCTTTGAATAGCCCATAATATTATCGACAAAACGACCACAATATGGTTTAGATATGGCCTAAACACACAGTGCACTAATTCCATAAATGCCCCAAGTACATTAGTCAATTCAAATGGCATTATCATGAGCTTAAAATGACCCTATTAAGTGTTTTCAGTATTATCTTGGCATATCTTTCTCTCTAATCTTTAGTTGGTAGTAACCTTATCTAATATCCATTTTGAAATAAATTTGAGATCCTTATAATTAATCAGAAATTCCTCTATTTTGGCAAGGGGTATTTAATCTTAATCATAACATTATTCGAGCCTTAGTAGTCTATACATATCCTCAAAGTCCCATCCTTCTTCTTTATAAAAGGAAAAGCACTGGGGTTCTGCAAGTAGATGAACTTGACCAAATATACACACTTTTGAGTAGCTCTTGCAATTGTACCTTAAGTTGCTTAAGTGCTGCTAGTGTCGTCTTGTATTGTGCCTTAGATATTAGGGTCGTTTTTAAAAGAACCTTAATGGTAATTTGACTTCGTGATTGTAGGTAAAGAAGTTAATTCCTCTGGGAATATATTAGGAAAATTCACGACTACGAGCACTTCATCGATCTTAATCTTATCCTTAGATCAATTGATCAGGTAGGCTAGGTATCCTATCTTACTCGTTCTCAGCGCCTTAAAATCAAAGTTATTGTAGTTGACTTCCATTCCTTAGTTAGTTCAATTATTGGTTTCCTAGGCTCACACAAACTAACATTACCAAATAGAAATTTTAAGCCAAAGCAACTACTAAGTAGAAAACCTAATCTACTAAAATAACATAAATAGAAATTTCAAAATAAAAATCCTATCTAATTCTAGATGACAATTCTCTTATTCTAATCCTTATCATTGTCCTTATTTCAATCTATCTCTTCAATCCTCATTTGAGCCCAATTCTTCTAAGTCTTTCTTACAGTCATCTCTATTCTCATCATTGGGCTCTTCTTTAATCAACTCTTTTATCTTTCTCTGGATTCTCTTCCTTTAACTTATTGGTAAAACAAGCTAACAAATGTTGTACTTCCCTAAAATCTCTCATGGTTATTTAAAATTCATTTGTCCTTGACGATGTCACTCCTTTGACTTGTTGCTATGATGATCTAATTGTTGGAATAGTACCCCGCAAGCCAATTAGATTGGTGTTGTAAACTATTTCACTTGTGATACAATCTTAATTGAATGATATTCTTTAAATGGCCATCTTCATCTTATGCACATATTTACTTCACTGACATTTGGTTGAAGCCCTTAGATCACACAAGAATATGGGACTTGGCCATGTACTAGGTGGTGATCATGAAACAAGTTTTACACGATATGGAGGTTTATGAGGTCCAAGATAGGATCTAACTCCTTGTCGTTGTGAAGGGTGAGTACATCTCCTATGTATTTTATAATGATCGATTTCATGAAATCCTTGTGCAAGGTAGTATGACAATTTGAAAATGGGAGTTTTCCAAAGATAAGGTTATAAAGGGAATGGAACATTGAGAATAGACACATAATATCGAGGCTATTACAAATATCTTGCCCTAGGCCTCTTTCGGGAGATAGGAGACGGAATGACCGTATTTGCATGGCACGAGTAGAGCTAGAATGATTTTCCAAAAGCATTCATTTTGGCCAACTAGTTGGGCTCCATGGGCTTGAGGTTGGATATCAAATGTGGAGATTGGGTACTTTCAATTAATGGAGATTAATTGAATTGAGTCATTAGTTTAAAGAAGTTTAGACTAAAGTGAACATTTGATATTCCAAAGTCACAAAGAGTTGTGAGTCCATTTCCAATGAATTGTAGAACCTAACAATTCACACACAAAAGTCAATTGCATATCCTAGGAGATGAAGGAGAATTTTCTAAGAGTTAGAAATATTCTCTCATGACTGATTTGGAGGTTGCCGATTTACATAAATGTTGTGGTCATTTTTGGATTGATCAATTTAATTGTTGAATTGATCTAATTAATTTAATGAGTTAAATTAAGATCAATAATTAAGGAGTTAATTATTTGGTGCCACATGAATATCAATTGGTCAAGTTGAAGGGTTAAGTTAACAATTGCTAGCAAATGAGGTTTAGCTAATTGACTTAAAGAGTTAAGTCAAGGTGATTAATTAAATTAAAGGAGTTTAATTTAATTAAAATGCAGAATTAATTTTGGAAGGAAAATTAAAATGAAAGGTTCATTTGGTGTGGTATTATAATTTATTTGGATGACATTTCATGAGATAAAATGAAGATTCCAAATGAAATTCAAAATGCACACATAATTCACATTCATGCCAACTTGCAATGCAAGTGGGCGATCCCCCCCTCCCCAATACCTTGAGGAAGCTGTGATGCCACCTTGGCATCATACCATCCTCCTTTTATATATAGATATAGAGAGGGGTGGCCAAATGAGTTGCTAGACATCACATTCTATGTGAATTAGATTCTCTCAAAATTTCCCTCCAATTTTAAGTATTGCATCATGTGTTGAAGCTTCACTTTTCTTCTTCTCCTGCCTCCAATTCAAGCCTTCATCCTTGTATGTTCTTTTCTTTATTCTCCAGCTGATATTGAGGAGAAATGGTGTTGCATTGGTGTGTGGACCTTAATATTAGAGGCAAAACAATTGGATTGCTGTGTCTTTTGGAGATCCTGTTTCTGGCAGTAAATTTTGAGTAACCTTTGGAACTCTTTCTAAGTTTTGATTAAGATGAATTTTGGATTGGAGATACATCAAGGAGTTGGGGATATTTTGGAGCAAGCTTTACTCAAATAGAAGTTCATTTGCTTGGTCAAAAGTTGATTGGAATTCCCTATGCTACTGGAAGATAGTTTTTGTGTGTCAAAGGCTTTCTTTTTACTTCCTTAGTTTTTGACAAAACAAGGTAATTCTCCATCTAAATCTAAGTCAATGGCATGCTTATATCCTTGTTATCATGTGTAGCCTAGTTAATTTTCATTTTTAATGTTCTGATTATTGGATTTTAAGGCTACATATGACTTCACCAACCCTTGTCAATAGACGTCTAGCTGTATTTCTAGCTTCTCAAACCTCTACTTATATACTCATATCTAAGATATTTCCTTCTTTAATGGTCTATATTTTCCTCAAGCTAATGTACGATTAGGTAGGGTAATCTTTTCAAGACGTGTTGAATTTCTTGGAAATGGGTCGCTTGCAGCCAAGATTGTATCGCTCGCAAATGAGTAAAACAAGATATCAAAGTACTATAAGGGGTCTTCAATGAAGATGGTCAACGATTCACAATTCTTAAGGGAAGAAAACTAATAAATTCTAGTGCACTTTCAATCTCGACCTCATATTATGTCATGGATCTTATCGTCAAGTACCAAAACCATATCAACTAGCTAACCTAACAGAATCCTTCACAATCCTCAATATCCTATAACATTCCATCAATCATTTTAATAGTCAAACCTCAATACTCAGATCAATTCCTAAGAATTCTATGCCCATATTCCACAGTCTGAAGATCTTATCCCAACACAGCCTAAGTTCACAACCTAAGCTCTGATACCACTGTGTCACGCCCCAAAGTCGAACCATATAGTCTAGCCTTGAGGTGTAAAATTCAAGCCCAAATAATAGAAGTCGTCTAACCTAAAATCATAAATTTAAACAAAAGAACACCAAGTATTCAAAATAAATTAAGTAAATCTTGCAACATGAAAACTCAACTAACAACACTCTAACCTCAATTAAAATACATAAAGAAACTAACAAGCTAACATCATCAAATACTAAGACTACTGCAAAAGTCCCAAAACAACAATTCAGTTTTTGATTCTCATCATAAGTAAGATCCACATCCTCACTAGGGCTAGGGTCTAGATCTGTCAGAAGGAAATTAAAGAAAAATATCAAGTGTGAGTAAATGACTCAGTGAATACCAAGTGTATGCAATGTGAGTTCGTAAATTTAACATGATTAGTTCAGTGAAAACATTTGAGAAGAATATAAATGGAAAGCAATAGTGAAATAAGAATTCAGTAAACAATTTCATAGACTAACATTTAAATGTGATGATCAAATAGTGTTTGTGGTAGCTAGTCAACCTTATGACTTCCACCGTAACAATCTCTTATCGCTTCGGGCAAGGTGCGACCTTACCAAAATAGTGCCCGAGTCTAGGTCATCGGGAAATCCTATGACCTACATCAGCCACAAACGACTTCTATTGTGTGCTGGGGGATTAGGCCATGGGGGCTTGGGGTTCAACAGGTATGCTTGCTGCAGCCCAATGAAGTCCCTCGCACACCCAAACCAAGTTGGATCGAGCTAACAGTAACAATAGCTATACCAGTAAATTCAGTCATCAATTTTGATCATCGTACTTAACTGCTAGTCAAAAAACATGTTGAGATAGTATCAAAGGCTTTAAAAGAAATTGCCTTTCTTGAATCACGAAATAAAATAAAGAAATTCATGTGTGTAGTGGAATATGATTATAGTGCAGTGTCGCTGAAAACAAGTTATAGGTGGATTACACTATAGCATGTATCATTTTGGGTTTTGAAATATAATATTATATAATATATATAAGTTTAGACACTCAATCACTAATTAAAATGAGTCACCTAACTAATTTAATAAGCACATCAATCACTAATTAAAATGACTAGCAAGATAAAATTTACTTAGAGCTGACCTTATGGGTGCCATAAGTATGTAATACCTTAAACCCAACAATTCTAGTTGGTACTTAAATAATTTACTATATATATATTTATTTATTTCTCATTTAAAGTCCATTTAAAATCCCAAAATTACAAGTAAGAAAATTAACCTAAATAAATTCTAGTATTCAATAGCAGATAAATCTTAAAATTGTTATCCACAAAAGAAGAAAAGAAAAGAAAATGATACGTGGTTATATCTACATACTCATGCCTACTCCCAAGGCATGGGATTTATATGTTGATATGTAATATGTATACAATATACACACACAAACACGAGAAGACAACAAGAATTTCCTTACCTAAACCCTAATATTTCCCTTTTTCGTTCTTCATTTCTCTACTAACATCTTTCTCCTTTATTTCTTCGTTGGGTCAGTTTCTATATTCATGAAATAAAATCAAATTGATTTATCATTGACCAACTAAAACCCTCACCGATAATTTCTTCAATCAACAAAAAAAAAAAAAGAAAAAGAAAAAACACTAAACCTCTTTTGATGTTGTTGCAGCCATCTATAACTTCTTCCTGTCTTTCTCCTTTTCTCCTTATGCCGTTTTCTTTTCTTTTCCCTTTTTTTCTTGAATAGTAAGGCTAGGGATTTTTTATTATAGAGACTAGATATATGTGGAGGAAGTGGTTTTATTCAAATAGGACTCTAATCAATTTTCTTCTAGAACTAGGATAATCCCACTATAATTCTAGTATTTCTATTATTAATTCCCAAAATTCAATAATTCAACTCCTTGTATTAATATAGTATTAATTCAAGTAGAATTATAATCTGTACTCTCCAAAATATAGAGTATCTACTATATATATATACATGTAAAATATTAATTATCACTATTTGATCAAGAGATAATTTAATATTATCTATATATTATATGCGTAAATATATTTTTCCAAAAATACAGTTCATGCCTTACTACAATTTTAATTGAAATAATAAATAAAATAAAATAAGGTATAATAATCGATTAAATATGAAATTAAATTTTAGGGTATTACAAGCAACTACCTCCAGTTGGTTATCAAATAGAATTATATAAAAGATCAGTCATTGTCGATCCGTTCGACATGGTCGTCTTTTGAAGCCAATCCTAGGGCCCACCCCCCCAGGGTATAAAGTACACTCACTATTATTAGTTAACACGTCCAACAACATTTCAATTGATTCTTGGATTTGCCATGACATACAAGCAATCCATCAATTAATATCGAGCTCACTTCAAGATAACAATCATGGCAATTATAGAACACATATTTTGAAATTCCTTTTTAGTTTTCCCAACACGATCGCCAATTTCAAGTAAAACGACATAAATAAAGTTCAATAGGAACTCCAATCAGTATAAAGTGGCGATGTGTGGTAAATTTTGTAACACGTTTATTGAAAAGGATTAAGTAACAAGGACATATTAACAAGTATATATGTTCTTTCCCCAGTAAAGAAATCTCGTACTATCGTGTATAAACTCACCTGGAAAATACCGAAGAACTCTTAGTTGTATGGTCACTTAGGTCCTGGCTTTCTAGTTAAACTGAGAATTGAATCCTATCAATCCTTTGAATCTTAAGTATAAATATAGTTAATGTCTTTATCAAACTTAATGTTATTTTGACGCAATCTCGGTAATATTAGTTTCGCATCTAAATGCTTAAGACAGTTAAATGTGGTAATCCTTAATTTATCAGTTTATGAATGGATTACTGATATGATCCACATCATTGTGGTCTTATTTAGGGTTCCAATATTCAATATATATTTGTTGCTATAACACTCAAGTTCAATTATATCTCATCTCAACTAGCCTTGATCTTTCAAATACATGATACTTCAGTATTATGAGACTTTACTTACATAAGCCCAATTATTCTCATTTTATCGTCTCAATGTTCTAACCGTGTTAATAGCTTTACATGCTCAGGCTAACTTAATCCTCAAGTTACCCAACCTATTTATGAATATTTTACCCTATCTAATTCTATAAGCTTCGAGCTAGCTTAATTATAGGTCACCAGATGTAATTCTTAAGTAGTTATCTTCAATAAACTCCATTCATTACTTCACTTATTTTGCGGTATGTGATGATGGTCCATGTTCCTAAATCAGTTAGGTACAAGTCTATCACTCCAAGTTGGATAATCCATTTTTGTTCTAATATTTATGTGACTTAATCTTTTAATTAAGTTTAACTAGATTTCATTCACAACATTTTACGTTATCGAGTCTAAGGGCATAATTTTAAGTCAATCTTGATTCAGATTATATTCAAATAATCTTAATTTAATAAGCATTTAATTAGAATCGTAAAAATCAATTGAATTAACATTTGATATGAAATTTACCCAATTGAATCGAATCACGATCCAATTTAAAGTTAGGAATAGTCCAGACGAATTCAAAATTAAATTATGTGCTGACTGTCAGAAAGCCACCACACATGCCGTAGTCAGACTGCCACGCACCACCGTTGGAGGTAGGGGTCCACCACCACTAGGTGCATCTCAATATAGGAACAAAATGCCCCAATCAATTTCCTGATTGGTTGTCGTTTGGCTGGCCAATTGCTTGGAAATCCATCGCAAAACCCTAATTGTCGGCACTGGTTGAAATCTCATATTAACACCACCATCTCCTTGCCCATGAGCTCACGACCAAAACCTACCTAAATCCAACCACTTTGGCGATGGAGCCAACAAACTTGCTGCCCATTGCTATCAGCTATATTGTTCTAGGCGAAATCTTTGGTGGTTTTCATTTGGTATGGTTTTGCTTACTAGGGCAAGAGAGAACTTTCTGCAGTGTTACTCTTGGGTTTTATGGCCATTTTCTGGCTAGTCGCCATCGGCGTAGGGATTGGTAGTTTTTATAAATTTAATTAATTTTCGTCCTTCATCTATATATATAAAAATATTTTTCAACTTCTTTAATTTAGGCCCAAAAATTTTAATCGCCTTCAATTAGACCCTTGAACTTTTGACCGCCTTTCACTTGGCTTGTAAATTTCAATTAAACCCTTCAACTTTTAATTCTTACACATTGACTCCTAACATTTCGGTTTCTAGGCAATTGGGTCCAAATTTAATTATTATGAAGTCCTTAGACTTTTAATTTACTCACATTGACCCCCTAAACTTTATAATTTTAAACAATCAAGTCCTTCTCTTATTTACAATTTAATCTCTCAATTGTTAATATTTATTGCTAGATCTTTATTTAAATATATCCTAAAATCAATTTAGCCAGACTTATCAATTACATATTTTATTTTATTTTAGGATCTCAAAATCCGGGGTGTTACATATATAGATAAAGTATATTAAATTATTTTGTAAAGTTTCACCTATTTTTATATAGAAACTTCAAATTTCATTTCTAAATAAAATACACTTTTATATAATATGTATATATTCCTTATTTTAACTTATGTGTGTTGAAAATAACTTCTTGTGTTTTAGCATGTTGAAAAATGATGTACAAACTAGACATATTGAGACTATCTAATAAGTGTACATTAAAAATTGAATAATTTAGTCAAACAAAAATACTGAAGTCAATTTTTCATCAATAAAGGTTGGCCATTTTTATTTTTTCAATTTAACTATACTTAATCCAAGAACAATTTAAAAGTTTATCTAAACAAAGTAATTGATAATTTAAGTTATGTCCAAACAAATAAACTAATGTTTCATATCTATTCTTTTTTTCTTTTCTTTTTTTTTTGTATTTTAAAGATCTAGTCACTTTAGTTTCGGTTGAAGTATATATTTTTTAATTTTATTTATATCTAAGTTAAATAATTATCTGGAAAAATTGTTTTT
The DNA here is from genome assembly GCA_018894105.1 of Jacaranda mimosifolia. Taxonomy (NCBI): domain Eukaryota; kingdom Viridiplantae; phylum Streptophyta; class Magnoliopsida; order Lamiales; family Bignoniaceae; genus Jacaranda; species Jacaranda mimosifolia. The sequence goes on along the minus strand of CM032120.1, from coordinate 33,239,100 downwards.
TTAATCCCACAAAATAGGGGGGTCTGCAAGAATAATCCTTCACTTTACAAGAATTTTAAAAACATCCCAAAAATTTTTAAAAATGGTAAAATTGGTCCCAAAATTCTATTTCTGTTAAAAATTTAACGAGGTTGGTTATATGTCCTGCATGTGACCGTTAGTCAACTTTTTTGAAGGGAAGATCACGTGCAAAGTTGTTTTTTCAGTCTCACAAGATAAGAAGGTCTATAGAAATGATCCTCACTTTACGAAAAACTAAAAACCATACGAATATTTGAAAATAAGAAATTATAATTGATCTTAGACATCTATTATATTATAAATCTAATAGTGATCATTGCACATGGTCGTTAGTCTACATCTTCGATAAGAGAAAAAAAAACATAGAACACACAAGGGGTAACAACTTCCTATTTGCAATCTTCAAATCCAAATGATCCATTTTCTATCATAAATCCTAAATTCCATTTTAGAAAAAAAATTCTTTAATTTATATGTTTACTTTTCTTTTATCATTTCTTCAATGAAAGGTGCTGAACATTTAAACAAAAATAAAACAACTAAAATAGTATCATATTCATATAAAAAGAATAGTTCAATTATTTTATTAGAAAAAACTTTCAATAATTTAATTTAAATAATCATTCTGTGCTCATATATAAACAAACAAACCAATTATCAACAAAAAAGAAAACATTATATTGTTTTCCTTCATATATATTCATTTGAAACTTTAAATCTTTGTATCCGAACCATGACAACAAAAAATCCTCAAGAAAATACTTATAACCAATTCATAAATAGATGATTCCTACCTTAGTCATGGTTTGAACAATTGAATAGATGCGCTAGCTAGTCGCAGAAACATTGTCAATGTAACTCAAATTGTTGTCAAATTGTTTATTAGGCAAGAAATGTTAATATTTAAATGAAAAATAAATTTGGAGATTGTTTTTCAAAATGATAAGAAATAAATTGTCAAGGTTTGAGGATTACAAATAGAAAACTATTGTCATGCAAGTAGCATGTTTCTTTACTGCTTTTGAATGTGCAAACCAATGGCTACATGAGCTAACTCCATTAGATATTTTTAAGAAAAATGGGTTTTTAAAATTAATTATTAATTCCTATTTGCTAAATTTGGGGCTTTTGAAATTCTCTAATATGAGGGGTCATTTTTGCAAACCTCCATATTTTATGGGACTAAAATAACAACTTTATCAATGACCTTTCTTCCAAAAGGTGCTAACTAACGGCCACGCATGATGCATGTGACTAGCTCCGCTAATTTTATAATGGAAAAAGGATTTTGGGACCAATTTTGCTACTTTTTTTTTTTTTTTTTTAATTTTGATGTTTTTGAAATTCTTGTAAAGTGAAGGATTGTTCTTGTAGATCCCCTTATTTTGTGGGACTAAAAATGCAATTTTGCCTAATTGTCTTATCAAAATCTTATAATTTTAAATACATACATATTTTTTTAAATAAAATATTCAATATATTTTACAAGTAAAATAACGACTTAGCAATTAAGATTATCTTTTATATATTATAATTTGTATAAAAAATTTGACTTACCCGTTTCAAAAACACCTATTTTTGTGGATATTAAATCATTAAGTTCTTGGAGAAAGAGTTTTAAAATTTGATAAATGATAACTTTATATTGACTGATATGTATGTACTAATGACTTAAACTTATTAGAATTTTTTCAACTCTAATTATTTTAAGATAATCTCTTTTAAATATGCAAAATATTTTTTTACAAAACCATATATCCAAAATATAACTAATATTTTTATTTGATTTAAAATATATTATAAATATAAGATATTACTTCTATGCTCTCTCAATTCTATTTTTATATAAAAATTTTAACCAAAAAGTTCTAGTTTTCCAACAATTAACACAATGATAGAAAACTCATTCTCAAACATCATAAGCAAATTTCTTCCAGCATATATATAGATTATTGGTGTAGTTGAATTTTTCAAAGCATAATAAATTAATACTTAAAATAGTCAATGACGCCAGTCTTTACATTTTTGAGTATATGTATTTACATATTTTTCAATATTTGTGGCACATACCTTTATCTATGCACATTTTTTTTAATAAGAATTTATAAAATAATATTTTATATGTACACAATATTTAATTGGAATAATATTAGATCAATAAAGATTCATTAGAATTCAAAATCGTATTAACTCATTTGTACATTGATGTTTAACCGATTATTGATGTGTATTATGTATTAAATTCAATATTTTAAATTTATTATTATCTTATAATAATTACATTATATGTAAAATATGTATTTGATAATATTTACAACAATAAAATAAATCCACGAACAAAAGTAAATAAATAAAGTTTACTTCGCTGACGAATAATGAATATTTTAAATCATTCATTGTTATAAAAATTGTTACTATGTTCTCTGCATCATTAACGAGATCCTACAAATTGATTTTTTATTTTTTTTAAAAAAATACATTTTGCTTATATATCATATTAAAATACACACACACACACTTTAAAAGTATACTTGATGAGGCTGCTCGATATTGGGCTGACCATGCACAAAACATCCTTTTGGAGAGGGCAAGCTGTTTTGCTCAACCATCCTAGCGAATAACTTGATCAATCTCAATTGATCAGCTGAAGGGCAAATTTAATCGACTTCGCTGCTGCAAAAAGAGACCTTCGCGCGAGCGGCTACATTAAATGAGGAGCCAAAATTTTCGTCAATCATCCTCCCTACATATAATGCTGCTATCTACTTATCCTGTCCGCATTAAATCGGCACCAGCTAATCTCCTCCATAATAAATATGACGGACCCGCCATGCTACTATACCTCCCAGCCGACCTGGAGCATGCAACTGACTAACATCTTTGAAAAGACCTAGGATGCCCCTAATATTCGGTGAAATTGTACTATTCTTGAAGGGCCTAAGGTCATTTTGACTCTCCACTTTCAAATGGCCCCGCACTATAATTACTATTACATTTTACCCTCTCTCACCTCGGTCTGACTTAAGCATTAGTCTTACTCGAGAACCACTCCTGCAAGACTAACGTGCTTCTCCTTTGATTGCAAGACTCAATCAACATCTTTAGCTCCACGTTCCGGGAAGAAAGTCTATATCCCTATCAACCTCACCTAATCCTTCTAACAAACTCCCCTTACCAAAAACTACATTATCAATATCAAATAAAAATATTCTGCTCCATCATTTTTATTTTCTTATTATATTTTTTAATTTTAATAATTTAAAGAATCTATATATAATCTATAAATTTAATGTTAGCAGCTATTGATACTTTAGTCAATTTATATAAATTATTAATATTCAAATGAAATCTTCATTTTATGTTATTAAATAATAAGTTTTCCTTTTTGAAATATTTAAAAGATATTTTTTATTATTTAATTAAGTCAAATAAATATTATTAAAAAATAAAAGTATTTGAACAATTAAATTTATTTTCAGTATACTGGGCACAAAATGAGAGATTTTATGTATATGAAGAAATATCACAATGGTAAGACAAGACAACACTTTGTTAATTATTTAAAAATCCTATTGAAAAATAAAACTTCACGATTTACTTAATTCTTCGTTGTCTATTCAAGTTTTTTATTATTCATCCATCAAAACATCAAAATCTCAACTATTTCTTGGATTAGAAAAAGTGCTTTCAAGGCTTCGAGAAAAATAATGAGAAAGAAGTCAAGAATAGGGGGAATATATTTTTAATTAAAACTTTACAAAATATTACAGTTTTATTCCTAGCTTAATTTAATAAAATTTATTTTGGCATAGTTATTTGTTAATTTCAACATTTATTTTATTTACACAAAATTTTTGTGAATACTCATGATTCCAATACATAAAAAAGAAATAAATATTATACAAAGTCTATAATTTTCTTAAATAAGAAAATGCAATTTGTGGTAGATATGATAGAAAGATGCCCCAAAAAATAGTGAATAGATGAAACCTAGATATGTAATAATTGTTCACAGAAAAAGATTTATATGATTAACATTTTGATAAATTAAAGTTAGTCATACCATAAAAAGATTTCAACTTTTTTCCTTTTACTTTTGTTTTTAAATCAGATAACTCAAATAAGAATGATTTGTGGAAAAAAAAAAAAAAAAAACAGTGTTATCTAATCATGTTCTTTTTTCTTGTACGCAAATTAATTTTTCTTTTATGTAATATTTACTTTTTAAAATAGTTCAATACAATTTTCACTAATAAGTTTTTAAATTCTCAAAATTGTTCATCATTTTTTCATATTTTTAGGAATTGTATTTTTATTATTTTATTAGAATTGTCTTAAATTTATTAGTGAAAATTTTGAAGCTAGCCCTAGGCCTAATTCAACTTCTCAAAAGCATCCTCAAGGGTGATGCAATCAAACAAATTTTTAAAAAAAAAAGATCAAATAAGATATTAATTCACCATGATGATCGAGCAAACAAACATGTAGCCCCAAATGGGTATTGTAACAAACAAATAAGATCGGATTCATTATGAAGTTGGTGTTCCATAATAAATATAATAATTATGGTGATGATAGAAAAGCACTATTCGAAATCAAATTTTGTAACACAATCGCTATTTTTAGGTAAAATAATACAATCATGATTGAGTTAGTAAATAGCATTTAGAGTAATGTTGGCGATGTGTGAGTAGGATTCGCAACCCAAATTCTTTTAAAACTCGTATGAAAATAAATCAATTTAGGCACACAATTCAAAAATCCAATAATTTAAAGTATTTTAAAACTCAAATAGTGATGGCCAAGTATCATAAAACGGAGAAGAATAGTTCGATTAGATTTTTCAAATCCAATGCAAGAGTTGAAAGATAATGTGAAGTGAGACAAACAAGAAGTTACTTAATCTTAACATAGAAAGGATCAAGCAGTACTAATATATTTACTAGCATATATGTTCTTTTCCCAGCAAGGAAATTTCGTACTATTGATTATAAACTTACCTGATGGTACCAAGTAGAGCTTTTCTCAGTGAGTTTGATAACTCATGTCCTCGTTACCCAGCTATCCCAAAATATAATATAAATTGAAATAATATTAATTTAATTTCTTAGGCCATATAGTTATACTCAATTGATTGGTAATTTGAAATAACCTTAACTTAATCCCTTAACTTGAGCATATTTATAACCAAAAGCTCATGATTTTACTTTATTTTATCGTTTTGGAATTTTAGAAAAATACATAAATTCAATTATCAAAAGGCTGAATATTATTAGACTCGTAGTCCAATTATTAAGGCATTCAACTATATTCAATTCTTGATTCTAAAACAATGTATAAGCATTTAAGGTTGTTCATTTTAATTAGGGTGCTTCATAAATAGTACTCTACGATATACCTAATTGTTATAATCTAAAGTCTCAAGTTACTTTAAGTTCTAAGTTATTCAACTTAACTTGTGGGTAATTGTTCTTATCAATTATATGGTGTTACTTTAAGTTCTAAGTTCTAAGTTATTATTATATGGTGTTACTAGGATCAAGATCCACAATTAGTTTACCTTTTTACATTAAGTCCTGAATTCCTTGATTGGTTCCCACCAAAATATTTATGTAACTTAATATTATAAATTTAAGCTCGATCGTACTTGTTTACTTTATATCGTATTATTAGGTTCCAAAATCATGAATTAGAAATACTTTACCTAACCCAATATGTTTGGACTTTTAGTCGGATTTCAACTAAAAGGCTTTTCCTAAATTACTTGACACAACAACCTTAATTCTGTACTGCAGTCAATCAAAAGCTAAAGTCATACTCAAATCCAATAATTTAACAAAATTAAAATTCCATTAATAGATATTACCCAAAATGGATCAAATACGGATCCAATCTCAAGCCAGAAGTAATCCAGACGTACTTAGAACAAGAAACTAGACACTCTGTTAGAGCGTCGCTGGAGCACCGCCGCCGCTAGAGGTGAAAGTTGCCACCACCTACAGGTGCACATTGATGAGCTGAACAAAACCCCCAAAACTAATTTTTTTATTGGTTACCATTGGTTAGCCAATTGGTCGAAGAACCATTACAGAAGCCCTAACACTATTGTATGCTACTGGCTCAATTATTTAGTCACCGGTCACATAAAACTCAAATTGAACTTAGCAATGGACTCCCCTAGCTGAGACCATCAAAACTCCCCTTGCAATTTCCCAATCTAGTCGCTGGAATGGCGAAACCTACTACCCCAAAACAACTGTCAGCATTGCTTCTTATTTTTCGGTGACATGGTCAGTGTTTTGGTAAGTTTAAGGTATGGATGTGTTTGCCTTATCGAGTATAACAAGCATATGGTGTTATATTTGGGTTTTATGGTTGGGTTTAGTTATAGGTGAGCAAGGTGGAGGTGGGTGAGCTATTGAGAATTTAATAAACTTTCGTCCTTAACTTATACATATATAAAATAACTTTTCAAAATTGTAAGTCCCAACATATTTAAATAACCTTTATTTGAGTCCCCCAGAATGTTCATTGACCTCAATTTGCCCCTAACTTATCATTTTTAGTCCCTAAAGTTTGAGTTTTTAGCTTTTGATCCTCAACATTTGAAGTCCAGTACAATTATGTCCTTGATGTATTTGTTTCTTACTCTCTCAGCTTTTAATAATTATCCTCAAGCATTAAATAATTTAGTTAGGAATTCATAGAGGCCTAATTTCTTTGGTATGTTGGTATATTTCATCAACTCTCGTATTCCAATTCCAAATAATAATTCAATTATATATCCGAGAATTTTGGGATGTTACACGTGGGGTGCTCGGAGGTGAGCCCTCATGAGCGAACATCAAGGCCCACGTGACACGCAGAGTCGGTGATTGTTTGGAATCTACTTCGGGCTCCCGTAAGGTGCTTGGGACAAACGATCCCAAGGCGCTACCAGCTCGGGGATGGCTATCATCGTCAATGATAGCTAGTGTAAGGACGACTGATTTGAGCGGTCACTGGTTGTCGAGTATGGTTCATGTTCGTGGAGATCGTCCTCTTCATGCTATTGCAATGCATTCCTAGTGTGTCAATCCTTCATTTGATGTGCTATCAATCCAAGCTTTAAAAAATTATGAAAAATCTAAGAGGTTTGTATTAGTATTAGTAGAGCAAACGAATCTCCTCATCGTCTGATCTTGATTCTGAAAAATATGGTTTTCCTGATGATAAGTCTAAGGGTATTCCTATTGTCAGTAGTAGCTTTTCTATTCCGGGGGAAAACAAGTGTTTACTTTGGCCGGATTAGTTAGATATCTTAAGGCATAAGATATGTGTCTCTAAAAAGTTTAAGTTCATCATTTCTTCTTCTTACGATAGTTAACGTCACCTTCTAAAGAGTATTTTACTGTCTTCAGTAGTTATTTCACTTGTGGATTTTCACTCCCTCCAAACTCTATTTTGTTAGATATGATGCAGAGTTATGGTGTTTGTTTGAGTCAATTCATGCCTGGTTTTTTTGCGTCTTTTGCTAGGTTTTGAAAGTAGAGGAGTTGTTAGGATCCATAATAATTTATAAAAATAGGCAAAAACAACCAACTCATCCTCAACCCAAGGATATATTCTATGCCTCAATAATGAACTAAAAAGGTTGGAGAATGTTGTCTTAATCACGAAAATGAAAGGCAACAAGTAAGGTCTCACAATGGAACTTTCTTCCAAGCAAGAAATTTGCCTTTTTTCCAAGGAACTCCAACTCCTCTCCAAAGGACAGCAACCACAACAACTTTTACTGCCAAAAGCTCCTCTAAGTTGTGCTTGAAATGGTGACAAAACAACAACTCAAGATGCAAAACCACCGGCTACCAAAAAGAGCAACAATCGGCCATTTCCTTGAAGGAACTTTGTTCAACAATCCAAAGCTCACCAAGTGTTGAGCCTCTAAAGTAAGTCCACACACCTGAACACTCTCAATCCTCTCTCAGTTAGCTAGAGATGCGAGAAGGATGAAGGAGGGTGAAGAAAAAAATGTGAGGGAATTATTGGAGACAGAAAGTTGTTGGAGGGAATCTAGTGGGTGGTTTCTCTCGACACATGAGATCACCACATGAATGGAGGGAAAAATCCAACTTCTATCACACACTCCTCACTTCGCACCTAAGATGCCAATTGGCTAGTCAAGTTGCATTTTTATTTCTTAAATTAAAACCAATTCGCTAATATTAAATAGACTCCTCCATTTAATTTTCCCTCCAAAAATAAGATTCCCTTACTAATTAAATTAACTTAACTTAACTCCTTAAGTTAATTTAATCAACTTAACTATTTAAGTTGACTTTGACTAATTAAATTGCCACATGGCACAAACTAAATTAACTTTTAAAATTAATTGGTTTAATTTATCTCTTTAGATTATTTTGATAAATTTAACACTTAATTAATCAAGTCATAGCAACCAATTAATAATTAGTCAACTAGTTTTCTCTCTCCAATAAACTTGATTAGTTTAATTATCTAACTTTTTAGATAATTCTTCAATCAAGTGAGAGTGTTCTATACTTTTGTGTGTGACCCTTTAGGTTCACCAATTAATTAGACATGGACTCACAACTCTTTCTGATTTATTGGATATCAAATATTTCAACTAGCTTAAACTCTTTTAAACTAATCACTCTATCAATTAATATTTATTAATTGAAGAGTACCAAATCTCCATAGTCGATGTCTAGCACAAGCATATGGAGCTAAATCAATTCTATGAATTAATTGAGGGCGAACCATTACCACTTACAATTGTTGCGTATTTATACGGTCCTTCCGTTTCTTATCTCCCGAAAGAAGCCTAGGGCAAGATATTTGTCGGCTCTCTAATAGCCTCGATAACTGTGTATCTATTTTTGATGTTCAATTCTTCATTATGACCTCAACTTTGGAAAACTTCTTTTCAAATTTATCATATCACCTTGTGCAATGATTTCTTAGAATCGGTCATTTTGGAATACGTAGGAGATCAACCCATCCTTTACATACGGGCAAAATAGATCCCACCTTAGAACTCACCAACCTCCATACTTAAGTAGTTTGTGCCTAAAATAAGCCCCAGGCAGCCCGTTGTGTGGTTGGAGCAAAATCAAAGCACAAAGAACCAAATACAAGGTTATTGTGGAACCTCAAGTTAAAGAACCAATTATATGCACTATCATAAGCTAGGGAATTTGCCACCACCGACGTGCCACTACAGCTACCTTCTTGATTCTCTAAGCAAGTTTTCAGTGAACTTACGCTCTAACAAGCACCCACTAACATGCATCTATTTTTAACATAGATTTCCCATGAAATGGGGCAATATCCAACTCCTTGGAGTATGTATCGTTAGTGCAAGTCTATCTGAATCTTAGATGCAGCATCTCATAAGATTCTATGACTTGAAATATTTAAAATCATGACCGTAGAGACTTGTTGTGTGATCACCATCATATGTGTGACCAAGTCCCGTAGTCTTGTATGATTTAGGGGCTTCAACCAAATACATGTGAAGAAATCTTAAATGCATAAGATAAAGATGGCAATTTTAGTGAATATCATTCAATCAAGATTGTATCAGAAGTGGCGTAGTTTTACACGCTAATCTAATTAGCGTGCGGGACACTATCTGAAAAGATATGTGGCTATGAAAGAGGGATTAAGTGGTGCAGAATTAACTGGATGATGGAGTGGTAGAAACACTTCTTTCTTCCATATTTTGGACCTTAGCTCCATGGAACAATATATTACTGTTGAAATATGGAAGAATTGAAATCTTAGATCAAAATACTATGTATGGATGGTATGAACTGCCTAATCAAGAATTTTTAAATAACGAACAACCAGTTCAGATATTCACAACCAAGAAGTATTGGATTCTCTTTCGGATAAGACCTGAAAGGACAAAGAATGGTGGAATGCTTGAATTGACTCGATCCGATAATTCCAACAATCTTCAACTTGCCCTAAAGCCAATTTCCCATAACCTTCAAGCCCATCTTTTTAAGATATCTTAAAGACCTTTTTGCTTAGTGGATTTGATATATTCTCTTCCAATGAAACTTTATCCACTTGAATGATGCCTCTATTAATGATCACATAAATCAAATGATAACACATTTATTTTTGTTTGGATCACTGATGATATCTCGAATTCATTGCTTGCGCCATAGCTCCTTTGTTGTCTCAAAAGATAAGAACAGGCTCTTTTGCAATGCTAGGTACCATATCCAACTCTTAGATGAAGTTTTTTTTTCAATCCAAACATATCTCTTTTTGGTGTTCGACACCGCAATGTATTATACCTTAATAGTAAAATCGACAATGGTGTCTTGTTTGGAACTCTTCCAACTAACCGCACCACCATTGGGTCAAAATATAAATTCAAAAGTGGATTTAAGGTCATTTTCATTGTATTGGACACTAGAATGCGAAAACCCTTCGAGTTTCAATTCTTCATTACCATACATAAGAATCCAAAAGCCCTTTCTGCTTAAGTACTTAATGATTATTTTAACGGTTTTCTAGTGACTCTAACTGGATTGGATTGATAGCGGCTCGTAACACTTAGAGCGAGAGTTGCATCCAATCTCATACATTGAACGACATACATTATGCTTTTAATGACGGATCCATAAGGTATATGGGACACTCTTTTTCTCTCATCCTCTATCTAGGGAGCCCATAGACTTGGAGAGATGAATGCCATGTCAGTATCCCCTTTTAGATTCCTCTATATTAAACCTCTTTAGTACTTCATTATTGTACATTGATTGGGAGAGCCCCAATACCTTTTTTGATCTATCTCTATGGATCCATATTCCTAATACGAAAAATGCTTCTCCCAAATCCTTTATGAAAAATTGTGAAGATAACCATGCTTTAGTGCATTCTAAAATCTCTCTCTTATTCCTAATAAGAAAGATGTCATTGATATAAAACACAATAAATTGTATCGAACTCCCACTAGCTCTTTGTACACACATGATGCGCACATATTTTTTATGAAGCCAAACAATTTGACTGTCTTATCAAAATGTATGTTCCAACTTTCGAATGCTTGTTTTAGTCCATAAATGGACCTTTGGAGTTTGCAAAATTTTTGCTTACTCTCTTTTAATGTAAAACCTTATGGTTGCTCTATATAGATTTTCTCATCAATATTTCCATTAAGAAAAGCAGTCTTTACTTTCGTTTGCCAAATTTCATAGTCGTAGTAAGCAGCTATGGCAAGCATGATCCTTATGGACTTAGGCTAGTGACCGGTGAAAAAAAAAAGTTTTCTCGAAGTTAATACCGAGTCTTTGAGTATAACTTTTTGCCACTAGTCTAGCCTTAAAGGTCATAACCCCTACATCGACTCCTAGCTTACGCTTATAAATCAACTTGCAACCAATGGGTACTTTACCCTTCGATGGATCTATCAAAGTCTATACTTTATTGGAGTACATATAGTCCATTTCGGATTTCATAACCTTAAGCCAATAACCCAAATCTATATCCAACATAGCTTTCTCATAGATCATTAGATCATTATCAATTTGCCCCGTTTGATGAAGGAATCCAATCTTTTAGGTTGCTTCTTGATTTGGTCCGACCTTCTAGGAAGTTATGTGTAAGGTTCATGATGCTCTTTTGTTTCTATCGCTTATGGGATTATATGATCATCTTGTACTTTATCAAGTTCAACGACAACGTTGTTTCTATCTAATAGAGACTCCTTTTTCAAAAAGGTGGCATTCATCGAAACAAACACCTTTTGTTCCGAAGGATCATAAGAATAATAACCCAAAGACTCTTTTGGGTATTCCACAAACTTGCACAAGGTGGATCTCGTATCTAACTTGTTTCTCACTAGTCTCTTGACATAGGTGGGAAACCCCTAAACTCTTAGATAAGAGTAAGAGGATGCTTTGCCAAACCACATCTCATGAGGTGCCTTTGGTACTGACTTTGAGGATACTACATTTAGTAGCCTTGCCACAATCTCGATGGCGTATCCCCAAAAGGAGATAAAGACATCGGTGAAGCTCATCATGGACCGTACCATGTCTAACAATATACAATTTCTCCTCTTGGCTATTCCATAATATGAGGGTGTGCCAGATGGAGTTCATTGTAAGAGAATTTTATTCTCTATTAGATAATCCAAGAATTTGGTACTTAAGTATTCTTTTCCTCAATCGAAGAGTTTTGATACTAAGTGCTAATCGCTTTTCTACTTCATTCTGATACTCTTTAGACTTTTCAAAGGCTTTGGACTTGTACTTCATAAGATACACATGTCTGACCCAAGTGAAATCATCGGTGAAGGTAATGAAGTAAGAATAACCTCCTCTTTCACTAACTCTTAGTGGCCCACATACGTCCTTATGGATTAAATCCAAAGGACTCGTGGATTGCTTTGTTTGACCCATAAAAGGAGCATTAGTCATCTTTCCTTTCAAACAAGACTCACAAGTAAGTAGATCCTCTAATTTACTAACATTTAGTGATTTGAGATCCACTAACTTGTTCATCCTATTTTCGCAAATATATCCAAGTCTTGTATGCCATATGTATATATTCTCTTGGTCATCTAACTTTCTTTTGTTGCTTTGTTGAATGTGCATAAGTTATGGTTGAGTATATAAATGTACAATCCATTACTTAGTGTACTATTTGCAATTAAAGAACCACTCTTCATTGCTTTCCACTTTTCATTTAAGATAGAAAAATCATATCTATGATTGTCCAAAATGGGAATTAAAATAACATGCTTCACAAGATTTAGTACATAGTAACAAGGATCTAGTACAATAGAAGAATTCTGTAAGTGTAATTAACTTACACATTTTGGGTTTGGCCACAACTCTTGCTCCTTTGACAAGGTGGTGGATCATATCCCCATCACTAAGATTTATTCGTCTTTCTATCCTTTATAACAAATTACAAAGATTAGAACCATATACAGTACCAAATACCTATGAGGAAGAATGTATCCTTTTGTGCACTTCAATAAACAACTTACCCTAGGGCATTCCTTGTACTTGAGCTTCTAATGATTTGATTTGCCTCACTAGAAACAAGTTGCATCCTTATTATCCTCAGTTATCTTGTTGTCTTCAGTAGATGGCTTAAATGTTTGTTTCCTCTTGGTAGAAAAACCTTTCTTCTTCTTACCCCCTTACTACTTACCTTTAAGGTCTTTAGGATTGGAAAAGACAGCAATCATTAGAGGTTTGTCTTTTTCACCAACACTTTGGTCAAATAAACTCGATAAAGAACAGAGAATCAAATCCCCATAGAGATCATTTTCCATTACCATGTCCAAATTGAATAGCTTTTCAACAAGCTTAATCATCTTTAGACCATAGTCGAGGACACATGACCCCTCAACCATCATAGCTTGAAAAATCTACTTTGACTACATGAACCTCTCATACCTTGTTTGCTATACAACTCGTGCAAGCAATTGGCCAAGGTATGTTTCATGTGTTCATGAGACTTTTGAAGTTCATAAATGCCATCATGAGACTGTGGTATAGGAATTGATCCTTAACCCAATTCATGAATATTTCACGTGTCTCTTGATCCACATTGATTCTTGTGGGGTTTGGAGCACCTTGATATAGGACAAATGTCCGATTCCTGGAATCTAGAATGATTTTGAGGTTTAGTCAACCTTGCTAGTTTGGCCCGGTTAGTTTAATGGTTTCTAAAATGATGCTAAGTGGATTTTTAGTCATTGTTGAGATTTCACAAATCTATATAAGTGAAGAAGAGAATATAAGCATTTGATTGAATTTGATATTAAAAAACATGATTATGGTCTTTCATAATCATGTTTTACTCCTATGATTTTATCAAATTCCTTACCCTCTTAGGAATTTGGGAAATCATATTTCCCATTGAGAATCAAGGTCTAAAGGCATCACTTGTGGACCCATGACTCGTGAGACATCCATATAATGATTTCAAGGTAGGTAACTATTACCAATTGCATCTCTATTCAATCGTTGGTATGTTTTGCCTAACTTTTCGTGTAAACCCATGACTCGTGCAACATCTATACTACTAGGTGTGAAGTCAGACCTACCAATCCTTCTTTAATTATAAATTCAACTATGATCATTCCACAACTCGTGAGATAATGTCATAGCGAATCTCAAATTAAAGAGCATCTCATGCCAAGGTAGTGATCACAACTTTCCTCCAATAATGTGTCCCACAACTCATGAGCCAACACAAAATTGGGGTAGTATCTCATGTCTCTTTCCTATTGGTAAAAGGCTTGAATTAATTAAAACACAGTTTAATTTTATCTAATTTGACTTAATATTATTTTGAACTTAGACTCTTCTAAGTTGAGGAATTTTCTTGCTTGGAAGATCTTATCAATTTTCATCTTTACTTATTTGGGTCCTGTATCCTAACCATGCATCACATACATTAATAGGACAAAGAAACCATAAATAACTAAATAAACCTAGCATGCATTTAAGATTGGGATAACCATGAGCCTTAACCAGGTAGTGTACTTAGAGTCATAAATGCACTACTTAATTGATTTTAGGTGAGTTGATTAAATTAATAGATCATATTAATTACATGAATATGTCCCATACATTCATGGGTCTTCAAGCTTCTTTGATCCTCTTGGCCTTCATTGCCAACAAATTACAAGAGAAAAGAAAACATCACCCCTAGAATCCTACTCTCATAACAATTACAAAGTAGAAAATCAACACGCATACAATTCCTATTTAATACAACCCATTCAATAAACATTGAACTTTAATAAAATCAAATTAAAAATTATGTTCATCCCCATACATCCATCATCCATTCAACAATTAAATGAACAATTGCTAGAATTGACATTCATTCCAACAATTAAGTGCTTACCATATAAACAATTAATTTGAGGGAAAATTAAGCATAACTCCTATGCATCTCAATTTTACACAAACTTGAAGTGCACATTTAAATTTGATCTTAAAATCAAGCAAAAATGTCCAACATTGTTTTGAGCACTTACACAACAATTGTGCACAAAAAAATGTATGAAAAAATCAAGTTTAGAAGGGCAAAAATGCACAAAACGGCAGGACGGTCACGCCATGGCAGCCTTGGGTGGGCTTGCTACCAGCTAGCCACCCAGGCAGTCTGCATAGGCACTACAGTGTCTGTGCTGCCCGACTAGAGGGCAGCCATCCAGCAAGCACCTAGGCTATCATTTTGCCCTAGTTTTGCTTTATTGCCATCCTAAACCTTATGGACGCTTCCATTACTCCATTTCATATATTTTATGACAAATCTGTAGATTATAAGCACATTTAAGATTGAAAATTAAAGTGCTCAAATTGCTTCAAAAATCAAATTTAAGGAAGAATCGCTATTCTTCAAACACCTTCAAGACATCCAATCAAATTGGATTCAAAAATTGACAAAATACATTTAAGCAATTAATCAACATTTAACATCATCAATGTTAAAACAACATTTAACATATAAAATTTGAATTAAAATTCATACCAACATATGTAATTCACAATAAAACACATATTGACATATTTCAATTCAACACAACAAAAACCACATGCATCAACTCATAAATCTTAAATCCACCAATTGAATCAATAAATAGGAGTCTTAGAATCAATTCATCACATCAATCAATCCATCAAATCAAAAATTATGCATAAAATAGGCTTCGATACCATTTGAAAGTAGATGAGGTGCTAGGATCCATAATAATTTGCAAAAATAAAAAAAAATAACCAACACATCCTCAACCCAAGGATCTATTCCATGCCTCAATAATGAATTAAAAAGGTTGGAGAATGTTACTTTGATCATGAAAATGAAAGGCAACAACCTATCTCTAACAATGGAACTTTCTTCCAAGCAAGAAATTCACCTTTTCTCTAAGGAACTCCAACTCCTCTCCAAAGGAAAGCAACCACAGAAACATTCTGCCAAAAACTCCTCCAAGTCATGTTTGAAATGGTGGCAAAACAACAACTCAAAATGCAAAACCACCGGCTACCAAAAAGAGCAAAAATTGGCCACTTCCTTAAAGGAACTTAATTAACCAATCTAAAGCTCACCAAGTGTTGAGCCTCTAAAGCAAGTCAACACACCTTGAACACACTCAATCCTCTATTTGTTAGCTAGAGATGTGAGGAGGATGAAGAAGAAAGTGTGAGGGAGTTATTGGAGAGACAAAGTTGTTGGAGGGAATCTAGTGGGTGATTCTCTCAACATATGAGATCACCACATGAATGGAGGGAAAAATGCAGCTGGAATAAATGGCATAAGTGGCCGGCCAAGTGGGGGAAATGAGGCATATTAATAGTGTGAGGTAGAAGCCTATAGAAGGTACTATCATAAACTCCTCACTTGGCCACCTAAGATGCCAATTGACTAGTCAAGTTGCATTTTTTTTTTTTTATTTCCTAAACAAAAAATACCAATTCACTAGTATTAAATGGACTCCTCCATTTAATTTTCCCTCAAAAAATAAGATTTTCTTACTAATTAAATTAACTCTTTAATTTAATTAGGTTAACTTAACTCCTTAAGTTAATTTAATCAACTTAACTCTTTAAGTTGACTTTGATTAATTAAATTGCCATGTGTTTTAATTTAATTGATCTAATTTAGCTCTTTAAATTACTTTTATTAATTTAACACTTAAATTAATTAAGCCATAGTGACCAATTAATAATTAGTCAACTAGTTCTCTCTCTCCAACAAACTTGATCACTTTAATTATCTAACTCCTTAGATAATTTCTTCAATCAAGTGAGAGTGTTCTAAGCTTTTGTGTGTGACCCTTCAAGTTCACTAATTAATTAGACATGGACTCACAACTCTTTGTGATTTATTGGATATCAAATATTCCGACTAGTTTAAACTCTTCCAAACTAATCACTCTATCAATTAATCTCTATTAATTGAAGAGTACCCAATCTCTATTAATTGAAGAGTACCCAATCTCTATAGTCGATGTCTAGCAAAAGCCTATGGAGCCCAACCAATTGGATGAATTAATCGAGGGTGAACCATTACCACTTACAATTATTGTACAAATATAATCCTTCCATTTTCTATCTCCCGAAAGAGGCCTAGGGCAAGATATTTGTCGGCTCTATAATAGTCTCGATAACTATGTGTCTATTCTTGATGTTTGATTCCTCATTATGACCTCAACTTTGGAAAACTCATTTTCCAAATTGTCATATCACCTTGCGCAAGGATTTCTTGGAATCGATCATCTTAGAATACATAGGAGATCAACTTGTTCTTCACAAACGGGTGAAACAGATCCCATCTTAAAACTCACCAACCTCTACCCAAATTAAGCCCCGAGCGACCTGCTATGTGATTGAAGCAAAATCAAAGCACAAGAACCTAATTACAAGGTTACTATAGAACCTCAAGTCAAAGGACTAATTATATGCACTATCGTAAGTTAGAGAATTTTCCACTACTGATGTACCACTACGGCTACCTCAGGGATTCTCTAAGTTAGTTTTCTGTGAACTTGTTCTCTAATAAGCACCCACTAACACGCGCCTATATCTAACATAGATTGCCTATAAAATGAGGCAATATCCAACTCTTTGGAGTATGGATCATTAGTGCAAGTCTATCCGAATCTTAAATGCCTCATCTCATAAGATTCTATAACTTGAAATATTTAAAATCATGACCATAGAGACTTGTTTCATGATCACCATCATATGCATGGCCAAGTCTCATAGTCTTGTATGATTTAGGGGCTTCAACCAAATGCATGTGAAGAAGTCTTAAATGCATAAGAGAAAGATGGCCATTTTAGTGAATATCATTTAATCAAAATTGTATTATAAGTGGAGTAGTTTTACATGTCAATCTAATTGGCTTGCGAGGTACTATTTTAGCACCAACAGCGTTTGACGAAATTGGGCTTATCAATATCTTTGGTTAATGTTGATACTATGTTTGGGGTATGTATGGTGCCAAGTAAACCATTTTTTCATTATTTTCCTAAAGTAAACAGTAAGTTTTATGTGGGATACCATAACCAAGTGGTTCTTGAAAAGATACGTACTTTTTTGTACTAGATAACTAAGAACCTAGGAATACAACTATACCTCCAATTCTTTTAAAAATCTAATATTTACTCTAGATTCATGCCTATTTATATCTTTATTTTGTTATCACACTATTCACAAAAGGATACATGATTTTGGAAACTTAGAGTGAACTTGTCATCTATAGATATAAGATTCTTGAATTTAACCTATTTGAAGGGCAAAAGGAAAATTCTAAAATTTGGCTAGGCGTTGAAATAATTAGTTAAAATTTAACCATTTGTTTTATTTTGACAAATAAAATTGTTCAAATCAAGGAGCTAAAACTAAATACCAAAAAATAAATAACTTAAATATGATAGGTGGCAACTTGAGGTGAAGCCACATATTTTGACTAAGTCTAATAAGCCTTACCACTTAAAAAGTATTTCTCCCTTCATTATTAGCAAAATCAGGACATTTAGGTAGGAAAAAACGGAAAAAGAAAAAGGGGGAGAAATAGGGAAGAGAAAAGAGAAAGAGTAAGCTAGATTAGAGGAAAAAGAGAACCCAACTCTTATTTCCAAAAGGTAGCATTCTTTAGCCATTTAAAGTGGTTTATTTGGAATCATATGTGTTTTTCATAGCATATATATTTATATTATGATTTAAATTATGTATGATTTGGTGTGCTTAATTTGGTAAACACCAATTAAAGTTGGACATAAACTTAAGATAGCTTGACAAGTGGAAGGGCTTATGAAGTTTGAAATTATATAGGTCTTATTTTTTCTAAAATTTATGGGTGCAAATGTGTAACTAGGTTCAAAAATACAAGGATTCAACTCAAGCCTAGATGGTTTAGAATTAAATCAAAAAAATCATATTTCTATAGTTAATCTTTGTACTTTGGGATTGGTATCAAGGTAGAAGTGTTATGGTTGTATTAAACCTAATCACCACATAATGTTAGTTGATATAATTTGTGATTTACTAAATGATAAATAGGAAGAACTATAGAGGAAAAATTGAAGTACTTGATTAGAATACTTTAGTTGGTTGGAGGCGAGAGCTAGAGTTACATATATAAATAAGAGCAAAAATATCCTATTATTGAGTGTATTTCATATTTATAGAACTATGAATTATGTGGAAGAAGTATAGAAACAAAATAATAAAAAAGATTTAGGAAATGGAATGTAGAATGGGAAGGAAAAGATTTAAGGGAGGATATAGTTAGTGAAGTTGAAGAAATACTCTTTAGTTAAAGCTTGGATATTCATTATACTTTAGGATTCATTACATCTCGGCCTTAGTACATAGATTTCACTAACTAAAGTATATTGGTTGAACTCTCATAAAATTTTAGTATTTATTTTGGGCAGGCAACTCCCATAATGGTTCGCTTTCTCTTGAACACCGCACTTGGTAAAGCACGGTGAGTGCCATAACCTAAAGAAATAAGATAATTATTTCCATCAAGATAAATCTGAAATGATTATTATGCAAATGAGAAGAGTGAGCGAGCGAGAAAGAGAGAAAAAGAAAGAGAGAGAGAGAGAAGCACATTCACATCATTATCTTTTGCTAATCATCATGTCATTTTGCATGCAATATAGTATGTCTAGATAATTGAAAGATGCATCGACATGAACATGATAGTCTATCTCATAGAGGTGTAGTACTTTATCTCACCTCGATCGCTTGACTTTGATATCGTGTTTATCATACTGTGTTGTGAAATTGTAGAATTGATCCCATTCGGTATGAGTGTGGCATAAACTATTCGGGCTGCATTAGGCTTGTCAAGTAGGATTTGTGTACCTTATGGACTATTCACCGTAAATGCATGACTAGAGCTGTCATGGTGATAAAGGGGTCGTAGGATTGGCATGATCCCGGGCATGTCTATCGATGGCAAGGTCGTGCCTTATCTAGAGTGATTAAGTTAAACATAGCTGGTGAGATAAAGGTTATGGAATCAATAATCTTTAGTTGTATCCTACATTCTTAAATGATTTTTTTGCTATCGT
Source organism: Jacaranda mimosifolia (assembly GCA_018894105.1). NCBI lineage: Eukaryota > Viridiplantae > Streptophyta > Magnoliopsida > Lamiales > Bignoniaceae > Jacaranda > Jacaranda mimosifolia. Next base: position 33,218,999 of record CM032120.1, on the reverse strand, counting down.
ACTTGTCATTGCATACATAATATAATGATAAGCCAACTAGTATTCTAGTTAGAAAACATATGCACATAGATACCGACCTCACTAAATTGTATTTGCAACTTATGTCTTTATCTATTTCAATTCCTTTAGGAACGAAAGGCGAGGAGCAAGGCATGGACTTTGGCACAATGTACGGACCAAATATGTAAATATTAGAATAGATCTTTTACTAGCACTAATTGTATAGAAGATGGTGGTCCATCCTATGTTTTATATTCTGTAAAGACTGGCTCTGTTATAATGTCATGTTTCAAATAGGACCAGCTAAAATTTATTAATATCTTAAGATAAACATAATTTGGTAATTCTCACTTGTAATAGTATGTGCATTTGAAAAACAATATTAGGTTGAAGTTGGATTCACATTTTACATGCTCTACTTCCTAAAGAAGACAAGTTAGGTTCATACACTTAGGATTGTGACAATTTAGTAGTATCAAAGCTTGGGGTGACACCTAGGCTAAACTAGGATAGGATTCTCGGATAATAACGATTATGGGGTTTGAGAAAATTTAGATTGTACTAATAATAGGCCTGAAATTTTGCGGATGCTTGTGGCTTTACATAGTGCTTTAATTGTGATAAATCAATGCTAGGGGGCCCACTAGTGGGTGATTCATTATAAGTATGGCACTATGCCTAAGATATATTGAGGCTAAGGAATATCCACGCTAGGAAAATGATTGTTTGGATCTTTTTTTTTTTTTAGGAATTAAATTATTTTAGATCACTATTATCTCTGGTTCTAAATCTTGAATTTTCTCAAGATGGACAATGATGATAATGCACTAAGAGAAGATTCCCCTCCAAGAACAATTCTTGTTAGGAGGGTGGGACCTCGTATTATCTATACCCCACTTGCGCCTCGAGGGTGTGCTATGGGAATGTTGAGAAGTCTTCCTGGGGCATACCCAAATCGGATGGTTCACCGCTTAGAAGAAGATAGAAACTGATACTATAGGCTAAAATACAAGGGTATGAGTTGTGAAAGAAGTTCAACATCAAGTTCATGAGCTCCAAAGGCATATTCGACACCTAGAGGATGAGATTGCTAGAGAAATGATGATGAGGGGGAGAGAGAGATAGTATAATAGAAATAATTGGCTGAGGATTAGAAGGTATGCCAATTACCTCTTTGAAATACTAAGGAGGAAGTTTGGGTAGATCCTAAACCTAGTCTAAGGAATGAAAGTGATGTTGGTAGGGATTTCTCTAAGGATTCAGTAATAAACACTTAAGAAAACATAAAGTAACTCCTAAAGCTATAATAATGATATAAATAATAGAATAGATTAGTAAGGAGAAAAGATAGTGGCGGTTGTCTAGTACTGTTGTTACTTTTGCTTGTACAGGTTTAGGTTGAGTACTCCTTTTGTTTGTATAGGTTTAAGTTTTCCATGAACGCTCAACCTTGTATAATACAAAAGTTTCTGCTTGTATTATATAAATGGCATCTTTTATTTCCCCTACTACGCTTTTGAAACTTATACATGATGTACTTATATTTTAAAGTCTAATTGCATTTTGAAATATGTAGATGACATAATAAAAAAGAACACAGAGTAGACAAAGAAATACCCACTCGCCGACCCCTATAGGGGAATGAGATTTAGAAGAGCAAGGGAAGAACCTGTAACAACAAGAAATGATAGAAAGGATAGCTTAGTGACTGCATTAGAACAATTTGACAAAGAAATACCCACTCGCCAACCCCTATAGGGGAACGAGATTTAGAAGAGCAAGGGAAGAACCTGTAACAACAAGAAATGATAGAAAGGATAGCTTAGTGACTGCATTAGAACAATTTACTTAGGTGATGCAAAATCAACTTAGACAAGAGCGGGTACAGCCTAATCAAATGTTAGATTGCCTTCTATAGTTTCAACCTCCAAAATTTTTTAGGGAACCAGATGATTTGAAGGCTGAAGCATGGCTAGAAGATATGGAAAAAATATTTAAGGTCTTTACTTATTTAGAAGAATAGAAAATAGCCTTTGCCGCCTTTTATTTTGAGGATGCTGCTAGATGTTGGTGGCATTATGTGGAAATGAGATGGGAGCAAAAGTAAACGGAAAGAACTTTGATGAACTTTCTTACAGAATTTACTAATAAATATATGCCACCAATTATTCAAGAAAAATGAGAATATGAGTTCAATGCACTGCGCTAGGGGAACCTTATAGTAGCTCAGTATGATGCCAATTTCACTAAACTGGTGAAGTACTCCCCTTACATGAAGAATGATGAACCTCGATGCACAAGAAAATTTTTAAGGGGTTTGCGTAGCGAAATTCAATAGAATCTTCTTTCTCATCATATAGAGTGTACACAGAGGTAGTAGAGAAAGCATTAATAGTGGAAAGTGGCTTAGCCAAAATTGGAGACTCACTAAGACAAGACAAAAAGACCAAAACCTCCAACAGTGCATTGGCAAACCTGTAGGAGTCAAGGAGAAGGACAAAAAGGTTAAATGCCTTATCAAAAGAGAACTTAAATGTAGTCAATCATCCAAGACGAATCCATACCAATTCACCCAACCAACAGTGTGCAATTACTATAGTTATGTTGGCCATACTAAAGAAAGGTGTCGAAAAAGGCTATGAGGTGTTTCAAGTGTGGAAGCGATCAACATTTTCTCAAAAACTGTCCACAACAGATGAGTAAGCCACAACATCCACCTACAAGTAATGGAAAATCACAAGAACCAAAAATGCATGGGAATACCTAAAATCCCAGGTCGTGTATTTGCATTAGGAAATGAAGGCCTTATCGACCCAGACCCAACCTCTGTAGTTAAAGGCATAATACTTATTTTCCAAAAGCTTGGTAAAGTTCTTTTTTATCATGGAGCTTCACACTCTTTTATCGCATCTCATTTTGCTCAAGGCCTATAAAAGAAAATAGAAAATCCTACCTTATAATTTGGAAATTAGTTTGCTTATTATGGGTGCATCAATAGCAACAGATGTTGTGCTTAAATTGTGTAGAATTAAGACTGGTGAAAAATGCTTTCTTGCCGATCCAATCATATTACCAATCCAAGGTTATGATGTTATACTTGGAATGGATGGGTTGTCATCACATCACACTAAACTGGATTACCATGCTAAGATGGTTAAACTTTATGTACCTGGGCAACCAAAGGTAGAAATTATTGGGAATCGAGAAATTTTAGATATGACAATTATATCAACTACCTAAGCCCGTAAGATTTTATGGAAAGGGGGTCAAGGATATATAGCTTATATGATTAACAATTCGAAAGAAAAGACAGTGCTGAGAGAAATTCCCATTGCATTTGAATACCAAGATGTATTTCCTGAGAAATTAACATCATTACCTCCAATCAGAGATGTAGAGTTTGTCATTGAAACTCTTCTGGGAACCATATCAATATCCAAGACCCCGTATCGCATGGCACCGGCAGAGCTAAAGGAGCTGAAGACCCAACTACAAGACTTGTTAGAATGGGGCTTTATTCGACAAAGTACTTTTCCATAGGGTGCCCCAATTTTATTTGTCAAAAAGAATGATAGGTAATTACGCATGTGTATAAACTATCGGGGACTTAATAATGTCACCATAAAAAATAAATGGGTAATAATGTCACCATAAAAAGTAAATACCCATTACCTCATATTGATGAATTGATTAATCAGCTACATGGGTTTCGGGTGTATTCAAAATTGGATTTAAGACAATGGTATTATCAAGTGAGGATCAAAGAGGAAAATAGCTAGAAAACAGCCCTCAATTCCAAATATGGACGTTTTGAGTTCATAGCCATGCCCTTTGGATTAACTAATGCACCAGCTGTATTTATGGATCTCATGCATCGAGTTTTCCAACCATTTTTGGAACAGTTTGTAGTTGTCTTCATCGATGACATACTAGTATACTCTAAGATCGGGCAAGAGCATGAATATCACTTGCGGGTGGTGCTACAAAGTTCTTAGAGAAAATAAGCTTTATGTCAAATTCAGCAAGTGTGAATTTTGGCTCAACCAAGGTACCTTTTTAGGTCATATTATCTCTAAGGGAAGAATAGCACCCGACCCATCAAAGATTGAGGTAGTAGTTGAATGGAAAAGGCCAAACACAGTTACAAAAATTCATAGTTTCCTAGGCCTAGCTGGATATTATCGAAGGTTTATCAAGAATTTCTCTAAGATAGCAGCACCGTTAACCAAACTCACTCAGAAGAATACACCATTTATTTGGGATGATACATATGAGGCTAGCTTTGAAGAACTTAAGAAACAGATAATGACTACTCTAATGCTAGCCCTACCAACTGGGAATGAGAATTTCATAGTGTACACGATGCTTTTGAGGAAGAATTAGGTTGTGTTCTAATACAAAATAGAAGGGTTATTGCTTACGTATCAAGGCAATTAAAACCATACAAGGAATATTACCCTACACAAGATCTAGAGCTTGCCGCTATTGTTTTTGCCTTAGAAAAATGGAAGCATTATCTTTATGGAGCATCTTTTATTATATTCATATATCACAAGAGCTTTAAATATTTATTTTCACAAAAGGAGTTAAACATGAGGCAAAAGAGGTGGATGGAATTCCAAGAGGATTACGAATGCTCGATTCAATATCACTCAGGAAAAGCAAATGTTATGACAAATGCTCTAAGCAGAAAGATCAACTTAGCTAATATTATGGCTAAAGAGTGGAGAATGCTAGAAAATATTAGCTCATGGAATTTAGAAAGAGTTAAGATAGGGATACTTTTGCCAATCTGCAAATATAGCTTGACATACTAGAGAGAATTGCTATCGCACAAGAACAAGATGTGGAATATAAAGACATCAAAACGACCATTAAAGTTATGTCAGACTCTCCATTTGAAGTAGATCCGAAAGGAGTTCTGACATTTTAAGGTAGAATTTGCATACCACGAAATGATGATCTGAAAAAGGAAATTTTAGATGAAGCCTATCAATCCCGCTATAGTATCTATCCAGGTGGTAATAAAATGTGCCAAGACTTGAAGCTACACTACTGGTGGAACAATATGAAAAAGGAGATTTCAGAATATGTGGCAAAATTTCTAGTATGCTAACAAGTGAAAGTTGAACATCAAAGACCATCAGGGCTTCTCCAACCATTGCTAATACCATAATGGAAATGGGAAGAAATAACCATGGACTTTGTTACTGGGCTACCTCAAGCTAGAAAGGGGGGTGATTCAGTTTGGGTCATTATCGATTGGCTTACTAAATCACCCCACTTCTTGCTAGTTAATATAAGGTATACAATGGAACAAGTAGCAGAGATATATAAAGATGAGGTTATTTGGTTGCATGGGGTACCCATTAGTATTATCTAAGATCGAGATCCAAGGTACATGTCACGACTATGGAAGAAAGTTCAAAAACTTTTCGGAACCAAGTTACAGTTCAGTACTGTCAGTCACCTACAAAAGAATAGGCAATTTGAAATGACTATACAAATACTTGAGGATTTGCTTCGTGCTTGTGCACTAGATTTTCAAGGGAATTGGGGTAAAAATCTTCCACTGGCTGAATTTGCAAATAATAATAGTTTTCAATCAACCATCAAGATGGCTCCTTATGAAGCATTATATGGAAGAAAATGTAGATCTCCTATTCATTAGGATCTTGATGAACATAAAACATTAAGTCCTACCACGAAATAGAAACCTCAAGGGTTCCCAAATTTAGTTTGAGAAGCTATTAAAACTGTGCAAATAATTTGTGAGAGAATATTAACCGCACATAGTCATTAAAAGAGTTATGCTATTCATATAAGAAAAACGTTGGAATTTGCAATGGGAGGCAAGGTATTTCTCAAGGTATCTTCTTGAAAAGGATTGGTGAAGTATGGAAAGGGTGAGAAGCTTAGCCCCCGATATGTAGAACCCTTTGAAATCATCGAAAGAATTCGCAGCAAGGCATATAAGTTAGATTTACTGTCAAATCTTGGAGGAATACACAATATCTTTCATGTCTCCCTTTTAAAGAAATACCATCCTGACTCATTGCACGTAATCAAGCATGAATCACTCCACTTTAATGAAAATCTATCATATGAGGAGAAACCTATTTGTATTTTGGATCAAAAATTTCGAGAGCTATGAAATAGGAGAATCCCTCTAGTGAATGTACTGTGGCAACAACATAACATTAAAGAAGCCACTTGGGAATCAAAAGATAACGTACTCAAGCATTGCCCTTAGCTCCATAAAAATTAGGTATGAATTTGGGGACCAAATTCTTTTAAGGGCAGAAAAGTCTAAGAACCTAGAAATACAACTATACCTCCTATTCTTCTAAAAATCTAATATTTTACTCTAGATTCATGCTTATTTTTATCTTTATTTTGTTATGACACAATTCACAAAAGGATACTTGATTTTAGAAATTTGGAGTGAACTTGTCATCTATAGATATAAGATTCTTAATTTTAAACTATTTGAAGGGCAAAAGAGGAATTCTAAAATTTGGGTAGGACTCTGAAATAATAAGTTAAATTCAGCCTTCTATTTTATTTTTACAAGCAAAATGGTTCAAATTCAAGGAGCTAAAACTAAATACCAAATGTAAATAACTTAAATATGATAGGTGGCAACCTGAGGTGAAGCCATATATTTTGACTAAGTCTAATAAACCTTACCCCTTAAAAAGTATTTCTCTCTTCATCATCAGCAAAGTTAGGGCATTTAGGTAGGAAAAAATGGAAAAAGAAAAAGGGGGAGAAATAGGGAAGAGAAAAGAGAATGAGTAAGCTAGAATAGAGGAAAAAGAGAACCCAACTCTTGCTTCCCAAAGGTAGCATTCTTTAGCCATTTAAAGTGGTTTATTTGGAATCATATGTGTTTATTATAGCATATATATTTAGATTATGATTTAAAGTATGATTTTATGTGCTTAATTTGGTAAACACCAATTAGAGTTGCACATAAACTTAAGATAACTTGACAAGTGGAAGGGCTTATGAAGTTTGAACTTATATAGGTCTTATTTTTCTGAAACTTATAGCTGCAAATGTGTAAGTAGGTTCAAAAATAGAAGGATTTAACTCAAGCCTAAATGGTGTAGAATTAAATTAAGAAAATCATATTTCTATAGTTAACATTTGGACTTTAGGATTGGTATCAAGGCAGAAGTGTTACGGTTGTTTTAAACCTAATCACCACATAATGTTAGATGATATAATTTTTAAGTTACTAGATGATAAGTAGGAAGAACTATAGAGGAAAAATTGAAGAAGTGCCTGATTAGAATACTTTAGTTGGTTGGAGATGAGAGTTAGACTTATATATGTAAATAAGAACAAAAATGTCCTATTATTGAGTGTATTTCATATTTATAGAACTATGAATTATATGGAAGAAGTATAGAAACAAAATAATAAAAGAGATTTGGGAACTGGAATGTAAAATGAGAAGGAAAAGAGTAAAGGGAGGATATAGTTAGTGAAGTTGAAGACATACTCTTTAGTTAAGACTTGGATATTCATTATACTTTAGGATTCATTACATCTTGCCCTTAGTACATAGATTTCACTAACTAAAGTATATTGGTTGAACTCTACATTAAATTTTAGTATTTATTTTGGGCAGGCAACTCCCATAATGGTTTACCTTATGTTGAAACACCACACTTGGGAAAGCACGGTGAGTGTCGTAACCTGAAAAAATAAGATAATTATTCCTATCAAGATGAATATGAAATGATTATTATGGAAATGAGAGAGAGAGAGAGAGAGAGAGAGAGAGAGAGAAGAAAAGCACATTCACATCATTATCTTTTGCTAATCATCATGTCATTTTGCATATAATATAGTATGTCTAGATAACAGAAAAATACATCAACATAAACATGCTAGTCCATCTCTTAGAGGTGTGGTACTTTATCTTACCTCGATCACTTAACTTTGATATCGTGTTTATCGTACTTTGTTGTGTAATTGTGGCAGTTGAGCCTATTTGACATGAGCATGGCACAAACTATTCGGGCGGCATTGGACTTGTCGAGTAGGATGTGTGTACCTCAGGCCTATTCCCAATAAATGCATGACTGGAGTTGTCATGGTAAGAAAAGGTCATAGGATTGGCATTATCCCGAGCCTATCTATCGATGGCAAGGTCGTGCCTTGTCAAAAGTGATTGAGTTAGACATAGCCGGTGAGATAAGAGAGATCTTTAGCTGTATCCTAACTTGTTAAATGATTTATTTGCTATCATACTTGTCATTGCATACATAATATAATGATAAGCCAACTAGTATTCTGGTTGGAAAACACATGCACACAGACAACAGCCCCACTGAGTTTTATTTGCAACTTATGTCTTTATCTATTTCAATTCCTTTATGAACAAAAGGTGAGGAGCAAGGCGAGGACTTTAGCACAATGTAGGGACCAAATATGTAAATATTAGAATAGATCTTTTGTTGGCTCTAATTATATGGGAAATGGTGGTCCACCTTATGTTTTATATTCTGTAAAGACTGGCTTTGTTATCATATCATGTTTCAAATAGGACCAACCAAAATGTATTAATATCTTAAGATAAACGCAATCTTGTAATTCTCACTTGTAATGGTATGTGCATTTGAAAAACAATATTAGGTTGGAGTTGGATTCACATTTTAGATTCTCTACATCCTAAAGAAGATAAATTAGGTTCATACATTTAGGATCGTGACAGATAAAGTTGGGAATGTCCCTCATGAATAAAGAAGCTCTTTCTCTCTTATTTATCTAGGCCAGGTTCATCACGATCTTCATATGCATTTTGCTAGAGTAAGATTGTTTAGTTTTCCTTTCAATGTTACTTATAAATTTTTGGTCAGTTCTTAGCATATCTACTTTTCAATTTATGGTTTCGACTTGTATACATGTTCTTATTATGTTTCTGTGGGATATTCATATCCTGACTTTGTTTCTCTTTCATTTTACAATAGACAAGAAGATTGATTTTGCTAGGATCCGTACTCGGAGAACGGAACAAAAAGTACATTAGAGATGTGTTGCTAAGCAGCATTATAGGGAAAATCATTGGGTGGACATCGTTCGTGCCCCCCATGTTGGCGGTCGAGTGACATACATGCTCCACTAGCATCAACGGTATGTGCACCTACTAGAACATCAAGTTGAGGTATTACGTTCTAGGCCTGTTGAGAAGCGCACTCATAGATCCTCAGACTGCTTGTCCTTTTCCATGCTAGCAAGGGCAAAAGGCTTCTTCACTAAGGTTTATGACGGAGTTATAGAGTAGATTCCTATTGGTATGTGGATGATATTATTTTTATGGTTGATCGTATACGGGGTGTAATAAACGAGTATGACAAAGAAAGTTGGAGTTGTTCTCATATTCTCAGCTGACTGAGATAGCTGTTAGGGACTTTGCTTAGGTAAGTGTTTATCTCATTACTTATTCATTTTTTATCTTCTTTTCTTTTCTTCACAATATTTTGTGGATTTTTTACTCTTGCATTTTTTTGCATCTTTAGTTGTAGAGATAGAACTTATTGGATTAGATATCTTGCAAATGGAAGGAGTTATGGAGATGGTGACATGCCTTAAGGAGGAGAGTAGCAAAGAGGTTTGACAATAGAGCTAAAAAGATAAAGAGCTAGCTAAGTTGTTAAAGAAGCATGAGTACTTGAAGGCAAGATATGTTAAGGAGGTAAAGAGTAGGGAACAGTTCCTATATTCTTCTGCTAGGAGGAGCCTTGTAAATGTGCTCCAAAGGACATGCGGTCAAGGAGTTCAAAGGTTTTAACAAGTCTTTGAGGTGGTTGAGGTAGAGGCAAAGTCGATCTACAAGCATACCATCCAGAGTTGCCACCATATTTTGAGTGAGATAGGGCGGTATCTGGCCGAGAATTTGCTGATGTTAGACCTCATCAATCTGGTTAACCTTGCTATTGGAGAACCCCATAAGGTCCCAAAGCTAAAGTAAAAGCTATGGTGGCGAAGCCAATGGAAGAAGCTCTACAGAATAAGGATATATTTTTTAAGGTAGTGATAGCGAGTATAGTTTATGTTCAAGACTTAAAACTATCTAGCATTTTCCAGTTAGCTTAAGAAGTCTTTCAGAAAAAAATAATAATAAAAAATAAATAAATAAAATAAAAAATAAAAATAAAAAAATTCATATTGTTATTTGTTTCTTGAGACCTAATTTGGTTGTACACTTCTTTTGTCCTTGTCATTTGGTTTTAATGAAGTTTTAGTGCTTTAGCTTATTTGTGCTTGTGTAAATACTTAAAAAACTAAATGACCACCAATTCTATGCATTCATGCTTTGGAAATCGGGGCATGGAGGTTGAGTACCATTTGTTTGGGGTTCTGACATGGGATTCCATCCTTGGGCATCTATGATGGGCAGTTGTTTTGGGCACCACACCAGGCACGTGTCGTGCCGGCACCTTCTCTTGGACTTTTGTGTTTCTTCTCTTGTTTTTAGTTTTTTTCTTCTTTTTAGCCTAGGTCTCTTCCAAGCTTACTGAGGGCGTTGAGTCTACATAGATTATTTGAAAACTTAGATGAACTTCTTGACAAAATGCTTAGTTGTTTAATCAATCTTATGAGTTTCAAAAAGCATTCATTGTACTTGTAAGTATGGGTATAGTGAAGTTGTTCTAGGGAGGTGCACAGTTCCCCCCTCTTTTATTAGAGTTTGCCATTCATCTATTTTGAGATGGTCATTATACTATCTTTGCAAGGTGAAATTCTTTGAAGGTGAGAATCGATGATAAGAAATTAATCTTAGGCCTAAGTTGCATGACCGTCAATATTAAAGTTTAATCATTGAGGTGAAGAAGGCGTATTCTTGGGCCTCCTAGGGGGCTTTATAGTGAGCTTGTAGTAACTTAGAAAGTCACTTAACTTAGAAAGTTTTTTATTTTTTTTAAGCATCGAGATATCACCACATTCTTCTTTGCAAGGATATAAGGTAGGGTCTTTTGCTTAACTGCAACGAGTGCCTCCCGAAGTGTAGCAGATCTTTTAAGAGGAGTTGCCACGTACCTCCCAAGGGGCTTTTAATAGGCTTTTCTAGAGGAGTTGCCATGTTCTTGCTGAAAGGCCTTTAGTGGGCTTTTTTAAAAGAGTCGCTACATGCCTTTCGATAGGCCCTTAGTGAGCTTTTGTAGAGTGGCTACCACGTCCTTCCCTTGGGGCCTATAGTGGGATAACATCAACGACCACATTCCCATGGGGGCCCATATAGTGGGATTATGCCTGATGGTTATCAAGTTGTTCCAAGGGAAGGGAAGCCATATAGTGGGTTTACACCTAAAGGTCTTCGAGAGCACTTTAAAGAAAGACATGTAGTTGCTGAAAAGATCAAAACTATAGAAAAAATATTGTAATATGAAGAACATGCATTTATTCATGAGATTATTAGTAATAGAAAGGAGTGTCATTCCTAATAGGTAGACTTTATTCAAATCTAGAGAAAGATACTAACAACAAAAACAAATGTGAAAATAAGCTAAAGCAAATAACTCATCATCAGAGGACGTCACAAGTGATGCGCTTCAAACATCATCATGAGTGGTTTGTGGAGTATGTGCTTCTAGAAGGCTAATTTCGTGTGGCACATCTTTACCTTTGTCTCCTTCCTAGTTGCTTTGTAGGCTTTTTGTCGTTCTGTCTTGGGAGTAAGAGTCCTTGCGCTTCTCAAGTATTGCTATAATATTTTCTAGCTACACTCAGGTCATCCACAACTTCCCCAATTTCATTTGATGTGAGGAATTTTATCTTGAAGTGGTACGTGGAGATTGATGCTTGGAAAAAGTTCAAAGTTAGTCTTCCTAAGAAGCATTACACACAAATGAATTCTTAATGATCAGGAACCTCACAATCGTTGTTGCCCTCTTTGGATAGGGTGCTTGAGGAAAGAGATAGCTATAACTCTCCGAGTGCCTCTACTAAGTCACCTATGAATCTTACCAAGGGGTGGTGATCTTTTGCATCTGTGCGATATCTATTCCAAGATGGAGGAAAGCGTCGTGGAATAAGATGTCTACTCAGCTGCCACTATCCACCAAGTATCTTTTCACCCATAAGTTAGCGAAGGATTTTGAGATTATTAGTGTATCATTATGATCTCCTCTTCCGAGCTCTGTGTCCTCTTCTCCGAAGGTGGTGTGAGGTGCAGGCTAACGTATTTCAAATATCCCTAGAATGGGATCTATTGTGTGAGCTTGGGTTTGCCTTGCCTCCAAAGATTACAGAGATGGCTCCTCCTATAAGGAGATTGTTAAGGTCATGGTAGTGCTAGTGCTCCTTGCGATCCGAATGGTCATCCACCCTCTGCTTGCAACCTTCGCTCTCTTCTGCTGATGAGCCGTTAGTTGGATGTCTTTTGAGCTACGTACTTTTTGAGATATCCTCTATGAATTAAATTCTCAACTTATCCTTCAAGTTCTAGCAATCATCTATAGTGTGCCTACAGCACAGTGAAAACAACATTATTTATCCAACCTTAGCTTTTTAGGATCTTTTGTACTTTCTATGGAAGTCATTGGATGAGGCGTCTTTGTAATGCGATTGTCAGAATTTCTATCTAGAACACAATGAAGGGTATATAAGTAGCAAACATATGAATAAGGTTGTGCCTTTGGTCTCATGGCTTCTTATTGTTATCAATTCCCTAGAAACGTGTCTTCTATTTATGGGTTCAGGAATCACAACTTCTTCTATACAAATGTGCTTTTCAACGAGCATGAATAGTTTCTCTAGTGTTTTCCAGCAACCAACACTCAGAATTTGAAGTGCTTATTGCTTTAAATTCTACTGGATAATGATAGGTAGAAGCTCCTGGCTAAAGTTAGGGATTTCATGTACAGCTTGAATGCGTCTAAACTCAAATGTTGGCAAGCAAATGCCAAGGGAAATCAGTTCTGAGTGAGGAGTGTGTGTCCTTATTGAGGTAAATAATGGGGAATGGCACCACATCTAGAATTAATTCTTCATTTAGTCCTCTCTGAGGCGGGCAAAGCCCCTCAGCTTCTGTGAGAAGATCGTTGTGGCTCCTAAGAGCGACGCCTTTTAGAGTATTTGAGCGACTTCTCTGGCTGCAACTTGAGCAATAGCATTTTCTAACAAAGTCTTCACAGCCTCCTAAGTTATGGGTAGAACGATTTCTCCTAGAGGAGGAGCTTACTGTGCCAGCATCTCCTCGAGTACATGTCGTGAGTTAGGAGCAAGCTCTGGTATTGGACCAAGTGTTGCTTCCAGTTGGTGACTCTACACATTCTTCGGTATTGGACTCATCTAATTGCTAGTGTCACAAGCTCTTGATCTCATCTGCACCCTCAACGTTTTTACTTCCTTCTTGAGTTTCCATTGACGGCGCTAAAATGATGCTGTGTGAAAATAGAGTGAGGTCATTTTCGGTAAATAGCAATTTGTTCTTTTGTTTTCTCTAGAACACATGCAAACGATCTCTGTTTCTCGAAAGTTCTTTGAGTTTATGGTTCTTTTGCGAATGATTTCTTCCTCGAAGCTCTTTTTGGGACTTGATATATATAGATTTTATTCTTGATGGGTCTAGGTTGATTAGAGTTTTTCCGTCCCTCTTATGAGCTTAGCTTGTCTTTTGGACTCTTTGGTCATTTTACTTAATTAATTTTGGATCATTGGGCTATTTTTAGCTAAACTACTGAATTACCCTTACAGTCAATTTTAGCATTATCAAACTTAAATTTTATTTTTGATATAAACTATTTAAAAATTATATATATTTAAAATTCTAATGCACCAAAAAATTAGTTATTTGATTAAGATAAAAGTAATTCAATAATGCATTATTTCAACTTAAAACAATAGCGATTGTACATATATAAATATAAAAGGATTATTAAATATGAGAAATTACTTGTTTTGAAATAATTTAACTTATCAACTATTTTATTTAAATAAATCTTGACTTTTTTATAAAAAAATATATACCTAAATTAAAAAAATAAAAACTATCTAACTTTTTAGGTAAAAAATAATCAAGCTTAACATTTTTAATTAGATTTTCCAATTTTAAGCTCGCATTTACTAGATACTTTCAATGCATTTATGTTGTATATTTATTTTTTGTCATACCAAGATGTGAAATTTTTTTAAGTTAAAATTTTCGAAGTACATAAGTTTTTAAAATGCAAAATTAAGAATTTTTATTTGTTAATAAATTTTAAATTTCTAACTGCATAGACATGAAGTTTTATAAATAAGTTATAGACTTTTTATTTAGTTATGATAGAGAAATAAAATTATTTTTGTAAAAAATAATATGATATAAGAAAAAAAATTAGCTATTTAAAATAAATATGCCAAAGCACTTGATAGTATATATAAACATCAAATATTATTTTTCTATATGCATAGAATTAGAAATAATTAGAACTGAAATAACTTCAACTAGTTAGCAAAGTGTATTTTGATTGTTTCAAAATGTCGCATTATTCGATATGTATTATTCAAATATAAAGTATGTATAAATATATTTTTATCTAGAGAAATCAAAAAAGTTGCAATCAAGATAATAGTAAAAATAAAAATTCAATAACTAAGCACAAATTCTTAACATGAACATACAATAATGTTTGAAAATAGTGATACAAATGAAAATATAAAATATAATAGTCAAAATAATCAATATTACAACATGCGAATATTTTAAGTAATATAAGAGTTACAATCTTAAGTTGATCATAAAAAAACTTGAATTTTAAATAATATTAAAGAATTAAGCAATAACACTAAACAAAATTTTTAAACAGATTAGAAGGATATTATTTTCATTCAAAATATAAAGAAAATAATATATATATATATGTATATATAAAAGTATCATAAAAAAAGTTATTAAAAATCAATCTGCAAAATCATCTATCACGTATTACTATTATCATAAATTCCATTGAACTTTAAATAATAAAAGAAGAAACATCATCATATTATGCTAATTGTACAAGAGGCTTTAAAATTGAACCATAAAAAGGAATAAAAGTACAGAATAATGGTGGCAGAAATGTTGTGGATAGAAAAAGAGGAAAAAGTTATTTCAAAATAAAAAATTCATGTATAAAATAAATGGTGGACTGGAATTAAATTTATAGGATGAAATTTTTGTATAGGAGTTCTAATTTGATGCTTAAAGTATCCTTTGAATTCTACATGATAAATATATATATATATATATATATAATTATGAATGTCTTGACTTATATGATGCGATATTTTTAAATATAAAATTATGAATTTTTTTTTATCTGATGAGATAAAAAATTTATGCGATAATTTTTAAATAAATAAAAAAAATTTCAGTTATAATAGATAACAATTAGTTATATTAAAATAAAATTTAAAAAATTAAATTAAAAGCTAAAAATAACAAAATTTCACGATTATGAGATTAGACTGTGTTATATATAATTGTACAGATAGATTGCATTTGCATGAAAGTCGCAATACACCTTCTAGCGGCATTCGAATTACAACCATGCGTCCACGAGCTTTACCTTTACCCTTTCCTGCCTGCTATCAGATCATCTCTTCTCCTCCGATTTTTTTCTCTCTTGGAGCTGTGGCTGGACTTTTTGCGGAATTTGCTGGATTCCCAACAAGTAATTTCTTCTACTTTGCTTCAATACTTTATTTTTTTCCCTTTTTTCTGAATTTTTTTGTTGAAGCCCAGAAGTGAAAGTTGCTAAATTTTGTGTATATCCTCATGCATATTAAACTAATTGTTCTTGATATTTGTGTGTCTGATGGTGTTTCTTATGTTAAATGGATTGTTGAGCGCTGACTTGCTTTGAGATAACTTGTGGCAATTCAGTCGAAATTGAAGAGGAGTATGTGTATGTCTGTAGTGAGTCCGTTAAGTACTGGACCTGTGTTAATTTCAAGCAGGAGAAGAAAACTAGTTTCGAATTAAACTTCAAAGTTATCAAACTTTCTGGTTCAGAGTTGAATTTGGTACTTGGGTGGTTGAAGCATGAATTACAGGCCAGAATATGTATCTCCTGTGTGCAGAGAATTCGATCACTGTTCAGCTTATATATATGTGTAAATTTATCTCAGTTTTGGCCGTTTTAGCTCCCTCGTGTATGAATATTTGGGATGGTATATCATTATGTTTCAGTCCATGTTAGCTTTGTATCAGTGCCCTTTCTGGCAGTTTCACTCCTTTCTCAACTCTCCTTAGGTTTATGTACAGCCTCATTCTTGAGATCAGGCTTGTTTCAGCCATTATCTGCCCCATTTCAGCATGTCTATTATCCTTCTGTCTCACTTAACCCGCTGATATGATATGTTTCTTAGTTTTAATGATCCCAGTTGGAGTTTAAATAAATTTACATGCTTAGTTACCCAATATTCAGATTGGTTACTTTTATCTATCTTTTTCCTATTTTTGTGGTTCATTTGTGGGAATGTATTATGGGCATGTTTTGTCTTCATTATGATATATGATCAATGAAGAATCTGATTTATGCTTCTTTTTTAAAATTTAAATCAGCTGGAGGAAAAAGTTGATATCGGTTTGTAAATACGGAACCTTTTCAGGAAACTGGAGCTGCTAAACTTTTGCTTGAACTGTTTCATCCTACATGGATAACTATGAAAGTCTTGGGATTGGTACTACGTCGAAACCTTCGAGGAAGAGGAGAAGTAATTTGAATCGCCGTCCTCCAAATGAATCAGAGTCTCCTCAAGAGTATCGTGATTCTATTTCATTGTCATCAACACCATCAGACCATGTTAGTGATGCACCAAGTGAAGGCAATGTTGTTCATGAAACTATAAATTGGAGGAAGGGACTGAATTCCAATCAATGCATTTCTAGGGCATCATATACTAACCTTGCTGACGCTGAAACAGTGCATAAGAGTTATGAAGAAGATGGAGTATTGGTGGCATCCAATGACCTCAAAAAGTCTTTGGAAGATAACCCTGCAGCAGCTAACTGGAAGAGTCTGAAAATGAAAGATAATAAAATGAGTGAAACAGTAATTGGCGCCCACCATTCTGGACAACAAGGTACAGCATCTGATGGAACTGGAACTGCAAACAAATTCAATAAGGTCAAACTCAAGGTTGGAGGTGTAACGCATACAATTCACACAAGAACCAGTTCTGATGGTTCTTCAGTTGCTGGAACTTCTGCCACAAAATCTACTCTCTCAGATACTATTTATCCTTCCCATAAGCCGAGTCGCCAGGTATTTCCTCTCATGAATAAATATTGACCTTCACGTGATTATGGCTCCGATGCTTGGTGGAATAGGCTATTTTCTACATGGAGATGCAAACCTGCAGATATGCATACTCACTGCTTGATACTAACTGCCAAGTGATAATTAGTGAAAGATGTTGCATATCAGGGTAAAAGGTCATAGGTGCTGTAGGAAAAATAAGTAGAAATGTTCCTTAGACAACTACTTGGATTGGAATCCTACCTCTTTGACTGTTTTTCCCCCTTTCTGTCACCTTTGAAATTGAAATTTATTTTAATACAAATTTAAAGCTCTTTTCCCCTCGTATAACTTAAAGTTGCTATCATATCTGCTTTAGAAATGTGCTAATGACTGACTAAGTACTTGGGCAGTTTGATTATCTCACAATGTTAGTGTCTGTCCGCAGGAAAATTTTGATCTTTGTGTTACGGGTGAAAAAGGTGGCCTCTGTGGTGTACCATGGAAAGATTTTTCTAAAACTGGTTTTAGTTTTGGAAAAGTGGATCCCTTCAGGCTGGATATACCAGAGCAATCTGTCAAACAAGGTTTGAAGCATGGAAAGTCATCTAAAAGAAAGTCTATAATTAAGGAATATTCATCTGCTGAAGTATATGATGAGGAAGATAATGATGATGACGATGATGATGAGATTCGGTACCTTCAAAAGCTCAAAACTTCAAAAATTACATCCAATGACAATACAGAATATGAAGATGCAACCAGAGGCAAGAAATTGCGAAAAATCTCTAGGGTAATGGATAGAAGTATGGATGAGTATGCTTTAGGTGTTGGAGATTATGACTCCTCAAAATCAGTCCAGGGAAGTAGGAAATCCAGATCAATGAGAGCATCAGAAGATGCTGAATATATGGAAGAGGAAGAATCAGTATCTGATGGTGAGATCAAACATAAGAACAAGAAACAGAGGAAGGAGCCAATTGATGTCCCTGAATATTCCAAGGACAGTTCAATCACTACCCGTCGAAGGGCTATTCTGACTGGAAGAGACATCTCATCAGGTTTGGGTGCTAGTTTAATCCAATTTCCCGATGGGTTACCACCTGCCCCACCAAGAAGTGAGAATTGCTTTTCTCTATTTCTTTTCTTTTTTTTTTTTTATTTATTATTATAGATAATTGAGCATTGCTTATTGTTGCGCTGCTTAATGGCATTATCTTCTACTGTTTTTCTTAGTGAATTGCCTGCTTATCATTTTAAGTTATTATTGGCAGAGCCAAAAGAGCAACTGTCTGAAGTGGAGCAACAGCTGAAAAGAGCTGAGGCTGCCCAAAGGCGTAGGATACAAAATGAGAAGGCTGCTCGTGAGTCTGAGGCTGAGGCAATCAGAAAAATCTTGGGTCAAGATTCCAGCAGGAAAAGGCGAGAAGAGAAAATTAAAAAACGAAAGGAAGAGCTAGCAAAGGTAAAAAGTTATCTTGGACAGCAATTTTATGTCTGAAGCTTTTAATTATTTACCCAAGTGATACTTTATGTTATGCAGGAGAGGACTAAGAATGCTGCCACAGTTTCATCCGACGTTGTTAGATGGGTCATGGGACCTTCCGGGACAGTTGTAACATTTCCTGATGAGATTGGCCTCCCTAGTATATTTGAATCAAAGCCTTGCAGGTATTGGATCCACATGGGCTCAAGCAACATAATCAAAACAGATCCATAAATATATTCCAGCTAAATCCCCCTTTTAATAATTTAGTTTGAATATAACTTCCTGTCTCATGAATCAAGATGAGAATACTGTGTGCGCCAATTTCTTGTGTTACTCTGATTTGGATTTTTCACTTGGATTTCCAGCTATCCTCCTCCGCGAGAGAAATGTGCCGGTCCGTCATGTACAAATGTGTACAAGTACAGAGATTCAAAATCCAAGCTCCCTCTTTGTAGCCTTCAATGCTACAAGGCAATACATGAGAAGGGACAACCTCTTCCTGCTTGTTAAATAGATTGTTCGGTGGTCAATTTCTGTGTGTTTCTATAGATGCCATATTTACGAGGCAAATGGACCATGTATGTTTCTGTTTTCATACTTGTCTGCTAGAAAAATAACTTCAGCAGTGAGTTTTTCAACTCGAAACAGATGGATGTATAAGGTACCTATAACCCTCTTTCAATTTTGATGCATCTCCATTTTAGTGCTACTATTATGGGCGTTTCTTAAAAATGAAATTGTGTAAAAGGAAAAAGGAGAAGATATATGAATTAATATTTGTTTGATCCGAATTCAAATTTAAACCCATTAAAGATAATAAATAAGTTCGGATAGGACTATACGAAAAACTATCCATATGTAATACCCAAAAATTACCACATAAAATACTCAAATATAGTCGATTAATCCAAATTATCTATACACAAATTAAAAAAATATTAGTGATCGTGGTATATTAGATGTTGGTGTTGCACAGAAATGGAGCTTGGGCCATCTCTGGTAATCAGCAAGATATGAGGTTAGTTTTCTCTAAAACAAGATACAGATAATTTTTGAATTCTCAAGTTTTTGTATTTTCTTGTTAAAATTTTTTTTGTACCTAGTTTCTTTTTGGAACTTATTATATATAGTTCATTTCTTAATGAGACTCGAGCCTATTAGGTATTGATGCCCTTCTTAATAGCCATAATTACTTTTGTCTCTTTGACCCTTTTATTTAATTAATCTTTTTGATCCATTGGGCCTTTTTTGGTTCTTTTACCATTTTACCCTTATAAACTTAAGTATTCATATGATCACGCCCCCTATTTTTAATTTGAAAATTTTATTTTTATATTGAAAATATATCACAAAGTTCAATTTAGTTTCTATCTTGCCTTAATTTGTTAAAATAAAGTTGCTAGTTAATTAATTTCATTCGGTCAATTTAAGCGTGTACTTGCGTGTACTCAACTTATATCTAAGTTGAGGTTTGTTAGGTTTTAAAGTCTATAGATTTTTAAGAAGTGCTTCGTCAAGTAATTTCACCATCACCCAAAGACTTAGCAAATATTTTGGCCAAGTTGAAGAGAGAAGAAAGAGGAAGCTTTTTTGAGGAGTACTAAGATGAGTCCCCAAGATAAATTTTCGTATACTCCATCTTTTCCTTGTTTTGTTTTCACTTTGAATTTTTCATTCACAAATCTTTACCGAACTCCTTAGAATTAGTAAAAATTTTCTGAATCTTGTTAAGCCAAACAATGTAAAGAGTAGGTCCTATTTTGAGTCAAGTTCTATCCTGGAGTCAAAGGTCATGAAATGGAATAAGTTAACGACAGGAGCACCGCTATTGAGTCATTGCTCGCCATATTGGTGGCTAACATAGGTGAAGTCCACTAGTCACCTTAAGAGAGCACCCGCTTTAGGGGGTGTTGACACCCTGCTCACAAGCAGCCACTACTCTAGGCAACTGTTGGTCATCTAATCTTGTTTGAATTCACAAAAACCGTCCCCCTCATGATGTTGCTACATATTTTGAGTATATGAACTCTTCATTGGGCGCGCCGTTTGTCAAGTGTTAGAAAACGATAGTGGGTCTCAAAGATTAAGGAGTCAACATTTATTTCATAAGTTGTTTTCTACGTCACAATCGGAGTCTTGAGTCCGGAGTAGAGCTTTCCTTTGATAAGGAACCCAAAGACACTCCTATCATTGATAGTTACTTTGCTCGAGTTGCAGATATTATATGTTTACTCCAGCCTAAGGAGTTGGATGTTTTGAAATGTTGGATATGTATTTATAAGGAGTTTAAGTTCCTTCTCCTTTCAGCAAGTGATAGCATGGTGTTACCTCCTAAAGGGTACTTCGCTGTGTTTAATAGTTACTTCACTTGTGGGTTTTATTTGCCTCGGATTCTTTTTTTTTTTTGGATGTAATGGAGAGCTATAAAGTATGTTCAATTCAGTTTGTGCCTAACTTTTTTGTATTCTTCACAAGTTTTTGATTGTGTTTGACTAACTTAGGTCTGTCAATCTCTTTACATAGTTCTTAAACTTTGTGGGGTGTGTAAAGTGAGTCTTTTTTTCATGTTTTTCCAAACTTGGTAGCAAATTTCTAAATAGGTTGTCTTCTTTACTAGGGTCTCAAAAGATAAATATGTCTTTGTTCGTGATAAGGGTTGGGCATCCCCTGCGAATGGAGCAATTCTCTATCTTTATTTCATCTAGGTTAAATTCATAGTGACCTTCATAGGAGCTTTAAAAAGGTAGGCTCATATTGAGCACTTATTTGACGTCACTTATATGTTTCCAGCGTTTACTTAGCATAATTTTCTTTTTTGACTGCTAGCACATATGTTTAAATTATTACTTGTTCACATTCTCATCAATAGTTATGCTTCTTTGTGCACGTTTTGCTTTTCAATGCGAAAAAAGGTTGATTTAGTTAGGATCCGTTCTAGGAAGATGAAAGGAGGTACACATGAGAGATGCACAGCAGAGCAGCAGGATAGGGAGGCATCATTAGCTAGGTGGCACCTAAGACCCCCTACATCGACGGTCGAGTGAGGTATATAGTCATTCGTCTCTAGCGACATGTCCGCCAATATTGGCAAGGAGCCCAAGGCGATGATTTCTATGCTAGCAAGAAAGTGCACACATGGATTGGCCACTGGGGATGCTTGTCAGCAGTCAGCTTGTCCCTTTATGTCGGCAAGGGCAAGAGACTTTTTCACTATGGTTTATGCTAGAGCTATCGTGTCGACTCCCATTAGAATGTGGATGAGAATGTCTTCAGCATTGATCGCATGAGAGGCATTGTGAGTGAATAGGGCCAATGGAAATTAGAGTTATATTCTTCGTCCTAATTAACTGAGATAGTTACTGAGGACTTTGCGCGGGTAGTGTTCATTTCAATACTTAGCTTGTTGTGCATACTTCTTCTTTCCTACTTTTATTTCAATACTTAGTTCGTTCTGCATACTTATTCTTTCCTACAATGATGTATAATTTTTTTATCTTTGTGTCTTATGATTTTCTAAGCATAGGCTTAAAACTTGGTAGAGCAGATGTCTCACCAAGTAGATGAGCTGCAGCAATAATAGCGTGACTTAAGGAGAAGGCCGCCAAATCAGCTAGGCAGTAGGAGCAAAAGGAAAAGGAATTCATGAAATTATAGAAAAAGCATGAGTAGCTAAAGGTGCGATATGCAAAGGAGATAAAGATTGGGAAGAAGTTTTTAGAGTCTTCTACTGGGAAGACATTCGTCAGTGCTACTGCGAGGATACAATCAAATATTCAAGAGTTCTAACGAATTCTTTGAGGCAATTGAGATAAAGGCAAAAATACTTTACAAGTAGACAATTCAGGGTCGTCTCTGCATTTTGAGTAAATCTAAGTGGTATCCAGCCGCGGACTTATTGATGTTGGATCCCACTATTCCAATTAATCTTTTTACTGGATGGCTTGGAATGCACCTAAGATTGGTGCAAATGCCATGGTGGAGGATCCTATTGACGCAACTCCACAGAAGTAGATAGGTTTTTTGGAGTAGGAATAGAAGTAGGAGTTTCTATTTTCTTATTTTTGTTTTAGGACTACTTAGCTTTTCCTAGAGCTTAAGTAGTATTTTGGCTCGTTTTATGGATTTAGTTGTTCCTTTCAGAGGCCAAGTGCAGACCAAACATTTTTTGTGTTTTTTGTCCCTATAGGAATTACATCCATATGTATACTCTGGGAAGAACTGAATTCTAAGATGCTTCTTAGCCCCAAATGAATGATTTTCAAGTGTTATCAAATTATCAGCATGTGTTTAATGCTACATAAAGGTGTGTGAACGAGACACAGAGCCTCTTGTTATTCAACTTTGTTGTCAGTTCCCATGAAGGGGTTTTATCAAGTTGTGTAGAATGGCGCATAAAAGCATCAACGAGTGCCACTAGAGAGATCTCTTTGCAATGATTCATCATTTGACTTAGAATTTGTTGAGTGCCTTAGCGGTGAGGTCTTATCGTGATAATTAATTAATTCTATTAGAATCAACTGAATATCTCAGTGGTGAGGTTTCATCGTAGCACTCAGTAGTTCGTTTTGATTGTGATTAAGTGCCTCGCTGGCGAGGGCTTATGAAAATTGATATTGTGTGACTTTTCGTAAAGAGTCTTATTTGAGGAGTTTCAATGCCACAATCAAGGTTGTATTAAAGTTTAGTCGCGGGCCTCATCCAATAAGTCTTTGTTACCGATGCTAAGTATTGTAATGATTTCAGAGTGTGAACTTTGCTCAAGAGGTCTTGTCACCAGATGTTTAGTTATTAAGGTGAGAGGCGGACTATGGGCCACATGCCCCAAAGTGAATTTGATAGTTGATTTCAAGAGTGCAACCACGTGCCTCTTAAGAGGCCTCATAGTGGGCTTATGTAAAATTTGTGTAAGTATTGTATTAATTCTTTTAACATTTTTATGATGCAGCCACTTTTCTCTAGAGAGGTTGTTTAGTGAGCTTGCGCACAGCAACCACGCACCCTCAGAGGGGCCAAATAATGGGTTTATGCTATAGTCATTCACAAGAGAAATGCTACCACTTACCTTTGAGGAGGATTTATGGTGCGCTTACGTGTGTCAACCACAGAACCCAGAGGAACCATATAGTGGGCTTACGCCAAATTAGTTGATTGTGCTCTGCAAAGCAATGCATAAGTGCCTCAAATAACTCATTCAATAATAAGACATAACAATGTAAAGAAAGCAGAATTTATTTATACATTTATTAACAATGAAGGAGTGTCGTCCTCCTAAAGGTTGGCTTTATTCAAGTCTAGAGAAAATAACTTCTTAACCGAAAGAAAAAAGCACTTCAGAATAAATGCTAACTACTTAATAAAAAATTAATCCAAAGAAAATAAGAAAAAAAAAAGAGGCACCACATGTGGTATGTTTTAAGTAATTTGGGGGTGGGGGGCTCCCGGCATGAACATCTCCATAATTATGGTGTCTTCAAGCACATCTTTGCCCTTTTCATTCTTCTTAATGCCTTATAGCTTCTTTGTTTGATCCGTCTTGGAGGTAGAAGTCTCAATGTTCTTCAAGGTATAGGTATAGAACTCTTTGGCTGCTTGTATGTCACCAATAACTTTGCTAGTTCTACTCAGAGTGGGGAACTTCACCTTCATATAGTATATCAAGACCACTGCTCGAAATAGGTTTTAGTAGGTGACCATTAGGAATTTCACCATCTTCATCGCTTGCTTGGGTCAAAAGAGAGGGGCAGCGGCACTTTGCTTAATGTGTCTATAGTATCAACAATGAACCACACCAAAAGAGTATTGATTTTCTGTGGTT
Source organism: Jacaranda mimosifolia (assembly GCA_018894105.1). Taxonomy (NCBI): domain Eukaryota; kingdom Viridiplantae; phylum Streptophyta; class Magnoliopsida; order Lamiales; family Bignoniaceae; genus Jacaranda; species Jacaranda mimosifolia. The sequence goes on along the minus strand of CM032120.1, from coordinate 33,194,473 downwards.
GTTCATTGTCCACACCTAGCTGAAGGAATATCATGGAACATAAAACCAGTTGAACTAATGCTATCCACCAATCTCTTCTCCATCCAAAAGTTAGTGAGAGATGCAGAGACCACCAGGGCATCATTGTATTCTTCCCGCAAAGGCTCAAGGATCTGTTCACCAAAGGTGATGCTAGACATCGAGGGATGCACTTCAAGAATTCCCAACATGGGAGCAGTTGCATAAGCTTCGTCTGTCTCACCAATCACACAAACACCTTCTTTACATTAGTAGAGTCTTCGCTAGTTGGTCCTATTATAATCCAATATTTTTTAAGCTATCGTTAGTGGTCCTCACTCCCTCCTGCTACTGGACCCTTTGTTGGACTATTTGGCTTCTGCGCTACAAATTCTTTAAGGTGGCCTCTCTAAATCAACTTCTCAATCTCATCCCTCAAGTATCTATACTCCTTAGTGGTATGTCCTCTATTGTGGTGGAAGCGGCACCACTTAACAGATTTCTATTCCTTTGGATCTTTCTTGTCTTCTGAGGAGGGTGTTGGATGAGGCCATATTGCAGCGCTATGATAAGAATCTCCAATCTGAGAGTAGTAAGTTGTGTGTAGGTTGTGAAAGTTTGGAGTGGACTGTATCCAATATCTCTCTATTCTTTGTTGTTATTATATCTTTGAGTGCGCTTTGTGCTTGCTTGCCTCCTGAGAGGTCATAGCTTCCTCAATTTTATTGTGCTCCTCTGCACGCACCAAAAGCTCTTTTAGAATAGCAAAGGTCTTCTAGAAATTAACTCTCGGAACTTCAAGTGCTTCAAGTTTTATTAGAAGAGCTCTTGGTTGATGTAGGGGATCTTTTTCACTACCTGGACGAAACAGTTGAGGTAGTTCCTCAGGGATTCTCCATCTTTCTACTTAATGGTAAACAAGTAGCAGCTGTCTTAGGGTATCTACGGTTGATGGAGAATTTCTAGAGAAAGCACTAGGCCAACAACCCCCATCAAGTGATAGATATAGCTGGCATCTAATTGAACCATATCAAGGCATAATTGGTGAGCATGGTATGGAACAACTTGTAGTACATAGCTTCACTCAAGTCTTAGAGCTCTATCTTTGCCAAGAAGTTGTCCAGATGCTCCTGGGGGTCTCTGGTGCCATCAAACTTCGACAAATTGGCTATCTTTGTTGCGAGGGAAGGGGTTTTTGCTAAGATGGCTAAGGAGAAAAATCCACATCTCGAGAGAGCCACAACTAGATGGTGGTACTAGCTTCTTGCTCTTCTCAAAGGATGTGGTACCAATGAGTGCGTCTAGACTTCAGTAGCAGCGAGCATACGTTGGGAGGAATCCATTCGGGTTGAGGAATAAGTTTCCACCTATTTGGGTAAAAAGGGAGAACCAATGTCTCTTTTGGAGTTAGCTCTTCACTCAATTCTCTTTGAGGAGGACAAAGCCCCCCCAACTCTGATGAGAGGATTATTACTACTCCTTGGGACAACTTTCATCAACATATTGGTCGACTGCTTTAGCTGGAGCTTGAGTAGTGGTGTTCCCCAACAAGGTCCTCAATGCATCCTGTGTCATATGCAAAATGGGATCTCTGGAAGTTGTTGTGTCTTGTAGGGGTGTCCTCTGGTACAGGTTACATGTCTAAGGCTGGCTCTAGTGCCGGGCAAAACAGTGCTTTAGGTTGGTGACTCCCCACATTCTTCTACCTTGTGGTCACTTATTTGTTAGAATCACAAGCTCTAGATCTTATATGCATCCTCAGCATTGCTTCTTCATCATTCAGAGTTTCCACAAATGGTGCCAAAATGATGCTTCACGGAAATAGAGTTGAGGTTCTTTTCCAATAAGCCCCATTTTTTAAGTTTGTTTTCCATGGAACATAGTGCATAAAGTTCTCCAATTCTCAAGTTTTTGCATTTTCTTGCAAATGATTTCTTGTACCTAATTTCTCTTGGGGCTTAGTATTTATAGTTCATTCCTTAATGAGCTCGAGTCTATTAAGGTCTTGACCCTTTTTGATGGGCTTAATCAATTTGGGTTATCCAACTTTTTTATTTAATTGTCTTTTTAATTCACTAGGCTTTTTTATCCTTTTACCATTTTACCCTTGTGGACTTAATTAACATATCATATGTGTATGCTTAAATTTTTTATATACATTTATATATGTAATTTAAAATTTTTATTGAATTTTATAAAATAGTATAATTTTTCCACTGTTCACATATATTTGCTTTACTATATTATATGAAATAACACTATTTGATAAAAAATAAAAATAAAACTAAAAAGAGAAAAATAATATAATTAGAGAACAAATAGAAAAAAATAGTATAACTTTTTGGTTTTTTCTGTTAATATAATGAAAATTAGTTGTCCATGCTAATTAAATTAACGGTTATTTGGCCAAAAATCCCAAACCAACTTACATTTTTGGGATCAGTCCCCAACTACCATTTCCTTAGTTTTAACTCACCACTTCCAACTTTAGTTTAGAGTTCACTCCCCACTTGAAGTAAAAAGACAAAAAAGCCCTAACTTAAATTGAAAATGACCAAAAACTTTCCACTTTTCCACTAACAAAATCGTTAATCACATAAGTCCTCCTAAAACTCACGTTTTCTCTTCCCATTCCCTCACGTTTTTCTCTTCCTATTCCCTCTGTCTGTGCAAACCCGACAAACACAGCAACGATGCTCTACTTGCCATTTCCGCACTGGTGCCGCAATGAAATCTTCATCTCTTTCACTTTCTTATTTGGGAACTGACTTTCTCCATTATTTTTGTGGTCGTAGCTAGAAGAATTTCTATTTTCGCCCCTCAATTGCATAGTCTACGAGGTAAGTTGTGTAATTTTCTATTTTGTTATTTTTGTATCGGAATACAGAAGAGAATGCAATATCTGTTTGCTTCTTTTTTTTATGTTTGCTTTAATTATTTTAGGAAGGATTTTGATATACTCAATTCACCACGATTGGTCTTTTCTTTTATTAAAAAAATTCCTAATATAAGTTTTTTAGTACTTGAATAATGTCAATTTATATTTCAATTGTTGCTTAAATTGTATGCTTCAAATATCAGTTATCTGAAGTTAGTAATTATATAATTCATATAAGATATAGTGTATATTAGTTGTTTACAACTGAATTTTAGAGATATTATCTAATTTATGGTGTATAAGATGTGTATACATCATGTTTAAGCATTTCTTGGGCATCTATTCCTGCAAACTTATGATTAATATGATTAGTATTATTTTCAAATAATATGGTATGAAAATTCAAATTTTCAGTACCTAAATTGTGACCTGCAGTATAGATCGCCAATTCAGTATTATGTTCTAATTTCTTCGGTAGCAAAATTCAAGTTTTTAGTATTTTAATTCTGACTTTGCAGTACATAAAACCTCCAAATCAGTATGCTGTCCAATTTGCTTTTTTTTTTTTTTTTTTTTTTTAACAAAAGTTGAAACTTTCAGTATTAAATTGTAAGTTGTAGTACATAAAACCTCCAATTCTGTATTCTGTGCAGTCTTTGTGGTACAAAAATTCAAACTTTTAGTATTTAAATTGTGATTGCAATGCACAAAATCACCAATTCAGTATTCCGTGAAAGTCTTTTTGGTACAAAAATTCAAACTTTTAGTATTTAAATTGGGACTTATTGTTCTAAAACCTCCAATGCAGTATTTATGTAGTTATGTATGTCTCTCTTTTTGCAGAAATAATGGTTAAAACTCAAGGAAGTGCACACCAAACTACCGAAGGTAACAGAGACTCCGAGCTATATTCTCAGTGCTCTCAAGCTACTTCAATAATATTATGAAAGAGTTGGACGATAAGATGAGCTTCAGACACACTAAAGCACTAAAGAGAACACCATTTTCTGCGTACCTTAAAGTGACTAATTTGAGTAAATTGAGTACTAATAGTGTTATTAGAGTTGAATCTCTCTTAAGGAGATTTGATATTAGGTCTTGTTCTTTTATTTTTGGTAACAATATTAAGATTCCTTTTATTGCGATGGACTTTTCTATTGTTGTGGGGTTGCAGCACGTTAGGGCAACATATGAATTTTGATATAAAAATAGTGTTAGAAACTGTTAAACAATTATTTGAAGTAAAAAATAAGAAAGTCACTCGAGTGGAGATTTGTAAACAATTGAATGAGTTGGCAAAAAAGCATGGTGATTAGGATATAGATGATTTTGTTAGGATGTACATACTACTAGTTTTCAACTGTATTTTATTTCCAACTAATAACTATTTGATGCCTATATTCCTTCTGCCGTACATGGATGACCTATCTTCCATTGGCCTTTATGCATGGGGAGTTGGTGCATTTAAATTTTTGTATGATGAGATTTTTGTGCATTTAGGAGGTGAAACGGGGGAAGGTCCAAAAAAGAAATACTTTGATGGATGTAGTATTAGCCTAATGATAAGTTGATGGCATTGTTACTATTAATAACTTTTTTATTGCTATTATTGAGTAACCACAACATTGCATAGTTCTTCTTTTGAATGACAGGCTTGGGTTTATGAATGGATTCCTTGCTTGGGAATGACAAATTCATTGCGTTCATTTCCACGATTCCTTCAATGGTATGAGAGTAAAATTCCAATGAAAGTTGCTAATGCAAACGAAAAATTCAAGACGATTACTAGAAATATGGTAATAACTTATATTCATTATCTTTGCTTTTCTAATAGTTTTATGTATATATAAAATTAAAAACTAAGCTGTAGAGTTATGTTTTAACAGGTTGTGGATATTTATATGTTCCCTAATGAGGAGAAATTGTTGTTACCAATACATCATGGAGAAGCAACTGTTGATGTGTATGGCTTGCAAGGAATGTTAAGTGAGAAAAAGAGCCAAAAAATGACAAAGAAGAGGAGGAAGAGGAATAGAGAGAAGAGGAGGAAGAGAAAGAGGGAGAAAAGAAGGAAGAAGAAGAGGAAGAGAAAGAAGGAGACGAGGAGAAAAATGAATAGAAAGAAGAGCAAGAAAAAGTGCAAGACGAAGGTGATGATGGTGGAATTCACCATAAAAGTCCTAAATCAGGAGATGTTCTACCCTTGGAAGGGACCATAGCACCACACCATGAAAAACTAGAGTAAAGCTAGCACTACACCATAAAAAACTAGAGTAAAGCAAATTGCTCATAAGAACTGTGGCAACAAGGAGAAGGTATGTGTATAAAAGTTTTAAATACTGCATTTTGGAGTTTTATACTTGATGTAAGTGAGACAAATACTGAATTGCATTAAAAAAATACTACATAGCTGAACTGAAGTACTAGATATGTGTATTGGGTTTTTTACAGGAGAAGATGAAGGATGTCCAAAATACTGCGTTGATAGAGATTGGATCTGCAGACTCTAATTTATTAGATAATGAGGACTTCTTTAATCTATTTTGAGGACGAAAAGATTATAGAGGGCAGTCCGAGATATCTGATAAAGATAGATAAATTATTAACTCATATCTGCAATGAGATAAAATGGAGTAATTATAGTGAATACACATTATTCTTTTTATAGTAATTTGATTATTTGAGTAACATGATAATTTATTATTGTAGTGTTAATGTTTGGGGTGAGCCTGATCTTCAAATTGGAGGATATGTGTTTTTCAATCTATTGTTTGGAAAAGAGTTGAGGTTAAATTTAATTGATTGCTACACAAAGATCTTGTGTACCTCTTCATTCAGAGAAAAATGTGATCACAATATTTGGTATCTGACTCCATACGTGCAGGTATATAGTATTTGTTTTGTATTTCCAACTACAAATAACTTTATTTCACAAGTTCTAACATTAACTATTGGTAGGAGAAAATTCTGAGAGAACTTGAGAAGCAAATAAGATGCGTGCTATGAAACAAGACGAAATTCCAAAATTTATCGGTCAACTCAGCACGCGCAAGTTCCTGGAAGAGCTAAATTTAGATGTGCTAAACAAGTGCCAATTTATTATATTCCCCATTAACAACCATTATCACGGGTTCCTCCTTGTGTTGGACACGATTTAGAAGAAGTTCATACAGATGAACTCATCCTAGTCTCCCCAGACGAAAGCAATGACAAAAGATTTTGTAAGTTTGCTTATATTTGTGATATATTCATCTGAGTATTTGAACAAAAAGTAAAAAATACTTTTGCAGGCTAAGTTTTTGACTGGATATCTAAAACACTACTTTGCATATATTGTGCCACAAAAAGAAGTGCATATATGTTTTAGTCGCCAACAAAATGGGGACCTGGATTGTGGAGTTTATATATGTCTTTAGGCTGATTGTTATGCAAAAAATAGGAAGGATTTCTGACATTATGCAAATGAATGTTCTATGGATGCGTATGAGCACATATTAATGTAAAAATTCTCACTGATGAGCATGGTTTAATGTATTCTATGGGAAAAGAATGATGTTCGAATAGTTATTATTTGGATGAATTGATTATTTTGTTATTTTGTATTTCAATATTTCTGAATTCTTACTAGATAACATTTATAATTTGTATATTTTGGATGACAAGAAATGGATGGTGTTTACAATTTATAATATAATTTAGAAATTTATTTATAAATAGATGCTGGTAAAGATACATATGTTACATGTTAGTTCAAAATAAATACATAAGTAATAGCACTCCACACGCATGAACGTAGAAAAATCAAGTACATAAACACGAAATATAGGTACACAACATTAGCAAATTAAGTACATAACGCAGTTCTAGAATACATAAATGCCAATGCTGAGTACTTTTCTGCAGATTTCTGGTATCATTCTTAGCACATAAGCGATCGAGTTCATTTCGACCTAATCTGGCTATTGTGTGATCATAAGACCATGGCATATTAGTCCTAGGACTCATATAGTCATGATAAGTTCACTAGTTATCGATGGTGGTGTCGGGAGGATTCATTTAGCTCATGCACCAATGGTTTATACTATTGTGAATGAGAGTGCAAGTGGTTGCATGTGGGTGTTTAAGTTTTCAACCATTTCAACAGGTACCATCACGACCATTTATTCGAAAAACCATGGTTTTGTCACATTAGTGTGCCTTATGTGTTGTTCCACGCAGCGAATTGAACCTCATCTTGGCCCTTGGAAAGTAAGTACATAAACACGAAAAATAAATACACAATATTTGTAAAGTAAGTACATAAATGCAGTTTTGGAGTACATAACTAATGATTGTGGGTACTTTTTATCTGATTTCTGGTATTATTCTAAGTACATAAGGGATCGAGTTCAATTTGGCCTAATCTGACCATTGCGCGATCGTAAGACCATGTCATATTAGTCCTAGGACTTGTAGAATCATGATAGGTTCACTAATTTTTCATGGTGGTGTCGAGAGGATTCGTTTGCCTCATGCATCAATGGTTTACACCACTCTGAATAAGAAAGCAAGTAGTTGGATGTGGGTGTTTGAGTTCCCAACTAATAAAACACATACTATCATGATCATTTCTTTAACAAACTACGATTTTGTCGTGTCAAGGTGTCTTATGTGTTGTTTCATGCATCAAATTGTGCCTCATCACGGCCTTTGGAAAAGCAAGTACATAACATAAAAACATAAATATACAAACATTAACAAATTAAGTGCATAACCACAGTTATGGAGTACATAACTGCTAAAAATGGGTTCTTTTTCACCGATTTTCAGTATCATTCTCAGCACATAAGGGTTCAAGTTCATTTCGGCCTAATCTGACCATTGTGTGATCATAAGACCATGGCTTATTAGTCCTAAGACTTATATAGTCATGTCAGGTTCACTGGTTTTGAATAGTGGTATCGAGAGGATTCGTTTAGCTCATGCATCAATGGTTTATAATACTATGAATGAAAGCGCAAGTGGTTGCATGTGGATATTTGAGTTCCCAAACATTTCAACATGTACTATCACAATATTTCTTCAACAAACCATGATTTTGTCGCGTTAGTGTGCCTTATGTGTTGTTCCACACATCAAATTGAGCCTCAACTCGGCCTTTTTAAGAGGAAGTACAGAAGACATGCATAATAGGTACACAACATTAGCAAATTAAGTATATAAATGCAATTTCGGAGTACATAAATGCCAATACTAAGTATTTTTTTGTAGATTTTCGGAATCATCCTCATCACATAAGGGATCGAGTTCATTTCGACCTAATCTGGCCATAACATGATCATAAGACCATGGCGTATCATTATCTACATTTAGGATTTTCAATACTATATATGAACGATTTCACACTACTATAAATAAGAGTGCAAGTGGTTGAATGTGTGTTTGAGTTCTCAACCATTTCATCAACAAACCATGATTTTATCACGTTAGGGTATCTTATTTGTTGTTCCACACATCGAATTGAGCCTCATCTGAACATTTGAAAAAGCAAATACATAAACATGAAAATTAAGTACACAACATTGGCAACCTAAGTACATAAATGTCATTCTAAAGTACATAACTGCCAATACTGGGTACTTTTTTGCTGATTTTTGGTATCATTCTCAGTACATAAGGGATCGAGTTCAATTCGGCATAATCAGGCCATTGCATGATCATGAGACCATAGCATATTATTATCAGTACATTAGGAATTTTCAATACCATATATGATCGATTTCACGCTACTATAAATAAGAGCGCAAGTGGTTAAATGTGTGTGTTTGAGTTCCCCACTATTTCTACATGTGCATATCCAAACCATTTTTTTAACAAACCATGGTTTTGTTGGGTCACTTATGTGTTGTTCCATCCATCGAATTGAACTTCATCTCGACTTTGGAAAGCAAGTACTTAAATATAAAAAATAAGTACACAATATTTGCAAATTTAGTACATAAATGCCTATACTGGATACTTTTTTGCCAAGTTTTGGTATCATTCTCTGCACATAAGGGGTCGAGCTCAATTTGGCCTAACTGTGTGATCATAAGACCATGGCGTATCATTATCCACATTAGGGATTTTCAATACTATATATGAATAATTTCACACTGCTATAAATAAGAGCGCAAGTGGTTGAATGTGTGTTTGAGTTCCCAACTATTTCAACATATACTATCACAACATTTCTTCAACAGACCATGATTTTGTCACATTCGGGTGTCTTACTTGTTGTTCCATGCATCAAATTGAGTCTCATCTCAGCATTTGGAAAAGCAAGTACATAAACATGAAAATTAAGTACACAACATTGGCAAACTAAGTACATAAATGCCATTCTGGAGTACATAACTGCCAATACTGGGTACTTTTTTTATTGATTTTTGGTATCACTCTCAGTACATAAAGGATCGAGTTTAATTCGGTCTAATTTAGCCATTGCATGATCATGAGACCATGGCATATCATTATCAGCACATTATGAATTTTTAATACCATATATTAACGATTTCACACTTCTATAAATAAGAGCGTAAGTGATTAAATGTGTGTGTTTGAGTTTCAACCATTTCTATATGTGCATATCCAAACTATTTCTTCAACAAACCATGGTTTTGTTACATTTAGGTCACTTATATGTTGTTCCATGCATCGAATTGAACCTCATCTCGGCTTTGGAAAGCAAGTACTTAAACATAAAAAATAAGTACACAATATTTGCAAATTTAGTACATAAATGCCTATATTGGGTACTTTTTTGTGAAGTTTCAATATCATTCTCAGCACATAAGAGATATAATTCAATTCGACCTAATATGGCCATTGTGTGATTATAAGACCATGGTGTATCATTATCAACACATTAGAGATTTTTTGTATTATACATGAACGGCTTCACATTGCTATAAATGAGTGCACAAGTAGTTGGATGTAGGTGTTTGTGCTCCAAACCATTTTTACATGTGCCTATCCAAACTATTTCTTCAACAAACCATGATTTTGTCATGTTAGGGTGACTTGTGTATTGTTTCACATATCGAATTAAACCTCATTTCGACCTTTGGAAAACAAGTACATAAACATGAAAAATAAGTACACAACATTAGCAAACTAAGCAAATAAACACAGCTCTGGAGTACATAACTACTACTATTGGGTACTTTTTCTGATAAAATGAAAAATAAATCTAGATAATAAATTCAATGTAAACCTTCCCAATAGTTAAAAAGAATATTCGTTAATGATTTCTTACACATTAAAACGATGGTACAGTATGCCCATATTTTACAAAGTATACAACACAAGTAATTCTATAAAAATTCTCCGATTAAAATACAATATAGTACAAATGCTACAACTTAACATATCCTCCAAACAAGGACGAACTTAGCATCTATCATAAGCACGTTTACACTATCTATTTATAATCCATCTTCTTTTAATCTTTGTCTTCTTTGCATCCTCTTTTCCTAATTGAAGAGAAATAAAATCAATCAAAATATTTTTAATAAGTAATGACAAATGGCAATACAAGTATAAATATACAATAACCGGTAAACAAATCTATCGTTGTATCAATTTGCTCTAAACAGTAGGAGAGTGACTTTTACTTAATAGAAGCACAAGCTTGCTTCCAAAACATTCTATCATTTTGCATTGTGTTCTATCTTCTAGTTCTACAACATACACAATTTATGTAAATCGACTACGTAAATCCACAACACACAATTTATTATGATCTATCATCTCAAAACTCTACAACTACTAATGTGCAGATTGAGCAAAAGTATTGAAGTATCAGAGTGGAAGTATTAAATTGCACTAATCTGATATTAATCAGTTGACTACTAAGTATGATAAAGTAGAAATAAAGTATCTTATTAAGGAGGAAGAACATATATAATCAGATACTAATCAAAATACATTGGAAGTATAACGACTAATTAATGCAATGAAAATATGAAGACAACTTACCAATGCATATAACAAATTTTCCTTCAACATCTTTTTGGTTCATTTTTTTGGACAACCATCATATCAACGATGCCCGTTTTAAGCAAAGTATGCAATCAAATCATATTCAAAACATCATTATCAGTTTCCAAAATGACATACATTTTCTAATGTGGAGCAAAATATTGCAATTTATTGAGCTCAAAACTAATTCCAAGCCTTTTTTTCCAATCTAAAATAATAATTCTATCAAACTCATACCTTCATAAATTGACAAAATATACAATTCTCCATTGTACACACAACTTCCTAATAGCTGAATTTTAGCATCTGAGCCACTTGAAAACATTCTTATTATGCTCAAATTCATGAATTCGTTCACCTCAAAATAAAACGGAGAAAAATGGAGACAAAGTAGGACCACTTCTTGCTAGTATGTTGTAGCCATTACAGAAAATGGGAAGAAAAAAAAAGAAAAAAAAAAGTAAAAGGAAGATTCTTCCTCCGCGGGAAGATGAACAGGAAACAGATGGGAAAGAGAGGGAGAGAAATGGGTCGGCGGGGTTTAGGAAAAGGAAAAGGAAAAAAAAAAAACCATTGACCTAAGGGCATTTCAGTCATTTTAAGTAGGTATGGAGTGAAGTCAAAATTGAAACATGTAATGGGGAGTTCAAACTCAGAAATATATGGGTAGGGACTGAATGCTAAAGGAAAAGTGGGTTTGGGGATTTATAAATAAATTCCCCTTAAATTAAACTAAAAGGCTAACATGAATATATACAATAAATTAAATTGAGGAATTGCTTTTGGTTTAGAAATTGAATTAATTTTCTAATATATGCCCAAAAAATTTAGCCAATATGTTAAAAAACATATCAAGTAGTACTACACTAATATTCTCATGCTTTATAAATAGCATACTAAGTTACTAAATATTTTTATTATTTATTGTTGCTCCAAGGGACCATTTGTAATTTTTTTTTCATTTTTAGATATAAGCTATAAGGTTTTAAACACTCTTTTTTAATAATTTTCAATGCAAATATGGTTTCTTTTAATCATACACCTATTATAATACATATTTGCATTATCTATTTTTTAAAGAGAACAGACCAATTACATATTCACTCCCTCAAGATATTAAATATTATTATTTAATTAATATCTTTGAATTAAAGTATATATCTAAAGGTATGAGAGTACTATTAAAATAGATGGAATTAAAGGAAGACATCTTCACACTCCACTAAACATTACAGATTTTCATTCTTCAATTTGTGAAAATATATAATTATATAAAAAAGATTAGCCAATTGTAATGGGTACTTGAGAAAATTTCTCATTGTACCAACAAGTGCAATAGGAAGAGGTTTTGAATGTTAATACTGGCATTAAAAGGTGTAACTTGGAGAATCTGTACTGTATTAATTGATAGTGATTAATGACAAAATCCTGAAGTTAAGTTGTAATGGATTTGGGCATGCAAATAGGGAAAGCAATTATACTAAAATTTCTTCTAATTACGAAATCATGCACGAAAATGAAATCATTAAAGAAGTACTAGAATTTCCCAAAATGATAAATAGTAAATCTTAGACTGAAAAAATTGATCTATATAAATAAGAAAAAAGAATTCAATAATCATAATTTTATAGAGAAATTGAATTTTAAACAAGATGCAAAACTAAGGTGTCAGATAAAATTTTCACACATTTTCATCAGTCCACTCTATGGTCAATCAAGTGTAATACTCCTGAATTTGAACTAGCTGTAAAATTTGAAATTAAAAAAAATATATATAGGTGTAAATTTGTTTTTTTTTTTAAAATTAGGTGTAAAATTCTTAATCCGTTACTGACCATTTGAACTAAGAAAAAAATAGGTACCTTTTACTACTCATTTAGAGTGTTATAAAAGATCCTTTCCAAAAATTTATATTTTTTTACTCAATTATTTTTAAATGAAAAGAGGAAATCTTTTTCCATAAATTTGGAAAATCTGTCTGAAGTTTAAACTTCAATCCTAATTCAATATTCTGAATTAATTACTCATGCGGTATCAGCAAAGGAAAATCTTGGAATGGTGGATGTTTAATTCTCATGATATCAAAAGAAATTGCTCTTTTCTTGGACTTCAAAGTATATAAGTATTATTAAATAGAGTTAATTGCAGTTAACCTCCCAACCTATGGCCTCATTTGCACGTTGCCCCTCAACCGTTGTTGATGTGCAATTTTATCATCTGAACTATTGAAATGTTCGCCAACACCACATTTGCCCATTTCCGGTGGAATCCAACCAATCAGCATTGGACACGTTGACTGAAGGCACCAGAATATTTTTGTTAGATTCCACCAGAAATGTGCAAATGTGATGTTGGCGAACATTTTTATTAGTTCAGGTGGTAAAATTGCACATCGACAACGGTTGGAGGGCAATGTGCAAAGGAAGCCATAGGATGGGGGGTTAACTGCAATTATCCCTATTAAATAATGGGAGTGGGCAAACGTCAAAAAACACTATAAATAGTTGTGTTAGTCCTACAGTACTTGTACTTCATCTGATTCTCTGCGTTCCCTCCACTCTCGTTCTTGTGCCCCTAGGGGTGTAAATGAGCCGAGTTGAACCTGAATCTAGTAGGCTTAAACTCAACTCATTTATTAGTTTGCGAGCTTGAGCTCGAGCCAAGCTTGATCGAGCCTAAACAATCAAGCTCAAGTTCAGTTTGTTGGAATGGGCGAAGGCTCGTCGTAGAGAAAAAGAAAAGCTCAATTGGTTAAGCTCGAATGAGCTCGAGGTCGAGCTTGTATAGATTTGGATTAACCCAAGATCATTTAGACTCAAAACAAAATCTATAATTATAAATTTTTTAAATAATTTTGTTATATATTTTCTAAAATAAAAAATTGAATTCTTATTATTATTATTATTATTATTATTATTATTATTATTATTATAAAAAAGTTTGTTTAGACTCGCGAGCTTTTCGAACTGAATATTATTGAACTTCACTCAACTTGTTTGACTGACAAGCTCAAGCTCAGCTCGGCTCGACTCAACTCGAGCTCAAAAAAATCAAGCCAAATATGAGCTTTCATCGAGTCGAGCCCGAATCGTTCGCGAATCGTTTCATCTCATTTACACCCCTATGCGCCCCTCTCCAGCAGTTCAACTTAGTATTTCTCAAGGTACATTTTCCAAAGTAGTATGACAATTTTCAAATCGTTTATTTATTTATATAGTCCTGTATAATGTATTGCCCTTATGTCTTTTGTGAGTTTAGGGACTTAACATACTTACACTTATCGGTGTTAATTTGGATTAAAGTTCATGGGCTCAACCCAACCCATATGATTTTGAGTTTGGTTGGGTTTGGCTCAACATTTCAAAAATGAGTTTGAGCATGTTGGGTTTAAGATGGGTTGTATCAAATTTAGATTCAAAATAGATCCATTTCAAAAATTAATTAATTTAATAAATCATCTTATTATGTTATAAAATTATATATTAAATAGAGTGTAGAAGGCATAAAAATATTACTATGGTCTTTTGAATTTATTTTTTAAAATAAGTAAATTAAATCAATTTTTTTGTTTTCTTTTAGAACCATTTGAAACCTAACCTAACCCACAACTCAACTCATTTTGAACCCAATCCACTGTCAATCCATCTATCTTAATCTATATAGAAATCAACCCACCCATTTGCCACTACTACTTACACTCTTTAAGTTTAGGAACTTATGAATCATTTCTCTGAAGAATATAATCTATGTATTTATCGATCATCCAAATATATAACAGAGCTCTTTACTGCACGCACGTTGTAATTATAGGAGATTCCCATATAAAATTTTTAAATATTAAAAAGAAGATCACAATCTTTTTCTCAAATATTTATCGAAAAAATCAAGGCGAAATCACCGCGGAATAATTACACCACCCTTCCTATAACTTCATATAATTACAAAAATTTTCTCTTTTAATTTTGAAATTGTGCACTTTTCTTATAACTTACTTTTGCCTCATGCACAACCCTCTTTTGCCAATCAACCTATCATGATTTGATGATGTTATCACTATATACAATTTTAATAAACTTTTTAAATTATAATAATATACCCTCACATATATTGATGAGATCTAAAGCACAATTGAGAAAGTTGGTGGTCAGAGAGAGCCGATTGATAGACAACAATTGAAAGAGACAACTTAGAGAACATGATCGAGAGAAAGAGTGGTAGAGGATGACCCAGAAAAAATTCTTTAAATCATGAGAATTCTAAGAGAAAGAGAAAAAGACAATGAGGGTGATTGTTTTGGTGAAAATTGCACAATATAAGTAGAATATGACATAATTTTCCTTTTAAATAAATATATTTTTAAATAATTTTATATTTTATTAGATTTTATTAAAAACTAAATTTGTTATTCAATAAATTTCATCAACTTTGGAAAACATTACAATGGTGAGGTGGAGGATTTTGTAATTTTGATATGAAGAGGGAAGGTTAGAATAATTATCTATAGTATTAAGGGAGGATAATGTAATTGTTCTTTCTTCTTATTACTTTATATTCAACCAAAGCGGCATATGCATTTTGTTAATATTAATGATTAATGTTTTATCCATGAATAGCTAAATTACTAATGCAGTTATTTGGACCAAGTAAATTTCAGATACAGATCTTCATTAAGACACTGACTGGAAAAACTATCACATTAGAGGTGGAAAGTGTGGATACTATAGAAAATATGAAGTCTAAAATTCAAGAAAAAGGAGTTTCTCCTGACCAACAACGATTGATATTCACTGGAAAACAGTTGGAAGATGGCCGCACTTTGGCCGACTACAACATACCAAAGGAGAGCATCCTTCACCTCGTCCTTCGTCTCTATGGAGGTGCCAACGCTGCCTAATTGTTCTATAATTGTTTTCATAACTATTATGAGTAAATTGTTACACATGGTATATTTATATGTTCATGTGAAACTACTAGGCTATGTGATATTTGTGATCACTTTTAGCTAGTTATTACTTTTTTTTTATCATATATTTAAATAATTTATATAGTTACTAATATGAGATGATGGTTCGGATAATTGTTTTCACTATTATCTAGTATTTGTTTAAATATTTATCTCCCACTCCTTTAATCTTGGTCCTCTTTTGAATTTATTTAATAGGTTTTGTGGTTTATTTGGCTTGTCGAGAATTATGTAGAAAGTAGTCCTAAATAGACATTGCGAAAATAAGAATAAAAATATAACCCTTCTATATACATGCATTAAATTTAACAATTTAAATGAAATATACTGTTGAAAAAAAATAAATATGAGTAATTAATTAAGCCTAATTATTCCTAGAATTCAAAAATATAGAAAAATCAATATTTGAAAACAATATAGGAGCTGGCTAAGTTAAGTTGAACTTACACATGGTGAAATATTTTCCGTAGTGATGCATAATATTTTATGCAATTCTTCTCTAACACCGACGCTTATTTGCTTGGACGGTTAAGACCTAATAGGTCTATTTTCAGGCCTTATTTTGTTTGCTTAACATTTTTGTGTCATGATACATTTGCAGCCCAACATGGTATTATTGGCTAAGCTAGTTTACGAATCAGTCATCTTGGACTAATTCATTTTCTACCATTTTAAACTTGACCTAATAAGAAATAGAAGAGTCAGTCTTACCCCTCAATTTGGGTTATGAAAAATGCTAACCTCGATGGGGCATTGTCAAATTCTGCAATCACACCTTTTCTTACTCATCTCATTTTGAGATCTTTGCCTGATGGACGCATTTTCATTATGAAATTATGAGTTCTTCCCATCTTCACACCAAAATTTGATTTCATTTTGTTGAACGTTCAACATCTTCTTCATTCTCTTGCGAATAAGCAATTTCGTGGCACCCTATTTGATTATTTGTTTAAATAGAAGCCTTTTAGTCCATTTGCAAGTTATGGTTTGAAAGACTCAAAATCAAATATTATTACCTTAATTACTTGTTTGATTAATTATTCTGATAATCTCAATAACTAGTAATTCCTCTTCATAAATGAATAAGAAAGGCACCTAACTCATGAACTCCACGATTTCAAGTTCCTTTGAACGCATTGTATTCATATAAAAGCCACAGCTTTTGATCAAAGAAAATTTCATAGCGTATTTATTTTAATTATTTGATTGGTATTTTCTGCTTTTTGTTGCGTTTCAACTTATGTGGGGTTGATTTCATTTTTAGTTTTGCCTAAAAATTTTATTTAAGCATTAGAGTTGTTGGATGAAGTTCATAAATTATAATTTTTGGTGTTGATGTTAATGAAGTTTTAGGTGTAGTTGCATACTTTTTTTTTATGATTGTTGGACATCTTAAATTGACTAGTTGCTTTAATTGAGCAGGGGAAAGTGGGCTATGATTATATTTTAATTTGTAACTAGAATTCATTTTCTAAACTACGAGTTGTGTGAATGGTTTGGTGAAATTGAATTGTGCTCATGTTTATATTTAGTTTGAATGACTTGGATTTTTTAGTTTTAAAATTGCAAGTTGCTTAAATGAATTGGTGAAACTTAATTATGCTCATGTCTCCATTTAGTTTGAATGAATTAATTTTTTTGTTACTTATTGCGGTATAACTATGGAACTAGTTTCTTGCAAATAAAGAAGTGAAATGATATTTATGACACAATTCGTCATAACTATATTATGTAATGATATCTTATTTATGAATGCCAATTTTAAAGCCCATGCCCAATCATAGGATATGTTTGTGGCTCTTGAATCTTAATCCAAAACATGATTGCTTTATCTTGAAAGTGCATTATTAAGATATATTATCATAGTTATATTTGTATAAATTTATATTATGTTCCATTCAGAGTTTGATACCAAAACAAATCTATTTAGTTTGGATGAAGTGTGAAACAAAGACTTTATGACCTCACAAGTCGAAACATATTCACTTTATATGTGTTAACTTTAGCACATATTCATCTATCTACTACCATATAGTTTCTTAATCATTTTAACCATGACTCTTAGAAACTAGTAAAGATAGTTTTAAGTTTGTATTGTTTATATTTTTTTGGGTGTTGGCATGTATTTTTAATCAAATTTCTAATTTGTGTTGCTCAAAGTTGAATATTAGAAATGTATCAAAGAAAAAGGTTCATTTTTTATTTTTTTTATCTCAAAGTAGATTATGCAACAAGTTGCCATCTTTCTCAACCTCATTATTAATCAACCTAGGAATGGTGACAGAGAAATTCGGTGATGTTGAGAAAGATTAGTGAGATATGTCATGGCACGTAGGATTCCTGATCGAATATCACATATTAGAAGACTTGTTGAATTAAATGATGATGTATGTATTAATAATTTGCAAATGAATCGCAATGCTCATGTATTAATAATAAAAATAGTTTTAAGTTTGTATTGTTTATATTTTTTGGGCACTAACATGTATTTTTAATCAATTTTTTTATTTGTGTTGCTCAAAGGTGAATATTAGAAATGTATCAAAGAAAAAGCTTCATTTTTTTTTTTATTTAGCTTGGAGGAGATTATGTGACGAAGTGCCATCTTTCTCAACCTCATTATTAAACAATCTAGGAATTGTGAAAGAGAAATTCATAGGCATTGAGAAAGATTAGTGAGATATGTCCTGGCACATAGGATTCCTAATCGAATATCACATATGAGAAGGCTTGTTGAATTGAGTGATGATGACTGTATTAATAATTTGCAAATGAATTGCAATACTTTTGGTATGTTATGTTATTTGATAGAACATGTTGGAGGGCTAGTTGAATCTACACATGTCAATATCATGGAGAATGTAGCAATGTTTCTTTGTATATTAGCCTACCACCAAAAAAAGAAAAAAAAATTAGGATTGTAAAACATGATTTATTTTTTTTAACGTTGAGGCAAACTATGAGCAAGTACTTTCATCCTATTCTTAATGCGTTGTTGAAGCTTCATCATTTATTTCTCATTGAGGCTAAACCTGTAGATGAGATTGTATAAATGTTAGATGGAACTTTAAGGTATTCATTTCTTTCTTAAGAATAATATAGATTATCAATAATGAAATACATGTGCGATATATAGTAGAATGATAATGATCTTTTTCCTCCTATAATATATAAGGTTGCTTAGGTGCATTATGTAGAACCTATATTGACATAAAGGTGTATAGGATTGATAAGCCAAGGTACATGACATGGAAAGCAGATGTAGCTGTTAATGTACTGGGAGTTTGTGATTGAAAAAATGGAACTCATTTATGTGTTAACTGTCGAGATCACTTGCAGATACTAGAGTATTACGAGATGCTATTATTAGGTCAAATAGGCTGAAGTGTCCAAGGGTAATGCATAAACAAAATTAGAACTTTTTTGTAGACTATATATACATACATATAACACTTGGGACTGTTCTTTTTTGGCAAGTAACTGTTGCTTGTGTGATAATGGTCATATGAGTGGTGAATGATTTTTTAACCTTTATAAGGGTATTAGATATCACTTGGATGAAGGGGGGAGGGAGCCCCAAACTCAAATTTTAAGGAATACTTCAACATGAAGCATTCCAAAGCTCGAAATGTGAGGAAATGCAATGAGAAATTTTACAGAGTCCTTCGTACTATCCAATCAAAGTCCAAAATCGGATAACAATAGCTAGTTTCTTGTTAAACAACTTCATAAGGTTACACATGGCTATAGATCCTATGGAACATCTGCTTAATGAGTTGCATTTAAATAATAAAAGAGAATCTATCTTCATTGATACAATAGAATCATTAGCTAATTGATCCATTTGGCATGACGAGGTGGCCCAATCAATGTTTAATCAATGGAGATACATGTCTTGATTTTTTATGTATTAGCGTAATGAATGTAATATTTAGTTTGGATTCTAGCTCCAAAAAAGAAAAAAATGCTTCTGTCACATTTGATACTTAGTTGTGTAATTATGTTATTTTCATCCTCAATACATATATTGCGTGATTATGGTATTTAGTTTTAGTAACTTAGTTCAATTTGCTATGAATTACAATACATTTTGTGCCTTATTTTGTAATTATTTTTTTATGATATTTAATATTATGGTTGAATATATCTAATATATCTTGATTGTGATACTAATGTAATTTATGGCATCTATTATTCTAATTTTCACTCTTCAATGTGATTAGCAAAGTGATTGTGTAGCATAGTGAGATGGAGCCTAGTAGCACAAATTTAATTGCGAGGGTGGCAAAAAACTGATAAGACAAGATATAGTTGGGCTCAAAAGAAGAAGGAAGTCTTGATACAATGTGTGAAAGAAATCATTGCTAATGGTAGGAAGGCAGATAATGGATTCAAGGTGAGATACCTACAAATCCTTGAAAAAGCAATGGCAAAATAATTTCCCTAGCATTGATCTTCATGCTATTCTGCATATAAACAACAATACTCGTGTTTGGAAAAAGAATTATGGATCATTAGCTAGTATGTTGTCACGTAGTGGAATAGGATGGAATAGAAGTACAAAGATAATAAAAGCTATTGATGAAGCATGGGAGACTTACGTAAAGGTAATTGCTCTACCAAATAATAGTGAATGGTTGATACTATTTTGCATTTACTTGAAAAATGGTAAAAGTTGGCTTATAATTTTTATATAGTTTATTCATTACAATAATTTGCAAAATGATATCATAAAATTAATCCCATATTAATCATTTCTATATATGTTTGATTGGAAATTGAAAAACGTACCAACTCAAATATCTTACTTATGAGATTCAAATCTTGGACATACTACTATAATTGGTGCGAGATTTTTGGTAAGGACAGAGCTATAGGAGAGCATACTGAGGATGTTGTTGCCGCTATAAATGATGATCTTAATGTAGCTTGAGATAGAGAAAGACATCATAGAATATTTTGATGGTTTGTTAAAGAGGCTCGCTGATGAAACAAAAACGATGTCTATTTATCAACATATTAGCTGTGGTATAAAAACATCTATGTACAATATTGATCCAATAGTTGAGCTCTTGGGGACTTTTGCCAAAATACAGATGCAATATTAGGAGACATTACTTGTAGGATAGGTTACGAGTATGATGTCTCAAACGCTAGAAACAATATATATGTTGCGGTTAGAGAACATCTCATGATTGAGTATGCAAGAAAAATTGCTTGTGTCCCAATTGATTGCCAAGAACATTGAAGATTTGAAGTTGTTCTTCAATCTTCCAAATGAGGCAAAAGGGGAGTATGTAAGGATAAAGTACTGTGGTCAGTGTAAAACTTTATTTAAACCACGATTCTTGGAAGTATATCCTGTTGGCTTTATTTCTATTTCAATTTATGACATTTTGTTGCATATCTTATTATGTTGTAAGTACAATTTAAGTGGTTGTAGTATGTAATGTTGTCCATGGTATTTTGACTGAACTGGTGTTTTGAAGTTTATGTAGTATTCTAGTCTATTATATTAGTTGGTTTAGTATTTTGGTGATGGTGGATTCCTATTATTTCATTTCACTACAAGTGTTTTTTTATATGTGTTTAGTTTGATTAAACAATATGCTAAATACAAGGTTATTATTTTTAATTATGGATTGTAATTACACATTATTTTATTCAAAAAAAAGGACAAGTTAAAAGGTTATGCCCTGTTTATAGTGTGTCATGTTCCTTTTCTCGTAATTAGAAATGATTTCCTAGGTATAGTTTGTTCAAAAATAGTGTTTCAAGTTTATTAGAAAATAGGGAATTTTGCCTTTTATGTTTGAAAATATTATGTTTCAAATGATATTGGCATTTATGGGTGGATTGCCTCTCATCACCTGCTCTTTGCTAATAACCAAAAACAATAACACACTTTAGAAGTAACCAAACAAAGCTTTAAAAGCACAATATAGGTCCAAAACTTCAGCATAAACAAAACGTTTGTGTCCCTGAAATTATTAATTGAAGTGCACTGCTAATTAGCAAATGAAAGGAATATCACTACTAATTTCATTTAATTTTGCTGCTAGGCGACAAACATTGCTTAATTGCATTACGAATTAATGCCATTGACATACAGTGCCTGGTGATAGAACTGATAGAGAACTTGCCAACCTCTTCCCCAGCCTCGTATTTATTTTTTGCATCATAATCAAATGTAGGTTCATCTTTGTTTTAAATACCATTTACACATGGTTGGTCTTATTGAACGCCTCTATTGTCCTCAACATTATCTTCTGCATCATATGCATTAGTAATTCGACCTTCACCTCTCCCCATCCAATTACATCTCTTTGTTACAATATGAGTTCAATTGAGTCAAAAGCTAGTTTACTAGCATATCTACATGCTTGAGAATGATTTATATCCTATAAGCAAAAACAAAAAGGACTAGTAAGTTAACCTATAGCTATATGTAAAATTAGATATGCATATGTAAACACAAGGTGAACATAAGCATGTGCATAAATACATATTTATATAGATATATTTATAAATATATTATTATAGATAGTACCTTCTACCAGGCTTCTCATTGCTCAACAGTCATTCCTCAATTGAGACACTCACCAAGTTTATTTCTCAATCCCAATACATACCCAAACAATTAATTATATGCTTAAATACAACGTAACATTGTCTTAATTTTTGAAAGCATGCTCGACAAATTTTCCCAGACAAGTTTATCCCAGAGGCCATATTAATCATTTGACAAGTTGTTCTAATAGCTTGACCTCCACAATTTCCATAACATAAATTTTCATGTCGAGCCTTAATAACTAGTAACTTAATGAAATAATGATCAATTGGTTCTATCCATTCTTTACTATAGATCAATGAAGCTTGGGATATTAGGTTATTGGCCATGATTTTTGAGATGTAGTAAACAATAAGATTCCAAGAAAGTACGATGTTATTTTAAGGTATTACTTTACATGTAGGGAAGGGGGTCTATATAGATGATGAAGCAGGGTACAACTTTTTGTGAGCATATAAGTTTCAGAAATAAGAAAGTAAATTTTATTCAATTGGCCACTAGAACATCACGTGCAGCTAATCAGAGGATTCCAAAAGATTATTCGTAGAATTATTAGTGAACATTGACAATGAGGATATGAAAGTAAGATGTGAACATTGACAATGAACATAGAAAATTCATTACTATACTTTTCTCATGCATTTAAAAATATGAACAAGGTTGCAATTTTCACTGCATGAATATTTTTATTAGACAAAAGCTACAATCTTTTCACTATAGATTCACATCATAAATATTTGAATTAGACAAAAGGTTTCAATTTTAATTCACATTTTTCATCACAATAATTCCTGAACACTTTTCTCAAGATATTAAAGCTACTGAAGCCAAGAGCTATTGACAAGTATTTCCCTCCTATTGTCGTTCAATGTAGATTCACATGTAAGAGAATATTAGCAACCATGCATAAGACAATAGCACCTACTC
This sequence comes from Jacaranda mimosifolia, assembly GCA_018894105.1. NCBI lineage: Eukaryota > Viridiplantae > Streptophyta > Magnoliopsida > Lamiales > Bignoniaceae > Jacaranda > Jacaranda mimosifolia. The sequence goes on along the minus strand of CM032120.1, from coordinate 33,171,136 downwards.
ACAGAGATAAAAAACGATCAATTTCCTACAACTGCCATATTATTTTCCAATACACACAATAAATTAACCATATAAATTCAAATGTTCTTTTTTGAATTAATTAGGTATATAATATTATGTTAAACTAATCAAATATATATATATATTAATATTTGTTATTTCTAAGCACAAAGGTGCTAAATCTTTTTTGATTGTGTGTGTAATTTCTAAGTAAATATCAAATATCCTGTTCAATGTGCCTTGAAATTTAAGTTGGAAATGATAAAAATGGTAAAAATGGCAGGGGAACAGTGTGATATGGTGAAATAGTAAAGAAATGGAGTGAAAACAATGCCAAGATAGAAGGGGGTTGAGATCGCAATGTAGCAGTAGAAAGTGTCTCACTTCTTGGTGGTTGTGAATAATATTTGGCCTTCATAGGCAACATAGAATATCATCCACTGTATCTACATCTGCTGCAGCTAACCCCTTTCCTCTGCCCTAACTTAACCTTCTATAAGTATTATTAGGATGACGAGGTGGTGATACATGTTGCGTTGTGCATAGCTACATTGTGATGGTTGTGATCAAGTAATTGAGCATGTCCTTGAGCCATGTGGTTGAATTGCAAGGATTCAGAAACGATTATAGGTGTGTGTCTTCCTTAAATATCATATTTTTCAGATGTACGTGGAAAACCTTTTTGCTATAGTTAGATACACAACCAGTCTCAAGTTTAGTTATTAAAACATAATAATTTCAATCTATGTCAAGTAATAAGTTCAACAATAAAATAAATCACTTCAACATAAGCATAAATATATCTTTAATTTGAATATAGTTTTGAAACATAACTTTATAGTAACATACTCAATACTACTACACATAACTCTCTGTTGTTCAGTTTTGGTAGTCAAGTATCTTCACAAACTTCATAAACCATCATTCATGCGAGCAAAAGCTTAACAACTACAACAAAAATTAAAATCAACAGAACTACAAGAATAGTCAACATGCAAGTATACAAAGCACATATCATATTATTATTTGTAGAATGCATAATAGCTGAGTTTATGGTCCTTGAAGGTCTGGAAATTGCAAGTCCTGTTCTTGGGTTTGCTTGATGGAAAGAGTATTGAGAATGATCTGATGTGCTCCCTAGTTTTGGCCATACGCATGTTTATTTGTCCACCCCACGCTAACAAAAAGGGTATTCTATAATAGCCATGTTGATGCCAAATATGAGAAGAGAGAATTAAAGGAAATTATTTAAAGATATAGCATCATTATGCAATATATATCCAAATATCATTTTTAGAGCTCCAATAATGCTTACAAAATCTTACTTTTCATTGATCAGCCTTTTTTATCTTTTTAATAAAAGTTTCTTTTGTCAACTTTACTCATACTTCAATTAATACATGTTCAGAAATTTAAAAGTAGATGCAGATGAGTAGCGCACAACAAGAAGTGAGAACAAAATACCTTAAAATTCAGAGAAAAAGTTTATTATTCACTTTCTTCAACTTTGATGTCTCAACTGAACTAAGTTTCTTGATGGAAAAATTGTTCAGTGAAATCAATATTAACTGGAAAAAAAAAAAAATATATATATATATATATATATACAGTAATCAATTTCTCAAGAGGAAGACAGATTTTCTTGAATTCTTCTAGTTGAATCAATATTTTTGGAACAAGGTGAATTAGATAAAGTTGAAAATAAAGTACCAGCATTTTATAAGACATCGAATAAAATTGAAAAATGGATGGATCCCATTTGGATATCTCCCTTTTTCAACAAGATGTGTTTCCTTCGAACTACTATTCTCCATCATCCAAAAGGGTATGATTTAAATATAAAAGATGAAGATGTTAAGATGGAGAAGTTAGAAATGGAGAGAGATAAAGATTGTATTAATTTACTTCCAAACAAATGCAGTGGAGTACTTGTATAAGTGCTGAAATATATGGAAAATTTTTCCTTCTTAAAAGTTAGGATACTTTGGACATTACAAGTGTAATCAAAATAAGCAATCTTCCCAACCAAACATTATATAGTATCAAGTGTGGGATATCTATCAACTTCAAATTTCAAAGTAAACAGTAAATTAGATGGTGTTCGATACCATTTTTTGGCTTATGTGTTGTTAGTATATAAATCTTGCATAATCCTATATGCTAAGGAAATAAGCCCCTAAAGTATAAGTTGGAATTCTTCTCTAGCTCCTAAAGTATGAGTTTCGAGAAAATATTTGACTAAAAATATTTCTAAGAATCTTTTTATTAATTAATATTTTCTCAAAAATTTTCTACTCAAATTGAAAAAAATTATTAGAGAGCTATCACTTCGTAAACTTGAATTAATTCCATAGACTCCTTCATAAAGGAGAATAATGTTAAACAAATATCTGGAAAAAAAAATGAATAAATAAATTTTGTCAAAGAAAGTTGGCCAAATAGACTCTTATTGGAGGGCTAGAGTCACGTGCACGTTAAACCAACCAACGTGCACCCACTTGTGGTGGCTTTCCGTGGCTTCAAGGGTCGCCCCCGCCATCGGGCCCCTTTATCGTCTACGGGGCATCCGAGCTACCTCTGTTGCCCCTTATAGCCTGCATTAATGGACTTGCACTCGAAGGAGTTCATCTACTATGTCCCAGGTGTAGGCCTTTCTTTTTGTTTTCCCTATTGTACATATATAGGCAGGATGCTGCCGTTTTGGTGTAATTTTTAGCTTTTCAATATCTAGTGCTGTCACAATGTTTTTTTTTAAGCCTATTAGAGGGGAATGAGTAGTTGAAGCTGAGTTGTATTGATCCTTGTTGGAGTCCCCATCAACATCTAACATTGCTCTAACGATTGTCGATATTGCACTGTTGGTGTTATCAATGAAATCTAATTTTCTTTTCACGAGATTATGCCTCTAAAGCATTCTAGCGTGTGCATGAGTACCGTTGGGTGCGATTGCGACACACAATCACCCAACAGTTATTGAGCTCTTGACAGTTGTTTTGTTGTTGACAGTTATTGAGACAGTTGATGGTTATCGAGACAGTTGTCAGTTATTGAGTTTTGCCGGACATAGCTAACGTGTGGCCAGCTACTAGCCGTATAGTGTGCAATTTCCTAGTTACTTGAGAAGCACCCTGTGATAAGTGGTATCAGAGCCTTGGCTCTTGATCCACTAGCCGAGGCAAATGACACTAGAACCTACAACTTCCGCAATATAGCGGGGTAAGAGAATGAAGCCCCAAGACGGGTTGGTACTACAAAACAACGGTTGGACGCATTGGAGGATGAGAACTCCATGCTGCGGTTTGTGGTCGAGACCTTAGAAAAGAAGGTCGAAGAACTGGAAATGGAGATGACGGATTTCCACTCTTAATTGGGTGAAAGCAAAGATGTCTGTCAAGGTTTGACGGAGCCCTGAGGGAAAATAATACAACTGACTTGAGATGGAAAATGGAAGCAATGTCGATTTAGATCGGCTTGCTCCAAAGAGCGGTGAGTAATGGGTATGCTATTGATCCGAACCCGATGGCTAGGCTTCGAATACCAGATCCTAGAGCTTATAGGGGTGCAAGAGATGCAAAGGATGTCGAGAACTTTCTATTTGACATGGAACAATACTTTCTTGCTACTAACATTGAGGATGAGGCAAGAAAAGTGGCAAACTAAATATGCAGATATCCAGGCATGGCGAGTGCATATGGATACATGGGATCAGCTACAAGAAGCAATTTGGCAATAATTCATCCCAGAGAATGTTAAGTATAATGCTAGGCGGGCCTTACAAGATCTGAAGCATACAATCTCCATCAAGGAGTATGTGAAAGCTTTTTCCACACACATGCTAAACATAAGGGATATGCCCAACAAGGATAAGTTTTTCATGTTTTGAAGGAATTGAAACCATGGGCACGTGCTAAACTACGACGCCATAGAGTGGCCTATTTGAACACTGCTATGGGAGCCGCTGAGTAGTTAATAGATTGTGGTTTGGAGCCTCGAAAGGAGAAACAAGCAGTCTCCAACATTAATCAGTCAAAGGGGGACGGGTCAAAATTATTCAGGTCGAATCTGAGCAAAGGTGGGGGATAGAAGCAATCACACACCCAAGGGAGCTCACAAGTGAGCTCCAATAAGGCGAAACCAAAGAATAGGCAGGGAGCACTGCAGAAGAGCAGCGGAGTTTCCTTTGTGGTGGTCTACACCAGATGAAAGATTTTCCGAAGCAGCATTTACTAAATGCTTTGGTGAGCCTTACAAAAGTGGGGAAGATGCCTAAGCCAGTTGAGACTTGGGCTTCTGTTGTTGGGGAGCAAGAGTCGGATGAGGGCAAGGACAACCTTGGTGCCATTTCACAATAGTGCAATACAATTACATAGGTGGTAGCTAAGAGAATAGTACTACCAAGGGCGAGTAAAGTTGCACCTGCCCTAACTTAGAGCCAGTCGGAGGAGGAATCATAGCCCCAAAACTATAGAAAGAAAGGGCTGATATTTCATTGATGTAAATATCAATGGCAAGCCAGTCCGTGCCATGATCGACACTTATGCCACCCACAACTATCTAGCAAGTGTCGGACTTATACTGGAGAAAAAAGTTGGACGGGTAAAAGCTATTAATTTAGCTGCTCAGCTGGTTGAAGGAGTGGCTAAATCTGTCTCATCAAGGTAGGGCCATTCGAAGGGAGGGTCAACCTTTCAGTAGTCGTGATGGATAATTTCAAGCTTATCCTTGGGCTTGAAATTCTACAGGACACAAGGATGGTGGTCATGCCATACGTGGATTTATTTATGCTGATGGGAAGCAAACCGTGCATCATCCCTATATTGATCGAGAAGCCGAGGGACAAAAATCTCTCAGCCATTCAGTTTAAGAAGGGTTGCAAACGAAATGAGCCGTCATTCTTGTACATCCTTCACTTTGAGTAGATGGATGAGGCATTGAGGCCAACCCTGGTGTGGCTAAGGAACTCTTGTGGGAGTTCGAGGATGTTATGCCAAACGAACTGCCTCAAAATCTACTGCCGAAGAGAGTAGTGGATCATGAGATTGAATTGGTGCCGAGTTCCAAACCTTTGGCCCGGGTACCATATTGATGTCGCAACCTAAGCTGGAAGAGCTTAGGAAGCAGCTGAAGGAGATGTTGGAGTGTGGGACCATCAAGCCCGCTAAGTCACCATATAGAGCCCTTGTATTGTTCCAGAATAAGACTGATAGGTCCTTAGGGATGTCCTGTGACTATCGGGCATTGAACAAAATCACTATGAAAAATAAGTATCATATACCGCTTGTGGCCGATTACTTTGACCAACTTAGCAGGGAAAAATACTTTACAAAGATTGATTTGAGGTAGGGTTACTGGCAAGTTTGGATCAAGGAGGGAGACGAGGCGAAGACTACAGTGGTCATGAGGTATAGGGCTTTTGAGTTCCTGGTTATGCCTTTCGATTTGACAAATGCCCCAGCAACCTTCAATACATTGATAAACCAGGTATTCCATGATTTTCTAGATAAGTTTGTGGTGGTGTACTTAGATGATATTGTAGTGTATAGTAGGACCTTAGCTGAACAAGTGAAGCATCTGCAAAAGGTTCTCACTTGACTCCATGAGCATGAACTGTATGCCAAGTCGTCCAAGTGTTCATTCGCTCAAGAGAAAATCCATTTCTTAAGTCACATTGTGCAAAGAGGCCGAATCCGAATGGACTCGAAGAAAGTGCAAGCTATTTAGGAGTGGCAGCCTCCCAAGAATGTTCATGAGGTGCGATCATTTCTCGAGTTGGAAAACTATTATCGCAGATTTGTGAAGGGCTACTCTGAAATAGCGCGACCCCTCACTGACCTCACGAAGAAGACAGAGTCTTAGAATTGGACATCTCAATGCCAAGCAGCATTAGAGCGATTGAAGAGAGCTATGGTGCCGAATCCTATGTTGGCCCTCTCAGACTTAACAAAGATGTTCGAAGTGGAGACTGATGCTTTGAACTTTGCACTTGGAGGAGTTCTGATTCAAGATGGACATCCTATTGCTTTTGAGAACTGCAAGTTGGAGGAAGCAGAGAGGCGCTACTCGGCGCATGAAAGAGTTGCTTGCCATAGTACACTGCCTTAGACTATGGCGGCATTACTTGTTGGGCTCTCCTTTTGCGGTCAGGATAGACAATACTGTAGTTAGCCATTTTATGAGCCAGTCTAAACTAACCAGTAAGCAGGCACGGTGGCAAGAGTTGTTGGCAGAGTTTAACTTTTCCTTAGAGTACTGTGCCAGTGCGAGCAATCATATGGCAGACGCCTTGAGCCGGAGGGCGAATTATATGAGGGTAGTGGCCACTTTATCTTTGCGGGTAGCTACCATTTCTGTGAAGGATTGAATACGGGAGCTCTTATTGAAAGACCCAACCAAAGGAAACCGCATGTATATCCCAAAAGGCGAGGACCTGAGAAAATCATTAATTTCGGAATGGCACGACACTCTTTGGGTGAGACACCCAGGAGCAGAGCACACCCATGCCTTGGTGCACAGATCATATTATTGGCCGCAGAGACGAGATGATACTGAGACATATGTCTACACTTGTTTGGTGTGCTAGCAGGACAAGCTGGACCATCAGAAGAAACCAGGCTTGTTGGAGCCACTTCCTATTCCCCAATGACCTTGGGAGAGCATACCTATGGATTATATCATTGGGTTGCCGAAGGTGGGAGATTTGGGGAACATCATTGTTGTGGTAGACTAATTTTCTAAGTATTCTACATTCATTGCAGCCCCTAAACATATTACAATAGAAAGGACGGCTCATCTCTTCATCAAGCATATTGTGAAGTATTAGGGACTGCTGAAAGATATTGTCAGTGATCGAGACTCTTAGTTTACTGACAGCTTTTGGACCGAGCTCTTCAAACTCCTCAGATCCAAACTGAATATGAGCTGGAGCTATCATCCACAGTCTCACGGCCAGACCGAGCACTTCAATTCCATGTTGGAGGAATATCTTCGACACTTTGTGAGCGGCTCTCAAAAGAATTGGGTGAAGCTCTTAGATGTTGTTCAACTGTGCTTCAACACCTAGAAGTGCTCAACCACCAATAAGAATGCTTCTGAGATTGTGATTGGGCAGCAACCGCTACTCCCACATACTCTGGACTCTCCGCAAGTGTGCGGTCTCCTCTCGCACAGAGTTTCTCATTGGAATGGAAACATGATGTTGATTTAGCCCGAAGCTACCTCGAGAAAGCTCAGAAGAGTATGAAAAAGCATGCAGATCAGAATTGCTGCTTCAGTGAATTCCAAGTGGGAGATATGGTTTTGGTAGAGGTCCTTGATCCGAGACAGTCGAAAGTATCAAGGGGGAGAGAACCTCACCTAAGGCAGAAGTACATTATATCCTTGCCTATCATTAAATGCATTGGGAAGGTAGCCTACAAGATAGCATTACCTGACTGGTGGAAAATTCATAATGTCTTCCATGTTAGCTAGCTTAAGCCCTATCATGATGATCAGGAGGTCGTATCCCAAAATAGACCCGGCCACCCACAGTTGACATTGACGAAGAAAGAGAAGAAGGTGGCGGAAGCAATCTTAAATCACCAAGTAACCAGCACAGGAAGCGTAACTTAGATGGAGTACTTGGTGAAATGGAAGGGATGTAGCAACAAGGAGAACAATTGGGAGCGAGTGACGGACCTTAAGGTATTCCACCCTCTATTGGAAGCGTATCAGGCCTCAGTGTTGTCGAGGACGTCGCCATCTTAGGTGGGGAAGAACATCAAGGGTCTCCCCCGCCATTGGGCCCCTTGACCGTCTACAAGGCATTCGGGCCGCCCCGACCACCCCTCACAGCCTGCATCAACGGACTTGCACTCCAAGGAGTTCATCTACTGTGTCCTAGGTGTAGGCCTTTTCTTTTGTTTTTCCTATTGTACATATGTAGGCAGGATGCTGCCATTTTGGTGTAATTTTCAGCTTTTCAATATCTAGTGTTGTCACAATGTTTTTTTCTTTTTTAAACCTATTATAGGAAGGAATGAGTAGTCAAAGCTGAGTTGTACTGATCCTTGTTGGAGTCCCCCTCAACATCTAGCGTTGCTCCAACGATTGTCGATATTGTACAGTTATTGTTATCAATGAAATCCAATTTTCTTTTCACGAGATTGTGCCTCTAAAGCGCTCCAGCATGTGCGTAATTACTGTTAGGCATGATTGCAACACATAATCACCGAACAATTATTGAGCTCTTGACGATTACGGTTGTTTTTGCTATTGACAATTATTGAGACGATTGACAGTTATCAAGATAGTTGTCGGTTATTGAGTTTTGGCAGACGTAGTTAACGTGTGGCCAGCTACTAGCCACACAGTGCGCAGTTTTCTAGTTACTTGAGGAGCGTCCTGAGACAAATGGGCTGTCTATAATCCAATCAGGTTTGTATTTATTGAACCAATCTCCACCATTTATAATATGAAATAAAAATATGGGTGTTTATTAGGTATGCATCCAGTAAAGAGAAACAGATCAATATATCATTGAAAAAGAAAATCGGCATTTTAACTCTCAATGCCCCAACTCAAAACAATAATAAAATAAAATAAATCCATTAATTTAAACATAATCAAGACCCGCCAATTAGAACGTTACTATCCAAATTAGAATGTCAAAAATAACTCTAAATTGAAAATTTATATTATCATTCCAAAATAAATTTGCGTAGAAGTTGGGATTGAAAATTCTACTTTTCTTTTTTATTCTTTTAAAAAAAAATCTGGACTTAGAGTCCCAACTTGTAGGTCGAAGAATAATAAATTGGGGGTGAGGGGGATAGAGTTAGGGTCTTTTTTTCTAATGAAGTCCGGTACTAGGTTCCAACTTGGTTTGGGGTTTAAAATTTTTTATCTTTTTTTTGTTTATATCTGTTTTCTTAATTTTTTATCTTTAAAATTTATAATTAATTTTTAAAAATTCAAGATTTCTAGTCCTAACCTTTTTTAGAAAATATATTTTTAATTTTATACTTTTTAAATTTTTATAATTAATTTTAAGAAATAGACTATTATCTCTTCACATATTATTATTAATAAATTATTATTATTTATGCTTATAATCACAATCATCATAAAAATCAGAAATATCGACATTATCACCAACCATGCTCATGGAATATTATGACAAAATCTACAATAAATTATCAGAACATGTGCAAAAAAGTTAAACACCAATTTTAGTAAATCGATCCCAAACTAAAAACCCATCTTAGTATTGAGTATCAAATTAAATTTATAATTTTAATTTTTGAAGCTATGAATAAAATTAAATATTTTTATTTAACCTACTTAATTAGCATGTCTCATCAATACATAATATTAAAAGATAATATCAAAATTTAGTTTTTTTATTTTTTCATTTTATTTACTTTTTAATTATATATGTCAAATTTTCTATTATTTTTTAAAAAGCCAAAACTTTTTTATCTCCAATTTTTCAAAGAGTATGATCTGTAATTTTATATCAAAATTCAAGACTAGAAGAAAATTTTCATACTTCCTATTACAAATTGAACATATAAAATGAGACAAAACAAAATAAAAGAAATATATATAATTAAAAATATATATAAATTAATTGGCTTCCCATTACAAATCCAAAATTTATTTATTATATACTTTCTTATATTATATCCTATTCACCTCTTCTTCATGTATACACCTCTTCGCTCTCTGTTAATTGCTCCACACTTGCTAGAGGATCCCTAGCCAAGGCAGATGCTAGGGTTCCCTTCTCCAATCCATGAATTAAAATACTCACCGTCATATCTACCGTCAAATCTAGGACCTCTAATACTTTACTGTTGAACCGATTGGTGAAGGCTCAAAGGCTCTCATTCTCCGTTTGTCATATGGTGAACATGTAAGTAGTTGATCCTTTTGTCCACTTTTTGCTAGCCAGTGAAATAGGAACTTCTTACTTAGCTACTCATATAGTTCAATTGACCCTTATGGTAGGTTGGTGAACCATTCCTACACCCTTCCGCTAAGTTCAGTGATGAAAATCTACCATTGATTTCATTTGACAATCTATGTACCTGTATGATATTTTCAAATGCTATTATGCACTCATGTGGATCCTTACTGTCACTATGTAACTAGGGATTCTGTCAATATCTCTTCACAAAATGGGGATCTCCTTTCCTACAAAGGTGACCCTTCTCTTACAGCTTTCTTCTCCATCTCTTCTATCTTCCAACTAAGTTCCTCCACCGGTGTAACGCTCTCACTAGGGATAGCACCTAAGTTGAGGCGCCACTCAGTTCAATCTTAAATTGAACCTACAAATCAATCAATAGTCCATAATCAAACGTTTCAAGCTTATCAGAAATAGCAGCGGATTCCAACTTAAACAAACATGTCATAAGATAATAAATTCAAACCTTAAACAATCATATAACAAACATCACATATACTAAGTACATGCCACAAAATCTCCAATTCAACTTATCAAAAGTAGCGGAATTTTAAACTTAACAGACTCGTCAACCGACTAAGTAAATGTCATGATTCACATTCTTACATAACAAAATATTTACATTCCTTAAGTCGACCACATCAATATGATATATCACAACGTCTTGAGTCCATGCTTAGCAATCAGATAATTTCCATATATACATTCAACACCTGATCTATCACATAATATTCATGTCCTACCTGGAGTCCAATTCTTCACTTAATCCCTAACTGAGAAAATCAAAACAAACAGCGGTAAGTTCAAAGGACTTAGTGATAGAGAAGAAAATGATAGGATGCGAAAGAAAACTATTGAGATACAACAATCAACAATAAAATTCGGTAATAAGCAAGACTTTTCAATAGGAACAAAATTTGATAATAAGCAAGAATTTTCAACATGATCAATAGAACGTGGCACATAAGATATCGAACTTGACAGACTATTGGTCATTCCAACCTTATTACTTCCAGATCAAATTATAATTGCAAGTACCGGGCATCGGTACAGTATAAATAAAATTTCCTACTCCATTGCTTGAGCACTCAGCTCGGCAAGTAACAACTTGATTATATGCATGGCCGGTCACATGCTAGATCCTATTACTCACAGTTCGCTACCTCCAACTACTTGTAAGTCGGGATCGTAGGTGGATACTAGCCGTAAGACCTGCATCCGTTGATCCATTTTGCCCGGCCGTCTTTCGAACCTAGCCCTCAAGCCTAAACCCCCCTGTGGCGTCCCTCTAGGTAAAAACTGCCCATGGCATGCCATGGGTTGGAAAGATATAATGCCAACAAATAAGAATTTAACCTTTAAAGCAATAAACACGAGTATAACCAAATAAAGTCTGGAAGAGGTCTTGTACTGAAATCCAAAGGTGCTAACGGGGATAAACTCAAGGGAACCCCCACGGGACATGCCATGTCAACTAGTGTGGCTCTTTGCTCTGTAACAGACTCAAGAAGAGCCCCCACTAGACATGCCCTGTCAACTAGTATGGCTCTTTGCTCTGGAACAGACTCAAGAGGAGCCCCCACTAGACATACCCCGTCAACTAGTGTAGCTCTTTGCTTTGTCCGACACATATTTTATAGTACTGACCGAACAAGCTATTTAAAAGGGTAAAGATTTTCAACGTTCAATTGCCAACATGGCAGAAAAATTTAACAATTTTATCAACAAGGCAATCAACAATACACTTGAACAAACCACATGTTTATAAGAAACTAACAAGTATACTGGCCGACAAGGCCATTTTAGTATATAAATCCAAGCATTCCGCTGGGATTGGCTTTCAAACAAAGTTTACAAGTTCAGAGAAATTCACAAAGTTCGATTGAAAATAGTTATTTTCAAGAAAATATGAAAAACTACCAAGTAGTTTCAAATTCAAGAGAACCTCATAGGGTTCGATAATCAAGCAACGTTAATCAAGACAGATATCAAATCAGCAGAACCTAACGAGTTCAACGTTAAATACGGAATAAGCACATACAAGCGATAACCAATTGGCTGATCCCTCACAAGGGTAACAATAATGAACAGAATATGATAATCAAATCAATATCAACCCTCACAAGGGTTTATTAATAAATCGATAGGTACAAGAGTGCCAGATTGGCGGATCCTCACCTTAAAAGTCTCAGAAAGCAACCACAATCGATAGTCTACTAATCTATGGGACCTACTCCTTCGTCATCTACCAAATGAATAAGTTCACAATCAAATCTTCTGAATCTTAACTATAAATATAACGAATGTCATTATCAAACTTAAAGGTATTTCAACATTGTCCTGATAATTCTTAGATGTTTAAACAGTCTATGACCTTGTTTCCCAATTGACTTAAGGTTCAGAGTACATAACCTAAACCCAACATTGATTATGATTTCTCAATCATAATTCTCGATGCACTTAAATATCCTTATCACTTTCCTCAATTACTTTAATTGTGCAGTCATAATTCTCAATTTCCATGTTACACTCAACTGTGCAAGGTAATCACCTATGATAGTCCTTAACTCGATAAGTCGATAAACTAGTTGTTAACATCTTATTTAAGGTCTCAACAACAATCTGATAATTCATCTGAGTCGATTAAATTCAATACTATATTAATTACAAGATTAATCTAGAACCTTAGACTAAATCGTGGTTTAACATTCTTAGTTCATATCATAATTAGACTTCATTCAAAAAGATTCCAATTACATCCGACAAGTCAATCAAATTAAAATTTGATTATTGAAATTTACCCAAATTGGGTTGAATCGAGATCCAATTGCAAGTCAATAATGGCCTAAACGGGTCTGAAATCTTATTCTAAATAAACTAGTCCAAACCTACCGCCTCCGGCAATGGAGACCGCCACCACTATCAGGCACGCCTCATCAATGCAATCAAAACCCCCTAAGCAATTTCCTAATTAGCCACTATTTGGCCGTCCAATTTAACCAAAAATCACCCTAAAACCCCCTAGCTTCGCCGCCGTCTGCCATGCACCCTTCTCAGTTCTGCCACCGCCACGTGTCAAAACCCTAAATTAATCCCACCACTAGACTGCTTATCACCTCGCGACCAAAACCTACCTAAACACCACCATTTTTCGCCGTATAAAACAGCAGAACTGCCACCCTCACCGAGCTCCACTGCTAGCTGCTATTTTATGGCGATTTCATCAGTTGTTTTTGGATGTTTTTGGTATAGTTGAGTTCGCCGCGATGAGTGGAATGTTTTTGTCCAGTTGGTTTTGGGTTTTATGGCTGTTTTCCTGCATTTCGCAGGCGGGATAGAGTTGGGCACTTTTTGAGAATTTAATAAAAATTCGTCCTTCAACTATATATATAAACCAAGTTTTGTTTAATTGCATTCGGCCCCCAAGATCTTTCACTGCTTTCGATCAGACCCCTGAGCTTTTAAACCACCTTCATTTTGGTCCCTGGCCTTCAATTGAGTCCTCTAAATTTTAATTCTTGTATATTTACCCCCAACACTTCTATTTTTGGGCAACTAGATCCAAATTTAATTATTTTGAAGTCCTTAAATTTTTATTCTGCTCACATTACCCCCTAAACTTTCAAAATTTTTGCAATCAAGTCCTTTTTATTTATTTTTCGAGCCTTAAAATTCAATCAATCAATATCTTAATTTTTAAACTCTTATTTTTTTTAAAATATCAAAATTTAAGGATGTTACAATCGGCTACTCTACTCCTACATCTCCATCCTCTCCGCTCGGCGATGGCGAGGCAACGGCCTTTCCTAGAACTAATCCTCCTCATTAGAATTTTGAAGTTGTTGATGATGAGTCCAAGACTCTATGATATGACTGTGCTTGCTTCTAGGATTTTTTTTCCCACAAGCAAGCTTTTGGAGTTATTTTTTCTCATGGGGTGTGATTGGATGTGTTGTGAGATATATCTCACAAGTTACACTTTAAAAAAAAAAAAAAAAAAAACTTCCCCATTTTTCCTTTCTCTCAAAAATATTTGTGTCCTCCCTACTCCATCTTTGAAAAGTGAAGTTCTTTTGACAGAGAGTTTCATTAGATTCTCTAAGAAAATGGATTCTCCTTCTCAAGCAAATTTTTGAAATTTCTCTCTTGACCTTTCAACCGCATGTATACATATTAGGTTTAATTATAAATAATTAATTTATAATATATAATTATATGTACAAATAATATTTTTATTTAAATAATTTTTTTCCTAATATTATATAAATTAACATTTAAATAAAATTATATCTTAATATACATAGTTATAATTACACGTAATATATTTATATTTAAATGTTATTATTTTCTTAGTATAGTTATTTTAACATATATTTAGATATTTCAAATAAAATTATTTTCACAATATGTAATTATATTTATACGTAATATTTTAATATTTAAATAAAATTATTTTTGCAATGTATAATTATATTTATAGGTAAAATTTTATTATTTAAATAATATTATATTCATAATATATAATTATATTACACATATATTTTAGTGTTTAAATAGAATTATTTTGATAATAAAGTATTATATTTACACGTATATTTTAATATTAGAAACAATTATTTTGACAATATATAATTATAATTATATGTAATATTTATATATTTAGATATAATTATTTTGATAATATAATTGTTCGCACGTGTAATTTAATATTTCATGAAATTATTTTTGTAATATATAATTATATTTATATGTAATATTTATAAGTGTTTCATGTATATTTTAATATTTACATAAAATTATTTTCAAACTACATAATTATATTTGCATATAATATTTTATTATTTAAACAAATTTATTTTCATACTATATAATTATATATACACGTAAAATTTTACTATTTAAACAAAAATATTTTCATACTATATAATTATATTTACACATTATATTGTATTGTTTAAATAAGATTATTTTCTACATATAAGTATAGCCACATTTATTTCAATGTATACGTAAAATTTTTAAAAGTTTAACTAATTAAATTATGACATAAATTCATTATTATATTTTAGTATATTATTATAGGATATTCTAAAGTATATTTTATTTATTTTATTTTATTCTAATATGACTTATATATAAATATTATATAAAAATTATTACATACACAACATTTTAACTCATACCTTACAACCAATCACAATCTCATAAGTTTTTCTCATAAAAAATGTCACAACTAATCACCATCTCACAAATTTTTCTCAAAAAAAAAAAAAAAAAACTCACAATCAAATACTATCTCACGACTTTTTTCGCACAAAAGATTTCACAACCAGTCACCATCTCATAACTTTCGTTTGTCACATCAACTCCAATCATTACACTTTTACCCCATAAATAATCATTCTGTCATAAAAAAATTCTACCTCATATACACCAAAATCTCACTATTATCTCTTAGAAATGGAAAATGGAAAATGAAAAATGAAATCACAAACGCTCACAACCTACCTCTTCCGAGTCTCCACTTTAAGCATGAAACTAGTTTCCCTCTGGTGTTCCCCTCATCCCCTGCCCGCACGAAGTGAAATAACTGCCCAAGTGATATAGGTGAGAATAGGTCCTTGACCTCTTAATTTGGTGTGTGTTGAGGTGCGCCCGCAGGTGGCAGTGGATTCAGCCACCGAGCTGGGTAATAGTTACTTGCATGATAGGTTCACTTGCTTGCTCCCTTAGCACTGTATCATCATCTGCACCTCCTGGTGTTGGGAGCGAATAAGGCTTAGGCAAGGGATGGGGCTGTGCAGCCTGTTCTACCATCTCTTTGATTGCTGCCTCTGTATACTTTCTTTCATTTGAAAATTTTAACTAATCAAACTTGATTTTCTCACAAACGGCATCAATTGGTGATTGTACCAAAAATTTGCGGACCCCAATGTCTCTTCAATAACTACTTTGGATCTAGTCCTATGCTCAAAAATAAATCGTTAGGTTACTAATGTGTTCCTTGATGAAAATCCTTTTAACGCCTAAGTCAGTAATTGATAAAGAGGGTAGTATGCTCAGAGAATTTAGAATAAATACAGATGGCGTACTTTGCAGCACTACAACTAGGATATTTTTGATAATGAACTAGAGACGTTGAATAAATTTAGACTTATTTAATTTCTTAACTCAATGTAAATAAATAATTAATCGGGTTCCTAATTAATGGTTAAAATCTTCTATTCCATTCCCTATTCTATCTCCTATTTTATTTCATAAAAATATGACATATGTATTAAATATTTCTTTATAAAAATATTTGATTGATAATTATATACACTTGACATAAATACAACAAATTGGAATATGAGATAGAATAGAAAATGAAATAAAGACTCCAAAGTGCCTAATTATAGCCCATTTGAATTAACTAAATAATCATTAGACTGAGTAAGATGGCGCGTTTACCTAATCCACATCAGAGGGCTTGATTCATGTAACAAAATTATGAACCTATAAAGTATGAGATTTTAAAATCAATTTTTTGAAAATATGGATACTTATTTACGTAACTATTATACAAATATATAATAATGTATATTTTTATATACCACGAATAGCGGTCATACTTGATTAGTTATTATATTTTTTACTAATATTCTGACATAATGATATCCTACCATTTTAATCGAAAACATTGAAGCATATATGAACAAACAAATATGGCTCACCTTGTTCCTTTTTTTTTTTTGCTTCTGTTTTTTCTTTTTCGATGGTAAAAAAAAAAAAAAAAAAAAAAAAGGTAAAAGTTTTCAGATGGAAATCAATATTTAATTTCGGACTGTCCAAATTAAATTCCAACTTTACATGGCCAGACGACGTTATCAAATTATTAGCCTGATTCTGAAGCCAAAAAGATTAGGAAATTAAAATAAATATAATTTAGAAAAGAACGTAATATTAAGGTAATTTCCATGTCTATGGTCATTAGAAGTCTTCTTAGCCAAGGAAATCCATTCCCTTGTAAAACTAGGAAAAAAACAGTTAATTACTGCAATTCCAATTCATGGGAGGTTCCCTTTTTTCACCTAATGCACTAATATAAATACGCCTCCCACGACTTCCCCCCTCTCCAACTCCCGCCCCCCAACACCCACGAGGAACATTAACTAGACAAAGCTTAACTTTTTCTTATTTTTCTCTCGTCCCAATGGGTCTTCTCAACAGCAATGGATCCTTGTTTTCTTACAATTTCGTTGCTAATGGTAATACGATGAATGGAATAATGTCAACAAGCCCATATGACGAGCAGCAGAAGAGACCTAAAACGAAGATAGTGTGCACGCTGGGGCCAGCGTCGCGGTCGGTGGAGACAATAGAGAAGCTTTTAAGGGCTGGCATGAACGTAGCTCGCTTCAACTTCTCCCACGGCAGCCATGTATATCATCAGGAGACGCTCGACAACCTCCGCGCCGCAGTTCGGAACACCGGCCTCCTTTGTGCCGTCATGTTGGATACAAAGGTTAGTTGGCCTAGTTACGTGCATCTTTCGTACATGTTATTTATTTATTTTTTTTCCTTCCAGTTTTGTCTTTTTATTTATTTTTCTTTTTGAAAGTATTACTTGACTCCCAAAGTTATTACTCTTCATATGTCATGGCTAATTATTTAACTACCTTGTCATATTGATTCTCTTGACAGTTTTAAAAGTATAGCTGAAATTATAAACTTAATATTTTTCATTGTTGTTGAATATTATTCGATTGAATTGAAGAGAATTAATTAAATTAGTTAAGTTGGTTTGTCAACAGTATAGCAATGCATCTGTAGTTATTATTATGATATACAATAGTATTTTTTATGGGAAAAAGTTAATGATCTTGGGATTTGACTTGGTATTTAAACACTAAGGCCGGCTAGCTAGAATCCTAAGTTAACATCCTATCTTATTTACCACCCAATCAAATAACTATGATTCTTTTCATATTATATTTCTTAATTTTAATAGGGGCAGCGGTGACCAAGTAATTTACTTTTTATAAAATCTCGAGTTCTTTTTATATAAGGTTTTTTAGTTTTATAAATAGCAAGTAATTTACTTTTATTATTAAACATACTAATTGTAATATTATACACTTATCTTAAGTTCTGAGGAGGACAATATGAAAGGATCAGAGAGATTTTTATTTGATAATTTTGATAACGGTTTTCTACCTGAGATTTTTGTATCTTTTGTAAACTCGAACCCCTTTTTTCGTATTCTTTGTTTGAGTTGTACCAGAAATGTTTCAAGTACAAATTTCTGGGGCTCTAAATTCTCTTTTGATTAAATAACACTAACAGTAATAATTTCTATGCTAATAGAATCAAGTATGTTCCTATGGCAGGGTCCAGAGATACGTACCGGATTGTTGAAGGAGAGGAAGCCAATTCAGCTGAAACAAGGCCAAGAAATCACCATATCAACAGACTACAGCAGAGAGGGTGACGAGCACATGATCTCAATGAGCTATAAGAAGCTGGCAGAGGACTTAAAGCCTGGAAGCCTTATCTTGTGCTCTGATGGCACCATCTCCCTCAAAGTCATCGAGTGCAACAAGGACTGGGGAATGGTTCGCTGTCGCTGTGAAAATACCGCCGTTCTGGGTGAGCGGAAAAATGTCAATCTTCCCGGAGCCATTGTTGATCTGCCGACGCTCACGGACAAGGACAAAGAGGATATCTTGGAGTGGGGAGTTCCCAACAAGATTGACATTATTGCCTTGTCATTTGTTCGCAAAGGTTCCGACCTTGTGGAGGTCAGGAAGCTGCTTGGGGATCATACCAAGTCTATAGTACTTATGTCAAAGGTTGAAAACCAAGAAGGGGTGGCTAATTTTGATGACATTTTGGCCAATACGGATGCATTTATGGTGGCGCGGGGCGACCTGGGAATGGAGATCCCCATTGAGAAGATATTTTTAGCCCAAAAGGTGATGATAAAGAAGTGCAATGTGCAGGGGAAGCCAGTGGTGACAGCAACTCAAATGCTGGAGTCGATGATCAAGTCCCCACGGCCAACACGGGCCGAGGCTACTGATGTGGCTAATGCGGTAATTGATGGGACAGATTGTGTGATGCTGAGTGGTGAAACGGCTGCCGGCGCCTACCCTGTGCTGGCTGTGGAGACGATGGCCAAGATTTGCATAGAAGCTGAGAATTCTCTTAACTACGGCCAAGTTTTTCGAAGAGCTACGGAGGCTGCACCTCTGCCAATGAGCCTGTTGGAGAGCCTGGCTTGTGCAGCCGTGCAGGCGGCGAATTCAACTCGGGCAGCACTGATATTGGTCCTGACGGAAGGGGGGAATACTGCAAAGTTGGTGGCCAAGTATAGGCCTAGCGTGCCGATTGTTTCAGTGGTTGTGAATCGAAAGAGTGATGAGTATCCGGCCATGCATGGGCTAATCTATCGTGGAGTGCTGCCGATGCTGCTAAGTTCTCCCGTGTCCAAAGAATTGAAAATCGAAGAAATACGGGAATTGGCTATAAAACAAGCCAAAGCCAAGCGACTCTGCAAGCCTGGTGACTCGATTGTGATGGTGCAGTGTACTGGAATCAGTGACATTATCATTTTGGCAGTTAACTGATTGAGAACAGAAAATAGCATTTGTTTGTTTGTTTACTATTTGGTTGGTTGGTTGGCTGGGGTGGGGGGGTTGGAATTTTTGACTGAACGGCGAGAATTCTTTTTGTTTTTTTTTCTTATCACGACGTGTTATATTGATCATCATCTTAGTGTTACAGAAGTACTATTTTTACATAACCATTTGGTCTTAATGAGAATTTCTTTGGTAAATTCAGGCTGGTCAATGGGCTCTACTCTACTCTGGCGGGTGAACGTTTTAAAAAATGTAAAGGCTATGTTAGTTACATTTTGGGAAAATAAAATTATTTTTTTTAAATATGTAAAAAAATTTCTTTCGAAATGTCAAATTAAATTTCTCAATATACTCTCTTCTATCTTTCATTATCCCCAAAATTTTTTCATTTTTCAATATATACATACATATTATATATATCATACATATTTTATTATTATTATTTTAATAATAAAAAATCACTCAATTCTATTTCCACCCCAAAAATTTAATAAAAATCATTGATTTGACTGCTACAATAGAATTTATTTTCTCCCAAAACATAAACAAACATCCCAAATTTTTCTAAAATAATTTTCTTACTATTCCCAAAATATAAACAAACATACATCACATTCCCCAATCCCACTTTCAAAACTCATTCTCCCAAAGCACTTAATTCATATCCAAACATTACCAAAGATTTTCTATGCCAATTTCAGCCTTTATTTGGTTTATGATAGCAACCCTTTTTATGATTAACAATCTAAGTCGAACATAAAAAGATTTTTTGTTCTTTTTTTTTTAAAAAAAAAGAAAAGGATAATCTAAGTTAAACACGTTTTTCTGCCATGAAACTCTATTGTCATAAGTTCCACGGAAGAAAGTGCCTGGTCTATGAATTCATTTCATTTGGTCCTTCCAAATTATGTAGACAAAGTTGGATTCATGTTTTATAATAAAAGGCAGGAGAAAGGTGATCAATATCACAATTCTTTGAATGCGATTATATATAAAAAAAAAAAAAAAAAAAAGGTTCCACGGAAGAAACAGTGAACAACTTAAGGAAGAACTCAAATATCTTCTAGTCTTCTAGCATCTACCTATTTAAACTTCCTACTGAATCAAGTTACAAAAACGCACTTCCTTGTTCTAATATTTTAACTACTAATTCCAAGGATATTTTGTCAAACTTATTAAAAAATCTTATAAACTCCGTGAGATACTTATAAAGCCAATAAAGTGTTGGATTTTATTCCAAAAATAGGATTTTTGAAATACTTGATAAAATAAGATCATGAAACTTACGAAATATTGGTGGTAACAATTTATTAAAAGGGTGTTTGGGTGAACTTATAAACTTTTCAAAATATATAGTAAGAGAGAGCTTATAAGATACTATAACGTATTTGATAAAAAAATTTAAGAAAAGAGAAGCTTTCAATTTCCCTGAATAAGAAGATGGTAGAGTTATATTAATTCTTTTTCAAAAAATAAATAATTCCTAGCTTATTTTTAAACTATTTAACATACTCCTTATTATAAAATTATCAAAACCAAGATATTATAATTTTTAAAAACACTTCAACAAATTGTTTGTAAAATAAAATGTAGCATCTTATTTGCCCTAAAAATATTTTATAAGATATTAGAACTTATAAGACTTTCTAAATGAACTTAACTTCTTAAATATCTTATTTCAAAATCTTATGAGCTCTTCTTTAGAAACTTTACTAAATATTGTATAATATCTTATGAATTTTCAAATATTTAAGAAAAACTTATAAGCAAGACCCTCACTTGAGTGAAGGAAAAATGTTTATAATAAGATCACCGGACCGGACACCCTCTAATTTGTTTTTGCAAAGTCCACCTAGCATTATTGATATTGTGTTTATGTAACCAGATAACCGCTTGTTTGTTGTCCTCGCTTCATGATCTGTCCTGTGGGCAGTACTAAAGCACACATGTTGCCTTACTCCAAATACTTTACATCATCACTTTCTTCATCTCTATTTAGTTTAATTTAAAATTCTTCTCTAATATATGGGAGCCCATCATATTGTAGATGAAATAAAATGCAAGTACTTCAAATGAGATGCATCTTTAGTATAATTATATATAGTTTTTGAGTTTTGAGATTTTTCAACTTTTTTCATGTTAGAAATTACAAAAGTACGGGAGCGTTTGTTTTGATTTTTGAACCCTTTTTCTATTTTTATTACTATTTAAAAATTTAAAACTATCAATTTATACGCATTTTTATTGAAAATGCTCTTACATTATTTTTATTTTTATTTTTAAATCTACCATATCATCCTAGTACTACATCCACCAAATTCAAATTTAATTTGAAATAAAAGTATCTATTATCATTTTAAAATAATTAAAATATACATTATACATATATTTTGAAAGAACACATCTTTCAGGCATAAGCATATATATAAACCACCTAAATTTTCAACTCTATACCTATTTTAATTATTATATTCCAACAAAAAAAAAATTCAAATACATGCTAATATTCATTTTTTAAATTTTAGGGAAAATGAAAATGTAAACATATCCTTTAATTAGGAGGCACTACGAATTTAAAATATAAATTTACTTTTCCTCTACAAACACTTGTTGTATAGTCTAGCTAGAAAGGAAAGTTCTATTAGACTAAGGTACGAACCCATGGAAGTGATGTAGATTTGAATTACATGAATCCAATTTTTTTGGGAATGTTGGTTATGTGTTTTGGAGGTTTCTCAAAGAATGTTTTGGGAGAATTTGTTTAAAAGTATGATTAAAAAATGTTTTGAGAATAAATCTTTGTTTGGTTATAATTTGAGAGAAAAGATAAATTTTATAAGAGATACTTTTGTAAGTTTTATTTGATTAGTGGAATTATATCAAGTTTTTATAATGTCATATTTTTTTTTTATAAGCATATAATAATTAATATATATTTATATTAAAAAATAATACTTGAAAGATATAATTATATATAATTTTGATTCATTGATTATTTGAAATGATTAAGATTTTTCAACAATATTTTGGAAAAAAATTGAACTTAAAAAAAGTTATTTATGTTTTGAAAGAATTTCTGCAGAATGAACACATTTTACGAAAATAAAATCAAATATAGCTTACTTTTCAAGAGATATTAACAAATGCATTATACATCCATTAGATTGGTATTTTTGAAACCTTGGATGTCATTCTCATCATTTTGACTTTTGCTTATCATTCACCGTAAGAAATGTTTCACCATTTTGGTTGTGTTTTTATTTTCATTCTATATTTCATTATTTTTAAAGGTATTTTTATTTTATCATTATTTTTCGTGTAAAAATAAAAATATAATTAGTATTGTAAAAATCTTGAAAAATGATAGATTGAAATTGTTGTAACCCAGGGAGATTTATTGCGGAAATAATGAAATAACAGTAAAGTAATTCGATTGAATTATGACAACAAGATTAAACGTGGTTCGACAATGTACCTAATCCACCCAATAAATAAAAGAAATTTTATTGATCTCAAATCAAGTGCAAGTACAAACTCGAATCCCACAAATCTCACGAAAACACCTAACACCCTCGTTCTAAACTCCGTCTTGAGAGAATTACTCAAAAGCAGTAAAGAAGCCATTGTGTTATGTTCGTGATACTTTTCTGGAAGAAAAAAACACTAAATTTATACCTGAAAACGAAGCCCAAGGGCCGTGGGCCTGCGCCGCGTGCTGGGGCGCACAAAATTTACGCCCCAATGCGCCTTTCTTGCAATAGGACAGAAACTTTGCGCTAGGGGCAGCGCAAGTTACTGTTCACTATGCGCCGGGGCGCACGACGCGTGTTTTCATGCCTTTTTCGCCCATGTCAATGCCTTGGTGCGCCTTGCCTTGTGCCCCAGCGCGCGGCGTCCTTCCAACACGCGTTTTCGACCACTTTGCTCCATTTCACTCAATTTCTTTCGTTTCTTGTCAATTTTACCTCAAATTTCAAGGCAAAATCAACAATTCTCCACATTGACTTAAAATTCCCATTCATCTTCTTTATCCCTGCCCCCAATAGGGCCTGTTATCTGAGTCTACAAACATTAACCAAATCCAAGCAATGCTCGAATTTGATTTCTGGAATAGCCTTAGTCAACATGTATGCCAAATTATCCTTAGTCCCAACTTTGTCAACCAACATGACTCCTTGAGACACCATATCCCGAACAAAGTGATACCTCACATCTACGTGTTTTGTTCTCTCATGAAATACCTGATTCTTTGACAAGTGTATGGCATTCTGACTATCACAAAATACCTTAGTGATCTCAAAAGTCATACCCATATCATCGATTAGTCCCTTTATCCAAATGCCTTCCTTGACGCCTTCAGCCAAAGCCATGTACTCAGCTTCTGTTATGGACAATGCAACTGACGACTGCAAAGTCATCTTCCAGCTAACAGTACAACTTGATACACAAAAGACATAACCCGTCATGGACCTTTTGCTGTCTAAATCTCCTGCATAATCCGCATCCACATAGCCAATAATTCTTGTAGTAGAATTCGATTGACTACACCTCAAACATCTGTCTGCAGAGCCTCTCAAATACCTCATGATCCATTTCATAGCTTGCCAATAAGTCTTTCCTGGCTTGTGCATATACCTGCTTACAACACTGACTGCATGTAAAATGTCTGGCCTAGTGCACACCATGGTGTACATCAAGCTACCCACTGCACTAGCATATGACACATTTGACATGTGCTCTACCTCTTCTTCAGTCTCGGTGATAGATTTGATGAGAACCTGAAATGAGCTGCAAGCGGCGTACTAACTGGCTTGGACTTATCCATCCCAAATCGCTCAAGTACTTTCTCAATGTATTGCTGTTGAGATAAGTACAACAATCCTGCGTGTCTGTCCCGGATAATCTCCATGCCCAAAATCTTCTTTGCACTGCCCAAATCTTTCATCTCAAATTCTTCACTTAACTGAGCTTTTAATTGGTTGATTTCATATATGTTTCTAGAGGCAATCAACATATCATTAACATACAACATCAAATATATGAGAAGGTTATCACTACAAATTTTATAATATACGCAACAATAAAATTTGCTTCTTGTATATCCTATCTTGGTAATAAAAGCATTAAACCTTTTTATACTACTGCCTGGGACACTGCTTGAGGCCATATAATGACCTCTTCAAAAGACATGCTTGATTTTATTTTTCGGGAACAACGAATCCTTCTGGTTAACTCATGTAGATTTGTTTCTCCAACTCACCATACAGAAACGTTGTTTTCACATCCATCTGCTCTAGTTCCATATCAAATAGAGCAACCATGGCAAGTAGAACACGAATGGAAGTATGTTTTACAACTGGGGAAAATACTTCATGGAAGTCAACTCCCTATCTCTGAGTAAAACATTAGCAACCATCGCGCCTTGTATCTAGCATCTTCAACACTAGGAATCCCTTCCTTCTTCTTGAAGATCCATTTACAACCTACAATCTTTTGCCCTTTTGGTACATCAATTAGCTCCCATGTGCTATTCTTGTGTAGAGACTCCATCTCTTCACTCATAGCTGCAAACTATTTATCAGAATTTGGCCTGAAAATTGCCTCTTTGTATGAGACTGGATCATCTCCTACAAACTCCTCAGCTGAACTCAAAGCATAAGCTACCAGATCTGAGTAAGCATATCGCTGTGGTAGTTTGATCTGCCTCCTCTCCCTATCGCGAGCCAAGTAATTATTTTGTAGTGGTTCATTTTTCTGCTGTTGATCCAGTGGTAATGTGCTCTCACTAGCTTCGTCTACCACCTTCTGTTTCCCCTTTGAAACTTGTGGAGGATCAATATGAATCTCCACCTTCTCCTTAACGCCCTATTGACCGCTTTCCTGTTGTTCCACTTTCTTCATTATTGCAGACTCATCAAATGTCACGTCTCTGCTAATAATCATCTTGGAGCCCTTGTCATCATTACACCACAAACTATAACCTCTGACTCCATCTGCATAGCTTAGAAATATGCACTTCCTAACCCTTGGCTCAAGCTTCCCATCCCGGACATGAGCATAGGCTGGACAGTCAAATACTCTTAGATTTAAGTAATCAGAAAGAGACCCAGACCAAACTTCCATTGGTGTCTTGCAGTCCAAAGTAGTTGATGGTGACCTATTCACCAAATAACACTCAGTGTTAATCGCTCTTACCCAAAAATCCTTAAACAATCCAGCGTTAAAGAGCATGCATCTAGCTCTTTCCAAGATAGTCTTGTTCATCCGTTCTGCAACTCCATTCTGCTGTGGTGTATGTACAACTGTGCGATACCTCACAATTCCTTCATTGTCGCAGAATTCCTGAAATTCCTTGTTGCAGAACTCCAATCCATTGTTAGTCCTCAAGCGCTTGATCTCTTTTCCTGTCTGCTTCTCAATTAAGGTCTTCCATTGCTTGAAGTTGACAAACACCTCATCCTTATGCTTTAGCATGTACACCCATACTCTCCGTGAGAAATCATCTATGAATGTCAGCATATACCTTGCACCTCCATTTGAAGGAACCTGAGAAGGCCCCCAAAGATCTGAGTGAATGTAATCCAAGGTACCTTTGGTCCTGTGAATCGTAGTGCCGAATTTCACCCTTTGTTGCTTGCCCAGCACACACTGCTTGCAGAAATCCAGTTCTCCAGTCTTCTCTCTGCAAAGCAAACCTCGTTTGCTCAGTTCTGACATTCCCCTCTCACTCATATGCCCAAGCCGCATATGCCACAGTTTCGTAGTATCATTGATTGATGAAGAAACCGCTGCAGTACCAGAAATCGTGTTTCCCTGCAATATGTAAAGGTCGTTCCACTTTTCTCCCTTCATGATAAGCAATGCACCTTTGGAAACCCGCAGAACTCCATCTCGAGCTTTGTACTCACAACCATTCTTGTCCAGAGTACCCAGCAATATCAGTTTTTTCTTCAGATTTGGAACATGACGCACATCTGTTAGGGTCCTTACTATCCCATCATATATCCTGATACAAACTAAGCCAATTCCTACAACCCTGCAAGAAGCATCGTTTCCCATAAGCACTTTACCACCATCATATTTATGGTATGTGGTAAACCAATTTCTCGTGGGTACATGTGGTAGGAGTAGCCACTATCCAAAATCCATTCAGAACTTAGTAAAGTTTCAGCAACATTGAGAACAAGCCCACCATCAGACTCATCCTCAACATTCATGCGACATCATCCCATTTCTAATATGAAGTTTCACTTGCATCCTTAGTCTTTCCTCGTTCCGGACAATTTCGTTTCCAATGCCCCTTTCCACCGCACCTAAAATACTTGTCACCATTTCTAGGCTTGGTTCGGGACTTCGATCGGCCTCTACTCTTTCCCCTTTCTCTCGATCTCCCTTTTGCCACTAATCCTTCCCCACTTTCACCATTGTTGTTACCCATGACATGTTTTCTCAACTCGTTGGAATTCAATGAGGCCTTCACATCCTCCATTGAAATCGTATATTTCCCGTACAACAAAGTAGTAACAAAGTGCTCAAAAGATTTTGGCAGAGAACACAAGAGAATTAAAGCTTGATCCTCATCATCAATTTTGACATCTATATTAGCGAGATCCAGAATCATCTTATTAAAAAGTCAATATGTTGAGTGATAGATGTACCTTTCTTCATCCTTAATGTATATAATCGCTGTTTCAAATATAGCCGATTTGTCAAGGACTTCATCATGTATAGACTCTCCAGCTTCTTCCATAGATCCACTGGCATACTTTCCATTGCGACCTTTCTCAGTATGTTATCCACTAATGATAACACCAGAGTACCGTAAGCCTTCGCCATGAACTCGTCTTTCTCCTAGTCCTTCAGCATTTCCGGCAAGGAATCTCTGCCCTTTAACGCTCTCTGTAAACCTTGCTGACACAGAAGGGCATGAACCTTTATCTTCCACAGCCCAAAGTCGTTCTTCCTATTAAATTTCTCTACCTCGTACTTCATTCCTGACATCTGATCCAACCTGCTCCGATATTAATTTGTTGAAACCCAGGAGGATCTATTGCGGAAACAATGAAATAACAGTAAAGTAATTCGATGGAATTATGACAACAAGATTTAACGTGGTTTGGCGATGTACCTAATCCACCCAACAAAAAAAAGGAATTTTATTGATATCAAATCAAGAGCAAGTACAAACTTGAATCGCACAAATCTCACAAAAACACCTAACACCCTCGTTCTAAACTCCGTCTTGAGAGAATTACTCAAAGCAGTAAAGAAGCCCTTGTATTATGTTCGTGATACTTTCCTGAAAGAAAAAAAACACTAAATTTATACCCGAAAATGAAACCCAAGGCTCGTGGGCCTGCACCACGCGCTGGGGCGCACAAAACTTACACCCCAGTGTACCTTTCTTGTACTAGGACAGAAACTTTGCGCCTTGGCACAAAGTTACTATTCATTGCACGCCAGGGCGCATGAGGCGTGTTTTCATGCCTTTTTCACCCATGTCCATGCCTTGGCGTGCCTTGCCTTGTGCCTCGGTGCGCGACGTCCTTCCAACACGCACCGAGGTGTGTTCTTGAGCCCATTTCGACCACTTTGCTCAATTTCGCTTCATTTCTTCCATTTCTTGTCAATTTTACCTCAAATTTCAATGCAAAATCAACAGAAATAATATAACAATATCAAATATTTTAATAATATTAATAATTATTATTATTATTTATTTGACAATGAATCTATTGTCTTGAGAAGATAGAAAAAAAATAATTATTTAATAAGTTAGTGGGTTATGACATGAAAGAAAATTATTATTAAATTTAGCATGAGTCCCATCATCTTGAAATGATAGAAAAATAATATTTAATTATTTAGTGAGTTTTAATTATTTTTAAATTGGTGAGTATTATAGGTCTAAAAATTATAAATATAATATAAAAAATAATAATATTTTCGTTAAAAATAATACAAGCAATCATAATTTCTCTTTTAGAATAGTGTAAATTGACAAAACGGTGCTTTTAAAATACCAACAATCTCTACCTTAGGAATTACATGATTTTTTTTCCTATTATGGAGGTCCATCTTGTTGAAGAGTTTACAGGAAGCTATGACAGAAAAATATCTTTAAGATATAATTTAATATATTTCTTAAGAGTTCTAGGAAATCTTTTTTAATGATTCAATGTTTTCAATATCCACCATCCATTTAAAAAGGTGGACAATATAAATAGAGGGGAAAACCTCATTTGTGATCAACCAAATTGATAACCAAGCTTTGATAAAAAAAATTTCTTTTAAAAAACTCTCTTATGTAAATTTTACTTGTTTAACGCATTTTTGGGTTTAATCTTTCCATTGACATTTTCTTCACAAGCAATACTTTAAAGGAGATGTTTAATGAAACATGTTATTTCAATGCATTTTCTAACTCTAATGTCAAAAATTTTCTTCCCAAAATTATTTTTATAAAATATTTCAAACAAAATTAAATATTTTCTTTATTTTTATTTTTATTTTTTTCTAAAAAAAAGAAAACCTCTAATTCTAGACAAATAAAATTCTTGTAATTGGACTACACAGTATTATTAGATCATGAGGATTATTATGACATAAGAAGATTAATGGGGATGCCGTGTATTTTAAAAAAATAAATATATTTATAATTCAATTCAAAAAAATTATTTAATATGACATTAATTTATAAATTTATTAAAACATTTAAAATTAAATAAAATGTCATGTGAAAACCAAAGAAGTCAATATCTAATATTGAATATATATCAAGTGAACTTTTATTTTACAATAAAAAATTGAGGGGTGGACAATTAAATTAGATCTACTCC
Source organism: Jacaranda mimosifolia (assembly GCA_018894105.1). Classification (NCBI taxonomy): domain Eukaryota; kingdom Viridiplantae; phylum Streptophyta; class Magnoliopsida; order Lamiales; family Bignoniaceae; genus Jacaranda; species Jacaranda mimosifolia. The sequence continues at coordinate 33,141,731 of CM032120.1, read as the reverse complement.
AAGTTTTTGAATTAATATTGAGTAATATTATTTAATCGAACATCACTCATTATAAACAACTCAAACATGTACTATCACGACTTAATGCCCACCAAATGATTGCTTTCCGATTTCTGGAGGTCCATCCTCTTAATGATAGCCCAAAATTTCAAGAGTATTTTATTTATAATCTGCAACTAGTTATATTTCAAAAAATAATTAAAGTTTTTTGTAATGATATAATAATTTGATCCAATAACAATAATCGATGCTTAAATGTACTAATTCAACATCTTTTATAATTTTTCTTCGTCTACAATAAAAGTTTTGTGTATATTTTTATTTTTATTCTTTATTTTCATTACTTTTAAATATATTTTTATTTTATCATTATTTTGCATGTGAAAATAAAAAATATAATTGAGTTATTATTGTAAAATTTTTTAAAAATTGTGAATTGAAAAAATATTTAACTATAATAAAGTACATATTTTAATGTAATAGTATTAATTATTTTTTAATTAGTTATGAATCCATTGTCTTGAGAAGATAAAAAAAAAAAATTATTTAAAAACTTAGTAGGTTATAATGTTATAGAAAATTATTATTAAATTTAGTATGTACTCCATTATCTTGACATGATAGAGAAAGAAATTAATGTTTAATTAATTAGTGAATTTTAATTATTTTTAAATTAATAGGCATTATAGATTTAAAAATAATAGATATAGGTATGAAAATGAAAAAAAAAAAGGATATTCTCATTGAAAGTGGTACAAATAATTACTTTTTTTGTTTTCAAAATAGTGTAAAAAAAAAAAAAAAAAAAGCGTATTCATAGCTATGGAATGGGTTAGAAATTCTAAAAGAGTCTTTTTTGGCTCCTCATGTACATGACAAGTTTAGTCCAAATTAACGATGATAAAGACGAAAAGGGTCAAAAAGTTATAGTTTAGGGATTAAAATTATAATGGGTGATATTGTAAATGAAAGAATATTTTAATAATTAAATATAGAGACAAAAAATATATGGTGTCTATATGGACTTACTTTTGTTTATAATTTTTAATTTTTACATGGGGGATTGTTATTTGCACTGCAAAAGTTGTTATTCGCACTCAATTCTAAATTTTTGTGTTATGTTTTTGACCAATATATCCACTTACTTTTTAAATGCATTTATATTAATTTGCAAGCTAAATATACTCTTTAATATAATAATTATCATTTTCAACTTTGTTACTCATGAAAACATTCCACCTCAACTTGTCCAATTTAATATGAAATAATAATAGACTTGGCAAATGGATACTCGTGAGTAACCTAAGAATGAATAATGACGGGTTGGGTAAATTTATTCATAGGTAAAATTATCTATTTTTTTTTTTTTGTACGAGATAGTGGACCCATCATTACCCATGGGTGATGAGTTACCCACAAGTATCGGTATTTTTAATTTTTTTTAATACTTGAAGGTAAATTAATATGTATTTTTTATTGTAAATGAAAGAATATTTTAATAATTAAATATAGAGACAAAAAATATATGGTGTCTATATGGACTTACTTTTGTTTATAATTTTCAATTTTTACATGTGTGAAAACAAAAGCTTTTGAGCGCCTATTCGATGGCAACTTGTACTCTGATTTCCTTTCTAACAAGGGCACCTTCTTCTCCTATTGATTCAATTCCTTCATGGAATGTGTAGTAAGAATGGCTTGTGCAAGAATAGGAAAGATTGGTTCTTAGCCCTATATGTTGTATTTGGTATGAGACGAGTTTATGGTGATATACATTTCCAAAGAGAGAATGGAGGACTGAACGAAGTTAATGGAGGCTAAGCGCTAATGCTATTGTAGCAGCTCCAACACCGATTCTTTTTTTTCGGCGTTCCCGTAAGCTTTCCTGCTAAAATCCATCCTCCCACAGGCCTGATCTACGACCACCCAAATGTACCCGATTTAGTGGTATAAGATCTTGATATTAATATTGGAAATGATATTTCAATGTAAAAGTGCTCATATATGGGCTGATTAAATAATATTATGATAAGAAATTATAATTTAGTCGATTGTAGATCCCATTACTTTTTTTTATTTTTTCTTTAGTCAAATCATATGGAAATAAAAATTATTGTTTATTTTATTGTGGCTCTTATTATAAAAATAAAAGAAGTATGAATTAATTAGTTAAGAAAAAAATATTTAAATAGATTTTGATTTTTTAATCGTTAATGACATGTAAGTTTTTCTTGACAAAATAAGTTCATTAAGTCTAAAAATAATAGTTATAAATATAATATCGATCTATCTTGAATGACGCCTTCGTAGGGAGGACATTATTGTGGCTTTTTAGTGGAACTTGAAGAAACGTCTAGACTCTAGAGAGTGAATCGGAGAAAAGAACACCAAAACCACTGAAAAAACTCTACTTTCTGGACCTTCGAACTACGAACCCGAGACAATGGCTAGAGTACCTGCCAAGCACTCTCGCGATCAAGCTCAGGTACAACTTCCTTCGTCTTCGTCACTTGAGTTAGTATTTTCTTTTCTTGATTTTCTGGGAATTATTGGTTTGCTCTATGCTGTTAGATTTATGGTTTTTCTTTTAATGTTGATGCTTTTTTCCCCCCAAATTTCCTATACTTTTGCATTCTTTTACCTGATTATCGACTCTAGGAGACAAAAAGAGCCTTTTTTTTTTTTTTTCGTTTTGTTTTTAATACACCCCCGGGCCCTTGAGTTCTCTTGGTTTGTTTTTTCCATAAGGAATTCTTAATTCAGAAGTTGGTGTATAGAGTATAGACGTAAAAAAGGTTTATAAAAGGTGAATACAGAGGATGCTAAATAATGCTGAAGGATACATGTAGTAAGTCCCTTGCTACAGCAATAAAATGTTTTATCTTTTCCTATATTGACTTGTTGAATTGGCAAACTTATGGTTCTTTTTAGTTTTGCTTATGTTCTATTTTTGTACTTTATTCTTTCTGGGATTGTTTGGTTAAGCAGGATTTCGAGGGGCTATTGAATAACTTACAAGATTGGGAATTGTCTTTCAAAGACAAAGATAAGAAACTGAGATCAGAGGTTGCTGGCCAGGGCAAGCTGGTAAGTAGATTGACCTGAGATTTCATTATTCAATTGAAGATTCTTTATTGTTGGTGGAAGTCTTGTATATCCTTTTTCAAATCATGTGCTTTGAATGACTTAAGTGATTTGACTACAGAATTGTGCTTTCCATTTCCTGTCGATTAATCACCCTTACTTTTGCTCCTGAGTAGTTTGTATATTTCTGTTTATCGTCTACTTTCTTGAATTATGATGTAGAACTAAATAATTTTGGCTAAAGGCGAGAGCTTGAGCTATGCTATCTGTATTCTACACCTTGAAAGGTATAGTTGGCTGGGAAACTTAATATCAGCCATCACTCATTGCTCAATGGCCTCTTTTTTTAGACCTGACTGCTACAATGGAAAAAGGCTAGTTATTATTTAAGATCAATGAGATTAAAGTCAAAATCATTACTTAGATAATCTACAAAAACTTAGAAACTCTATTCTACTTGAATTCTGCTAGAAGCTTCTTTCTCATAATTCATTTGTTTTATTGTGAAGTCTCAACAGGCTTTCCAGAAAAATTTATGGATTCAAGATCAATCTCACAGCAGCTCTTAGATTGAGATTTTTCGTTAGATCAACTGGTCTTGAAATTTCTTACAGAGACTTGTACTCATATTTTTGAATATATGGTTTCATAATGTCACATTGTCATAATCCATACATGATATGTCACACTTCTAACCATCGTGCATGCTCTCTTTTGTATTTTGTGAAAAGGATCATTTGGGTCAGCCAAGTGGAAGTATTGCTAGTCAACTTTCCGATGGTGCTAGAGTTAATGGAAAACAGAAAAAGGAGAAACCTCCCTCTTCTTACAATACAAGTACTGTCAGACAGTATGATTATTTAAAAGAATATGAGGCACTCAGCCGATTATCAAGTGGAGCCTCATCTCAGGAGAGTTTTGTTGATGCTAATACTGAGAAAGAGTTGGTATGCTTTGCTCTTGAATGAGTTCTGTTCTCATGGTTAAAACCACGCCTGAGTTCTTGTTGATTTTGATCTTCCTTTCTATTTTTGTTTTCTAGGGTAATGAGTTTTTTAAGCAGAAGAAATTCAATGAAGCAATAGATTGCTATTCACGAAGCATTGCATTATATCCAACTGCTGTAGCTTATGCAAACAGGGCAATGGCTTATATCAAAGTTAAAAGGTATTTTTAAGTATATGCTTTGTTAATTCTGTAGAAAATTTGGCAGTTCCACTCCCCTTATTTGCGTTATTTGTCCATCCAACAATAGATTCCTGGAGGCTGAGAGTGATTGTACGGAAGCCTTGAATTTAGATGATCGATATATAAAAGCATATTCTCGCCGATCAACTGCAAGAAAAGAACTGGGGAAACTCAAAGAATCCTTTGATGGTAGAATGCTCATTTATTGAAATTGAAAGTTCTTATTCATCTTATTCAACATATATGTTGACTTTTGTAGTCAAATTCAGATGCTGAATTTGCTTTGAAATTGGAGCCAAAAAACCAAGAGATCAAAAAGCAGTACGTGGGATCCAAATCTTTGCTTCAGAAGGTTTACTTTTTACGCTGCCTGACTTAAATTTAATTTTTTAAATGTTTGTCGAAGTACGTGGTGATGTGTTGGCTATGTCATGTGAGCACATTTTGGACAGTAGGATAAAGTACAGTTATCTTTACCCCTTAATAGTCCTCCATCCACTGAGCAAAATAATTTCCAATCGTTGATGCTTGAAGGTTTTCAGCATCTACATAAAGTTTGTAAATATGCTCCAGTCCATTTTAAATTTGAGGATGCCATGAGAATATTACCTTTGATGGCTATTATAATGAACAACAGGCTTGATTTACACTTGTAATGTACACATGGAAGTTTGTTTATTTGCAACATCAAAATGAACAATGCCTCCATAATATGTTATATGATGAAGGAAAACATGAATCCCTTAAAGATGAGTCAAATTGCGATTGGGATTTTGTTGGATTCTGAATACAGCCAGAAATTCATTAATCACTTAATAACGTGATAGTACTAGCATCTGGATTTACTCCAAAAAGTTATGGACTCTCTCCAGCTGGAATTTCTCTGTTTCAACTCTGAAGGCTCCCAACAGAAAGATATCCATATTACTTGGTTTATCAAATTGTATCCTCCACTTTTCCAAGCTTTCTCCATCAAATGAGACAACATATTCTAATGTCTTATTTATGCTTCATCTTACAGCCAAAATTCTTTACATACTGAGGTTTCATCCTTAGCTAAATTACTTGATTCCTGTAGCAGGCCACTTGTGAGCAATTTATCTTGGTGGTTTTTCTTTCCAACTCTTTGGTTGTTTATTTTTATTGCTTCTGCAATTTCAGGAGATTCTGGAGAAGTCATCTGGAGCATTGGCAGGCTCTTCGGAGAGAGCGCAACCACGAAAATCAGAGGACAAGAACAAATATGTGCAGAAGCCTGAATCTGTCTCAACTGCGGGAAGAGTGGCTGAGATTCTGGAAGATCATCCCAAGGTCTGAAGTCTGATCTATAAAATTATAGTCACTTTATTTTTATATTGCTATAATGTCTTTCAAAGTGTTGTATTTTGAATGAAAAGGATAGCGAGTCAAAATAGCCATTTTACTGTTGGGATTCTGTTAGGCTTCCTAAGAAGATTGAACTTTAACATGGGGCATGTACTGATTTGAATATTCTGGTCTGGTATTGCATGCATTTTCTGGAAGCTGGATGACTGCTAACTTTATTATTATTATTATTATTATTATTATTATTATTATTATTTATTTATTTATTTATTTTGTTCAACCTCCGGAAATTTGTTTGGCAGGGTAATAATAGTAGAGAAGTTGCTGCAGAGACATCCATGGAAATTAAAAGAAACAGTACGAGAATTAATGAATCTGATGCTGATACTGTCTCAGAGACTGCTAAGGTTTGGCGATGAGATCTTGTTTTGATGACAAATTTTTCTTACTCTTATCAGTCCTATGTGAGTTTGGACTTTCGTTCTTACATTATGTCGAGGATTGTATCTTATTGTTTTAAATGTCATGCGTTGTTTTTTCTGCACTGGAGGAATCTAAAGCATAAATAAGAATGTAAAATGAAAAAGAAAGAAATCCTTTCTTTCCTCAATGCAGCAACAAGAAAATACGTTGTTTATAAATCTTCAAGTAGCTTCAACACACACTTTATTATTGTCCACCTCTTTTTACGGACGATGCAGAAAGCGGAACATGGATAAAACACAATGAAAGTAAATCAGGGGAGTGTTCCAGAAAGAATATATAAATATAGAGGGGCAACTTGGAAACTATGGAACATTTCGGGGGGTCCATCGCTTTGCAGGTGTTTTTAGAAAATCAACATGGCACTGGGAGCTAAACTTGCTAATTAGAAAACCAAGGGGGATGCAGGGCTTTCTTGCTGCATAATTTCACTAGGCTTGCTGTTTTCCAGCTTATATGATGAAACAACTTTTCTGAGTTAGGACCAGCCAGCATAGATATTCTGCTTGGTGTAACTTTTAATCAGTTTTATGGGTCCTTTCTCCTTGGTGTAACTTTTAATCAGTTTTATGGCTCCTTTCTGCTTGGTGTAACTTAATAAGTTTTATGGCTCCCTTTCTCATTGACTTTGGTCCGAAGTTGATATCTTGAATGAATGGAAATGCAAATAAACCAATGAAGATATGCAGAACTTATAACTGAATTCAGGGTTCCATGCAGTTTTACGGGTATGGTTTTCAGTGTGATAAGTCTATTTTAAACTAAGACCCTGAAGAAGGCCTGATTCCATAAAATTATGACATCTGATATTAATTTGAAAATGTTGACCAGATCTGTATAAGTTGTCAAAATCATATTACAACATAATGGTAACACAATCTCTCTCTCTCTCTTTGTTTGCAAAAATAAGAAAAACTGAAAAACTTATTCGTAAGAAATTCTAGTATGTTCATTGGCAGAAAGATTATTGGGAGATTCTGGAGTGTTAGCTCAAATACTGCCCGGGGTTTTAATGAAAAAGTTATCTTACTGGTTACAGTTCATCTGATGACACAAGTTTTTGTACTGTTGAGTAAGATTCTATTATGTTGCATGCACAAACTCTTGCTAGAATGTGTCTCTGTGCCAGACTTCCTGCTCCACCTCAAGTCTCTTACTGAGTTGTTCCCCGTTCAAACTTGTTGCAGAGGAAACTCAAAAATAGCAAGCAGGAGCTTAGGTCATCAGTGCAAGAGCTTGCTGCTAGAGCTGCCATTCTTGCGAAGGCCGAAGCTGAAAAAAACATTGTTCCACCAAATTCAGCCTATCAATTTGAGGTTTCTTGGCGCGGACTTGCTGGTGACCGTGATTTACAGGCTCGCTTATTGAAGGTCAAAGTATATCAAGTCATCTGTTCTGCTTGTTTTATTTATCAATCTTGTTAAGTTGTAATGATCTTTTAAATCCATATACTAGCATGGACATTGTTCCCCTAGGAGTGGAAAAATTTGGGCATCACAAATTGGCAGTTGTGTTGTTCTGACTGACGAGTAAAATGTATGTCTATTAGCTTAGTGGAACTTATTTCAGTAATAATAAGAACAGAAGTGCTGATTTACTATGTACTTCATTTTGTCCTCTAAATCTGTCTTTTCCACTAATCAGGTGACTTCACCAACAGCATTACCTGGGATATTTAAAAATGCACTGTCAGCTCCAATACTTGTTGACGTCATTAGGTGCATCGCCATCTTTTTTATGTAAGACACTATTCTTCCAATGGAATATGGTGGAACCTTTCTTTCAGCTGAATGACGATGTACTTATGGTTTGTTTGTTTGGCAGGGAAGACATGGCGTTAGGTGTTGAATACCTGCAGAATTTGACAAAAGTCCCAAGATTCGAGATGATCATCATGTGCCTTTCGTCCGCGGATAAGGCTGGTATGTCAATGCAAACATATGTAACTGTAATAGTGTCATCCATGCTTTTACTGCAGGATTTGCCTACTGATGTGTTTCTCTTAAACTAATTAACTGTAAGATAACGTATAAAAACAAATTCAATCTCTTCTGATGCTGATTGAGATCTATCATATGCTCGCACTTGCACGCGCACAGAGAGACGCTAATAATTAGTGTATAAAGCAACATATGATCTTAGGTTTTTCAGCCTTATTTAATTGCTTATTTTGTTTTGATTGTTTTGGTTAAGTAATGTGACTATATTTTTAATAAATCCACTAATTGAAATTTGTCGTGCTTCATATTTCTTCCAATAACCATTTTAATATATCTCATTTATGTGCTTAAGCTGATTGCTATTTGCTTTAAAATGCATTTTGTTTTTTCCTAAGTGGTTGAAGCATATGTTGAATTTGGACAGGTTGATCACTTTAGACTCTTTAATTGCATCACTATTAGTTTAATTTTGTTACTTGAGGTATATATGAATAATATATGTAATTTACTGTGTTATGGTCATGTCTGGCTTTTTAATTTTGCCTCCCATTGCATAATTTTAAATTCCATCACTTACCAGTGTGGAATGCAAGGCATTGTGTGGTATCGCATTTTATCTCTATAGCCTGGAACCACTGATAGCAAACATGGAAAACAAGAAATTTGAACCACTAGGAGATAAAGAAAAATGATGCATGGGAGCAGGATATGGGCTTGAAGAGCTTGAGTTATTTGTTTATTTATTTATTTTTTGTTGGTGCAAGGGTTATAATTACTGGTTTGTGATGAGATGCTGCTTACTGTTGGAACTTATTCTTAAATTCTGGACCCTGAATTGATGGATTAGACTAGTCTGTAAGGGATGCTGAATTTGTAATTGCTGGCTTAATTCACATGTATGAGCATTAGAAGAAGGGAGGGAAAAGATAGAACTCGGGGTCTCTATATCCCTTCATAATAAGCATCAATTTCATTTCCAAATATCTGATGGCACTAATTATAAAAATTGAAGAGTGGAAAATGGACAAGCACTTAATGCAATGCTAGTTTGCCATATTTAAAAGTTAAAATCAAAAGTGTATAAGCAATGCATTTGACAGACTCGGATTTCATTTGAAACAGATCTTTTCAAGATTTGGGATGAAGTGTTCAGCAAGGTGACTACAGATTATGCTGAGATCCTTGGTAATTTGCGCTCAAAATATGGCATAAAACAGTGACGATAACGTGCTTTTGAACTCATCATTACAAAAGAATGTCGTTTTGTTGGATCCACACAAGTACAGTTCTATTTCCAGAGAAGTCATATTCTTGGAGCCTGGAGGAGAAAATTGCATCTTGGACTAGATTACCAAGGAATCATTTTGGAGCGGGATGATGTCCCATGTTTGCATGTAGGCTGGGAGTACTTTTAGAATTGGAATTCACATGCCTTACTTCCAACCTTTTTGGGACCAGGTAAAATGAAAAATACAGAAGGAATTTGATGGTTCTAATGTAGTTTTCCTTCCTTAAAAGCGTGCAGAATGATGTGAAACAATGGCAAGGACAGGCAGTTGTGCTCTGTAGTGTAATACGATTGATGTTACGTAGTTATTTCCTTTGTGAATTCTAGTAAGGTATTCATCTGGATGAATTAATAATGTTGCCGTAATATTAAACTCAAATTCAAATACAGAGTGATTTCTTATTCAGAAATGGAGCTAGAGTGATTTTGTTGATATATACAGTTGATAATGGCACCTTACGAGAATTTGAGTTTCACATAAATGAAATAATGGACAGTGTTTCTCATTAATCCCTTTATTTATTTATTTACTCATATGGTCTCTACAATGATTATTAATGTGTTGGATTTGAATCGAATTAGTTATGTTCGAATTTGAATCTGTATCAATATTTATGTCCGAACCTAACTCGATATCTTATAGGATCTTTGTTAGTTACTTAGTATTATATCTGAATTCAAAGGATATTTAATTCGATAGAAAAATTCGATTCAATTTTATATTTTTTTTCTTTTTTCTTTTGTCATTTTGAATTATATAAAAATATTGTATTTACAAAGTAAATTTAAGTCATAATTAAATGTTTAATAATTTTTTTTATCATATATTGACCTAAAAATTAAATATTTGAATAATAAATCATTAATATAATATTATATTAATACATAAGCAATATCATTATATTTGATATTTGCATAGTATCTCTCTTATTTTTAGTTTAAGATTTAATTTCAATAGCATAATATATCATTAATATAAACATTAGATCATAAAAGTTTCAGTTTAAAATTTTTATTAATATTATATATAAAAATATTAATTTAATAAAAATTATTAAAATTTTTGAATTTACTTAGTTTCATATCTAATTCACTTATTTTAAATTATAAATATTTATAATTAAATTTGATTCATTAAATATTTTAATCGATTAAAAATTTTAAAAATTCGGATTGAAATCGATTAATTGAATATAGGCCCAATATCACGTTGTTTTAAGACCCTCTTCAATTGTGGTTAGCCCACAGATAAACACCATTGCCATAGTTAGCTACAACAATTGTGCCATTGTATCTGTAGGGTGACCTCAGGATCGTGTCAACAAAATCGAAAATTTAAGGTGAAATATGAAAATAAGATTTTTTAATATATTTAGTTAAAAAACAAATACTATAAAAAAAATATTTTTTTAGTATAAATATATTTATAATAAGCATTTCGTATTTTCTAGACATTAAGAAATCTTATATAAAATAATGTCATCTAACTTACATTTTAATATATAATTCAAAGTTTCAAAGAGTACAAAAAACAACAAGAGCTCATTCAGCGACAACGTAGACACCCCATTCAACTACTTTCTTTAGATCATTTCAAATTTTATGATGTATGATTGTACAATATGATAAAGCTAAATAAATGTATTACAGAACAACGAGGTTAGGGTGATATTGAAAGTCCTCAATTTGAACTCAACCTCAAACACGTACCAAAATTTCTCCCTTCACACCATATGGACCCATGTTGAGTCCTATTTAAGCGTCTAACCTATATACCACCAAACAATTAATCTTTAAATACCTTCTAGTAGTTCATACGTTTAACTCTATTAAAAACTTTTATGAAGTTTGGACATATTTTGTAGTCGATTAGTAATGACGTCCTTTTAACCTTCAAACAAAGATAAAACTATCAAATTACATGTATTAACTTTTCTCACTACCCCAAATGCAAAGGCAATCATTTGTAAATCTCGTTTTGTAACATAATCTTTAAGCCTTATCCTGCTTGCTATCATTGCCAAGGTTCGCTCGGTTTTAATCGAAAATTTTGATTTTTTTTAAAACTATAATTGAGAACAAAACCGGACTAACTAGGTTCGGTTCAATTTGGTTTTTGACCCAAAAAATAGGTTTGGTTTCGATTTTAACCGGGAACGGTTTTTAACCCAAAAATAGGTTCGGTTTTGGTTTTAACCGAAACCATCGAAACCGAACCGGTCACAATTGGTTCAATTTTGGTTAAAACTGAAACTGAAAAATCGAAAAAATTAGTTAAAGTCGAAACTGAACCAGAAAAAAAAAAAAAAAGAAATCTTGTTTTTTGTACCAAAAAAGTGTGATAAAAAGTTTGTTTGATAAAATTAAGTTTGTTTAATAAAAAATTTGAATCGAATTACTTATTCTTTTAGTACCAAAAAAATTATTTGATAAAAGTATATTGATAAAAAATATTTGTTTTTAGGTGAAAATGTTGAATTAGATTACTTTTTTTTTATATATTGAAAATATTTGTTTTCATAAAATTATAATTTATCTATTCTAAACAAATACATTTAAAATATTTTAAATTTAAGAAGATAAATAATTTTTTTAATCATTTCATGTTATAAAAATCTTAGTACACACATTGGGTGTGCTAAAATTGCTAGCTTATAACCTCCAAGGCAGATGCACGTGATTTTTGCATATTCAAACCTTAACTGCCAGGTCGAATAGCGAATTAAATTTTAAACTCAGTCTACTAAAATTAAATAGCTAATTAATCCACTGACATCATATTATAGATTGTGGATTTGTAAATTTTGTGAAAATACAATTATAACCTTATTAAATCATCATTTTTAAAGGATAATTTTGGAATATTGATAAAATTTGTATCCAAAGTCCAAACTATCTTTTTTATGTTGAATTCTCCAATTTATTTTCAAACTATATTGTCAATTTTTGTTGTTAGAATAATTAAAAGGACAACTTATGTAAATGGACAAAAATAACTTCTATCTTAGACACAAAATGGTTTTTGTTTTTATAATAATATAGATAAAATCTTTATTTACCAACAGATGTAATATACTACGGGTTTGTTTGCTTGGGCATATAGGATTATGATGGATTAATATGCTAGTGATACATAAACTAGAAATTGTATCCAAACTCATGTAATCTATTGTTTGCTTGGATTTTAGAAATTAGTGATATCTCATACATAATACTATCTAATGTTTGGTTGCAAGATTGCTCAATATGATTACACTTTGTAATATCCAAAATGTCATAACTTCTAAGAAGGTAAGTTTTTAAAATTTGGTAGAAGGCGTTGAGGATAAGGTTTTTATCAGGGTAAAAATATCATTTTTATTCTTTATTAGATCAAATTTGAAAGGATGGAAAATAGATCAAGCCAACCAACCTGGCCCATGATACCAAGTCGGGCCGCAAAGGTATCATGAGCCATAAAAATGTGAAGCAAACAAGAGATAAGGCTTGAAAATGGATTTATCAAGTTTTATCCAATGAAGCAAACAAGCTCTATTAGTACTAATCACAGGAATAGCCGAATAGGATTCAATCCCTTATCCCTTAGTTTGAAATTAAAATTAAAATTAAAATTTTATTCATCAACTTACCCTATAATATATAAGTTTAATTAATTAATTAAAATAAAAATTTTAATTTTCTTTTATATAACATTTTTTGCTCTTTAAATCATAATCATCTATTTTTTTAATATGTAATGTGTATTAGTTCGTATACTAAAAAAACAATGCAATTGTACCATTTGAGTTTAGAAAAAATATCATTTTTTCCCTCTTCGTACCATAACTATTCATGTTTTTATATATATGCCATATATTAATATCTATACTATTTATAAAATGTACGATTTTTAATAACTATTTTGATATATTTAGTAATAAGATGATAAAATTAATTGTATTTTATAAAATAAAGACAATATAGTTTTATTTTCTCTTCTCCAATTTTACTTCTATTTTTCTCAATTATTTAAGCTTCTCAAAAAATTCGTTTTATTTATCCCAAAAACTTAAAAATACATTAACATTTACATTATTTGAAAAATTATATTATTTATCTTAGACTTAAAAAATTTAATAAAAAATGTGAAATAAAACTAAAACTAGTAGCACTTGAATAATAAAATTTTATATATTAAAAAAATTAAAAAAATTGATTTCGGTTCAGTTTAACAGAACTGAAAAACCAAACCGAACCGAACCGAACCATTTTTTTTTCTTTCAATTTTGGTTAACCTAGTAAAAAAACCGAATCGAACTCGAAACTATTTTTTTTTTTAAATACAAAATTGAAAACCAAACCGAACTAGTTTCGATTCGATTTGATCGGTTTTTTTTTTTTTTTGAACACCCATAATCATTGCCAAGTATTGCCTGTGGATGGGTTAAATCAAAGTTAGGTGAACATTTCATATCCATCAAATCCAATACTAACAGATAATGAGAATGCACGAATATCTCATCAATCACAATATATTTTCATATGCTACAAGAACCAAATTTGATGTAACATTGTGCTATTGATATGCTTTTAGAATATATCTTCATATGAAGGCTCACTAGAGAAGAATAAGCGATCAGAAATTATACACAATATTCTCAAAGGTGAAATAAAATCTGGTGTAAGTATGGTTAGAGGGTATTTGGGTGGGATTATAAGCACCTCTTATAAGCTTCTAAAATAAAATTTTAAGAATTTATAAGTTCTTTTTAAAAAAGTAAGGAATTCCTAACTTATTTTTAAAATCTTATCTAAGTTTATTCATATTAATTACAAAATTGTCATTACTAACATTTTATAAGCTCTAAGATCTTATTTTATTTAAATATTTTAAGAACTTATTTTTAAAAAAAGATCTAATATCTTATAAGTTTTTAAAATATTTTATAAGATATAGGAATTTATAAAACTTTTTAGATAAGTTTAGCCGAACAATACCCTCTAGTCCTCTAAGAGGACCCGATGCTCTGAGGATGTCTGGCTTTATTATCATGAAGACAATATCAACATCCTAAATGTAGGCCACAATGCGCGTCCTTTAAGAAATTATCATTTAACCAAATCTCCAATTAATTTCTGATAAATCTTTTTAGTTATTTAAGTATCCACTTGACTATATCAAGGATCACTTGGACATTTATTCTTCATTCTACATGCTAAGTATATGACTCGCAGAGCACAAATTGTTTACGTCAAACTTCCTATAGTGGTCGCATAAACAATCCTAACTAAAATTTCTTTTCTTCTTTACTTAATTTTAATATTTATTTTAACTAAGAATATAATCTTAATCATAGAGTGCCAATATAATCAGTATAATGCTTACAAAGTCGCTAGAACAATCTTTGTATCTAGACACTAAGTACGCATATCCATGCATCTTCTCATGCATGTATCAATTTGAAATTTAAAGGACAATCATCATTTCTAAAAGGTAACATATTCGTATCACTCCTAGTTATACATTATTGCCCATCAATTTTTACACACAAACGTCTATTTATTCTCCACCTAATCAAAAATGTTGAATGCTTTGTAATCTTACTGCCTCTATCTTCAATTCCTACTTGCATAACAGATTCAAACCAGATTTATAGAATAAGAGGAAAAAAAAGAATGGCTCACAAAGTCACCGCAAATCCAGACCCCTTTTTCCCTTTATCATTGGAAGAGGAAGAAGAAGAAGAAGAAGAAGAAATTATACCAACTTGGATGGAACCCCTACAAGTAGAAGCTTCAGACCAAAGTCCGCCTGGAGAAGTAATGTAAGATTCAGAAGATGATGAAACTTTGCCTTTTTTCTCTTTCGGCTCTGATCTTATGGAAGAAGATATGCGTGGCAGTGAGATGAAGAAACCTTGAAAGATATCATCATACTCAAAAACTCACTATCCGAGACAGGTTGAGGGAGGATAAATATTCATTAAAAAAAGAAAAAGAAAGGAAAGAAATTAGCAGTATTGTATAAAGAAATATATATATAGTATTGGCCATTGGCCATTGGCCATTGGCATTGAGAGTAAGAAGAAAAGCAGGGCAAGCACGCGCTTAATTAGAGTGGTGGCATTGCAGAAAAGAAAGAAGGGGAGAGATATCTGGCAGTCAGGCAAAGGGATTCCAACGGCGGTGGAAAGTGTGGACGCAAATGCCGATCCAGACAAAGTTCCCACATTAACTCGCTGCGCGACAAATTACTCTTCAGATTTTAACCACTTCTTCTAGGTGGAATGAAATGCTTATGTGGTAATGTTGGTTTGCAAGCGCAAAATTTTTAATGCAAAGAAGCAAGGGTTTCTTCATGTGGTTATAATCACCTTAAAATACTCTATATATATTTAATAAAATTCTTAGAAATTAACAAAAAAAAATTATAAGTTTCCAACGTTTTTAATTTATTTTTAATGTTAATTATATTATATATAAATTATTACTACTACATTTTATAAGTTTTAAAATTTTATTTTATTCAAATACTTTAAAAACATTTCAATCACTACACTGTCAAAATAATCTAGTATCGATGATGGCAAACAATTTTTGCCCACTCCTTACTTTCGGATTTTGAGTCTTCTTCACGTAGGAGTTCTATTTTTTGATCTTAGGGTCGCTCTCACTATCATTAACTATTAATATATTACCATAATAATAATAATAAAAAAAAAAACTGCCTTTAGTGACCGCCAATTTGTGACTGCTCCTAGCGGTCACTAATTTTTGACCACTTTGTGATCGATTTTATTTGAATTTTTTTAAAAAAAATAGTAACGGATTAGTGACCAATTTTTGATGGAATTAGTGACCCCAAACATGACACTCATTAATCGGTCATTAAATTAGTGATCGATTTTTCTCGGATCACAAAAGTGGTCACTAAATTAGTGACCAATTTTTCTTGGGTCACAAAAATGGTCACTGATTTTTCTTGGGCCACAAAAGCGGTCACTAATTTAGTGACTAATTTTTCTTGGGTCACAATTGATTTTTCTTAGGTCCCAAAAGTGGGCATTAAATTCTCCAATTTCTTTAACCTGGGACCATGTACATAACAGTCATAAATCCATCACAAATTCTTAAATAAAGTTTGAAAAAATTTAATATCCTCTTATATTGACATAATAATCTATTTAATTTAATAAAATAGTTTTAAATAAATTTTCTAACAAATAATATATTAATTATATAATATATTATTTAGATAATTATTATATTAACAAAATTAGTTTATTTAATTATCTAAATGAATCATTATATTTATATCAATTTTATTTTATACATATAAACAATTACATATATAATTAAATATTCTAATAGTATATTTAATTTACTAATCTATTTAATGTGATATATTAGTTAATAATCCATTTAATAATCGATTACATATAAAATTAAATATAATAATAAACTAATTTAATAAGTTAATTTTAACTAATTATTTTGTTTATTACTAAATATTCATATACAAAATAATTATCTTTATTAAATAATTAATTAAATTTTATATACACATAAATATGAAATAATAAATACTTAAAATAATTTAGTTTAATTAAAATTGGATTTATGTTATAATTTAATAATTTTTTTAATGTAAGTCAATATTAATAATATTAACATATAATTATGATTTCATATATATTTAATTTTAGTTAATGAATGCTTTCTTTAAAGTAATACATCATTTGTTATTTATAATTTTAAAAAAATATAAAATATCAAAATAAATTATTAATTAAATTAATTACACATAATTTCTTTACAATCTTTACATATATATATATATACACACACACACATACACATCATCAAACTATAAATATACATTCACATATTACATAAAAAATCAATTTCTTCCTACAAACTCAACAAAAAAGTAACTGATTTGACATTTAGAGTAAAATTTGTCCCTCCACCAAAACATTAACAAACTAACAACTTATTTTCAAATAATTTTTCCTATTTTCCCAAAACAAAAACAAGCTAGAGGCACTTTCTCCAATTTTCTTCCAAAAATCCATTCTCCCAAATTTTTTTTCTAGAAAATGCCCAAAATGCAAGTGAACAGAGCCAAAGTGTTTGGATAATAAGATTTTGGAACTTATAAGATATTAATAATAATAATTTTATAATTAATATAATTAAAATTCAACGAGCTTGTTAAAATCTTAAAAATAAGTTAAAAACTCCTTACATTTTAAAAAAGAGTTTATAAGTTTCTAACATTTTATTTTAGAATCTTTATAAGCTCTTTTCTTAAAAAAGATTATGAAACACCTTTTGAGATCTTACAAACTACCAAACATCTTATAAAATGTTTTGAGAAGATTATAAAATCACCCAAATAAATTTTAAATGTTCTACAATATCTAACTATACTCTATACATATAATATAAGATAAATATATTATTTCTTAACTTTATTTTGTAGATTTGTACTATTATTAATTTAGAAAACTAATAAAATTTATCTAAATATAAAACTTAGACTCTAAATCCTTAAATCTCACAACTTCATAAAATTTAATCCCCAATATATTAATAATAGAGAATATTTTTATTGATTAACACTATTATATCTACATATCTAAAACTAAATGTCAATATTCAATACCTATAATAAAATCTAATTTTTTAAAATTATATTAAAATATAATATGTACAAATACTAAGTACCATGATATGAATCAAGTCATATATAACTAACTAGTGAAAAATTAAAATTTGAATTTAAAAATAAAAAAAAATTAATTACTATAATTTAATAAAAATTATCAAAATAAAATATAAAACAATAAAAGATGTAAAAGCCACAAGTGACCAAGTGACTAAACCCTAACCCCTATTTACATTTCAATTTCTATTCCCTCTCTCACTTTTTACCGGCTGCTACTTGGTACTCTTCTCTTCCTTCCTTCTTCCTTCTGTTTTTCCTTTTTTTTTTTTATTCCTTTAAGACTTCTTGCTGGCAAAGATGCTGGCGAGATGACCGGGAGTCAACAGCAGTTGGCCCCTCGACTAGTGAGAGCCAGAAGATCTGTTGGCTCTCGTCGGGAGGCTAGCTTCCTATGTCTTCGGTGAGGCACAGCTGCTGCTGCTGTGTCTCACCTCCAGCGGCTGGCCCCTCCGTCCCCGAAGATGGTAGGGGCTAACAACTACTGGCCAACACCCCTACTCCTTTTTTTTCTTTTCCTTTTTTTTTTAATTTTTTATAATTAAAGTTATTTTTTATTTAATTTTGAAGGTTTGAAATTTTGCATTTGGGGGGGCATTGTAAAGAGGCAAATTATTTTAGTGTTAAGTTATAATTATATGAATTGTGTTTATGAATTATGTAGTCAATATTTTGTTTATTATGTTTCCTTATATATATTTACAATAAGTTACACATGAATTATATGAATTATGTAGTCAATATGTTCATTATGAATTATAGTTATAATTTTGCATTTTGGGGCATTCTAAAAGTCAACAACAATAAGAATGCAAAATTATTTTAGTGTTAAGTTATAATCATATGAATTGTGTTTATGAATTATGTAGTTAATATTTTGTTTATTATGTTTCCTTATACATGTACAATAGGTTACGCATGAATTATATGAATTGTGTTTATGAATATGTAGTCAATATGTTTATTATGAATTATAGTGATAGTTTTATGAATTATGTTTATGAATTATACTTAATTATTGATGATTATAATTTCTTTAAGTTAGTTTATGTCCGTTGATAAAGTCAAGTTGCTATATTTCTCATAAAATCTCTCAACAAATAAATATGATTCCAATAATATGTTGCCCTTATATGATGACTTCATTAATATTGTAGAAAATATGTCTAATAATTGAAGTTGGATGTGGCAACGACTTGATGAAAGTTGTTTTCTATTTGATGAGTTTCATAGAGGGGTTAAAGAATTTTTAGACTTTGCTTATTCTCATCCCGAGGTTGTTGATTGTGGTTGTATAAGATGTCCTTGCTCAAAGTACCGTAATATGATATTTGAAAATCGTGATACTGTACATTATCACCTTAAAAAGTATGAATTTGAGCTTGGTTATACTACATGGGATGCACACGGGAACCTTGCATGAACAATAGGTTAAGTGTTTGAATATTGTAAGGTGCAAAGTCCAACAATTTTTTTTACCCACTTGTAATGATACTATCATATCTTTCAAATTATATTATATATTTTAAAAATTCGAGCTTATATATGTTTCATAGTGAAAGCAGTAGTTAGATAATAAGTTCTTCACTAAATAGAAATTAGTTTACTAAATCCAAAATAGAAGTTAAACTTTATAGGATGAAATAAAATGAAATTTTATATATTATTAAAATTTTTAATATGTCAAATGTATTCTAATTTTTTCATAATGAGTGGAAGGAAACAAACTAACATACAAGATAAAATAAAGATTGATAAATAATTGAAGAGAGAAATATTGAAGAAGAGTAAAAAATTTACTTAGGCTATGTTTGATTACATTCTCCCAGAACAAAATTGTTTTGGGAGAATGTAACCAAACATGTGCCTTCCTTTTCTCCCAAAATGGGTTTTTAAAATGGCCAGATTGTCCTTGCAATTTAACTAGCAAATGACCAAAAACCCCATATTCTTTACATCACAATCATTACCATCACATATACATATATTTACATATCACAATATTTTATTATTATATCATAATAAAAAATACTATTAAAATCCATTTACACCCTCAAATCCCAACAAAAATAGCATTGATTTGACTGCTACAGTAAAATTTGTCCCCTCCCAAAATATAAACAAACATACCAAATTTTCTCAAAATAATTTTCTTACTATTCTCAAATCATAAACAAACATACATCACATTCCCCAATACAAATTTCACATTCCCCAACCCCAACCCCAACCCCAACCCCAACCCCATTCCCAAAACTCATTCTCCCAAAATATATAATCCAAAATACATAATTTGTAAGCAAATATTACCTAAGTAATTATGAATTTTTAAAAATATACAAACCCACAAAATGAAAAAAGCTGGAAAATCTAATCAAATAAATGCGGCTGTAATGAGGAGCCATCCTTTACAGCCGCACGCTCCAAGCAATTTTTATATTCTAATTCAAGATTAACAATTTTTTTTAAAATATTTAAGCACATTATTTAGACTATATGTGATATTTAATAATTGTGTTTTTAATATTTGAATGTTCAAATAGGATGAATATTGTCAATAATACATTAGTTAACATGGCAGTAATCCTACTCCTGAAAGCTCATTTGATGCTAAAAAATAGCTTGAGATCAGTGGTGTTCCATGCAAGGGTAGAGTGTATGGCTTTGGGAACACTTACCACTGCTATGAGCTTGTTGCTATTGGGAATTTCTCATATTCACCATCCACAACATTTTCACCCACCTTTGTGAGTTAGGAGCAACGCAAAAGCAATTGATCAAGAATTGGCTAAGCAAAAAGAAGACGCAGCAGCTAGAGAAGCAAGCATTATGGAGTAGACTACGAGGGTTAGAGAGAAGGCATTGAGGATAGTACAAGAATCAAAGCGCGAGAAAAGAGACTTTGATGAGGACATTAGGAGTGATGAAAAAATTAAATTCAATTGAAGGTGCTTCTTCCTCTGGCAGGGAAGAGGGTAATAGTGGGAAAGGCAAATAACTCTCTTTAAATTAAACTTGGCATACTTGGATTTCATGAACTTGCTCATGTTTGAAAAGCTTTGTTTTGTTTATGGATTTGGATACAATATTGTTGAATTTCTGTTATTGTTTGATGTTATTTAGAATGTAATTTATGTTTTAAATGATGTGGTTTTAATTTGTTATTAATCAAAATAAAAAACAGGTTGGATAAATATATTAAATTCAGCATTATAAAAAAATTAATAAATCTGTGACCGATTAGTGATCCCAAATGCGGTCACTAAATTGAGGAAATATACTATTATTTTTGAAAATTTATGACCGCAAGGGGTGGTTACAAATCTATGATCGATTAGTGACTCCAAGGCGGTCACTAATCGGTAACAAATCGGTTACAAATCAGTGACCGCTTAGTGATCGATTTGGCGGTCACTAAGTGGTGACTTCTTGTTCACTATTTTGTAAATTATTTTGTGATGGAATTTAAAAAATTAGTGACCGCGCTAGAGGTCACTAATTTGTGACCCCATGGTCCAGCAATTTGTGACGAGAATTTTTGTGACCGCTATGATTGATCACAAATGCGTTCACTGACACTGTCAGAACCCCTTTTTTATTGAATTTGTGACCGATTTGACTATCATAAAAGTCAATTTTTTTTTGTAGTGTATGAGTTTGAGAAAAATTATTCTTGCTAGAGAAATATGCACCTATTCAAGGGTCTTGCGACTCGTAGAATTTATATTTTTCTTTAATTGCAAATCCTTTTTTGAGAAAATCTATCCTACTACTTCATATAATTTCTGTCATTTCTGTAATATAATTTTTATGATCACTTTACAAATAGATATCTTGTCAATTCAAGATGCAGACCACGAATTTGAAAGGCGAAGATGCCACATTAGTAGCTATGCTTATTCTATATTGATGTGATCTGATGATGTAATTCATATTGTTTGGTGTTTTCACATTTAGTGCGTATATAGTTTTTTTTATTTCATGAATTGTTCAAATGGAGATTAGTGTAGTAGTAGAAACGGTTTTTTCTTTTGCTTTTGATTTTCCTTCAATCTTTTAATTTACTTTATGATTTTCCAAATACGAAAATAAAGTAATTAAAATAATTTTTTTATCTAAATTTGAAATAAATAAATTTTCTAGTTTTCAAATATATATGAAATTCTATGTGTTTAAACATTTATTTAATTTTATGATAAGTAATTAAAATAAGCTAGAATTATATATACTAGTTCAAAATTTAATAAGTTAATTGGCATTTTCTTTGTAATGACTTTAAATACATTATCTTTTTTTTATTATTATTTTTAGATATTTAAAATTTGTATTAATTTAAATATTTTTCTAGTCTCTATGCTTTTTTAATTTTGTCATTGATAATATATTAGAATGGCACTAGAACATAATAAGTTTGTATCTATTGGGTAATAATTTAAAATATATATATTTTTATTTTATTAGTTTTTGGTGAAATTTTACAAAAGAAAAAGATAAAGAATATACTGAAAAAGAAATTGTTATTTAAAATTACCGTCGCAGTCATCCTAAATTATTTTGTCAGAGAAACCCGGGTATTAAATTAAAGATTGATAATTATAATATCAAGGATCCATGTTTTACTTTTTACGCTCCACCCGTAAGTTTATTCAATAACTTAGAATGTCGTCCTCAAGCGGATGCTTAGTTCGTCAACTGTCTGGATGATATTGAAATTTTTGACATACTATTTTCCCTAATATATGTTTACAATACCTAATTATATAGTGTTATCTTTTATGATTGCCGGATTTATTTCGTTAGGATATATAATCTTGTCTTCTAAATGCATGTTATAATTTTACATATCGAATATTCCGACCCACCAAAAAAGGGAGAAGAAGAAAAATTTGGTCATCCAAATCATGTATAGAATTCACTTATGTTACAATTGCATTTAAGAATTTCAAATCTATAACAATAAAACTATTGAGTTTGCTTAAATAATTTTAAACTATGATAAATTTAAATTCTTTAATACATGATTTAAGTTCAAACTCACTTAATGTTGAAACAACCTAAAATTCTTTTCTCTAATTTTTCTAAATTTAAATTTGTGATTTATCCAAATGTAACCTTAGGTGTTCTGGGGATAACTTAACCCAAAAGAATAATATAATTGCACTTTGAATTCTCTATTTCATTTCAGATTTCATCTTCTATTCCAATTTTCTTTATTTATGCCAAATTTATCTGATTGTCAATCAATTATTTTTATAAGGAAACATTTAATATGCGTTATATGCTGATAAAATGAAATAAAAAATATAATATAAAATAAAATAGAGAAAATCGAATACATAATTGAGGGAAAAAAAAGAAAAAAGGGAAACGGGAATAAGCATAATTATTTTCATGAAAGTTACCCATCATCAGTTCAGAGTACTTCAGACGCAAAATTGTGGTGGTCGTCATACTTTTCCAAATTTGGACATCGTTACAAGTTAGGGGTCTTTGATCCATAAAATGCGGAAACTGTTTGGTCCTTTTCCTGAATTGTCTTAAAACTCACCGAGTCTGCACTCTCTCAGGCTTAGGGGTTTGGTGGACATTTCAGTGCAAATGGTAAGTGACAATTGGTTAATAGAAGTTTGCCCCCATATTTACTTACTATGATATAACAATATAATTATTAAACGTTATCGAATCATATTGCTAAGGGATAGTTTTACATATCACCAATTAGTTTCTTTAACATATTTTTTTCATTGATTCTGAAAGTGTTGTTTATCAAGAAGCATATAAATGACTTACTCGCAATATTTTATAAAAGCGAATTTTTTTCTAAAAAATAAATATATATTGTAACATGTACTGCTACTTTTATTACCAACCATGTTTCTCGAGTTTCATTACAATCGAAGATATACTTGCCAGTATTATAAGCTCACTTCGTAATGTTAAGATAGACTATGTTACAAGATTTATTATATTTCTTTAGATCTGATAATCAAATCATTGGATAATAAAATTTTATATTTTTTATCCAACTTTCATCCTCAACTCTAGTTTTTCTCCCAAGTCTTTATGTTGTCACCAGTACATTTGATTGTTTATTCTTGTCGAAGTGAAATTCCACTATATCTAAACTTGATTAGACCATATGATAAAAGAATTCCCGAAACCAATGAGTTAATTTATTAATGGCCTCTTAATCTTTGAAGGTAAATGAAATTACAACCTAACATAGAGGTCTAAACATGTCGACCTTGATTGATATGAATAAATTGACTTCCTTCCAAAAAAAAGTCCCTCTCAAATAATTACATATGTGTATTTATAGGGGAGGGATTTAGTACTAAGCATATTGGGTTTTGTCTTTGGATTGCCTAATGATGCCATGTGCCTTCAAGATCTACGGTCGCCCGTCAAGGTCATACATATGTACATCGTCCTTGTGTACAATCTCCGTTAAGATAATGGTGCCACGTATATGGGAATCAATGTTCCAGATTTGAGGATGTATTCCTAATTCTTGCTCAAGTCAGGTTGCTACTTGACGTATTAAGGCACTTAATCCTTGGATCATTCTTTTACTCTCATCATTTAATTCCCCCACTCCTTCATGCCTGTTTCGGGGATGATGAAGTTGATCAATTTGACATATTCTGACCTGCAACACCAAATAATTAATTTTTTTTATTAAATAATTTTTTGGGGGTAATTTCAAAGGTCAAGCATCTTGGGTCGTCATATGATATTTCTTATTATTATCCTGACTGTTGAGTTAGAGTGCGCTTCGAGACTTCTCTTTATAAATAGCTCTCGTCTTCATTTGACGATTTACTCTCTCTGATACAACACCTTCAGCTCAAAAAGTGAACGATCTCTACCTTAGCCCTATTGCTTTCAATAGGCTTTGCGCATTTTTGAAGACGACACATGCTAGGTTACTTATTTATCTTTCATGTCAGCCTCACAAACTAGCAGTTTTGATAGTTCTGGTTCTAGCGATTCTAGTAGCTCTAATAGTTGGTCAGCTACTCTTATTTAAACTCCCATTCTGATTTTGAATAAGATGCCTTCGAGGCATCAACCCAATAAGGAAGGTGCTTCTTATAGTGTAGCCGCTTCATATTGTAACCCTCGCGACCCTATGTTAGCTGAGTCCAAGTTGTTTGCTAGAATAATTGCGAGTCTTCAAATTTTTTTTCATCCCTTATAGTTATAAAATAAGAGCTCCTGAGCCAGGACAAACAATGGATAATTGTAACACCTCTGTAAGGGTCTACCGCTCTGGTTTTTGCCTTGTAAAGCTATTTCTTGTTTGTTGAACCTTAGTGAGGGTCTGCCAATCTGGCACCTTTTCTAACTATCTGTTATTTGTGATAAGCTTTGTGTGGGTTTTCTGTTTCTGTACCATACTCTATTTGTTTGAAATCTGAAATGTGTTGGAATTCTGATTTGTTATCCGTTATCTTATTTGAACACCTCTGTGAAGGTTATCTTTGATATCGATTTAGTTCTTGTCCGTTTTGGTGCCCAGAACTCTAGTTTGTTATCTGTTATATCTCAATATTGTTATCTGTTTGATTTGATATCCATCTGTCTGTGATATGCAGAGATTATCCTAGGTATCTACCGTTTTTCAGTGATACGCTAGGGAGACTCCTAGGTATCGATAATGTGCCAGGGATACTCTTGAACATCAGTAATGTGTTGGGGATACTCCTAGGCATACCGTGTGTTAGTGATATGCTAGGGATAC
Organism: Jacaranda mimosifolia; assembly: GCA_018894105.1. NCBI lineage: Eukaryota > Viridiplantae > Streptophyta > Magnoliopsida > Lamiales > Bignoniaceae > Jacaranda > Jacaranda mimosifolia. The sequence goes on along the minus strand of CM032120.1, from coordinate 33,115,971 downwards.
TTCTAGGTATCTACTGTTTGTCTATGATATGCTACGGATACTCCTAGGTATCGGCGATGTGTCAGGGATACTCTTGAGCATCAGTAATGTGCTAGGGATACTCCTAGGCATATCGTGTGTCAATGATATGCTAGGGATACACCTAGGTATCGGCGATGTGTCAGGGATACTTTTGAGCATCAGTAATGTGCTAGGGATACTTTTAGGCATACCGTGTGTCAGTGATATGTTAGGAATACTCCTAGGTATCTACCGTCTGTCTGTGATATGCAAAGGATACTCTTAGGTATCTACCATCTGTCAGTGATACGCAAGGGAGACTCTTAGGTATCGGCGATGTGTCAGGGATACTCTTGAGCATCAGTAATGTGCTAAGGATACTCCTAGGCATACCGTGTGTCAGTGATATGCTAGGGATACTCCTCGATATCTACCGTCTGTCTGTGATATGCTAGGGATACTCCTAGGTATCGTTTGTCCGTCTATGCTATGCTAGGGATACTCCTAGGTATCTACCTCCTATTGCGATGTATTGGGGATACTCCTAGGTATCTATCGTGTGTCAAGCCGTCACGCTTCGATAAGACTGACTGAAATGTAAATGTTATTCGGTATTGTCCTGTTTGATCATATTCTGACTGACTGACTGTATTTTGCTTATTAGACTGTTCCTGGCTGTTTGAATGTATCCTGTTGTATTTCTGTTAATTGTTGATTGATGATTTGTTGAGTCGATTCTTCCTCGACAGATCCCTATTATATATGTTTACAATTTTCCCTCACTAAGTCCTTCGGACTTACCCCTATTTATTTTCATTATCTCAGACAGGGATTAGTAAAGGATTGGACTTCAGGCTGGACATTAAAGTTTTGTAATAGACCAGATGTTGAATATATGTATGAAAATCATTTGATTTCTAAGTATGAATTCAAGATGTGTGATATGTCATGTTGACATGGATGACTTATGGAATGTAAATATTTTGTTAGATATAAAGTAAATTATGGCATGTACTTAATGGTTCGTCGAGTATGATAAGTTTGAAATTCTGCTGCTTTTGATAAGTTGAAATTGAGATTTTGTGGTATGTATTTAGTATATGTGTTGTATGTTACAGGATTTTTTAAGGTTAAGTTATTGTCCTGTGACAGGTTCGTTTAAGTTAGAATCCACTGCTATTTCTGATAAACTTGAAAGTTTGATTATAAGTTTATTGACTTGTATTTTGGGTTCAATTTTAAGATTGAACTGGGTGGCGCCTTGGCTTAGGTGCTGTCCCGAGTGGGGGCGCTACAAAGGTGGTATCAGAGCCTAGGTTGTTGATGACCTAGGCATTTGGGTATTATTGAGATTTGTGACTGACCTTTTGATTTGGTTAGTTTGGGTTTGAATTTTAGTTGTGTTTTGCATTGAGAAGATCCTACGTGATTTAAGGAATGAAGATGAATTGATCAATCGGTATTAGGAGATGAGTTCAGTACTATAGGATGTCTATGGGATTTTGTCATATATTGTAGGATGATTAGACTTGTGTATCTTTGAGTTTGGTTTGATTTCATCTAACTCTTATTCTTCTTTTATCCTTAGAATCTTAGAGGAGTTAGCGGAATTGATGGCATCTCAAGGAAGTTCCGGTATACCCGTTCCTCCTAGAGTTGAAAGGAGGGAAAGTTCTCTTAGGCGAAAAGGAAGACCTCCAGGGCGATGGGTCGGTGATCGACAAGTTCCAGCACGAGAGGTACCGGCTTACCCACAAGCTATGCAAAAAGAAGAAATGTCACAAAACCCTTCAGATAGTCAGCTAACAGACCCTGTGTATCAGGAAGAACAGGGAATTTTTCCACAAGATCTATAGCTAGGTGCTAGAGCAGAAGTTGGTAATGAGACAACTGAAGATCAAGCATTGGAGCGATTTCTTCGTTTCAATCCCATGAAGTTACTAGGAGACCCTGATGATAGAAAAGCCAAAGAATGGATTGAGAGTTTAGAGAATATTTTTGAGACACTACGTTATTCAAGTGAGTGAAGGGTTAGATTTGCGACGTTCCTTTTGGAAAGTTTCACCTAAAGTTGGTGGAAGATGATTGATCGGAAGTGGGTGACTGAAGAAACCCAACAAACTTGGGAGAATTTCACCGAGACTTCATGAGTAAATATATGCCAGAAGTGGTAAAGCAAGCAAGAGAAAGAGAGTTTATAGATCTGGTACAGGGTGCACAATCTGTTAGTCAGTACGAGGCTACTTTTAGCAGACTAATATAATATGCTCCCTACATGCAAGATGATGAAGGTCGACAGGCTCGACGATTCGTACAAGGGTTGTGGCCAGAGCTTAGGCAAGGCTTGGTCACTTGTGATTTGCCAAATCTCAATTCGGCAATAAGCAGAGCATTGCAACTTAAGTCAGAGCTACAAAAAATCTGAAAGATTGAGAGTAGGGGCTGAAATGAAAAGATGCACCTTGATGGGCAGAGTAATGTCAGAAGGAAACAGCCGAAGCTTCAAGTGGGAAGCACTGCCCAACAAGCCCCTTAGTTTGGCGAGATAGCATAATTGACTATAGAGAGACCACTAAAGTGATGTGGATTTTGTAGAGCATCTAGCCATGAGGAATAGAAATGCTGGAAGAAATAGGGTAGATGCTTGGGCTGTAGGAGCAATCAGCACTTCCTGAAAGAATGTCCTAAAAGGAGAGGCCCCATGGCTACAGGGAAAGGAAAACAAGTCGTACGAGCTTGAGCCTATGCCTTGATAGGAGAAGAAGCGCTAGATCCTACCGAGATGGCAAGAGGTACGGTTTCTATCTCTGAAATCTATGATAATGCCATATATATGATCTTGGTGTTTTCATTCTATTACTTGTTGCATTTCCCCGAATTAAATGTGCAATCTGAGACTATGGTTTAGTGGAAAAGTTCGAACATCCTTAGAAATTGGGTCAATAATAAACACCATATGTCGGGATTGCCAGATGGCGACTGGGGATAAAGAATTGATCCCTCTAAGATAGAGACGGTAGTCAATTGAAAGTGACCAAAAAAACATGATAGAAGGTCATAGTCTTCTGTGTCTTGTCGGCTGATAACAAAAATTATGAATAACTTTTCTAATTAGCTGACACGTTAACTAAATTAATACAGTGAGTAAGATTGCAGAGATAAGTGCAGTCCGAATCATAGGATGAAATGCGATGAGCCCTAAGGAGAGTTGGAAGATTAAGAGATCTGAGTTCAATACCGAAAATCAAGATGTCCTTTTGTTCCGTAAGCAAATATGTGTGCCAGAAGAAATGGAAGAAAGTTTGTTAGTAAGGCACAAGTCAAGAGACATGATGCATTCGAGAGGCATGAAAATGCATCAGGACTTGAAGAAGCAATTCTGGCAGAATGTAATGAAGACAGAATGTAGATCGACTAACTGAATCTACTTATTTTTTGCCAGTCGGAATAATACTCAGATGGGAATCTGGGGACCAGATTCTTTTAAGGGGGGAGGTTTGTAACACCCCTGTGAGGGTCTACCGCTCTGGTTTTTGCCATGTATAAGCTACTTCTTGTTTGTTGAACCCCAGTGAGGGTCTGCCAATCTGGCACCTTTTCTAACTATCTGTTATTTGTGATAAGCCTTGTGTGGGTTTTCTGTTTCTGTACAATACTCTATTTGTTTGAAATCTGAAATGTGTTGGAATTCTGATTTTTTGTCTATGATCTGATTTGAATACCTCTATGAGGGTTATCTTAGATATCGATTTTGTTCTTGTCCATTATGACGCCCAAAACTCTCGTTTGTTATCTATTATATGTCCATATTGTTATCTGTTCAATCTGATGTCTGTCTGTCTGTGATATGCTAGGGATACTCCTAGGTATCTACTGTCTGTCAGTGATACACTAGGTAGACTCCTAGGTATCGGTGATGTGTTAGGGATACTCTTGAGCATCAGTAATGTACTAAGGACACTCCTAGGCATATCGTGTGTCAGTGATATGCTAGGGATACTCCTAGGTATCTACCGTCTGTCTCTGATATGCTAGGGATACTCCTAGGTATCTATTATCTGTTACTGATACGCTAGGGAGACTCCTAGGTATCGATGATGTGTCATGGATATTCTTGAGCATTAGTAATGTGCTAGGGATACTCCTAGGCATACCGTGTGTCAGTGATATGCTAGGGATACTCCTAGGTATCTACCATTTATCAGTGATATGCTAGGGAGACTCCTAGGTATCAGCGATGTGTCAGGGATACTCTTGAGCATTAGTAATGTGCTAGGGATACGCCTAGGTATCTACTGTCTGTCTGTGATATGCTAGAGATACTCCTAGGTATCTACTGTCTGTCAGTGATACGCTAGGGAGAATCCTAGGTATTGGCAATATGTCAGGGATACTCTTGAGCATCAGTAATGTGCTAGGGATACTCCTAGGCATACCGTGTGTCAGTGATATGCTAGGGATACTCCTAGGTATTTACTGTCTGTCTGTGATATGCTAGGGATACTCCTAGGTATCTACTTCCTGTCTGCAATGTGTTGAGGATACTCCTAGGCATCAACCATGTGTCAAGCTGTCACCCTTGAATAAGACTGACTGAAATGTAAATGTTATTTGGAATTGTCCTGTCTGACCGTATTCTGACTGACTGACTTTATTTTGCCTATTAGACTGTTCCTGATTGTTTGAACGTATCCTGTTGTATTTCTGTTAATTGTTGATTGATGATCTATTGAGTCGATTCTTCTTCGACAGATCCCCATTATATATGTTTACAATTATCCCTCACTAAGTCCTTCAAACTTACCCCCATTTATTTTGATTCTCTCATATAGGGATTAAGTAAAGGATTGGCCTTCAGGTTGGACATGAACGTTTTGTAATAGATCAGGTGTTGAATATATGTATGAAAATCATTTCGGCTAAAACCAAACCTATTTCTTCCCGTTTTCTTCTCTTCCTTCCGTGACCATTCTCCCTCTGGCGATCTTCTCCGACGGTGAGTTTTTGTTCCACCCAAACCATCCAAAACGCTCCCCTCACTCCTGGCTACACTCGCACACCACATGCACGACAAAAACCAGAGCGGTAGACTCTTATAGGGTGTTACAATAATCCTCCTCATATTTGTTTAGCCTTTCATGTTCCTTGCTTAGAGGCAAGTCAGTGCTTTCTGTCACTGAGCCTGTTGCTAACATCATTCACCATCTAGGCATGTGCCCAACTCAGCTCATGTCGAATTCGATTAGGAACCTACTAGGGTTTGTTACAGTTATGAAATATTTTAATCTTGATCCCCATTTTGTAAATTTTTGGAATTTATTTCATGTAAATTTTTCCGCTAAGTCGGGCACTAGGGGTTTTTATTACATTACTGCCTATTCCAATGTGCGTTTCTTTAATAAAATGCCTTCTTTTTCTTCTGGGTCATGGAAGCATAAATGGTTCTACCTTAAAGCCCTTTCCCATAGCCCTTGGAATGTTCTAAGAGCTTAGCATACGAACAAACCTAACTTCGCAACCTCAGAGGAGCCATCTTGGGATGAAGGGTTTGTTGAAAACCTAATGAGTCATACTTTTGATATCTCGGCCCTTCTCACAGAAAAAACTTTAAAACTTGCCGATCTAACTTCCACTCCTATTCCACCTCAAAGTTCTTTGGGTAATTGCTATGCCTTGGTTTAATTTTTTTTTTTTTTTTTGTGTTACTTCCTTAGTTTTTGATTTCTTTGTACTTACAGATGGATTTGAGAGTAGCTCTGGTGTCTAGCATGGCATGAAATCTTAGATTGGATGCCAAGGCTTCTCATGAAGAAGGCTCTCCAGTTAGTTATGCTAATCCTACCAATCAAGCTCCTCAGGTGGTTAGGTTATTTGGGACGCCTCTTATTCTTTTAGTCCCCATCACTCTAATCGAGGTCGAAACTTTGCTTTCACTAGGTTTTCTTTCGCATCGATCTCCTTACTTGCTAATCTAAGTTAGCGAGTCTAATTCTGTGGGGGTTGTCAACAAAGGTTCGACTACAATTCCTCATCATTCTAGTTAGAAATGATCTCATTCAGGCAAAGAGAGTGAAAAATCTAAGACTCATGATAGCTCAAGCCATGTGCAAGTGGGATCTACTCGAGTTAAAGAGGGATCCAATAATACCATCACGACCCTGAAGCGACCTCGATATTTGGGTAATTTCACCACTGATCCTATAGCTTTAGAAAATGTGCAAAAGTGGTCTACTATACTTGCTGAAAAGCATGTAAATCGTAATCATCAACTAATTCTTAATCATAACGCCGCGTCCTATTGCTCTATTGTGTGGGATAGGAACTAACTCTTATGACCTCTGCAACAGTGTGGCTATGGACGTCGACCATGCCATCTCAACTGACATTTCTTTGATGAGCTTGGAAGAGCAAATGACGCACAATTTGATGTAGGTCTTACAATTTCCTTGATTTTTGTTCCTTCATTATTTTGTGTGTCCCTACTAAAATCATATACGTTGTATTTGCAGATAGTGGCCTTGACTCTCCAGCTGACTCTGCAAAATATAGTTTGGCGAGATCGTAAAGCAGAGGTCAATTCATAGCTTAAAATGACCCCGAATCGTTGGACAAGGCTGGAAAGGCTGTTTCCAAGGCCAAGAACAAACTGAAGTCTGTTGAGGAGTCTGCCTCATCTAAACATCTTCTCTTGAATGAGAAAAATGCTCTAATAGCTGAGCAGAAAGAGGAACTTGACTCTAGAAAAGCTAAATTTGAATCCGTTCAGGAAGAAATGAAGTCTTTAAAGGATTTATTAGAGTAAGAGAAGTGCGACCAGTTTGAAGCAAGTCGCAAGGAGGGGGTCATGGAGTACCAGAGGTCTCTGGAGTTTCAAGCTCAACTAAATATCTTCGTCAGAAAGCTGTTGAAGATTCATCCAATCTTTAGTCTTCGAATACACTATCTTAAGCAAGGCTGCCCAATATGGTTTTGAAGCTATTGAGAAGGCCCAACTTACCCACTTAGGCAAAGTCAAGGAAGGGTTTGATTTGGGTCAACTGGACATGTCTAAAGATAACAAGTTGCAGGATTATCCTCCAGTGCAGCTCCCTAATTTCAAGAGTGAAGAATTTGCCTTTGTCTTGCTACCCGACCCTAAGCTTTAAAGAGCTGGTTCCTATTTTCTGCTGCATGCCTTTTGCATTAGTTTGGTTGTCAAGGTCTGTTTCTTTTTGCTCAAATGCTCACTGTGTAATGTCTATATGAAAGGCACAACTGTATTTCGACCTCTTTAATGAATTTTTTTTTGAAGTGCATCAACTTTATGGCTATCATATATTTTATATTATATATATGTATATACATAACAGGTCAACATGTCATATTGTAGTCTACTATGGTTCTTTTGCTCAAATCTTTCTTTTAAGATCGCAATATAGCATCTCGTTATTTCTTTATGATTTTGCCATCCTGAATTATGTCTAACATTGTCAAACCTCTTTGTTGTAATCAACCTTTATGAATGTTTCTATTGTGACGTTTTGTTTGTGGTAGTTAACTTATAATAATAATTGTCTTGATGTGTTTATGTTGCATCGTAACTCTTTAAGACATCTTATACCTTGATCGTAATTCAAGTCATGCATTTATCCTGCATTATGACTTTTTAAGACATCTCATGCCTTAGTTGTAATTCAAGTTGCGTGTTTATCTCGCATCGTGACTTTTAAAGACATCTCAGGCCTTAGTCATAACTCATGTTGTGAGTTGTCAAATAGTCGCCAGTTTGCAACTTTTTGTATTCTTTCTCAGGCTGCAGGCATTTCTATCCCATTTTATGGTTTATCCTCTCTCATTTTTTTATTTTTATAATGTGATTGTTATTTTTTCAGATTTCGAACATTCACAAAATGATTTTTCTATTTTAGATTTCAAAGGTTCACAACGTGATTTGTTCTTTTCAGATTTCAAAGGTTCACGATGTGATTGTTCTTTTAGATCATTTATTATTTACATTTGTCATGTTAGGTGATTTATTCTTTCTCATATTGTTGTCACAATGTCATTTTTCAGGTTGATGCACTTGATCTTTATGATTGTCTACAAATATTCTTCTTTAGGTCATTGCTATATAACACCATTGTGTGTAGAACGTTTATATATTCGGTAGTGAAAGAAAACTTAGAGAATGAAAACATTCATATATTCATGCTAACATTTTGATAAAAATAACTAACCAAAAAACTAGTTCAGATTCCTTGCTGTTCAATGTCAAGGTAATGCCTTTCCTTCTAGTGTATCCAACTTGTATGCCCCTTCCTTGGTCATCTACGTGGGCAGTTCAAATTAACTATATCCAAAAGTTACAACCATTCTTGGTCAACAGTGTAATAACTATATCCAAAGTTACAACCATCGGGTCATCTTGCGGTGTGCAGACCTCTTGGAGGTCGTTTTCATTGAAGGTGATTTGTGCAGAATTTTTTGCAATTAACAATATTTGAGGTCTCATGTTTTGGGCATATTTTTTTCTTGGCATTTCGAGAATCTGCACCTGCATGTCCTCCTGCAATAGTGTTGATCACTTCCTTTCTTATCATGTTGTCACTAGGATTCTCTGATCCTTGTCCTCCGTCTTTCCTAAATATCTTTTTGTGATGGTTTGGGCTTTTGGACTTGTGGTGCGACCTCCGTTCTCCCTTCTCATCCAAAATTTCCTTTCTAGCTATGAATTCTTTTAAGTATTCTTGCTAGATGAGCCTTTTGATTTCATCCTTCAAGTAGGTGCATTCTTTCGTGTCACGGCCCCTGTCTTTATAGAATATGTAATACTTGTTGGAATTTCTTTTGTTTGGTCCATCATGTTGTTACTACAACATGTTATTAGGGGCTGTTGCTATGCTTTAGCTCTTAGTACTTTCAATGGTGTGTATACTGACCGAATTTGGGTCTGGGAAGGGATTTTCGACAATCTTTTTCAGATTGCAATCTCCTTTGATCTTCATGTTCTTCCCGACCTTGTTTTTTTTTTCTTTCAATGTATTTTTTTTTGCCTATTCTTCATCTTTCATGATGTTCATCTCTCCCTCTTTTGTATATTGCTGTGCTGTTTCCATAAGTTGTTCAATATCCTGCAGGGGCATTCTTGCCATGGCAAAAGCAAATGGCCCTTTCCACATGGAGTGGTGATAAAGACTCGGCAGTTTAATGCATCTGATAGTCCATAGAGTTGCATTATGTGTTCGATAGCTGTGAGGAGTTCTTGGGGATCTGAATTGCCATCATACTTGGGCAAATCTGGCACTTTAAAATTATCAAGTACAATTTTTAGCAAAATATTTGAAAGGTGGTCTTTTATTTCACAGAGTGGGCCCTGCACTGCCCACTTTCTCATTTCATGCCATTTTCTGGTGAGTTGTTTAGACTCCTCTCTTTGGCTACTTTCCTCCATGTCGTATGCGTCTAATAGTATGTGTTTGAAAGACTTACCCATCTTTTCCATTTCTTTGAGTCCTTTCGATGTCCTACTTTCAGTCTCTTCAAGGAAACTTTCTCAAGTTCTATTTGGAAGTGAAGCTCCGTGATTCTTTCCTTGATTTCCGCCACCTTGTTCTGGGTCGTCATAAAATAATTTCCTTAGATGTATATGTAGACGCGAAGTTACTACCTACTTGCAAATTAGCTTTTGGGCCAAAGATTCAACCATGATCTAGAATTGTTCTTCTGTTTACTGATACACTTTAGATATAAGTGTACCCTCTGTTCGATTCTCCATATTTTCATGATTTGTTGTGTCAACGGTAGGTCGTAACGCTGGAGATGATATTAGAACATTTTTTGCTTCTTGATTGATGCACTCTTGCGCATCTTCTTCAGGTTGCACCACTTTGCTATATCTCACTTCTAGATTCTAGTTCTCACAGACAGCGCTAACTAATGAAAGAATTCTCAAAACCAATCAGTTAATTTATTAATGGGCTCTAAATCTTTAATGGTAAGTGAAATTACAATCTAACATAGAGGTCTAAACATGTTGACCTCAATTGATATGAATAAACTAACTTCCTTCCAAAAAAGGTCCATTTTAAATGATTACATTTGAGTATTATAGGGGAGGGATTTAGTACTAGCATATTAGGTTCTATCCTTAGATTGTTTGATGATGTCACGTGCTTTCAAGATCTACGGTCGCCTATTGAGGTCGTATATCTATACATTGTACTTGTGTACAATCTCTGTTACGATAATAGTGCCACGTGTCTGGAAATCAATGTTCCAGATCCAAGGACGTGCTTCCTAATTCTTACTTAGGTCAGGTCATTACTTAAGATATTAAGGGACTTAATCCTTGGATTATTCTTTTACTCTCATTACTATGTATCTTATCCATCTCAAAAAGAAGAACAAATAAATTAGGAAAATCTTATCCACTAATTTTGTTGTATTAAATTACTTTCCTTAAGGTAAGTATGGGTTGACAAACCAATACATGGAAATTGAGGTCTTTCCCCATCGTTGCCCATTTGAGGGGAAGAGAAGACAAAAAAATCTAATATGCCCATAAGATGCTACCCACTTCTTAAGATAGTATTCTATTGTCATATAAGTATTTTATTATGGTACTTGATTGGGTACGAGAAATATTATTAACAAATTTTCATTTTAGCACAAGTCCAAAAGTTTGTTCCACTTTTGCAACTCTAAAGGAGCTCATTGTTCGTGCAAAAAAATACATTAATATTGAGGAAGTTTTGTCTCCTTAAGCCAATGGCGAACACAAGATGGGGAACGAAGGGAGTAACAACATTAACAAGAAGCTTGGATACTGTGGATATAGCCCTCTCAAGGCTTTTGCCACTATATTCTATTCATAGCCCCCTAAATGGAGATCTAAATTATAGCATTGCCGTGGGGCCTCATCCAGAACCCTCTTTAGAAGACAACAGAGGACTTAAAGAAGTAGAAATATGATAAGTGGTGTTGTTTCCACTATGACCATGAAAACACCATTGAAGAATGTAGGCACTCGAAGGATGAAATTGAGAGAGCTGATCGAGAAAGGACACCTCTAGGGGTATATGGCACAAAGGCAAAGTAGTCCCAAGAGGGGTCCAGGAGCTAGAGAAAATGAGAACCACCGATGATGACCATCGTTTACAGCCCAGGGACCAACAACATCAACAATGATGCGGAAGACCTACCTATGATTGGTGTCATCTTGGTGATTTCAGAGGGACTAGCTAGAAAAGAGACTCCTTAAATGCTAGGAAGGCGTTGATGCGAGTAGCCTTTGGCATAAACATACTACAAGACTCCTTTGAAAGTACATGGTAGCCGCATGAAAGCCCATCATAAGTTCTTCCTGAAGTTAAGTGTCAATTCCTCCTTTTGGATGATTTTGGTAGAAATATACTATATATGGCTCCTATTGGAGTACATGTTAGCCATGCTTAAGCCCATCGAAAATCCTCCATGGAGGTAAGTGTCAATACCTTTATTTGAATTATTTTGGCAGAAACTTATAATTTAGCTCCCAGAATATGTGGCAACTGTATATAAGCCCATTGTAAATCACACTGGAGGTAAATGGCCGCGTCTCTATTTGAATCACTTTGGTGTAAATCCACTATATGGCTCTTTTGGAGTTCGTGGTCACCACATGTAAGCTTATTGTGAATCATGCTTGAAGGAAATTAGTTGTACCTTCACGCCTTTGATTAAATTATACTTATATCCTGACATAAGCATACAGTAAAGCTCCCTAAAGGTATCTGGCTGCTCCACCAAAACCTACTAATAGGCCCCTTTAGTTGTATGTGGCCAACTCATCAGATGTTAGTATTAAGACCTTCTAAGAAAGGCTCATAGCAAAGCACATCACATCACTTAATGTTTATGTTAAGACCTCAGTAGTGAGCTCACAGTCAAATTCAATTCAAATGATAAAGTATTGTGGTCAGAGCTTCTGAATGAGTCTCGCACTCGTACTCACACACCGCATCACTTAATTGCAATAAAACCTCCTGAGATAGGTTTGTGATAAAGTTGATAAGAAAGGGTTTAACACCTTATTCATGTGCTCAATCTGTACGGCAATCAAACATTAAGAACACATTGACACTTGAAAGTCAAAAATTTGACAAAATGTATAAACATGAATGAATAAGAAGAAACTTACTTAAGAAAAAAGAGAGCAACAAATATTAGTAACTTTAGAAAGACTGAAAAGACATCGGACAAATACTTGGCCTCAGAAAAGAAAAACCAAAATTAAGAACAAGTAGAACAACTACTTTTGTAGAAGAAAAATACTAAGTAGTTCTAAATAAAAGAAAAAGCAAATGCTAAACAAAAACTTCTAGTCTAAACATCCATCTATTCCTGGGGAGTCGTAGCAACAAGATCCTCCACTATGGCATTCCGGCCAGCCTCTGAAGCCCTACCAAATTCTCTAGTAGAAAGATTAATTGAGATGTTGGGGTCAAACAACAATAAGTTTTCAGTAGGATATCGCCTAATCTCACTAAGCGCATGGCGACAACCCTCATAGATCACTATTGCTTGTACATCAACTGTCTCAAGGAATTCATTTGAACCCTTGAATTCTTTAACTGCATCCATACAAATGATGTTGATGAGTGTCTTCGCAGCATAAGACTCTAGGAATTTCCTTCTAATTAGGGGTGGTCATTTAGCTGGGTTGGTTTGATGTTGGGGTATAACATTAATTTTCTCAACCCGAACCCAACCTGAAAGTGCTCAACCCTAACATGATCTGACTCTCATCATATTAGGTTTGGGTCAACCTAATTTTCATCAAATCAACCTACCAACCTGAACAAATGCAACCCAACTTGTTGATCTGATTCAAAATAATTAATTTTGGATATTGTTTTTCATTTATAGAATTTTTTTTTTGTACTTTTACCTAACAACAAAAAGTGTTAATATGCATAATATGATTAAATAGTAATTCATTCTTATTATTATCTACAAATTCATTCTTAAGATACAAATTTAAATAGAGGATTACAAATTTGTGGACTTCTACTGAAACCACAAGATAATCTTACCATGAATATGTTGAACAAAGTAAAAAGCAACTTTAGCAACACCACAAGTTAACAAAATATTAGCTACACCACAATCTTTTTTCCAAATTCCCAAGGAAACAATAGAGTTAAATTAGTTCAAAGCATAGAGGCTTTAAAATGTCTATTTAAAAATCAAACAGAAATTAAATTGTCCATAAATTTAAAATAAAATAGAGAGTTATAACTTTGTAATCTAGTGCCAAATGCTGGTTGGGCTTGCACCTTAGCTACTCGAAATCTAAGAATAACAAAGGGAAAAAAATAGTCAAATAGAATGTTAAAACTTGTAAACTATGGCAGTCAATAATAAAAAAAAAGATACATTACACATATTAATTGAAAATTTTAAAATGTCAAAAGTCTCGGAGGAAGGTAATGTTGTGCTTGACTTGCCATATATCAAAATTCTCGGATGAAGGTAATGTTGTGCTTGACTTGCCATCATTATCATCATTCACATTCATACTCAAACTAAGAATATTTTCAGTTAGCTTATCTAAATTCACTGAAACATGTTCTAAAGAAAAACGTTTAAGATAATACAGTAAGTAGACATGTAGAACTGGGACATCACATAAATGAAAAAGGAAAAGGTATAAGCAATAAAATCTCTTACCTTTTTTTCCAACCAACTAATCTTTGTGGCAAATAAGTGCTTCAACTAGACTAGGCTTTAAAGCACAACGGTACTGATCCAAGACTCGACTACTTGTGCTAAAAGCCAAGTCAGAGGCAATTATGGATATAGGAAACTCAAGATATCTTGAGCCATCTGCACAAGCTTAAGATATTTATATTGATGAGCTCTCCAAAATGAAAGCGCATCAATCTCAACATTTATATCTATTAGTGACTTTTCTAAGTGTAAATCCATTTGAGATTTTTATGTACTTATAGAAAATTCTACACTTTGAAATGATTCAAACTCCTACAATAATGAAAGAAATAAGTTAAAAAATGTTTGGTAAATTTTTTTAAAGAAGAGCTTATAAGCTCCTTAAATAAGATGTGGGAAGCTTATAAGTTCTTTTTAAAAAATTAAGAAATTCCTAACTTATTTTTAAGATCTTAATAAGTTCTCTTAATTTTAATTATATTAATTACAAAATTGCCATTACATCTTATAAGTTCCAATATCTTATTTTTTTCAAACACTTTAAGAGCTTATTTTTGAAAAAGATCTAGCTTCTTATAACCTCCAAAAACATCTTATAACATGTAAGAGCTTATAAGACCTTTTAAATAAGTTTAGCCAAACACATTCTTAATACTTAATAACATAATTATTGAGTAAAAAGACAATATTTTAATAAAAAGACATAATCTTAAGACAAGTTATAATACCTTCATACTTCATTACAGTCCATATTTTGAGCATTGTCATTAGAAATTTCATAAGATCCCATAGAAGTGTCACTCAGAGACAGCTTAGCTGAAGCCCTCATATATTCTTCAAACATAAAAAAATAGTTTGGTCTTGACCCTTCTTAACTCCTCAAAACAAATGTGAACTGTTAGAAGAACAAATTGAAACTTGTGCCTCAGATCAAACACCACTACAATAGCTAGAAGAACATTGAACTTTTTCCAATATTTGTCAAACTTTACTCACGTTTGAGTAGCCATTTGACTCATGAAAGAATCTAAACTTGTCATCTATTGATTTAAGGACAACTGTATCAAAAAAACTCTAGGAAAGTACAGGTTTACCATGGGATATTTGACATTAGAAAACAAACTGGCTGCATCATAAAACTTCTCAAGAAACTTGCACATTTTTTCAACTTTTCCCTACTCCTTAATCGACGATCAGTGTATGAAATTAGAATCACCTAAATGCAAATAATTAAAGGCACAATGATAAATACAAAGCATTCGAAAGCATAAAAAATATAGAGTTCCATTTAGTAGGAACATCTTGTCTTAGTGTTTTCGTAGCTTCAAGAGAAGTTTGTGCCACACATTCAAAAAACTTTTGTTTTCTTACTTGGGACCCTTTCACATACTTCACGCACTCCATGATTGCATCAATAGATTTATCAATATTTTTCAGTCCTTATTGCACTATTAAGTTCAAAATATGAGCACAACAACGGACATGCAGAAATTCACCTTCACCGACCAATGCAACCTTAACACTGAGCTGACTCCATAACAAATCTACAAATACATCATTTGCAGTAGCACTATCCAAGGTCATTGCAAAAACTTTTTTCTCAATCCCCTAACTAGTTAACAAGTTATAAATCTTTTCAAACAAAGCTATGCTAGAATGTGGAGGGGGCATATAAGAAAAATTTAGGACTTTTTTTGGCAACAACCAATCAGAGTCTATGTAATGAACATTCAAAAACATAAATATCCATTAGTTGCAAAGAAGTCCACAAATCATATGCAAGAGATACTTTCCCAATACAAGCACGCAATCTTGAGAAAGCGTAGTTTGTTCCCTTTTATACATTTTAAGAACGTCAGCCTTAGTTGTATTTCTATAGAAACATGTTGAACTTAAGGTTGCAAATAGGTGAAGATAGCTCTAAGGACTTCATATTCAACAAATTAAAATGGCAATTCGTGTTTAATGAGTGCCAAACAAGTAGCTCCCATCTTTCTTGGTTAAACTGAGGTAGTCTAGTCAAAAGGCCCTTTTCACTTTGTTCTAACAAGGCTTGACCAATAACTTGTGCATGCATTCTAGGGCATTTAGAGACATGGAAGCTTAAGTTATCTTTACCCTTGTATTTTTCTGCACTATATTCTTGTCCACAAGCTTTGCACTTATATTTTAAAAGCTTTCTTTCAACACGAGGAAGCATGTCAAAGTATTGCCACTATTTTGACTTAAGTTTCTCTCACGTGAATGTTTATTTTTACGACTTTTTGGGCTTAAATTCTTACCAATTTTGGCAACCCTAACGCTATCTTCTTAGTCAATATGAAGAGGTGCTGAAGTTTCAAAGTTCATTTTGTTATTGTGAACCTACAAATGCAAAGAACACATCCAATCCAAGTAAATACTAAAAGGCTACTATATATAATTTTTATTAATTATAAATTCAAAAACATAAGATTTATATATATATCTTTTGTTATTGTTAAGGTTGCCATACACACTTATGCGAAATCTCACAAAATCTAGCCTTTGACCCACTCTTTTGTATTAATGAAATGATTGACTAATGGTTTTAGTTGTTGGAATGAATCTCAATTGTCAACATTTTCTCATTATCTCCCACATAAAATGGCTTGCACCCCTTCAACAAAATAAGATTACTTAGTTCACTGCTCACCTAATTACTAAAACAAACAACACTGATCAACTTAACTTGGCAATTATGTGTTACCTTAATTACTAAATATTGTAGATAGTTTATTTACTTACAAAGCTAACATCATACATCATATATATATAAGTTAATTACCTGATTATGCAAGATATGCAATTACATAACTATGAAAAGAAAAAGGAGAACAAAATAGGAACTACAAATGTGAACTGTTACCTTGTCTATTATAAACAGATAAAGAGAGAGAGTGTGTGTGTGTGTGAGAGAGAGAGAGAGAGAGAGAGATTTTTGAGCGAGAGATGTCTCGATCAAGGAGAAACAGTGGAGTATAATATGAAAGTTGATGGTTTTAGATAAATAAATATGAGCAAAAAATAGGAATCAATAAGATTTGTAGTCCCCTATCTATCAGTGACACTGAGCAGCCTTCAAGAATGGAATACTTTCTTCTATTCATAACAACACTTTTATTTAATTCCACACAAGAAGCATTCTAATTTAGTTCCAACAGCATGAAATCAATGCAACACGTTTTCTACTTAATAGAAATATAATTTTAACATTTAATGTCTTAAATAATAGACATTTATCAAAGGAAATTATATGGGACTGATTGAGTATATCTACATAAACCAGAGTTGCTTTATACATCACACTTTGCCCACAAAAATTCTACATAAATCAAATTTGATTTATATTCACACTTTTTCCCGCAAAAAACATATTTCAAAAAACTTATAGTATACGAACTTGGAGAAAAAAGAAAGAAAATTTTGCTCACAAATGCTTTTTGATTGGTTGTGGTGTCAAATGTCGAAAATGGATGAGAAAGAAGGCGTCAAGATTGCTGGCTCTGTCGCTTCTACAGTTGTGGGAGTTAAGCGAAGGCATAGGCTATTAGGTTTAGATTTGTATTTTTTTGGAGTGTAACTTTAGCTTTTAGGGTTTTCTTAATTTTATATTTTTACCCTTTTATCAAAAGAAAATTTATATTTCATTTGTTTAATTCGGGTTGGGTTGGGCTGTTTTAGGTAGGTTTGGGTATCGTGTAACCTAAAATTAAATCTTGGGTTGTTCGAACAACCTGAAATTCAACCCAACTCACAACCCATTTTTTTTCAGGTTTCTATTTGTGTCGAATTTTTTTAAACCCAAGTCCAAAATTGGTTGATCGAAATTCAATTTTTTCATATTGAACTTGAGTCAAGTTATCGCATCTTGTCAGAAATTGCCACCCCTACTTCTAATCTTCATTTACTTAATGTAACACGCCTTCAATTGCTCATGCTTCTTCAGCAGCTTCACAAACCCCTCATCCTTCTGCAATTGTTGTTGAGCTAATCCAATTGCCACCTCTTTAAGTCATGATATCATCATTGATGCTCCCTGCTCTTAGTGAAACATCTACACAATTAGGTTCCAAGCCTGCATCCAAAAAAGCATGAGGTATAATGAATAAAGAACTATACATAACTAAAAGAAAGACATGCATACATGATAAATTAAATAGTGAAATAAGTACTTACCCAAGGGAAGTCCCGAGCAACAAGCTCAGTGAACTGGAAAGAATAGTAATTCTCTAATTTTCCCTAATCATATTCACTAACTCTGCCATGCACATTGTCAATGTTGAAGGCAGTCTTGTCCATATCCCAGCGAGAATCAATGTCGCTATTTTGGCATAGTCCATAACAAGATAATCCCTTGCCCTTTGTGTCATGAAAATGACATGAAGGTTGCGGATAAGTACCTCCAGTAGCTGAACCTCGTATGCGCATCCCGGTTGGCTTAAGGATCACCAATCCAAACTCCTAACCTATACAAACCTAACACACTGCTGAAGTCAGCTGAACATATGCCTTGCTCCATCACTCAGCTAGCGATACCTCCCATGGTACTGCTCTACTGTATGCCTTTCGTGTGCACCTCTATTTGTCTTCTTAGCATGGATCTTTGATAAGTGAATATTTTTATGTGCTAAAAAATAAAGAAAGTGAAAACAGACATAAGTGCTAAGGAGAATGTAAATATACAGTAACAAAAGCATATGCACAAGGAATTAACGAAAAAGAAAATAAATTAAGTATGTAAGTCATATTAAAGGGAGACTCAAAGAAAGGTTGGTTAGGCATTCTACACATCCCAAACAAAGAATGAAGACTACCTGAAGAAACTAGAAGACCCAAAACTATAGAATGCTATCGAAACCCAACAAAATGTACAAAGAAATCGGGATAAATTAACCTAGGCATACCCCATAACTCTAAATTATGTCTAAAAATATAGGATTTGGTGGTATAGAGAACCCATTATTGAAATAACTGTGAAGTACTATGAAGTATCCATCTGGATATAATACCATATTATCACTTGACGAAGGAAAGAGAAACTTTAATTCATCAAAAACACAAATCCACATCTCAAAATTTCTAACTCCTCAAATAAAAGGGAACAAGAAATTTATGCGATCTTAATGAAACTATTATCAATGACAAGAGCATCCTTAAACCCCTCGTTGGAATGACCATCCACTCAAAACTCAAAACTAGACTCTAACACAAAAAATGATTCATAAACCAGAAGGTATTTTTTGGCTATAGAGATTCAATTTCATGAACTAACACTAGACTAGACGATGTTTCCAAACGAGGGCTCATAAGCTTAAAAAACATGGCAACGCCGCAAAGAGGATAATCCCCATGAACTTGGACGGTTTGAATGGTCAGGAACACACATTGCATAAGTCGACTGCCTGTGTGCGCGCTTCCACCATCGCCTGCTCTACTTTTTTGAATTTTGACTCTCTGTGGAATTCTTGCTTAGATTGGGGCCTTCTTTTTAACATGTATGTAGTAACGCGACCTGAACTATTATGGCCATAATGAAAAGTAGTAGCACCCTTGCTAATAGCTTTGGCATCTTTCTACAAATGGTGATCTATGTTAACGAGCATAGCTACACAACATCTATATCTGGAAGAAAAATTGAATAAATAAAGGGCTTATTGAAGAAAAACATACATAAGGTAAATAATTGCTTAAAGTGCAATGAGGTTGAATGGGCTTAGGAGAGAGATCGACTTTTTGATGGTCAGTTAAGAAGTATTCTTCAATGAAAACCTCATTCAAGAAAAGCTCCTCTAAGGTTAAGAAGTTGGACTTATTAGTTCACCACTTTCTAGGCATGTTCCAAGGACCATGACCCGATGTTACGGGTCACACCTTGGAGTAGAGTGGCGACCATAACTTAAAGAGGCATTAGGAGTGGTAAGGCGTTGTTGGCTAGCTTGTTAGGGTGGAAATGGCCCAGAAGCAGAGACTCCTACGAGGTGAGGATTGCAAAATTATTTTAATGGCATATTCCTTGAGTTATGAGGGTACTTCCCACCAAGTTTGAAGTCATTTTGTGTCTGTTTGGGCACAGACATCAAAGGCGACTGAGAGCAATCTCCTACGTGCAAGAGGTAGAAATAGGCATTAAGTAGAGTGCCTTGGAATTGGAGTTTTGTGAAACTGGTTTTGCGGGTTATCCCTTGGAGTGTTTGGAATGTTTCCGCCAAGTTTCATCAGTAGATGGTTTCATTTGGATAGAAAACGACAAAGATCTTTAGAATGTGGCGGTACAGTGGCATTATTGTAATTCCAAATTTATTACGAGGGCAATTTCTATTCCATGAAGAATCGACGGGGCTGGAAAGTGATTTGGACATCGGGAGAGGGAGTCATAAGCCTATTATAAGGGACTATGGGCATGCAACAGTGGACATTGATCTGTTCTCCCCATGCTATGATGGCACCAAGCGAGCAAGTCCTTGAAGGCGATGGAGAGCCTTCAAGGGTTGGCTCTAAACATCTCATAGGAGTGTTTAGAGTCCTCGAACAGGTTGGGAACCGAACAGTTGGTGTGGAGCCAGGAGGGCCCATATTAGGTTCGAGATGGTGCTGAGAGGTTGCGAGGCAAAAAATGTTATTGCCCTACAAGATTCAAAAAATGATGGGGCAACACCTCTAGGCCGATTGAGTGATCGAGACAAACACCCAAATATCTTATGAACTAACTCACAAAGCAGGTGCTATGGGTTCTAACCTTGCTGCGGGGGTCCGTTGGCTTAAGACATGCTATCATGGGGCAATACCGCATAGTGAGCAAGTTGAGGCATGATGCTAGCGAGCGGGAAATGATGTTCAACGCTTCGTGTGGGACTAATATTAGATTATGGCATATTACCTAAACCTTGGACTTATATATGGCCCTACTCGAGTAAGGCACAAATGAAAGGTGCTACGGCACGGCCTAAGCACTCTAAGTGAGTGACAAGCATGAGAACTACATTGTGGGCACGCGAGCAACCCTTAATGTCGAGATAGAGTGAGATTGCTCCTTTGCCATCGAGAGATGCACGTAAGGGACCTTAGATTGAGAACATGCATGCATGGTAGTTAGGGACTGTTAAGGAAACACGCTCTGTGTGATGGTGCGAGCCTCCAGCGAATGTGGGCATTTGGAATAGACGAGTACGCCAGTACTATGAGGCGTTTAGATGTTCATGCTAGTAAGCTATTGGGCTAAAATGAGTAACAAGTCATCAAAAAGACTCAAGATAGGCATTGGTGGATCGAAGGTTGGGTGGAACCTAAGATGCCATCACAAACTGACGTATGTTTTGCTACAAGATAGAGTCCATCCATGACAAAGTGGTATCAGAGCCTGAATTTTTACTGTGTGTGAAAATTCAGACATAAAGTGAATTGAGCCGATTAGACGATCAACCTTCAAGAACCTCTAAATACTCTTTGAATAGGAAATTGACACACGAATTGTACACGAGTTCGACCACAATGACCGAATTGATTATCTTCATGCATAAGGATACTAGATTACCTAGTAGAAAAGATTGAAAAATCATCACAAACCTTCCTTATTTCTTTTCTATATATGGAAAGTTCAAAAATCATCATATAATAATCCAATTCATCTTTCTGGATACATTTATTCATTATTGTGGGCCATTTTGCAATACAAATAACACCTCTACTTTACTAGTGATGGAGAGGATTCGCGCCGGATGGAACACGGTTTTTGTCGAACAAAGTGAGAGGAGCAAGAACCATATACTAATGTTGCTGGAATGAAACGCAGCCTCGAAACAAAATGTTGTTGCTTGCTTGGCCTTGATGGGGGAACTGGCACTTTTTGGGGAAAGAAAGCAGTCCCTTTTTACAGAAGAGAGGGCAGCATCGCTTTCACTCGTGTCACTGTGATGCTATTCAAAAAGAACACAACAAGAAGAAAATGCAATATTTTGCGAATTCTTGCCATCGTTGGAAAATAAATTGGCGAAGCTTATTAACCTGAGTTCTAGTGCAAATGTCGATTGGATGAATTCCAGTAACTTAGTTGTGCAGTTGTAGTCGGTAACGCTTGAAGAGTACTGCTGAAATACTGAGTTATTGATATCTATAGATTGAGTGAATTTTAGTAATCGATTTGCAGTGTGGCTACTATGATTGGGTGAAGTGTAGTATCCTGATTGTTTTGTGCTTGTCACTGACTATAATTGAGCTATGTTGGCAACTTTGGTAACTTTGATTGGCAGTTTGTTTGCATTGGGTGCATGGATGCCGAAAATTACACGAGCAAGGAACCAGTAAGCACAATAAGTTGTATTGGGAAGGTAGGCTATTGACTATTTTGTAGGAATTTGTTAGTGGCAAAATTGGCATTCAATATTCATCTTGACTTCCATGAGGGAACATAACGAAGAGCCGGGTGGACTGAGTGAGCCATGTTTGCAAAGATAAGCAAACATGTTGCGGAGGGCCACAAGTCATGAGATGATCAAGGAGATGAGGTCATTTTGGTGGATGGAATGCCACTTTGAGTTAAGGCGAAAACTTTCCACGAGGGAAAGATGAACATATTGTTGAGTCATCGTAGAGGCGCCACAGCATGTGAGGTGCAACAGAATTGAGTGAGGTCCGAGAATATTTCTTGGACATCATGGGAATAGAGATTTCGAGTTGAGAAGCTACCAGAAGTCTCAAACATATTGTACTGACTTTATGTGAATTTGAGTTTCTCAATTAGGGAATGAGTTTCCTGAATAGAGTTGCATACTCCAAACAGGGATACACGCTCTTAAGTTCGAAATTGAAATTAATTTTAATTTTTTCCATGACAAAGAGATATCATTTTAGATACAGTTAAGTTGATACTTGTTTTTAGCTTGAGCGGGGGAGCCTACCAAGCCGCTTTAAGCTGAATTAGGGATGTTCTTCAAAGGGGTTCCGATAGGTATATGGGCTCTGCGGTCTAGGGATTTTTGAGAGGGGCAACCAAATTTGAGAATTGAGAGGGGCACGAGGCCATATATATAGAACTGAGTGGAGCAATAGGCTTTATGAGTAGATTTTGAGTGGAGAATCGAGCTCTTTGTAATGTGTCAGTCCGTAGAGTTGCTGAGCTGAGCAGTTGAGTTTGAGATTATGCAGAGGCCTTGAGTCTTGAGTTTTGGGTAGAGGCCTCGAGTTTTTGGTTCGAGTTAGCTAAAGGTAGTCACTTGAAGAGGATGCGTGTTTGCCGAGGGCGGCAACACCTTTAATGAAGGAGAGTGCGAAGATTGCATGTGTACTTCCCAATAAGAGCCATTTTTTTTTTATGATCATTGGGCAGCTGTGCAAGCTTCTTCCAAGTTGTGCATGAAAATACTGTTCAGAGGAACGAACTGAGTTGTGCAGAGGCACAGTTTTGAGAGCTCAGAGGAGCTATTCATTCAGCGTGAAAGTGATCAGAGTTGAGTTTGGGGCACTGCATACACTTCAAATCCTTGTGTATGTGTTGATGGGGACGTCAACGGATTGAGTGGGGAGGATGTCATGGGTTGTGCCTTAGAATAGAGTGGCGATTGTGACTTGAGAAGGCATTAGGAGTGACAAGGCGTTGTTGGCTAGCGCGTAAGGGTAGAAATGGCCCATGAGTAGAGACTGTTATGAGGTGTGGAATGCAAAACTCTTTTAATGGCATATTTCCTAAGTTATGATGATGCTTCCCACCAAGTTTGAAGTCATTTCGTGTCCGTTTTGGCATCAAACATGAAGGGTAATAGATAGCGGTCTCCTGAGTGCAAGAAACACAGAGAGGCATTGAATATAGTGCCTTGGAGTTGGATTTTTGTGAAGCTATTTTTGTGGGGTGTTTCTTTGAGTGTTGGGAATATTTCTACCAAGTTTCACAAGTAGACAATTCTATTTGGATAGGAAACAACGAAGATCTTTAGAATGTGGCAGTGCAAAGGCATTATTGTAATTCCAGTTTATTGTGAAGGCAATTTCTGTTCCATGGAGAATCAAATGGGGCTAGGGGTAGGCATTCAGGTCTGGGTTTTGGGTACCTGACCCGACCAGATTTTGAGGCTCAAAATTGGATCAATCAAGTTTTGACTAGGTACCTAGTACTCTTTATTCGGGTTGGGATTTGAGTAACGAATCTCGACCTGATTGGGTATCGAGTCCCTAGTTGAATAATTAAAAAAAATAAACATTGAAACAGAGACAGAAACTTTCTACCTTTGTTTTAACTTGAGTAAGCCCCCACCCCTCGGCCTTTCCCCCAAGTCAACGCATCCCCTATGGCCCCACCAAAAAAAGAAAAAAAAAAAAAAAGCTTAGTTCAAACAGAGGCAGAATTCTGCCTCTATTTTATCTTAAGCTACCCAATAAAACCAAGTTCCAGAAGGCCAAAACTCCTGCCCACTTCCCCCATTCCCTGGTTCCCGTCGTCTATTATCAACTGGCCACCGCCATCCACCCGTCACCATCTGCCACCTGCCAAGGCCCAAGGTAATGAGCTAGAATATTATTTCTTACATTAACGAAAGTATGAAACATTTTAATTTAGGGTTTTCTTGATAAAATTTAGGTTTCTTTAGTTTTTCATTTTTCTTGTAAATTTTTTATATATTTCATGTATATATACTTTACTATTATTATTATTACATGTGTAGTTGTTAATTTTTTAGTTTATTATATTTTGTATAGATGTTAATGAATGTGGGTCAAAATTCAAAAATTAAAAAATGTATCACTATATTGGGTGGAGGGTTTATTGAAATAAGGATTTATAATTTTATATATGAAAGAATGGTTTCTCTTATTTTGATTTTTCCACTCTTTTTATGAATGAATTTGATTATTTGAATATGTTATCTTATTATTTATGTTTATTCTCTATTAATTTTTCAAGTTGATATTTAATAAAAATGACTGTCAAATATAGAGAAATTAATTTTTGTTAATTGCATTTGCAGGTACCTATCTGAATTATTAAATTAGAGGATCCTTACAAAGTCAAATGAAAAGTAATAATCCAAAAACAAAAAGAAAGGCTAAGGAGGCGAGTTTTGCTAATCCAATTGATGAGGAATTGGACTTATTAGATGACTTGGAGTGTGGTTTGAATGGGGATAATGATTTTTTAACTCAAGGTTTGAAGGGTCTTGCCGAAGATGACACTTTTGTTGATGAGAATGTAAATGAGGAAGAATTTCCTCCAAAGAAAAAATTCAAAAAAGAAATTGCATTTAGGTCACCATGGTGGGAACACTTTACTAAATTCTTTTGTGAAAATGATAAACGTCAAAAAGGGGAAGATGTAAATATTGTGGAATATGTAGTAGGATGGATCCTAGTG
The DNA here is from genome assembly GCA_018894105.1 of Jacaranda mimosifolia. Classification (NCBI taxonomy): domain Eukaryota; kingdom Viridiplantae; phylum Streptophyta; class Magnoliopsida; order Lamiales; family Bignoniaceae; genus Jacaranda; species Jacaranda mimosifolia. The sequence continues at coordinate 33,090,923 of CM032120.1, read as the reverse complement.
TACATGGAACTAAAGGGCTTGATAGGAATTATCAATCATGCAAGAAAAAACCTCATAAAGTTGCAACTAGACAAATGATTTCGAATTATCAACCAGTTGGCAAGGGTCAAAAGAGTGGAGGGCGTGTTATGGGAATTTGGTCAAGAAAAATTAGAGATTTATTGTGTTATTGGTTCATTGTTGATGAGATGCCAGCTGGGGCAATTGAGAAAGAGGGATTTCGTCATTTTATGTCGATTACATGTCCTTAATTTTCTATGCCTTCCTGAAGGACTATAACTAGATATTTTCAAGATGCACATGAATGAAAAATCTAGATTGAAGTCCTTCATTGCCACACATGCACAAAGGGTTTGCATCACCACTGACACATGGACCTCGATCCAAAGAGTTAATTACACGTGTCTTACTGTGGACTTTATTGATGATGATTGGAATTTGGTGAAGAATATTTTGAATTCTTGTCCAATTTTAGGTCATAAAAATGAGGATGTGGGTGGTAAGGATGTTGCTGGATAATGCTTCATCAAATGATAGGGCAATTGCTTATTTAAAAAAGAAATTTTTATGGTCAATCAGATAGTATGATTTTAGGTGGTAAATATATGCATATGCGATGTATTGCACATATCGTTAATCTTGTTGTGCAGGATGGTTTAAAGGGAAAGGATGAGAGCATGATTGTTACTCACATTAGAGAGGCTATTAGATATATAAGAGCATCTCCGGCTTGGTACAAAAAATTCAAACATTGTGCAAAACTTGAAAAATTGGAAACAACTAAGATGTTGTCACTTGATGTACCTACTAGGTGGAACTCCACCTATTTGATGTTGGATGCCACTTTGTCTCTTAGGAAGGCCTTTGAAGCATATGATGATAGTGATCATACATTTAATATTGATCTTGAGGATGGGGATCCTTCACATTTTGATTAGAAAAGGGCAAAATTGTTGTTGAAATTTTTTAGGCATTATTTTCATCTCACTTTAAAAATTTCTGGCTCTTTGTATGTCACATCAAACACCATATTGAAAGAAATAAGTGCAATTGATAGGCTTCTTTTGAGGTGGATTGAGGGTGGTGACATTTAATTGAGGGAGATGGCAAAAAAAAATGAAAGAAAAGTATGACAAATATTGGAGATCAATTACAAAGATCAAAAAGATTTTATATTATGCAGTGATCCTTGATCCTACTTTGAAGATGGAGTTCATTGAGTTCTCATTTGAATGAACGTATCCAAATGTTGAACATATGATATTCCATCTAGTAGGGACATGAAAGAAGTCGTTAGGGATGGATTTGATGAGTTATTCAAAAAAATCAGAAAATATATGCCCATGTAGTTCCAACAAGCCCCAATTCTAAAGTAAGTAGTGAAAGTTCTAGTGCTAGGTACACTTTGAGTGAGGAGGATGAAGGAGCTTATGATTTATTTGATGAGTTTGACAAGATGAAAAGTAGAAAGAAAGGTAAGCAAGGGAAGACTGAGTTGGAAAAATATTTGCAAGAGAAGTGTGAAGAGGGTGGAGATGGTTTTGACATATTAAAATGGTGGAAAGCATCGGCTCATTGATTTCCTATACTTTCTAGGATGGCTTGTGATATATTAGCGGTGTCGGTCTCCACAGTTGCTTCAGAGGCTACTTTTAGCACTGAAGGGCGTATGCTGGATGCATTTAGAAGTTCTTTATCTTCTAAAGTAGCTCAAGTGCTCAACTTCGAAACAGATTAATGTGGAGGAAGATTTGTGTGAGCTAGAAAATCTTGAGCAAGGTAACTTAACTAATTTAATTCATTTTATTATTCTAATTTTTTTTTTATATTATGTCTTTTTATTAATGTCTTTGTAATCTTCTTGCTATTCTTGTAGAGTTGACACAATGGGGGTTGATACATCCATCCTTGATGCTTGAGCATTTAAGCATCTCCAATGCATTCCCACATTCCGCTCAAATGCTCAAGCATCAAGGACGGATGTATCAAGCCCTTTTATGTCAACTCCACAAGAATAACAAGAAGATTACAAAGACATTAATAAAAAGACATAATATAAAAAAATAAAAACAATAAAACGAATTAAACTAGTTAAGTTACCTTGCTCAAGATTTTCTAGCTCACATAAATCCTTCTCTACATTAATTGGTTTTGAAGCTGAGCAAAACCAATCTTGGGTACAAATAAGAATTTGAGCTACTTTAGAAGATAAAGAACTCCTAAATGCATCCAGCACACGCCCTCCAGTGCTAAAAGTAGCCTCTGAAGCAACTGTGGAGACCGACAGCGCTAATATATCACGAGCCATCCTAGAAAGTATAGAAAATCGATGAGTCGATGCTTTCCACCATTTTAATATGTCAAAACCATCTCCACCCTCTTCACATTCCTCTTGCAAATATTTGTCTAACTCAGTCTTCCTTTGCTTACATTTCTTTCTACTTTTCATCTTGTCAAACTCATCAAATAAATCATAAGCTCCTTCATCCTCCTCACTCAAAGTGTACCTAGCAGTAGAACTTTCACCACTTGCTTTAGAATTGGGGCTTATTGGAATACATGGGCATACATTTTCTGATATTGTTTGAATAACTCATCAAATCCATCCCTAACGGCTTCTTTCATATCCCTACTAGATAGAATATCATATGTTCCGATATTTGGATATATTCTATCAAATGAGAACTCAATGAACTCCATCTTCAAAGTAGGACCAAAAATCACTGCATAATATAAAATCTTGTTGATCGTTGTAATTGATCCACAATATTTGTCATACTTTTCTTTCATTTTTTTGCCATCTCCCTCAATTGAATGTCACCACTCTCAATCCACCTCAAAAGAAGCCTATCAATTGCATTTATTTCTTTGAATACGGTGTTTAATGTGACATACAAAGAGCTAGAAATTTTTAAAGTGAGATGAAAATAATGCCCAAAAAATTTCAACAACAATTTTGTCCTTTCGCAATCAAAATGTGAAGGAACCCCATCCTCAAGATCAATATTAAATGCATGACCACTATCATCATATGCTTCAAAGGCCTTCCCAAGAAACAAAGCGGCATCCAACATCAAATAGGTGGAATTCTACCTAGTAGGTACATCAAGTAACATCTTATCTGTTTCCAATTTTTCAAATTTTGCACAATGTTTGAATTTTTTGTACCTATCCGCAGATGCTCTTATATATCTAACAGCCCTTCTAAGGTGAGTTATAGCCATGCTCTCATCCTTTCTCTTTAAACCATCCTAGACAACAAGATTTACGATATATACAATACATTACATGTGCATATATTTACTATCCAAAACCATACTATCTGATCGACCATCAAATTTCTTTTTCAAATAAGTATTGCCCTATCATTTGATGAAGCATTATCCACAGTGACCGTAAAGATCTTATCAATACCCCATTCATTCAAGCATGTAGCAACATCATTACCCACATCATTACTTTTATGGACAGAAATAGGACAAAAATTCAAAATCTTCTTCACCAAATTCCAATAATCATTAATAAAGTGCACAGTAAGACATATATAATTAACTCTTTGGATCGAAGTCCATGTGTCGGTAGTGATGCAAACCCTTTGCGCATGTGTGGCAATGAAGGACTTCAATCTAGATTTTTTATTCATGTACATCTTGAAAATATCTCTAGTTATAGTCCTTTAGGAAGACAGAGAAAATTGAGGACATGTAACCAACATAAAATGATGAAATCCCTCTTTTTCAATTGTCTTAAATGGCATTTCACCAACAATGAACCAATAACACAATACATCTCTAATTTTTTCTTCATCAAATTCCCATAACACCCCCTCCACTCTTTTGACCCTTGCCAACTGGCTGATAATTCAAAATCTTTTGTCTAGTTGCAACTTCATGAGGTTTTTTCTTGCATGATTGATAATGCCTATCAAGCCCTTTAGTTCCATGTACATTAGGATCCGCCCTAATACATGTTCCATAATATTTACATATTCCCTTTTGACATTTATCATTTTCACAAAAGAATTTAGTAAAGCGTTCCCACCATGGTGACCTAGATGCAATTTCTTTTTTGACTTTTTTCTTTGGAGGCAATTCTACCTCTCATCAACAAAAGTGTCATCTTCAGCAAGACCCTGTAAACCTCGAGTTATAAAATCATTATCCACTTTCAAACCACATTCCAAGTCATCTAATAAGTCCAATTCCTCATCAATTGGATTAGCAAAACTCACCTCCTTAGCCTTTCTTTTTTAGGATTATTAATTTCCATTTGACTTTGTAAGGATCTTCTAATTTAGTAATTCGGATGGGTACCTGCAAATTCAATTAACAAAAAATAATTTCTCTACATTTGACACTCATTTTTATTAAATATCAACTTAAAAAATTAATAGAGAATAAACATAAATAATAAGATAACATATTCAAATAATCAAATTCATTCATAAAAAGAGAGGAAAAATCAAAATAAAAGAAACCATTCTTTCATATATAAAATTATAAATCCTCATTTCAATAATCCTCTACCCAATATAGTGATACATTTTTTATTTTTGAATTTTGACCCACATTCATTAACATCTATACAAAATGCAATAAACTAAAAAATTAACAACTACACACGTAATAATAATACTAGAGTATATGTACATGGAATATATGAAAATTTTACAAGAAAAAACCTAAATTTTATCAAGAAAACCCTAAATTAAAATATTTCTTACTTTCATTAATGTAAGAAATAATATTCTAGCTTATTATCTTGGGCCTTGGCAGGTGGTCGGTGGTGGTGGACGGATGGCAGTGGCTGGTTGGTGGCGGACGGACGGCAATGGCTGGTTGATGGTGGGATAGCGGACGGCAGGAACCAGAGAATGGGGGAAGTAGGCAGTGGTTTTGGACTTTTGGGACTTGGTTTGGTTGAGTGGCTTAAGTTAAAATAGAGGTAGAAATCTGCCTCTATTTTAACTAAGTTTTTTTTTTTTTTTTTTTTGGGGTGGCGCCATGGAGGATGTGTGGACTTGGGGGAGGGTTTCAACTTTTTCTTTATTTTTTTTAGTTATTCAACTGGGTACTCGGTACCCAATCGGGTTGAGATTTGCTACCCAAATCCCAAGCCAGATAAAGAGTACTGAGTACCCTGATCAAAACCCGATTGACTGAGTTTTGAGCCTCAAAACCCGATCGAGTACCTGTAACCCGGACCCAAAATGCCCACCCCTAATTATAGGGCAACACCTTTAGGCCGATTGAGTGGTCGAGACAAGCACCCAAATGTCTCGTAAACTAACTCGCAAAGCAAGCGATATAAGTTCTAGCCTTGCTGTGCAGGTCCATTAGGTTAAGACATGCGGTCTTGGGGGTGACAACGCATAGTTGAGGCATGATGTTGGCAAGCAGTAAACGATGTCCAACGCTCCATGCGAGACTAATATTAGATGATGGCACATTACACAAGCCTTAGATTTACATGTGGCCCTACTCGAGTCGGGGATAGACGAAGGGCACTACGGCACGACCTTAGTACTCTGAGCGAGTGATGAGGATAAGGATCACGTTGTGGGCACACGAGCAGCCCTCAATGCTAAGACGAAGTGAGATTGCTCCTTTGCCATCGAGAGATGCACGTAAGGGACCTTAGATTGAGAACATGCATGCTGGCTAGTCGGGGATCGTTGAGAAAACACGCTCGATTTGATGGGTACGAGCCTTCGACGAATGTGGGCATTCAAAATAGGCGAGTAAATGTTCATGCTAGTAAACTACTAGGCTGAAATGAGTAACGGGTCATTAGAAAGACTCGAGATAGGCGTTGGAGGATTGAAGGTTGGGTGGAACCTGAGATGCCATCACGGACTGACGTATGTTCCACTGCAAGATAGAATTCGTCCGTAACACCCAGGTAGTCACACAATAAAATCTATTGACTCCCCACCTCAGAAAATTTGACATGAAACAAATGCCAAAAATTTACAAAAGAAGGTTCAACATTGTAATACTTCATTATTATTATAAAATCTAAAATATTTCAAATCAAATTTGGGATTAGTTGAGTGAGGTAGACCCTTAGCTTGCGAATAATGCTGGCAACAAGCTCGAGTATGTGAAAGCCTCGCTTCCAAAAATAGTACACAAAAAACTAAGCGACTGGGTGGATGGTTATCCATGGTTTAACCTAGTTGAGGTTTTATTATTTTGTAGTTGGGTGGAATAAAAAATCTTTTCCAAAGGTTGGAGACTATTCTATCTCAGAGACGAGATTTAATAGCAACTGGGTCTCTTGGGTTGCAAACCTCTATGAGAGGTTCGAGAGGTTGTTCAAGATTATTAACAGGAGAGGGAGCCTAGAGCTGCTACCTACTCCTAGAAAGTCATGACCTGCGACCTCTTGAGGGATATTAATTAAGCTAGAATTAGAGGAACAATTGCTAGAATTTGAACTGCTACTAGAGGACCCAGACTGACTACTAAAAGAAGAAGAAAAGCTAGACATTATTAACAGAATAAATATGAAAATTACCTAAGTATAAAGAGCTTAGAATTGAAGTAGGTTAGCATGCAGGAGCAAACGTTTGCAGCGACAAAATCGTATGGTTTGGCGGGTGATTTGCAAATGAAAAGTTTGAGATTGTATATTTTTGAGGTGTGAAATTCGTGGATGAAACCAGGCTCATATATATATATATATATGGGACGTCTTGGTAAGGTGCCAAATCTACAACCAGCATTACTTGCATGAGAGAAGATCTGACGGTCCATAACAACACCCTTTCAAATCCTATTGTGGAAATTAATG